>CM036562.1:9428750-10825000 GCA_020745775.1 Theristicus caerulescens
GTTGGCTAGGGTCAGATTTTTAAAAAAATACTCTATTTACTCTATCTGTGTTTTAAGCAATGACTTTATGGTGCTATTCAGTAAGAAACGAATATCCATAACATATCAATTAGTGATCTCCATGTAGCTGTAAGATAAAGGGTGTAATTAGTAGAGAAATCAGATCACCTGTCTATAACATCGTTTTCCAGTTTTACATGCAATGAGGGAGAAGCAATGCTTATAACTATCCTTTCTTTAAGAAAATAAAACAGTTACAAGTGAGTAGTCAGGTACAGTATTAGTTGGGATGTTAAGGAAAGGGGAGAAGGTACCACATAATGTTAGCTTATATTCTTCCAACTATTTTTTAAATGGATTTATAAATGGGTCAAAGACTGAAACAATATGTTTCAAAATATTTTGCTAAAATGAAAAGGCTGGGTTTAGCAGTGATATAATAGCCAAGCTGTATTGCTTCATGTGTTCCAAGAGCAAGTTGGGAGAGAAGGTATTTTAGGAAAGCATGCAAGGTTTGAAACAGTGGAGCACCATGGACAATATTCTGATTTTAAAAGTAATTAGAAAAGACAACAATAATTGCAATAATAATTGCAAATAAAATTTTACTGAGTATGGGGATTGTTTTGAGGAAATTTTTTTTAAAAGATGACACCTTGGATAAATAATTGACCAAATGAGAAATTTGCAGCTTGAAAGTGTAAAATGTGAACGTCAGTTTAATAAAGGGAAAAAAACCTCGTGGCCATCACAACATCTTTACTGGCATGGTTGTTCCACACAGCAGCAAGCTACTAAATCTAGTGGCTTTAGCCAAGCAGTAGATGGGAGCTAAAAGATGTCATTGTCCTTTGCTGGAAACATAACTGAGTACAAGGGAAAATCACTGAATCAGAGAGACTTGACTTGTCTTGAAAGCTATTAACCAACCTGCCAAAGAAAGTGGCCTTTCATACCCTCTGATCCCCAAAAGTCCCATGAAATGGGACAGTATTTATAACTAGTGAAAGCTGAGAACAAAACAGTTATTACTGTTCCTCTCTTTTCCCAGTAATAGAAAAAACTGGTGCCTTCCCCAGGACAAGGCAGGAAATGGTGCCAGCTGTCCCTTGACAAATGCTAATGCAGCCAAATCCTGAGTATTAAATAGTAACCACCAGCACCTTGATGCTTTTTAACTGGGCAGTGCCTTGGGTACAGAATAAAGGCAGCATGTATAGTCCTAAACTGAGTTCTTTCTGGTAGGGGCAATGAAATGATTTTCTAGTTCCCTAAGATGTAAATGGCCAGAAACAGGAGCAGGGTGCTTTCAGCTGGTGAAGACAGAGAACAGATGGAGGTGCCTGCTAGGATTCCCATCTTCTCTAGTTGCTGAGTGGCTGAGTATCAGGTCAAAACAGCTGAATCGTTCTCACCATTGTTTGTTTGGGTGAAATGGACACCTTCACCCTGTGCTTTTAGGAGAAGAGATTGGAAAATGTTGAGGTTTTGACATGCTGATGACAAGCTGGAGATGGAGGATATCCGGGATCAGACAGAAAGAAAAGTGCCTGAGTAGAGAGTTGGACTTGTGAGTGTGCTACGTGAAGCTAGTACTGTAAATAAAAACTTGTGTGTGAGTAAAGTTACCAAGTGAATGAGGAGGGGTGAAGTATCGAAAACTGAGCGCTGAAGAATATTAGAAGAGACTCTGAGTAAGGTGGGAGACAGCAATAAATATTAAAGGACTGTTGAGATGGAGGAGAAGAGGAATAGACAATGAGGTGAAAGCCAGACCAAGGGAAGTTTGAATAGTGAGAACTCTCCAGAAAAAGGTCAATTTTGGAGACACATGGAAGAATGAGCCCAGAAAAATGCTTCATTGCACCAAACTCTAGTTATGGCCAGTAGATTGTGTTCAGGTGATACAGCATGCTCTATTTCTAGTGAATGAGGCATGATTGCACAGCTTGCAGTAAATTATCAGTACTTGCATAATACAAATACAAAGTTCCTCAATTATCTGATTGAGGGTCTCCGGGCACCTAACACAGCTTTCAAAAAATAGAAAAGGAGCAGACATAAGGTCTGCTCCTCTCCCTGCCCCGTGCTTTCTTCGCACAAAACTTGAACAGAAGATGAATTTACCGCATTATCTTTGTTGTTTGTTCTAGGATCCAACTACTTATTTCACCAAATTAGATGTTTAAATTCCCATCAGTTACTAATGCAGAAAGCATTTCATAGTCATAATTATGCAAACACAACAGGATCTTATTTAATTTGCATCTCGATATTTTGTCCACATAATGATTCATCTGGTAAGTGCTTTCTTACTATTTTGTAAAATCAGTAAATAAAATGAAATAAAAATACACTGGTCCTCCCTTTATTTTCAGCAGTATGATCAAAGGTCAATAGATAAAGACTGTCCGGGTGGCTGAGCGGTGAATAGGTATTTTATAGCTACAATAATTTGACTTGCTTATGCCAAGAAATACGGTATTGCTTGGTAAATGTTACCTTAGTTACAACAATTATGAACAGCTGTATTTTCTCATGAAATATATGGAGAAAAAGCTCTAGTGTTGAGACACTGACTAAATGAAAGCTTTGTGCTGAAAGTCCTGTGAAGTCTTTTAAAAAGAAAGTGTTTTGGAAAACAAAATGTTGCATTGTATGATTTCTTGTTAGGAATCTGATTTCTATGGATCATATATGGATATCTCAGGTTGCTACTGCCACTGATCCACTGAGATACTCCATGTATCTCAAAGCAAGAAATATATGTGAAACTATGGGGAAAAATGAAGAAAAAAATTTTTTTTTGTTTGAATAGTATAAAATTAAACCTACTAAGTGATTCCATTTTCCCCTTTGGAGGCATTTAATTAGACACATTTGTTAGGATCTCTGACACAGTTTTTATATGCTTGATAGTTAAGATTGTGTTATAATTAGGTGTCACATCATGAAAGCTCTTCTGCCATAGACCTTGACTGTTATTATCAGATTTCAAAATTAATTTACAGAAACTAATGCTAACCAGGCTGTTGAATACTCTTAAAATTCCAGAGAGTAAACAATTCTCATGATAACACTTCTGTTGTCATAATGGTCATTAATTTTTAAGCAACATACAACATGTTGCAACATAAAAAGACTATCTAGTGTTGTAAAGAACATAAATACAGGCTTGCAACACATTGCAGATAGTATACATTTTAAGCAACTTGACTCTTTTTCAAACAGCATGTTTGGGTTATGATGCTTGTCATTGAAAGAAACATTTAGCATGTGGACACAATGCAATTAAAATAAGAAAATAGATTTTTAAGTAAATGGTAGCATTCGCAGGCGATTGGGAAGTTGACACTTAATCTGCAAGCCCTGATCCTTATTGTCAGATCAACTGAAGAGATACTGTATGAAGTGGCTGTCAAATTACATGCTTTAGCAGTCTTTGTAATTGAAATGGTTGCACATAATAACTGTATCATGTCTGGGTACTCTGTATCTAATGCAATGCTGGAATGAATTTTGATTTTTCCTGTACATTTCTTGTTCTTTCCTTGAATGCTAGAGTAATTGTGAAGAAGTGGAATATTACACCTCCAGTAAGTGTCAGAAAGTTTTGTTGTTGTTACTGTTATTTGGTTGGCTTTAGGGTTTTTTTTTTTTTTTAGGAATTTAATTTATTTCAAGTCTTGAAAAATTTATTCCAAAATACCAGATGAAAGACTATTGAGGTGGATCTGGGGCAGCTGTGATGAATAGCTAAAAGAAATAGTTTCTACTGGGTAGTCCTTGATCTGTACTGGGAAATGGAACATTGCAATTAAATATAAAATTTAAAACTACCTAAGCAGTCCCTATAATTTCAGTGGGGACTGCAGTGCTGAGGTGTTTCAGATTTTGTGGACAGAGGGAACCCTCCAACCTGCCACATGGAAATAGATGTGAGGCAGAACAAGCAGAGATGGAGACGGGCTTCATTCATCTGTGTGACAATGTAGTTTTTGTGCATCTATTTTAACCTGTTTATCCATATTTCTGATTCCAACCTTATATCTCAGTTTTGTACAACATATAAGGAGCAAGTAAGATGTTAATCACAAGCATGAGCAACAAGGTAAAATCTTCTTTCCCAGCTTGGTAGAGCTACAGGCTGATGCAGCAGTTTATCAGGTTGCACGGTGCTCAGGTTTCCACAAACACAGGTTGTATTATCAAGAGTCAGCCTGCTCCATAGATGCTGAAGTCTAAAGAAGCAGCACTTGTGGATTGTTTTATTCTCAGCTTTGATCCTATTTTTTTATAATATTCTCTCTTTGTTCATATTTCTATTGATTGTACCTTGCCGCGCTACACTTTACTTGCTTTTTGTTTCTTTCCCATGTCTACTTTTTTTCAATTGCCATCAGTGATTTTGAAACTAACTCTTCCTGTCCTTCTGTGCTGGTGCAAAATGGAATATTGGAGCAAAGCAGAGAACATGTGCAGGGCTTTATTTTCACTGAATTTGTGTGCTATAGCACTAAACTGTTGGTACACACTTGTTGGATTACAGTAGTTCCTGTAGGCTGTCAGAGTAAAGTGATGGCACAGAATTACCAAAACTTCCCTGTGAAATTGTGTCCCAGGGATTCACTGTGAAACCTCATATGTTTTACATTATTTGTTGAACTCATAATCCCAGCAGTAGTTATTCTCTTTTCATAAATATAACAAAGGCAGAGATCAGCACTGCTATACTGAAACTCTGCTTGATGGTGTAGCTACGCATCAGCCTTTGAAGCGTCTTTCTAGTATTGCATTTCTGTCTTTACATTATTTTTGCAATTTTCTAAGAAATAAATTATTTTAGCAGGGAAAATGTCTAACCTAGTAGTGTGGATGTGCATTGCATGTTAGCACATATGGTTGTAGTCAATTATTTGCCATTGCCAGGGCAGTGAATGTTAATGTGAGAGTGACAAAACAGCAGTTATGTTTAGACACCTGCAAATCACCCTGTCATATTGGCTCATAGGCTGGGTGGACCCTTAGCTGAGGCTAATAGAAGATCCAGGATGTGCTTTTTTTTTTTTTCCCCCACACTCTGAAGTTGTAATTGTTTATCTGATCAAGTCACAACGAGAGCTTTTTATTAATGAAGACCTGTAAGATCACTGTAGTGGCATCACTTGATCAGACCAGCATAGACGGAATGGGAGATATGAATGAGCTATGATAACCCCCATACATATCTGTGGTATTAACACGATCTGTGCTATGTTTTTTATGAATATCTCATGTATTTTTTTTCTGCGTCTAGAGAAGTCCTGTGAAGACAACAGACAGTGTTGTCCTGAAATTTCTTTGGAAGTAAAAAGACACTGTGAAGCTTTTTGGGGTCAAGTAGCTTTAATTTTCTGTGTTAATTCCTTTCATTTGTGGTTATTCTGTTTATATGTAAATATAAATGTAAATTGAATGGAAATTAAATTATTCAAAATGAAAGCTGAAATGGAACCTTTCTGCCTTCTTCAGCTGACAAGATCAAAATTATTCATTTTCTACATTTCCACTGCAAGATGTTTTTGGTTTGATCAGACTGCATTCTTTTATGGAAAATTATTCCATTCATTTTTTTCTAACTGTAGTCTCTTCTATGAATACTGCAAAAATATTGAAAAAATCCAGTATATGAAACCTCTTCTGTCTCTAACACTGTTTTAATATGATGGAATATTAGAGCTGGAAAACAGTTTTGTTTTGAATGGTTGAGCAAGAATATATGAGATATATAAAGTGACAGGTAAAGCTCTTCTAAATCAGAAATTAATACACAATTCTGTTGGAATACCATGAAGTTAAGGTTAATTTAGATTTATTGTTATGTAATGTAGTTAGGGTTATTGTGCAATGTGTGTGGTTCTTTGGTTTGTTCATTTCATGAATCACATTTCCTCAGGTCATCCATAGAGAATGAATTTCGAAGTTCAGGACAGAGGCATATATTGTACTTCTTGAACAAAAAGAGCAGCTGCATAAGCCAGTAATACTAGTTGGTTGTTATCTTCTGAGTCTAGGGGATATGGCACATATTTTTATATATTTTTGAATATTTTATTTTAATACATCCATCGGGTTTTTTTATAAACAGTTCTGTGCTTAACTTTAGGGAAATTTGTATATAGCACAATCCCTGACTTGATTAATGCTGGTTAGGAACTTTTTGAATAAACTCTTTCCACTGGAAAATAAAGATTTATGGAGTCATTTCCTAGTTCCAGAGTGGAATTTGTGGTCAGAGAGAAAAAAACTTCCAGTCCAATAGTTACTGACAGAGAACCAGTCATCTTCCATTTGCTCAACTGGCTAATCTCTCCCTTTTAAAACATATGCATCATTTCAATTTGCCTGGCTTAGCTTCCAGGCACCGGTTATTACTCTGACTTCACAACTGGATTAAGCAGCCTTTTGGTACCAACAGTTTTTCTTCTCAAGCAGGACATGCACTCTCTAATCAAAGTGTCCTTCCAGCCATCTTTCTGATGACCTTAAAAAGCTCTGCCTTCAACTGTAAGGCATTCTTTCTTGCCTGCTGTGTAATCTATACTTCCTAATATTTTTAATGAAAAATAGTAGATACTAGATCTATACCCAGTTTCAACAGGGTGAAAAATACCTGCCTATTAATATGCATTTAGTAATTATAGTTTTTAACCACATATCATGGTGGTAGCTCATTAACGCACTGTAACCCCTGCCCCTTTCAGGGACATAGTCTCTTATTTTGTGAGGCTGTTCAGTGTATATGGCACAATTTTGCATTTGGCTATATTAACATGCATCTTACTTGAATACTGCTGGCTTATCAAGCAGTCTGTATTTCCTCCTATGACTGTTGTGTCCTTGATGTTTATCACCAGGTCATTCTTTGCATCATCTGTGGATTTTATCAGCATTGACCTTATGTTTGTTTCTAAATCATTTAGGAATATCTTGGTTAGGACCATCTACTGCTTTTTGTTACAGAACCTCTTTTCAATTCCCCCCAAGTTTACTTCTGGTAGATAACTTCTTCTTGAGTTTTATTAGATAGCCAGCCAGTTCTTTGTGTTATTTCCTAGTAAGAATGTTTAGGTCAAATATTTTACAATGCTTTATTACAGCTACACAATTTTCCAGTCTTCTGGAGCATATGTGAAGCCCCAAGATTTATTAAGCTACGAATCTTGGGTACAAGCAGCTTAGAAGTCATCCCAAGTAGATGTTGTCTGCTATGGACTTTGATGACTAGTGAAGGGAGAGGTATGCACATCTTCTTTCCAAATATAGATGGGAAATGATTACTGAACTCTTCTTCCCTGTCTTTGATACTACTAAGAGTGTTACCATCCTGCCTCATCATAGATCTGTATTATTGCAATGTGTTTAGAAAATAAACAAAAGCAAGTCCCAGCCTCTCTCTCTCTGCGTTGTCCTGCCACCCCTCTCCCCACCGTGTCTTCAGTTTCTCTTCTCTTATTGGTTTTCTACATTTAGAAATTTCTATTCCATATTGATCGCTACTTCTTTTTTGTCTTAAACAGCTCCTCCATCTTTCAGAAATGTGCTACTTTCTTTACATCAATCAGGATTAGGAAGATTGTGGTCCTGCTCTTGTGCATTGGGACTGAACAAATAGCATCAATGGCAGCTCGGCCCAGTACAAAACCTGATTCCCAGCCAGATTATTTTTCAGGCCCGCACGAGGATGAAAATGGAAAGGAAACTGGCTTTGTTCACTTCCTTACTTTTATACTTCTTCCTTCAAAGTTTGTCTGTGGTTTCATTAGAAAAAAATATTTAAAAAAACCAACAAAAAAACCTTGTGTGGAAAGAATCTGATCTAGAGTTGTTGGCATCTTCAAAGCACCGCCGGTCAACAGTACTGCCCTTTTTATGCACACAAGGGTAGATCTACCTAATATTTAATTCCTAGGATACAAAGGCTTTTGTATAATGGATAAGACAAATGTATTGCTTATGATATTCATATCTTCTGGAAAAAAACCCAAAAAAGTTAAAACTATACTTTTTCTCTTTATACTATGTTAAAGTAATTTCTGGTCTAGGATTCTGGTGTGTGTATAAATCAAGGGAAAAAAAAAACCCAAACAAATGAAAAAAAACCCAAAACAACAGAAAACATAGTTTTAATTTAAAAGGTTTCCTGCATTTCTAATATCTTTGATTCTGTTGTTTCTTTTCCCAATGACAATGATGTGGAAGTATTGTGGGAAAAGTATTCTTCTGCTAGAAGGGATGTGCTGCAAACTGGCATTGGTACGCAGCCCCGTCTCAGGTCTGGGGTGGTGCAGCCTTTGTGGAAAAGCTATAATCATGTCTGGATGGATCTTTTCTTTTATCAGTTTGTGAGTATGAGTATCAGTGGCCTGGTAAGAGGATTAATGTTCAGAACAGGTTTGTGTCAGCTGTTGTACTCTAATAAACATATAATGTAGCAGGAAGCAAAATTTTCCAAAAGTTCAGATGAAAGGCCAAATCACCAAAGCAATCGACTTAGGCAAGCTTGACTTTTGGTCCTGCCTTGGTATTTTCACCTGCAGACTTAAGTCTTGAACCGTCATATCTTGTCTATGTTCCCATCACACATGACGCTTGGAGGCTACCTTATGAGGTGTGGGGTTATCTACACTGTACCTTCTCTCAGCATTCCTGTCTCAGCGGGCCCTGAAAACTGGTGGCCTGTTTCATTGGCTTGCTTTCTCATGAGATCTCACCCAAATTTTGATCATTGTGGTTAATAAAGAAATGACTAGGGGTTACCTCTGAAGCCTGTTCCTCACCCATATCTTGATCACCTCTTTTAGACAATGGTGTCTTAAAAACAGGGCTTCTGCAAAAAGGGGTTTTCTCATTGGTGGAGATGATTGTAAAGGAGCATTTTCTATCATCTTCATCTGCTCTGACCATTCTGGGAGGGGGAAAAAAGGTGTTTCAAGATGAACAGTGGTTCAAGAATTTGGTGGTTGTTTGACTGAGAGGACGAGGATGAGTCAGAAGGGTTTACTTTCTGGGAATGCTGCTGGACTTTCTTGTTGTGTGTGTCCACACTGTCTGGCTCAGCAAGACAGTGTTTACAGTCCATGACTTTTAATATTGTCATACCAGGCCTGCTGACACAGGGCAGCTCCCAGAGCTAAGGTGTCATATAACCAAAAAACCCAGCCAAGACTGCAATGAAGGGGTCTTATTGTTATCATCACACTTCTCTTTGGACCATGTGTGCTCTGTGCTGGGCAGTGGTTGTTCACACAAAATCCATGAATAATCAGCCATTCTAAGTGATCCTTTGACCGGGAAGCAGGCTGTGCTTGGAAATGCTTTCACACAGGCCGAACTATGCTATAGATAGCACTAAATGCCTTTTTTTCTTTACCTCTTTGGAGAGAAAATGGTAGGAGGACAAGGCAATATGTGATAGGTAGTTATGTTTTCAACCTCTGAGGAAACTGATTCTGTGTGGGAGGACCCCAGCATGGGCCAACAGCCGGAGGCGCAGAAAGACCCCGTGCGTTTGTGCATACAAAAGGACTGTGGATTTCCATGTCTCACGCATGGAAGACCAGGATCTTTTATTCATTTCTTGTTATTTTACTCCCGCTCAAAGGAGAAGGGAGAGAGCCCTGATGCACTTGCTCCCCTCCCTGTGGGTGAGTTATTTCATATGCTCTCCTTTCCTAAACTTCTCTAATGGTGTCAGATGTCCGCATGACCTCTAACAGATGGCTGTGCACAAACTGCGCCTCTTGGGCTCTAATGCATTTTCTTCAATATCTGAAATGCATTTCTTAATATGCTGTGTCATAATTTTGGGGTTGCTTTTTTCTTTCCTTCTTAAAACGAGAAAACAAGTGCATTTAACCATGAAAGCAGGTACAAATGTATTCCTGTTAGTGGATAATAATGAAAAGTCAGAGAGATTAATGTGCTGTTACTGTTTATTCAGTACTGCATTGCTTGTGACTAACTACAATGGATGAGACCTTCTTTCTGCCTCATTAAATAAGTTAATCATGTAAATCAGGAGAAAAAACATTTTGGGTAGTGTGAGTACAGGTTGAGCATCAGATAAGCACTTTTTACCACCATGTATTAAAGGAGATTTGACAATGTACAGGTGTCCCAGCTACAAACCATTAACATCAGTCTTCTGTTACCTCTAAAGTAAATGAAAACAAAATTAAAAGGTCAAACTGGTGCATGTTTCAATCAGGACTACATGGTCATTGACTGGAATTTCTTTCAGAGAAAGAGAGGAACTCTAAAGGGAATGGAAGTTCTTGAAGAAGATAAATTATAATGGACATTCTAATATATTCAGAATAAAAGCTTTTATGGCTTTTAAACTGTAAATCAAAAGTATAAGTCATTTTCTATAAAGTGGGTTTTACTAAAACCTTTAGGTATTGCTTTCTTGGCTTACCAAAAAACACAAATTTGTACTATAGGTTTAAAGCCAAAAGAATGAAAATGTAAATTAGGACATAATCTTGACAACCTGGGAAGGAATAGGAGTAAAACTTTTTAGATGAAACTAGCAATACAGTGATAAAGAAATGTGGCGCTCAGGATTACAAGACAGAATTAGGAAAAAAACCACCTTATCTAAACATTTGTCCAAAACACTTCTTAATCCAAAGCTGAGCTGCTGAGACTCAAGAAACTTCAGGTTCTGATATGTGATTTTTAATAAGACCGAGTGCTTGCATTTTGTGATTGCAGATGGAATGGTAGAAAAGATCCAAACATTACTTTTTTCAACTCAAGAACTGCTAGAATTTTCATTTTTGTCATCACAGGATTTTTAATCCAGAGACTTCAGATAAAGAAATCCTAATGACTGGACACTTCAGAATAAAGTGGCCATGTAGATAACTGTCAGAAGTTGGATTAAAGGATACAGAAGTATTGCAGCAGTATTGCCTTCCTTCCTTTGTTTTCAATTAAAAAATAAAGTAAAATCCATTATCTTTTTTTAGAGATGGTAGTGATCACAGGGGAAGCAAACAAGGAAGCCTGCAAAAGGATATTGATAAAATGCCAACACTATTGGTTGGAAGGAAATGAGTATGGATCTAATGCAAAACTTACTGAAATCAATGGAAGATACTCATTGGTTTCAGTGATATTTGGGTAAGACTCAATGTGAGCTTGAGGTAATGTTATGTAATTAGGCTCCTGACTGCTATTTAACCCAACAAATTGTACTTATACTTAATTGTTGGAACAAAACAGAGATTTAAAACAAAGTATTAAGTTAAAAAATAGGTTATGCCTTTGCAGTAGACTTAATCTACATTTGAAATCAGAAATACCTATTTTTAGGATCAAAACCTATTCTTCTACTTCTAAATGACACTATAGCAGCTAGTGTTTTGCTTTTTTTTTTTTAAATCAAATGCATATACAAATTTAATATTAAAACCTTATATAATATTAATTGTCATTGATTTTTAACCCACAGTTTCATGCATTTCAATTTCATAATAATAATAGATCTAAATGAATTGTGCCAGTGAATAATAATTGGAAAATTATAATTGTTTTAAAGTTGCATCCTAGATTTGAGTTGGTGAATCCCTGGAGGCTTTGTTATAACTCGCAGTTTGCCCTAGATGCCAAACCCCCTGGTTTGAGGAAGTTTTTATTTTGTAGCATTCAGCTGCAAGGTGGGAAAAGTCAAAAGTAGCAAGAGAGAGTGCCAGCTGGGACCCACCAGGTATCAGCTCACCTTCCATTTGGCTGTGATCAGATAAATTCTTTTTTCTTAATCTAATTTTGCTGGGGTTTGGATTTGTCCTAGAAGAGGACCCATAACTGAAATAAATACGAGGTGAGATTGTGTAAGAACTGCTGTCCTGATGACATTTCTATTCAAGGTTGTAGAAAACTGGCCAGAATGCCTCAACTTATGAAATTTATACTATTGTATGCAGAAATATTTTCAGAACAGTTGCTGACATTTTGACATTCCTGAAACTAATCCTTAGCTTTATTTCATCCCTAGTGACATTCATTTTACTGATAATTGAAATAATATACAACTTTATTTTCTACAGTAAAAATAGGTACAGATTTGATTTTTTTTCTATTGCCATCCTGTAGCAGTGCAAGCTGTAATACATTATATGGCTTACAATGACAAAAAAATATGTTTTCAATTTGGTAAGTCGTTTTCAATTGAAAATATAATGCATTCCTGCATAAGACATATTGCAGTGTGGCAGCCTGTAAGTATTAGGGAAGACCTACTATTTGAAACAACATAATTAACACTCTTTGTTCATGATAGGCAAATAAACAACCAAGGTAGGTCTTTTTCAGTGATGGATAGCATCTTTATTAAAGAATTAATCTAGATCTCAAACCAGGATCTATCTAGTACATAAATCAGGGTCTTGTGGTTCCATTTACGGTTCCTTTTACAACCTAAGTGTTAAGTTTATAGCCCAATAATTCACTGTTGAGGGATGCCAAGCCCCATTCTCCCTTCTCTCTTATTCTCACTGCAAATGGAGACACCTTTAGTTCAGAATACAATCATCGATTTACTCTATTCTTAGCAAGTAGCTTAAGTTCTGACTGTCTAATGTTAATTATATACCTTTATTAAGAATGTTGAAGTTCTGCTGATAAAGTGTATTTATGTATGTCAAGTATTTAGTTTCTTCAACTCATGCAAAGTCAAGGTTGCCCTGCCAGAGAGCTCCTATGCCAGGAACCTCTGCACTTGTTCTCCTGAGATGGTCAAGTTTGGAATAACAGAGGAACGGCATAAAAGCCATAGTGATTTATTAGCCCATGTTTGGACACGATGGGCCTAAATAATCTATTCCAGCTATTTGGTAGATGCCATAATCTGTGAAAATTTACCTGAGCACCTCTGGCCAACATCTTTTTTTTTCCTAGTCAATAGTTCTACATGTTAAAAATTATATTAGTAATAGTATTTTAGTGAAAACTGAGATTTTAGAAAGCATTTGAGAGGCTTGTTTAGAAGATTCTTAGACAGATGCTTCTGCTCATTAGGAAATGCCAATACAGAAGTTCTGTATCTCATTGGTCTATGAAGATTGTGGATACATCAAGAAGAAGGAGATGGATTATGTAAGCATTAACAGCAGTGGAAACTCTGCAGTCTGCATAATCTCTTCAAGATACACACCGTCTTCCACTTCTCATTCTGTTTGGGACCTTGAAAGAAGAAAGTTCTAAAAAAAGATAAAATCCTTTTTATGGAGAAATTTTTTGTTTCCTATTAGTTTTGGGAAGGCAGTGAGCTAGTGAATAGTGTAACTAATCTGGCAACTGTGAAGTAAATTGTAAAATAAGGTGTTTTTCAGCAGAGATAAGGGAATAAGAATTTGATTCTATGTAGTCAAGCTATGTTAGTTTCCAAGAATATGGACAAAAGATACTGTAAACATTTTTAATTTGAAAAGGCTTATGGTTCTCAAAAATCAATGGCTTTTATGATTTTATATCTTGACATCAAACAAAATGAGGCCGAGATTTCTGAAATAAATACGTGGATTCTGAGATAAGCCAAGTTAAAGATCATTTGCGAACTGAGTAAAGATGTGCAGCAGTATGTTCTTTTTAAACCACACTTTTCTGGTTTCTACTCATTTTTCCAAGGTAGAGCCTTGGTCAGATTTCTGTGGTCCTTTTCTCATCTTCTGAATCATCCTACAACTTCTTCAGGAGTTACAAAAATACAGTGACCCAGATCCTCTGCTGCAGCCGAGGTAGCAGCAAAGACAGCTCCTGTTGCCGGGCTCTTTATTGGGTTTGACTTTGAACGGGGGAAATCACAATCTTGATACAGCTCAGGTCTCAAGTAACACCACTTTCAGTGGGCTGATTTTGCAGCTCAGTATTACCATGGTAAAAGAAATTACTAGTCATGCATTTTTCCTTATGCGTTGCCAATTTTTTTCGCAGTTGCGAAGTATGAAGTAGCTTAGGGACCATCATAGGGCTTGTATATGTTCCTCCTAAATATTGTCACATTGGTTATGTGGTGATGGGGCTGTTAATGCCATTACGTAGCACTGTATAAAACTGTGACGGCCTACACGTGAGGAGAAATCTTTTGATGATGAGATTGCCTGAAGAGGCTCTGGAGTATTCCTCGCTGGAGATATTTAAAGACAGATTAGGCAGGAATTATGTGCATATAGTTGATCATGCTGCAAGTCTGAGGTGTGTCCTAGATCAGCATTATCTACTTGTCATCTGGGATTTCTTTTTTTTTCTTCCCATCAATTTTTTCATGGGTTTATAACTGAAGTTATTACCCTTTAATGATTTCCTCTAATCAACTTAATCTTTTTCTGATATTTATTTAACTAGATGATGATTTTAGTGTATTTTTCTAAGCCTTGGGAGCTCAGAAATAATAAATCATTGCAGGATGGGTGCTGGTGGAATTTTAAGGGGACTATCACCACTGCTAGCGTTCTCAGCCCAAGCAGCTGCTTGCAGATTCAGTCATCAAAGCACCTTATAGAGAGGAAAAAATCTGCAACTGGAAAACAATGTATAAAAGCAAAGAAAAAAAGAAAGATAACAATAACCACTAATAAGACCTAGAACTTGGTGTCATTAGAGCAGCATTGCGGGAGACCAGGAAAAATGAAAGTGGTGCAATAACTGCATGTTCTGTAGAGATCAGCTCTGGGAGAGAACAGCTTCCTCTTTTGTCCTTAATCAGAGACTTTATAACTCTAGAGGGAAAGTAAGTGAGAGATTGCGCACATGGACCTACTGAACTGGAATGCAGGAGTAGTGGCTAAATAAAACACACGTCTCCAACTGGCAAAAGAAAGAAAACCAAAGAGCTGTGGGAAGCAGCTATGGAAATGATACACTGCGCCTCTACTATGCAAGTCTTGGTTTACAGGGTTCCTTTGATGTAAGACCTTTGCAGTGACAGCTAGTTTCACTGAAGTTCATTATAGAGTAAATAGATGCTACTTTTATAACTCACCTCCTGATAGAATATGCAAATTTCATAATTTCCAAGAACATGCTGTGAGAGTGTGCTGAACACCAAAGTATCAGATTTTTCTGATAGATAACCTAGAAAATCCAGCAGTTTTAGAAAATATGATTCTTTCCTTCTGTGCATGTTTTTTCTCCCAGTTAATTGTCACAGGACCACAGGCTTCGTTTATTTGCAGCATGATGATGAAAAGCAGTGGGGAGGAGGTTAAAGGAAAATGACACCAGGTATAACATAACACAACATTAATATTTGAATGGCTTTATTTTCCTCTGTTGCTACGTCCTGCTTGATGCGAAGGAAGGAGACGTGGGCATTCGGGGAGCTGATTGGCATGGTGGGTTGTGTGCTTTGTCATATGCTCCTCCTTGAACTCATTCTGGAGTGAGTGTCTCTGTGGCAGTGGGACTGGAGAGTCCATCCATCCACTATGCCTTAGAAGAGCTAAAAAAGGTGGAAGAAACTCCCATGAAACAAAACATTAGAGGAGCTATTAGCTCATCTAATCCTATGGGGCATCTGAACTCCGGACACAGACTTTCATTGCACTCTGTAGTCAGGGAGCTGCCAGGTTTGAGAGGCAGCATCACATCTCCCACGCTGCTCCTCAGACATGGCACTGTCTCCAGAATCCGTCGCAGTTTTTGGTGTGGTCTTACTGCTAGGGGCCATGACCTGGAGCAATCCAGAGGAAAAAAATTGAACATATAGTGTAAATGATATTTGGGAAGTAAGTAGGATGTTGTCTATTGTAAGCTAATTTGTTTCCTTTGGCTGTTGTCTCCTGAAACCATCAAATCTTTTCCCACTGTGCTTGTATACCACTGAGTGCACAAAAATATCTTGTTCCTTTCCTTTGGAGAGTGTTCCTCAAAACAAGGTCCTGTTTATCATAGTCTGACTCTTTTACCTTCTTTTTCTACCCCTTTGGGTCTTTGTGTCATTTATAAAAAAAATCCTTTTTCTCCCTGATAGCTCATGTGATGGGTAACTTTCAAATTCATGTCTGGAACATCACAAGACTTCTGAGTTCACATCTGCTGAGCGATCAGGATTTTTTGTACTTCACCTTGATTTTTCAATAGTATTGACCAAATTCAGTGGGCTTCTGTTTCAAATGCCTTACCTGGAAGTTGTCAACAGCAGAATTGTGCCTTTAGTATTTGTATGGCAACACCTCTGCTTCCTGGTGATAAATGATTTCAGCATATTGAAATATAGGTAAATTTGAAAAATAAAGAACCTCCTGTTTTCTGAGAACTTGGAATTTTAATGAAAGACTGTATGGTACAAAAGTGATATGCTGTAAAACCTTGCTGTACTGAAACTAGAGAGCACTGAAGCTGGAATAAGATTACCCACATGGGTATTTTTAATAAGTTCAATAGAGTGTTTCCCTGCCTGTTTGAGAAAATAAATCTCTTGCTTTCAGAGCACCTTGCTTATAGTACTTGGAATAAGGTACATCATAGCTCAAGCAACATTATCTTCAATCAAGGAAGCAATAGCCTTTTTTTTCTTCTAAATTAAAAAAAATACTAATGTAAAAGCATTCCTAATGAAAACTGGTTCAGCTAAACTGAAATCAGCAAATCACACCTGTCTAAAGTGGTGTTTAAAATGTTATATGCCCCAAATTGTGGTTCACCCAGATCATCGTTCTGCAACAGGTTTTTTTCTGAGTCAACCTGGCGTGCAGGCAATGTCCCTTTTCTATTGCTATAGGGTTTTGCAGAAGCACAGGATACATCTGCTTGAGACTCACTGTAGCAGCAAGGCCATACATAATGTTAGTGCAAAGTGTAAGTAATACATTAGTATGCAACATAATGGGCATTAACAGTGGAACTGGACAAACCAGGTGGTGTAAGTCCAAAGGAGAAAGAAAACTTTAGTAGTGGTGAAGCCTAGCAAATAACAGTTTCTTCCAGATTAGCATTTTAAAAAAACCATTACATTCTTTGGATTAAATAAAATGACTACAGTTCTTTTGTAGGAAGCTGCTTTAATTGCTATTTTGTTTCCATAAGTCACTGCATAAATTATATCTTCTCTATAAATTCTGTCTGTTTTTGGCTTTGCCTCCTGGGGTTTTAATTTATCAGACTTGTCATTTCTTGAGTATTATCACAGATTGAAATGTACAGTAGACACCTGGAGGCTTTTACTTTTTTCCATCCTTGGGCTTTGTAGAAATAGGACCATCTGGCCTGTAGGTCTGGAAGCATCAACATTCACTCATTAAATGTGTCTGAAGCCCTCACTTTCAATCTGCCTCATTTAGCTACCTTAGGACTGTAGTTAGGTGGTCTGTTGTTTTCACCTGTTGTGTACAAGCAGTTTAAATGTGTGCTCCAAACTAGAGGCAAACATCTCCTACTCCCATCTCCATCTTCGTGTTTTGTTACCACTTGGCTGTTCCTGGAATAAGAATCTGGGGGTAAAGAATGGTGATATTTCCAAAATTTCTGTTACCACTTCAGAAATGGCTATCAAATACGAAGCCTGAAGAGGACCCTGCCGGTTTATCTAGTGGGTGCTTCTCATAACATAAACAGCAGTGAAGTGTCTACTTCCAGTAACAACTGCTGGTAAAAATCCCTGAGGGATGAGTGGTGCAAACCTTTGCCGTGCCAAACAGGGCTCAGGTGCCCCTGCGTTACCTGCCAGGCTTGGAAAAGGGAGTTCAAAGGAGAGAGCTCAGTGCTCTGGTCGGTTCTAGGAAGGAGCACAATTTTCACGCCGGGAGGGAAAACGTGTTCTAGTTGTGAACTAACTGAAGACTGTCATCTCGCAAAGTATCCCTGGGAGAAGTTAGACCGCAGACAGGAGCCTTGTTTTGATTATTAGCAGCGACTTACCTGCCTGTCAGGAGATGGTGACAGGCTGTAAAACCCTCTTCTATTTTGCACGCACTGGAAGAGTTGACAGCAGCTTATTGTGAACTCAGCAATGATGTAATTGTGCTGTCTTGCTAATCTATTTTTTTTTTCTTCTATCTGTAGTTAATAAATACCTTTTAAAACTTTTTAATAAAAACGGAGAATATAAAATTCCAAACAGAATACCCAAAGGATTAACTTTGTCATGTGAATGTGTCCCCTCATACAAACGACTTTGTGTTCACTAAGGCTAGTTACAGGAGCAATTGTTACAGGCATTTGGGCTGACCTTGCTTCTGTTGAAGATGGTAAAAAAAAAATCTCCTACATAAAAGAAAAAAAAGCCTGAAAATGTACTGCTGCTTACTGATGTAAGCATATATAAGGCTTTATCTTAATCTGGAGACCCTCAGGTTCAATGAGAACTTTCAGGAGGAGCTTCTCTAGAGCATAGATCAGATCCCATTTATTGAGGTGAGATTTATATTTTCAAGGCAGACTGCTGAAGATGACAAGTGCTGCATCCTGAGTCCAACCCATATGCAAGATGCTGGGACATGAGGAGTCACACTGAACTGCGTGCAGCTGAAGTTACACATGTGTATATGTCTGTGAAGGACTGAGCTGATAAGTTCTAATTAGCATTTGCAGACTTTTTTTTAACCTTCACTTTTACTGCCTATGATTAAAAGTCATGCTCACCCTGCACAGATTGCTTTCCACAGTGATTCCAGCAGTTCATTTGCTCCTTCCTGTATCACTCCACCTTATTGGTGCCTGCAAGGATTAATTTATCATAGGTAAAGCAGATTTATAAATGTGAAATTACACAAATAAGGTTTGAAGGCTCTGATTCACAGCCACAGTACTAACTTTAATAACTAGGAATACTTAGAGAGTCAAAATAAGTATTGATGTTCTCTTCCTTTCCTCATTTTACCTGAAATATATGCAGGTCTATCATTTACTCAGAATAGAAGTAGATCTGCCAAAGCTTTGGAACATACAAACCATTCCTGTCTGTTTGCATACTTCGGGTCTGTTTTGATATACTTTCTTGTTGATTATCCCATTTTCACTGTAGGGAGAGAGGTCTCAAAATTAGCATTCCATGAGATCATTCCAGCAGAAGGTAAAATGCACCATGACTGTATATAATAAGTATTATTGTGTTCAGTTTTTAAAGTTGTTAGCAAGTGTGGACCTAAATCATGCACCTTTTGCCATAAAACAGAGGAAGTGGGAGAGAAGGTAAAGCTGGGGAGTTTTACCTCCATCTCCAGATACCCCTTCAGTAACAGCATGAAACGCCCACTGGGTCAGCTCTGCAGGCTGTGCCTAGGCAAGTCACACCGGTCTTCCTCAAGAGCGTATACTGCATGAGCCATTTTCGACCTGGCATCTGGTGCTCATTAGCCCCTGTGAAAATATCTGTGCCCTCTACAGAGGGATCTGACTTCTCTGTCCTCTGAAGGTGACCACAAGCAAAGAGGATGCTGTGCCCTCCAGCCTTGCGCAATCAGACTGACTGTGGTTCATGCCAATTTTCACATGAGCAGAGAAAGTAAGGATGTGTGGTGGGGCAAGTTTATCAGTTTACCTCGAAATATTATTTGGCAGTAAATTGTGCAGCCTGAGTCAACAGTCTCTTCGTGATCATTCTGCCTTTTGCTGTTGTTGTACACCTACTTTTTTCTCTGGTGTAACCTCTTTCCATCCCAAGGATGTGTACGACCCCTCACAGGCAAGTGCGCGGCAGAGAGGTCACTGGGGGACATGTAGTGGTGGTGAAAAGGTGTCACTCCTCCTGGTGCATGAGGTGTCAAAAGCCTCTTTCCTTTACTTCCAGCTTCAGCAACGTCTTTCTTTAAGCTGCCTTCAGGTCTTTGTACAAGTAATACCTGTGCTGACTGCCAAATTCCAAAATATTTTTTTTATCCTCCTTGTCTAGTGATCCATACCATAACTTGCTCTGGGAAGGGGAGAAACAAGCACTTCTGCAGAGAAAGGATTCCTTCTGGTGCAGCAGTCACAGCTGCCTCTTCTACCATTATTAGTATTCAGTTTCTATCCATCCTTCTAAGTTAAACTTCACCAGGCAGGATGAAATGTTGGTGCTTTCTCCCAGTCAGGAGCTAAGCCGCTTCATGAGCCATGTGCATCACCTGCTGCCAGAGCCTGCGGGACGATCCCCAGCAGCTCAAAGCAAGCAGCTGAACAAAAGCACTCATTTAACCCCTGTGCTATCCTTGAGGGCTTCCTAGCTTCATAAAATGCATTTTGGTCTCTGTTATGATGATTTGGTACCTGAACAATCTATGCACCACAGCAACTGTGAGGTAAAATGACTGAAATAGAAACCAGGGCCAAAATACCTGCATCAGCTTAAAAGAGCAGTACCAGTCTCTCCTTTCCAACTGTTCGACTGGAGTTTGAAAATGAAGGGATAAAACTAACTTACTGAATTCCTAATTTCTAATAGTTATAAGAAGTAACCATCTATTGAAGTAATATATGAATGGATATTTATATGGTTCAATCAAGAAGAAAGTTTCATAGTTGGTTCAGAGATAAAGCATAAATAAAGCATCAGCACTAATCTCTAAATAGGAGTTTGCACGAAGGGAATCTGTTTTATGAATGGTAAAACTGAGGGATAAAATGATGCACATGCCTCTGTGCAAACTTCCATCAGCCATAACCATTGTGCCTGGGAAGCACAGAGCTCGATCTGCTGGCACTGTGCAGCTGGACGGTACAAGTGCTGTATTTGAAGTGTTCAAGGTATGATAGACTGGGGTAAACTGTGTTGATGCAATTTGCACATGAGCAGTCACATTTCCAAATACTCCAAAGCTGACAGATCACTGCTAAAACAGCAAACTTGCCTTGTTGAACCCGTGAGGTCGGAGATTCAGCTGGAAAGCCTACAAAAATTTTAACCTTTAGAATTTTGCATGTTCTTTTTCTGCATTACACTTGAATGTGCTGTCTCATAGTTATTCCAGGGAAGACTGTACCAAAATCATATTAATTACATCAGTGTTTAACGCGTGTGAGAACAGAAGTGGGATTCTTACAAAGAAAGCATTGTTTTAGCTTTAAATCAATTCAAAATTAATAGTAATACATAGTAATACACAATCCATCTTTTATTGCAGCTTGTTACTGTAAATGTGCATAAGTTTAATGCATGCTTTTAGCAGCTACTTAGGTTTCCATATTCAAATAAACAAGGTTAAATCAGTACAAACGCTATGTAAACTTCCATACTTACTATAGGAAATATCTGAAAAACAATAAACAACTGTAGTGGGCTCATTTAGTCTTCCAGGCTGACTGCTGAACCCATTCATTATATTGCAAACTGTTTTGTGCATACTTCATCCAGCTTCAGCTGAGAAAAATCCCAGAACTTGGTACCCTACTTCCAGTACAAAAGGGTAAGTTAGAAGTTACTGTACTAGTGCCAAGTTACACCAGCCTGAACCTGGTGAGGGTGGACAGAATAGAGCCCTCTCTGTTCACTCGTGCTTTATGAATGTGAGCAAGTATCTTGCTCTGTTTTCAAACAGAAAAAGAAAAATGTACTGTTCACTGTGAATCTGCAAAACCGCATGAAGTGAAAACTGCCAGTTTCTGTTCACAGTAGCCCGAGATAAAACTCCAATGATCGTAAGCCTGAGAATTTGAGTAATAACGTGACTGCTCTTTGCTATATAGGAAAAACTAAGCCAGAGTATAACGTTAATTAGCGTTAATCACAGACAAATCATTCTGTCTGATTCAAATGTGAGTAGCAAACAGCAAATACTAGAAGCTCTCATTGACAGTTAAATCTTTTCACAGTGGTTTTAATCATACTTTGCAGTATATAGGTAAAGATGACGCAGGGTTAGACACCTGCTAAGTCCTCTTGACTGTGGGTAGGTATCCAAAAGTTGCCCTACAGATGCAATCTGTATGGATTAAGTAGACTTAGTAGCATCTACTCATCCTAACATTTACAATTTCAGATCAAACTTTTTCGTACTATACGAAGTTGATATCACAAATGCTTTAAAATAGGAGACACCTTATTGTAGTGTGTATAAATGCTGGTAGCACTGATTTATATCATATGCAATCTGAAATGTGATTAACATTTTAAGCTAATATCCAAATCAAGTTGTTATTTTTATAACCTATCAAATGAAAATTATGAGGCTCTTAAAAACCCCCTCAACAACAGACTCATAAAGGGGATAATGAGAGACATTAGCTGTTTATAAAAGATAATATCTCATGCAAATTTGACAATACGTGTCTTTCTGCATGTCATTAGATGTCCATTGGCTATGCAAATATTATTCACTTTTTCTAAATGTTGTCTGCTCTTCTGTCAGCATAAGGAAGCATGGGCTTCAATGCTGTGGTTTAGCATTTTTCAATGAAAATAAAAAATAGCTAGACTACATTCTTGTCTTTGATCAATGCTTAGAATAAAAGGAAAATATTAATCCTTATTTCCAGTGTACTTCTTTAAGGTGGCAACTGGTTGTTTAACACCTGCTAAACTACATAAAATGCTTTAAATTATAATAAAAATACATGATAGGGTTGGTTCATAATTTCTAAAATTTTTGTCTATTCATATTTATCATATTAATAGCACAAATCTTTCTGAGACTCAGAGTACCTGTAGATTGGCATGAAGAAGACCTAACATTGACATCTTTCATTTGGTGAGATTCAACACAACAATGTGTTGAAGGGTAGTTTGCAATAGTATTTTTCAGCTGTGGTAAATATATGGTGTCCCGTTCTTTTTACCTGAAAACTGACATGGCTAGATAGCGTGGGCTGGAAGAGAATCAGACATTAATTTTCTTAAGACTGAATAGACCTGGCTTAAATTTAAGTCCTGATTTCAAATACAGTTGCCAGTGTACAGGGGAGGCAGGATTCCCAGAGCTTCTGGGTCATCAAAAGCAGTCTTCTGCTGTGGTGTGTGAATATATCATATAATCCTTTTAATAAACTAAATAAATCCCATTTACAAACTGTTCTGTTTTTTTTTTTTCCCCAGCTACTCCCCCTGGGAGGCTGTTCTAGGACCTCTCTCTTCTGATCGAAATCATCCTCTAATGTCCTGCCTAAATATACTCAAGACAATTTATACCCATTTGTCCCTGTGCCAGTATCTTCCTTTAGCTTAAAAAATGTCTTTTCCCTTCCTAGTGAGTCCCTGAAGTGTTTTCTGAGAGCAATCATACTTCTTCCCAGCCCTTGTTTAGTTAGGCTAAACATGCCAAGCTGGTTTAGCCTTTTCTCTTAGGATTGAAGACTTCCCCTGATTGTGACGCCTCTCTGCTCTCTTCAGGTTTTAATTCTTCTTTATATTTTAACACAGACAAAAAGAACTGTTCAGAGCCTTCAAGACAAGGACTAACGTCTTGTGCAATGCTGTTTAGTACTTGCCATATCTTCTTGGCAGTATCTCTCTGCCCACACAAGAAATTACTTTTTTCCTTTTCCCTACTTCCTCCACAGCTGACAAATGCATTTTGATCCCTTGCCTCCTGTGCAGTTTCTAACTTCAGGATGCTCAGTTTGTAACTGAAATTCTCGCTAGTCACTACATGCGTGGCCTTGTACTCAGTAGTATTAAATTACCTCGAGCACCCATTGCTTCCGTTTTCAGTCATACCATTCTTCTTGTGTGATATCCCAATTCACTTACGTATCAACAACGTTGCAAAATTTGTGTCATCAGCAGACTCCATGAGGACTTTTCTACCTGTCCTAACTGTGCAGCTGCCTGTGCTACTGCCGTGTTTGCTGTACGGACATCCCCAGTGCTCTGCCGTGCGCAGCCGCCCCTCAGCAACTCCACTGCGCTGCGGAAAGCCAATTTTAACAAGTGCATTGCTTTGTGTTTGTCCTGGAGCATGCAGAAACTCCAGATCAGAGTGATCTCAGTCTGTTTCTCCACAAATAAAAGAACACTGCAAACACTGATGCGTACTCTTGGGGTAAACTAGTGGGATGGTGTAATACGGGACAATGTGACTGGCTTCTGTGAAGTTACGGAGCACTGGAAATCTGCGTGTGAGTTTGGGCTGGGGCCCATCCCTGTGCGTACCTTGCCAGCCTGCTTCCCGGAGGGGGGCTGCTGCTTGAGACAGGGTTTTGTAAATCCAGTGATCCTGCAGCTCCAGCTACGCTTCACCCGGGCAGGATACTTTAAACATCCCTAATCTGCGCAGTAGCTATACTGAGCAAGAGCCAAGTAACTGAAAGAAAAGCAAATGTGTTAAATAGCACAGAACATAGGCTGTGCCCAATCACTGGGTATTTCAGGCCATAGCACGGACAGTTCCCTTTCTTTAAGAAACAGCCTTGTATTGTATTTTATTCAGAGACATTCCCTACGCCATTGCCTTGCATGGTTCCTGCTGTGTACAGATGTGAATACACTGGCTTTAAATTTACCTGACTGCTGCATATGTCCTTGAATCAGCAGTCTGCAGTGCACTTAGCAGCATTAAGATAGCTATTATTTTCCTGCTTCCCAGTGGGCTACCATTCATTCCAATCCTGTCAAAGCCTCCAAGTCCCAAATCCAGAAATTTAACATTCAATTAACACTCTGTTTTGTTCAGGAAGCATTCTACAATGGCAATATGCTGCTTGTGTATCATTATAAGACAGTAGTCCTTCTTTGCTAACACCTAGCTGTAATCTGTGTCACAAAGGACAGCTAAAATGGAGCTATAATTATATATCGTAATAAAGCACAACCCTGTTGGTAGTTTACCTTAAATTTCAGTGTTTCATGATTTAAAGCAACCTATCTCTTGTGAAACATTATTTTTCTTATACAGTACTTATACCTGACAGAATTTCTTTGCCTTTTTTTTTTTTGTTGGTAAGAGAGTTGCTATTATGATCTGCTGATGAGTTTGTATGGTTCGTATGCCTTGGCCTTTGCACCAACTACTATTTTTTGTGGCAAACTCCCTCTTCCTGTGGAAGGATTCAGGATACCTAATCTATGTGTTTAAAGTATAAAGGATGTTGGTGTCTTTGAGCTAAAAAGAGCTTCAGAAAGTCTCAGAGCAAATCCTCAGCAGTTGTCTGAAGTTGAATTACAGCCTATATGAGGTTCATATTTATTAGTAACAAGCATAAGAAGTTCCAAGGTAGAGGATAAATTTGGGCTTACTTAGGGTGTGAGTAACTCTGAGCAGATCAATTCAAGACAAAATCTCTTTCAACTAGATGGAGCTTCATTGTTTATTTTCTGATACCTGATTTGCATTTCCTCAACCTGATTTGGTCACTTAAAAGCCTAAAAAATGCCAGATAAGTTATTTGAGGAAGATGTAGTTCTCAGCTGGGGAAAGCAAACCAGGAGAGAAATCAGGTCATTAACAGGCCTGTGAAAGTGTGGGACTACCAAATTATTTTCCTGTCTAATCTTGCACGAGAGAGTTATGTGTGGATATGCAAAACTGCTGCAGTGCTACAGGGGCTGGTGCAGACTGACGGGGGATTTATTATCTGTTCAGCACAGCTGATTGGGCTGTGGGTGTAGGAGAAAAAGGGCTTCAGAAAATGATCCCAACATTTCACCTGAGGTTTCACATTTGCTAGAAGCTTAAATTCAACTCTGTTAAAAACATTACCATTTTTCCACCTATTCAGTCAGAATCTGTCAGTGCTTGTGTAGGCTTTTACTGTTCTCCATCTTGCTAGGGAGTCAGCTAAGAAGATGACTGAATTTTATTAGCTGGCACTGGCAAAATAAATAGGAAGAGCATGTAGTAAAGAATGTTGTAAGTATTGTGAGCTGTACAAGAGTGGGTGGTAGGAAAATGCCCTGAAAGTCCATCAATTTTTCTTTCCCCACAAGTTCTCACCTGTCCCTGGATCCTACAAGCAGATAAATGGACCCAGAACACCCAAATGCCTTTCTGAAGTCTTTGAAAAGGAATAAGATTTACTCTGCCTCTTATGATAGCAGTGACTCACCAAGAGTGTTCTCATTTGAAAGGTCTCTTTCCTTCTTCTACTCCTACACCTTGTCTAATACTTGAAGAGGGAAAATATTCCTTCCCCATTGAAATACAGCAGCTCAAAAGGCATGTCTGTATGAAGACGTTCTGCCTTTCAAATGCCTCCTTGTATTTCTGGCTGAAATTGAGTGACTGGGCATTTTTATTATTTGATGTTCTTTATATCAGAGAATGGAAATTATCTGATTGGCTTACTCAAAATGCAAATTATATTGAAAAAAAGAATTTGGCATTAGGTTTGGTGCATAAATAATTTTTCTGTCATTTTTCAGTACATTTGTGTGCAACTGTTAGACCTTGGGAAATTGAGAGATACGTGTGCTTCCTGGCAGGTGACAGGAGATTGGGCAAGTGGCATCAGGGGATTTCAGTAAAGAAGAGCAGGGATAGCTGCGCTGCTTCTAAATTTGAAAAGAAGCTTTCCCTCCATCAGGTTTCTGCTGATCTTCTCTCTTCTCCACTGAGTTTCCCGTTGTAGATAAAAACCCCCATATATATTCAAAACATTAAAGGATAATAAAATTCTTCCTAAATCTGAATGCTATAGACTTAAGTACGATAACATTGTATTGAATTGTTTTATGTCCAAAGTACTTTGGTATCAGCTAATGGCAATTCCGCACTTGCTACATGCCTATGTTTGACTTTGAGTTTTAAATGGGTTACCAATTTTCACGAGTTGAGCACATTAGCCAGGGAAAGTTTGTGGTGGAAACCCACCTCTAGTGAGAAACTGAGCAGCAATATTTACTGGTGGTCAGGACCTAAGGAAAACAGAATTATAATAATAAAAATGCAAAAGAAACCCTACAGAACAAGATATTGGATGTACTCATTCTAGGCTTAACGATTCTTCCTGACAGGATGAATGTGTTTCCAGATGTAAGACTCTTTGGCTGCACAACTATGCAAACACTAAAGCTATAGAGTCCCCATGAGATCCATCTTTATCTTTGTTTAAAAAAATATTAAAAATCCTCCTCTCTGTAGTATCCTAGAATATTACGAAATGTCTGTAGGTGCCCAGCAGAGTGCTATTTTACAAAGCGTGCATATCTAAGAGATTTTCCAAATGCACCTGTCATTATAAAGTAATAGGGCTGGCACACATTACACTAAATGAAAGATGTGTGTATATAAATATATATTTGAAAAAACTCCATGACTGCAAAGATCTGCATTGTGTTACCTGCAGACTGGACCTCTGAAAACACAAGTCCAGATTATAACCAAATAATGCTGTTAATATAATGGAGCTGAGAGAAATTCATTGTAAAGATCTTGACTAATGAAATCACACATGAAATATAGATTTTTTTTTTCTTCTGAGTTTTAATTCCAATAACAAGCCTTATTGTAATTTTCAGTTAACACTGTCCTGTTAGCAAATACAACAAAGCAAGTAGTTCTTGACTGAAGATATAACTCCAAGTATAGTCCCATCATTTCATGGAAATGTATCTTCAATATTTAATTGAACTGACTCATGCTGAACTATTTTGGGTGAGTTAAAAAAGAGTCATTCCAATTATGATTGAATTTATCCAAATTATAATATTTCACTAGTCTTTGTTTTCCTGAGGGAAAATCAAGTGTTCTGAACTTCTTGCAGTTGTAAATTGTTTTTAACAGATAGCATAAATATATTACATCATAGTATTGTATAAGAAAGTTGAATTGTAAGATAGAACAAATAAACTAGAAACTAGTCTGGAAGAAACAAAAAAAAGTTACAAATCACTAGAACAATGAACAGAAACTTCAAGCTGTTTTCACTAGAAACAGGTATAATCCTAATGCATTTTTTAATCAATTTTTTAAAATTGAGAATGAAAGAAAGAAAGGTCAAGGTAGGTGAATAGAAGATGGAAAATACTGGGGAAAAGAATGAAAACAGTGAATGGTCCCTAGGGACTCTGTAAATTATTCTTATGCAGTGGGGAGGACCGAATGCTACTTTATTCTCAATGAGAAGAGTTGGGATTCCTTTACTCTTGAGCGCACTTCCGATGAGAAGCAGTCTAAGTGTTTGCTCACTCACATAAATGAGCACTGAGCCTGTAGCAGTGAAACGCATGCCAGTGCTGGTTCTTTTAACCCGTTTAGAAGGATATCAGTAATGAAGATATGCTGGTACAGCTTTCAGCTCTGTCTGTGCAGGTGGCTGGAGCTTCTGGATTTCAGCATGGTGCTTAGGGACATGGTTTAGTGGTGGACTTGGCAGTGTTAGATTAACGGTTGGACTTGACGATCTTAAGGGTCTTTTCCAACCTTAATGATTCTATGATTCTACAGACCTGCAATCTATGCCAGAAGGTTATTGGTTCTTGCGCTATCTATAGCAAAACTGTGTCTTGATGTAGGAGCTACAAGAGCACCTACATTTCTATGTATACAAGGTAGATATTTATTTAGCATCCACCTAGGTTTTATTATAGCCATTTGGGGTTAGATTCATCTAGTACTGTGGGTTATTTACAATAAGGAGAATAGATAGGAAGGAAAGGATGTGGAACAATTCTGGAAAGGAGTATTAAAACAGACCATAACTACAGAAGTGCTGGATGTGAGCACAGAATCATGATCAGAGTGCATTTACGAACACAGGAGTCATGCTTTCAAATAACATTAAGATTCCTCAGCAAACTAAGGCATTACCATTGTCTCCTCTCTTTAAAGTATTGCCCCTGTGTGCCAAAAGGCTGAACAAGACCATCGGAAAGAATTCAACTCATATTAGTCTTCCCTTAAAGTCTCATTTTGAAAACAGGAGGAATCAAGGGCATAAGCATTGCTTCAGTATTTCTTTTTACTTTCGTAAGGCAAAGAGCAAAATGTATTCAGCACAGTATTTTCCAATGCCTAACACATCATGTTAAAATTCAACGACAAGGAAAGATGGTTTTAAATAGCCAAATCATTAGTCATATTAGGTGTAGGATATATTCCCAAGGCAAAAAGATCATCTGAATATTCAAAATCACCATAAACATTGCAGTATGAGAAAGATCAGGAACCTTTGAGATTTTATCTGTTCACAGACTCCAGACTTCTTACTCAGATTAGTCTGATTTTTTTTTTATTACTATTTTTTAAAAACAAACAAATAAGCAAACAGGTGCAACATTAACCTATCCCTTTTACCAGCAATTTATTCTCCCCAAGTACTGAAAGAGAATTGTACCCAGAGGAATGAGATTCAATATTTTATCCACACCCTCATCTCTTATGTACTAGAATGGATTAAATGTTAATCTCTTAATAATCCTTAATGAAGCAAGAAAGATCTTCAGAAATTAGCACTGTTTAATTGTCAGATGTCACCTCGAAGGAAATGCTGTTTGTTAGTCAGGGCAGGTCCCAGTCATCGCTGGGTTTGAAAACAGATTGTTTATTTCTCCAGGACAAAGTACTGCTGCACCAGCTGGAAACTCTATGGTTTAATGCCTGCAGATAAATGATACGAGTGGTATAAGGCTGTCTATCGGAGACAGGTAAATCAGCCGTTTGGAAGCTGTTGATAAGCGGTCTTCCTCACTTGAAAAGTGAGGTCAAGGAAAAAAACAACACATGGGATTCATAAAAGCAGTGAAATGAGAGTACAGGAGGAGGACTGGGTACATAAATCACAGCCTCCGTGCTGTGGAGTCCTCAGGTATGTGGTGTGAGTGAATGAAGAAAAGGCCATGATGAGCTTTGACTCAAGAGTGATAGGATCTTCAAGAGCATCAGGGTTTTAGCAATTAAAAACAAATCAGCAAAGATTTTTGTGTTTTCCAGTGAACCATTTACTATTTCTGTTAAAATGCAGTAAGCTTGAGCTGTCTGAGCTCTGAAGTTACAAAAAAAAAATATCTGGAAGTAGCAGACTTGCCAAAATATATGAAATTGCCTAAAAACTTTTTGATAAGTAATAGGAAAAATTCTTAGAGGTACTCCTAGCAGGAGGAAAAAACTTGTGACTGAGATGTCCATGGTCTCCTTCATTTTCCTTATCAGCCATGGAGCCTTTTGCAGAGAGAATAAGGAATAATAAATCTGTCACAGAAATAATCTTGAAGAAACACATCAAAAAGAGTCAGTTATGTTTATTCTATTTTTATCTAACCCTGAACAATTTTTTAAAGTTGTTATCTAAAAAAGTGTCTGTCTTCAGACTAATTCATGTCAAAACTGAAGTGTTAGCTCTACGTTTGCCTGACTTGAAAAAGCTGTTTTCCGGAATATGTTTTGGTAAAAATGGGCAGAAGATTTTTGTATTTGTAAATGAAAAGGAACTGGAGTCCCTTGGCATTGGCTATGCAACTTCATTATTTAAAAAAATAAAGCAACAGCCAGAGGAATATTTAGTGAAAAATGTTTTCATTATTCCAAGGTCTTCCTGCTATCTTCTCAGCCTAATGTTAGTAGGAATACTGAAAATATTACTAGAATTTGGTAGGAATAAGAATAATAAAAAATCTCCAAAATGCACATGCAAATACGATGTCCATTTTTAAACATTATATTTCATGTGCTACCTAAATAGACACATGAAAACCAAGCACATGCAGCAGAGCCTACCTAATACTAAGCATCACCCATTATTATATTATATTATATTATATTATATTATATTATATTATATTATATTAATATATCACCTAGTGATATATTGTTTTCCTTCCCTGAAGATGCATAATGCAGATAGTTAAGTCTTTAACCAAAACCCTTCTGTCATAACCAGAAGTTTCAAAGACTAGAAGGCAGTGGGATATATATAAAACTGGCTCTCTATTCATCTCCATCTTTAGAAATACCATGAACAACTTGGTCTCCCTTTTCTCTGTCTCCTTCAAGCTGAACACCTTATATGTGAACTTTTCATACATACAGCTAAGTTGAATAGACTGAATGGCCTTTGTCATAAATCACATTTGATAATTATATTTGAAAAAAGAAAATAAGTACAGTTGTGGGACTTCTAATATTTTCATATCTGTTATTTATAAGCTTGAACTTCCTAAATAAACCATACTAGAAAATAATGCAGTTCTGGAAGTATAAAGGAACAGAAAATATTCAAGTAGCAGATAGGTCAGTTCAAATTAGGAAGGAAGGAAAAGAAAGTGAAGCAGGAAAGTTTCTTATGAGTGATACTGGTTAAAAAAAAAGTCTATGGTAAATGTTATTTGCAAAGAAATAAAAAGTAATTTTTGTTTGTTCCTCATGTTACTGAGATGAATAAAATACTCTTTGTTATCTCAAAAACATTCCCACATTGTGGTTTAAAAAATCCATTGCAGAATGAGTTATATATTCATAAGCGGGAGAGTTCATGAGCTTGTTCTGCCACTCAGTCAGATCAGTCAGTTTTTCACCCTTCCAAGACCTAATAACGTCAGGATCATATTTCTTCAGTCGCAGTCTGTCTGTGAGGGCACAGCAGATATAATTTAAGCCAGAAGAGAAGTGTGTTTATTTCAGTGTAGGAGATGTAAAATGCTAGTGTTTTACCATTAGATAATGTGCCATATAAATCTTCATGTACGCCAAAGCCAAAAAGGAGCACTTGTCTCCCAGAACCTGAGGTGTGGGAAAGGCTTTGCACCAGGCGCTACCGACTCAGATAAACCCTTAGATATGTAGATGTTTGCTTCGAGCTCCTTACTGTTTGTTTTCTGTAGAGGACAAGGAGAACAAGAACATCTCTCGTTTCACTAACAAGTTCAGGAGCTTTACTTTTGTAGTAGACATTTATAAATAAAAAGTCTTCATGTCTTAGTTAATATTATAAAATGTATAAATAATAAATCTTAAAGACTGTTTCCATGGAACTCAAAATTTCAGCTGCAAAGTTGACGTTTTCATTCTCATATTATGATATGGTAGAGAAATAGAATTTTATTCTGATTGAACTGTAGATTTCTTTTAAAAGGTTCATCAATACATGGGCCTTGTCTTTGCACTAAAATAAAATTTATTGGGCAACGAACTCTATTTCAAACTTAAATGAGAAAATTAAGATTTAAAAAGTTATGTCTATCTGCAGATGTAATTGATGATCAAAGATGCAATTAAACATTAAAGAAGTTTTAAACTTTGTTGAATAGTTTCCTTAATGAGTTCCTAATAATAAGAGATATTAAATAACTTTGAGAAATAGTTTAACTAGACAGTTGCTTTTGGCAAATGTGATGCTTTAACACATTTTATTTTAAGTCAGAGAATAAAACGTATATACTAATGGAAGATGTCCAAGACTGATCAATGGCATATTTTCAATATCTATTAGCTATTGCTAAGCTGCTAGAATTAGAAATATATAGGTGATATTGGCATGAATACCAACACTTTGTCATTGTAATAGGCATGATAAATTAATTCCCCATTTTGTTGCTTTGGAATGTTCCCAGGATAAACTCCGCTCAATAAAATAGTGCTTTAACTCAATAAGTAGGCTAAACACTTAGAAGACAGTGAAGTAGAAGCTACTCTTTTTCAACTAGGGATGATTGATTGAAATGTTTCCAAATGACAGTTTTTAATCAGAAAATGCAGTTTTGTTGGAACTGAATCATTTCAATAGGAATACGTACATTTCAGTAAAAAGTCTAGAGGAAATGGTAATTTTTTTTTAAAATTTAATTATTTATTTCAGTTCAGTAAAAAAAATTGCTAATGTTTTTTATTTTGACTAATTAGCTCCTTCTCTTTTGGTTTTACATTTACAGAGTCCAGTTATATTTTTTACTTTAAAACTTCATAGTGAGATTGCATTTTTTCATTCATTCAAATTATTTTTTAATGAGAGAACTCTATCACTCAATCACCTTTTCTCATTTGTCTAACAAAAAATCTGTGAGGATCAACACGTTTCTAGGAAGAAATGTGTGTGGTAAATTTAGTTCAAAAACTAAAAGAGCTTTTGGTGAATTTTTTGATGAATTTTGAAACCCATTATGGCAAATATGACTGAAAGACTATCAACACAGAAGATGCAGATAGGATGGTGAATTTACGCCCATCTCTGTTACCTCGTGTTATCCTCGTGTTTCTTAAAATGTTGGATCTGAATTTTCATGTTATAATAGGTATTAAATCTGATCAAGATTATTACACTTGAAAAGCGAATAAATATTTTATAACATTAACTGCTACTTCAAAATGACTTTGCGAACAGAGTGTTTCAGGCTTCTTTTTGAGTCTTTGTCTTCACCACATGACATCAGACCTGTATCTGATGTAAATATAATGTGAAAGTAGTTTTATTTGTGATGCTGGGTTCATGGGGATGTTCTGGTTAACCTCTTATTAAATGGTCTCTGATGTCTTCTTTCTTTTCACATTGGGATGATATAAATTACTGTGGTTTATTTATACGCTTACCTAATCCATCTGGATATAAATACTGAACATTATTTAATGAAACAAAACTAAAACCATTACACACATAATTAGCCATTTTCTGTAACTTTAATAAAAATACATTAAATTATACTGAAGAAGAATTGCAGTGTGTTTAAGACCAACCGATATAGTGAGAATTTGGGGGAAAATAGTTGCTTTCCTTTTCTCTTTAATAAATGGACCCTACAATCAGCAGCCAGCGCCATGATTCCTGGAGGGGCTTACCCAGAGTAAAAGAGAAAGAAAAGATCTGTGAAGTTGTCACTTCGTGTTCATGCACAAAAGTGCACAGTACTTAGCGCAGGCTCTTTCATTGCTTGCATCGTTCACAGGTCTGCAATGTTTAAGGCATGGGCTTTTTCTGCTCCATTTTGGTATTTTGGTATGATTAGTTGGGATTTCTTCTGAGGGGAATGAAGTTTGCCACCTGTGACCAGTCTTACATATGAACATGCAATTTCACTGAGAAGATGATACAATACAAATGCAACAAATATTTTTGGTTGTGTCTGAAGAAATACAATGTCTTGTGATTTTTTTTCTCCCTTAGTCTAAAAAATGCTCAGAAATTATTCCTGGTATCAGTAGTTCTATTAATGGTGATTTTTCCCATTGCTATAAAACCTTGGAATGTATCTGTTTTTTCGGCCATATGAAACAGAGTATTTTCTTTCATAAAAGGAAAATCTGCTGGCATGTCTATATGATGGACATCATATGTATCCAACGTGATACGCCATATCTTCAGGGCTTAGAGCAAGAAAACTAAATGCAACTTTTTATTTCTTTTCCCATGATTTGAGCATTCAGTAACTAATTAAAGAGTCACTATGAATAAATGCAGAATTCTTTTATTTTGGCCATAGACAAGCTATGTTAGCTTTTTTTTGCCAGCAGTGGTAGTTATAGGCTGATTTCCTGCGGCAGCTTAATTGATCCAGAAGTCCATTATTGTCAGTGTTTTGAAATGAAATAACAGCTCATCAGATACATTGTTTTATCTAGTGTTCTAACTTTCAATTTCTGCTTTCTCTTTTTTTACCCCAGTCTGTTGAGACTTGGCGTGAAAATGTGAGAATATTAACCTTTTTTCAGAACTGAAAGGAAGGTTAAAACCCACACCGTTTTGGGGCGTGATGTGTAGCACATCTTTGTCCATAATGATGTCCACAGAGAGTGCTGTTTCCATTAAAATCAAGGAAAAAATATTGCTCATCATAGACATCCCTAAAGGCATTTCTTCATACAATAATACTAGAACCTTGTGATTGTTTGGCAGGTTTATTTAAAGGTTATAGTACATAGTACCTGTTTCATCTTATTGTCAAATGCTCATTTATTAGATTTTCTCTAGGAAGCTAGAATTGCTTTCAAATTAAGTATTTTGGCGCTGTCATTCTTTTTTAGGATTTAATAGTGTTGTAATGTTCTGTTGTAATGAGTGACTCATATTGACTCATTGTTTCATTGTTTCTACATGTTACCTCTGCTGATGCTTTCCAAATTTTCAGGGTTTTTAGAGATTTATTCATTCAATTTGGTTGTACCCAGTCTTGGAGGGATCATTTCCTCTGCTACTATGATTTTAGGGATTAATTATTGGTCAAATTAGCTGGTCAAGATAAAAACCAGGAGCAGAAACCTTTAGAAAACACAGGCTGTGCTACCAAGCATAAAGCAAGAACAGCGAGCAACAGCAGCAGCACAGGTTATGAAGTGCTTTTTACTCAGTATTTAAGGCTCAGTGTAAGGGGTCACAACAACCAGTTGGTGCAAACCCTACGTTGGAGGGAGGGAGGAACCAAATGCAATGCCACAGGTCCATCACAGCACGGCTTTGAGCCCGGGAGGAGGCTCACACACACTTTTTGGCAGATCTGTGGAGCAGCTTTTCTTGTGCTGCAGCATCCCACGTGCCAGCTGCAGGTGGCAGACACCTGCATCTGTCCTGGAGCTGGAGAAAAACCTTGAGCTGTGTTGGCTGTGAGCGCTGGGGTGGGCTAATGTGAATGGGGAACAGATGTCGGAGACTCACCCATTAAAGGTGAGACTTGACATTATTAAAACAGTTAAGCAGGCAAATGCAACAATGCCAGCTTACTCCAGCTCTCCTATTTTTACTAGGATAGCATGTCAGTATGGATGCTGCTCCTTGCTGCAAACACACCTACGCTGCAAAGCCCCAGGCTGAAGTCAGAGGTGCACAAACTTCTAGCAGGCTTTAGAGCAACAAAAAAAATGTATAAAATAAGTGTAAAAGATACGAAAAAATGTGGACTAGGTTATTAATGTTAATGATAAAAAATGAAGCAGATAACTGAATTAATTAAAAAATGGTAAAATGGGAAAGTTATTGCAGTATAATAAAATTTTTGAAGTCTTGTTTACTGGTGCTAACAAGTACCATATTTTTCTTCAGAGGAGAGGTTCCTCTAGTAACAGGGCAAGCATTGAATTGTCAGAGAGAGGAAAACTTGCTCTTATGCCAGTCTTTCGGAACAGCTTCTGCACCCACTGCTGGTTCTCATTTACTGTATTTGTGTAATTTGGAGTGTCAGCCCTGAGACTAGGGAGAGGGAACAGTGATTTTTTTCTGTGAACTCGTATGACTCTGAAGGAGGTTTGGCACATTGCTTTTTACAGTAGATACAAATCCATAGCATGCATCTGTCATTGGACAACCTTTCTGAATTTACCTAGACCACATCATTACTGCTATCTGGCCATACATTGGGACTGCTGTCAATAAGCAGATAAAAGATATTTTTTATGATGATGTGGAAGGGCTTCATCCACCTGATGTTTTTTGTTGCCTTTTGGCTTGGCTATAGCTTAGAAAATAAATGTTCCTTTTTGTACACCGTAGTATATGTCCTGTATTCAAGTTATTAGCTGCACTCAATATAAGCATTTGCTATTCTTCTTGCAGTAGATACTGGTTTCTCCAAGGCAAGCATGCTTTCATAAAGCTTGAGCTATGTTAATCAGTTCTTTATACGGAAATATAAAATGATTGACCTTTTTTGATATGCTATCAAAAGAATGGCTTGCTTCTCTTTTGTTCTCCTTTTTCAATTTGGAAATGCCATTCTCTACCAGCTAACAATAATTTTCAAGGATAGAAAAAAATTTGGAGTTAAGAGAGCAATTTGGAAAGAATAATAACCATATGTTGTGGGCTTGATTATTCACTGGTTTTCACCTTTTGTAATTCGCAGAATGAGTTAGCATAAATGTATATGTTTCTTGGTTTACAGAGATGTAAACGATTGCAAAAAATACAGAAGAAAAGCAAAGTAGGCTCAATATTTGGCATTTATAATACTACAGAATGAATAGAAATATTCATTGACTGAAATATTCACTAGAAATATAGCTTGAAGAGTTAACATAACTTGTTTTCTTTATTCTCTGGAAATGAGAAATAATTGAGTTTTAGCAAAAGTGGGCTACCTTCTGCTGCCACAAAGGCAAACCCAGCAGACAACTTGTCATGTTAGAACAGAACAAAACTTGAACAGTTGCTCCTGAAATGTGCAGCCTCATTTTCTAATTTGATTATTGCTCTAGTTGACAAGCTCTTAAGAAGCTTTTGAAATGTTAGTGCTCTTTGAGGAGCACTAACAGGAGGAAAGGATGGCAGTTCAGAATGTTTTTTCCCCCTCTTTTTTCTCCTCTTGTTATGAAGGATGGATTGTCTTATGTTAAGATTAAGAAGACAAAACAGCTTCACACCTGTTCTGTCCTTAGGTATAAAAGTCAAAGATTACGTGCAAAGAAGTGGTTGGTTAAAGGTACTCATGCAATAGTTTTATAAGCGTAACAGTATGTTAAAGCTGTGAAATGCTATCATTGTCCCAGAGATGCCAGTGCTGCAAGAGGCCATGAAGCCAGTTCTGTCTCCCATACTTAATAACTGCTGAGCTTCACTTGAAGGCTGAGCCTGAAGTCTTATTTTCTGCTTTAAACAATCCACATATTGCACATTTGCCATGTACTTCACATCAAATGGTTTCAGATTAAACACTATAAATTAATGCTTCAGTCATGTACATTGAAATACTGAATTGTTTAACCAAACCGGTGGAGAGCTAGAAGCCCCTTTAATCTGAATCTTTTCAGTCAATTACCATTCATAGCCTTACAATTTCTGTTGGAATGAGGTATCCAATTCTGCGTTTGGAGGCTAGGATCAGCACTGATGCTGCAAAGTACCCATTGCTGGTGGGATTTGGAGATTCTCTTTGGGTGTCAGTGTCTGAATATTTACCTGTTGCTTCCAGAGTCGTGCTGGCTGAGGCTGGAGTTAACTGAGTTACTCTGAGGAAATGCAGGAGTCTGGAAAAAGCTTTAACTTCAGTGAACATTGTCCAGAGCAGACACTAGGAACAAAATTAGTCTTGAATGTCAAAGCATTCACAATTTTCTTTCTCATGTTAAGGGGTAGATGTTATAGAACATTTACTGTGGCTACTGGATAAGATAGTGTAAACCCTAGTGAAACTATTTCATTAATCACCTCCAAAACGTACATTCAAGCTGTTATTTTTTAATGAAGCAGTGGATAGCTACTTTTGTTTTCTTCAGTTAGAGCTGTGGTTTTTTTTTTTAATTAAAGGTCAAGAAATGACAAACAAGGACAAGTCCTCAGTGGAAAAGAAGTCACATGTTGGATGTGTTATCAAACACTTATTTTTGATAGCTAAATGTCATTAATGTATTAAAAAAGATGTCAAATTATGACCTGACCCCAGTGGTTAAGTGCCATTTTAGAGTGTTTAATACATGAACATACACACAATTTCTATCACTTAGAGCTATCTTGGCATCATTGTGGTGGCCTGCTGTACTTTTGCAAATTACTTTGTCTTCTTTGTGGCTTTGCAATTCTTCTTGTTGATGACACATCACTGATAATGCCACTTTCAACAGTGACTGTATGAACACTAAGAATTACTAATAATTTTCTGACGATCTGTTTTTTAGATGAAGACTTTCCTGCCCTCCTTTCTATTTCCTATCTTTCCCATGAAAGTCCAATGGTGACAGATTTTCTGAGAAATAGTGTTTAAATCTTTGTATTTAAATATGATTTTCTTTATGTGGTAGACTGTGCTTCAAGATTAGGAACATAATAAGACATCTCATTCTTTAAATAAAGTCCAGTTGAAAGACGCGATACGGAATACCCTTGTAAAGATTTCATTCTGCAGGAAGTAATTAAGGACAGTTTAAGCATGCCATAAAATATGCAATTAAAAAAAAAGATTGTGCACCCTGACAGGTAATATAGTAAATTGCAATCCTGCAGTTTCTTTTGCTTGCTGCCATATAAGAAAACACAGATATTGACTTTTGTTGAAGGTCTTTTGATCGGACAGCTAAATATTGACTAAACCAAAATAACTGTCAATGTTCAAGCCCAAGGGTCAAAATAAGTATGTTTAGTAGGACTGAAAGAGGGAGCCAGGAAAAAAAAAAAACAAAAAACAAAGATGAAAAGCATATGGATTGTCATAGATTTTTTTCCCCAAAAAAGTCATTATGAGACCAGTCATGTTTGGTAGCTCTAAGGCAACCATCTAATTATTTTTTTTAGGTTGAAAACCCTCAAATATTCAGAGTGCCCCCACTTTCCTTCTGCTTTAAAATTATATTTGAGTTTATTGCATAAAGCTGCTTTGATCAGGTATATGCAGCTTGTTCTTAAATTCACGTATATGTACTGGAGTGCTACAGCCTGCAGTCACCTATATGTTAGGTGATCGTTATTGAACCTAAAATTTGCATGGCAATTGATTTCAGCAAATACCTCTCTAAGACCAGGACTATGCAGAAGACTATCATATTCATCAGTTTGCTCTGAAAAAAATGTCAACATACAAAATGAAGACTAGCAGTCGTCTTTTGCATTCTTCTTTCCTTTTCGAGGTCTCTTCCTTATAGCAGGCAATTACATTCCTGTGCAGCAATAATTTAGACCCATGTCACCGTTGTAATGACTTTGGAAAGCTATAAAGACACAGTTTGCAGAGTTTTAAAGTATGTGCTTAAAGTATATTGCTGTTGAGCAAAGCACTTAAGCATGTGCTTAATTTCAGGTATGTGGTAAAGTGTCGTTGGATTTATTTATACAGCAATCTAAGGATGGATGAGAAGTTAATTCTGGACCAGATTCAGCTACCATGCAGTGCAGCGTGTGGGAGGGAAGGGAAGGAAAGGGGATGCCGGGAATCCTGGAAACTGAGGGTTTGAAGGAACTCCTCAAATTCCTCTTGTCTGTTCCTGAAGTGCTTGTAAACCACCTCTGACAATACCTGGTCAATTAAGATCCAGTCGGTAATGAGGGAAATTCCTCACCATTAGAAACACGCTCCTGAACCATTCCTGTGGTGCTTGTACTGAAAATGTTTGTCTTTCCCCATAATAGACTTTTGAAAAAACAGGTGTCCACTATCTTTTAACACTTTTTCACATACTGGGAGATTTACCAAATCTAGGCAAATCAAATCTGATCATGTTTTCTCTAGATTAAACAAATCCAATTTCATTAACTGCTCCTCAGATCTCACGCTTCCTTAACGACTTGTCTTGTTGCTCCCCATCTTGTTTTTTGTAGTGCAGTGACCAAAATTAACCACGAACCCACAAGATCAATATTAAGCAGACCAAATAGTTTTTTTGCTGGCATGTATATAAGCCCTGCTTTTCAGCTGACCCAGGTGCTTTGTGAGGAACAGCATCCAACTGCTGAGTTGTATTTAGCTCACTGCAACATGGAGCATGGAACAATGTTGCTCTGCTACTTTCAGACTGCAGTTCTTGTTGCTTTTGTGCACCTAATTTCAGCTCTGGGTGGCTAGCACTTTACACACTTTTTGATTGAGTATCACGTTGTTGATTTTGGAACATTTCTCCAGCCTGTTTTCAATTCTGATCCTGTTCTTGACATTGTTTGTAATCCACTTTTCTGCACATTCCCAGGGCTGAGTTTTGTACTTATAAATGTCTGTAACAGTACTCTCTAGTAACTGAAATAATGATGAATAACGATGGACTTGCACAAAAGTCCCTGAAAGGTCCTAATTGAAAATACTTCCTCTTTTGGCAATTAAATATTAAGAAGTGACATTTCACATAGTTTGTCAACCAGCTGTGCAATACTAATTTCATCTAAACCTCATTTTCTTATGAGAAAATCATGTGGCATTCTTCTTGAAGTCTTACGGCACTTTCCTCTGATTATCCACAGTTTGCCTGTTAAAGAGCAAAACTAGATTGGCTGGATAGTACCTGTTCTGGATAAATTAATGACGGCTGTTCTTTTTATCCCCTTATCTTCTATAAACTTATGTTCTTTACTTATAGTTTTACTTTCTTTACTTATAGTTTTTTCTGAGAACTGAAGACTAAGCTGCTTGTGTATACTTCATTCTCCTCTTCCTTGTCAAAGGCAAGCAGAGTTTTTGCCATTCTCCAATCTACCAGAGATACCCCATCTTTTTGAAGTTCTCAGAGATTTCTCTTAAATGGTTCAGAGATGGCTGAAGCTTCAAATATTTCTGAGTGAGACTGATTTGTTGATTTGAATGTTGATTTATCTATTTATTTATTTACCTGATTTATTTATTTATTTTCATGTTCTGGCCTTCATAATTAGTGAGCACATAGTTAACTAAGTATCTGGTCTCAATTTTTTTGTGTGTGAGAAAAGTATTAGAAACATCAGCCTTATTGTTTTTCACTTTCTTCTTTTGAAGTGTGCCTTTGCTTAAGACTTCTATCTTCTTTTACCTTTTTCTCATTTCTCCTAATCATCTCATCAGAATAACTTTCCAAACAGTTTTTTACATTCCTTCTATTTCCCTGGTGACTTCTCCTTCCTTTTGGAAAATAAAATACTGTCCCCAGTGTATTCAGAAAGCTGACTTATCATCTTTGTCAGCCTGTATTGCTTTTCCATCAGACATTTGGATAATAAAAATCCTCCTTGCCGCCTGATCCTTCCCTAGGATGTTTCTGCATATTACTCCCTTCAATACAAAGACATGAATCTCAGGATATTTGTGAAGACTATGGCTTGTGCATCATTTTCAAGGTTAAATAGGGAAAGAACGACTCCCTACGGTATAGCACCCTTATTCGTGGTCCCTTTTATCTTACACAGAGTCATTCAAGAAGACAGTAATTCTGTCTGACTTGTTGACCTGCAGACTTCAGAACCAGGATACGTGTTATTGATACAGAGGCAAGGCTGCCTTTTTTCTCTCTTCCTGCTCTTCTTGAATAATTTATTACCCTTTTACAGCAAAATCCCAATTCCGCAACGCATCCCATTAATGCTATAGTGCTGCTTATGTTGTTCACTGTGTGCTAAAACTTCAGCTTCTTGAAGCTGTTTTTCATTTTCATGGTATTTACATATCACTACCTTAGATACTTAATTAGGGGCTCCGTTACTTCCTTTCCTATAATTCTATTTCAATTTCACAACTAAATAGCTGGCCTGAGAATTTCAAACTTTCATAATATCCACTTTTTTGCTCATCTGTGTGATTTTTTTCACTGTATCAGCCAAGCTTAGGGGAGTGATGTGAAGGATAGCTCTTCTCCTTAATAGCATTTTTTTCTCAAACCTACTGGATTCTCCAGGGTTAGAAGCATCAGCAATTCTTTATCTGCCTCTCCTGCCCAATAGCCTGTCGAAATCCTCAAGAGGGTTTCTGAATGTAGCTCCCAGATGAGTAATGATGCTGAGGCTGGGTTTTAGATAGTTGTTTAGAATCAAAGTACCGGTGTGCCAATATGTGGTCCTCTGTAAGTCTCCTGAGAGGACACTATCAACACAGTTGGGAAGTCTGTGGTTTGTGTCCAGTTCTCAAGGTTAAAAAGAGTTCCAAAGTTTCTGTAACACTTCTTCTTAATGCGTCCTCCTAAATCTCTAACTGTATTAACTTTCCCACTGTCTGCATTTTTCTTACACAGTTCGCTTCTAATTAGAGATTCTTGATAATTATATTGAAAGGGAAAGAGCTCTCTTCTGCCTCAAATCACACTCTATGACTTCTGCAAGTACCCCTAAGGATCTCTGCCACCTTCTTTATTGACCAGAAGTGCTAAAATGACTGCCAAGCTGAAACCACGGTGAAAAATCACAGAATATTATCCAGATGAAATGTCTGGTCACCATAATCAGAAATAGGACGGAAATGAGAGTTCAGCCATATGCAATCCAAATGGCAGCATTGAATTGGGGTGATATTTTTTGTTTTACAAACACCTGGTTGCATGAACTTGTGCCTATAGAAACTGAGTGGCCTATTGCTGAGCAAAGTGCTCTATTAATTTTTCCTTTCTAGCTTTTGTAGATACTTCTGTTTCTGGGATGAACTGCATGACCAGAACTTTTTTTTTTTAAAAATGTGACAACGTTATTGTGAAACATGAACGAAGACATACAGTAAACTAGTCCCAGAATGGCAAATATAACATATGAGAAAGTTTTCCAGGGAAACCATGTGAAATGATGCTTGGAAAAGTATGCGTAGTAATTGGTATCAGACTTCTCAGTCATCCTGTTGACTTTACTTGCTTTTGATCCCAAAATGTGGTCTGTTTCCTATTCTGTCAGGAGGCACTGGCATGCTTCTTTCTAACAGTCCTCTAGTATGAGGCTGGATATATTGCATTGCTGTGTTTTAATACAACTCTTATTAATTCTTAATATTTAATATTAAACGTTATATATGCTTAAGATTATATCTATCATTCTTATTACTATACTTAATATTCTCTAAGCATTTACTTCTTTCAGTTAATGTTGTGATTGCCAATGTTCAGGAGACATCCTACTGTATTCTGTTCAAGAATTGTGATTCTAAAAGCAGGGTTCTTCCTAAATCCTGTGTATTTACATACCGTATACTTAACGTCTTCCTCACGGTCTTGACTGGAGAATACTTCCTTCATTTACTAAAGTTTTTTGTGTGTATTTATTTAGTTGTTCTGCTTTGCCTTGGGCTGTAGTTGTGTTTCCTTGATGGATGAATAACTTTCTGCATGGATAATTTGTACATCAGTTTGTAAAACATTTTCAGATCCTTTGGGAAAGTAAAGGTATTATACAAATTTTGGATAATATATGCGTGTATTATTATTATACAAATATTTGATACCTTTCATTATATAATGTCTGCTATGGATAAATAGGCTCTTATCATATAGTTCTGTGACAGCTCCATTTCATATTGTAATAACATCATGGAAAAAAGCTCAGTGGTATAATTTTATACAAAATCTTTTCTCCTTCCCTTTGATGTAGGAATAAGTCTTTCGGGATGCTAAGACCTACTCTATCCAGTGACTGCTAATCAGAATCAAGGGTATTGAATAGAGAAAAGGCCCCGCTGTTCTCTGCTTGTTCCCTGCAATGTTTTAAGGCATCTTAGAATTATGATGGCCAATAGAGTTACCATTTTTAAAAACAAACTGTGCAGAGTTAGATGATTTTTATAATCGTCAGCATAAAGTAAGTGCACATAGTCATATATCTGTTTCAAAGGAAAATATAATTCTCAGTAGAAAATTGGGTTTTAATCATTGCTAGCATCGTAAGGCTTGTTGGTTTAGTTGCAGAGTGAATTAGAGCTGGATGGAAAATATTTCACAGGACAATTGTCCTGCAAGAATGAAGTCTGATCAAAAGGGTCTGGGAGATCATGCAGATTTTTATAAAATTTTAGAAAAGGGGAAGAGAATAATTTGTATTGGCATTGAAATGTTTTCTTTAACTTTCTGGTTTAAATTAATTTTGACTTTTGCAATGTAGTAAAATTAACATAATATACTTTATATTACATGTAATATAAATAATGAAACGGAACTAAATAACATAATAGGGAAAATGTATAATTTTCCTTCAGTAATAAGAAAATATTTCAATGTTATTAAAACATTTCACTTAGGTTTTTTCCCAAATTTAATTTTATTGTAGATTATGGCATTTTATTATGATTCTATTCCAATTTTTAACTCATTCTCTCTTTTTTTCTTTTTCATCCTACTCTTCCTCCACCCCACCCCCCAAATTAGCAAAGGAAATTTGGGCTTCCTAATCCATCCCTGTTGATTTATGTAATGTATAAGGGCAACACTTTCAAAATTGCTGCATTAAGTTAAGCATTCAATCTGGGTAATTTTTAGTAATAAATAAGTGCCTAATCTATTGAGGTTCTTTCTAATATTCCACTTACTTCCTAGTTGCATCCCTCGTGGTTAAATATCTGTGAATCTGACAAGTCTTCCAAGGGTAGCACGTAGATACGAGATTCCTGAATATGCCAATTTCATTTTTGTAAACTGTGGTCCAGGTCATAAAATGGGTTTGAATATTAGTCTGAATTCTTTATCAATTATTTACCATTGACAGGAGATCCTCAATGAACTGTACATGCATTCTGTATGAAGTTCTTTGAAGAGTAGCTGTATGGCAACCAAGGAGAGAAAAAACCAGTCTTGCCACTTGTTGTTTTAACCATGAGGTTACACTAGTAATCTTTTTGCTTTTTTCTAGACATAGTTCTGATTTATACCTATGTCAATATGAGACATTTGAGTTCCTGGGCCATTCATCTGTTGACCAAATTTAACCTGATTTAATTTGTAAAAAGTTGACAGATTTGTCAATGTATGATTACAATATATTTATATTTATGGATTCATGTATTTTACTACAAATATGCATTGTGAAAATTTTAAAGGTCTGAACCTTAATTTTTTTTCTGCTATGCAGGTCGATCCTCAATAGAAATTATACTATTTTCCCCCTCAATTTCAGGTGTGTCTTCTTAAGAATTAAAAAGTAAGCCAAAAGTTATTATATGCAAACTCTGCTGTAACAGATCTTCATGGGTGAGGTGTTCCTAGAGTAACTTTTGCCAGATTAGAGCTATGGTGCGATGGCTAGGGAAGGAGAAATACATGTTTCAAAATGTAAGATCTAGTTTTGCTTCTTCCCCACCTAATCCATAACTTTTATAACTGCTTTCTTGAGTAAAAATAGTTTTAGTGACAAGCACAAGTAGTGCTATTGTATATTAGTGAACTGCTTGTGAAATACGAATCAGGATCTTTTGTTGTGAGCTACCATTAGGATTTAAAACCTACTAATACATTTGTACAGAGTTACTTCACTGAGACTTCTGGAGTAGGGCATGCCTTCCCTTTGAACTTTGAACAAATACTGTTGTTGGAATATACTTACTACTTTGTTTTTCACTTCATAGTTATGTTGTGCAAATTTGCGCCTTGCAACACTGGTAAGAAGAAATATTTTATAAATATAATCAAGCAAGCTGGCAAGAATTGCAGCAACTCAAAAACTTTCCTCTGAATGGGTGCAATTCCTCCCCACAGACATCATACAAAACCATGCTTGGCTTCTGGCAACTGCTCATAGAGAGGTGGGGGGGAAGGTCCTGCAGGACCCTCCGTCAGGTCAACGCAGGTGGTTTGGCTACCTCAGGTCATCTACAGTGGCACCTGGCGACTGTAGTAGCCACCTGAGCTACTGTGGTAGTAGGCTGTGGTATTGGACGCACGTGTTTGTATCTCTCTCTCTCTTGGAAACTACTGTTGTGATTTATGACTCCATACGTTGTTAGGTAATCAGGAGGGGATGGCATAGATCTGAAATCACGGCTCCTGTGTTCTTTGGTTGTGATCTATTCCTTCAAACACTCCTGAATGCTGGCTGTGCATTTTATTGGTTAATGAGAGGTATTTTTGGAAATGCAAGTCCTGTTCTGTATACTTTCACTGAAATATTCGCACGTGTATTTTAATAAGTCCTGTAACTTTCCTGCTGGAATATATTTGCATTTATTTGTATTAACTCAGTGTTTGCATTGGTTGTTTTTCTAAAACAAGACAAGGAGAGAAAAACATGAGTGCAATTTATTCACACAGAAAATAGCCTTTCACTGAAGCAGGCATTAGAATATAATGTGTTTCTCAATGCAGAAGGTGCTTGGAATTTTCCCTCTATCAAATAATTTCTTAAGCAGCAAAGTTCAAATATTCTGTCATTTTAAACCATAATTTAAAAAGCACTCTGTACAAAACGACATTCTGTCTGTTTTTCAGGTTTATGTGACTCAGAGTGGTTCTCCTCTGGACAAGTATTTTTAGTTTTTGCAAGCCCACAAATCCACTTAAAACACCAGTGAAAAACAATCGTCTTAACTGTTCTTGGGTTTTGGTCACATTGGTTTGATTTTTAAATTCATCTTTATAATTTCAAGGATTTTTTTTAGGCCAGTTGCTAGAGCAATGAGAAATCCATAATCAGAGTATATTCATAAGATCTGATTTTAAAAAGCCACCGACAAGCTCTCAAGCCATGACCTTGCAGCTTTCATACACTCATCAATGTTGGGCTTCATAGAGACTCTGGGTGGTATGGGTGGTATGACAGGAGACTTTTTTCCTCAGGTTATGGGTGTCCGAGCAGAAGGTTGGTAGCAAGAGAGATACAAACCTGAAGTTCTAGGCTAGAGCTGACTGAGAGTCTTTTGATCTTGATCAATTGACTTCATGGCGAAAAAACAGATACTATTTGTAGGAATGGGTCAACTGGATGTAAAAGATGTAATGGGCTTCTTATTTTTATGGAAATGCCTATAATTAGCAATCAAATAGTATTTACATCTTCACTGGGCTGTACAGTTATTAGTTACACAGTGATGAGGGCTGTATAAAATACACAGAAAACAAAATTACCTGTTCCACCTATTCCAGTTTTGTTCTTTGAAACTCCACCACTGGGGCAGCTGCAGACTTACCAAACATAAAACTCCCTCCCAAAGGAAGGGACAAGATCTTCACTGTGTTAGTAATGATCGTGCCTCTTTGTGGGCATCTGTACAGCGGCAGCATCTGCGTGACACAAGGCAGTTAAATCACTTGATAACCAGGACTGTATTTAAAACCAGGCTTTATATCTTTACTTCGGCTCGGACACCGCACGTCTCAGCCCACCTCCAAGGGCACTGGAGCGATTAACGCATGGCACATATGCAGCGTTTGGCACGTAGGGGTGCTCTCAGTAACTGCTCTAGCCTGAAGTGGTAGCTGGCCAGGAGACTAGTAAACCACCAGGGTTTCTTAAGAGAGAAAAGGGAGAATCCCCCTCACTTGTGGCATCCTCCGCTATATTCTTTTTGCACATACATCTGGCCCTTTTATTCCCCTAACAGGTTCCTGGCTTACTTGCTGCCTGTCCAAAATCGGCACCACATACTAGTCTGCTATATCAACAAAACATATATGTTGTTAAGTCATCATGCGATACAAGCTGCAACTATTGAATAATGCTCTGATGGAGCTAATACTCAGTTTATGTGGAAGATAAAATAATCATGTTATGTCTTGACTCATGCACCCAGATCTTGTGTGTGATAAGGAAGATGGAGGAAATTACAAGGAGTCTGTAACATAACATTTCAGTTGAAAGACAGATGAATTAATGTAATGACTCTGTAAAGAACTGATCAAGAGCATAATTCCATTTCTTTCTGCAGCTATTTCACCCGAGCCTTAAGTGCTTTCCCTGCTGATACTATGAGGTGTTTTGGTGAAAATGGTACAAGAAACTACCACAAATACTGTACATCTTAATTGCTTTTACCCATATGGCATCAGTTTTTAGTACCACGCTGCAGTTTCAAAGATGCGTCCTATTAATGGCTGTAAAACAACTGTTCTTTTAAACAACACAGTCAAATGACTTTTGAACAGTAATTTACTAAAAAAGACCCAAATAAAAGTTGGTGTGGGCAGTAGTGAATTAATTTAATATCCCCAAAGCATCAAGACTATGAAACAGTGAACCAGCATTCAAAAATAATGATAAAAGGGATGATTGTGTGCTATTAGTAAGAGTTTTGGTATTGATTTTAAGAAGCTTTAGATAAGACTCTGTTGTGGTTTAACCTCAGCCAGCAAACTAAGCACCACGCAGCCTCTCACTCACTCCCCCCACCCCAGTGGGATGAGGGAGAGAATTGGAAGGGTGACAGTCAGAAAACTCATGGGTTGAGATAATAACAGTTTAATAATTGAAGTAAAATGAAATAGAATAGTAGTAATAGTAATAATAATATAATAATAATATACAAAGCAAGTGATACACTATACAATTGGCTCACCACCCGCTGACCGATGCCCAGCCCATCCCCGAGCAGCGATCGCTGCCCCCCAACCAACTCCCCCCAGTTTCTATACTGAGCATGACGCCATACGGTATGGGACAGCCCTTGGGCCAGTCTGGGCCAGCTGTCCTGGCTGTGCCCCCCCCAGCTCCTTGTGCACCTGGCAGAGCATGGGAAGGTGAAAAGTCCTTGCCTAGTGTAAGCACTGCTTAGCAACAACTGAAACATCAGTGTGTTATCAACATTATTCTCATGCTAAATCCAAAACACAGTACTATACCCACTACTGGGAAGAAAAATCAACACTATCCCAGCCAAAACCAGGACAGACTCAGTGTGTATAGAGCCAATCACCAAACTCCTATCCCCAAAATACTCACGTTTTCAATAATTCTAATTGATTTATGAATACCCAACAACCAGCATGCATGACCTTTATGAAACTTATGCTCCGTATCTTAGTCCATTACAGTGATAAAAACTCACAGTGAATATACTGTGAATGAATAACCAAGCTTCAGCGAAACTGACTGCTAATGTCTTTTTCCTTCTTGATTAATAGTGGAACTCCATCACAATGGATCTCATCAAAAACAAGCTGAAAGTAATCTCTATTGAAACATGCCCATTCAAATCCTAAATCATTAGAATTCTTCAGCTCTGATAGGGCTCAGTAATTAGTCAAGTTGCAATAGACCTGTGCCATAAACAGCATGAATCAGAACATGTCTGCTTCTAAGACTTATTATTTGTATTACTGTAGCACCTAGAGGCCACAGGCAAAACCTAAGTCTCCCCATGTTATGAATTGCTCAGAAAAAAATAAGATTCCAAGTCCTACAGCACGCAGCCAGCGCAAAGGACGGATTGGCAGTAAAGGCTGCTCTGCAGAAGTAAGGCAAAGCAATAGGTATTGGCGTACAAAAGATGCCATCTTGGTTGCCATTTTTGCTTTTTCTTTGCATAGTGCAATTATTATATGAAAAGAAACAGCATCAGAAGGCAAGAAAGTAAAGGGACACAGCTGACTGCAGTGAGGGTACAGAAGTTAAGCAAATAATGAATTTTAAGAGAGAAAAGAGCAATATGAAACGGAGAGGTAAGGGCAGGGATGGTGTGAAGAGAAGTGCAGGAGCAGCTGGTTCCTGAGCTGAGAGAAAGCAACGGTGCAGACTGACACCCGGGGAGGGCAACGCAAGTCCTCACCGCAGGCTCTCACTGTTGGGTCTCATGCAGGGGGCTGCGGGTGGGTCCTCAGTGTCATGCTGGAAAGGAATCATAAAGTCAGCAGCAAAAAGACACTGAGTCAGTTAATTTAGACAATTCTCCTACCCTAGGCAGCACCAGCTATACTCATATTACTCCAGGCATTTATCTGGCTTCCAGGGCTGGAGGCCCCCAAACCTCCTAAGGCAACCCTGTCCATGGCTTTGCTGCCCTCCCCCTTTGGAAATAAATATGATTTTTTCCTACTGTTTAACTTGAATCTTTCTTCCTGCTTTTTAAACCTATTGCTGTTTATCCGATCCACCATGTACACAAGAGATTATTTTCATTCTTTCGTAGCACCTTTTAATCATTTGAACATTGTTTCCATATCTGCCCCTGGTTTTCTCTCCATTAGACTAACTGATCCCAACGATTTTCAGTTTTTCTTCCGAGTGCGTGCTTGCCAGACCTCTGATTCTCTGTGTTACATGTCTGTGTCGCTGTGTATTCGCTGACCTTGGCCCTTGTATTCAAGGAATGCCCTGCCAGTACTGACAAGGGCAGGATTTCTCCACACATCGTGACGGCTGTAGTCCTGCAGTTTCGAGATCTTTTGTAATATCCCAGTCCTCATTTGAAAAAGTGATCCAACCTGTTACCCTCCATCCATCGCAGAGCCCCTCGCACGTGCTCTTACTGAACTGCACGCAAGTCTTTAAGGTCTCAGTCCATCAAGATCACATTTAACTCTGATGATGTCCTCCAACATCCTTTGCATCCTCCCCAGCCTCATGCTGTTTGTGAATCCGATGAGCATACCGTGTGCTCCACCACCCCGGCGCTGATGGAAACGTGGGCAAACCCCAGCAGGATGGACCATCGGGGGACCCCCGCGCTGCAGCCCTGCGCTCCGGCTGGGAGCCACTGGAAATGATGCGGTGGAGACAGCTTGGTTGGTGCTTGGTTTAGTTTTATTCAGATAATCTTTCTCTCTACTGTCCTGGAAGACACTGCTGGAAGCCCTTCTGAATCAAGATAGATGACATTTATTGCTCTCCTTTCCACAGGCCTGTTACCCTATTAAAGAAAGAAATGAGATTTGTTTGACATGATCTGCTCTTGACAAATTAATGGTAGCTATTAGTCGTCATCTAGTTTTCGTCTAGGTGCTTGCAAAGTTAATTTGATTATTTTTTCTAGACCTTTTATTGGGACTTCAAGAGAAATGGTGTCTGTTGATTGGTGGAGGAGTCAACACAGTGATGGGTGATACAGGAAGATGGAAATACTCAGTACTCTGTTCTGTGGCTGCCTGGTCTGTAATTCCTCAGTCCCTTGTCATCTTCCTGCTCCCTTCTAACCTGTTCCCACCGTAGGCTGAAATCCTAGATCTTTCTCACTGCTATTAAGTATGCTTACCATCTGGTCAGAACTGAGCTTTCTCATGAGGTTTGATGCAAAAAATAAGAAAAAAGATCAAACACTTCTCTCATTATGTGCTGATAGCTTTCCTTCTGCCTTGCAGTCTCTTGAGACCCAGGCTGCCTATGAGGGCGCTGGGGCTGCTCCCGTCAGCCACGCATCCTCATCCCAGTGCACCGTCACTCCATGGTGGCAGTCCTGCCTTCTGTGATCCTACTGCGTGCCGGATCATGAAACCGATCTGAATTAACGAACAGCCCAACCCTTGCCCAAGTCTTTCATTTGCTTGTGTTTGAGGTTCTCATGTTCACCCTCTCTTGAGTTACCATCTACCTGCACATTTTCAACTGTTCCTTCTTGCCGGTTAGAAACAAATTTCAGATGGATACCTTTATCGGTCCTTATAAAAAACCCCTTGCCACCAACTGATAATATGGCTTTAGGACACATGGTAAATTGTGTCCCTAAGGTCTTCCCTGAAGTTCTCCTTTTTTCTAGCTCTACAGAAGGGCCTCCTATGCCCAGTTCAGTGAAAATGGGTATTTGAGACCCCTCTTACAGCCATGGCCTTCGTAAGGTGAGGGCTTTTGTGAAAACAGGGGTTGCGATGCCCCACGCTGAGCTCCCCAGGCTAGGGGACATTCCCGTACAGCTCGGGAGACCCACCTTCGGCCGCTCGCTGCTGAAACGCCGTGGCGGGGCCGGGGAGCAGCCGGCCAGCTCCCGCCCTGCCCCTGGGGGCGTCGGGGGCTGTGGGGGGGCAAGAAACGTTGCCTAAAAGCAAACGGCACAGCTGTGCGTCCTTCCCACCTTCTTTTTCTTTGCCCCCCCGCCGCGCTTTCTCTCTGCCGGCGGCGGGGCAGCAGCGGCCGGGGCGCTCGGGGGAAGCCGCCGCCGGGCCGGGGCCGGGGCCGGTCCCGGCGGGGCGGGCGCGGGGGCGGGCAGCGCGGCCCCGCCGCAGCCGGCAGCGACGCCCCCGTGGCGGGGCGGCGGATGGTCTCTCCCGGGCCGGCGGGAACCGCTGTGACACCTGCTGGCGGCGGCGGGCCGAGGCGGGCCGGCCCACGGCGGGCGAAGCGGCGCGGAGGGGAGCGGAGAGCGGGGCGGGCAGAGGGTGCCCGCCGCGGGGCGCTCCGCGGCCGGCGCCCGGCGGTGATGCGGGGCCGCCCCCCGGCGCGGGGCACGGCGGGGCCGGGCGCCCCCTGAGCACCGGCGCGGCGGGGCACTGCGGTAGCGGCGCTGCCGCGGCGGCGGCTCCGCGCCCCCCGCCCGTCCTCCCCTTTCTCCTCCTCCTCCTCCTCCTCCGCCGCGCCACTTCCAGGGGAGGCTGGTGTCATGCGGCTGGCGCCGAGGGAGGGGTGCCCGGGGCCGCAGCGGCAGTGAGAGGCGGCGAGCCGAGCCGAGCCGAGCCGAGCCCCCTGCGATGACAGCCATGAAGGAGCAGCCGGCGCACCCGGGCGGCAGGGGGAACCCGCCGCCGCCGCAGCCCGACCAGGTGGGACCCGCGGCGGGATGCGCCGCGGGGCCGGGGGATGGAGCGGGGAGGGGGCGGCCGCCGTCCCGGCGAAGTTGCGCGGAGCTGGGTAAAAGTCCGGGGCGGGGGGGGGCGGGCGCCCCCGGGGCAGCTCGGCCGGGGGAAGCGGGACCCCCGCGGCGCTGCCTCGGGAGATGCGGGGGGGAGCGGCGGGACCGGCCGGAGGGGACCCAGCCTGGTCCGGCCCCGCCTCGGGGCTGGGGTGTCGGTCAGCCCCGGCCCCCGGCGGCAGCGGGTCCCGCAGGAGTTTGTGCTCCGCTTCCCCGCGAGTTGCGCCCGGGGGTGAGACACACGGGCGGGGGGGTCCTGCCCTGCCGGCCGGCGCCAGCGCCGCCGAGACCGGTCTGCCGGCCGTGGGGAGCAGCGGTGGCACCGGCGGTGCGGGCCGGGGCTGCCGGCGGCGGTGTGGTGCGCCCGGGGCGCAGCGGGGCCGGGAGCGGGGCGCGGGGGACGCCCAATGCCCGCGGCGGAGCTGCCGGCGGGGCCCCGCTCCGCATCGCCGCCCGGTCCGCGGCGGGGCGGGGCGGGAGCGGCCCCCCGGGGCCGAGGAGGTTTCCCGGAGGGTTTTCGGCAGCGGCCGGCCGGCAGTCACGTCCCTCGGCCCGACGGGTGCCTCCCCGCGGGCTGGCGGCGGTACCCGTGCCTCTCGGTACCGGTGTCTCTCGCTACCGGCTCGCTATCGAAACGGGCGAGTCCGGGGCGGCTTCCGCGTGTGAATGATGGGTACCGGGGGAGCTGCCGAACTTGGCTGTCACCATCACAAAATCGAAGTTTGCGTTAGCAGACCGCCGTATCTGTGGCTCCGGGGCAATAGCGCTAACGCATCAGGAGGGATGGGGCTGTCCGCCTTCCCACCGAAACCCCCGGTGGGGACCCCCCGACACCCGCCGGCCGCTGCCGCTGCTGCAGGGGCGGCGTGGCCGAGCCGGGGCCGGGGCCGGAGCCGCGCACCTGCCCTCCGCGCCCGGCGGGTGAGGCCCCCGCGGCACAGCTCGCCCTCGCCCGCAAACACCTAAAAATGTGCTAACTCCAACGTTATTCCGAGATGGAGGGGTTTTTTTTTTGCACGTTGTCAGTACTCGCCGCTTTCTGTTTTGAACTCGGGCATGCTGAACGGGGCTTGCAGGACGTGGGGAGCCGCATTTCACATTTTCATTCTCCGTTACGTGGTCTACAGAGCTTAATTTTCCTCCGATAACACTCACATTGGGTGAAAAACGCCAACAGTGAAAGCTGCTGTGCATAGTTACATTTTAGAAAGCCTGTAGCCGAGTATCCAGTCCTGCATGCACGCCCAGGCTGCACGTTAAGCTTCTGGGTAGTCCTTCCAATATCCGTGAACCCATTCATTTAAATAATTTAAAAATGTATGCTTTTTGCTGAAAAGTGTATGCATTATGGCACGTTTTTATGTAATACTGATAAAATAATACATCTGAGTTCGGGGAGCCTTCTTGAATAAATTAATTGCATAAGTTTCGTTATCTGAAAAAGATGGGTAACTTCCATCAGTACTTAAATTTCATGCAAATAGTAGAATTTATGGAAAAGTCAAGATCACTTTAAATAGTCTCAGAGGTTCACAGAGCTCATAAATTTCAGGGACATTGTTTTGCTTTAGAGGGCTACTGCTTTTAGGTATAATAAAAAGTACTTAAACTTAACCAATCTTTATTTCTTTATGTTCAATTCAGACATGTTGAATTGCCAGAATGGCTTTTTCTTGTTGGAGGTGGAAATCTTTTCAAAGCAGGCCTAATATTATATGCCAAAATTTACCAGTTTGACTGCTCTTTTAGGTCGTAATGAGGAACAGCAGTAAGTCCTCAATTTAAAACATGCTATATATTAGGGATTTATCCTAAATATAGAAATATTATTACCCATGTGCTCTGGAGTTCTCAGCCTCTCTCGGTGGTGGATGGGGGTCCACTGGTCTGTCTGCTGTGCCTGCCTGCATGAAGTGTCAATGTGAAGCCCCATATATTTGCGTCAGGTTTTTCCAGACCAGGTTCGGTGTTCCTGGTAAAAGTTGACATTGAATCAACTTTGATTGCCTGTTGTCTTAGGTGCTAGGACATCATGCTGTAAATAATGGCATCACATAGAAAATGTTGCTTTTAATGGCTAGCAAGTCTTTCTATGTCTTTAAATGCTATTAATAAGGATGCAGGCCTAAATCCTGCAGTGAGCTCCATATAGAGTGAGACCATGGTCGGTGGATCTCTACAAACACCAAGGGCATTCGCACCTTCACAGCAGCCAAGATCCATGCGATCATAGCCCAGCCCTGCCCAGGGCTTGGACGTAGGCTGTGTCTGACTCTAGGTTTATGCTGGAAGCCGTTCTTAGTACAGCAGTGTGATGTGGCTGTGACCTTAACAGAGGGATAGCGTAGGTTAGAAGCTTTTTGTTGGCTTCTTGTGGTTGCAGTTACAGAACTGCAGCTGTGGTGGGCACTGTGGTGGGCATGGGGAGAAGAACAAACAGGGGCTCCTATGTTCACCCCAGTCTTCCATACCCCATAGCACTGTCATTGCTTGGTCCATGTGGAAAATGAACCCTCCTGGGGCCTTCAAGAAATCCATCTGTCTGGATACTCTTGTTTAACATTTCGTTTTGCTTGGTGAGCTTGTATAAACCCCTAGTGTCACTACAAGTGACACCTGTAGTTTACTTAGTTATTCTTAACAAGAAGCCACGTCTGCACCGAGATAACAGGAACAGCAAATCTTTTCTGGTAGAGAAGTGGTTGGACCTGTGGGAAGTCTGAGAAGGAGCAAGGAATTACACTAAGATTTTCTAAGTGTAAATCTTCTTCCTGATTTCAAAGTCCAGTTTTACAGATACTCCTGAGAACAGTCATACTGAAGTCAATGCATTTGTGGCAAATTTATAGGCTTGCAACCTGAGCTGTAATTTCAAATTACAGCAGGCTAATGCTGGGACTCTCCACTTAAATAAAAGCTTGGATTGACTGACTGAAGCATCTATAGCCATCAGCTTATAAATAAATTGGATACAACTTCATATCCAACACTTCCCCTGATGGTATTTTTAAACCCAGCCTCCCTTGGGCCAAGGCATCTAATAACAACTTCCATTAACAGTGCTATTGATGTTTCAGCGACCAGTTTGATAAATTAGCCAGATTTATTCTCAACTCTTTGCTAAATGATGACTCATATTTATTGCCAAAATTACAGTTTTATGTTCAGATGATATATCTGTAGGAAGGAAAATAGCTGTAAATTACTTGTATTTCTGCTCATTTCTGGAAAGCTCTATCAAAGTGCTCAGATTTCTGTCACTTGAGCACTTGTGTTGGGAGTGAATGTGGCTCCCTCAGTTCCTCTTAGAGAGTACAAAAAATAGTGTTTTTCATCTCGTAGCTTTTAAGAACCGTCCTGGGGTCTTGAACAATGATGTTTAGTGATCGTTTTTAGAAGGCACAAGCATTCGGTAGTCAGTGGACACAACATATTTGAAAAATATAATGTACCTGTATGACTTGCTGGTTGATGAATGTTGCTGTCTTTGCGATGAAAAACTAAGATAATTCCTCTAGGTATTACCTTTGTGAGGCTTCAGTCTGTTTACAAAAAAACAGATGATCTACACCACCTGGTGCTTCTTGCTGTTCTTTGTGTCTATAGAAGACAGACCTTTGAAATTTATAATCATTCTCTCCTGAGCCTCTTTTACTCTTCCAACTTAAGGTCTTTTAAAAATTGATTTTAAAATAGAAAAAAAAAAACAACAGTTTTTTTTTTCTTTACTGTATGTCATTTTAGAATCTACTACATTATTCTGCTTAAAAACAGGTAAGGAAAAAATGAAATCAGACTGCATTGTGTTGCACTAAACAGGGAAATTATTTGGTAAGCATTTAAATTACATGTTTAGTATACATACAAGGACAAGTGAGTACTGTTTGCTTCACTGCCTTGATTTAAGGAGTTGAATTTTCTCTGTCTCAGGACCAGTTTCTGTGGTCACCAAACAAGGGGAGTATTCTAAAAGTATATCTGAATACAAGAGAACAATCTGTGATTTATTTTTCAGTGACTAAAGCCAAAATAGTTTATATTTGTGTGTCTTCCTTTGTTGCCTTACTTCTTTTCCCCAAAACCAGGCTCTGATCTTGCAGTGGGAAAAACATTGATAGATCGCTGTGTCTGTCCAGAGCAGCATTCATCTTAATGGGGTTTTATCAAGGTAAAAGGGCTCTCCCCTGCCCCACTCGGGTCATTTTGAGTTTGATGGGTCAGGGAGAAACTTGAACTCTTAATCGTATACATACCACAATTCCAGTAACTTGAAAGATGTAGTTAGGTAGTCAAGTCCATGTCCCCTGCTCTTGGTTGTGTTCAGAGTTGGCTTCAGGCTGAAATAAGAAATTCTGTTCTAGTACATAATCCAAAATGACTTTGAATTTTTCCTTCTTACGAACCTGGCAGAACTTTTTACTTGTTTTATTGTGGCAGTATATCAAACATTCTGGTTTGCAAGGTTCAACATAATGTCAGAAACATCAGGTAAAAAAAACCAATAAAAGTGGAGAAATAAGGTTATATTATTATGCCCAGAATATTTAATAAAGAGTCAACATCTGAGTCTTAGCTTTAACTTTTAAATTCTATTTCATACACTATATATATGCCATACTATATCTGTGCTGGATCCAGAAAGAAGTATTACAGGCTTGCAATATCTGTTGAATACATGACCAGCAGCACAAGAAACTTATGGAAAATGTATTAACTGTGGTGGTTTGGAATATCGTTCAGGATTCAAGTTCTAGGGGAAGGCACGAGACGTATCGTCTTTCAAATACTACACGTGGCCTTGATTCACTTTCTGTTTGCCATGGGGCTGTTCCAATGTAATCAGTGGTGTACCTGATTGTGGTGATTAGCACAAAAAGCCTGAAGCTCATCTTCTGTCTTCATTTCATTTCTAGTCTTCTGGTCTGAGCTCTGTGGAGCAGGGGCGAGTAGGATCTCACTTTTGGTGAAATGCTTCTCGTGTTAATCAAGAAGCATCATATTATATGACATCTTGTAAATAGTCTGTGTAGTATAGGATCTCAGGTAATTCAGAGGGCAGTCATGAGGTTTTTTTTAGGTGCCTGTATAGCACATAATGTGTTTCTCTGTACGTCCCAAATTCAGAAGTGATTTCTGAAGAGAAACTCACTTCCCTAATGCAGAGAACTTTGCAAAGAACTTTCCAGTGCTTGATCCACCCTCTGCCTTGGGAACCTGCCAGGAGCGTGACCGTGAAGAGGTCTCTGTTGGTGGACACAGGGCAAGGCAGTCCTGCCGATGCTCTCTTGCTCCTTGTACCCTCCCCTCATGGTTCCCATGCCTTTTTGCAGGTTCTCCATGTCTTTCTTTGAAAACAGCGTGCGGGAATCTGTGCAGCATAACACAGCACCTGATTTTTCAGTGTTAAGAGCTCTCCATTTTGCAGGTGGATTAAAAGGATGTCTTAATGCAGTAAATCAAAAACTGTGAAACAGGGCAATCTTTTTGGCTTTGCTGTGTTAAAGTGAATTGCAGGCACACTGTAGGTTACATAGTAGCCTCAAGTATTTGAGCATACATAGCGTATTAGCTATTTTAAAAAATACTTTCTGTATTTCTTTCCAGTATCTTCCAACTGAAAGTATTGCTTCAGGCAAGCTGTTTTGATAATTAACAAGAGGGAGGAACTCTTTAAGCAAACTGAGATGTTGTTTGATGTTATTCTAGAATTTGAAAGCCATCATCTTAGCATTTTTTAATAACTTGAGGGCATTCAGAAATTACATGCATGTGTTACTGACTCGCAAACATGAACACAGACTTTCTTCCCATAATGGTAACAAGGATGGATGTAATATGTAATCTCTAGAGAAGTATCTTAGTTGTTGTTGTTGTTTTGGTTTTGGGTTTTTTATGAAACTAATAGGGCTTTGAAATGTGCTTGACATATGGAAAAGCTTGTAGGTGTACAAGACTGTACTTCACATGTTATACGTTCTTTAACGTTGCCCTGGAAGACGTAGGCAGGCTCATCTGCTGCTACAGATGCCTTTGTCCTGCCAGCAGGTAGCTGTAATTTGTTGACACCATCTTTGTAACTCTTAGAAGACCTGTGTCATATTTCAAGTCCATGCATTAGCCACGAAATCTCAACTGTCTCAAACTCTGTCCCTTTCCACTTTAATCATACACTTCTTTTACGCTCCACTCAGCTGCATCGAATAATGTTCATGAATATATGATAGTAAAAAGAACAATGCTGATGGTGACTGATGATGATAAATTACTGTATTTATCCATTAGGAAGGACATTGGATGACCTACAGATCTGAGGCTGAAGCTAAAAGACCTTTTCTAATCGTTCTTAACACTGCTGGCAACAGCCACGTAACTTATTATGTGTTATTTATGTAGAGAATCTGTAAATAGTTTAGAATGACTCTAAGCCAAGATAAAAGCCCTCTGATGTTTGGAGGATGTTGTCTAAGAAAATCAATTAGAAAGTATTAAACAATGTGGTAATTTAAGGAAAATAAAGATTCTTTAAATGCCTTTGGGGGTTATTTTAGACTGCCTGGGGCAATATTTACAATTTACATTCCTTTGGGGAGGAAAAAAAAAGCATTTCATAGCTTTCCAGAAAAAACCCGCAAATGTTAGTTTTCTTTTTGGAAAGACGGAGAGAATTCCAAATGCTAGTGGGAAAACCATTAAACTTGTTTGAAATGCTGGGTGAGTGCAAGAAACTAAATCAAACACTGCCAGTGCGACTGATCATTCATCCTCCGTGTTTGTTCTTTCTGCTCCTGGCGGTGCAGAGTCTGCTGACTTCCTTTCCCCCTTTCCCATCCTAAGGCTTTAGAGGCTGGTTAAATCCAAGCATTTAATATATATTGGAGGAGTCTTTCAGAGTAAGGATTTGAGCTTAAGTACACTTAATTATGAGTAATGATGCGCTGTGGTTTTGAATCTTATAGAAGAACTGTTTAAATTGGATGGTATAATGACAGTTCTAAATAAACACAAAATGGCTATAAAAATTGGGTGGCTTGAGTCAGAAAAAGTGCAGTTCAAGAAGATCTTGTTGGTAGTCCCTGCTGGAAATCTCCTTTTAGTAATTCCAACCTTATTTGTGAAGATTTCTGCAATATCTTGGTGTGAATAGCAACACGACAAAGACCCTACTGGAAAGTTGAGTCAAGGGCCGCCTTGTTCTAGGGCACAGATGATTGTATCATGTAATTAGATGTCATCAAGCATAAATATTAGTTTAAATCTTCTTAAGGTAATAAGCCCACGAAGTCAGAAGACTTCGATATGAGTGGGTAGCTCCAATGCCAGGAAATTAGTTGCAAAAGGTTCCTTTTTATTTTTAGTTCAAAAGTTCATTGTATCATGGCGCGTTGAATATATGTTACCTTTCGGTCCCTGAGATGGCTGAAAATATTTCTATATCCTGGCCCATTCCTAAAGTGCTTATTTACATGGATTTCCCCACTGAAGTCAGTGGGACTACTTGTGTGAATAATAACTGTAGGGCTAATATAATTTGCACTGTAATAATTTTCATTATATCTTGGGAAAAAAAGTCCTTGGATATACAGTAAGGTGGATTGAGCTGCTGTACTCAAGCTGCATGAAAGCTAGTTATCAAAATGTTGTCACTGGCATTCTCCGAGGTTTTTGGTAGTAAATGTTCAGTGTCGTAGCATGTTTTCAAATTCAAAAGGACAGAACTACAACGCTAATATTACGTGTCAGACTCTGAAAAGGTTCCTGAAGGCAACTTTTGCTCACCTGTTAGGAAAAAGACAGGGTTTATACCTATATATAGTATATACATTTTCTTGTATTTCTTTCAGGTTCTCCACATGCAATTCTGTACTGAAGAGGGGATTTGCCCCCTTTTGGGTCCTGTCACTGTAGGTAGAAATGAGCTTGATGTTAAGAGTCCTAAGTAGCAGTGTTAAGACCCTACATTTCTGATTTCGTTATGGCATAACCAGTGACAACTGAAGGAAGGAGGATGAAAGCTCATTTGGAGGGGTTTGTGAAGACACCAGTGAAGTCTTTTTTTGTTGATGACTATTTGGATTGCGTCCTTAGCTATTTTCTTTTGTCCTTGTACACTCTTTTTAGACACGTTTCTGATACTGTAAAATGCTGTGTTCTGTGTGAGCGGTTCTCAGTGCTCTCTCACTTCTTTTTCCGTTCAGTTTTGTTGCATCTCCACGTGATTCTCTCCTGTACCATACTTTTTCCCCCAGCTTCCCATCTTTAATCTTCTATACACAGAGTTTTCCTAACAATTTTCTTCCAACAGCCCTTCTACCTTTACCAATGTCACATTTCTCTTCGTAAGCTAAGGAATTTCATTGTCATCTTTGTTTCCTTACTTTTATTTCCCCATCGCTAATCATTTGAAGAATGTTGTCTCACTTAAGTGTACTGCTAGCTTTCACCAACAGCGTAAGAGGAGTGTCAGAACAGAGGACAGTAATGTATATATAATGAATTTATGTGTTTTGATAATTCCATTGTGATCCAGTGATTTCATTAGGTACTGGGAAACCATTGACTTTGAGGACATGGAAGAGAACATACTCATGGTAAACAAGAGTGACATTGTGGAGTAACTGCGCTGGGTTAAAAACTGGCTGGACGGCCAAGCCCAGAGAGTGGTGGTGAATGGAGCCAATTCCAGTTGGCGGCTGGTAATGAGTGGTGTTCCCCAGGGCTCAGTGTTGGGACCGGTCCTGTTTAATATCTTTATCGATGATCTGGATGAGGGGATTGAGTGCACCCTCAGTAAGTTTGCAGATGACACCAAGTTGGGTGGGAGTGTCGATCTGCTGGAGGGTAGGAAGGCCCTGCAGAGGGACCTGGCCAGGCTGGATTGTTGGGCTGGGGCCAAGTGTATGAGGTTCAACAAGGCCAAGTGCCAGGTCCTGCACTTGGGTCCCAACAACCCCAGGCAACGCTACCGGCTTGGGGAGGAGTGGCTGGAAAGCAGCCTGGCTGAGAAGGACCTGGAGGTGATGGTTGACAGCCGCCTAAACATGAGCCAGCAGTGTGCCCAGGTGGCCAAGAGGGCCAATGGCATCCTGGCTTGTCTCAGGAATAGTGTGGCCAGCAGGACCAGGGAGGTGATAGTGCCCCTGTATTCGGCACTGGTGAGGCCGCACCTCGAATCCTGTGTCCAGTTTTGGGCCCCTCACTTCAAGAAGGACATGGAGGTGCTGGAGCGTGTCCAGAGAAGGGCAACAAGGTTGGTGAAAGATCTAGAGAATAAGTCTTATGAGGAGCAGCTGAGGGAGCTGGGGTTGTTTAGTTTGGAGAAGAGGAGGCTGAGGGGAGACCTTATTGCTCTCTACAACTACCTGAAAGGAGGTTGTAGTGAGGTGGGGGTCGGTCTCTTCACCCCAGTAACAAGCGATAGGACAAGAGGAAACGGCCTCAAGCTGCGCCAGGGCAAGTTTAGGTTGGATATTAGGAAAAATTTCTTTACTGAAAGAGTAGTCAGGCACTGGCACAGGCTGCCCAGGGCAGCGGTTGAGTCCCCATCCTTGGAGGTATTTAAGAGACGTGTAGATGTGGTGCTTGAGGACATGGTTTAGTGGCGGACTTGGCGGTGGTAGGTTAACGGTTGGACCTGATGATCTTAAGGGTCTTTTCCAACCTTAACAATTCTATGATTCTATGATTCTATGATTGTGGTAACCTGTCTCAGCTGCCCAAATGGTGTCCTTAGTGGAAGCCATGGAAGACACACAGACATTTGTTAGAATTTTATTCTGTTTAACTCTGTTAGAACTCCACACTCTTAATTTCCTATCCCATAACATTAATGACATTAATATACAGTAAGCTTGTAGTTTAAAGAATGCACTGGTTAGCAAATGACAATGGAGTAATCCTTGTGAAATATATATTGACATGTCAGAGGAAATCTGAGTTGTTATTTCTGGTCTCTGTTGTATTTATGTTGTAAACATAAACAGACACTACCAGAATGTTTTGACTTTTGTGGTAGGTGGTATCGTCTTTGTACAAGAATTTAGGAAAAGGAGGTTCCTTCCTTTCTTCCTCATAGTATAATTAGCTGTAGCATAGAAACCCCCTGCTTAATCAAGAAAAGGAAAAAATTCAGGAAAAAAGGCTTTAGTGTACTAATTCTTTGAGCAGCACAGCCCTGTGTATCACCTCAGGGGATATCTTTTTACTGTATTTACATCCTATACACCAAAACCAAGAATCTGCTATAGATGTTTCACTCCATACAACACATATAGAGAGATGATAGATAATTTCTGAAGGAAGCACATGCAGGGCCATATATCATGTCAGCAAGGGAATATATTCAGTGTGTAAAGAAAAAGTAAGCTTCTTCACTGAAAATATCCTTTTCCTGAGGTCTGCTTACCTTGCTTATTCTGGTCACCTCCTTGCATTATTTTTACTTGGGGCTACAGTACCCAGCCCAGTTGGAAATCCAAATCGGGCTGGATCTGTTTATTTTAAAAACCAACCAACCAACCAAAACAGCAGCAATAACAACAAAAAACCCCAAACCCAGAACAACTCTTCCCCTCAAAATGAGCTTTGAGAATTTTCCCCTTTATTCTTTGCTTCATTCAGGTTATACTTTATTAAATTTGTTAATTGTATCTAGGAAACTGTCGATTATATTCTTCACAGCATTCTGCTGGAGAAACTGGCTGCTCATGGCTTGGACGGGCGTACGCTTCACTGGATGAAAAACTGGCTGGATGGCTGGGCCCAAAGAGTTGTGAATGGAGTTAAATCCAGTTGGCGGCTGGTCACAAGTGGTGTTCCCCAGGGCTCAGTGTTGGGGCCAGTTCTGTTTAATATCTTTATCAGTGATCTGGGCAAGGAGATTGAGTGCACCCTCAGTAAGTTTGCAGATGACACCAAGTTGGGTGGGAGTGTCGATCTGCTGGAGGGCAGGAAGGCCCTACAGAGGGACCTGGCCAGGCTGGATTGATGGGCTGAGGCCAACTGTCTGAGGTTCAACAAGGCTCAGTGCCGGGTCCTGCACTTGGGTCCCAACAACCCCAGGCAACGCTACCGGCTTGGGGAGGAGTGGCTGGAGAGCTGCCCAGTGGAAAAGGGCCTGGGGGTGTTGGTTGACAGCTGCCTGAATATGAGCCAGCAGTGTGCTCAGGTGGCCAAGAGGGCCAATAGCATCCTGGCTTGTATCAGGAATAATGTGGGCATCAGGACTAGGGAAGTGATCGTCCCCCTGTACTTGGCACTGGTGAGGCCGCACCTCGAATCCTGTGTTCAGTTTTGGGACCGTCGCTACAAGAAGGACATCGAGGTCTGTCTGGAACTCAGGAAGAAAAGGAGAACCTACCACCTTTGGAAAAAGGGGCAGGTGACTCAGGGGGACTACAAGGATGTTGTGAGGTTATGCAGGGAAAAGATTAGAAAGGTGAAGGCCCAGCTAGAACTTAAACTGGCCACCGCTGTCAAGGACAACAAAAAATGTTTCTACAAGTATATCAGTGACAAAAGGAGGGCTAAGGAGAATCTCCCTCCTTTGTTGGATGCAGAGGGAAACTTGGCCACGAAGGATGAGGAGAAGGCTGAGGTACTTAATGCCTTCTTTGCCTCAGTCTTTAATAGTTGGACTGATCATCCTCAAGGTTTTCATGCCCCTGAGCTGGGAGACGGAGATAGGACACAGAATGTAGTCCCAGTTGTCGAAGAGGTGGCAGTCACCGATCTGTTCCTCCACCTGGATGCCCACAAGTCTATGGGGCCAGACGGGATCCACCTGAGGATACCGAGGGAGCTGGCGGAGGAGCTTACCAAGCCACTCTCCATCATTTATCAGCAGTCCTGGTCAACCGGGGAGGTCCCAGATGACTGGAAGTTAGCTAATGTGACACCCATCTACAAGAAGGGTCAGAAGGAGGATCCGGGGAACTACAGGCCTGTCAGCCTGACCTCGGTGCCGGGAAAGGTCATGGAACAGATCATCCTGAGTGCCATTATGCGGCATGTGCGGGACAACCGGGGGATCAGGCTCAGCCAGCATGGGTTTATGAAAGGCAGGTCCTGCTTCCCTAACCTGATCTCCTTCTATGACAAGGTGACCCGCTTAGTGGATGAGGGGAAGGCTGTGGCTGTTGTCTACTTGGACTTCAGTAAGGCCTTTGACACCGTTTCCCACAGCATTCTCCTGCAGAAGCTGGCTGCTCACGGCTTGGACAAGTGCACTCTGCGCTGGGTTAAAAACTGGCTGTACGGCTGAGCCCAGAGAGTGGTGGTGAATGGAGCCAAATCCAGTTGGCGGCTGGTCATGAGTGGTGTTCCCCAAGGCTCAGTGTTGGGACCGGTCCTGTTTAATATCTTTATCGATGATCTGGATGAGGGGATTGAGTGCACCCTCAGTAAGTTTGGAGTGAGAGTGTGGTGGGAGTGTCGATCTGCTGGAGGGTAGGAAGGCCCTGCAGAGGGACCTGGCCAGGCTGGATTGTTGGGTCGGGGCCAGCTGTATGAGGTTCAACAAGGCCAAGTGCCGGGTCCTGCACTTGGGTCCCAACAACCCCAGGCAACGCTACCGGCTTGGGGAGGAGTGGCTGGAAAGCAGCCTGGCTGAAAAGGACCTGGGGGTGATGGCTGACAGCCGCCTAAACATGAGCCAGCAGTGTGCCCAGGTGGCCAAGAGGGCCAATGGCATCCTGGCTTGTCTCAGGAATAGTGTGGCCAGGTGGCCCAGAGAGGCGATAGTGCCCCTGTACTTGGCACTGGTGAGGCCGCACCTCGAATCCTGTGTCCAGTTTTGGGCCCCTCACTTCAAGAAGGACATGGAGGTGCTGGAGCGTGTCCAGAGAAGGGCAACAAGGTTGGTGAAAGATCTAGAGAATAAGTCTTATGAGGAGCAGCTGAGGGAGCTGGGGTTGTTTAGTTTGGAGAAGAGGAGGCTGAGGGGAGACCTTATTGCCCTCTACAACTACCTGAAAGGAGGTTGTAGTGAGGTGGGGGTCGGTCTCTTCTCCCAAGTAACAAGCGATAGGACGAGAGGAAACGGCCTCAAGCTGCGCCAGGGCAAGTTTAGGTTGGATATTAGGAAAAACTTCTTCACTGAAAGGGTAGTCAGGCACTGGCACAGGCTGCCCAGGGCAGCGGTTGAGTCCCCATCCTTGGAGGTATTTAAAATCTGTGTAGATGTGGTGCTTGAGGACATGGTTTAGTGGCGGACTTGGCGGTGGTAGGTTAACGGTTGGACCTGATGATCTTAAGGGTCTTTTCCAACCTTAAAAATTCTATGAGGTGCTGGAGCGTGTCCAAAGAAGGGCAACGAGGCTGGTGAAGGGTCTGGAGCACAAGTCTTATGAGGAGCAGCTGAGGGAGCTGGGGTTGTTTAGTTTGGAGAAGAGGAGGCTGAGGGGAGACCATATTGCTCTCTACAGCTACCTGAAAGGAGGTTGTAGAGAGGTGGGGGCCGGTCTCTTCTCCCAAGTAACAAGTGATAGGACAAGAGGAAACGGCCTCAAGTTGCACCAGGGGAAGTTTAGGTTGGATATTACGAAAAATTTCTTCATCGAAAGGGTAGTCAGGCACTGGCACAGGCTGCCCAGGGAAGTGGTTGAGTCCCCATCCCTGGAGGTATTTAAGAGACGTGTAGATGTGGTGCTTAGGGCCATGGTTTAGTGGTGGACTTGGCAGTGCTAGGTTAACTGTTGGATTTGATGATCTTAAAGGTCTTCTCCAACCTAAACAATTCTATGATTCTATAAATCTTAGAATCATAGAATCTTGCTTCATTTCTGAGTGGGTAAAGATTCCTTTCTAAAATGTAAGAAAGGTAAGTGCAATGCAATGGCAGCTTTTGCTTTAGTTCATCTCACAGTTGCTGGCCTAGGTGGACTTAATAGCACTTCTTTCCTGAGATGAAATGGTGCTTCAGTAAAGGACTTTTTCTGTTCCCTCTAAAAAGCAAGAACAGTTTCTGCCAAAGTAATGCATTGAAAGTGTAAAGTAAATATATGTCCTTACCTTCTGCTGTTAATATCTTTTAAACTACTGTAACTTACAAAGGTGTAATTCTCTTTACTCTTAATTACCTATTCAATTTCTTTTTGTCAGGCTTCTTTCTTCCATCTCCCCTGCAGTGGGGTGTGGGAGATGCTGAATGTGTTCACTCATCTCTAGGTGAGGAAATACTTCCACTGAAATAATATTCTCCGAGTGTTTGCATGCAAGCTTGCCCTTCGGCGTTCCTTTGGTCTGCAGTAAATTTTGGTATTGCAGTGCAATAACTCTTGGGTAAGCCCATGGTAGCATTTTAATTTGGATCAAAAATGTACCAGTGAAGCAAATCCTGACCGTACTTCCTGAACTTTATGACTTGCACCCCAGAGCAGTTTCAAAATGTGAACTGGATTCCTTTAGGATGAAATTAAGCCAGCTGATGTGCTCCAGGAGCGCGCTTGGGGTGCTCCAGCTGCTAATGGGTGTTTGGTCCCTGGGATCAGACTAGAGCTGGTCCATGTAACCCCCAGAAACACACAGATTGCAGACATCAGGTCCTTAACAAGAATGGTTTCTCTCTCCAGTTTTGCTCCCCTCTCCTTGCTAATATATGCATAGCTTTAACAAACAGAGAAGGTGATGCATAAGTGCATCTACTTAAAAGCAATTGTATGCTTTTGTTTTGTTTTTCACTTTGTTGTAGGCCTGATGCAACTGCTTGTAGGACTTTTTTTTCTTACAAGACTGGATTTTTTTCTTACATGTTTGGAGGTATTTGTTTGCCGTTTTTCAAACATACCAGTGTTTATTGCCTCCCTGGTTAAGATGGAATACACTGGAGAAAATGAATGGGTTGCAGGTGGTGAAGAGGTCTCAGTTTCACTAGAGAGATGCCTATGAGGACCGCTCAGAATCTGAGTATGGGAGAGAGAACAGACACATGGAAAGAAAATGAGAAGAAGTCTTGCTGTAGGTTTATATATCATGTATCATTATATATCATACTATCTTTTGTAACTGAGATTTTTCCATAGTGCTACATAAGTGGATGTATCTGAAAGAGTGCCTCTAACTTGGAGAGGATGGAGATTAGGAAATCGGAGATTAAAAGCCCTTGTTCTGTTCTTGACTGGTTGCAGAATTTCTGTATGACTTGGGTAGGTCCTTGAAAGCTGCAATTTCAGAAGTATCTGCAGAGTTTGAGGTGTGATGTTGTTCTGGGAATTTGAAATGTCAGAGTTGCCTGTGATGGACAAAAAGACCTCCAGTGCATTCAAGATTAGTTAACATTTGGGAAAACTTGATTGCCTTTTTAAAGTGTTATTGAGCAATAAAATAGAGAAGGTATCTCACACGTGGGGAGAGGTCTGTTGGTAAGACAGTGGTTATAGTTAGTGTGAGTCTAAACTCACTGCTATTAGTGTACTTATGTGAGAAAACCACAAATATTTAGACCTAGGAGTATGCTCACAATCCAGACGAGTTGCAGGAAGGTAGTGTTATTGGTAGGTGGCTAAGGCTCTGGATTTCTGCCCTGAAGACAGGAACCTGAGACGTTATTAAATGTAGCGATCACAGTGGTTGTCATTTAAGGTGCAGTTACTACTACCAAAGCATTGCACTTCCATCAGGCTGTGTTTGCTTTGTCAGTGGAGCAGCTCCATGGGTGGCTACCATAAAGGGTGTGCTGCTCCTGCTGAGGGATTATGGCAGAGTTTTTTAATACCCACCCTCAAAACCATCTATGCAGGCTGATCCTGGACATGCCATGTGCAGGATTTTCCATTGATTTCAGTACAGGTTGCTTCTGTGCATGGAGTTTCACACGAGAAAATTTGTGAAGTCCTGAAAAAAGACTATATTAAGAATACACTGATGGGAAAGAAAATTAGTTTAATCTGATTTTCTTCTACTATCCATTCTGCAGCCATTATTCTAAGAAAATACTCTTAAATTGTAAATAATGAGAATGCTTTTGAACGTCGGGTATGATCCAGTATATCTTTCAGTGATTGGCTATAAAGTGGTTAATAGGGCTAACTTTAAGACAGCATTTTATGTGAATAATTCTGTGGTTTTGGGTAGAATTGGTGTTCCCTGTTTGTCTAACCCCAGCAGATAAAGGCTGTAAGTTCCTGGCCTGTTCTTGCTGCCAGCACAATCCCGTGTGACTCAGATGAGCAGGATGGAGTCTTAACCACTCACCTATTTTTCAGTAATCTGTAGACTCCGGGGACCCAGTCCTAAGTGTTGCTTTCATATCAGTGTGAGTCTTTCCATCATTCGTAGGAACTTGCACTGGTAATAAGGACAAGAGGAGCTGCTCACCAAATTGTTAGAAAATTGCAAAATACCTGAGAAACGCAGCTTTTTTTTTGTCTGTCTGCATTGCACTTGGACAGTGCGCTGAAGTACAGTATAGAGTAATGAGCCATAGTCACATTTACATGGAAACCATTTCCCATTTCTGCTGGTCTGTGTTATATTCATGTGCCCCATCTTGCAGAAATCATAGCAAGAACCAATAGGTACACAAAAGAAAAAAAGGAAAGTGAAATAAGGAGCGTATTTTTAAACTGAGGCCGTTTAACTGTTGGAATATAAATGCTGAGGTGAGTTTTGAACTCTCTGCCTTTTGATGTATTTGAACTAAAAATGGATTCCAGAAAGATGCCCAAGCAAAAATTCTTGGCCCTCGGACAGAGGTATCAGAGTGAACTGTAATGGGTTGCAGTCTACAGGAGGTGAAATGATGGGGATCCCTTTTGATGCCTTGGTGAATCAGTGAATTATTAGTGGTCTTACCATTGTTGATAGTCAATATAAATGAACTCCTATGAAGAAAAAAAACCCCTTTTTTACCAATCATCTCTTTTTTCCGCCCTTCTGCTGCTTGACAATGATAGAAAGTTCCTCCTTCCCTTTTTATATGCTATTGTAGATCTTTGTTGTAATAGCAAAGGAGTAATAAGTTATCTTATATATGAGCTAAAGAGAACTTTTCCTGAAGAGCTGCAGTCTGAAATATGAAATCCTACTGTTAGCAAAGTTTCCATGCAGCACTTGGCAAAACTTATATGTGTTTGCTCTTGGGTCTGAAAGCTGCAGCTGTGCCTATGAAAAGGATTTCGAAGTCTGCAGTTTTGCTGCATGTGGTCAGTATTCATCCATGACCTGGTGTTAACTCTGGTTTTAGGACCCCAATCTGGCTGTCAGTACTATGCAAACTTCTTTCTTACTTCTTTTTTTTTTTCTTTTCCTGACAGCTCAAGAATTTTAATTATACTGGGTCTAACTTGCTATATACACGTTAAGGAAAATAGCTTATTTTCTGCTTTCTGTCGCATGGACTATTGTAGTGAAAGAGACTTAATATGTGTCTTCCTTGTGAATCTGCACAGTGGTGGTTCAGTTAAAGCAGTCCCAAAAATATGTTAACACTTGTTTTGTGGCTTTAGCAGGTACGTGTTTGGCTGTGCAAATGAGTAATGTCCACCTAGCTCAAGTAGAGTGACTCCATCTGTTTGGTGTATCAGTTATTCTGTACCTCAGGGAGGTATTTTCCTCCCAGCAAGAAAAGTCTTGTTTCACATCTGGTATATTGGGACTTGATTTTGAGACTGAATGAAATCTAAAATGTTGTTTTGCCGTATTGTGTCTCTCTTCCTGACATTGCACGTGATATGTAGATGAATTCTGTATTTAAAAGTATTTGTAGAAGCAGTGTTTTGTTGTCGTTGAAAATAAGTTAACTGTTTCTACAAAGGCTCTCAGATTTAGCTGATAGATTACTGGGAGGATTTTGCCCTTAAGGACTTTCTTGAGGTTCTTGGTATGGAGAAAACTGTGCTTTGAGATTAAATTATTCAGCAAGTGTTTTTCAAAGTAATTAAAGCTTCTAGCATTTAATGTTTTATGTATGCAGATTAAAAATGAAGGTTGATTAAATCACGACAAAGGGAAGTTTATTCACAAATGGCAGACGGTAATGTCTCCTTTGTGACGGGTGGAGCACTGTTGAGCCTACTTCATTATATCGAATATTGAACCGTTATATTAGTGCAATTTTTTCTAAGTGATGACATAGTTAAAATGTGGGCAGTAGAATTTGATGCAGTACGGTCCTGGCTTTGCTAAATAGTGCAGAATACTTCTTTTTCTGTCAAGTATCTGATTTATAGACAATTTTTCAGCTTGTGTTTTTGAAATGGCCAGGTGAGCTATACAAAACTCAACAAGATCAAGAGGCAGGCCAAAGTAATGATTTGCTTGTTGGAAAGTAATAGACATGCCGGTATAGTGTGTAATAACAGCAGGTTTTACAGCGTGGTACAGAACAGTAGGAATGTGAAACACATACGTTACATAAATTATCTGTGCATAAGTTTCTGCCGAGTTCTGGGCTAGAGTAACTCATTCGTGCTTTTGCTTTTTTTTTTTCCCTTCTTTTTTTCCAGTCACTTAGAGTTTCAATGCATGAACTCCTTCAGCCCTTTAAAAATTTTACTTGGCTATCATCTCCTCTGGATCGAGTACTGCATCCTTTGAATACATATACTTGCTGTTCAGGAATCAGCGAATGGTCACCTTTGAAATCTAACAGCAAATCAAACCTCACTGTTGCAGGTGCCTGGGTGGATGACGTGCACGCTCACGTGCACACTAAGAGATATATTGACTCACTGAGGACTGGCATATTTTCATATTGGATGAAAATTGCTCCCAAAGTTGCCACACAAAAACATCTTTCATCATCCTAAGGAAACAGGGCATGTATGATCACATGAAAGTGAAGGTAGTCATTAAAACCGTCACACTGAATGAAAATGTTTATTGTACTGTAGGTTTTGTGACTCTATGGATTTCCCAGTGGTATCCCTGGCAGGATCTTTCCTCTATCCAGTGGGTGCACCTTCTGACATAACAGAGGGATGAGGGTTTGTCCTTTATCCAAAGAGCGAGAGATCCCACCTTCTGTGGGGTTGGTCAGGCTGCCCATGGCTGCTTGGTGCTGTGTTTCCTGGAGATATGAAATGCCTTCGTCTGATAGAGGCCATATATCCTTAACGTGGGTCAGCCAAGTCTGTTCCCATCATCATGGCAGAAATAACCGCTGACTGAATTACCCGCATACTCTTGTGGTGTGCTTAGCAGGTATTGTTTAGAAAAGATACTTCTTATGCCCAGTATTTCCATAGCTATGGCTTGAGTAGTGTGCAATATTTGTAATACATCTGCAGGATTTTTTTCTTTTCTACTGTCTCATTAAGGACATAAGGTTTCCATTCAGTAAATGGAACTTTCTCTTGATTATAATTAAATTTTCTAATAATTCTTGCTTACAGCACCGACAGTTCATCAGAACAAAATATGAAAGTTATTTTTATTTTTCAAAAGAGATAATTTAGTTCTAGGTGACTGATCAAGTTAAATGCAGGATCAAATGATTAGCCTTTAAATGGCAGCCCCTGTGTGGCTTGTTCCACATACACTGCAGTTAAAAATAATCTGAATTCTTAGTTTTAGCACAGAGATTGGTGGGACTCCAGGCTGTATGATGTATAAAAATTTTTTTTTTTTAGGGGGGAAGTAAGTTCTTGCATTTTAGGAACTACCATCTCAGCTCCAAATGATAAAATTGAAAACAATTTGTGGTGGAGCAAACGCAGAGGGGGAATGTTCTTCAGCACATTTGGGCATTTCATAGTTATTCTGAAGTCGGATCAGAGAGGACAGGAAAGACTGGCTGGGATGAGGAGTGGGCAGAAGGTGAGGTCTGGCCGGGAGAGGCACCACACCGACTGTGTTGTGAACTTCTGAAATAGGACAACAAGCCAAGACCGGCTTGGCTTTTCCGGCTGGAAGATCATATGAAGTGACTGCTGGACTGAGAAGCCTGTGCAGAGAGGGAGCCAGATGGCTTTGTAGAGCTCTCTGTAGCCTTGGGTGCCTGCTTGAACTTTATCTCTCATTCATTTGGGGTTCCTCCAACACTAATAACTTTTTTCCCCTTCCCTCTCTCCTGTTACGGTAGCTGTATTTTTACTGAATGCCTGCGGTGTTTGGAGAGTCACATGTATCCGTATGCACACATGCAGATCATGGTGGGATTTATCAGTGCTGCTGTGGAAACTCGTCAAGTTCCAATTTCCTCTCCTTATCTTCTTTCCTATCAGGAAAAAGAAAAACCACAAAGAAACACCCAGTATGCAAATTTAGAATATCCACCACACGCTGTGTGAGTGTGAAATAACTTATCTGTCCAAATATTTCTTAATTATTCTGAGTCTGCTTTCTTGCGTGCTTTTGTAAGGGCTACTGCCATAGTAATACTGGGGTTTTAGACTCTTCTGATAGTGTTCCTTGGTCACGGTGAAGATCTGGAGGTATATTTTGAAGTCCACCAACAGAGGACAGTTTGTTGCCCTCAGTTTCACTGTCAAGCCCCTCAACACTGTTTTCTCCTGAAACGAGTCAGGCTTGTTTCAGTTCCTATCATAACTCATAATTCTGATTTATAGCTGTCCATCATTTTTGTGTGTTTTATATAAATACACACATGCACACACATTGTCCTGCATGTCTTGTGTTTTCATTTCTGTACTCATCAGCCTATATAATGCATTATAACAACTGTCTATGATTCTTCCACAGTTTCTCTCTTTCACAGCATCCAGGGAGGTGCAGTGCGTCTCCTAATCATTTCTGCAAAAAGCAAAGTCACCAGAGAGTGTTACTCACAAATATCTGTGCAAAGCTTAGAATATGTGATGTACTATTTCAGGCTGGAAGTAAGCGCCCTCATTGTTGGAGAGAGACATGTGAAGAGTGCGAATCCTTGAAATTTCATGGGCATTTGAGGGACTAGCAAACCCCGTCAAATAACCTAGTGAGCTCTGTGAAATATCTTGAGGGACCCTTCATCAGTTTCCACCAGTCCTGTAGAAAACACAGTAATAGCTGTTTCTTAATCAGCAAAGGTTTCACGTTTTTGTTCCACTGGGATGGAAACTTCCAGATCATCTTAACAGATTTTTCCACATGAGAAAAGATTCTGCCTTTTGAATGGTTTTGTCCTACCTTGCAGAAAGTTTTTCTTTTGATCAGGTTACATCGGAGAAAGGGAAGATTGTGATGGAGATAATATGTTAATCTTATGAAGGTATTTTCAATATTAAGTCTCTTGCAAATCCACCTTGATGAACCAGTGACACCACAAAGTGCTGTTTTTTCTTTCTTTTTGTTGTGTGCTATATTTCATGGTGATCCCTGTCCCTGTGACTCTTTTTGCTACCAAAAAATTCCTTACCTGTTATCATCTGAGCCCTTCATGCATTTACAAAGAATACATCTACTTTCTGATCATGTTACAGTCCTCTTCTGAGACTTAGAGGTGTCTGTACCTCACCTTGACGTGTTTGAAAACAACTCTCTGTTATCAAGATTTAACATCACTTGGGAAAAAATCAGAAGTTAGTCAGCTTTTAAGGCATTGCCCAAAGGCAGTGCATTCAGGATGCAGCCTTCTCTGATGTCGGTGAAGCATGAAATTTAAGACTCTCCAGAAGTTCACCTCGAGTATAAAACTTCTAAGTAAAAACAGGATTTGGAGGCTGCCAGGAGGTTAATCTGGGTGAGGGTGAGTTGTTTTCACCAAGAAAAGCCTGTTCCTTTATGGATCTCTGAACCAGGGCTTTTGGTACAGAGACACACAGCTCTGAATCTGTCGAAGTTGCTGAAATATCCCATCTTTTCCAGTGAGCAATGAAAGATTTTTGTATAAGGTTGTAGGACCTTTCATTATTTCTCTTCAAAGCAGCCACTGTTTTTCTGAGGGCTCCATTCTTCAGCTACGTGGCACCAAAGACTTTATTTCTGTGGTGTTGTGCTTCAACAGTTCCAGTTTAATTCTGAGAGAGCAGATGGTTGATCAGTGCTTCTGAAAGTTTTATTTATATTGTGACAAGGCTTCAATCCTCATCCAAGATTGGATTGCTATTCGAACATCAAGGGAAACAAAAGCATTTTTCTGAAATCTAAATAGATAGGATAAGTATCAAGCAGATGAAAGATAATACTGTTATCCCCATTTTCCATTTTTCTATTTCAGTTTTTCTAAAATGGAAGTGAATTGCTGTGGTCTGACAAACCTACCAGCGGCTTGCATTGGCTGTTTCTGAAATGGGGACAGTGTCCTTCCATATAGAGGGAGAGTACGGAGGGAAGAGTATTTTATTCTCTTGAAGTGATTAGATTTAAAAAAATCACTACATAAACAGAATATTGGCAAACCATCCCATCAAACTGGAAAAAGAGGCAGTAAGTTTGTATATTGGGAAAAGAAGCTGCAGTGTATCAGTGTGGCTTGGTTGGAAACCTTTAACTAGAAATTTAGGATCATTTTCATGGTGACCTTGCTTGCTGAAAGACTTTTGGTGAATACTAATAGGTTTGTGCATGTAAGGAATAAATTTAAATGAATATCTTTAGTATACCATAGAGCGATAACTTACATCTACTACAATCTGTGTTGTAATTGTTGGTATATACTGACTTTGAGGGTTCACTCTCTACCTGCCGTTAGTATCTTGAACCCCAGGATAAATTCCTGCTCTTTGGGCCATGCCAAGCGCTGAGCTGTTGTGGTCCTGCTTTGCTGTAGTTCCCCAAACCCTTGGGGGTCGGGCACCTGAGCATGAACTGTTGAAGCTGGAGGTTGCAAAAAGCCTCTGGAAACTGTTGTTGGAAGATAAACCAGCTATCACATCTGAAAAGGATTATAAGTGCATTAGTCCCATTTCACAGCTGTAACACTGACTTTCTCACCTCCTTTTTGGGTGTGTGCCCCTCATCAGTCCTTTCAAAGAGTCTAACCACCATTTCTGGAAGAAACAGTATGGCTTATTCTGAGTTTTATTGTTTTGCCACTGACCAGGACTAGCCTTTTTGTGCCTGGATTTACGATACCTGACATGTCTAAAAGCTATTGTCTGCCCTTCCCCTTCTTTCAAAATACACTCAGGGCCCTGGAAGATGTCCTAGTGCTTAGAGTTGAGTTTGGAAGTTTGGAGGCACCATATAATTTGTGATACTAAACTAAGCTGTAATTGGATGTAATGATACCTGCTTCCCAGGACAGTATACATATTGGGTAGTTAACATATGTGAAGCAGTTTGAAATGCTACAATGATAGGTGCTTTGAAAATGCAAAATGTTGTTATTATTCCCCAAAATACAGGGCTTCCCACTAGAAGTGCTCATAAACATGTAGCTGTTAGTGTTGATATTTACTTAAGTCTTCATCTTGGGGTATGTGCTGTGTAAATTCAGTTGGAGATTTTATTGATATTTTTCTTAGAAATTAATGAAGCTACAAGTAGCCCTGCTGCTCAGAGAATAGCTGTATTCTAATTCACCATGCTACGGCTTTGAAGAAACTAGCCTTACAGAAGTTCCTCTGTTCTTACAAGATATTGAACTGGTAAAGCTGGATGTGATCTGTATTAACCCTTGACTCTAAGTGATACAGCTTAGAGCAAATAACCCTTTCCTCTAAGCAACACCCCTTCTCCTCCGCAGTATAAACCGATCTTGAGAGGAGTAACAGAACAGTGAGTAAAAAGCTTTAATCCAGTCATCCAATCTCTGAATGTTAAGCTAAAGCTTCAAATCCCATTTTCTTGTTCAGAAGTCTTACATAATAAAACCAGCAGTTATCTGGATGTAAGGTGCCTCATGCTCCCCTGCTGCTGGCCAGTGTGAAGGGCTCCTGCAGTAGCCTACAGGAGTGGGTCACGATACAACCGTGGCATCAAAAAAAGATATTGTAACAGTTTGTGGTATTTTTATATTATTGTCATCAATCAGAGATTTCAGGAAAGGTGTTGATAGTTCAAGTGCTGGAAGAGGGGTATGTTGTGGGTGGGCCACCCACTGTGCACCACGGTGCAGACTGGTGCACACAGAAAGCATCTCAAGTCCCATGAAGCTGGGGTGGTACCAGCACCCAGCGGTGCTGCTGTCCTTTGGACTGTGTGCATTTTGAAACGTCGTAATGGAAAAGGCTGGGGAAGGAGTCGGATGCGTGGCAGCTGCATGTGCAAGCCAGGGAAGCGCAGCAAAAGTGCTGTCACAGATGCTGCAGCATCAACACCTGGTAATTTCGGTATCATTGGGTACAGCGTGCAGTCAGGATGCTGTGGCAGTGTCAACATGTTACCTGTGACCAGAATATTGCTGGCACAGCGGTTTCTCACTCCTCCTGTTTCTGGGTACAAATGGGATAATTTGCCACCGTTTGGAGCTGCAGATGCTGAAGCGTGGTTTCACCTCTCCTGGCCATTGGCAGACCTGAGAAGAAAGTCACAGACTGATTTTGCAAACTCATTTCTCTGGAGTGGAACGTGACTGATCAATATTCAGAAATGCCAAATGCTCACAACATCCAGCCTGGAGTACTCGGGCTCCTGAAAGCCACTCTAAGGCAGAAACGATTACAAACCTGTAGACAGTAACCAATTTTCACACCACTGTGACAAAGCCTTTTCAAATAATTGCTTGAAAATACAACTTTGAAACATGTATTTTCTGTATTTCTAGTGCTATTTATCAGATAAGCATCAAGTCATTAAAATTAATCTTCATTTACAAATTTCTTTGAAGCAAAATACTACCGCTCTGACTGTATTGTTATTAATCCCTTGAGTTTACCAACATGCGGACGGCAGAAGGGATGTTGTTTTGCTTTGATTTGGCTCTTGTGCATAGAAAACAGCACACGCTCTGCCCATCTGCTTCATTAAACTGTAAAACCGATTCAATTTTTTAACATATTTTAATGCATAGGCATTAAATATTTTGTGGACCTTGAGTAGCCATCTGGCTTTTGTATTTTTAAAGCAGACTTAATCTCCTGTTCTAGGTTTCTGGGTTGCTTTTTGTTCTTTGGGGTTTATTTTAATTTCTTTTTAATTTGAAAGTCTTCTTACCTGACTTTAAGCCTTTAGATGAAGTTCTTAAACCAGCAGGGAGGATGAGACAAATTTTAGGTATTTCAACAGAACAATTCAGGTCATCAGTCTTTTGCTGTTAATTATAGAGGGAAGCTGGGGTGACTTTGCTCTTAAATTAGATGTCTACAGTGGTGGTGAAATGAGTTTGGATCTTAGCACGGTGAAATGATTTCAGATCCCAGTATAGGTGGCTTAAACATGAAATACAAGAACTCTTTTTTTTTTTTTTTTGTTCATTGCTATTAAAGATGCATTCTCAAAGTCAATTTTTATAAACATTTCCTATGCATGAAACATAGCAATGTCTGAGCTGGATTTTCTTCAGATGTTTCCCTGCATTTCCTTTTGAAGTGCAGAGCAAGGAGAAGAAACTTCAGTTCAAGGAGGAATTAGGCAAGACAGTCACAGCCAGGGAAGAAAGGAGGCTTGGTCTGCAATACCTTTGAACCACTGCTGTGATGGTGTAAGACTGCTGACTAAAAATCATAGGATCTACTTCAGGACTCATTTATAGCCAAACCGTGCTGGCATAATTCTAGGGATTTATTAAAGTTATGTCATGATTTCAGAGTTGGCTCAAGCTGCCAGTTCCCAAGAGAGAAAGCAGCATTGTGTCAGTGTGTTCTGGTGTCACAAAATGTAAACCTTATACAACGGTGATTGACAAAGATTAATGTTTTGTAGTTGTGAACAAGAAGAGGAAGCTAAAGACCTTTGTACTGTGTATTTTTTTTAAAAAAAAAAAAGGCAAGGTGTTCAGAAAAGTGTATGTGTGGATCAGCATAAAAATTCACTTTTCTGTGTAACGAGAGCCTTAGTTAGTGTTGAGTAAAAATGCCACTTTGCTTTGAGTTGTTTATGGCCTTGTTCATGAGAGCATTTTGCTATTGTGAGTGCGGAGAACATACAGCACACTGACATCTCTGAGACTTATGCCAAGTCCCTGAATATGCTTTGAGATCCACAGTTAAATTTTGTAGTACAAATATTATATTTTTCACGACTCAGTTGTTTTTCCCCCTGAAATAAGGAATAATTCGTTCCTGATGCAACATTGCCCAAGCTGTTAACAGCCTTGTTTTATGTTTTCGCTGTCACATGAAGAGAGTGGAAATCATCATCATGGCAACTCGGTGGCTTTAGAAGGGAAAGACAAAAGTGTTACCGTTCTCCTTGAAGGATCAGCTGCAGGATAGGTGGTTTTTTTCCAAGTGTTTTCATCAACTTGTAGTAGAAAGCTCTTCTCTGTTACATCTGTGTGCTTTCTGTTGGGGTTCAAAGCCAGGTTCACCCTTAGGTGGCTGAAGTCAGGAAAACTGGTCTGTATAGACTATGGCAAAGCATAACTCCAACAAGGAAGGAAAGAGAATTAAAATACTGTTTATCAATGAAGATATCGGACCCCATTGCCAGAAGCTCTTAGGCTGAGTGGCCTCACTTGTTGGCATCAAGGTGCTCTGTGCTTGACTGAAGCTGTTCAGAACTTTGCAGGCTTCGTTTTGCTTAGCTGCCTTTGGTTTTGCATTGCGGCACAGGAAACTTGCCACAGCCCTTCAAAGAAGGAGGTGACAGAGGTGAATTTTTTTTTGACCTGTGATCAAATAGACAGTATTTTCAATGGAAAAGAAGAGCGAAGAGAACAGGCTCTATTGCAGCGTCTTCATGGTTTCCCCTTTCCTTCCAGACCGTCTCTCCCTGTGTTTTGCCATGCTGGAAAATAGCTTGTGCCTTGCTTCCCGGTGCTCCAGTGAGGCAGGCTGCTGCCTGTGCGCTGCCTGACAGTCTCGCTGGGGGCTGCCCCACATCCATGTACAAGCACATGATGAAAATTTATTTAAAGAAATATGGGCAGCGTAAAGGTGAGTATTTCTGCTACATGAAGGTCCATGGACTGAGCAGGGACATCACGGGATAAAACCTGGCAGGGAATGTAGCTCAGATACTGTTGACAGCAGGAAGAAGTTAAGGAGCGATTTCTTCTTCCCAGCAATGTGATTTTTTTAATCATTGTTTGGTTGTGGTGCGAGTACATCTTCTAGCTGCAATCTCTATATTTTTCCCACAAAAGAAGAACAAAAGGAAGATTTATGTTAGATGAATGCTTGATTACTTTTCAAGATTTATAGTCTTATCACCATTTTCATAGTACAAGATTCTCTCATAAAGAGCAGTAATAATCATGCACAGTCTTATTTTATAATACTCTTGTTGGGACTTTTTTGCAAAATGTCTCACAGGGAACTCTAAAGGTCAGCTAGTCAAACCAAAAGTTATTTCACCACAACATGCTTTTATCATTATGTGAGATAGAGGAGATTCTGATGGAAGACATTTCTAAAAGGTACCTTTCTTAAACCTTTCTCAACAGTGGAGCCTGCAGGATACTCTCAGCTGGTACAGCATGTTGTCGAGCTTCAGACCAAAGCTATGTTCAAGTTGATCTTGTTTCACCAACCGCTCCTTCTAAGGTCCTAATTACGTACTGCTCCCCACCTGTCTGTCATCTGGATTAATGTGTTAAGAAGATGCAAGGCTCCAGATATTATGTTTTGGAAATAAAAAGTTCTCAAGCGTCTTATGTTTTAGCTATTTTTTGTTTGCCCCTGGAAAAATTTCCATCTTCTCCATGTACCAGTTTTGGCTTTCCCAGTATCTTTTTTTTTCTTCTTCTTGAAAGTAGACAGCAGCAGCTCCTTCACTCACACCCAGCTCTCAGGAATTATAGGTACCATAGGGCAGGCTTGGCTAGCGTGCCTTCAGGCTATGTGTAGCATCTTCATAAAGACAAGAGCCCTAAGGCACTGAAAATCAGGACATTTGGGCAATGATTGACAGTGGGTGTCTTTGCTGGGTAAGTCTGCTCTCACCAGTGAAAAGGACTATTTGCACGCACGTTCCCTGGCTTCTTTCCCTCATTTTTGCAGGCCGCTCTTCCCCGACGCAGCCCAGCTGTGTCAGGGCGGGTGCTGTATGATCGTCTTGTTCCATGTGTTTTAGGGAGCTGAGGGGTGTCTTGTTAAGCAGATGGGAGCTCTGGCCTGTTGGACGTGTTTTGGATGTGGTTTGGATCACACGCCCCTCCACACTCTGCACAGCAGACTCTTGTCGGTGCAGTCGGGGCAGCTGTGGCACCTTGTGTGTGACCGAGAGCCCCAGGGCTCCCGTGAACTGCAGTATTTTCCTGCGATGTCTCAAAATTCACATGAACGCCTGAAGGCAGACAGGGATTCTATATGTGCCCATTTATATGTGTCTAGGTAATTCTTTGTCAAGGAGTAAATGAGAAGGAGGGTAGAAGAGCATGCTGTTCGAAAATGCTTTTGCTCCCTGCTGGTAATAAACTGCCTGGGAGTGACTTTGCCCGATCACCCATGTGCAGTGTGGATGGCAGGCCCTGCTGCTCGGAGAACCCGGTGGCGTTATGTGGCAGCAGGCCTGGAGGGTGTGAGCAAGCCATGGGGCGAGAGCCTGAGACCCTGGGCTAGCCAAGGCGCTGGGCTCTGGGGTGAGCTGTGGGCTGTGTTTGCAGGTCGAGGATGAAGCTGGATCTCTGAAGAGGAGCCTGTAATCGTGTGCAAGGACAGACTCCCCAGAAATGCAGACCCTCCCGTGGCTAAGCACAGCCCCTCTCAGGAAGCGTGAGCAGCTGTCTAGGAAACAGCATTTTAAGAAACTGTTAAATTAGCAGTTGGAAATAATTGCATTGTATCTTGTGTGTTACTTTTGTCAGGGTCTCCCAGATTTAAGTTGTTCAGTTATTAAAAGAAGTAAAAACCCCTGAGAGCTCTCCTGCCTGCAAAAGTGTCGCGCAGGGTGTTGCTGCATCCACAGGGTGCTTGCTGCCTGGAAGGTACCGGTGCCGTAACACAGCAATCTGCATTCACAGGCTGCGCTTTCATCATAAAATCACAGAGGAAGTAGAATCATTACTGTATCGTAAAGAATTAATTATGTTGCTTAGTTTATTGGAAAAACTATGCATTGATGGTAGAGAGCGCTATCTTACAGGTAGCAGGGCTGCATGACCTGAAGTCCCGAGGTTCATTTCTACAGTCGATCCTGCACCCTACCAGAACATCCTTCACCTCTGAAATCCCAGCTGTCCCCACGTCTGGGCCAGTGCGACCCACAGCAAGGAGCCCCGGGGTGCATATCACATCCGTGGCATTTTTCAAGGGAGGAAGATGTTAATTCTCCTCTGTAATAGTGCCTTTTGGTCCTGATCTAAGGTGGGAAGTGAGGAGCAGGGCTCTGTCCCTGCGTGTCTCTTTGGAGGTGTCTGCTTCAAAGCCGTAGGGTGGATCTGTTCCTCCGCTTCCTTCCCACCCGACTCCTGGTCTGCGGAGGGGTGAGAGGTTCTCCTTATGCTGTGCCCTCCCCTTGTTAATGTTTCTAAAAGAGGTGAGGTGTGCTCCTGCGCCGTGTCGGTTGTAGCAGGCTCTTTTCCCAAAACGCTTGTCAAAGCGTCCTCAGTTATCTCTGCAATACTTCTTTTATCTATTTATATATAAGCACTATTTATAGGGAACAAATGGCTTGTGTGATCATTCCTGTGTTCATTTTTTATGCATTTAATTCCTGATGCTGAGACTTTGTTTTTCAAAGTGGGATTAGAATTGCTGAGGATAAACAGTACCAACATTACATACGGCAATAGTGGGGACCTGTGTAAAGCTCAGCCAGGGCTTCTTATTGACAAAGCCTAATTAAAAATGGATAAAGTTAAAGATTTTGTGTGGTTGTTAGTCAAATGTCCTGGCATGAACTATCTCGTGCAGCTATTCTTTTTGTGGTAATACAAGGGAAGTTAAACCATAACTTGGTAGAAGACTTTGATGCCAGTACCTGTGGTCTCTGGGAACTCAGAAAAACCATAGGCTGGAACACACCATTTCCATGAGCAACATGGCTAGACCCTTCAGCACAGCTGCCTTCTCTGTATGTATTCTATTTAAAAGTCTTAAATTAATTTCCTGGAGCAGTTCCTCAGTGCAGCCAGACTGAGCATCAAAGGATGGCCCAAAGCCCTGGGGTGGACCTATTTATTAAGGCTGATTAACGCGATGAAGGCGCTACATATGAATTAATGGCCCCCTATAAATATTGGACCTCCAAGAATTTGTCGCATGTCTCTGGAGAAGCTGGTTAGGAAGCAGTGCTACAGCCATTGCTTTGCATTTATTTTAGGGCTTTTTTTTTTAGCTGATCCTGATTTCCTTGAAGTTCTATTAAATTTTACATTTTATTCAGTGGTTAAATGAATATCATGTTTATAATAGTAAGGAGTGTACAGGGTGTGTTTCAGAATTAAAAGCAATTTTTTATTTGTTTGTTTTTGGAGGGGATGAGTAATGACTATGAACAGCTTTGTGGTATAGTGTGTTTTGCTTTAGGTTTACTGACGAATGGTGTTTTCTTCAACCAGCAAGCTGGCAGGGAATTGCAAACAGTGACCTCATTTATCCTACTAGAGCTCACTCTTCTTGACGGTTTCATCAGCCAGTGGGAAGACGTTTACTGTTCAACTGCTGCCAGCAAAGCTTGTGCTTATTTTTATCTCGGCAAACTCAGTGAATATTCTGAACAGTGTCAGCTTAAATGTTGTCATACTCATCTTACAGGGTACCAAATCTTGTTGTTGAGATTGGAGCAGAAGCAGGCCCACAGTGACTGAAGCAGGTTAGTTCAGTGATGTATTTTATTAGAGGTTTATGCAGCATGTGCTGTAAGGCTGTATATAAGGCTGTATTTAATTTGAACCTCACTACCTAGGAACCATTTGCAAAAATATACTGGTTCAGTGAAAGTCATACTTTTCCCCTTTCATAAAAGATAGAGGAAAATCTACACGTGTAATATTATGGCCTTGATTTTTGGGAAAGAAGTTACTGAACCTACTGCAGATTCATCATTTGCATAACTATTTTTAACTTTTAGCATGGAACTCACAAGAATGTTTTGCAAAATTAAGAGTTAGTAGATGAACCAATAGTGAAATGACATTTATAACAGAAAAAATTACTCCTGCTTTCCTAGAAGCAGTGGAAACTCTGAACAGTTACCTGAAGGATCTCCTGCTCTAGATTAGTTGTTTTCATTTTGTAAAATCACGCTTCTTAGACTTCTTGTACAACACACAAATTGTGTAAAGTACGAAGTACGATGCAGCCTAACTCAATGTTATGCTGGATAGCAGATAATCAGGTATTTTTGCGTTGTTACCTGGTATTAGCAATGCATACATAATCTCTGCAGTGTTTGTTGTGGTAGTGTAGGGCAAAAGTGTCCTTGCTGCAAGCTGGCAAATGCAAGCTTGTTGACTGAAGATTGGCAGGTTTCTTTTGTACACGTCCTGGCAGTGATTTTGATGTGTATCTTATTTAATGGAACTTCTTGGGACATTTTGACGCATTAATTAGTGCCATAAGAGTTTTTATCAATACCATTTACTTAACACTGCTTAGTTTAAGCAAAGGAATACCTCTAAATAATTATAAATAATGGTTATTATAAATAATTTCAGAAAGTTTTCAGACATTGTACTTTTTAAAGTCATAATTAATATACATTGTGTCTTTGCTGCTCCATTTTGCACTAAGTTCCAGCGAGACATGACGTGATGGTTCAGAGCTCATTGGGGCATCTGCATCTTGTTTTGGGTTATTGGAATAGTTTGGTTTGACAAACTGAAGATGCTTTTTAGACGGCGTCTCCAAAAGAAGAGATACTTTTTGGTCTTTTTTGTAGAAAGATGCTGGGTATAATATTCAGCATGTATCCATTCCTATTTGAACGTTTCGGATGCATCGCTCATGAAAATATTTTTCTTTTCTAGTGGCTTTTTAAAGACAAAATGGCTTGATTTGTCTTTTCTTCTGTGATTCTGGAGAAAGAAGCGTGTTCTCAGAACAAGAAGCCAGGCAGCTTGCCTGTGTGCTCAAATGCTTAGAGGGAGCTTTGATCTCGAGACTGGAGGAAAGAAAAGGAATATTATTCCAGTTGTGTGATGCCAAAGCTGCTTGATGAATAGGCAAGACATCTTTGGAGATGTTTCACTGGCGGATCATATGTGAAAGAGAAAAAAGCAATAGTAAACTGAATGTAGGGGCCAAGAACTGATAGATCATGAGGTGCTGAGCCTTCTGCTAGAGCCCATGCTGGGAGGCTGAACTGCTGCTCAGGTGCCTTGCTGGGGTGTGCACCAGAGGGGAAAGCTATGACGTGCTGGTACAACCGCTGAGTGCGGTCTCTGTTTCCCTGAGTTGGGTGGAGAGGAGGCAGAGCACCAGAAGAGACCTTCCCAGGGATACTCCTGCTATAACAGCATGTGGGAGGATGACACCCCCAAAACATTGTAACAGCCTTTGGCCAGTGGCTCAAGCACATATCTTACTATGTCCTATAGATGTCATTTGTCTTCTACTACCAAGTTTTGTCTTTGGAAGCTATTTAGGTATCTGCCAGGAAGGTCTCTAGTTTAGCTGAGAAACACCGTAGTGGATGCAATGCACAAAATAAATAATTTAAAATGTATAGGATAGATGAATTGATAGGTTCGTGTCACACGTTTGGCAAATTTGAGTAGATTTTTACATCCTTTAAGGATAAAGAAGAGCAGATTACTAGTAGTTTTTTTGAGTAACTGAAATCTCATTGAGTTTAGTATCAAGACTTTTCTTAATCATGTAATTAATTAACAGTAAATACTTCTGGAAACAGCTGCTATTCAGATTACCTTTCCTGACTTCGGATTGTTCTGGAATAGGTTGGACTCTGATATTTGCTCTACAGCATGCAATTGAGAGCAAATACATCCATCCCAAAGACAAGGATAGCTGGTTTGCTGTGGAAGCATAATGAACTCATACTAAATACTCATTTATTCAGTATCTGCTGTCTGTATCACTGTATCAGTGTTTAATCCTTAACAAAGTTGCTTGTTACTCTTCTTGTTTCCTCGTTCTAAAACAAGGTGCAAACAGCATAAAGTTCCCATGCTGTCATTGTCCTGGATCTATAAAATCATTTGCTTGGCTGTCCTGAATTTAAAAAAACCCAGTACTTTAATATAATTGAAGCTATTTTGATGACCTTTTTTGTCATCTGCCTCAGGAAATGGCACTTGCATCTTTGACATATGAATTATATCCTGTGTTATATTCCTATGAAAAAACCTATCATTATTTTCTAATTTTAGCTGCTGCCTGTCCATAGTCACCACAATATAATTGTTATAAACAATCTTCTAAATATCCATAGTTATATATTCTGATTTTTTTCAAGATACTTAAATATGACTGCAAATATAGGTGAGTGTTGGTATTTAAAATGCATGTAAATATTTAAAGATAAATAGAGATATTTAAAAATGAAATATAAGGCTTGCAATAGTACAGATGTGATGAGTATGTGTTCTTTCACCATGGATACTCTGGGCATAGAGTAATGCTGCAAAAATACTTTACTCCTTGCTTCACATTGAGGTCCTGTTCCCAGTCACTCAAACTGCTTTCATATTTGGTCATTCCTGGCTTCTCTTTGGAGGTGCCCAACTCTTTCTTTTGAAAGCAAAACTCAGGTGTGTTTCTGGGTGTAGTTTGGTCCAAGGGCTGCTCATTGTAGGTGCTATGGTTGAGACTGCATCGAGTTTCCTTCCCTCCCCGTCCCTTCCCCAGCCTCCATGAGTTTCTCCGATACTACTCCAGAAAGCCTGGCACACACCGTGGCAACAGGCTTTCAGGACTTGTCGTCTATCTCCTCAGTGCTGTGTTCTGTTAAAAGAGGCTTTTAATAAAGCAACACAGGCCTTGTTTTATTTTGGGCATTTTGAACCAGAAAAGTCCCACACAAATAAATAACTATGTCTTAAGGCAACAAAGATGCCTCATGGGGCCCAAAGGAGACCAAGTGCTGTGTAGCATGGATACAGCTAGCGGAGCTCTGAGCAGTGTGGGCAAAGCCTTTCTCTGCAAGATTTTTTTAGGGATTAGAGAGATTGGTAAGGTCAATAATCTAATATGCATTTTAAATACTTACTTAGAATCATTTAGTGTTTTACATAAGTGGGAGGGGAAAAAGCTGTATCTATTTTTTCCAGTTCGTTGTTCATGACGATAAAAGGAGTTTTATTAAATTCACAGCTGGTGCTACTCTGTTGATGCTCTTAATTTTTACTGTGTTTTGTTTTAATCCATTTTAAAAGAACAGGATTATACTGGTTTTTTTTGTGGTTTGGAATTTTTGGGTTTTTTTTTTCCCCTCTTTCTGGTCTTGCGTTTCTTATTAGAAAGCTGCAATTCTTCATAAAACTGGCAAGTACAATTTTGGCTGAGTATTCCAACCTGAACAGGGCCTTCCGTAACAAGGATGCCCAATACAGACACTGAAGCATGGAGGAAGGAGAGTCAAAGGCTCTGCATCTGGGGCTAGAAAAACATGTGTTCTCTGTTAGGTTACAGGCTGAGAATGGCCTATAAAACACATTTTTCCAGTAATATGAGAAGGGAAAGGGTAAATATTCATTACAGAAATTATGGACAAATAGTATAGCTGAAGAAAAGAATTCAAGAGCCATCCTTGTCACTTACCTTTGCCTATCAATTGTTGTATGTCTACAGTGGAGCAAAGCAAAGTTTTTGGTTTCCTGTGCTCAGTATGCTGTGGAGGCTGTACTGGAACAGGCACAGGTTGGTTGTGCACATTTGCTTGGGCTGTAAAGCAGAGACCATTAACAATTTTTATTTGTATTTTGCTTCTGTGATGCTTGGTTTGCTCTGCAGAGTCCTTAGCAGATGACCAGCAATTCATGAAGATCTGGAGATGTTTGTTATGATTTAGAAACACTGATTGCATGGGCAGTATAAAATTCTGCAAGTTGGTAGGAAAGGTAAAGCCTGAATAGGAAACCAGAGTACATTCAAGAGTTTGGACAAAAATGGCATGCTCATAGGGAAATAACTTGATTAGGCAGTTCTTTAAGACAGGCTTAGGGATATTTGGTGGACAAGAACAGCAACAATTTGCTACAAAAATGTATTAAGATACAGGAAAAAGTAGAAAGTTAGTAAAGGATAGAGAAAGAGCAGGGAGAGATTAGAATAAGAAAACGTGTAAGGAGTGCAGGCAGACACTACTGTGTCTGGCTTTCTCTGCATGGTGTCTGCAGCCAGTTCTTTTTGGAAAGGAGAGTTCTTTGCGGTCCAAACAATGGCCTTAGAAACCATTAGAGGTGATTTCCAAGGCAACTTTGTAGGATGCTGTGTAACAGATAGCTTATCCCTTAAAATTACTGAAACATAGTGAGTGTAAACATTGCAAGTAATAGTTCAGTGTTGTGGTACATGCATGGAAAGCATCACTGAGTGAGCATTTAACAAGAGGCTTTGGAGCTGCATTCATGTCCTAAGCAAAGTTTGAATGCAGAAGGATTCAGATGAAACACTGAAGCTTAACCAAACTTTATTAGAAAAAAATCCTACATTTTGAAAATAGATTATTGGTATTGAGTAATGCTCGGTTCATTATTGTGATGGACACCTAGTAATCCAGATCCAGGTTTACCACACAATAACAGTTATTTGGTCAAATAAGGATGCATCAATTCTCAGAAGGATCAAAGAAATTGTAAGGCATTTTCTATTGTCTAAATTCCAGAAGGGTGGTTCATTTATCTTGAGACATCCACGAAATTTAAGAGAGCGTTTCAGGATGTATGGAGAAGTCGATAAAGAATTGTCTGCTTAAGAAACTTTCTTTGTTCAAGTACCGTATGAAAAAAGCTTACAGAAGTAAAGGTCTTCAGTCCTACAAGGTTTCAGGGCTTACTCAACCAAAGCAATAGCAACTTTGAGGGAACATCAAGGGCACAGCTTCAAACGATGATTTTTATAGAGTCCTACCTTCGGATTCAATCCCCATCTTCTCTGCCTGAGGGAGTTGGTGTGCCTCACCATCAGCAAAGCCCTCATCAAGGAGGGGAGCCTTTTGTAATGATCTCTTCAGTAGGGACTGTTCTACCTTTTTTTTTAAAATGAGCTGGTTTCAGTCTGCAAATCCTTGATATGGTTTATGAGGTGTGCTGCCAAAGGGGAACTTGTCATTGTCTTGGAAATCTATATTTGGGTGACTCCCATACCTTCACCCGGTGAGATACATAGTGCACTGCTGTGCTCTGCCTAAGAAAACACTGGGCTCAGTTTGGGTTTCATCTACGCTGGAATCATCTCCTGTGATTTTGGTACTGCTGCTCCAGAGTTGTAGTTGAAATCAGAATCTGGCCTGCTGTGTTGTTTAAGAAGCTGTAAAAAAATAACCCAAAGCCAGTTAATGTTTTTGTGAAGATGCATGCTGTAACATACAGCTTTCTGAGGCGGGATGAAGCCTAATCTTCAACTATGTCTTTTTGTCTTTATTTTCTGTCAAGAAGTGGCCGTTAACCCTGAAATAGGGACTGATTTATGGTAACCTGCAAAAAGAGAATTATTTCCAGAAAATTACAAGAACATTTGCAGATGCTGAAATGGGAGGAAAAAAAGCCTTGCATACCTCATTTTTCTGCAGTCAGAAAATGAAAGAGACCATTGTGAAAACTCATACTGTTCATAATCTTTCTCAAAAGTTGTCTTCTGTTTAATGTTTGTCAATATATAAAATCTTAGGCATTTGTGTGGAATGCTTATTGAGACAGTTGTTAAATTAATGTTACCTCAAATATTTTTTGAATCAACTTCCTGTGTCTTTAATTAATCATTACTTCTCTGGCAGTTCAAATTTACATACTTTTAAGGCTGGCTCTGATCCATGTTGGCATCTGAAGTACAGAGATTCGAACTCTTCTGAGTAACAGAGTGAGGCACCAGACAAATACTGAAACTTGAAATGCCACGTGGATTGTTAACTTCTGCCTAATAATAAAACCCATGGATTTGGCAGGGTGCAGCCACCGAAATGTATTTCATTTTAAAACGTGCCGTGCACTCTAGCAAAGACAGCGCTCTTGGGCGCCTGTTTGCGCTGGAAACCATGGCCATGGGGAGTACACAGAAAGTTTTCTTGAAACTCGCCTATTCAAAATGTTTGGAAAGCAATACATGACCATTCTTCTAATATTATCTTATCTTTGTCACCAACGGTACAAGAAAAATGTATCTTTTAGATGAGAACTAATGGAGAAAAACATTAATAAAAATATCTGTTCAGGAAAGATATGTCATGATGGACGTGTAGTGGATAAGTAATAGTGTCTCTTGGTAAACTGAAGTTAAAGAAATATTTATAAAAAGAGCTTTCTTAGTGGGAGAAAGATTTGGGAGGGCTGAGTTTTATTGTACTGTCTTCAGTGATGTGCACATGAGCATGATGTGAGGTAGATAATTTTACTGGCTTAGCTATAGAAGAGCATTTGTAGTTATGAATTCCGCTGCTGCCATCAAGAGCAGAAGAAAAAAAAGAGACTTTCCTCCAGTAGAAACTTCTGGGGAAGATGAAGGATCATTCTTCCTGGTAGACTGCTTAGTACCTACACAGGTTTAGGATTGGAAGTGGCCTTGCTGTCTGTGTAGAGATGATGGAAACTGCCCCATCTCTGGGTGAACATCAAAGGAAAGTGAGCTGCTGGCACGCAGGTTTTCTGCAGGACTACTCAGGAGATACAGTGTGCGTGCACCTCACCCTCTGCTAGAAGAGCACAGTCTTCCCCTTCCCCATCCAGTCGTCTGGCTCCACGTGGTGGGAGTTCAATGACTACGAGGGAGCAGAGCTCATCTCGCGTTTCTGTAGTTGCTGCTGTTGTGTTAGTTCTTGCTAGATAGTGCTTTCTGTCAGGAGCAGTGCAGAAATAGTGAAGTTTCCAGGAGGAAGCTGTTATTTGCAAAGCGTCTATCATTGAAGAGGCACATGCTCTTGTTTCATCCAAGACTGCACAGCCTCTCTTCGTGCAGGAGCCAGGCAGCTCTGTGGGCGAGGAACGAGCCTTCAAGCTTCTCCTCCCCTGTGGTTGCTGCCTCTCTTCAGAGGCTGTCTCCAGGAGCAAATTTTGATAGTAACCTAGCTGGTTCTTCTCTCGAGCCAGATGCTGACCTGTTAAGTATCCTTTTTCTTCCCCCTTGTTCTTTCTGTCATACGGGTGGTTCTCCAAAGCTCTTTGTTTCCTTTCATAACACCATCTGTTGCTTATTAACTAACATCTCTTCCCAGCACCTCAAACTGAGCTGTCTTTTGAGAAAGGTTGCTGCAACAGTTTTTACGTTAAGTCAAAATGTAGAGCCTTAGCAGATTTGGTTCCTGGCTGATCTGTATTAGTTGAACTCTATCTAACTTGCTCTTCAAGCAGCTTTGATTCCTCACTTAAATCTTTTCTGAGCAGTGTTTCATACCTCTGCTCTGAGCCAGGCATGGAGAATGCTCCGTGGTCCTACGTTTAGGATGATGCTCCAGCTGTAACAGTGAAAACACCACCATTCTCTTTTCTGACTGTAGTCCTCCTTCTTCCAAGAGTCATTAAAAGCTGTTTTGTGAATGCAACCTGCAAATGTGCGTGGGTTTGTGCTGATGCAAACTGAGGGTTTTGCTGTCTACCACTGCCACTTGTGCCTCCGTGCCTAAGTTCAGCATAAAATGAATCGGTGTAATTGTGATGTACTGTGTCCTCCACTCACTTTGCAAAGAGTATTAGTTTTCTCTTGAGAATGAAAGTGTCTGTAACTTTGGCCACTACTTCTCTTTTTTACAGAGTTTTAAGAGAATTGTATTTTCAGCGTTCTCAACTGTTGAAATAATTTTTTTTAATGACCTGTTATATTGTAATTAAAAGGTCATATTTGAAGACTGAAGTCTATTTTTATGTGTAATGGATCTGCTTCTGGAGTGCCTTTGTTCATTAAAATTAGAAAATTAAAATAGAAAAAATAGACAAGGGAAGTGAGGCATATTATACTCTTACTTTCATGTTTGGTTTTGAAGGTGTCAAAATGATAATTAGGTTTTGTCCTCAAAATGGCCTTGCTAGAGTACATGTATTGATGGAAACAGGTCTGGTACTTCTTCCTTTCTGGAGTTAGAGAATTCCCAGCTGAGTAGGCTCAGAGTGCCTCCAACCGCTCCGCTGAAATAAAATTATCGTACCTAAACCCAGGATGACTGTAAGCTGGAAATTCATGTGTGAGGAGTAGAAGCATCATTCTGAAAGCAGGGACTCTAGATTTGATTTTCCCTTGGAAAAATGTTTACTATGAAAAACTGCTATATACATTAAAACTCTGGACTCAAGCCTCTTGGCAAAATGGCATCCTTGCTGTCGTGGTTAAACGACGTGGTTAAACGTGGTTAAACTCATTTTGTTTCAACGCTTTTACACCCAGTTTTAAGTGTGGGGTTTTTTGGGGGGGAATGATACATATTTCTACTTGATATGCAAAAAGCATTTAAATGTCCATTAAATCAGATTCACTAAATAACAAAATATACTTCCTCTGGTGGAAGAAATTATATATTTGGATAACTTTTCACTGTGGGAAGGCACTTTTCATCCCTGAGGTAGGTTACTGTTCTTCGTATGAGCCCATTTTCGGGACGAATCAGCATTTCTTCATCACTTGGGCACACAGCTCTTGCTGGCTGCTTTGGGGCCCTGTGGGCTTCCCAGTTAAGAGACTGTCTCCCATTGCTGCATCCATCCATGCATTAGTTAAGTTTTCTGCACTGTGGTTTAATTGCTGATTCCCAGATACGCAGAATGGCTGATCCTCTTTAATGTCTCAGCTAAGCTTTGTAAATAAGGAACGATTCTAGCCAGGTAGACAGATTTCCTCTGATTATACACTGGGATAATAAAAACAGAAATTAGTATGTTAGCTCAAAAGCAATTTTCAACTGATACGTTTGCTTTTATGCTTTCTTTTTGTTTTTGAAGGGAGAATGTCCAGGTGATATAGGGTAGGTTTGCATGCTGCTATGTGTAAACAGTAAAGTACAGGGAAATTAAAATGCAGTGCTTTTCATAGAACTTTAACTTGATTAGGACTTTAGTGGAACTGTTTGTACTAAGGTAAAGTAAGTAATCTCCATTGAAATAAAGAGACTTAATTTAGGTGCTATTAAAAGCTTGACCCTGAGAGACTGCTGAAGACTTTAGATCAGGTCTGAGGTCCATCCATGCTTCTGCATGATCCATTCATAATGAATGAGCCCTTACAAAGTACCTACAATCCAAATACAATTATAGAGTATACACTCAAAATTAGTAATTCATGTGAAAAAGAAAGAGCTGATTATCTATAAACATGAATTATTTTACCTCCTCTCTTATGACTATAAAATGAAGCACCTCTGAAGTTTCTGTGAAGCTCTAGTTTTTTGGGAAGAATTTTTTTTGAATTCTTAAACCTCAAATTTTAAATCTTAATTTGGAAAAAAGCATAATTTTTCTCACTCTAACTCAGAACTGGCATAATAATGTAATTCTTCATTCCATCTACCTCTCAAAAATAAAACTCAAATTTATAAAATCTTAGGTTACATTAGAGGATTAGAGCAGAGTCCACACCCAAACCTGATATTCAAAATTCACTTCATTTCAAAAATTAATGACTTGTATTCAGGTGTAATTTATACCTTTGATTTGTACCTATGGCATCTGCTCAAGGTAGATCCATTATCTAGTTACATTTTTTTAAGTTCCTCCATTTCATTTCTAACATTCTGAAGTTTTGCTTGATGTTGTGGGAAGACGTAGGAGCATCATTGTTCTTCCAGGTTTGTTGTGCCATATTTTATTTACGCAGATGTTCATTGTGTACACGTAAAGTTTTAGTATAATGTAGTATTTCCTTGTAAATGCTGCAAAGACATGTAATGTGCTACCTTCATTGAAATATACAATGGTAGCTCAAAAGAAAGAATTGACAGAAAAGGTTTAGGTCTACAACAGCAAAGAATTGGGTGGATTTTGTTTGATTGGCAGTGCTACTTATTTTTGACAAATCCTTTTTGATGTGAGCTAATAAATACTGCAGCATTAAATCCTGGAGATTACCGGGTGTTTGGAGAGAATGTAAATTGTCTTTGCATTGTGCATTGTATGTTGAAAGCACTGCAGAAATACAGGAGCTACTGAAGGCTGTGTAAGAACTCTGATTAATTCACGCAGTAAGCGCTGCAGCCGCATCACTCGTGAGCTGACTGCGGGGTTCCCTTGCATGTGTGCTAGCATTCACAGGGACTGCCGAGGTAAAAATCAGCCTTGCCTCTCTGCTGGAGCAGTTGAAACAATCTTACCAGATTCATAGGCATTATAACTTTGCAAAATATTAAAATGATACCTAGATATTACTTTTAAAGATTTTTTTTGATAAAATATAGTTACTTGATCATGAATTAGCTTCACAACGCAACAATGCTCATAGAGTTTTTACTTCAATCTCATTTAATATTTTTCTTTTCAAAGAAAGCCCTATGTGTTTATATGCATTAAAAAATGTTAGAAGTTATTCTCATGACCATGAACATTTGATAAAGCAGAGTGATTTGGCTTTACCTTTCATGTTCTTAATGGTCACTATAGATAACAGGACTACTTATACTTCTAGATAGTAAAACTGTAATGTAGAGAAAATGAGAATTGTGGAAGGGAAAAGATAGAGTTATATGGTGTCTGTAAAATGTAGAAAGGTAAAGATGAGAGGGAGTGGTGAGCTTTTGAGGAAATGGAGATAATTTAAACTCTCTTTTATCAGTGAGTGTTAGGGGTAACAAAAACAAGAGTAAGTGTAGAATAATGGGCTAAATGGGAAGGGGAACGAAATTTCAGTCACCTGCTACAGCAACTGTTCTCTGCTTGTCCTTCCAGTTTTACTGAATGGAATAAGAAAAATGATTTTCTGAATGAATTGGATGTTAACGAGGATTTTAGTAATTTAGAGAAGTCTTAAAACAGTAGTGGCAAAGTTCAAAAGGTTTGAGCACATACACCTGAAGACTGAATTTGGCTAATGTGTTGTAAAGCAGCAAGCCAGATGGTATGAATCCAGGAATTATTAAAGACTACTGGAAGTAATTGCACCTCAGGTTGTCATTTTTAACATCTCATTTGTGAACGACTGAGTAGACCAGGGCTGTGATTTTCCTCAGGCCTTCAGCCAGATGATTTCTTCTGCAGCACAATGACAAAATGAAAAACCTTCTGAGGAATTAAGAAATGAGTCAAGAAAAGACTTAGAACAGTGCCTAATGAATTTTATTCTATTGGGTTTATTCTTCTGTAATGGACAAGCATTCAATGTTCAAATAAAAATCTTACAGTACTCTGAAATACACTACAGGGATGTTGCTGTTCTTAGTCTACTGAAAATGTCACCGCTATTAGGATATTTGTATAATTTTATTTTTCTTTCTAAGTTTACTAAGATTTTCTAATTACATTAATATGATTATGCTAAATGCTATGCTTTCATTAAGCTTTCGGCACCTAGATTTGCCAGTCTTACAATATTTTGAATTTGTGAATGTATGTGTTTTGTCTTTTAAGGTTTTTTTTCCCACAGAATTTTCCATTCTTTTGGTATAACAAACCCATGATACCAGTTTGAATATAGACTTAGATGGAAAGCTGGCAACTGAGATAGAAGACTTGTAAATAAGGAGGAAAAAAAAAGCAGAAATGCAGTACATAGTCATATTTTAGGCAGTTCTTCAGGTTTAGATAATCAAGGTGTTTCTGTAATGGAAAATTTCCATACTCATTCTGAGTAATATTTTATTTTCCTTTGACCTTCTATCATCTATATTCCTTCTATATTCCTGGTCAACTGGGGAGGTCCCAGATGACTGGAAGTTAGCTAATGTGACACCCATCTACAAGAAGGGTCGGAAGGAGGATCCGGGGAACTACAGGCCTGTCAGCCTGACCTCGGTGCTGGGGAAGGTCATGGAGCAGATCATCCTGAGTGCCATTATGCGGCATGTGCGGGACAACCCGGGGATCAGACCCAGTCAGCATGGGTTTATGAAAGGCAGGTCCTGCTTCACTAACCTGATCTCCTTCTATGACAAGGTGACCCGCTTAGTGGATGAGGGGAAGGCTGTGGCTGATGTCTACTTGGACTTCAGTAAGGCCTTTGACACCGTTTCCCACAGCATTCTCCTGCAGAAGCTGGCTGCTCACGGCTTGGACAAGTGCACTCTGCGCTGGGTTAAAAACTGGCTGTACGGCTGAGCCCAGAGAGTTGTGGTGAATGGAGCCAAATCCAGTTGGCGGCTGGTCATGAGTGGTATTCCCCAAGGCTCAGTGTTGGGACCGGTCCTGTTTAATATCTTTATCGATGATCTGGATGAGGGGATTGAGTGCACCCTCAGTAAGTTTGGAGTGGGAGTGTGGTGGGAGTGTCGATCTGCTGGAGGGTAGGAAGGCCCTGCAGAGGGACCTGGCCAGGCTGGATTGTTGGGTCGGGGCCAGCTGTATGAGGTTCAACAAGGCCAAGTGCCGGGTCCTGCACTTGGGTCCCAACAACCCCAGGCAACGCTACCGGCTTGGGGAGGAGTGGCTGGAAAGCAGCCTGGCTGAAAAGGACCTGGGGGTGATGGCTGACAGCCGCCTAAACATGAGCCAGCAGTGTGCCCAGGTGGCCAAGAGGGCCAATGGCATCCTGGCTTGTCTCAGGAATAGTGTGGCCAGCAGGCCCAGAGAGGCGATAGTGCCCCTGTATTCGGCACTGGTGAGGCCGCACCTCGAATCCTGTGTCCGGTTTTGGGCCCCTCACTTCAAGAAGGACATGGAGGTGCTGGAGTGTGTCCAGAGAAGGGCAACAAGGTTGGTGAAGGGTCTAGAGAATAAGTCTTATGAGGAGCAGCTGAGGGAGCTGGGGTTGTTTAGTTTGGAGAAGAGGAGGCTGAGGGGAGACCTTATCGCTCCCTACAGCTACCTGAAAGGAGGCTGTAGAGAGGTGGGGGTCGGTCTCTTCTCCCAAGTAACAAGTGATAGGACGAGAGGAAATGGCCCTAAGCTGCGCCAGGGCAAGTTTAGGTTGGATATTAGGAAAAACTTCTTCACTGCAAGGGTAGTCAGGCACTGGCACAGGCTGCCCAGGGAAGTGGTTGAGTCCCCATCCCTGGAGGTATTTAAGAGGCGGGTAGATGCAGTGCTTGAGGACATGGTTTAGTGGCAGACTTGATGGTGGTAGGTTAACGGTTGGACTCGATGATCTTAAGGGTCTTTTCCAACCTTAACAATTCTATGATTCTATGATTCTATGATCTATGTTACCTGGTATATTAAACTGCAGTTAGGCTCAGAACCCCTTATAACTGATAAAATACTTCAGTTTTGGCAAATTTTTCTGGAGTGATTTTGGTAGAAGGAAAAGAACATAGCTGATGTTTTGGCTACTGCTGGTGCCTGTGTTTCTGTTTAAGTTAGCATAAGCAAAACATTTTTTAGTGTTTTGTAGAATGTGCCACCATTTATGGTACTTAATGAGTTTTACCCATCCTGTGATTATCAGTCTGAACTAGGTGTAAAAATCCCTGTTGTAATCTCAGAAGACAGCGACCCATAAAAGATGTATGATTGAAAATCAGCTATATAATTGAAAATGTGATCATTGTTTCTTTGAATACACATTTATGTGTTAGCGCTATCTGACAGTATCTAGATCTGCCCTTAATTTAGCTGTCATTAACTGGCTGATCAGGTGCAGGTATCAGGATAGATGTGGGTCATGAAGATCTCCTCCTCTAAGATGAGAGTGGCCTTATTAGAATTTATTTTTCTCATAAGAACGAGTCTTTTGGAAACCCAGTCACAGAGGAAGGAATCGCTGGGGAAGTAGAGCTGTACACGGTTGCTCGTGCTGTTTGAGCTGAGTGAATTTCCACTTCCTTTCCTTCTGCCTATCCGTTCCTATCTGACAAGGGTTTTCAGAAGCTGTCTTCTACATCTGAGCCGCAATTAGTTGTACTGATGATTTCTTCCATTCATATGCCTAATTACCTGATGGAGCCTGCAAATCAACTTGGCTGCAGTCAGAGCACAAGTAATTGCACCTTCAATTTAGAGCACGAGTGGAGGACTAGCGAAGATTTGCAGACTTAACGCATGGTCATGAAGGAAACCGCCGAGTATTGTTTGTGGGCACTTCCTGATAAAGCAGCTGTAGTTAAGGCATTGATTTGATTCTTCTCCATTGTCCTATAACAATAGCTTGACTTGTAATCTGAATCGTATGTTTTTCTTTTCTTTGTAACCTTCATGTTAACGCAGTAATTATTGGGTGGCTGGCATATTGCAGAACAACAATGGGTCTCATTTTTTTCAACAGTTTATGCCCTTTTCTTTCTTGGTATGCTTAAATATTTGAAGTTGCAGCCTTAAAATAAATTACTTAACAAAAGCACCCACGGTTTCCTTCATTGCTCACTTGCAGGGTTACCTGTATATGCAACTAATAACCTCAGGGAATACATAGAAAACAGAAAATAAAACATTCTTATTGTGGTGTCTTGCAGTGCATTGACTACTGACACAGATATATTCAGAGAGAGGAGGTTAAGGGGAGGGGAGGTACGTTTCTTGGTAGATGCTGAGTCGTATATAGACAGCCTTTGGGTAAACTGCAATTTTTGATTACCTCTTTGGTAAAGGCACCCAGAAGAATTAATGTATATATTTTTAGTGGCTTCTTGTTTCAGAAGCTGACATATACAATTATTGTCGGTGCAGTTGTACTTCGCAAAACTTTTCGTTATTTTCTTGGATGTTTTCAGATGTCTGTTTTTTTAATTCATTTTTTCCATTCTTTCTCAAAAACCAAACTAGCTTTCTGCTTGTAGTAAGATGTAAATACTCATCATAACTGCAAAGGATAAAAATACTCAGGTAATAAAATTACCAAGTCAAAATGTCCTAGTTCAATTTTGTTGCAAAATCCTATTTGCAGTATGCTTTCAGATTATATTATAATCATATGAAGTATTAAATAAAATAATGTATATATACTCCTTTTCTAGGGGAAATAATGGAATAATTACCACCAACATCTGTTTTGCTAGGTATTTTGCTAGAAATATGACTCTCATAAAATTGCCCCAGCTTACTACATTCCAACTATGTTACCTAAGCAGCCGTTCTGATATATTTTAATTAAGAATAACATCAGCAGTGTAGATATGCAGTTGTTATTCTACTGGATTAGAAACTTCAAGTACTTTTCCCGTAAGATGTATTGCTTCAATTTCTTTTGCTGCATCATGTTGAAACATCATGCGATTAAAATATCATCTTGTTTTGCAAATGATTCTATTGTAGACAGGTAGTCATTATGAACTGATGAGATTAATGCATTTATTTCACTTTTAAATGTATGATAAGCTATGCTTTTTGCCCTCAAAGGCTTTCTGTAGAAAACATTAAAGGAACTAGGACTTCAGGTTACTGACTGATTTGATTTTAGAAGTTGAGATTTTTAATGACACTAGTTTTAATGAAAAAAAATTCAGTGTGTATTGTCCCCGTTCACCCCCAAGAAAAGTCTGGGTGAAAAGACTACACACAGAAAAATGCCTGGGGGTGTTCTGTCGCTAAGAGGTATGATGGGGTTATTTGCAAGGCTTGTGATGACCATGACAACTGGGGAGGGGGAATTTCAAGTTTTGAACTAGCTGGTCGATCAGACCAACTCATGTCAGAGTCAGCTTTGTCAGAGCCACTTCTGTTTTGTTTTGTCCCTGTTTGTGTTTTCAATCTGATGTACCCAGCAGAGAGGCATGGGGACTTGGCTGCGTGTCTCCATGATCTTTGACTTGAGAAGTTGCTTCCTTGAAGGGCCGCTGTAGCCAGAATCATGGGTGAGGCGTGTAGCCAGCTGCCCACTTTGTCGCTTGGTGTGTGTCAGGTCAGCTTCAAGGATCTTTGGGCTAGTTTTAACATTATTCAAAATTTGGATCCTGTGGGAACAGCTAGAGCTGCCTAAAGTTGTAACCTCATCAGTTGTAATATAGCTGCTCCCAGAAAATTTAATAAATTGTTCACAGAAAGGAGACAAGGATGTAAAGGATTATTCCATTGTTCAACAGGGAATAAGAAGCAAATGGTACTATGAGCTGGAGAAAACACGAAGAAACCCCACAGGTGTAGAATCAACAGAAAATGAGAAGAAGGAAATTTTCCTACAAAAGACAGATATTAACTACACCAGCACTTTTGATACCATTCCCTTTTTGTGAATTAGCTAAAAAATAATTCTTGACAGGTTTTCACAAATTTTAAAAGACATTTGTTAATCACTTATCTGTGAAGAAATCCACCCTTATGTTCTGTGGGTGGTTTGTTTGGTTTAGTTTTTTCCCTGTCTCTGCTCTGAAAGTGGTTTGTATTTTATGAACATTCAAGATTACCTATGAATCCATTTTTGCATGGCATGAATCTGGAAAAACTCTCCTTTTGTAGTTTATTAAATAAGTTATTCAGATTAGTTGTTCCTATAGGTCTGGATTCTAATTTTTAGTAGCACGTTTTTGAGGACAAACTGAATGTGTTCATTCAGTCTCACTGAAAATAAGCAACTCCTGACAAGTATTTGGAAAAAGGAAATAAAGCTTGACATTTCTTTAGTTATTAATCGGGAGAATCACGGAGTATCCCAAGAATCCATTTCCTTTAAAACCTACAGTACATCTCTGTAAGTATATATAAAAAAGCCACAGTATTGTAGCCTGTCTTGTAGCCCAGCACCTTCATTTTGAGTCAAATATTGTCCTCTGCCTCCAGACATTTCAGTAGGAGTTGTTGAAGTGGATCTGAAGGAATTATTTGGCTCTTATATTAAAACTCAGAGCCAAGGAGAGATTTTGAACTGAGTATCTGTTGTGAGTACTGGATCTGTAGACAGCAAATTATCTTCAGTGCATTAATGGAAAATTCAGTGACAAAGCTGTTTTGAACTTTTCATCCAATGTAGTGTAACAGCTCTGCCAACGGCCAGGTACCCACCTCTACGTCGGTGAGATCTTTGTGGTCTTTCTCTGGCTGTGTTTAACTGACTTCTAATTATAACTCTTGTAACTCTCAAACTGGCAAGAAACCAAGAAGAAATAGATAATATGTATTTTTATAAAAAAACATCTTTGCCTTATTGGTCATGAGAATCAGCTAGGAAGAAGATGTTACTCTGGAGAACACGAAAGGTGCCATTCATTTCTTGCTCTAAGTCAAAACTCCTAGTTTGGATGGATTTCTGCCAAAATTTCTAAGATACTCAGTGATATGCTCTCACTTTTATTAGTACAAATATTGAAGCATGCATGGGGTGCGTGACGATATTGTTGCTTTTCACGGCACTATCTTCTATTCTCTTGCTAAGAATATGACAGAGCCCCTAAAAATATTCTTCGTTTCGTACTGCCCAGTCTCTCTTTTAATCACAGTGCCCTTCTCTTACATTGATTTTACAAAAATACACTAAACCTGATTTCTCTGATTTCTGTTGCTTCTGCTTATCATGGAATGTGTCTCAGAAATGGTTTTGTTCTGGCAGTGATAGCACTTGCATGGATCAGTAAGAAACAAGCGTATTACAACATATGTAACTTTTGTTACAAAATACCTATACACTTCAGAGGAAGTTGCGATTGCTACAGCAATTACTAATCCCATGCTTGTTTTGCCCGTTCTAATAATTTACATTTTTTCCCTCCAAAAATGTGGTGAAACGCAAGTGGATTATTACGTCCTCTTTTTGTGTAGTGCAGACGTATCCTTCTTGATTTAACAAAAAGTGTAGATTAACAAGAATCAACTCAACCATTGCTATTTGATACTGCTTGAAATATTGCTACCTAATCCCCAGCCAGTAAAGTCTTTGGGCAGTGGGCACCCTTCTATAAATTGCAGTAATACAGTTTATTGCTCTTCTGTATTCTTTATGCTGCCATGCTAAACAAAGAGCTATATGTAAAGTAGGAACTCCATGTAGAGTAATAAAATGTTTCTCCGTCATCCTCTGGTTTTCCTCTCTGTCCTGCTTTATCTCTATTAACTCCACAAATACCAGATCTAAGCACCTTCTGTGCTTAATTCTGTATGTCCCTTACAGTCTGGAACTTCCCAGCTATTGCAGCAATAGGAGCTGTAACTGAGAGTCAGAAGGTCACAAGGGATTATTTATCCCTGCAATCAAAGGTTCATTTGAGTTGTTTCTCAGAATGTCCAAGCTTTGCTGGAGCAGACATTAGGGTATCTACTAATTTCTTTGGCTTTCAATAAAAACAGCACATGGAAGAGCTTGCCAGTAGGAGCATCTTGACTCCAGTCTCTGTTTCAGAGAGACTGCAGTTCCCTGCTATACTGAGGGTGGCTACAATGTAGTCTCATTGAAAGGAAATAAAGATAAGGTGTGGTGCAGTCATTAAATGTAACTGCAAGAGGGCGTCGTGAGAAGAGGGCATAAGTGCCTCTGGTGGGTTGACCTGTCCCGCAGCTAAGCACCACACAGCTGCTTGCCCATTCCCCTCTAGCGGGACTGGGGAGAGAAAAGCAAAAGCAAAAGTGAGAAAACTGGTAGGCCCAGATAAAGACAGTTTAAGAAGGGAAGGAAAGAAAAAACAAGTGATGCAAAGGCAATCACTCACCACCTCCCACAAGCAGGCCCATGCCCAGCCACTCTCTGAGCAGTGGCCATGCAGAAGACACCCCCTCTTTCGTCCTCTACCCCTAGTTTGATTGCTGAGCATGGCATTATATGGTAGGGAGTATCTCTGGCCAGTTTGTTTCAGCTGTCCTGGCTGTGTCACCTCCCGACTTCTGTCCCACCCCCCCTGCCTACCTCTTGTGGGGTTAAAAAAGAAAAAGAGAAAGCCTTGATGTTGCGCAAGCGCTGCTCAGCAATATGCAAAATGTTGGTTTGTTATCACACAGTTTTAGCCACAAATCCAAACCCCAGCACCACGTGGGCTGTGATGGAGAAAGTTAACTCCATTGCAGCCTGGTCCAGTACCGTACACCGGTCTGAAAGTCCTCCTCCGTGCGTTAACAAACCGGCAGCAGAGGTGAACATCGCAGGATTACTGTTCAACACTTCAAAATCTTTCAACTGAAGCAAATGAGATCTGAATCAATACTGAGAGAAATCACATGGTTAGTTGGAAAAATATGTTAATGAAACACATCTCAAAACCTTAAGTGATGTAATATTTTAACTTACTCTGGTTGAGCCAAAAATAATGTTTTAAGCATCTTAATGTTTTTTTCCCCACTTCCTTTAATGAAGATTGCCCTAGGCTAGGTGCTGATGGGCATGCCCGTGTGGCAGAACCATCTTAACCCCTAGAGAAGAGAGCGCTCTGTCCCACCAAGAGGCATTCTCATTTTCCTTAAATTAGTCAAGAGCTACTACGTTATTGGGTGGCTCACGTTTCCCCGTGAAATATAACGGATAAAAGGCCTTTGAAGTGTTTTATGTAGATAAGGTTGGCCATTAAGGTAAGAAGAGTTTGCAGGGAAAAAAAAAAGCTGGATTTTTACATTACCTTGAAGTATACTTTGGAAATCAATGAATCCTGTAAAACAGCCAAGAAATTCCTGATATTTTTTTTTTTCCTAGTACTGCCTTTGCTTTTTAATTGAGTGGAGTATATGTAAGGAGATGATTTGGTGACCCATAGTCTTTCTGGAAATGCTTTTTTATAAGCTCTCTGTGTGTGTGTGAAAAATGTAATGTCGTTAGTGCTGTGAGGACGTGCATTGTTTTTAAGTGAACTGGGATCTTGGTTCCACTGGGTTATTGTATATATTATCTCTATATAACATAGTATATAGTATCCAATCTACAAATTTCCTGTTCACCTGTCTAGTCTTTTTCCCCTAACAAAAGGCAGGAGAAAACTATATCTTTATTTCTGATGAATCATAGTATTCCTCTGCTTTAAATAAAATTCAATTTTTCAGAAAAGCAGGTAACTTAATCATGAAGACGACTGTGAAAAACTAAATTCCTAATTGCAGCCCAGTGATAATGGCCAAATAATTTTATTTGCTGCAGTTTTGTTCACAAATATTTACATAAAGAGATGCTGGTTTACCATTCTCACATGACCTTGGGAAACTCATCTGACTTTCTACTACCTTAGATCCCCCTAAATGCAGAGATTGCAGTGTTCTCTTTCCTGGTACTGACACTCTTTGGCTTATTTACATTTTAATTTATTTGTAGGAATGTTGCCTTGAATAATATTTATCTGTATATGTATTCAATGCTACAAGTATGTGTGTACATATATATGTGCACACAAAGGCTTATTAAGGCACATTTGGATTTAAATGACTTCTTTTATTTGCAAGTAACTTCTGTGTAAATCTGAAAGCAAATAGAAAAATATTGATGTAAATTTGCAAAACAACCTTTACAAATTTGTTCCATGCTTTGACAACTCCTGATTTAATGTCACTGATCTAAAAAAATGTTTTTGTCAAATCCATTCCCCAGAACTCCTAAATGGCATAAAATTAAGCATGTGTACAAATACCTGAACAACGAGAAACTCAAAAAGGCAGTTTTGATTCTTCTAGTCTAACAGAGGTCTTACGTTAAAGTTATACTCCACTGCATAGCTTGCTGTTGTACTGCTAAATATAAGGGCACTGTATTCAATTTAAATTGTAAAATTATGTGGCATAAACCTGAATTTGACTTATGTGACATTACTGCAGCATAGTAACCTTTCCTGTTTTTCTAACCCTCAGTGAAGTGTAATGTTATGTTGTCAAACAGATCTGCTCATTAATGCCAAAATCAGCTATGTCAGTTTTAAAAGTCATCTGTTATGGGACCTTGCAAATATATTGAGAAATAAAAATACATTTAAAAGCTTTTTTTTTTTTTTAAAGCAAATCAGGCAAAGTATCATTTAGTTTCTGAGTAATGAAAAGGACAAATTCGAGCAAACAACTTTGTTATATCTGTAGAAAGATCTGTAGGTATGCAACATGCACAGCCTGTGTTCATCCATTTTTGTATGCCTTTTTTTGAGATATATTGTTTTACTTGATTGGGTGATTTTTCTTCAACATAATAAGAATGGAAGAAATATGTTACTATCTTGTGACATTTCATTAAGGTTTGGATCAATAGGAATTTGTGAAAATACCTTCTTTGGCCATGAATGACTGTGCCAGTATTCATATAGACTTCTTCCTCTACATCATAGTCACCTGCAATAAAATCATGTTTGTGCCTGCTGCTTTGCCATCTTTTTCTGTCCTTGTCATTACTTGCTTTAGTAAAATACATTAAGAATTTTCTTTAATTATGGCAAATGAATTGTTGATTTCCTCTAGATACTAATGATGCATGGGCTCACTGGAAATGAGCCACTTGCTTTATTTCCATGTAATCTTGCAGGCAATTTTCAAGGTACAGAGATAGCTTTTCATATGCAGACAAAAACCTCATTACCTTCAAGATGAGACTTGTGTGACGAAGAGAAGATGTAGCATGGTGTGAATATTGGAGCTTTGGTCCAATATGGGGAACATAACCTGGAGTTGCACCGGGGCTAGCAGTGAGCCTCTGACCCTCAAAAGGGTATGTGACTCCTCTTGTCAACCAACTGCCTGGAGGTGAGGTTTGCAGGGGAGATTGGATGAGTGTTGCAAATAGACATATTTAATAAAGCAGCTGTTCAGCAGCTGTTCTACTTTGGAACTTTCAAAAATCTCTATAGGTGGCTATCTGCAGCTTTCATGTGCATAAGTACTTTTGAATCTCAAGATACTTACTCATATCTTGCCAGAACATTGTTATTCTCCTTAATTCTCCAAGTATTTTTGCTGGACTGGGAAAAGAATACAGTATTTTTAGTTCTGAAACTTGTTAGAAACAAACTAAAAGACTGTGAACACAGGATGGAAAGGCACAACAACTTCGAAACCTGAGTCTCAATGAAGTTGCCTCTGAAGCTGCAATAACGCTACGTGGCATTGCACCTCTTCATAGAAGTGTGTTACATTCAACTCAGCTCCCAAAAGCCAAAGGAATTCCCTGGCCTGCTGTAGCTTGTCTCTACATCATCAATGTTTTTTATTTCAAATATAAACCAGTTTTGTCATCCATTGTTATTTTATCCAAGTCTCCCTCTGCCCCAGCTACTCAACAGTCCTTATGGCAGTATTTTCAATGACCTGTGTTTTACATATTTTTTTTTAATATCGTGCACCATGATAGTTTGCTTTTTCCCCTTTGCTTTTCTATGCTGCGAATGTAAATACTATTGTGTTCATAAAAAAAGTGGATGGCCACAAATTTTAACTTGTGCATGGGCCATGCTGTTTTGATTGGTTGTGCTGACCCCACTTTCTCCCAGCTTTTGTATTTATTGCATGTGTAAGTAATGACAAAAATTTTAAATTCATCTACTGTGATTAGCCCTTGAACAGGGATTTCGGCAGAATGCTTTAGAAGTTAGTCTTTTACTTGTTTGTCTAGTGTAATAGCTAGCTCATTGTGTTTGAGTAAATGTTACCAGGTACCCTGCAAAATGAATTGGAAGATGTGAAAAGCATTCTTAATGCTAGCCATAATACATTAAATAGTTTCCATAAATGTTTCTGATCTTTTTTGTGAGTAGTAGGAACTAAGGGTGTTGACAAAGCTGTTCCAAAATACCAAAAATTAACAAATTCAGTTTCTGAATGGGCATTTGCAGGTCCAGGAAAAAAAAAATATCTCTGCTTAGAACAAAAATGATCAAGGCTGAAAAAAAGCACAAAATATATGTGCATATTTATTCTTTTAGTTTATTTTTACTGAGACAGGGGTGGGTTTTGTTTTGTTTTATTTGTTTTGGATTAGGCTGGTTTTTTTTTTTTTCAGTTTGGCTCGGCAAAAGAAGGGGTTTGTCTTACCAGCGCAGCCCAGAGAAATAAAAATATGAAGACAGATTGTTCTCATATCCAGATCCCGCACCTGTTCTAAGCAGGGTAATTGCTAACAAGCTGCTCTTTTTTTAAAATGCCCATTATCCACAGAGCTGACGAAGAGTCATGCATCCCTGTGAAAGTGGCATTTTACAATGACCTGAAAAGAAGTGCCAACGTTTTGATGAATAAAGATATTGACCGGGGAAAGTAATTGTATGACCATAATCATTCAGACAAGAACTGGAGCAATAGGATCTTATAACGCGGCAAATTGTAAAGGGAGCATGAGGGATGAAAATGATAGGTACTTATGCAAATGGATTGTAACTATCCTGTGCCACTTTGTGGATCTGTCTTTTAGTCTCTCTTGCTATCTAGGCCATGGGATTACTCAAAAACAGCTGGGAAGGAATGGATGCAATCATTTCATCACAAATTCTAAATGCTTGCTGTGGTAATTTTCCTGCAAATAGTACACTGCAAAATCAAGGCAGGTAGTATTTAATATCAGTTGCAGGACCAACTATATAAAGAACTCTGGAAAGACTGCAATCTTTTTATTATAAGTATCCTGGGTCTATCTTTTAAAACACCTGAGATACAACATGAAACTGTTTGTCTTTTTATGTTTATCACCTTTTCTTCATGTTTGGGGAATGCAAATGGTAGAGTTTAATGAAGTAGATGCTGGAGGAGTCATTAAGTGATATTGTCGTGATTACATCTGAGCTACAGAGTGAGACTCATTCTCATTCCTACTGCAAAGCAAATTACATTTGCTTTTCCTACTCTAATGCACTTTGCCCCTGAAATTCTTGCCAAAATAAGGGAAGGCTGTGATTCTTCTTAGAGCTTTCCTCTGTAGGCTTTGTCCTGGTGACAGTACAGGAACCATTTAAAAAATAACCAAAAAAAAAAAAGGCAAAAGAAAGAAGATGATTCATTCAAAGCTTCGGAAGATGCTATGCTGGCAGAAACTGCTCCATCCTGTGGCTCCTCTAACCAAGATCCTTCATCTGCCCTTAGTGCCCCAACACAAATCCAATCAACCACCAGACACTGCTGCAGCTCAGTGCGGATGGGCTTTCTGTTTCAAATACCCACAGTCTGGGGGTAAAGACCAACGTGCATCTGCACACTTGTACCACTGAACTTGTCAACCCGGTAAAGTTCACTCCAGACTGCAGAAATAATGGCAGAATCTCCGCTTTCGCTGTGAGCTGTACCCAGCTGTACACAGCAGGAATAGTTAAAACTGGTGGAATTCTTGTTCTTAATATTTATAGATAAATGCATATTTTCTATATTTGGCTCATCACAGCATTTATCAGCTAGGTCGATCGCAGCACAGGCAGGCAGTTCTATGCGAAAAAGCAGTTTAGTTAAACAACAGCTCTCAGGGTTAGTGTGTCTCTAAAAGATTGTTTTTCATTTCTTCTCCCAAAGAGGATGCTGCATTTTAACTAACCTGCCTCTTCTGGAAAAGCCTGGCAGAGGCACTCGTTAGTCCCCAGGCTTTAGCCTGTGCCCTTCAGTGTGCCTGCTTGCACCAGGCAGTGTCCTACTGCTTCGGTCGTTATTTACATGGTAGAAATTGTATTGTGGTTTACAGAAACAGTTTTCCACGAAGTCAGGGAAATGCTATTAAGATAATTCAAAAACCTGACTTATTAATGCAGCATGTTACGGCAATATTTTCTGACCTTTTGTTGTCTCCTTAGTTGTACATGCTTGCTAGAAAAATTATGTCTTAAAGGCTTTTTATCCTCATTGATTAACAATAAAACTGTGCAACTTGATAAGCTTTAGGAAGGAAGCTGTGATTTTTTTTTTCTGGTTATGCTGCTTACAAGAAAGATTGTAAGTCTATTCAGGTAAAAATAAGGAATTTTTTTTTTTTTAAGGTACTACATTTACTAATTTTAAGTGATTCTTTTTCCCAAATCAATACCTCCAATACTACTTAAAATGAAACAGCACTCTTAAATTATAAGCACTTGCATTTCTGTGTCAAGGGAGAAAAAATACTTCTATAAGAAATAAATTTAATGGAAATTAGTTTCATGTTGTTATTTCTGTTGTAATAGGAACTTGGGTTATATCTTCTTGTTACATTCAGGTGTAACACATCCATTATGGAGGTAATTTTGTAGTTTTTTATTTTCAAGATGAAACATCCACGTCAGACTGTACTTCATTCAAAAAAGGAGAACAACAACTCAGAACTGCTGGATGAGGTTGCATGCCATAGATTGTGAAATTCAAAATTACGTCCTGCTAGTACTTGAAAGATTTTCATGCTTGTAGTGAATCAGTTCATCATCAGTCAGTAAATTGTGTTTGGAGAGGGAGTATATATTTAGAAATCATCCTAGAAAAGGAGAGAGAAAAATGCTTCAGCATATTTGATTTATATTTGCTTTGTGTATTTTCTGGATACAGTTTTTCAGCATTTCCCTCTGAAATATGTTCTTTTGCAGTGGCAAGTGGGATTTAGCATAGAGGGATGCTGAAGGGTTGAAATGACTCATGCTCTTCTTTGACAGCCTCAATTTGTCATCCTTCTCATGTCCAGTCTCTGCAGATTTTTGTTTTAGCATTTCTTTTGGTTACTATTGCAAAATTTTCGTGTGGTCACTTAATTACACTGTTTGTAACCTCTCTATATATGCCATATAATACATGTTTTCATAAAACCAGTCTGACAGCAAGTTATGCCTTTTCTTTTAGGGGTCTTTTCAACAGAGATTAAATGGAAAAAATCACAGAGCAGAAAGTTTAGGCTCTTGGGCTAGAACCTCCTTTTGGTTGCGTATACTGAGTTCACTGATGGAAGTGATTAAAAGCTCATGGTAAAATGTGGTCTTTAGCATTTGGCAGGAATAGGCCAAAAGCATTAGGTTCTGTAACATTGGTGTACATTTTTGTGTGTGTGCGGTATAATGGATTTTTCTCTGTTGCTGTGTTTTAGTAAGATATTACTCAATCACAAATTACATTCAGAAATATATATTACTTAAGAATTGTTTTTGGCAACAGTGCAATTAAATGGTTTGTGAAAAAGGTACTTTAAATAATGAGAATACTTGCAATTGTATTATGCTTTGAGCAGCCATTTTCTGATTCATTAGAGTTAGATTGTAAAATCTATAACATTATAGATGATAGTATTATATATAAAACACCATCTTCAAAAGTTGGTATTTTTTCAAACTACTTTAATAGAAGAGCCTATTTAGAAGATTAGATCCTTAAATCTCCATCTGCGTGTTCATTGTTGCTATGTGCCAGTTAGCAGTTAGTTATGGGGAAACTATATGATGTCAAAAGCTTCTCATTGTATGGCTCTCTATGATGTTTCCTCTTGAATGCCTCTATCTTCTTGTCATACTAAAAAATGACAGCTTCTGTCTTGCCAATGATACGCGGTCTAAAAATCTATTTAACTGCCTTTTGCTTATGACCATTTTGAAAAGCAGTGCAAGGCTAAAAATATTTTATTGTTGAAGAACAGCAGCTTACTCTATTTTAAAACTTTGTAGGTTATAGTCCAAGAGTTGCATTGGTTAACATCAAGAGAGTTGATTGGAGATGTCCCTGATCCTAGTTGTACTATGAATTCACCTTATTATAGTAATTTTTCTAATATTTCATCAAATCTTTTTTGTTTGTGTACATTAACTTTGCAAATGTCTTACCAGAATGTTGTCACTCAATATCAAAACATCCTCATGACCTTTTAATAACTTCTAATCTAATAATTTGGAACAACTCATAAATTTTATCAAATTGTTAAAAACAAGTACTTTCTTCTTAGTCAGAGATAAGTCTTTCTTTTTATGCCAGTCTCCAGGATCTTCAGCTAGCTGGAAGCCCCCTTCTTTCTCACTGCGGGTACCAGTAAGCTTTGTACTCTCAATACTAGATTCATCTGTTTGATATGCTCCTTGCAAAAAATCGCAGAAGTATTTAAAATGGAGCTTTATTTTTAGAAACTGAACAATATTCACGTCTGCAGAGAAGAACCTTCTCAATAATGAGGACTTGGTACATTGTTTTAGAGGCTTTGATACAGAAAACATTCATCAAGTTGTCCAGCTGCTGTCATTTCAAGTCCATCCTTTGGAACAGGGTTTCACGATTCTCTGAGGGTAACTGTTTTCTCACTGCCACTTGCTTGTATGAGCTGCTAGTTCTTCTGTTTCAGTTGGACTCTGCTAAGTACCATATGAATAAGGCTTACATTGTTATATTTAGAATAAGTTCATATTTTCTAGACTGTGCTATTAACATTAAAATAATTCTTACTTACAGGAAAATAATAGCTTGGATCTGAGTTTACCTGCAGGATGTAAAAGTTTTGTATTTCTGTGAAAAGGCTGGGCATCCTTGCGATGTCAGTGTGGCCAGGGCTGTCCAGCAAGGATTGAACTGTGCAATCCTCATACCCTAGGGATCACCAAATGGCAGTGAAGCCATCATGCAGGCCTTAAAGACCAACCATCTTTAAGGCTAGTCAGGAAGTTGCTGTGGTAATTAGTATTTAATGAGGTGGGAGTGAATCAGAAGGAGCTGAAGAAAATGAGGGGAACAGGCAGGTTTGCAAGGGACTGGGAAACAGGGGCAATGAGATAGGGAAAGGAGACAGATGCCAGGAGTTCCTGCTTATACCATTTTCTTCCCCCTGCCTGTGGAAGACAGGAGTCCTGAACTTCAGTAAAAAACATACAGATATCAAAGATGCGTTGTTGGTTATGGTAATCAGGCTTCTCCTGCGTGGTGATCCCCAGGAAAGCTGCACAGAGCTCAGTCCGAGAGAGACTGCCTGCTGATGCTGTGCTGCAACTGTCCTCAATAATTTCCTCTATGTGCTATAATTGAACATCACCCAATATCTGCTGTTCAATCAGTATCAACACCAAAGAGGAGATTTATGTAATAGTAAAAAAGTACAACTAGTCTTACAGCCACTGGGAGGGAAGGACCGAGAGCAGCCCAGGCTGGCTGGCAGCCATTTGCCACTAGGGCCAGCTGGCTTCAGCTGTGGGGAGGGGAAGGCTAAGGCCTGTCAGGTGAGGGAGCTGATCCTGTGAAGACCAGCTGTGGCCTAGGGTTTAAACTGAGTAGGCAGACTGGCTACTTTTCCCTTCTGGTGAGGCTAAAAATCTCTAAACTGAGCAAGCTCAGCCAGGCCCAGGCCAGGCAGGAGGAAGGGGCCCAGCAGGCAGCAGCCATGTTGGGGTGGCGGGGGGCTCTTTGCTGGGAGCTGTGGCAGGCTGAGGGCTCCTGCGAGACTTCACCTGTGGGATTGCTTAGAGACTGCATGGGGGGATTCCCCTTACGTTTCCTGCAGAGGAACTGTCTTTTACAGGTGGAAATGAACAGGTGAGGAGTTTAAAAAAAAACAAAAAAATTAAAGGCACTGTTAGAGATGCTGTTGTGGGTTGTGTTTGGTGTTGAGGTGGTGTACACCAGCCCAGAAAGCACAAGAACGTTGCCATTTTCTGTCATTAAAACATCTCAATTTCTCACTCATTTATAATTCAGAAAACAAAAATGAAATAATATGTGCATGAAGAAGTATTAATACATCTTTGGAAGCTTATAAAACATAGCAGGAGGTGCCTTTGTGGCTTAGTCCTACCCATAGAACAAAATGGCTGAGGTGGCAGAGTCGCCCCTATCCCTCTGCCCTTTTGTCCGGCAGAAAGGATAAAGATAAAAGAGTATTCTTGCTGTGTACTTGCAAGATTAACAAACCAGGTTTGCAGATCAAACAGGAGAGGCTCCAAGTAATCTCTCATTTTCACGACAGTTGCTCCCTATGTGTTCAGTGGAGAGGTGGCCTTGCAGGGCTCTGCTGATGCGTGTTATGGCAGCAGGTCCTGGGGAGGGGGAGAGAGGCTTTCATGTGGTGGTGGCTTCAAGGGCAAGTGTGGGCTAAAGCCCACGGTTTTATACCCCACCTGGTGTTTAGTTAGAGCTTGGTGGAACCTTATGCAAACCATGAAGCACTTGCGTAACATAACTCAACTTTGTAAGGAGGCTGAAGTGGGATCTTCTAAGAAGTCCCTCCTGGGTTTCTTTTCACACAGAGTCTTACCACAGCAATTTAATTTTGAGATAATAAAGGCACGGGTAATTGGGGCAGAGAAACATTTATGCTTGCCAGCTATAGATCGAAAAAATATTGTTTTCTGAGAAAGAAAGTTAGGATTGTATGAAACAGTTGTATTGTTTTTGTCATTCTGTTGTTAGATGTTTACCTGTTGTTTGGTCTCAATCTGTACCATGAACGCAGGCAATGCATTGCAATTACTGACAAACCTAAATGGTGTCTGGCTGGAGTTAACAGGAGTTAAACATGTAACCACAGAGAATGTAGCTTTAAGTGTACTAGTAGTTACAGAAGCATTCATTTAACATTTGTTATAAGCTACTGTTGGTTTTTTATGAGTAATAGGGGAGCAGTTTATAGTTGAACTACTGTATAGAGAAGAAGAGCTGTATGGCTTCGGATGGAATACTTGGAGCCTCAGGCAGTTTTGTAAATGTTTTCTATTACAAATAAGTTTAATAGTGTACATTAAAAAGGATGTGTATTTAAACCTTTATGGTCTGTACCACGTTAGGTGGAATTACAGTAAATTGCTACATTTCATTTCTGTAATTATCTTATAAACTGCTAGTTGATATTGTCCTGAAGTTTATGTTCAGCACATTTTAACACCAGTCGTATTTTGGACAGCTTGTATAAGCTCATTTGATTGTCTCTTAGGGGTATAAAATTACATATATATATTAAAAAGAGAGAGATATCTATTAAAAAAGCATAAGAGTTACACACCTTTGGATGACTGTGTGTACTATAGAGAGGGGAGGGATCATGATCACCTCCCATGCTGTGATTATGAGTGTGCACAGAATAATTTTCCTATCACTAATAGTTCTAGAAATATATGATTATGAAACATGGTCTTTTCCTTTTATTTTATTTTTTTCCATTCCTGTAGGAACTTGGAAGTAACAGCCCTCCGCAGAGGAACTGGAAGGGAATTGCTATTGCGCTGCTGGTGATTCTAGTTGTTTGTTCACTCATCACTATGTCTGTCATTCTTTTAACCCCAGGTAACCTACTTCTTTACTTTATCTTACTGAAGGTGTATGATTCATAATGCAGTCATTAAAATGACATAAAAATGTTAAAGTATCTCTTTCCCTTAAGCATTTTTAACTTTTGACTAGTATAAATTTGGTGCCCGCAGGGACTCAAGAGTTACTGGAGGCCTTGTGGAGCAGAAGCATTTGGCTTTGGCAGTAGGTCCTTAGGATTGTATCAGCCTTGAGACAGCTACAAGCAATCCTCATTAGCCTCAGCAGGTGTGAGCTGACTTTAAGATTTTGTCACCTGTGTCTTGGTGTAATTTCAGATTCACAGATGAGCTAAGAGAAAGCTGTATGTCATGGAAACCCGAGAATGAAACTTCTCACTGAGCCAGAAGCATGCATCTTTCATATGTACATGCACAAGCTTCTTCCCTTTTCTTTCTCTCAAAAACGAAGAGAGGGGAAATTACTTAACGGTTCAGTTACACAAAAAAAGGAGGGGGGGGCAAGTAGTAGACAAAAAAAGCAGTTGAACATATAAAATAAGTATGCTTTTTTTTTGTGTGTGTGTTCTAATTTGATCTGGGTTATGTTTCTAAAGATTTTGTTGTCACTGCTGGGGCAGCAACCATTTAACTATGTCTAGGAACCTAAGAGAAGGAAATAAGGAAACACTGTGCAAGTTTTAAAGAAAAAATATGTTTGAATTCTTTTTGTCAGATTTAAAGTTATAATGTGAAGTACCTGATTTGGATGGCATGCCTAGATAGTAAATATTGGTATGCAAATGTTCTGCCATGCAAGTGCCCAGTTTGTGTAAACCAAAAGGTTAATGAAGAGCTTTTTAGTTGAATAATGGTTCTAGACAATTTGGCCACTGGATGAAATCATCAAGGGAAGCTGGGTGGGTCTGTGCATGAGCAAGTACAGTAGTAGACTGATGCTGCTTGAAAGAAAGGTGGTGAGACTGAATGGAAAAGGATCAAAAAGCTTTGCTTGTCAGAGGGAGTGTGACAGCTGGAGAGAGTATGTAGGAATACTATGGACTCTGCTGCTTCCTCTGTATAAATAAATACTACATATGCATGGTGCTGTCCAAGGAATGGTATAGAAATGACTCTTTGCTTATTTCCACTTAGAACATTATGAGAAAAATAAAAGCAGAGTTGTGCTGCTGCAGTCTCAGTGTATAGGAGTTTCTTCGGGGAATAATAAAAAACAGACGTTGAGGGCAAATGGTGGTGTATCCTGGTATACTTTAAGATGGAAGACTCTCTTTTCAAGGAGAGGTAACTTTTTTTTTTTTTAAGGCTTGTAAAATCTCAAAAGTGTTATGCTGGAATCCACAATAATAAACATCAGTTCTGGCTCTTATATCTATATAGAATTATTAATGATGTAAAAACATAAATTGAAGTCTTTGAAGGCACTCATTGAAAAAAAGAATAAACAACCTAGGGAAATGTTAATTTTTTTTTTTTAATATGTTAAAAAAAGCTGAGTGGATTACAACATCTCTGAGGTTGTTTCAAAATCCAGAGAGCTTGCTTGAAAACTTGATGTAAGCTGAGACCTACATTTCAGTTCAAGTCAGGCGAGTGAAAACTAGTTCTGTCAGCTCAGATGCTCTAAGATATCCCATAGAGACTGTAGAGCTTGATATAAATAACCTTTTTCCCAAAGTGATCTAGGTCTGTAAAACTGGGGTGTCTTGCAGATTGGAAATGCTTACCAATGAAAGCTTTGGAGGGACATTGTAGGACAGATACATTTCCTATTTTGATCCTAATCAGTGCTGTTCACCCTTCACTTTCATGATTAATTAATATGTTTTTGGAAGAAAATATTCTGATACTCTGCTGGTTTGCTGGCAGGTACTGAGCACTAGAGCTGAAATTATCTGGTCTTGAATATATCTAAGATCACTTTGGGATGTCTAGCATTCGAGGGGAGGAAAAACTTGGAGACTCTCTCACAGGTCTGGTTATTGCGAGGTGCTCAGTTCTAAGATGCTACCAATCTGTTATTGTAAATACTTGGGTTTGCAAATTCTTCTCATAAAATATAATAGATCTGAATTAAGATGTTAAGTGCAATAGTGAGAATTTTGTCCTATATTACCTTGGGATAGTTCAGAGTGCATTGCTTTTCATTTCTAATGCTATTTTGAGCATCAGAGACTTACTTCCCTATTTAGTTCTGCCTGTACTGATGGGTGCTTTTTAGATTTCATGTAAATTCCCCTAAATATTTTGCATCATGCTGTTTCTTTTTATAGCGATGATAATAATTTCAGATGGTGGTTACTCAGAAGCCTGATTGTTGAAAGTTTTGTGGAGGCAAAAGTGTATTTACTGATATGCCAAATCAAACAGAAATGATCTCTTTTGCCTACAATTATTTATACATTGCTTTGTCCACAATATAAGAAACTCTTAGGTCCATGTACACTTTAACAGTTGTCATTTGACTTCACTCCAACTGTGAGCAACAGCTTTCATGCCTTTTTTAATAGAGTGATCAAAGCTTCTGTATGAGATAACAAGCTTTTAAAAGAAAATCTTCTACGTAAGTTATATGCAAAAGGCTTCAAAGAGGCTTTAGCTTCTGCTAAAGATACAAGCAGTATTAAAACTAAATGGAAAATCTTGATTTTTTTTCCTTAATGTTTCTTATTACATGAAATATAACTTCAATATACAACACTAAGCAGGAACTGTGTTGAAATAAGAGATGTATTTTGACCTATGTAATGGTTTAACCCCAGCTGGCAGCTAAGCCCCACACAGCTGCTCGTTCACTTCCCCTGCCGATGGGATGGGGGAGACAATTGGAAGAGTAAAAGTGAGAAAACTCATGGGTTGAGATAAAGACAGTTTAATAGGTAAAGCAAAAGCCACGCACACAAGCAAAGCAAACCAAGGAATTCATTCACTACTTCCCATAGCAGGCAGGTGTTCAGCCATCTCCAGGAAAGCAGGGCTCCATCACACGTAACGGTTACTTGGGAAGACAAACGCCATCACTCTGAATGTCCCCCCCTTCCTTCTTCTTCCCCCAGCATATATGCTGAGCACGACGTCATATGGTATGGGACAGCCCTTGGGCCAGTCTGGGCCAGCTGTCCTGGCTGTGCCCCCTCCCAGCTTCTTGTGCACCGGGCAGAGCATGGGAAGGTGAAAAGTCCTTGCCTAGTGTAAGCACTGCTTAGCAACAACTGAAACATCAGTGTGCTATCAACATTATTCTCATGCTAAATCCAACACACAGCACTATACCAGCTACTATCAAGAAAATTAACTCTATCCCAGCTGAAACCAGGACAACATACTAATGTCTTAGCTTCTGTTAAAATATGAAATACCTGTGTTGCAACTATAGTTGTGGTTTTAGTAAATTGTACCAACAATATTAGTAATATTCGGTCCCCTTTATATTGCTTTTCATCTATGCTAATACTCAGGAACTTTATAAATGTATTCATGTTCTCAACAAAGAGATGGAAAAATGGAAGACCAGATCATTCAGTAATGTAAGAGATCAGTGGTAAAGTCTGAATAGACTGCCAGTCCAGTAACCTCTTGTTGGGGCTCAACAGCTCTCTATGAACCTCTGTGGACTAAGTAGTACATTAAAAAAAACCCACTGCACCCACAAAGTACAAATTGCTACAGTGCTCTGTAGCCGGGAGTAGAAGGCTTGCAGGCCAGAATCCCTGCTCGTTTTCTTCATAATTAGGTAAGTGCAATGATAAAGGAAGTGCATGAAGATATCAAAGAATGAGGTTACTCTTATTAAATTAAGGGGCTGGAGTGTGGAAAAACTTAGGAGTTTCAGAATAGCAACCTGTCTATCCTCTGAGGCAATTTAATTAAGAATCTAGTGATTTTTGTGTAATATATGGAGATGACTACTGGAGAAGTATTTAAGAGAGAACAAAAGAAGAAAATACTTGGGAATAATCTTATAAATATAACTTTCTTTATATTGGGAATTAATGGCCAGTGCAGAGACAGAAATAGCTGTTTATGAGATGCCATCATTTGGTTTGTAAGCCAGTATAAACATAACACAGGTATCTTTCTTGCTCTGCTTTTATACTATTTCATGTTTTTGAAGTTTCGTCACATACCTGCACATACTGAAATATTCATAGGTAGATTTTCTGGGATCAGTGCCTCACTCCTGCCTTTAAATCAGCATGTTTTTGTGCTTTGCATCATGACAGTATGTTCCACATCATAGGAATTATCTGAAGACCTATCTGATCGACCACTGTTGATCTGTATTTCAAAACTGAGAAATGCTCAATTGGAAGTACTAGCAGCTGAAAGCTTTTATATGAAAAGTCACCTAAGAACTGCCTAAGAATTGTACAGACGATGCCACCCTTGTACAGGTGTTTTGCCACAACACTTAAGGCTGTTTCTCATTTTGGGAATGACAGTAGTTCTACCTTCATGTTAGCTTACAGTTAATGGTTTCTGAAGGTGTGGCAGACTCGAATGCTTTATGTGGGACTCCTTTACTGAGATATTGATGTTAGCATTTAAACCACGCACGCTGATAAATTACTGTTGAACAAAGTGGCATGTAAATCTAAAAAAAAAAAAAAAGGACAGCTTTGCAGAAAAAATTCCTTTAGGGAACATTTAAGTCAGCCAAACTGATAGAAAATGCTTTTTTGAAAGTGTTTTGAGTAAAATCAAGCTCCAATAGATAAATATTCTGTTTAGAACTGACCCCTCCACAGCATCTCTCATACTACTCTTAAATGAACAGAAAGCAAACTAAAAATTATTTTTGCTGAAGTGGAGATTCATTACCAGAAGATTCAGGTTTCTGTTCAATGCTGTATAGGCTCCCTGTAACTACTGTAAATTGGCAAACAAGTTTTGATAGCTGACTGCTTTCCGGCAAGTTGTTTTTCCTTTTTCATGCAAACATGATATGAACTATACTAATTCCCAGTTATTGATATACCTGTTAGCTTGCATACAGTTTGCGAGTGGTGGTTTTCCACTTTTCAGATGGCATTTAACATCAAACCTTTATCCTAATTTCTAGCGTTAAAAGGTTTTTTCCACAGAAAAGTCAGTAAGCATTTTGAGTTAATAAGATACTATACTACATCATTATTAGTTTTATTTGTTAAGTTAGAAAGTAAATTTTATGAGGTTTTTAGACTACTTTTAACCTGCAAAAATAATATCCTATAAATTCATGAAAAGTAATGAGGCTATTAATTTCTACTTTTGCCATCTTCTAGTATAGTAAGCACAAACAGGTTTGTCATTTTGAATAAATATACATCAGGTTTTGAACTGTTGTTAGTTTGATGTGTAGTTAAAATTAGCCATTTAGTTTTGAACAGTTGATTTTGTTTGTATCTTCTGTAATCTGTGTTCATTTTCTATACATAATATATATAACTTCAGACAGAAATAAAGAAATCTGTGGGAAATAGTGTGAAGACATTGGAAATATGATTCCTTCAAGGAATAATTCAATAAAATTTAAAATGGAAATGAAAAAGAGATAGGCTATTTAGTAATGTGGTAATAAACATAAAGTGGAAAAAAGCAGTCTTTAAAATCAAACAAGTACTTTGTGAAGTACATACTAATTTCTGCTTGTGCTCAAGAAAGATTAACCCAGTATATTGTTTTGAGAGTTCACATGATGTGTAATTCATCTTACTATATATAAACTAAGCATTTTGGAAACTTTAAATTACTATTTTAGAGTCTTTCGATGTCAAATCAACATTTTTCTTAAAAAAATATACAATATGAGATATCGACAGAGTGGAAAGCTAGTGTCAAGGATTACAAACAAGGCTGTATTTTGGTAACGACTTAGCATTAGAAAAAAATGACTTTTCAAACATCTAGTAAAGTTGCTTGAAGATGCCAGTTTTTTCAGCTTAGAAATGCTAACAGCAATTTAAAAAGTTACTTTAAAATCCAATTTATATCGAGATTACTTGGCAGGCATGTGAATTAGATAGAAGACAGAGAGCAGAGCTGATGTACCTTTTTCCTCTGATAGCCTTCCTGTATACAGCTGATGTATTGTTTTAGTGATTTTATTAAAGCAGTTAAAAAAAAATCTGTGAAAACTAAACTGTCTTGGGTAAGACAGTTTTTGGCAACATAACAGCTTGTGTGAGCTTGATTGATAGTTGGCAAACTGGCAGGATATAAGGGGTCATAATAAATAGAAACAGACTCAAGAAAGGTTAGAAGGGGAATCCTTTCAGGATCACAGACAGCATCAGGACGAGGGTGTGTTGAATCAAAATAGGTGATGGAAAACAGCTTGTTGAGGGTAGGTAGTCAGCAAGGTTATGGAGAAAGGGGAAAATGGGCATATGAAGAGCCCAGTATTTGATGCTGTTAAGTTAGAAATAGTGTTTTGAAGACAGGGAATGTATTTGTGGAGCTGAGTAGAGCATATATAACAACATGTGCTTACTTTGAAGAGAAAAACTCAGTGTGTGGCAGGAGCAAGAGATAACAAGGTCCCATGATGTGTAAACAGAGGGATTAGGTATAAATCAAGAGAGATAATGTTACTCTGCTGTAAAGCTCTAGTAAGACTGCAAGTGGAATATTGTGTCCCGTGCTGGACTTGGGGACTAAAAAAAAAACCCAAACAGGCCTGAAAGGAAGGAAAAGGGCAAAAAGCTTATTTAAGGATTAGAATGTTTGTCTTATGAGAGAGAATTTGAACAACTCTGCATGCTTAGCCTTACAAGACATCAAGTGCAAGAAGAGTTGATTATGGTGAGTAAGTGCTTACTGGGGCCCTGCTGAGACTTGGGAGGGAGGCGCGTGCAAAATGCAGCAGTGCCGTGGAGTGAGCAGCTGTGATGGCCTTGTGTCTATCCTAAATTTATGATATGCATTAAAAAGGAGTTTCTCTTCAATACAGCAAGGATGCACCTTATTAATACTAACTGGAGTGACTGCAGCAGGCAGTGCTGACATTTAAAGGCAAAAAAATCATATTGTTGTTGATTCCAGTAAGCTTTCAGCTGGGCCTCTAATTGAGAAATTTGGCTGAATAAAGACCAATAACAAAACTATGATTGTCTTTATTCACTGTGAAGCGGTCACATTTTCATCTGAAACATATTACAAGATACAACCTTTACAAAGCGCATTTCTCTGTTAAAAATGTGCTGGTAACATATTGGGTTGACATCAAGATAACAAGATTGCTCCTTGACTGCTGTGATTCTAGATATTCTTTTTCTATGGGTCTGTCATCAGCGGCACTGTTTAATATCAGCAATCTGTAAGGACAAAATCTGACTAACAAAAAGATCCTCTCATAGAGAAGGTGGCTGCCTGACACATTGGAAGGAAAAGCTCACAGAGCAGAGAAATACTGCAGTGATCTATGGCAAACCTGCCCAATAATGATAAAATGATTAAAAGACCTGACTGGGCGTCTGTCTGGTTGATTGTGTAGGAAGTGCATAGGTGCATATTTTTGCTGGTACAGAGGCAATGTATAACGCAGCTTTTGGCAGCTGCTGTTCTCCTAAATAGCCTAAAGCAGTTAGGTGAAGTGCATAGCTGCTATCAGTGAAACTTTGTGTTTTGACAGCAAAACTTTTGCTTTAATAGTTCCTCTGATTTCACATGTTAGTGTGTTAGTACACTATTGAATCTCTACTTATTACTTATTTAACCTACAGCACAAGAAAAGTAGAATTTAGCAGAGCTTTTTTTTTTCTGAAGCATGGGAGTTGATTTTTGGAGTAGGCAACTTATTTTTTTGTTTTGAAAATCAGCGTTGGCTAGCGTTCAGAAGCACAATATTCCTGGGTTCTATCATGTTTGGGAAAAACACAAGGCTGTTAGCCAAATGTTATGTTGTGCTTATCACTAGAGAGCAAGCACAGACTATAAAATATGCGTAGAAAATTATTATTTTTTTTTTACATTTTAATTTCTAGAATAGGTGAAATTGGTTCCAAATTTACTTACAGGAGTATTTTACTTAGTTTCTGTCTGTAGAAGGTGTTCAATATGGCCTACATCCTTTGGCTGTCAGGAAATTTTTACATTGGTTTGTAATCAGACTTTTCTTGTGGTATTGGGCTGTGGGAAGAAGGAGCTTTGCAACTACAGTCCCAGTATAATAAATAGCCAGGCACTACATCCTTCAGTTGTCCTGTCCATAAGGTACCAATGCTTTGTTTTCTGAGGCTTTACTGAAGAAAAATGGAACATTTTCTTGCACTGAAAAAAATAAGAGCAAGGTATTGTTATTTTTTTCAAGGACCTTTGAACTGTGTATTCTGGTTCTGTAATTCCAATGTTTTGCAAACTACACTGAATATATTGTTTTTAATAACTATCTAAAATGATCCTGTTATGTTTATTTTAGATGAACTTGCAAATTCATCAGAAACCAGATTGTCTTTGGAAGATCTCTTCAGAAAAGAGTTCATAGTTCATAATCCAGAAGCCAAATGGATTAATGGTAAGTGTATAATCTCTCATGTAATTTGAAACTAGGAAATAATTTTGAATATTAAATGATATTCCTATCCAGGCACTGAGAAAGAATCAGTTAAAATTTCAAACTCTATTGAGATTGTCCAGTGTCCCAGTTTTCCCTGTAGTTCTGAATCATGGCGGTTTCATTAATTTTTGAAGTGGCTTTCTAATTTTAAAGCTCTGTCTAGTAGAAACCCACTAAAATGTTCTGTTTATACTACTGACTCAGTTGGAAGCAGTGATGTAGAATTGTTTTTAAGAACTGGATCTTGTTTATGGATTCACAAAAAGATAAATTCTGAAAATTAAATTGTTCTATTCATAGCTGAACTTTGGGATTTGAGAACTGGTTCTGACTTCACATCTGGAATGGATTCTTAAATATTTCAATATACCTGTACAGCTCTTAGTAATTTTCTGATGTCTACAAATTGTATTTAATGTTCTACTTTATTGAATGATTTATAAATGGTACGTAGATTCCCAAAGAATTATGCAGTTTTAATGTAAAAAAGAAAACAAATTCAAACTCTCTTTTTCAACTCATTGAACTCCTTTTCTCTTGATCACATGGGTTGTTCACACTCTTTCTGTTAGCAAGAAAAGCACAAGTAACACAATAGTGACCATCTGTTTTGTGTTGTTATAATTGGATCTTTGTATTACTCCAGGTGTTATAATCAAAGGAATAACAATAGGCTTTGTGCAGAATATAGTATTGTTAAGGAGTGCTCTATGGAAGGTAGGAGTTTGAAAGTCGGGTGACTGTATATGTAAATTCAGAATAACTTTGCATGGGAAATAATGATTCAATTATATTAGTCAACGTCAGTGTTCAGTAATAACTAGAACTGGTTTTCATTTGTAGGAAGCTATGTGATTGAATTGAATTGTTGCTTTATGATATATTCTAAAGAATGAAATGGGCTTAACAAGGGTAAGCGCATTTCAAAAAAAAGGATAAAAAGGGAGAAAAGTATGGTCAGTCGTTTGTTCCAGGACCAGCTCTGGTGTTGAGTTATTTGTTATCCAGTAGTTTAGGGGTAAGAGAGGGGAGGCTCAGTTTAGTTTCCTGCCACTCCTTTTCCCCCAGCTACTCCAGTGACTGTACAGTTCCTGAGATGCCCTTAGTTTCTTCTTTGGATGGGTTTCTGTCTGCAGTCAGTGCCAAAAACTCTGGTAGTGGGTGAAGCCAGAACAGTGCTATTGCCAAGAGGAACAGTTTCTTGTGTTTGGCAGAAAATGTTTTTCCAGTTAAGACTGTTTGGCTAATTAAATCCTAAAGCAGTTTTTGATGAATTTGTTGTTATCTGTTAAATTCACAAAGCAACTGCCTTTGACTCCACCCTACTTGAAAAATACTGCTCCTGATTGTCAAATAAGGTTATTATAGACCCAGTATTGTCAATTAAAGTGGTCACTAAAAGCAGGCAAGTACATAATGGAAGAAGATCCTTATGGTAGTTCTATACAGTATTCTTGCTGCTCAAAACTCCGTGAGGTCACTCATCTAAGAACACTGGTAGTCATTCATAACATGTGTGTAATATTCTAGGCATGAAAATATTATTAATTTCAAAACTCAGGACAATAAAACTAAAGGGTTATGGATTGAGTTATATTAAATTTTGTTGATAATGTAAAACATGTAGTTTATTGTATTTTTTAACTGTATTCTACAGCCTGTGATAAGATAAAAGCTTCTTTTAAGAGTTTTCCAGATGTGGTAAAAAGAAATATAGAATTTGGTGCTAAACACATGATTGGATACAGGTTTCTTTTGTGGTGTTCAAAATCCATCTTAAGAAACTCATACAATGGAAAATAATTTTACTAGTATCATGTGAGAAACAGAGGTCGTAAGCAATCTAGTCTAAAAGCTATGAGATTGTACAGTTATGAACTTTTCCATCTGTCAAAAATAATACTAGAAATACTATTTAATAAAGAAAGGCCCGGTGTTTTATTAGCAGCACAGTTGTACTAATATCCAGTCTTTCTGCAGTGATGTTTTTCTCAGCCAATATGAAAACTCCTAAGCTTTCAATTAGGTGTTTTCCTGTGCTTATTTGCCAAAGAAGCAACAAAGTCCAGTGGCACAAAAAAGGGAAAGAATGGACTTTTTTCTTGTTAGAGTATGTGTGTGTATGGGAATCGAGGAAAAACTCAGGATAATTAAGGGTTTTACTAATTGTTTAGTATTTCTGATAAACACAGAAAAAATATTTATAATTTTTTTTTTTATTTTCTTTGAAAATTTCCAGTATGGTCAATGAAAGCAAAATCTTAGATATTAAACAAAATGGGGAGGAGTCTTGCAAAGCAGCATTTCTGCTTCCTGCTTCTATTTTTTTTTTAAGACTTAGGATAAGATTGTGTTTTCTTTCCTGGCATGGTAACATTGAAGCGGTGGCATTATATGCATGGAAAATGAAATATATAACTTAATATTTAGCATTCATTACTGTGAAGCTGGAGGGGAGCATTTGGCACTTTCTTTGTATATTGGCAGGGTAAGTGCTTCTGGACTCTGCACAGGAAGATTTTAGCGGAAAATAAGTAGCTACTTACTACTACTTTTTGGTCCTCTTGGGATAGAGTAATTTGTATCCATCTGAAAGTTTTATTATCTTGACCTCCTGGGAAGGGATGGGAATAGAGATTGAAAAAGTGATTCCTGCTGTAAGCAGTTTCTGAAGGGTCTAGAGCATATTTTGTAGAAAAATGTCTGATTTAAAGATTTCAAGTGGTAGATGAATCACTGTGTTCTTAGGTAAGGTCTAGTATTTAACTGCTGCCATTTAATGAAACTCTTCATACTGATGTTTGAATTTCTCTAGCATTCTTTTCCAAACACAATGTTATTTCTTCCTTGTTTGCAAGTTCCTCCACTACAAAAATCATCGCCACGTAGTTATTTCTAGTCTACTCTTTAATAAGAAAAGCTCTTATACACAGAAGTTTTTACAGTCCGTTTCCTTTTCTGCTTGAAACTGACTCCCCAATTTTATGTGCTTGCCACCAAACTTATTAATTATGCAAATGTTTAAAGCTGCAGAGGAAATGTTGTTCTTTATCTGAGATAATCAGCTGTTGCCAAAGAAAATGAAAGAAAAATTTTGAGCTAGTTTTAAAAGTGACAAAGTATATTCACATTTAGTGTAATCTGAGGTTGTACCTATGCAGGTATCTTTCAGATTTCTTCCTCCCTTCCTTTTTTTCTTCTTTTTTGTTTTACTTCAAAGGCAAAATTTTTTTAAACCTGACTTGGATTTTTGTCTCTTTTTGTAAGAATTTACAAAGGAAAGACAAAGAAAATATGGATGATGGTTAGTGTTTTTCTTGAAAATAACAACTTAGGAGTTTACTAAGCTTTTTCAATTATAAATCCGATCACTTCAACTGTATTTAAAAGGACATTGCAGAGAGCATACACAGCCATCAATCAGTTCAATCCATGTTATCTGAAAGAGCATCTGATTTCAGAAAGCATTCCAGTTGCTTGGCATAGTTTTGAAGATGTTAAATGAGAGTACATCTTCCCTTAGCATTATTGATCTTCAGGTTTTCTAATAGGAAATGAGAATTTAAAATGCTGCCAGTGAATAATAAAAGTATTTAAATCTGACAGCATATTGCTACTGATAAGGGCTTTGCATTAGATAGCAAAACAGCTTGGTTCACTCAAGTCTAAATACAAAACTGCAATGTAGTTTAAAATATCGAGAGTAACTAAATATAAGAAAGCACTGCAGTTAAACTTCCCCTATGCTTTCCCTTGCCAAAAAACTTGTCAAGAGACTTAATGTATCTCATATTGCTTCTGTCTTGGATTCTAAATATTTTGCAACAGGGACCAGTCTCTGCTTCGGGTCAGGCATAGCATCTCATTTCATGACCACAATTTACTTTAGGAACATGTCTCCTGGGTGCTAATACAGTACATTTAATGGAAGGTCACGATAAGTGATGTATTAGGGCATAGTTCTAAAGTAGCTGTATCAGTGACAACAACTGTATCATCGCTCTATTAGTTGTTCGTAACCCAATATATGAATCATTGCTTATCTGCCAATATCAGCAGGCTACAGCTGGATCTTTGAACCATATTGAAGGGTTTTTTTCAGGATATTTTCTTTATTTTCTTCATTTCTGTTAAGTTACTTAGAAATATGTACGCTGGCCTGTGAGAAATACTGAGGGCTCAAAAGGTTTGCAGTCTAATCTCTAGATCTTTGATGGTATACTCACATCTCTCATTATCAGGGACTCTGGCTGTTAATGACAATAAAATTCTGAATCTTTGCCTTTATTCCTTCTGTGAGTATGGAGTTGCTTGCGTTTTTGCTGTTTAGATAATCATTGCCAACCTTTCCTATATGTGATAGAGTGCATTGACTCCTTGCTTGTATTCCGTCAGATGGGTATATAGTCAGCGCAGTCATGATATTTTTCATGTATCTGAATGAAAAGTGTCGGAGAAGGACCTGAAGTCTGAGTGACGGCCTGCAGCAGGCTGTGCTCTGGAGTCCTGACTTGTGCTACAGCTCAGCAAAACACTAAGTACGTGCGTATGTGCTTTACTTAGCGGGGAGGGATGTAGGCATCTGCTTAAGCTAAAACTTCTGCAAGGTGCTTTGCTGAAATTGTGAGATGATAAAATAAATATTTCTCTCTTGCTGTTTTGTTTGCCTTTGGAGCAGCTGTCTGTTCCTGTATTCAGTAACCCTTGCAACACCATGTTGCAGAAAGAGTGGAAAGAGTGTAGGGTAATGTGTATGGCTGGGCAGCATCACATCTCTACAGGCAAACACAGTCCTGCTAATGCAAGAGCATAGATTTTGGTGTAGTGAGGGAGAGGACTGTGGAGGTGGCAGGTGAAAGTGTAGAGGGAAGGGTTTTCAGGGGCACTTCGAGGAGGACAGTGATCTTCAAGGGGTGATAGCAGAGATTCCCTCCTCCCCCTAAAGTGCAGGACCCCACGCTTTATTCAAAACACTCCTCTCACAAGCAGCAGCCCTCTCTGTCTTTGGGATGAAGACAGAAAATAAGGAGGTCATGGGGAGTCAGAAACAATAGGGGAAGGAAGACTTTGACCCTTGTGGTAAGGGAAAGGACTTGGAGGGGATGAGGTGGCAACTTGTGTTTCAAGAAGGGTTTCCTGCCTCATGCAGAAGCTGCATTTTCTCCACGTATCAACCTTCTCCCTGCCTTTAGCCCTTGTAAACTCCTGTGCCTTGTCAGACAAGAGCTGCTAATCTGCTCTCTGTGCCTCAAGCAGGCGGCTGCCGGGGCAGGCTGCCATCCCTGGCAAACCGCCGCGCTGCCGCCTGCCAAACCAGTGGCTGCTGCCGGAGATGGGCGGCTGCTGCGCGGTCCAGACCCCCACGGAGGAGCCACAGCTTCCCTGCTAAAGCAGGGCTCTGCGCGTGTGCGGAGGGGAGGCAGTTGGTGCTCACATCTTCTGCTGCAGATGATACAGAAAACTCTGAAATAGTTGGAGGTAGGTTTGTCCCTTGGTGTCATCCTGGCGAACATAGTTCTTTTCTTTGACTAATCAGGATGAGTATAAATGCACCATTTTGATGAGAGATTTCTGGAGAAAACATCTATTTGTACCTGTTTCTTTTGTCATAAAACCCTGTTTTTGGAATGAGGTTTATCAGTTTGACCAGCATAAAATCCCAGGTTGTGCTGGCAATCTCAGCAGGTATAACAACCTGTTTGGATTTAATTTCCAAACCAAATAATTTTTCATGCACGTATGTTTTCAAGGCAAAGACACTTCAACACTTTTTTTTTTTCCTCTTTTACAGTTTTAATGTATTTCTTTGGAGATGATAATAAACCACTGTATCCCAAGTCAGAAATATATTCACTTTGCCTTGAGAATAGTATCAAGGCAATGGATGTCTGGTTGTGTTTTAACTCAAGCTCTTGTATTTCCTTGATTTCTGTTTTTATATTGTTTCCAGATTTCCTGTATTAGCTTCAGCAGAGGCATGGCTTTCATTTTCTGAGTAATATTTACTAGTTCTGATGTGGGCATCTTTATTTAGTTTCACACATCAATTTTATCATCATGGAGAAAAAAGAATGGGTGATGCCTACCCTTTTGAAACATCAGTGAAACCAAGGGACAGGTTTATGGAGGAAATCCCTCTTGCCCCTTCACATTTTATTTTGCAAACATTTATTGTCTTTAGTAGAGTCTCTTTAAGAAAAAAAAATAAAAAAGGAAATATTAAACCACTTTTGCTTTACAGTTGAACAGTCACTTCAGTGCAGTATTTTGTGTATTAAAGTTAGCATGGAAAGATATTACCTGGCTGAAGAAGTATTATCAATTCTCATAACACATTTGGTTTCCTTAAAGAGCAAATGAGGCGGTGGCTTCCCTTAGATTTATTTGTGGTTGTCCCTAGCACCTTTCTCATGCTGTACACTGCCTTTATCACCTGGGGAGTGAAACGTGTAGACAGTGGCCTTTGCTTGAGCTGGTGCTTTCCTTGAGTCTCTGTTGGCTCTTGTCCATCCTCAAAAAGTAAATAAAAAGTGAGTCTGGGAAACCTGGCATAAAGATGGTTGAAACAGCTTTAAAAATTGTGGATGATAAAAATGGAAGTGGCTTGGGAACCACAGCGCACAGAATCCACAGTACCACCTGTGCTGACTTTGTTCAGGAAACTATGGTTTAAAACATTTGGCACTTTTCAAAGGAAGCTTTTCTTGTGCACTTGAGGCAAATATGAACTTTATCAGAGCTGAGCATGTTGTGATGTTTGCCAATGGATATGGGTCAAGTGCAAGAAATCAATCCATCACTGAGCAATAAAAGAAGACAGACTCTGCTCCAGAAAGTTTTTGCTGAGTTGGAATCAATAAACAGACAAATATCTCTATTAGAATTACATATCTATATATGTTGGTATTACTCTTGTAATTTATGGTGGATATTATTAAGAGTGAAGTTCTCTGTTGTTTTTTTTCCCGCCCCTAAATGAGATGAGTGTCTGAAGTGGCCAGGCTGGAATGCAGCCATTGTGCACAAGTGCATTTTCGGTGTAGCAGGAGCTGTGTTTGGCATTCAGATATTTAGGCTGTGATATGATGCATTAATGCTCTGTCAGGGACTTGGGCAGAAGTGAAGAGAGGTACGTACAGTGGTGCTCTGCCAGCTCTGCATATAGCTTCCATTAGTCACCTGAATCTCTCTGTGCAGAGCCTGAAGCTGGAAGCCAGGCCAGGGAGTTGTTTTTTTGCCCGTGGTTCAGTGTGAAGGGTTTATTTCTGAAAGGGAGCAGAGGGTGGTGGGACTTTGATTCCCTGTGCAGGGAAAAGCAGCATGTAAAATAAAAAAAATCCTAGATAGGGCTCAATCTTTGGAGGCTTTTACCTAAAACTCTTCTTTCATAAAACTCTAGCAGTGGTGTGAATTACACACCCAGTTTTTGCCAAGTCTGAAGACTAAGTTTTGGAAAAGAGCCAGAAAATTTGAAAAGTTACATAGAGTGTCTCCAGGCTGGCTGAAGTTTCTCTCAGGAACTGCTAAAAAGGGGAATAAAAGTTTTGATCAATACCATTCCACTGATTTATTAAAATAACTTGTTAAACAAAAGAGTTTAAACAATGTTGTTGTGAAATGGATTGAATGTTTCAATTCTCTCATTAGGGAATTGAATGGAGGAGTTTGGGGCTGTATTTGCGCTGATGCTGAAGACTTCCCTACAAGCCAGCTGTAGATGGGTAATTGGTCGTTCAGGCTAAGGCTGTGGAGGTACCCAACCTTGGTACGAGGCACAACGTGCCTTGCTGTCTCCCTTGATGCAGGAATTGTGGCTTCTCAAACAATGGCCAGTCTTGGTTCAGGAAGAATTTTGATTTTCTCATTTGTTTTGGTTTTTGGGAGTATAGTGTGTTTTTTTGTTTTGGTTTGGTTTTTTTTCAGTTTAGGTGCAGTAGTTCTTTGGTTTGGTTTTCTCTGAGTTTCTCGTGTTACAAAATGAATTTATTCTTAAATATTGCATCTAAAGAATGATGTAAAGCAGAAGATAAATGATATGATGTGCATAAAGCTACAAAAGTGTTAATGTGAACAGGAAATAGAAACTGAAAATGTTTTATGCAATATTGTATGTAGGATTTCAAATAAGAAAGCATGAAATAATTTGGGTTGCAACTGTGCATGTGTGTTACACGCACCCTTAAAGACGATGGGGAAAATCCTATACTTTTTTCTGCATAGAAGCGGAGATTTCATCTCATTTCTGTAGGGATTTATCAGAAAACAGATGGTCTTTTTCATCAATAATCATTATCACAAAGCAAATATTAATTTTCTTCCATGAAGCAGAGATGCTTTTGTGCTTCAGATTCAGAGACTTGTCCTTGTGAGTGGATCTCACCTGCTTGGATGCTGTGGCTCTGGAGCTGTGGGACACTCATCAGGGTGGCAGCAGAGCTCTCCCATGTGGGACGAAGGCCAGAGGATTGCTGTTCCTTTCATCCTCTCATTCTCCACCCTGAGGATGAGCAGCTGTATAGCCTATTGCTCAGAAAGGTGTTTTCTCCTCCTCATTAAAATTCTGTATTTCACCAGTCGTAACACAATAGAGTTTTTTCCTCAGTTATTTTTACCTCTAGACTGTATGCAGTCTAGTCTTTAAATAATGTTACTTTGTGGCTATTCTAACTGATCTTCCCTGCCCAACCAGACTATTAGGATCTGCTGCATGCACTATATTTCTTCCTGCTCTCCTATTATTGATGTCTCTAAAGTGCCACATGACTTGCTTGCTTAGACGTAGATCTTGGGTAATTTCTGCTCAGATCAACTATGTTAAGCCCCATTGCTACATCGATACTGGTGCCAGTGTTAATGACCATTAACAAGCATTAAATAGTGCTTGTTAATTCAGGGCCATTAACTTGTGTCACCGTTGTATTTTGTAAATGACTTCTTAGCGCACCTCTTTAGAAATCTCCCTTCTTTCACCAATATTCTTTGTACACTAATACAACATTGTATTAGACGTGACCTCTACACTGTCTTGTAGCTCCCTTCTTCACTTGAGCATTACCATTATTGACTGCTGAAGTTTTTTCCTGGACATTTGTTTTCTCACTGTTTGTTTTTGGTTTGGCTGGTTGTTTTGTGTTTTTTTTTTTTTTTTCACTACTTCCTCCACAGAGTACCTGAAATTTATTTTCCTGAGGAGTCTTTATTTCTTGTAACAACTTACTTCTGGCTGTATTCATTAAGATGTAGACTGATTCAATGCTCACTGAAATCTATAGGGATTGGACAAAATCCACAGCTTGGGATATAAGTTACGAAAAATGAAATTAAGTATTACAACTAGTGGAAGATCAAACTGCCTTTTGCCACCTTTAGCCAAAAATACAGCTAGTTGCAATCCTTCCTAAAATTTATGTCCCTATTGATTTTTGACTTATTCTACAACCCAAAGCATTAAGAATTTAACAAAGAGATCAATATACTTATGTAGAAAATATTTACACAGGCAGAGTGTATCTGTTGTATAAGGTATTGTATTTTGAAAGAGGTTAGCAGAATGGTTTACATTTTCCAAGCAATATTTATAGATAGCAACCTAATGTTGAAGGGTTAAGTACAGTAATTCTGTATGTGAACCCCTAGGAAAGTGGACCAGACACTTAATAAATCTTAGTTCTCCCTGTTTGTTGAAGCAAAAGTCTCCTGACTGTAGTGCGCGTACTAAGGTTACTATTCCAGTTACCATAGCAATGTCCATGAAAGAGGGAGACCTTTTCTCAGTAATACATTTTTGACTAGGAAAGCAGTCCTTAATATGAACAAGTATAAACTGGATATGCTACATCATTAATCTTAGGATGCTACCCTCTAGGACAAATATTTTTACTACATGAGCAAACCTGAACAGTGGATTGAGAGTTTTGGAATGATAACAGATGGTGGGTGCTATACAACATATTTGTGAGTTCCTTCCAGAATGCCACACTTCTTTCTGTTATACATAAAGACTTCAGAGATGTATGTGTTCATGCATCAGCAGGTTTACATACACTTGAAGTGTATTCTTTTCATCCGGTGCCTCGTTGTTCTGTTTACTCCACTTATCATCACTGCTCCTGAGCAGAAGGGTACCTGTTGCCCAGCTGGAGCTGTAGTCCTTTCCCCATGGTCTGGGTTTGTAGTGACCTGTTAACTTTTCATTTGGAAGCTGCTGTTCATCCGTGCAGCTGGTTTTATGGTCCTTCTTACAGGCTCATTTAAGTGAGCTCTAATTTGCTCATCAGCAATTCGATTCTCTTCAAAGGAGTGCTGTGCCGGACGGGGATATACCTTCAGTCGTAGCTGCATGCAGCAGTGCTGTTGGCTGATTCTGCCTTGTTCCCATTTACCTAAAACAAATCCTTTTAATTTTCTTCAGTTTTCTTATTTGTTTAAATAGACAGTCCTTTAACAAGTGCTTGGTTGTATTTTGTGGCAGATTAGTAAGCTGTACAGTGTTTAAAGTAGTTATCTTTAAAACACAAAGTTCTACATTTCTAATCCTTATGTTTTGTTTATTTGTTTTTTCCTTGAATTAAGAGGCAGTAAAAACAGTGCTTTGTATACCATTCTGTATTGCTCAAATGCTTACATAATGGATCTATAAAAATTGCATTTTTTAAACCTATATATATATATCTATGGACATATATATGAGTTTGTTACACCTTTAGTCCTTTTTTCCTTTGTTCTCTTTAGTTGATTCCATTGTGTATTCTCTGATTTTTTCTTTTCCTGTTCAAATGGCAGATTTCAGAGACACTGACTCATATTTGCCATTCATTCATCCATTTCCCTGGTCTATTTTGCTTTCTGTGCAATGTGTTCTTTTTCTTAAATGTTTGAACTGATCCTCTACCTCCGGCATGGCAAGGCAGTTCAGAAACACAGAAATGGGTACCAGGCCAAGGTTATTCTCCATATGAAAATGTGGTTGGTACTTGAATAATTTTGCTTGTTATCTCTTTCAGTGTGATGCAAAAGGACTTTTGGTTTTAGTATGTTTGGGAAAGTGAATATATCTATATATTAAGGTCATATATTTGGGATTCTTTCAAGTGTCTATTCAGTGCATCAGTTCTGTTAAATTCTCCCAATAAGTGTTTGTGTTGAGCAGGAGGAAATGGCACAAGTGTTACAGAGTTTTCATCCAAACTGCATCCTGTTGCAGTTTAGAGCTATTCCTTTTAGGTGCATCAGGATTAGAGGGAAAGGCACTGGAGGGAGAAATCCACAGAGTAAAAGCGTAAAGTAACAACAAAAACATAATGAGAAAAAAGGAAAACAACTGGGTAAAGAAAAAGCAGAGGCAGGAACAGGAGAGAGAAATGAAGGGACAGTCCAGCTGAGAGCACAAAGGCCTGTGTTAGTGCTTCATCAGTGCCACAGGACACATGTGTTTCCCGTTAAGGACATCTCTCAATTCTGTAACCCCAGGCAGCTTCTGGGAGGACACATGTAGGCAGTGAGAATTTCCACTTAATCATAGTGTTTCTGATCTTTGAGAGACAAGAGCTGGCCCTAGTGATGAGAGGGAGACATGAGGCTGGTGCTAAAGGCACTCATGTGATGCATCACTCACACGGCCAGCCCTGAAATGGACCAGAGCCATACCATTGGCCTAACCCTGCTGACACAGTGCCCGAGGAGCATCCGGTGGGGCAACCTGCCTGCTATTTCATCTGGCCAAAAGTTGCACTTTACAATTGTAGCTACGTCTTTATTTGGGGAAGTGTGAAGCGCAGTTAGAACAAAAGTTCTATAAACTTTAAATTATTACATTTTGACAGTCTGATTTAATTACATTTTTAATTTACTGTTGCAGAAATCAAATGTGGCCCCCATACTGTCTGTATGAGACTGTAGAGTTGGGAGGAACCAGAGGCAACTTGATATTTGCTTGTTTATCCAATCTGACAAAGTTTCTAGGCAATTTGTGTGAGAGATTTGCCAATGAGTAATCATCATAGCAACCATGTATCGCTTTGCCAAATATGTAAACATAGATTGATTTTGATCCATTAATAGGACTATACAAACCCATAGCCTCTCTAGTGAGATAATTAAATTCTGGGCATTTTATTAAAATAAAATTACTAAAACACAGGACCGGGAGAAACAGTCAAGTTTTCGACAGAATTTAGGTATTGGCCTCCCATGCTGAGAGCGATTCAACTTTAACCCAATTCTTGCTGAGGCGTTCCATGATATTTTTCTCTTCAGGGAAAAACTAAATCTTGTTTTGAGAGGGTTCTTTATCCATAGTTGAGAACTTACTTGATGAATGAAGACCATCTTGTTTGGCAAGTGCTTCAAAAGGAAATGTAGAGTGTGCTTTCTGTACTTGCAGCCTACTTTAGGCATATGGCTGACAAAATTTCTTCTGCATGTGAAATATTGATTTTTGAGTTCAGCTAAAGCTACTTGGAAGCCTAAAGTTTGCTGCAGATCTGTGAATTGCAATTTGAAAGTAAAAATTGAGAGTACTTGAAACTTTAAAAATGTGGCCATGAAAACCCAGGAGTTTAGAGTCCTTATTGTAAGTAATAGCAAAATAAACATCAAACAGGTAAGTTAATCTATTTTACTGAAGGACAGGCACTACATGAGAATTAGTTGTAACAGCTTCAAAAGTAATAGTTATTGACCCCATCCTAGAGCAGCCACCTCTAGGATAAGAAGGCAGCTTCTTTTCTTCTTCTTCTTAGGCCTGGAGTTTCGTCTGAAGTCTTGTCTGCCAAAATGGGTCTGTTAATTCTGTAATGATGATTCAGATATTTATGTATTTGTTACCAGGATCTTGACTTGACAGCTCGTCTGTAAAAGTCACTAGGCAACTTTTCAGGTACTACTGGCATGAGTTAGATTCAGAGTGACAGTTATGGTTCGCTGAAGATATTTTTGTCAGATAAGTTTTCTGACAATTTCTTTTCTTTTTTTAGTCTTCACTTGCAATTTTTGTATGAAGGAGTGTTTCTGTAGAAGCTTTGTGGAAAAAGGTTTAAATAGTTCACTTTAGCTTTCTCACATTTGGGATAATGTGGGTTTTTTGTTGTATAAATGTTGGAATCTTCTCTTTAGTATAATCATTTTGTTTTGACATTTCTGTGTTATTTTAATGTATTTTATGTTACTTGTGCACACTATTCATGCAATAATGCTGTATTTTGGTATTATCAGAGTGAACAGTTCAATATTTAAAAACAAGTATTTCAATATATTCTATTTGAAATTCTGAGGAATCTTTTCTTAAAAAAAAAGTATAAGATTTTCAGGTTTTTTCTAATTTGGAATAAAAATGCTTGCACTCTCCAATATTTTGTTTTCTAGTCATCTCTATGGGCAATTTAGAGAAGGAGGCTCTAAGCCATATTATCAATTACAGCCCCAAACCACATTATAAATTACCCAAACTATGATGTCATGTTCCATTCATGGAAATCAACTGCAGAGTTAATATTATAACCTGCAGCATTTCCATTGATTTCTGATGGATTCCAGATGTATAGAGATATGGAAATGGGCTCCCGTTATGACACGTTTCAAAGGTGGATGCTAGTTCTTTGCTTTCTGGGTAACTGCACATGTAATGAAATTTATGTAAGTTATGAATTTTTATCTTTTTTCCATTTTCATATGCAGCGTTGTACCTTGGCCTCCTAGAGGCAAGGACTAGTGTTCTAGCAAGTTAGTCCTTTCTCTTTTTAGCAATTTAAAATGATAGTATAAAATGTAACATAAATGTTCCTCTCTGTTTTAATACTCTGTTCTCTTTTCCAGCTGTTTCTTGAGCTCCTATTGTAATAAATTGTTAGTTGAAAACAATTCGGCCTCAAAACTCTGTTTCTGAAGACCTTGATTAGCCCATGCATGTTACTATAATGGAAATAATAACAATAGTTCTACTGTATTATTCCAGTAGAAGTTATGAAGTTAAATTATATTTTTAGCTACTTAGGTAATGTCTGAGGGCAAAGAGTATTGAAAAAGAGCTGAAAGTGAAGATGCACAACTTTTTTACTTCAGGTACTGTCGTTGTGCCCCTCTCCCCACATCTGGTATTTAGTATATGGAAGTAGAGGCACTCTGTCTTTCAGGACTAAATGCTTTCTGTCTCATTACCACCCTCAGAGCGATCTTTTACTAATTTTAACCAAACATTTTTTTAGTACAGGATGTGTCTATCCTGAGTACTACAACACACAGGCATTGATTGCCTCACCACTAGATTAAAATATACTGTGAATTAACAATATCTTTTATTCTGTTCTCGTTATGAAAATGAACAAGTCTGAGCGCTCAGTAAATTGCATTTGTTTGTGTGACTGCTTGGTGTTTTTTTGGATTAGGTAAGGCTAAACAATATAATAGTTTATAGGAAATATAGTTTGTTTTTTATTTGAGAGTAAGACTTCCCAGAGATGAGAGCAAGAAAACAGTATTATGAATAGCCTGACTCCTGGCTGCTTTGTGGGAATTTCTGAACACCATGGTGAAGACAGTCCCTTTGCTGAAAACCATGAGATTTCCTAATTCCCAACACTGGTGATGTATTGGATGAAAGTTATTTTAGTTCTCAGTAAGGGTATTTGTGGAGATTGACTTAGTATCTCTCTTATTCTCTGCTTCTTGTTTTTGTTTAATAAACTTCTTTGCTTCAGAGCAAAGCTTCTCAATTTTATTCAATAACTTGAACTGGGTACATTGATATTTCTGTAGCTACTCAGTGAATACCTGTTCTTTTAGTACCTAGTACTGAACTTCAGTACATTATCATAATGAAATATATTTTTAAATTATTATAGAGATTCAAAAAAGGATATTTTAGTTTAAGTGAAGTCAGAATATGTGGATATTAATTTTGAATTAGAATTTCAAAAAGCCTTGGGAGTTTTTGGTATTTCTAGTAAATGTAATGCCTCTGCTGAATAACAGTTTATAATGTTTTGTTTGTGGAATAGAAAAAAGAAATATTTGCAAAATAACATAAAACTTGATTTTTCGGGAGTGCTGAGCACCCACAACTCACTATGATGCTCTTGTATATGCTAATTTAAACATAAAACTTTGCAAAATAGCATTTGTTCTTTCTTAGGTGTAAAAGAATTTAGGGAGTTTCTTATTTGGGAGTTGCCTAACCATGTGTTAATCGATGTTTGGTCAAGTGTGAAGAGCTCAGGGCTCGGGAAAAGCATTTGGTCGTCTAGCAAGTAGGGAACCTGATACTGAGACACTGGTGACAGCCACTGACTTTGACGGTGCTAACAAGCGCGCAGTGCTGAGCATCAGGAAACTCTGGTTTGCTATGGCAGGCACAGATGGTTTGCTGCATGCATTTTCAGGAAAGTTTTTTGTTATGTTTCGTTGTGTTCTTTAATTTTTAAACAGTGTTGAAGCTTGTGCCGGAATAAGAACTGGGCTCTGATCTTTTTTGGGGTGGTCAGTCTTAATGAGTAAATAGCGTCAGAAAAGAGAGATAGGCATCTATAAGACTTCTTGTGCTTTCCTTGAGAGTTGATCATGGCCTCCCTCTCCCCCACTCCTCAAGAAGCTTACTGCTTTGTCAGAGTATTTACTGAATAAATGAAAAAAGTAAACATAAACTTGTTTTTTATTTTAGAAGTGCCATCAGTTCACCATCTTTATTAAGACTTGAGTAACTGCATGCTCATAGAATCATAGAATAGTTTGGGTTGGAAGGGACCTTTAAAGGCTATCTAGTCCAACCCCCCTGCAATGAGCAGGGACATCCACCCAGATCAGGTTGCTTGGAGCCCCGTCCAACCTGACCTTGAACGTTTCCAGGGATGGGGCCCCTACCACCTCTCTGGGCAACCTGCCCCAGTGTTTCACCACCTTCATCATAAAAAATTTCTTCCTTATATCCAGTCTGAATCTACCCTCTTTTAGTTTAAAACCGTTACCCCCTGTCTTATCACTACAGGCCCTACTAAAAGTCTGTCCCCAAATAGATAATCTAGATATACCAAAACAGTTTGCTGTGGGACAAAATCGTAACGATTCCTTGGGAGAGTATTAAATAAAGGACCATAGACAGGAATCACCAGACTACATCTTTACCAGAACAGCAGTGAAAAGTTCTTTCAATAATGGGATTTTTAAAAGCATTTTACAATGACAACCTTTAATTATAAGGGTAATTATTTTTATTGCATTTTGCGATGTATTTTTTTAACATAATAGCAAACTGATTTCCTGCATTCAGTCCTTCCAGTGAAGGAAAAATATTTTCTAAGTGCATAATTTGAATTTAATGAATGCAAACCTTTGTACTCAACTTGCATAGCATGCGAGTGATAACTTAAGAAAAATACAGCTTTGTGACACACTGATTACTTTTGTAAAGATAGAAGTATATTCTCCCTTTGATGAGTGTGTCTAACTTCCATTAGTGCTAATGGGAGTTATGCATTTACGCTTTGAACAGTCTACACTCCAATTAATTATAACACTTTAAAGAAAATGTGAGATGTTATTGAAAGCAGAGATTCTTTGGTGTTGAAATGTTTTTTTCTGAGTTTCTATCCTGTTCCCTCTCCTTCTGTGAATGCTTTGACATTGACTGACATATTGTCATGAAACCTTATAAATACTAGTATCGTGTTTAGTTGAAATTACATTGTGACATATCAATAGTTAAAGTCATCTCACATCTAGTTCTTAGATATCTAGCCTACCTCCTGTCGGTCTCTTTTTTCCCCTGTTTACCTTTAGCTGACAGCTGAATAACTGTTCCATTAAGTTATCAATTCCAAGGTTAACCTCAGATCAAGTTTTATCTGACTGAAGTTGAGATAGACGAGTGAGCTGTGTTCCTTGTGCCTTTCCTTAATTTTCCTGTTGTGAGCAGAAACCAATGAGCATCAGAAAACAGATAAGTTGTCCCTGGGTCCTGTGCTTCAAATCTGATTACAAACAGGAAACAGCACTCGAGAAAAGGCTGAATGGCTCTGAGGAAAACAAGGATGAGTTGTTGCCAGTAGTCACTCCTATTGAAGGTGATGCAGATGCAATAGGTTCATCTGGAAACTAAAAGCAGTTAAGCAATTTACTCTTTAAACAGATAGGTAAATGTAGAAGATCATCACAAAGTGAAAGAAGATGAATCAGTTTGAGCAAAGAGACCTAATTATTTCTTTTTCCCCAAAGCAGCTTATTAATATTAGTCTTTGTTGCTTCTCCCTGATGTAAGACTTCTAGAGCTGCCCAGGCATCTGACAAATCCACTGTAAGATTGAAATCTCGCTGGGAACCACAGAGGTTATTTGGGGGTGGAGGAATAAAAAATTGCATTCAAACTCTGATTCATGGATCTCAGACTTGAGCAAGATTGATAAGGAGGTAATGATACTTTTCCTATTTATTCTTGTTCACCCACACTGTAAAATTTGTGCTCAGCTTTGCCACAAGCTGGAGTTGAGTCCTCAGAAGTCTTTTTTGCTCTTGGCCTGAGGAACTGTGTTGGTGGCAAATGCATCACCTGGAGTATCTGCCAGAAAGAGGGAGGAGGTTTATGGTACCTGCAAAGCCAAGACTAACTGTTGAGTCCAGAATATAGAAATAGACAGAGGATGTACAAGGAGATGCAGACAAGAAAGTAGACTTTCTGCCAGGGGGAGAGAAAGAGAGAAAAGGCTCTGCTGGATAAGCCATAGCAACTTCAAATCAAACCTCACCAAACCCACAACTCTAAAATGTGCAAGAGAGTGGAATGGCAAAAAGAAAAAAAAAAAACAACAACAAAAAACCAAACAAAACCCCACCTATTTCTCCTCAGGCTTTTTATTTGGTAGGGAATACATGTTACCATTTACCTTCTAGTTGTAGTTGTTTGGGTTCAGCTTCCATGGAGCAGAAGAACAGAATTTATGGATCTAGACTACCCAGAGGTTGTCAGAATTCAGTTTATTTGACAGCTAGAAGAGAAGGCAGTCACTGCCTCCACTGATGTGAAAGGAGCAGAAGGAAAGGCTATTACGCACTCCAGAAGCCTCTAATAGCAGCCTTGGTGAAACAGTGCACAGCTAAGGTTAGTTGGGACAGATGCTTCATGCTTTCCTGAAGTGAAGTATGTGGAGCAAGAAAGTTGGCAGTTGCACAGGTGCATAGCTTCCTGCCTGCTCTTCATGACCTTTTTGAATACGGCAGCTACAGGTGGGTGAATGAGAAGTCACCAAAGACAGACTTGGGAGTGAGGATTATGAAACTGCCAGACTGCTGTCAGTTTTTGCTGCAAAGGCAAAAGCCTTAGTCTGCTGAAATGCGATTGTGAGGAGCCACCAGAGTAATCTCCATGACTGACCAAACCTCCGGCCAAAACAGTTAGGAGGACTGAGGTTTTTCTTTGTTATGTTATATGCCTAGAACCACAATATTTTCCGTGTCCTACTGTGACTGTTATTTATTCCTACTTTATTTTAACACTGAATTCTTCTACAATACCAGAGTTTTCTAAAGAGTTTAGGCTGAAATTATGATGCTTCATTATTAAATTAATTCCACTTGTTTATTCTAATGTTAAATGAGGACTACATTTTAGTATTAGATGATTTTTCCTTTCCTGACATATTGAATGCCATTTATGGATACTGTTTCTTTTTGTCTCCAGTTTCTTATTGTCCAGTACACGTATTTTCTACATTTAGAGAGATGTCTTTTATATTTGTGAATTGAATTTCATGAGAGAAGTATTTTTTCTTACTGGCTTGAGTCAGGCTATTACTTGACTACAGAGTTGATGATGAAAATCCTGACATCCTTCACCACAGCAGTGTGAATGTGCTGATATGATAGTTTAGTTTGGAAACATGTAATTATGATAATGGCGAAGGAGCAAGTCTCTATGGGGACTTAGATTTCCTTCTATAATGCAAACAAAAGACACTCTCAAAATGTAAGTTTTGTTGTGTCATCTATTATAATGGGCAATTAATCAAGGCGCAGTGAGAAAACTATGCTGATAACGGTAAAAGCTGGCACGTATCTTTCTAATTTGTATTGCAACAAATTGAGAGATGTAATCACAACAGAGGAGGATGTTTAAATAAAATTAGAGCTGTGATATGAAATGACAAGGGGAAGAAACTGAGAGTTAAGGATGACATTTTGTCTTATTTTAAAGCAGCTGTGAAATGGAAAAAGACCATCTCAGTGGCATGAGTTCCGCTGAAACAGATGAGCTGTCAGCCCTAACTACAAATTTCTGGCTCGGTATTTGGTTATGATATATCAATTGCACTAACAGGAGATAGTTTGGTCTGCGATTTTCTTGCTTTTATTGTGCTTCAACATAACTGGAGAATGGATTAAAATGCTTTTATTGAAAATGGGAACAAGCTGGCAAAACTTATTTTCTAACCTGCATTGAGACCGATTAATATACATACAATATATGAATTACTTTCATATATACATGTCTGCCTACAGATACTATGTTTGCTTAAGCTTAAACCATTTTTGATTTTTTTTATTTCAAGATTTCTGCCTATGGTTATATTAGAACACTAACATGAACAGAAATAATTTTTTTTTCTTCTACAAAATTGACTGTCATACCTGAGTTTGGAGATAAGCCAGCCTTTTTTCCTGTGCATGTAGACTAAAACTTTCTCTTAAATGAAGAATGGAGCGTGATGTAAATCTCTGTTTGGTTCTTCATTGAGTGCCATATGCTACTATAATCTCTAGTCTTTAAAGAGCACTTGGGTGTTACAATGCATATTTTCATAAAAAAAAGGTCTTCTGTCAAACAAAGTTTATGTGAACTAGTAAGTCATTACCTCATAGTAGGCTGCAGCTCCTCCCTTTGTATCAGTGCAAAAAGAACTGCTTCCTTTGAGCCGGAGTCTCTTATTTCTGGAACCACAGAAATAATGACCTCAATGAAGATATGCATCATCTCGATAGCACATTTTCCTCCATAGATACTCAGGTGCTTTGTTAATGAGAAACACCATCACTATCCCTGGTCTGATGTGAAGAAATTAAGGCATAGCACTGAAGAAATGAAAATGGTAGTTGAAGGGAATTATAAACTCTTAATTTCCAGGGTTGAGATGGCAAGAGATGATTGATTTAGGCTGTGTCTGTGTTAGTGAGTAGTATGGGCCTGTAGGAGAGGATTTTCAAAGTGAATCGGCTGGTGCTGAGACCAGCTTCCACCATGTATGCTAACAGGGATGTTTTATTTCAGACCACCTGCAGTCTGGTCCCATAGATGGAAGGATAACTGCTGCTGAAATGCATCAGGTGCCCTCCTGGAGAAGTTTCGTTTCACTGTGCAGGACTCCAGTTTGTGTGCTCTGAGATTGCTCTGTGATGTGAGACAAAGCATGGTTAAAGGGAGAGAAATCAGATGATGAGACAAGCATCTGCCAGGAACGGTTTAGATACAGCTGGCTCTAAGCAGGGCAGGGGAAGTTGCAGGAGGAAGAGAACAGGGGAAGAAGGAATTTGAGGGAGGGGAATAAATGCTTTCTTGGCATCTTTTCTGGTCTGTCTTCTCTGATTTTTAAGTTCAGAGGCTTTTCCTAGCATCACAGGGGAATGGAGTGTTCCTGGGAAGTGAACTCAGCTTTCTTCACTCCCTTTCCCGTGTTTTCGTTATAGTGGGACATTCCTCCCCATCAGGACTATTGATTAGCGTATGAAATCTGTCATGAACCTTGTTATGGTGATTTATCTCTATCCCTCTTGCATATTATGGTGATGACTACCTTGCAATACCAAACCCTGAGAGAAGTACATTCCAGGGTTGAAAAACTTCTCCGCAAAACAATAGAATGACTTTATCCAAAGCTCTTGGGTAGCAATTAAGGGTAAAGTTTAATTAAAAAAATATCTGCTGATGTAATTTACATAATATGTATATTAATTCCTAAAGGATATGCCTGCACTGCTGGTCTGTTTTAATTGGACTTAATTGATTACCAAGAGTAATCTACAAATGTTTGTGGTATGTCTAGACTAACATTTACAGTTGTGTGCCTAACTGAGTGTAATGGGTATTTAATTAATTTGAATTAAAGGGAGAACTTGTGCTGAATGGTCTTTTCCCATTTAATCTCATGATGGCTGAGAAGTGCCAAGGTGTTTAATCTCAAGACATGCAGTTAATCCCACAGTCACTCAGGGTGGATGATTTTCATGAAATGGGATGAAAAAATCTGTGCTGCATAGCTTCTCTGATAAAGCCCAAATATTCTGAATTACAGTACATACTGCAAAGCATATTTTTCTCTGTGCTGTTTTTTTCGGGATTGGATGCAAAGAAGAGGGATACTCAAAGGCCTAATGGAAATTGTATGTTGTTAGGCTGTTAGTAGGTACTGAACACTGTAGGTACTTTTTTTTATGCATGTGCCCAACACTGTGCACGAAAATGATTTTTATTTAATAAGGTTACTTTAATCTAACATTTAAGTAGAAAGTTATATTGTAAAGTACATCATAATTGACAGACATTTTTAACTTGAGTTTCTTGAGAAGTGCAGATTATTATGATGCTTTTACAGAGAATGTATTCACGCACTCATGTTTCTATTGAATGAAGCTCTATAAAGATTAAATACATGTTACTGGAAGGGAGCCACCTCTTACCCTAGGCTCAATACGTAGTAATTCCTTTGTTGTGTGGCATTTTTAAATAAGCAGTTCCCCAGAAAGCTAAAAACAAAAAATTTCAAGTCAATATAAAAAAAAAGTAATCATGGCATCTTCGAATAATAATAGCTTACAACCCTATCTAGACCTGCAATTCTTTTTTGGTATCAAAATAGCTTTTCAATGACCAATGACCTTTCTTTCACATACACCTATCTGTTAGTGTCTAAATGCCAGTATTTACCACTTAATGCAAAAAAATGTGATTATGCTCTAACCGATGGCAAAAATATTGAGGGAATTCAAATCAAGATGCTTGAAGGGAGTTGCTGTGACAAATGAATTTCAGTAGCTTTATGGAGCCTCCATATTTTCCCCTGCCCCAGCATGCTGCCTTATAAGTGAATGGTGAAGTTTAGATCAAACATAAAGAAATGTACTGAAGCTGGAGAAATCAATACAAGTCACAGGAGTTTGGAATCCTTATGCGTTATTCAAGAAAGAGGGTTTCTTCCTGAAAAGCTAGACGTTTCCATGCACATTAGCACCCAGTGAGGCAGAGCTGCTAAAACAAACCAGAGAATAAGTAGAATAATGTCAGTATACTCACTCCCTGTGCCCTGCTCCCTGCTGTACCTGCCAAGGTAAGCACTATTTCCAGGAAATGTGTTAGGTCTTTAAATGATTCTGTGAAATAATTCCAAGAGAATTGCTCTGCAGAAAATACTGCTTGCCCACAGGGAGGTAATATGAGGCAAACCCCTTATTCTGTAGTTGGTAAGGGATCACAAATTTATAGCAGTCTGATTTTAGATGACAGTATATCCACACAGAAACAAGCACACATTTGAAACCCAAGGATAAAATATTTGAAACCAGGTTTTCTTTTATAACTGTTAATAGATTTGGGGAATATGTATATTTTGCCTCACTCACATTGGTTTCATAGCAGCACATCTCCAGGGATTTCAAGTGTTACTTTATTGTTTTCTGTAGCAATAAACTTAGACTGAAATATTCTTCATCTGCAGGCTCACTTTTGCCTGCTGATGGTGTAACAGTGAGCCTAACCAAGTCAAACTGGCATTTTTTAATTACAAAGCTATGTGAAGAAGTGAAAAATTCAAGGAAGAATCCTGTATTCTACCATGCAATTGAAACACTAGGTATGTAGGAATTACCTTTCTCCAACAGCATAAGAGTTAATAATTTAGGTTCTTTACTTAGAAACTGTGATGTCACCTTATGAATTGGGAAGAAAAAGCACAATTTCATGAACATGGACTTCTTCAAGCAGGCTATGTTTATGGAAATGACCAAAATCCTATGTTTCTGCAAACAAAGAGAGTCCCATTTCTTTTCTTCCTGGAAGCTCATGTGACATCTAACTGAAACCTGAGTATAAATCTGCTTCCTTAGCTTTGGTTTTTGTTAGGGAAAGGCTGTTCCAGTTTGTTCAGGTGTATCCAAAATGCGGTAGGTGGAAATCCTTGTTAGTTGTGTAGAGCTGCAGGGTAAGAACGGTGTTAGTGCAAGCAGGTCAAAGAGATGAGAGAGGTCAGCCCTTAGAGCTCTTATGACTCATTGCGAGAAGCTTGAATCTATTCCTCAAAGCATAATAAGACATGCTACATACTTGCCTATTGAAAACTACTGCGTTGACAGCCTCACTCCATCATCTTTAATGTGGCAGGGATAAGTGCAGAAACCCTTAGGTGAGTATCCTGTTCAGATACAGGATTAGTGATGTGTTTCATGGTAGGTGATTCTCCCAGAGGTTATTTGTTTTTTAGGCTTACTCTTTACAATGGGAATCTTTAAATATTATTTTGCTGGGGAGAAAATAGTATTTTCTGACAGAAGGAAACAAGTTGATTAAATAGCTAAAGTAAAACTGTTAGTGCTGCGGTAAATTTTTAATTCAGAAATTCAAGTGTGCTGCACGTGGCCTTGCACTGTAGAGATTTTGGATTCTGTATTCTCAGATCAGCCATCTCATTTATGCGTCAGTATTGTAGGATGTTGGTTATAGCTGGAGAAGAAATGACATCACACAAAGTGGGAGGAGGTGGATGTAATCTTTGTTTCCTAAGGATCTGAGAACAAAGAAGGAGCACCTCCTTATTAAACTGGAAAATAGGTGGACTGAATGCACATGTAGTGCTGTTAGCATCAGTTCCATGGTTGAATCCAAACCAGGAGGCCCCTGAACAATCAGCGGTTTCCAAAAAAAGACAATCTCTTTTTTCTTTTCTTCCTGCAGAATAATTTTAGGGAAAATGTATAACACCAAGAAGCATGGAGAGTGGAAGGAAATTCAGTTATTAACTAACACACTTATTTTTACAGGACCTGTAATGGGCAGCATCTTGTAGAGACACCTGCAAAACCAGACCTTTCATAAAAGCCTTGCAGCCTAAATTTAGGTGAAGGTCAGAACTGATTGATCTCAGGAGCATTAATGAGTAAGAGACATGGTCACTTACGCAGTTGGGGTTAGGAGGGAGAATACCAGGCTGTGCAAAGAAAAATACCAGTAAATAATTCTACGTTTGTGAATTACATCAGTCTGAGCATAGTTAGAAATGTGACAGGTTGTACAGCTTGGTTTTCTGAATGTACTACTCAGTTTTCTGTAGAAGTGCAGCTTCCCTTATTAAGAACAGGTCTTCTCTGACGTGAGGTGTAACACGTGCCTGATAGTGTTGCTTTGCAAATTTTTTAATTAGTATTTCAGCTCTCCGTGGACAGATTGTTGAAGGACTTCTGGGCAAGCATCTTTCTATTTCCTCTGAAAGTCTGGTGATTATCTAATAAGGCATTTGTCAGAAGCCACTCATAAGTCAGAGTCTTACAAAAGCGTTTCAAGCTTTTGTCAGGATACCTCAGACTTGAAAGTTGTGGTTTTTAGACCAGACTAAAACCTTCAGTGAAACCTAAATGGAGCTTAGTTCTAGACACTCGAAGCACGATGATTGTCTTGCATGGACAGTTAGTACTATAAAAGCCATTGTTAAAAGAACACATTTTCTTTGATTAAAAAATGGATATACATATTACATGGTATTATAAGATATGCATGTGTAATATGTAATATAAAATATGACGTAACATTTCATATGTATGAGTTAGTGGGGTCACTTAAAACTCGCATCACCGGTGCTCCAATACAAATGACTGACAGGTACAAGAACGGAAGGCAGTGGGCTCTGTCCTTTTCCCCCTAGATACAGACTTGCTGTATTTATTCCCAGCGGGTGGAGGATGGTGACAGTGAAGCTAGCGGGTGTCCTGCCTCACTTCACAGCACAGATGTGACAGAAGGATGAGCTTTTCCAGAGATGGATGGTGTCGTCTTTGGAATTATGGCCTTTCCATAAGACAAATATTTAAAAAGTGTGTGCAAAGTGCATGCCAGCTTAAAAAAAATAATTAAATTTACAGAGAACATGAAGGTAGGCATGTAATAGTCTGATCTAGCAGAAATCCAAAACTAGGTAAGCTCCCCTGTTTCTGGGAAATACTGTTTCATTCTGATCCTGAGACTATTAGACTATCACGATTAAAATTGGTAGGACTTCTGCCATTTTACTCGAGGTTATGCTTTCACCATAAATCTAACTTTGTGCTGTCAAAGCTTTGCTCAGTCTAATTACCACTTGCCTCAAGATCTCCTATGACAGCAAGATCAAAAGGCTCATTATATGTTCTGAGAAAAATCTTTATTCTATCCACATTATGTCTCCATTTTAATGTAATCAAGGAAACACTTCTCTTCCAGAGAAGGAAAACAATATAAATGTTGTTTGTTACTGTACTTGAGGCATTATTCTATCATATTTTTTTTTTCCTGAATTGACTATATTGTCTGTAAATTTTTTTTAGAAATGGAAATTTGTGTTTCTAACTGTATTCTTTTGCTTTCTCTGGATTCTTTTGTGTCATAGGTATAGAAAAATGAATTGGAGATGTATCTCTATGAAATGGCTATGTTTTTAACATGTCTTTTTCAACACATCCCTTTTCCTTATGCAGTTTGATTGTCACAGTCAGATCCTGTACTGCATTGAAAACACAATATATCTGGTTTTCTTCTGTTTTCTTTTCCTAAGAAATTACAGTTAATTCAGAACTCAGTCTTGTAAACAAATTCTTTAAAACATTCTTCCCAGTGTACGCTCACTTGTGCTTGTCTCTGCTGATAGCGTTTTGTTCCTGGTTTTGTGGGCTATTGCACTTTACTGGAAAATAGAAGGGGGAGTGTTGAAATGCACTGTGAATGTTGTAATATAATCTGTTGTCTGGACAGAACTGTCAGGTGGTGGGATATAAAGTTGGTCTTCACAGCACAAACTTGGACTCAAATTTGTGGTTCTGCCTGAAGACCAGCCCCAAGCCCAATTCCATATGCGGATGTAGGCTGGGTCAGCTACCTAATACCAATGCAAAGCTTCTGGAATGGTCCCCATTTAAAATAGAAAGAGGCTGTGATTTTTCCAAAGCAGCTGCATGAATTGTGGGCAGCAACAATTGTGAAACTGAAATTGTCTCTTTCCTTGCTGTCCTGTACCTACTTCTTTTGGCATACATTCCCGTCAATGACAGACTAGTTCCAAAAATCTTTCAGAGACACCAATACCTCTTCATTTGTCTCTATTCATTTTGTTGTCTGAGCTGTTGAACTGTTCCTCCAGTCACCTTGGGGGAAGAGACTTACTCTAGCGTAGTCAATGAAATTATGAACTGTTTTCATGCTAAATGCGCTTCTGATTTTCATGATGTTTCCCTGGTGGGCCTCTTGCTGCTTTTGGGGGGATAAACAAACTAACACTGCCTCTTTGACTCTGCTGCCACTGATCCATCTGGCAAAAGCACATTTCTTACTGATAGACGTGAACTTTAGTGGCGGCATCACAGAGGTTTATCATCGCCAAAGCACATGCTTTGGATTGTGTGAGAAGGAATCACACTTATGATGGAGTTTTGGTAGTGGGTGTGGGCAACTTACTCTCTTCTGTGTATAGAGTAAAGCAGGGAAAATAGTTGAGAAATGAGGGTTGAGATAAGAATAGTAAACAGAGGAAAGTGAGGCAAGTCTTGATGTGATCATCTGTAGGCAACCACCTCTGCTGTGCATAACACTTAGATGCTCTGGCACTATGCAGGAAAACCTTTTACAGCATAAGTGTTTTCCTTCATTCTTAAAAAATCCAGACTAAATCCAGCCTGCTGTGTGGGAACTGCTGAATGTCCAAGTCCCAGGTGAATGAAGACAAGGGAATTCTGAAAGTCTGCTAGGGTTTTCTCTATGTCAAACTAATTCAGATTGCTATTGAGTATTGCAGTGATGAATAGAGAAACAAAACTCATAAACAGCTGAATTAACTATTTAGAAAAAACCTCTCAAATTATATCTCTGGGTTAAAAAATGAGATTCAGGAAATCTAGGCTCTGCTCTTGAGCTTAATGTTGTTTTTATTTATTTAATTACTAAAATAATCACTATTACAAAAGACCAAGCGCTGTAATAATGGTGATGATGGACTATTACCTTGGTTCATCCGTCATTAGTCCTTGGAGTTTGACTTTTAAAAATGAAAAGTTGTCAATGGTTAAGTCTGCATAAATATGGTTTGCTAACGGTTGTAGTCCTAAAAGATCCAAATTAACAAATATAGGAAGGTCACTTCACTATGGTTGTGAAGGTCAGTCTCATTATTTTAATTATATTAACTTTTATATCTTTCTATCTGCTACTGTATCTGCTTCATTATTTTATTTTGGCAATGTCAGACCTATAACTCTTCTCATATACTTTGGATAAATAATTATTATGTTGCAGAATTCAAGAAAAGATCAGACAGTCCTCAATCTTTGAGCATCCTCTGTCCAAGATGGTGCAAATAACTTACATTCATTGTCATTAACATTAAACTTCTGAATTTCTTCCAAGGTTTCTCAGCCCTTACTCCAGCCATTTGTCAGGAGGAAATATCAGGAGCTTTTGATTAACATTCAGATGACTCCTCTTTTGTTTTATTGATAGTTTCTCTGATCATTCACCCTCATCACCTTTGCATGGGCCCAATATCTTGCCCTTCTTTGGAAACTGCAAAATCAATTTGGTTCAAAGTGGCATCTAGTGCTGTGCTGTCCAGTGGTGGAACACTTGTTTGGCATGTAATATGCAATGAACATTTAATCTTCTGCAATTTTATATAGAGGGGATTTTTTTTTTATTTTCTTTTTTTCCCCCCAGGCTCCGATGTGACTGTGATAGCATGAAGGTTGTAGGGCATGTACTTGAAACATCAGATAACCAAGGAACCTCTCTTTCTATTGGGATTTGAAACTGGCTTTTGTTTCCCAGATAATGACAAAAGTACCACCCTCTGGTATGTTCTGGAGCAGGATTTTTCAGTGCTTTGTGCTGCAGTGGTTTCATTTTGGATAGAATGATTAAATATTCATTGATCCTGAGTGCTGCACAGATTATATTAGGCAAAGTACTTGACTAGGAGTAGGGTATTTGACTCCCAAACTGGATGGCAAAAGTCTACAATGTGTTTTATGAAACCTACTGCTGCATAGCTCAGAATTATATAATTATACAATTTCGGCAGGGATCTTAATACCAGTTATTAGATCATCCGAAGTAACAATTCAGTAAGCATGGATAAGAAGGGATCTTTGAGAGTTTTTAAACAGATTGAGAATGATGCTGAAAGTGAGCCCAAGAGCCCATTTGTTTCCACATTTCAGACAAGTGACATAACAATGCTGTTGAGCTGAAAGAGGAACAAGAAGAAAACAATTCATAAAAAAAAAAAAAAAAAGAAAGAAGAAAAGTCTGCACGACTGTGGCTCTGAAAAATGCTCTTTTCTCTTTTCTAGTTTCCATAAATTCTGGTTAGCTAAGTGCTTGCATGCTGGAATAGAAAGTGGTTAGTAAGAAGCTTTTATGTAATTTGATAAAAAGGACAGCAGTATAGTGCTGAAGTAGAAAACGCTTCCAAGGTTTCTTTTTGCTGGAATGTTTGATTACAACACTATTGTACAGTATTATCACACTGTAATTACAGGCACATGAAATACCCTGTACGTGATGGCACAGTCCTTTCATACAATTTAATTTCTGTTCTAAAATGGTTTCTGTTTTGTAAAACTCTTAAATACCTGTTCTGTTTTCAGACTAGAAGTTTCAAAGGTGGGCTGTTTGACTTACAGCCTAGTTCCCACTAAATTTAGTTGTTTGCAAGATGAATGGTGACATCTAGTCATAAGGACTTAAAATTTATTTTTAATGTTGCTGGTAGATGAATGCTGAGTAGCTGTGGTTGTTAGTTCCTTTCAGTTAGCTATTTCTATAAATTTGTGGGATGAGGGTTCTGTAAATTGATGACAAGTGTTTCTTCACCTAGGCAAGGTTTCATCACAAGGTTTCTTCACCTAGGCAAGGTTGTGCCAGATGCCTCCAAAATAGTCTTTTTTTTTTTTTTTTTTTTTTTGTTTTCAGTGTTGAAGTATCACAGTATGGGATGTCAGGGAGTTGTAAAAGGGAGAAGAAAAGGATCGTCTGAGAGGCTAATGTTGAAAGTGTTGAGATTAATTGCTTTAGCTTTGTGCTTTCTGCTCAAATGAAAGAAAGAGGCTCTTGCAACCCGTGATCTGGGGTGCTCTGAGCTGGCTGCTGAAGGGGCTCATTTCTCTGGATTTCACTTCACATGGCGTCTCGGGATATAAACCCTCATATACTAAAAATATGTTTTTAGATAGCCTCCTAAATCCTTTGGTGTGTCTGTGGTTCATAATCACAAATTTTAAGCTTTTAGCTTTTCCAATTTGATGCTAGGAAAAGGAGACATCGCAAATCTGAGTTACTGTACTTCGGAGGGAGGCTTTGTGCCTGATTTCTATGGAGTATGACCAGAGCTGAGAACCTGTGAGAGATAAGGTAAAGACAAAAATCTACTTTCTGCTGTTCAACAGACCACTTACAACAACATTAATGTACCAGAATCCCAAGACTGAACTGTGAGAGGAAGTTGCAACACCAAAGAATAATGTCTGATAGCCTTTGGCAGTTCTCCACAGCTGCAGGGTTTCTAATGGCAAAAAAAGGTGTGCACCCCAATCATCCTAGTCCCAGACTATTTTTCCTGGGGTATCTACTTATTTGCAAGGGCTGAGAGTCTGTACACTTTTTTGTATCTAATTTGATTATGCTTATTTTAATCCTTTATTAGCAAGATTCTTTTAATGGTTGTGTATAAGCCCATATAAGCAGCAGTAAAATCCATAAAAATATTATGGGGGGAAATATTCTACAGGTTGAAACACCTCTAAAACTTGGCTTAGGGAATATGATCCTCTGTCTGCTGTCTTATTTGTGTTTGAGTCCTGAAGAACCTAACATAGTCAAATGTTAACTAAGTGTACATTTTGGCGTACAGAAATTTTATTACTTTAATTTATCAGATTTTTTCTTTAAGGCTGCATGGCAGTTTCTTAATTGTTGGAAGTAGAAATGACTGTAATGTGAGATCTCTTGGAAAAAACGTGGTGGTCCTAAGGCATCAGTTCAGACCTTACATAGGAGTTTTGGTATTAAAATATTGAGCTGTAAATTAAAGGCTTGATTACGTTGTGTTGTAAGCCTTTAGTTTAGACAGAAGCCTCCTTAGATCTTTCTTAGGATTTAAAAGGATTTATTATCTTTGTATTAATCTAACAATTTAACTAATTTGATTATTTGATTCAAATATGATATTGAAGTCAGCTTGCTGGTTTGACCTTGATTTGATTGCTATGCTGCTTTATTCCTGATTTAATTTACAGTTATTGGTAGTAGTTTTTGGTTTTGTTTTGTTTTTTCCACTTCCTCTACTGATTTTTTTAAAAAAAGATGTTTATAATATTGGGTTATATTTCTTTCAAGAAAAGTGCAATTTCTGATGACCTGGTTAAAACCCTGAACCAGTTTTGTTTTATTAGACATACGCTTTGTCATACTTAGTAACAAAACCCTGGGACAAATTCAGCAGCAATTTTGGACACAATTCCACTGAGTAGAGGGTATGTCACAGTTTGTAAGTAGTAAAGAATTTACATCACCTAGTGTTCGCTGAGCCTGCAGACATCAAAAATTTTGCCATTGACTTCATTGTAATGGAAGCTTCATCCACTCATAAATCAATTCATTTCTATTTAGGTGCTTATTTACTCATACCTATTTGTTTTTTGGTTTTTTTTTTTTTCCTTTTCATTTTCTTTTTTCTTCAGTAGAAAATTACTGTCAGGGAGAAAATGGATAATATTCATGTATTTATATATGATAATGGTTACCTGTAGGATAGAAGTATACAGAAATTTAATGTCAAAAGATGAAGAAAAATCTTTAATCATAGCAAAAAAATTATATTACAAACTCTTTTTTAATGTAAAAAAAAAAAAGTTCCATTTTCCCTTCTGAAAAAAAACCAAACCAAAACCAAACCAAAAAAGATTGTGGAGTGCTCTGGTTGCTTCCTTTTAGGTCTCTGGATTTTCAGCAATTATGATTTAGAGAAATTATACTTCATGAACATCCTTCCCTTCTGACCTCTTTCATATTTTTTTATTTTTATTTGTCACAGAAAGTGGAAGTGACTGAAACAACTACATTTTGCAATTTTAAGCATATATTGCACTTTTTACTAACAACCTTTTGTTTGCCTTGAGTAAAAATAGCACGTTTGCACATGATTACCAGTGTGGAAATAGATTTTTTTTAAATCTAGTTGTTCCTGTCAGAACAAAGATATAAAGGCCAAATCCTTCCAGTGACATTTTTAATTTTATTCATTGTAGTTTTAGTCATGTTTAGCTTTAAAAAACCCCCACTATTTCAAATTCCACACCCCTGAGTATTTTTCTAGCCTGAATTTGTCCTCAATATACATTATCATGGCTAAAATTTAAAAAGTCACTTTTTTTTTTCCCCGTGATTCTGACAATCACTAGAAATCTGTTTATTTAACAAATACTGGAGAGTTCTATATCAGGCTATCTTTGTATATGTCTAATGGGATCTAGATAATTTCCTCAACATCCAGGAAGTCTCTGACAGTGTAGTGTTGCATCACTGGCATTTTGACTAAGAAGGAGTGACAGGGAAGGAATTTACCTGTATCCAAGCGATCTGAGCCACAGAATGGCCTTAGGACTTATGAATTGCTGCAGAAATTAAGGTAACGCTTGTTTTACCCTGTGCTTGTGTAATAATCTAATAGCTTGTTCATGTGTGCTCAGCAGAAAAAATAGCTCTTCATTGATGAGCGAAACTTCTGCTTTTTGCAGTGGTTTACTCAGTTACTAAAAGGAGTTGCTGAAGGAACCACAAGAAGGATAAAACAAGATAAAGCTGTAAAGAAATCATGCGTGTGTGCTGGTGTCTGCAAAATAACTCCTAGATGACTTTGTTCTTCCGAAGACTAAACCTAGGATACTGAGGACTGTGCTAAGCAGGAAGGTTACATCAGCCTCAGTGGGCAAGACAGATTAGAGGAGGTGGTGAAATTTCTAAAAATTGAGCACTGGTACACTTAAAAGCTCTTTGCAGATTTTCCTTTTTTAACCAGGTAGAGAAGAACTAGCAGGAGATGGAGAAAGAGGCGAAAATTACAGTAGAAATGTTCAAGTTCTCAAAACCTGCAGATGGAAATAACTGGGATGGCTGAAATGTTTTAGGTGATCATTGAGGGAAACTGGGATAGGAACTGCAGATTTGAGGGAGAATTAACTCCCAAGCTATTGATCACCAGCGGTCTTGAATGTGTCTGCGTCCCTGGTTTAGGTGATGCATTCAATCTAAGAGGAAAATGCATGTTTATTGTTCTTCCTGTTCCTGTTGTACATGGTTTATATGAGTCAATATATCGGAATTTGTTTACAAAGAATATTTCCAAGTGGTTTTACTTGTCTTTTGAATCACAAGTCATGCACCTGAAAGAGGCAATAAATGCAAACAAATTTCAGTCTATTGACCCAACAGTGCTTGGGTATCTGAATTCCAAATAGTCGTCTTATTTTTAGTTGTCTTTGGGACTCTTGTTGCACTGTGCCTGTGTTCGTTTCATGAGGGCAGGATTTTGCTCAAGAAATGCGATTACAATGCAGTGCTGCTCATAAAGGGGGGAAAGGAATCTAATAGCCAGGAGAACTATTTCTTACATCATGCTGTTAGCTTTTCTGAGTCTTTCAGTATTCACTGTAACACTGAAAATGAATAAAGAATATTCAGGTTCAGAGGAGAAATTTTACAACCAACTCTGTTCATAAATCTGGAAGAATCTGGCAAAAGAAATCATTTGCTGAACAGTTTTCTGCATTGAGTACTCTGTAATATAAACTTTCTTCCCTTTGCCCCACAGAGGAAAGTTTAGAGGAGTGTGATCCTAGCTGAAGTGGCATTATGTCAATGTGCCTGCCTTTCTGTTGCTTGTGCAGTGACTCTTAGAAGTTGTTACGTACTGTCCTCGCCAGAATGGTCCAGAATAAATATCCATTTCACTGAAGAAAAAAAATTTTACAGAGATGAATATTTGAGTGTATGATGCTAACATCTCATCAATGTTTCTTCTTTGAGAGAAAACATTTGGTTACTACTGCTAGTGACAGTGAGTTATAAATACTGGATTCTCAATAAATATTGCCAACTCAATCCTAGGCTGGGGGGGTGGATTTTTTTTGATGCGTTGAGAGCTTCATGGCTGTTAGTTTGAAGGTCACATGTCCTAACAGCAGTGAGAAAACAGACTGTAAGGGCATATGGATTGAGAGAATTTCAGAAAGCTCTGCTGAAATGTTTTGTTCTCAGATTCTCCTTCAACCTAGTAGTAATTATTTTCTGAGTGAAACAAGGATTTATGATTCAGTAGCATTTTATATTATTGTATGTTATTATGTGCCTTCATTTCAAGCAAGGCAGCTGAAAATTGAACTTCTGTTAAATTAAAGCAGAAACATCTGAAGGGCAATGAAGATTTTCTTCCCTTAAAGTTTGTAATTTTTTTTCCCCCCAGCCATAACAAAAGTCTAATGAAAGATACTATTTTTTGGTATAGAAATTGTTTCTTTTATACTCTTTCCCTATTATGTCTACAGCTATAGGACACTGACTTCAACACAAGAATTAAAATTCTCAAAGAAAGTATAATGGACCTTCTTTTGCATGGTTAGAATACTTTAAGATACTAGTCACTGAAATGCTAATAAATGTTTAATGCAAAAGCTTGAAAAGATACATCTCAAGAGATAGAAAGAGGTCCTTCAGATGCAGTTTTTGAATCAGTTCCATTGATGTCAATGGTAGTACATTGATTTATGTCAGCTAAGGTTCTTTCTTATATTCAGCACTCAACCTCCAAAACATTAACTGTTGTTTTTCAGAGAAAGTAGGTACTAATAGTTGAAAGCCAAACCCACACTGTGAAACAATGACGAGAGACAAATGCTGTTGATCTCTAAGACTTTGGAATTCAGAATCACAGCATTGCTGAGGTTGGAAGGCGCCTCTGGAGATGGTCTACTCCAACCACCATTCTCAAAGCAGTTTCATCTACAGCAGGTTGCTCAGGGCTCTCACCAGTCAGGTCTTGAATATATACAAGGATGGAGACCCTACAGCCTGTCTGGGCAACCTGTTCAAGTGTTTGACCATTGTCACAGTAAAAAGTTAGTGATCCTTATGGGTCCCTTCCAACTCAAGATATTCTATGATACTCTTTGTAAATCTATGTCAGCTGCTCCCAATCATTATCTTTTCCTCCATAGTTTTGGAAATAATAGGATTAGTTGTTCCATCACCTTCTGAAGGATCAAGGTGAGGCTGACTGGCCCATGGTTACCTGTGTCTTCCTTCTTGCCCTTCTTGAAGATGGGAATGACATTTGCTTTTTTCCAGTTTTCAGGAACCTTCCGCAATTGCCATGACCTTTCACAAGAATGTGAAAATTTTTTTAAAATATGTTAAAAAAAAAAAAAAAGGCATTAACTTTCTACCTTTTAGAACATGTTTCCTTAAATCTGTTGTTTCTCTCCAAGGTATAGTAGCATATGCACTACGTATCTAAGAGGTAGCTAGAGTAAGGACTATTAAAAAATTGAATAATATAGCAACTCGTTTAAAATGGGTAGGACTGCACATGATGTCTGTGATGGTTGAAGAAGAGTTTAGAAAATTAATTTTATAAAGAAAAATAATTGTATTTACCTGTTGTAAAGCAGTACTTCTGTGAGTGGTTGAGTTTTATAATTGGTTTTATTATCTTTTTCTGGCAGAAAAACTATTCTTTGCAATTGCTAACCACTAGCTAAGTAAAATAATTGATTCAAATTTGTTTTCTAATTAAAGATGACAATCTTTTCTTACTTTATTACTTACTTAAGTCATATAATGTACCGCCTCATAGTTTGGTGCTTTAAGCAATTGGGAATGTATTTTTCCTTCAATATTCTTTTCATATCTTTTTAGGGAAGAAATGAAAAAAAATAGGATCAGATGTCTGTGAATTACTTTGGCAGAGGCTACTTTAGACAGAAAAAACCTTGCAGTTTGACAGTGGACAATATGGTAATTTTCAGTATTAGAGCTAGTTGAAGGAGAAGTTCACCTGCAAGTTTGCTACCAGAACCTTCTTGATTGCACACCCAGTCAGCAAATTGTCAGGGTGAGGCTGACTGACCTGAACACCCAGTTTAGCAAATAGCATTCACTGTGATTGAGTTTATTTAGTACTTTTAGAGGTGTGGGCGACCTAGGCAGACAGAGGGGACTAAAAAGTTTGTAAGAGCCATCTCTAGGAAGTAATCGCATTGAATATCATGGATATAGCAAGGGCTTTCATGCAGGGATGAAGGACCACGCTTGCTGTTCTGGTTTTTGTGCTCTGGCCTGTCCACAGAGCTTGGCTTGCACAGGTAGAACTGCAGCAGAAGTTTTGTCGGGAGTAGTGTGTCTTCACCCTGCCTGGAAAGAAGATGGCTCCTCTCTGCTGCTCTATCGAGTTGTGCCTACCTGGAGCGATAGTGATGGGGGTTAGTTCAGAGGATGGGAGGGTTGCCTTGAGAACTGTCACTTTTGGTTTTGTTTCTGTGAGAGGATGCCAGTTACACACATTTTCCTTCATCTTTGTTTGCTGATTCAGGGAAGTACAACACCACAAATAAATATTTGTTATTTTATTTTTCTTGTCCAGTCTTCTTCCAGAGTACAAGAGATTTAAACTAATTAAAGAAACCCTCAAAAAACAACTCCAGGATAAATAAAGAAAAATAAATATTAAAAACCATGCTTGGAGGCCATCACTAACAATAAAAAATACAAACCCCATACAAAACAGCCCCCTAGTTTATATTTCAGAACACTTTCTTTCCCTGTAGTTTAAATGTTAGAATGCAAGACTGACGAGGAGAGAGAACAGCTTTTGAACAACTGGGTGAATGAGTTCCATATTATATTAGTGAATTTTACATCATTTAGTGAAATGCTGTGGTAAACCCACATTATTAAATATTATGCTACACAAATGCAATGAAAAACTATTCATGTGATTAACATTTTCTTAGTGCATACTGAGTACTACTTTATTTTATTGAAAAATCTCTACTATTACAGAACAATTTTCATTTCGTAAGAATACATCCATCAGAAGAGAAATGCTATATAAAGGTTAGGTATGACTAAATGGCTTGAAATTTAGAAGGTCGTTATGTACAGAAGAAAGGACAGGAAAGGGCAAAGTGATTTGTATACACAAAGGCCTAAACAAAGTGCTTCTAGAACACCGGTCAGAATGTGAAATTCTTAAAAGTCGGCACACTTGCATTTCTCCTCCTAGCCATTTTAAATGTGATGATGTTAAGTCCCGGTCTGATTGTCAGGCTCGGGGAAGGTTCTTAATGATCCCAAGGGCGAAATTAAGACACAAACGAGGTCATATGCCACCAATCAGACGTTTTATTGGGTAAATACAAAAGAGTAAAGCGATAGGAAAGGCAGGAAATATTAGGAGGAAATTAAGCAAGCATTCAGAGAGATAAGCAAAGGATAGTCACCACCATGGATCCAGCGGCGTCCTGTTGGTCCTCAGTCTTCAGTTTTTCGGTGGTGGGTGGCCACACTCAGGCTTCGTTGTGCCGTCTTTTATCCAGTGTTGGAGAGGGAGTTTGCCCCCTCGGTTCGGACGCCATGCATGCACACCCAACAACACAATATGCATTGCTGGTGGACAAGTGGCCTGGTCTGGATACCAGTTGGTGTCCTGTTTTTGGTGGTGCCTGATAAGCCAAAGAATGGCCTGCTGCTTCAGCAAGTTCGCACATTCCCTTGCAGGCTAGTGGTACCTGATAAGCCAAACAATGGCCTGTTGCTTCAGCAAGTTTGCACAAATTTCCTTGCAAGCTGGTGGCTGCCCTCGGGTCTTCCCAGACAAGAGAGTGGTCTGCTGCCTGGTCTTATCAGATAAACACACACAAGCAAGCTTTGAGACAATTGTTCTTAACACTTCAGTCTCTTACAGATGAATTAAGTAGATTTGTTGAAATGATTCCATGAATAAAATGCTTCCTTTATTTTTTCTCAATTAATTCTGTGAAGCTGTGGTTATTAAAATACTTTATATGAGATTGTTTTAATGCTTTTAGGTGCATCATCAGACTGTTAATGCTGTGTTACATCAGCAGTTAATGCCATATTGAAAGCATGGGCATTAAAGGTTTCTGGGGGAAAAAAAAGAAAAACCGTAACCAAGTGCCATTTTTGAAATTGATGAATGAATGTGCCAGTCAGTTTCTGACAATTTCATATCAGGGGAGCCCTGCCTCGTTCAGCAAAAATACGCACATCAGCTTCTTGGGATGTGCTTAGAGAGCTAACAGACTGAGTCTTCTAGAAATTCTAGACTCAAATATAAGGTGAGGAAAGTACTGGAATCAAATGCAAATGTAATTAAAATTGAGGGGTTTTTTTCTGAGTAGATGAAGAATGAGGATGGATTTTCCTGTTGCATGAATTCTGCATCTGCTAAGACAATGCAGCAAATAGTCAGGGTAGTAAATTCTCATACACACAGAGAGAAATTACAGTATAGGACATTGGCGCTCTAGGCCACCTGAACTTTTGTTTTCAGCTATATCTGAGTGGTTAGGTATTACCAGAGACTAAGTACAGTTCCTCGTCTCTTCCTCTCCTACCTCCTATACTACCAGGGCTTGGAAAATATCACAGTATTTGGGGGAGGAGTGTATGCATCACAGAAGTTGCTGTGCTTGCAACTGCTGGCATCTTTGGGCTGCCTCTGTTTTTTTCATGCTTCTCACTGGCCATGTGCTTCTGTTCAGCCAAGGTACATCAGTAGGCTGTGTGCCTTTTGTTAGTGGAGCCAGTGGCATAATCAGCTCTGGAAAAATCCACTAGCTCAAACAATGTCCTATGTTTATAATTACAGGTATATATATTTATCTTTTTCTGTGAGTAAAAGTAGACCAGGATGGAGAATCCATAAGTGCAAAACCAAATTAAACCGAAGTAGATTAAGAGGAATCATAAAATGGGGATACTGCTTTTTATGTTTTAATGGGAATTGCTCTTCTTTCTAATTCAGTTTTCTGAAAGCAGTGGTGGAACAGCTACCAGGCTGAATGGTGCTCATTTCAGCCCTGGAAAATGACAGCTCCAGTACAGTGGTCCTAGCTGTGCACTGGGGTGGCCATTCATTATTAGGTTATTGGAGTAATCTACTGTAGGAAGGAATTTGGAATGACTGCAATCTATCTGCCTGTCTGTTTTAATTTTTAAATAACATTATTTTGTGTAAGCTGCATGAAATCATTGCATGCATGGTAAGCTGCTTAGTAAAAAAATCTTTGTGAAGAAATAGATGCTATGAATTTGCAGTAGGCATGCAAAAATTTTCACATTTTTCACTCAATTAAACTCATTTGATAAAATAATTTGCTTACCAACTGAGAGACCATAGAGGGCAAGTTTCAGTGACACTGATGACTTTTAAACCCTTAAAACCAGGTTAAATTATAAAAATAATATTCCTGGCTATTTGGGGTCTTCATGGCCCTTGTGGCCCAGTCCCACCATACCACAGTTCCTTTGTCAGGTCTGTGCAATCAAGGGATAGGCTGGAGACCAGCTTTACCATGTAATTAGCTTTATGTTTTCATGTAAACTCCATTGTCATATTACCAGATTGCCTTACAACTGTGAGTACATTTACCTATGGAGGAATGAAAATGCTTTTTCCCCCTTTTAATAACTGAGAAAATGAGTCAGAGTATGAGTGATATATCTGTCATCGGGCAAGACTTCTACATTAGTATAGGAAACTGAATCACGTTTTTTTTAATTCCCAGATTAATATCTTTACCCAGGGGTAATGCACCCCTTGAATTGACTCATTGTCCTAAACCAGGAACAGCAAAAATGTGCTCCATGACTTAATGTACCCTGCTCTCTCTCCTGCCCCCACTAAGGAACAAATGCACTAGAAATGCCAGGTAGACTCTATTGCTTTTCTGTCCCATGTCCCTGTAGGAAAAAATGTCCAACCAGGATAATGTTCCTGGTTTGCATGCATAGACAGCATGGCTTTACTATTTTTCTTTCTGATCTGGTCTCAGCGACACATTGCAGCAACGATAAGGCTGTAGAGAACTGAGACTTGAGAAATATCACTTCACTCTTTATGAGGATTGCATTTATTGCAAAGCTGCTTCTGAAAAAGTGTTACGTATAGATAGTACTAGTGTTACAAAAGTTAATAGAGAACTGTTTGTCATAGATTTCAAAGGCCTTAAAAAAAAAGAAGGGGGGGAGAAAGTAATCAAAGATCAGTTCCCAGAACTATTAGTGTTGTCTCTGACCACAGAGGTCACCGCACTATCAGTTTTCTTTCTTCATCATCTCTCAATCAGGTCTCTATTCACCTGTACAAGAAGAGTGAGTTGTATAAACCACATTGTAAGATAAGTCTGAAATCTGGAAGCCTTTTAATTTAATGACAGCCTCTTTTTTCCTTTAGGTGACAAGGTTAAAGGGCAGTCTCAAGACTCCAATAATTTACGTCCCTTTACTTTCCTTCCTGTTAACTGAAAGGCCGTCATTTAGGAATCAAGTGGTTCATCCGCATAACAAAGCTTATTAATAACCTCTTTGTAAACAGGACTGTATAGTACAATAATAATTAAAAGATTTTTGCTAGGTATCAGAAATTCATTTGATATTAATTATGTGATTCCAAGGTCATAGTAAAATCTTTTGTTTGTGTTTAATTAGGATTTCTGTCTGCCACTAGGGACAAGAAAAAAGATACAGCAAAACAAGACTTCTACAGCTTGATTTGTATTCACTCCTACCAGCTCTAGCCCTGTCTGTCTTTGATTTTAGTGGAGTTACTCTTGATGAATAATAGTGTATATTATACATTGCAAAGCACCTGTGAAGAAATTTGTGGCCATTCTAATCCAGCACTTTGCAAACATCTGGACTAAAGGCTCAGACTTGCAAACTCTTAAGCAGAAGCATAACTTTTCATGTGAATCACCATATTGATATTTGTGAGCCAATTTAGATGAAACATTACAGCCCTTTCACAACACTCAAGATCATAATACAAGTGCTGTTGGAAAGGACCTTTTTGTTATGACAGAAGTCTCCAGATATTTCCTCAATGAGGATCGCTTGTCGAATATTCTTGGGGGAGGTGGGGCACAATGATCTAAGTTAGCCTCACTCTGTGAAGGTACAGGGACAGTCTTGGGCTTCCCAGTTACATGGATCTGTGGGATTTTTTTCAGGATGGTGGTATCTTGTGTGTGCCTCTACATCCAGCTTTTTGCTTGGATTAAGTTTGCACTTTCAAAGTGCGTTACCCAATTGCCCCCACTTACTATATTTTAGTTTGCATTATGGGTTGGTTCCAAAGCACATGAAAGGGATTCCTTTCAGATGAAGCTTGCTTAGTTGGTGGGATCCAGGAGCACCCCACGTGCGCTTCAGTCCCTGCGGGAAGTTTAGTCCATGGGGCCACTCTAGAGCGGGTCTGAAGTAAAAGCCCTGAGATACAGTGAATGTGGATGGATGTCAGATCTTCAGCACTCTTTCTGTCTACAGATCAACTCCTGCTGGGCTGCAGCACTTCCTAATATACGTATAGCTTTCATTTGTTTTCTTTTCTGCAGAAGAGTAGTAAGCTAGTAAGAAAGATTTGCATTTTTTTCCTTTAGAGAACCATGGTAGGAGACTTCGTGACAAGTTCAGACTTAGCTTGAAGGCTCTTACACCAGTGGAATTATAATCTTTTAGACTGAATTTCCTGAACTGATTTTGTGTTATAACTCAGGACCTTAGCAATGTGCAAAGGATTACACCTTAATTTTGAGTATCCATTACATGAACAGTCCTTACAAAGAAGCATTGAATTCAGTGGTATTACTTGCATGAGGAGGGATTCTTACAATCAAAATCTTATTTGTTGATTATTTTGTGTCCTCAGTTTGAGGTTCTTGGGATACTTAGGGAGCAACTTGATCCAAACTCCTTGGAGGGTTCCTTTGAATTACTTTGAATATAGTACTGTTTACTTCAGTTGGCTTTGGATCAGGGCTCTTGTCAGGATTAACAGCAGTGTCTTGTTTAAAAAGCAAGCAAACAAAACAAGAAATATAGATTTCTAGAAAGGTAAGATTTTTTAATATCTTTTGGCAGCTCTTGTGTTCTAGGGATTTAACTGAAAGACTTCCCTTTCTTTTTCTTCCTTGTTCTCTTTTCTGTTTGTTTTTTTGATCATGAGAACATTTTATTCATTCTCTCCCTTTGTAGAAATCATGAAGACCCTGGGCCATGTGATGATGGTCCATTTGATGTTTTCTTGCCACACGAACATGGCTTCTGCAGCTCACCAGTTCTTTTATTAACAAGTGCACTTGACTCAGCTTATGTCGCTTCAAGAGATCTGCCCTTACACAACATTTGAAATTCACATTTAAAGTAAAACTTTCATATAAGTCACTGTACTACATCTGATTATAATATATATTCTGGTGGGGGACATGCATAGCAAAGATTGTCCAGGGAATTAATTGAAACAGCTGACTGCTCTGTGTTTATCACTGTCATCTAATATTTGCAAGTAGTATTGGATGAAAAAGAATGCAGCAAACAAACTCCTCTGCTTCATCGCCTCAAAAAGCTACACAAACCCAAATTACATTTGTTATTTGATGAAAGACCATTACCAGCCAAAATGGATCCATTTATCTTGGAAAAACAGTATTTTGATACCTGTTTGATGAAAAATGTATTAAAGATTTTGAAAAGCAGAGTCTTTTTTTTTTTCTTCCCTGGGTATATGTTTGTCAGTGCCATATCTATGGCAGAACAGAACACAGTGAATGAAACGCTGTTGCGATTGTAAAAATGTTTGTTACAAATTTTACTGTAGTATGTTCATTATGCGAATAAAGCTACTATAGAACAGAGCATATAAAACAGATGCTGATACAGAATTCAACAGTGACTGTTAAAATATAATCCATAACTCCTAAAATACATAATTTTTTGGTTTTATTTTGTTTGTGTTTTTTTTTTTTTTTTTTGCTTTGGAAGATTCACTAGCGTGGCACTGAAGCCTTTAGACTTGATAGATTTGGAGGAACAAAATGTGCAGACAGGTGTGCACTTGCTTCATTGAAATTTAAATTAGTTATGAATTCTCAGGAACGAAATCAGCTCTTTCCATCAGGAGTGGAATTTCATACAGAAATGCAGTTGCAATTGCTGTGGTTATGTGAGTGTTTGTTTTGTGTTGTGAAAGAACCAAAATCAAATCTTAACACAGTGAGAAGGTTTGCTATAATGTATATTTAATTGAGATCATGGAGGCCAATTTTCTCTTTATGTATTTGGAGGCATATTTTATGGTTAATTTGTTTCTAAGTGTACAAAAATTCCAACCGTTGCCTCCTGATCCCCACATAAAATAATTGATGAGATGGTGCACAGGGAGCTCCTTAGAGGTCAGGAGGAAATGAGTCTGCTTCATCTGTGGGTAGTTTTTGAGTGGCCAGTATTTCATGTTCAAGGCTATTGAAGCCTCCAGGGGCACAGTTTCTTCCCAGCCTCTCTGTCAAGGATGTCTAATTCTGGGCAGCCATTCGGCCACATACTGTTATTTTTCATTTCAAAGAGCTTTTCCAGCCATCCTGTCTTGCTCTGTTTCACACATTTCTGTAACCTGTACTTGAGATGGAGGATTTTGGCTATAGTTCTTAGACTTTAGTTCTGAGAGAGTAAGACACAAACTTTCACTAGCTTTAAAGGCTTGTGGTCTCCTAAGACATATTTTTTAAAACTTAAATTCCACCTAGTTTCTGGATGCTAATCTGTTCTGTAGTAGAAAAGGTAGATGCAAATGGGAGACTTGAGGTCATGACTACTTTTCAATAAAATATTGTCATTTAGAATGGTGTAAGTTATTTCACCTACTACATTAAACAGAATGGCAGTAGCGAATAGCAGTAGAGTGCATTTGAAATAGATTAAGAACTGGCTGATTAACAGACCTTAAAATGTAGTTGTCAGTGAGAAGTTATAATGTCATGAGGATGGCTCAAATGAGGTTCCCCATGGGTGAGCTGTGGGTCCCATGCTACCTGATGTGTTCATTAGTGAACTCAAAGTAAATCACTGATGCTAAAATTTGCTGTAAATGATGCTAAGAGGCACACGTGAGTAAAAATAATCTGTACATATGGACCTATGTGCACTCAAGATGATTTTATATTTAAGACAGCAAAATAAATAAATAAAAACCCCCAATATCTGTACTCCTAGGAAAGAAGTGATTGCGGTACAGTCATACCGCTGTTGTGATATGACTGTATTTTAGAAAGTGGTGACCCTGAGGAAGGTTTAGCTGTCATGATAAGCAAGGACATGTGAGTTCCCAGTGTGATGGAACAATGGCAAAAAACGGCTGGGGGAAGTGGTACTGTCACACAGCTCCTGCAACTGTTAAAGCAGGAGTAGAAGCAGAAAGATGACTTTTAGCTCAGGATGTGGAATTGGCAGGATCAGTACAGGAATACTGTTTCCAGTTGAGAGGTCCCCAGTTTTGAAAGCATATTGCAAAATTTTAGATGATGGAGAAGCCACGCATAATTTTGAAAGACTTGAGAAAATGCCTTTGGGTAGTTAAGGATGTAGAGGCAGCTGTGTTTGCATTGCACAGCTTTTGGTTAAAAAACATAAATAAACCTTTGCTTCAGTTTCTCCTCCAAGGAATCTCACATTCCCAGATGAAAGTCTGAGCCACTAAGCTGTAGAACTGTGCCCCTATTAGTCCCGCTCACTTATCTAATGAACCATCATTTATTTTATATAATTTCAGTAAAGAAGGAGGAATGTTCTTCCTAAACAAAAATAATCTAAAACCTGATGCACTGGAAGCAGTTTCGAGGGGACATAGGTGATGGAATGTAATACCTTTTAGGAGAAAATAGATTAAAAAAGTGTTTTCCGTATCCTGGCTGAATATTACTCAGTTACTAGAGAAGAATTGTTTCTACCAAACTGATTGTGAACAGAAGCTCCTGCTACTCTATTTGGAAGGATCCTAGTCCAGTTTCTGTCTGTTTTCAAATGCCTGGATTGAGACCGGCAGAAGACTTCAGCTGTGGGACAGCTAATTTATTGATCTGGACAGGGGCTTGAATGCAGGTAGGCATCAGATTGCTCAGCTCTGGTTGTGTAATGAATGCACAGAAGCAGAAGTTCAAACACCTGGAGAAAGGTGACATTAAAAAGTAAAGTTCTTTGCCATTTAGGAGTCCTAGTGTTTAGGCAGTAATTGGGGGCTTTCAGGATCACAATTTTTGCTTCAGGCCGTCAGGAATTGAGCACATTTATGTGGAAGACTGAAGGCTCAGTTTTTCACTCTGATGGCCCAAAAGAAGTTGATTATACTCTCCTTATTATTCATCCATATCCGCCACCAAGTGAAGCGTTTTTTATTGCATTATTGTGTTACATTTTGACAACTAAATAATTCTAGACACTGTTCTCCCAGAGAAGTAGGAAAGAAAGTGTCTCAGAATGATTGGCACCTCTCTATCTGCTACCTGCAGAGCACGTTAAAATGATAGATGACTTTTCCACAAGCTGCAGAAAGTGGAAGGTTCATCCAGGGAATGTGGCCAGTAGCTCAACGTGGTGAAAGGCCAGGGTCTTTTATGTGCTTTACAGCTAGTCAAGCTGTTCAGGAGCATAGCCTAGCCTATGTGATCTGCCATGGACTTTGTGTTCTTGAAAAAAAAAAAAAGCAAGGACATGTGCATTCTGTTGTCCTTATTATTGTTCTAATTCACATACTGATTGTTTCTTCAAATTCACTAAAGAAATCATAGGTTTACGCAGGATGTGTAAGTACCAAGGTGCATTTTGTGGTTGTCAGAGTGCATCCCGTTCATTTTATATGTTTACTGTGTTCACACTTACGCAAGGCTCATGCAGTAAATGTATCTTCTCTGAAGAGTCCACCTCAATGAGTGAAGGAAAACAAGGAGGAGAAATTTGTAACCTGACTTTATATTCAGGTTCTTCATATCTGTGAACTTCTTTTTTAAGAGAAGGAACAATTGAATTGTTTTTACTTCTTCTGAAACTTGGCTACTCTTAGCAGTGCTCACAGAAAATTGCAACTTGTTTTGTTACTGAAAGATCTGGGTTGTTGAATTGCTGTCAGACTTGCTTTTATCCTATTACATGTTCTCAGGGAGTTGAAGGTGCAGTTTGACATTGAGGGGGGAAAAACTAAAACTGCACTCTCAAATGTTTCTCTCTGTCTTTCAGGTTCCCAGAATTACTTTTCTTTTCTTTTTTTCTTAAGTCATAACAGCCATGTAGAGTGTATTTCTGTTTAGGCCCAATCTCTGTATATTTGTGTGCTAAGTATTGCAGTGATAGTAAACAGACAGTCTAAAGGTGGCTCTGGACACCAGTCAAACCACAAAATAAGTGTGGTCACTTGTCAGTGAACACACTGGAACTCTTATGGCTGCTTGGCTGAAAGATCATGTCATGGCTCCTAATGCTGCTGTGGGAAAGCACCTTTTCATCTTGCATGTTCACAGACGTTCTGTTGTTTGTTCCTCATGGGTCTCTTGGGTTTGTCAGTTAACCTTGAGATTTAGTGCACTATTTGAGAGCTGGAAACCCCGCATGGATTAGCGATACTGTCTTGAAGACTGTATAGGTTTCTAAAGAAATTAGAAAAAACCCCCAAACACTTCCATCTGCAGTAGGCTCTGGTGTTGTACTGGCATGTGAAAATCTTTCTTCAGACTAACCTTAGCGTTGGACTTTAAAGACGAGAGTGAACATCTTAGCAGAGATCAAGAATTCTCACAGTTGGTATAATAAGTTATGTAAAATTGGAATTCAGTTCTAATATCAGTCTTCAATATATAGAGATCAGGCTGAAATCTGATTATTGAGAACTTCTCAGTTGCAGACTTCTCCCTCCTCTGTGGTGTTGCAGCCTGAAGAGACAGGGCTATATAGGCTTGCCTCTGGGAAGGAAGTAACAATTGTCAAAGACAAGAAGTAGCTATAAATATGACTAAGCTGAGATATAAACATGAGAATTTAACACCGTTGCTTAGAAAATGTTCTGCTCTAAAGAGTGAAATTCACTTTTAGGGGAATTAGGCAGCCAACAAAAGCACTGCTTAAACTACATTTAAGAGATGCGTTTAAATTCTGCATACCATTTCTGCCAGCACCTAGCACGTAGGTAAACACCACGTGTATTTCAAAGGAAAGTACTGGCAATTTTTCACCAGCTTCTTTTTTTAAAGTACATCTTGTAGTTTTAATTGATTGATTAAACCCACTCAAACTGCAAGATTTATTCTGGCCTGGTTACTGTTTGTATCTTTAAAACAAAAAGCCTATAAATAACAGCCATATCCGGAGCTAAGGTAAATTTGCATAGTGTCAATTAAGTTAATGATAGCATTATAGTGAATTATATCAGTGATCTAATTCTGTAATTTATTTTTATCTCTGTACCTTTATTTTTAAGTTGTCAGAGGGAGGGATCTTTTTTAACTATGGTTGGAAAAGTTCTTAAACGTCAGCAGAACTAATAACATCAGACCATCATCTTAGACTATCATAGACATTTAAATATGACAAAATCTAGAGCTCTAAACATGCCAGTTACAGAAATGTTTGGAAGAAAAGATGTTTACACTTACTTTTTAAAAAATCTAAATTCAAATCAATAACTATATTGAACTTCCACTTGAATCAGTCTTTGTTGATTAACTGAAATTACCATAGCATTGAAACCAATCCCAAATGCTGAAAACTCTGTTTCGTTCTTCTGTTTGTTGCTGTTATAAGTCTGTCTCAGTGGCTTCTGTCAGAATCGAAGAATATCACCACTAGTGATGATAAAGTAGATTTCACTGCCAGTGAGGGACTAAGTGATTAATATTTAGTAGTGAAGCGTGCTCTGATAACTCATGCCTTTTCGCTTTTCAAGCTTGGAATATATCATTTGAGGGGGAACTGAAATAGAATGAGGCGTAAAATCATAGGAGAGAGACATATTGGGAAGAAAGGAATTTGCTGTACTTTTTTTTGAGCCTCTGGAGCTGATACAGTAAGTTATTCATTATTCATGACAATTCTGCAAACAAAGCTGACAGCAATAAAATATGTGATTAATAGACTGTTCTTTAAGAAGATTACCAATACGAATAAATAGATAATGCCTGGGTAGTATTCCCATCTGCACATATGTATTAAATATTATTGAAAATTACTTTTTTCTTTGTCTCTGCTTCGATTGCATCTCAAATAATAAAACTTAGCCCTCAGCTTGAGCTCCCACCTCAAGTTTTCCTATTTCTATGTGTGCATTTGACCACTGCAATGCTAATATTATTGCTTGATACTGAGCTTTGTGTAATTGATCTCAACCTGCTTATTCCTATTGATCAGAGTGAACAGTATTTCAGTTGTGTTCGGAATAGTTGTATTCCCTCCTGATTTGGGATTTCATGCACGTTTGAGTGACATAATAGCTGCATTATGCAAGCATGCTGTAGTTCTGCAAGCATTATCATGGATGGATCATAATGGGTTTGCATCTTAGTTTTGTGACATAAAACTAGTAGGGAGAAACATAACAAGAGTAGTCATTGTGAGCAACTGCTGTGCTCTTCTGGAAACAAATAGCAAGAAACACCACGGTTCCTTACTCTTCCATGTTACGGCACCAGTATAAATCACTGCAGTGATTGGGGTAATCGCTGGTATGCATGATGGCCCAAACCTACCCCCATTATAAGACCCTGTGTTTTCAAGTCTCCCACTGTTTTTTGGAAGATAAAGATAATTCTGCAGATAACTCAGAAAAGGTATTCTTCCCTGCTTGTTCTGGTAGCTGAACCTGCGCAGGATAATTATACTTAAGAATCCATGCGTAAAGCTATGTTACCTTTCTAACGTCCTAAAATTGTCTGTTTTAATAGCTATAAGCTTGTAACTGATTTTTTACAGCTCTATCACAGCTAGAATGCTGTAGAATATAACAGTACTAGATTATCCTACACAGGAAGATCTTTTTCAAGATGAAAGTAAAAACCTGCTAAATAATAATCTGTGTGAAATAATTGCCTTCCCCATAGCAAGTCAGAAAGTGACATATATAAAGAATTTTTTTGAGAAGGAGAGCATCAGTACTTGCAACCTTTATCCTTGCAACGGATAAGAGGCAAGCATATATATATAGGAGACCATTCTTAACACAAACATTATTTCAAATCTTTCTGTGCTCTTCCTCATTATAGTGGGACTGTGTTTGGAAATACTGAGTGTTCGGTTCTCACTGTCTGTGTACTCAAAGACATATTCCATCATTTGTGATGATTCTGTGCCTAATATACAGATACTAACTTTACTTTTCTTATTCGTGGCCATTTTCATATATTGTAGCTGAAGCTATGTCTGAAAAACTTGGTCATTATTCATTCTCCTTTGTTCATACTCAAAAAAAGGTGATGATCACTTCTGGTAGTGGAATTAAGTGATGTACTTTCAGACAGCACAGCCTGAAAGTCTAGGGAAAGAGCCCAGCATACTGTGCAGCGGCATTTCTGGGAATGCATTATTGCTAGAAACAAAAGTAGCATGAATTATTTACCTAGAAATATTAAACTGGCTTGAGAACACTGCTGGAAGTAGAGGGGATTCTGGGCCTTGTGAATAATTCATGAAGCTTTATTTAACACAGACTTCTTTTTGTCTTCACAGACCAGTGAATCACATTTTATAACTTTTAGGATGTTTCTGTGTGTTTCATTCTACTTATAAATAGGTGGGATTTTCAATGCCTTCTAAGGAAGCACTGATCAGTAAAGTTCTAATTTTATGTTGACTCCTGAGTACCTGTTTGCTTTTTTCACAAGTAACGAGGTATGTAAGGAGTCAAAGTGGTGGTGTACAGGAAGAGGAGGTGTGTTATAGTTTCTGTTTGGTAATATACTTAGTCGTATTTTTGTGGATACTGTGGCACCCCAGTAACTTAACCCATGGATATCATGGTCTTTAGCTGCTTCCAAGATTTGCTCAGCAGCTTCCACAAGTAGGCCATTGTCTTCTCTGCTTCCTTTTCATAATTCTAAAATAATGTTACTATTTATATATAAGGATTTTATTAAGCAGCCCATTAAAATCTATCTCATCTCCTTCAGTGACCGTGAAAAGCTATTTGTGGCAACAGTCTTTCCTTTATCAGGCCATTCCAGAGGTTATCCCAAACAGGGGTGAGGACTGTTGCACATTCAGGACAATAAAGTTTTAGTACTAGTGATACTCTTGCCTGGTAAATAGCATGCCCTGGGTTACATAAATGCTTTCTTAGAACATGTGGTGAAACATCTTATTTTAGTGATGAGGCTTGAGCCATGTCTCCAAATGAGAAGAAAGAGTCTTTCCATTAATTTATACAAAATCCAGATTAAACTTCTAGCGCTACGTTCACGCCACAACTGTTATTTATATGTAGACATTAACTACTGACATGGAAAATGTTGCAGGCTAATCCTCAATCATTACGACAAAAAAATGCAAACTAAACAAGCCTAAAGTGCTCTAATATTTACTTATTTGTCAGGTGATTTTATTGAAAATAGTGCTTAATGTGATCAGAAATTTGTTTTCATACATGTGAATATTTCCACTGTTAACATTTGGAGATGCATCAGCTACTCCTGATTTGGTAAAGTTCAGATTTGAGCTTCTAATAATCTACTTGGGACTTTTAAATGTTTAATAGTTTCAAAGTCTGAAAGTTACATTGATATAAAAATAAAAGGAAAAACAATGAGCTGCTTTGGAACCCCAATGCAAACACTTGGTGCTTGATGGGGTGTCACTGGGGGCAGTGGGGCTTTTCCTCATAAATCAGTGCTCCCTTCAGGAATGCTGTTTGTTCAGATATGTGCCAGCAGGTATTAAGACTTTGGCTTTCCTTACTAAGGAGATGCAAGTGAGGGCCCATGGAATTGAATCAAAGTGCACTGAGGTCTCTGGAAGCACTTCTGAAGGCTGTGCTCTGGCCTCATGACTTCCAGAGGTACTGTCAATGCCTGTTTTTATGTATGTGAGCCTGTGAGACCTACAGGCTAGGATAACATCCTGTCTCATAATGTTTGTTTGAGTGCTGTTATGAATCAAAATAAGATGCTATTTCATTTACATGAATAGTGTCCCTTTTGTCATACTCTTCTAAAGGAAATGTGGTAATATAAGGAAAAAATAAAGGAGTCCTAGCTGGATTTGAGGAAAAGAAGATAAATGCTAGAAATATCAAAACCTCTCAAATTTCAGTAAAAGTCCTCCTCTTCTCCCTGATCAAAGAAGAGTTATGACTGCTATTTACCATGAGAGGCAGAGGTAGGATAGATCACAATGACATCCTGAATTTCACTTATGGACCTATGGTATATATGAAAAGAAAGCACGCTGAAAAAACACTTGAATCTATTTAAGGGCAATCTAGTTTCAGAACAGTGAAATTTCATCCTGTGAAAGGTACACAGTCTAGCAGATATGACTACATGGTGTTTCTTTACATTGAATTTTCTTATAAAAGCTCTGGTGGTAAGATACATTTCTCAGGAAGATTGCTCATTTCAAATATAGATTTAATAAAAACCATACAACAACCAACATCTGTTGGTGGATATCAGATGATTTACTTGTTTGCAGCACAGATCTGATAGTATTTGTAATTCATCTGGCTTCTTGGTGCTGGAAATTACACATTTGTAAAGAAAATTTTGACTAATGAATAAGGTGGATTTTTCTACTGGGTAGGTTTTCTCAACTTTGTGACCAAGACTTTTCCACCCCATGTCAGGACAAGTCAGTCAATTTGATTTATCTTTAAAGGAAGAGGGGAGTAGAAGAAGTGACCTGTAGTCCCTGCATCCCAGCGAGAGAATGGAAAAAACATAAGCAGTAATTAATTTCTACTGGTAGCCTTAATTTTTTCTGCTTTTGTGAGGATCTTCAACAATAGTGAGAAAAGAGTTACTCTTTGTTCTCTGCTGCTTACACAGTTGTTCTTCCTTAGGCTTGTTAAGGCAAATGTCACTGAAGCAAGAGGCTTTTAATCATCCAAATTAGTAAGGGACTATAGTCACCTATGTAGCTCCCTCTAGCAGAAATTTGTTAGTATCAAGCATATATACAATACCATATGTAATTATGGTGCCTATGGAAATACATTGTTTTTATCCTAAAGCTAATATTAGATTTCATCATAGGTTTTGGTTCAGTGCCTCTCCAGAGAAGCATATACTTTGTATTTTTGCTTTCACTGTATATATTGTGTTGCCATCTCTATGAATTAATTGTTCATCTTTAATAAAATTGAGAAAATTAGGGTGAAAATTATGATTGCTCCAGCGCCTGTATGACTGGAGCCTATCTGGAAGCCCTTTCTGCCACTTCTTTCACAGGACTGATTGATTCAAGGCATAATAGCAGTTCTCAGTTCTTTTTCAAGAGATGTGTGCAGTTAAAGCAAGGTTTGGCTGTTGTGTGTGCTGAAGTGACTGTATTTTGTCCTTTCTGATATTAGTACAAAGGTTGCTCATTTTCAGCTGAAAAACTGACTGCAGTGAATGAATGTTTTGCTATAGCAGCTGAACTGAAGAAAGAGGGGGGATGTGTGTGCATGTATGTAAAATGCTGATTGTGGATCAGCTCAAAGATCAAGATGCTTAAGGATTTTCATCAAAGGGGAAACTTTATTTGAGGTAAACGAGGCCTTTAGGTATTTTGAACAAATGTAAAGGTCTGATTCACAAAAGGTTTTAGGAAAAATTCATGAAGCAGGAAAGGAGACACAGTTCCTTTATATCTTGTAGTGTTTGGGATATTTGTTAGAGATGTGGTAAACGTCTTTTAAATCTTCCCAGATCAATCAGTCTGAAAAGTTAGGACCAGCCCACTCCAAGATTAAGAGAGGGACAGAGTATCTGTAAGGTCAGTCATATCCTACTTCCTGTAACTTGGCTTAAAGCCATTGCAGTTGAACCTGAACTATTTGAACCTGAATTTCATGCTTACTGGGTGACTGTTCTAGCTGTTATGTCAGAAGGCATAGTACCAAAACATTTCCAGTGGAAGCAAACAGCTTGAAGTCTTTATTTTCAAAAAGCTAATTTAAGTAATGTGTTTTTTTTCCTCTTTCCTGTCTCCTAATCTCCTTTCCTCTTTCCATTCTCCTAATGATCAAACTCTAAAAATGGTTCACCCAGTTCCAAGGTGCCTCTAGCTTCTGCCATTGAGATAACTTTTCTTCTCCTTTAGAACTACAAAGTAATCCTTGGGGGAAATTTATGAAGACTTCTAACTCTGTAAATTTATGATATACCACATTCTTCCTTTTTTCCTTCCACCTTGTAGTCAGTTACCGTTGTACCATTTGTGTGGCTTTTTCAGACTTCTGTCTTCAACCTCTCAGTTAATATTCATAGAAGTTGAATGTGCAGGAACCTTCGGTCATCACTACATGTCTAGGGAAAAGTCAGGTATCTCCTCTATCTCTGTAAAAACATCATTAAAAATAAGGCATCATTAAAATAAAGATAGGAGTTTGAAGTACATTATAATGGCGCTGCTTCTGTTATACTCAGTGCTAAGATCGCTGTTTTTCAGACCTGGGGAAGAAGTAGTAACGGTATATCTGCTATATATGTCATAAAAGATATTCCTTCCCATTAAAAGAAATACTACAGGCTAGCATGTGAATGATGTGCAAATTTCACTACACAATCTACGTAGAGTAAAACTTGATTCTGCGGATCACTGGAAGGTTTCAGATAATGTCCTCAGCATTTGAGAATGCCAAAGCTGAATTGCAAGCTGTAAGCACTTATTTTGTCTCTCTTGGACTACCACTGTTACCTGCAGGGGTTGTTGACTAGGGTATTTAGTTAAGCTGTGTGTAGTGTTTTGTCTCAAAGCAAGTTTAACCTCAATTCCCTGTGCCTTTTACTTAAATAATTATAGCCTGTGCTGCTGCCTTACATCAATACTGGGGTAATCTGTGCTAAGAAATACTATGCGCAGTTAAGAACTAGACACCAAGTGATAAAGACATGTATTAAAAGCCTCCAAATGGCCTTATTTAATGGGAAGTCTGCCTGGTGATATCATACACCATATTAAGTTGATTAGTATGTGGCTTTAAAAGACAGAAATACAATGGAGGTATTACATGTAGCACTATATAAAGTGCTGTGCATAGAAAATAATGAGGTTAAAGTCATTGTAACATTACAAAAAGCCAGTGATGAAAGTCACACAATTCATGAGTTGTTGCTTCTGCAGGAAATGCACATTTTCATTTTCTAGCCATAGCAGCACAGAAGTCACCATACTTCCCTTCCATGTTCAAGTATGCCGCCATAATTATATCAAAGCGACTGTTACATGATTCAAGAGAGAACATTGCTCCCCCACCATTTATTTATACTCCACATACAAATGCTGTCCTTGTGCAGTCACCCACTATAATGTGTTTATGACTAAAAGTCCTTGATTTTGCATGCAGACTCCAACACCTTCACCTTTGCTGAAGGTTTGCTGGGATCTGTTCCAGGATCACTCCTGATGAATGTCCAGGGGAGCCACTCAGATATCTTTTCCATCTATTGAAAAATAGCAGTATGAGGAAGGAAAGGTTTGTCAGCTCATTTTGTCTCCTTTAGATTTGAAGAGACTGTGAAATGTTTGCCTGTAAGTATGTATTTGCTTCTAAAATCTAGTGAACTGACTTTTTACTTTAGTGCCTTCTATTTACTGTCCGTGAATTTTCTGTAACACTCAAACATTACCTGCACGGATTGTCCATGAATAAAAATAACTCTTAATGTTGACTGAATGCAAAATTTAAGTGTTACATTTTACGGAAATATTTTGAATTTGTATGTGTCTCTGTGTTACAGGAATCACCAGTTGGCGAACTGAAACAATCTCTTATGTCTTCTGTAATGAAAGGAAAATACTTTTTTAGTGTTAGTAGTTTCCTGTGAGGGGGAAAGATTTATTTAAGGAATTCACTGGTTAACTTTACAACCAAATGTATGCAAGAATTTTGCCATGTTGTGTATATAAGCAAGTAAATACCAAACTTTTATTTTTTGATCTCAATCGTAAATGTCCATTCTGGTTCTATCACAGGCAATGCTAGTTATCTTCTGCAGCATAGTCCCCAAATCTTTTCCAGTCTGCATTTAAATAAGAGAGTCCATCTGTTGCTTCCTATAGAAGATGCTTCCCACCAAGATGAAGCACATTTGGAATTGCATTTTGTGCACTGAACGTCCTTCTTTTCTTCTTCTATTTTATGGTTGTATAACATGACACAGCTACCGATTCTCTACTTTGGATATGGTATATCTGACAACTGGTGGTTTTTTTTTTTTTTTTTTTTTGCATTTAATTGTAATTAGTTTCCTTCCAGCTATAAGCTTTAGGGAGAAATCAAAAACTTACTCAAATTCTTCCCTTTCTAATATCTAGCAAACCCTGATTAAAATTTTTCCTTATCAGTTCTTCTGTCATCTTTAATGAGTTCATACGATCTTCTCTAAAAAAAATTGAATCTATGAATACCTTCATAGTACTAATGAGGTACTAGGGTATAGAAACATGCACACCTTTTATTACTATTAAACATGTTCCTCTAAGGTACTCTCTGCTTTGCATATATATGTCTTCTTACTTGTTACTGCCTTTTTAGAAGAATTTCTGGCTTTTTTGATAGTTTATTTTGTTACTATGATGTGTAACAGGCCAGGCTAGGTGACTTGAACAGTCCCTTTTGGTGTCAGTGTCTCTGGTCTCTGACTGTAGGAGTTGCTCTGGAATTGTCTTCAAGTAACTGACTCAATAAAGTGGTGTTACCCATTTAGCTTCCAGCCTTCAGTTCAGCTGGAAAAAGTTTGATGTAAATAGAACCAAACCTGGTGAAAAAAGAACAAAAGAATAAAAAAAAGAAGCAATCCAATGGTCAGACGAATAGTAAATGCTTTGACTTTCTGCTTGATGAAACCTAGGGCTATTGGAAATAGCATCCCTTACAGCAAAAATGTCTGCAGAAGAGAAACTAGAAAAATGTTTTCCTATGCATTCTTCTAGACTTGACAACAATTTCTCCCATGAAATGCAATGCAGAATCCATCTTCTAGTGCTCCTTTCCTGGGAAAGAATGACTCCCTCAGCTGGCTATCTGAGCTCAAGTATTTTACATTTATCAGTTCAGTCTTTATTACAGTATATTACCAATTGCTGTGGTTTAACCCCGGCCAGCAACTAAGCCCCACCCAGCCACTTGCTCCCTCCTCACCGGTGGGATGGCAGAGAGAATCAAAAGAGTAAAAGTGAGAAAACTCATGGGTGGAGATAAAGACAGTTTAATAGGTAAAGCAAAAGCTGTGCACGCAAGCAAAGCAAAACAAGGAATCCATTTGCTACTTCCCATGGGCAGACAGGTATTCAGCCATCTCCAGAAAAGCAGGGCTCCATCATGCATAACAGTTACTTGGCAAGACAGACGCCATCACTCTGAAAATCCCCCCCTTCCTCCTTCTTCCCCCAGCTTTGTATGCTGAGCATGACGCTATATGGTATGGAATAGCCCTTTGGCCAGTTGAGGTCAGCTGTCCTGGCTGTGCCCCCTCCCAGCTGCTTGTGCACCTCCTTGCTAGCAGAGTATGGGAAGCTGAAAAGTCCTTGACTTAGTGTAAACACTGCTTAGCAACACCTAAACCATCAGTGTGTTATCACGTTATTCTCATGCTAAATCCAACACACAGCACTATACCAGCTACTATCAAGAAAATTAACTCTATCTCAGTCAAAACCAGGACACCAATGTAAGGATGCAGAGGCATAAATAAAGCTATCGTAATAACTGAATTAGAAATATTGGTCATCTTACTTGCTGTCCAAATAAAAATATGAGTTGTTTTAATCCTTCTGGCCACAAGCATTTTTACTAGCATCTAATGAAGACATTAGAGTCCACTTCCATCACTGCCAATGGCACCATGAGCAATCATAAAGTACTATGTAGCAAGCTCAGTTTCTGTGCCCAAGCTGTTGAGGGAAATTTTTTCTAAATCAAAGGATGCAAAGCTAGGCAGGGTGCTTTTATGGCTGAAGTTGCTCTGGGTGACAGGCAAAATACTCTGGATGTGAGTACGGTGTAAGTGACGTAGAAAGTACTGCCCTTGTCTGTGCTGGGGTTTACTCTCAGTGTTTTGCTTCTATGACTTATCAGTCAGAAGTTGCCCCAATATATTAAGCTTTTAAGTATTTTAATATTTCCTCTAAACCCACATATTATTGAAATGATTCATTTAATATTTACCAAAAAATCATTAAAGTATAATTATAAAAGAAAAACCTATTGAAAGGAAAAAAAATCACTATTTTTGCACTTTTTGAAACATGTTTTTAGTTATATTGATTAATTACATATTAATTGGGCCAGCATCTCTAGTGCACAAGTAAATCCATCTGAATTCGTGATCTGGATTAAGTGACTGGTGCTGTGCCAGGTGAGCACAGGTTCAGGATCTGGTCTGAGAGATGAGCCTTTCCCAGACGCACATGCCTGGGCTGCCATGACAGTCATCCTTCTCTTCCCTCCCTGCAAGCCCGTGCTCATGCCTCTGCTCGGCCAGCCGTCTCAGCGGCGGCTTAGTCTTATCATAGAATCATAGAATAGAATCATAGAATCATAGAATTGTTAAGGTTGGAAAAGACCCTTAAGATCATCAGGTCCAACCGTTAACCTACCACCGCCAAGTCCGCCACTAAACCATGTCTTATAACGATTAATGCCACTCTGGCTTCTTTTGCATGAGAATCATGATTTTAGTAGGAATTGCATTTTTAAATTGCTACTTGGAAGAGAATCACTGACTTCACATTTATGTTATATGAACTGTATTTTTTTTAAATGACCTATATATAAAGTTGTGGAATTGATATTATTTGTTGGTATGTGATGTATATTCACATTATTATATGATGTGATTGATGTTAATTGTACATTTTGAATAGTTAAGTGAATGGGTACTATCTTATCAGGTAGGCAGTATAAGAACTTCTCAACAAGATGAGTATCCTCTTAAAGAGGATGAGTATTATATTACCTCTTTCACAAGGATATAGGAATCCTGATGTGGTCTACATGATGTAGCTAATATTTACCATTTGGTAATGATTTGTAGGACTTTTTTATTGACTTTATAATGGTGTATGTAAGTTGTCTGATCAAATATGTAAAAAAATATATTGTACAGTGTTAGATGCCACATCACTTTAACATTTAACTATGCTAGGATGTGCGAGCATTGTACTGTTTATCCCCCCCTTAGGTATATGTATAACCAGCTGTCTATTTTACAAGTGAAAAATAAATGCAATAAAATCTCAGATACTAATTAGAAGTAGTACCTAAAAATGCAGTACTTGGAAATAACTGTGTGCTGAAAGACTTCAAAGGCTTTTTGTCTTAAAAAGCTAGCATGTTAGAAAAAATGAAATGCAGATTATTTATTACATTACAATTTTTTCCATTGCCTTGTGGTATTTCAAACGAAGAGTGTTTAATTGGCTATAAGACTGCAGAAGCATGGTTGATAGCATTTTGCCTGTTTTTTCATAGCTAAAAATAAAATTATGTTCCATAGGTACTCCTGTAATTATTGCCTATTTACTGAAAATGTTGACTGTATTTTTCCTTGAATTATTTGGTGTATATTCCCAATATTTTTCCTAGAGGTAGGAAGAACAGTGATTAAGTCCTGCAGTAAGGACCAGAGCCAAGCTGTGCCAAACTTTGTCAGTGATGAGTTTCAAATATTTTGAAAGTTACAGTTTTCTCCTAGCTGCTTTCCTTGCTGTAGGGAATAAGTAACCTGCTCTTGCCAAGAGCTAGCTACTTTCTTTCTTTTTTTTTTTTGAAGTGAGAATTAAGGCACTTCTCTCTCCTTTCCTCTCATCTCCCCAAAACCAAGTATGCCAAGCATGTCCTCGTCACTGAGCACAGACTCATAGTGCTGGTATTTCACTCCAGGGAGCTTGGAAGCTTTCTTCCTCTGCCCTTCTGCTGAGTAAGAAATGTGAAAAGTCTCTCTTAGAGTCATTGGTATCAGGCCAAGGGTTCTTGGCCCAAACTAGGCATCTGCTTGGAATAAGACATCCATCCTCAAATGTAGTAGCTAATTTCTTCCTAGGAAATAGTTTCCTTCCTAGGAAACTCCATTTGTGGGTTCTCAGAGTCAAAAAAGTGGAATACCTCTGTTGCCAATGCAGGGCTGTGCCTTTAAAGCTGATCCAATGCTCTTTTTGTCTAAGTTGAAAATCAGTGTTACAGTAACAGTGATGTTGTCACTGTTTATTGGGTGTCACGCCACTGCAGAAAAAGCAATGTTTGCGCCCTTTGCAGATGTAATATGTGTGTGTTTGTATGGGGCATAGAAATTTATATACACATCTTAATTAAATTAAGTAATAGAAGTTGAGTAATTGGTCTTTAGATACATCATTGCTACCTGTGACTTCCAGTGGCCCAGCTACAAAATGTATTTTCAGAGCCAAAATGAACCATATCTAAGTATTCAGAGTAGGTTTAGCCCTGAAAACTTAAATAGTGTCACTAAATGGAGCCTTGCTGAAAGATACTGCTCCTGAAAATGTGAGGGGCTAGAAAAGGATGTTGAGAAACTGAATGCAAGTTTATGATGTATGCTGCCCTTTTTTCTCTGTATAAAGAGAAAATTTTCCAATATGTTACGAAAAACTGTTTTTGGTATTATGCATGTCTATGCCTTTGGCACAGGTCCATTTTAAAAAGTGTAGTGTGATTGTTTCAGTATAGAATACAAAGGATTCTTGAATTGTGACCTACAGTGGTGGAGGAAGCCTCTACGTTGTTCCTGTAGGCTGTTTTGATGGGAGACATGAGGCAATAAGGAAGTGCCGGACATTTTTTATTTTTAACATTCCTTTTTTTCAGGCAATTAATGTTTTTATGCCGTCCCTTGCAGCCTCCCTGGCTTGGTGCTGTCAGCAGTATGTGCTGTGCAGCTGTGAGATGTAGCCCGTCCTTACAGGTGGTTACAGCCCTGTTGGCTGGATCCGTGTTTACTGGCGCTTGTGAGTCCAAACCCCCCCCATGGCTCTGAGCAGAACAGCAACAGCTGAACATAGGAGTCTCTGTCCTCATTGCTTGGTAGAGATTTTCAAAGAAAAACTACTTCCACAATTTTTTAGACTGTATTTCTCTGAGCCCTTTACTGTTTTGGAAAGCACAGATCCCGACAGACTTGCAAATATAACCATTGGCTTCTTTGTATGTGTAGTATATAATACAAATATGTTTCCTCTGTGCAAAGCTATAATGATCGAAGGGCAGTATTTGAGGCTGTTTTCTATAATGGGTGAGGGGAAGATATTTTAAGTGGTTGTGCTAAGCCCTTGAATGGCAAAATGCTGAAGCAACAGTGTAGGGCCAGTCCCTACAGGTATGTTTGGAGTATGCTGGATAAGTTTAGACATAATTTTGTATTTTTACCCTAATAGTGAATTGTTACAGTGACACAAACTGGATTCAGACAGCAGAAGTGGTGCGCTCCACAGAACAGAGCAGACTAGGCTTTAAGTTCTGGCGTTTCCTTAGTGTGTTTCACATTACACTGTAAAATTAAACGGATTTCATTTATCGATAGTTCCCTCAGGCATTATTATAGTGAAAGGTCTTTCTTTATGTAAGGTGTTAATGGCATCGTGGTAGGATTTGTTTTTCTCTGTTGTCAGCTCACATTATAATATCAAGAGATACAGTGGATTCTGCATTAAAGTGTTTAATGCAAGTCTGCATGCTTTTTATAAAAGAAAACCCAACAAGAAATTATAGACCCAGTGCTGGAATTGCAGGTCAAAATCCTGTAATCTGTGCTCTGAAAGAATTCAGGATAGAAGGCTATAATGACCTCTTTTGGCCTTTAAATCTCTGAATCTACTGTGTGTAATGAATGCAGTTTATTCTATTTCCATCAGTTCTGACTGTCCAGCCTTTATGTAGTTGGAATATATAATTTGGAAGACAAAATCCACTTCATGTACTGCAGATCAGTACGTGGAACTGCTAAGTAGCTTCCCTGCAGTGACTTCAATTTCAACCTGTAAACTAGAATAAGGTTCATGTTTAGAACTACTAAAAGTGCTCTGCATTTGGAAAAAATTGGAACATTTCTGTCTATGTTCCAATTTGGTGCATGAAGTTTTTTTTTTTGTTTGCATGGAAAATGAAAATAATAGAACAAAATCTCTTTGACAAATTCAGCATCAGGAAAAATGTTTAATAAAGATGATAAAAATGAATAAATGTAAACAAATTTAAGATCTCTCATTTAGCAAGGTATTTAATATTCTTCCAAAGCAAAATATTTAGGTTTGAAAATATGGATGTTCTGCCAAAGGCAAAGTTACAGCAAAACAGATTTCATTCCTGTTAATATTTGTGATCAGCCCTTCTTACGTGCCCTGTAATACATCCTTGGTAATGGAGTAGAGGAGGAAAAGCAAGGCTGTTTCTGTTCAGGGTTTCCTCATGACATAATGGTGCTTATTCTGGATCCATTTATTTTAATAATTATAGATTATGAGCACTGGGCATATATTTTTCACCTTTCATCCTCTATTTTATTCAATCCTTCTAGCGATTTTCCTGGTTTTTCGGTGCAAAAATAAAAAAATCTCCAAACAGGTGTGTTAAACTTTTAATAGAATAATTTCTAGGCATCTAAAGCAGTTATTGAGCAAGTATAGATTAACTAATGAAGTTAGCATTTTAATGAAAAAAATGACACTTTTACTTAGGGAAAACCAGAAACTAATAAAATCAGTAACAATGTTAATCTGAAAGGGGAGCATAATTCAAATGGAAAATAAAAGGTGAATTGCTTGAATTATCTGATCAGAAGCAGGTAAACAGTGTAATTCCCTGGAATAATCAGTAGGATAAATTTGGAACCATAATTTAAATATTTATTCTTTGAAACTAATGTATCACTAAAGTGTGGAGAAAAGTTCTATTTTTTCACTTGCACATCACACCTGGAGCAGATCTGTGCTCCTCCTTTTGTGGGTAGCATGCAGTCAAATTACCACCAGATGTTCACGCTGTTAAAGAACAGTTGTTGGCTTGCCAAGGGTGCCATTGTTTAACCTTTCCTTGATTTTCTTCTTGTTGTAATATTGCCATTCAGCTACATTTTATTTTAAATTAATTGCATAGATGAGCTGCACAAAATGTCCCTAACTAACATGTCACCTTTGTAATTTTGAAAGAAGTAAAGTACATGAAGATTATGTTAGATAGAAACTTAATTGCTTGTGCCTCTTTCCCTTTGGAACTAAGACTTCATCTTTGAGCCAAATGAAATCTGTTGGCGAATGCTCCAGAATACAATCAGAATCCTTTCCAGGCCAGGGGCTTTAGTTGATCTGTTTCTATCAGAAGGGTTGTTCGTATGAGTTTGAGCTTTAGATCTGAGTGTTCTGTTTGCATCCTGAGAATAAGACCATTTCCTAGGTCATTTCATCCTCCAGTCCCACTTCCTACTTTTATGGAGCTTGCACTGAGTGTGCCACGTGGGGCAGGACCCACTGGATCAAGATAAGCACTGTTCTGGTGCTCCTACACAGTTACTGGCACTCCCTGTCTAATTCCCCACGCTTCAGCAGACCAGTGGAATTACATATACAGACTAGACAATGATATCCAAAGCAAATGAATGCCAAAGGAAATTCTGCCAGTGTTTTCAAATGTTGATGCCAAATCTGTGTTTCCATATCTATGTTGATTAGAGTCCTACACACTCGCCATTTAATTTTCAAATTAGTTAGCAGGGGTATTTCCCAAGAACTCCAGTAGTGTGGTAGGTAATGAACACATACAAAAACAAGGCCTCTTAAGTGTTTTCATTTCATAAGTTAAATTTAGATACACAGGATTTAATACTTCTGTGCAAGAATGTTAATGGCACATGTGACTTTTGAATGTCTAATTTCTATTCCAAGTCCAGATGACTGATCAGTAGAAATAATTTAATATACACTGGTATTTTAAGTTCATAAAAAGATACAAATAAAATCACAAAACAGTGCCTTGATGTGATTTATGTATTACTGTTTGAATGATAATTCTTAAGAGGTAATGATCTTCATTTAATCAACATGTTTTTCTCATAAATCAAAATGAGACACCTGCTATTTTGGAAAGACCAGGTTAAATAATTAAGTGTGAACAGAAATTTGCCTACCTTTGTTTTTTTTTATAATAACTTAGAATATTTTGTATATCCTTTGGTAGTATAAAATAGAAAAACCACCAAGTCCTGTCAATCGGGTAGTTCTGTGACATTTAGCTGCACCTGCTAAATTGTGGGTCCACTGCACTGTGAAGCAAAACTCTCATTAACTCCAGTACAGTCAGGATTTTAACAAAGATGTCTAAATTCTAGCAAAGCTGTTGGATTCAGTGCAATGAAATTGAAGCACATGGTAAATACCTCGCTGAAAAGGGCTGAGAGTAAATGCACTAGTGGCTTACTGAATTTTTTGTACCTACTGCCATAATGATGAATATTTTTTAAAATAAGAAACATTGCTATTGCACACAGATACTTTAAATTATTATTCAGCATCATATTTTTAAACTTAATTTCATTTTCAGTGGCAGCAAATTGATAGCCGCAAAATATGTCTTATTTTTATCTATAAGTCAGAATTTCAAAATAGATTTAAACTACATATCTGAGATCACAAACTTTTACGTTTTGCTACTCAATAGTGAGCAGATGCTCACTCTCAGACCTACACACAAAGTAATAAAAAATAGAGGGGATTGGTTTTCACAGATAATTAGCAATCCCTTCTATCACATGTTCCCCATCTCAAATGGTGTACATTATCACTATCCAGTTGATGATGATATAACTATTTCTAGAGGTAGAGGCTCAGACTTTGAGCTGTGGAGATACCTTGTTCACTCCTAGCCAAAATAGCAGCTATGTTGACAAGCATTTACACCAAGTAGCAGTGTGTTTGTGGCACTGGAGGAGGCTTGCATCCACATGTGCAGAACCTCAAGGAAAAGACTGTGTGTACATAAAAGAACCATCTCTATTTTTGTTATTAGTATTTTTTCGTACTAGTAAATAAATCCAAAGCATTTTTGGCTTTTGAATACTTTCCTAGTTTTGATAACTGAAGATTCGGTACCATTTGTGAAATGGAGATGCACTCTGTGTTGTACTAGTCATGGAAAAGGCAGTAGAGAGCCATTCAAATAAGGCTAGATAGAATTAATATTCTTCTGGTCATTTAATATTGTGACACACTCCAATAGATAATCAACATTATTTCCATTCTTAGATTATTCTCTTCCTGTATTGACTATGGGCCAAGGTTCAACACAGTCAACCCATTCATTACAGAGAGTTTGCTTCTGTAATGGCTAATGAGGTAATTTTTTTGTGTATGTGATGCAGTCTTATAACAGCAATGCCAGGCATGGTAAATTTGGTGATTGTTTTCATTACAGTAGAAAGCTTATTCTGAAGAAGTGAATAGTCATTAAAAAATAATGAAAATGGAGCACTGAATGGGAATGTTATTTGCCACCATCATACTCTGAAAATTGGTATTTAATGGGATTGATATGCATTTTTTCTTTTGGGTCACAATATATTGTCCTCTGATTTCATTGACTGCAGTTGGAGAGTTATGATACATTGGTAGAAGGTCATCCCATCCTGGATGAAACATATGATAAGAACTGGGTAAAACTAATTTGATAGTATACATACATTTGTTTCACCGTTCAAGTGACTGTGAATACTTGTTCTCCACAATACCATCTGCAGGTTTCCTCAGCAGCAAATAATCTGACTCTAGACTATCCTTGCTCTCATTTTGGGTTTAGGTATTACATTGCCTAATCACATGCTCTGTATCCTCTATTTTGATTATAATTTCTTCAAGATGAAGTTTACTACAGCTTGTACAATTTCCACGTACTACAGAAATTAGCTGGAGAGCAGTAAATAATAAGCATCAGCATTGTCAGCGTAAACCCCGAAATCCTACAGTGTGACCTCGTTTGGTTTTGATTTCCTCTGCTGGGAGTGCCAGATTCTCGAGGGATCCATTACGCAGCTTGTTAAGGACAGCCCTGAGGCCACTTCGATATCATACTTGCAATCTTTCTGCTGGAGGCCTGCAGCCTGAGCGTGATGGTAGGCACTGAGCCATCAGCTCTGGCTGAATCAGCTTGCTGAGACGCCTTCATGTGGACAAAAGCCGGTGAGCAAACTGCAGCCCTACGGCTGCTCCAGAGACTGGTCTTTTACTGTGATATGTAAATAGTCACTGGTTGGGCTTGTCTACGAAACACCAGTTGCATCTAGAGCACCACAGAAGTAGGAATGATGGTGAGCTCTCGGGAGTGTTTGAGAGGCGCAGGAAGTTCATGTTTCTATTGCAGGTTGAAATACTCAGTTTTATTTGAGGAGTAGAGAAGCATATAAATCTTCCTTCCTTGAAATCACTGTATCTTATCCAAAGTGCAGCCCTGCCAATTCAGTAATCTGTGTGAAATCCAGCCTGGGCCACAGAGCCTACTCCACAGCAGAGCCGTTGGCATACCGTCTGGCTTGTCCTCTTGACAGTCTCAGCAGAAAGGTCAACTCCCGAGGCTGTCAGAGAAGTGCTGCTGTTTGAGACACCTTATTATCTGTCTGGGGAAGAGGCTGGGATAGGATGTGTGACTGAGACTGCCAATTTGTTCCCTAATTTTCTCAATAGTCCAGAGACATGTACATTATTTCGGCAACAGCTGGCTGAGTCCATTGCCAAGCTGGCTCAGTAATGATCCTTGGTGCAATGCAAGAGGGCAACCAGAGATTACTTTTTTTATTCCTGACCAAAAATATTTCCATGTAGCTGGGAAAGCTGAGCAGTTTTGTGGGAAATTTAGGGAAAGATGGAATGTTGTGTGCTGGCAAAATTACATCTACAAGAATGTCTGATGTTTCACCATCACTGCACAATGAGGGGTGAGAAAACCAACGTGCTGGTATAGCTTTCCCTACTCTTCCTTTTTAGAGTTTTTAACACCTTAAGTACAGTACATGTTCTAATTTGAAGTCCCTATCATTTTTTTTAAAGAGAGAACAGCTAAATAAAACTGTAGGTACCAGAAGGCATCCAGGAGTAATAACCTGGTGGACCTTAGTGGAGTTGCGTGGCACACGAGCAGTGATGTAACCTATTAGGAAGGCTCTCTGTCTGTGAATACTGCCCCTTCCCCTCCTCTCTCTCTTGGTGCTGATTTACTGTTAATTGCATTTCAAACAAATTGGAACGGACTAATAGACTCAAGTCTATTATCCTAGCTTTTAACACCATGAAATCATGTTTAGTGCTTTGCTTTGCTCTAGGGGGGGAAATGAATATCCCTAACTTTTTCCTCCCTGTAATGACAGAAATACAGATGGAGATTTCTGCCTTAAAAAAATTGGAGTGGGGAAAGTGTGAGGAGGAATGGCAAATATAGTCAAATCTGCTTTAGTCCATCAACTGATTGCTCTTCAGGTTAGATAACTGCTTCCCATTTATGCTAGTGCACACTTAGATCTTTGCATTTTCATTTATTTTTATTCATTTGCTTTGTAGTGCTTTGTCCAGTTGTGTTCTAAAAGTGAAGAGGACTTTTATTACTTCTGATAGGGGATTCATTATGGCATAAGTCCTATTTTCTTTCAACTTTTTTTAATTGTTAGACAGCTGCTTAAATGATGTCAGTTAACATCTTCCTGTCACATGGTGTATTAACCATTTCAGCAACCTGGAGCTCAGCTGTAGCTGTGTTATCCTGAGCGTGCTCTTGAAAAAGAGAAAATGAAACAGACCCTGCTGGGGCAGCCTGGATTTGGGAAGTCTGAGTGAGCAAATCTATGTAGAGGTGCTCTGCACACTCCCAAGCAGAGTCGCAGGGAAGTAGAAGAGAATTGCAGGAAAATTTCTCCATGCAGGAAGACTGGAGAAGAAATACTTCCAGCAAGCTGTTTCTGCTATCTGCCATGGATGGCAGGACCAAAGCCCTCAAAGGACTGCAATTTAAGTTACCTGTTAATAAATTGGTAAACTTGTAGGAAAAACTTGGAAGTTTCTAAATTAGAACAGCTTTGTGTTACCATGACATTACATAGAAGAGGAATGGATCTTTCAAAAACCTGGGTGCAATGGTTTAGTTTTGCTGTGAAAACTAAGCTGACAGCATACCTCTGCGTAGAGCCCCAGTACAGTCACTGGGACTTTACTCAGCTACATTCTCTGTGATTACATGCATTTCATTCTATATAGCTAAATCCTTAGTGTCTTTGTGAAGTAATTCAGCTCCTTCCCTTGTGTTTACATCTTTCCAACATGTACAGAAGTGACTTGCTTAGGCAGTAGAGAGTCACATTCTTCCAGCTGAGCTGGTCACAGACGTTACTACCTGTGCCTGATGGTCGCTGTCCACCTTATTGCCTCCCACAGCTCTGCAGTGAATGTCTCCTCACCTGCTTCAAGTCAAACTCAAGAACTCAAGTTTAACTGCATGATATATTTCACTATTGTATTTTTTTCTCATAAATCAATTCCCCAGCGGATTTATTAATATTCAAAATCTGCCTAATTCCTCTGTCCCATCTGAAGGGCTGGCATGGCAATATCAGCAGCTGTAATAATGAGGCAGGATCCTGCACAATTGCATGATAAGGAAGATATCTGTGCTTTTGTAAATGAATAGTGACTGTTGAGAGAGTTGAATATTTCCATACCTTGATATACTAAAGTAATCGGGACCACTGAAAATCGGCATGAGTTGAGCATGACTTGGTATGATATCTGATGACAAGATTAGGAAAAGAGGAGGATACATTGATAAAGGATGGAGATTTGAATTATCTGGGCCAATCCAGAGTGCCTGGTCACTTTAGTCTGGAGGTGAAGAAGGTAGGAAGATAGATTTTGTGCAAATGCCTGCACTCTTAGTTTGTGCTAGTTGCTCCTTTCTGCACAAATATACAACATGCAATGAAGCATAATTAAAAAAAAAAATCCAGGTTGTTTTTGATTAGGCTGATTAATCCATCAATATCAGCATAACAGTCGAGATCTGCTCTCTCGGGCTCTATCTTCATGTTAATATAGCTCTGTGTAATAACTGAGAGGTCCACCTTCTCAGCAGAGCTAATTTGCTTGTGTCCGGCGGGATGCTACTGTGACTGCTGCTTCCATTTCTGTAGCTACTCTGCCATAAGATCTCCACCTGGTTTTTGGTTAGTATGTGTTGGGCATTAGAAGGCAGAGGGAAATAGACCACGTGTGGAAGTCAGAAAGTACAGGAATTACCTGTGTCTACAACTTTGCACGCCATTTTGAATAGGGAATCTTCTATGTAATGAAAGATTGTCTAGAAGAGTCATAGAGTATGTTATAAAACTAATGCAGAATAAATGTTTTCTTGAAAGCACTACTAACAAGAGCCTGAACTTTCAGAAAAGCAGTGGACATCTTGCTCAGCTGACACGTGACTTATCTGGCATATTGAAATTTGGTCTGTATCTGTAATATCTTTGTAAATGACTATTTTATTTAATTAGCAAACACTTAATTAGTCAAAGATTTGTCTAGCACCTCCTGTTCATTAAATCAGAAAGCATTCTCTATTTTAATTAGCATGACATTTTCTATAATCAATTTAATGAAATGCCATCTGCACTTCTAATAATACTGTGTACAGCAAAGGCTGATTGACGTGTATGTTGACAGCAAGATATCAACCTTCTCTTATGTTTGTATTTTTAAAAAGTGTAAAATATAAGGAAAAGGAGGACTCTGACTTGCTAATACTGCTGTTTGTGCTGCAAAGCAGAATTTTATTTAAACAACCCAAAACTTAGTACGTATTTTCAATGGGAAAACAAGCATTTACAATCTTCAGGTTAACACTATCAGTAATTTCAAAAGACTGCCCTGAGGCCTCCTTATTCTAGATATTGTGGAGCAGATTTTCAGCATTACTTGGATGTCTCTCCTCTTTCCTTCAATTTTTAGATGCTACTTATAGCTCTCAAGACTGTTTAATAGATTGCCTTAATATCAGATGGGTTCTATGCACAAAGCTGCCTGAGTACTGACGCTGCTGTATCACCAGCAAACTCCTTGGGCCCTGCCCTCGAACAGGAGCCCCAGGGCTCATCAGCTGGGCCTCCTCCGGCTGAGCGTAAGGCAGGCTCTGCTAGAAGGATGGGAGGATGGATCTGCTCCTCTTGCTGTGGTACTCGCTGGATAGGGGGAAGCCCCAGATTTGGGTCCCTGTTCTGTATTATCATGAGAACAGAAAAAACAAAGTGAACAGAAGCCCATCAGGTTTCTGTAATGCTCATGATTAGTAACTGAGAGGAGGTTAGGATGTGAATACTTAAAGCATGTCAGTGCCTAGTACTTCTGGGCTCCTTTAGGCAACTAGCTTAGGCTGAGATTTACAGTGCTATGTACAAATTAGCCAGCAATTAGCTGTCTATGCTCTGTGTACCTTCTTTATAAATCAGTTTTTTTCTTCAAACTATTCAATATCAGTATTAGTAAAATCTAAAACACTATTGAGCCAGGTCCTAGCAAGTTGGACTTGACATGTCTCCATTGAAATTGATGGATCCACACAAGTTTATCTCAGGAGTTACCGTGAAATAAACCTTGTTATCAACAAATAATCCAAATTTAGCAAATATTCTACCAAAGTACTTTTGTTTGGCAAACAAAATTTACATTAACAATACTGTGAATTTAGTAGGAAGTAGGGTTTTTTTCCCCAGAGGACTACTATTGATTCAGTTACTCCTTGTCACTATTAGCACCAGCAGAGATTATTCAAGTTAATCTCAGTGAACATGGTGGCAATGTAGATCTACAAGCTAGGCAGCTTTTAGTTTTATGATAAGCTTGGATTGCTGTGATGACTATTACAGGCTAGAGGAGAAACACAATATGTATTCACGGGTTAAAATTCACAGCAAAAACTGTGAATAGAATAGAATAATATTCAATAAAATAAACCTACTGGTAGCAACACAACTCTTGCATGGCTAAGATGAAGCACGCATAGAATATTGGAGGCTCAGATTCAGGAATCTCCTAACTCCTGTGGCTTTAGTGAGCCTAAGCTGCTCTTTAAGGTTTCATAAATTCTCAGAGTCCATGCAGGGCAGGATTCCTGCTTTTATACTTTATCAGGGAATCCCTACTTGTTCCTGAAGCTGTTGGATCTTTCCAAGTACAACACTGATGACTTAGTACTTTGTTAACTGGTCGTGTCTCATATCTCTATTGGTCTAGGATCTCTTGTAATATATCCCATATCTAGAGACCTACAGAAATCACAAAACATTTAATGTTACCTTTGTTCATTCAAACGTGGGACATGACTAGCTTTCTCTTGCCTTCTACAGCTGAAATATGCAGTTAATAAGTGTGTCAACAGTTTAAGGCACACAGGGAATCTCTTGGAGTGACTCTGTGGGGGAAAAAAAAAGTGATAAGTAGCCTGGAGCTTTTTCTGTCATGTACAGGCCTGAATATGCAATACCACCAATAAAAGAAGAAAACTTCCAACTACTAAAAAGTTGGATCAATATTGAGGTGAAAGTAAAGGAAAGGACTAAAAATCAAGAGACTTGAGTTCCTCAACGTGTTATTGATGGGCTGTGTGACCTGCGGCAGATCACTTCAGCTCCTTGTCTATCTTCTGTATCTATTACTTTTTGTATTGTCTTTTCTAATTCTTTGGAGCAGGAAACTGATGATATGTAATAAAGTTTTTAGCACAACACACTTGTGCATCTGTAAACAAGGAAAAGCTTGGTTTCTGAGGAAATAGTTGCCCTACTTAATATTAATTGTATGTTTGTGAAGTAAGGCACAATGGCTGTCTTTAAGTAAATCTTGTTTTTCAAGTTCATGAAAGAACAATGAATGTTCATTTGGGGAACACTAGTGAAAGAGAATAAAGAAACTTGGGTCACAACAACCCCATGCAATACTACAGGCTTGGGGAAGAGTCGCTGGAGAGCTGCCTGGCAGAAAAGGACCCGGGGTGCTGGTTGACAGCCGGCTGAATATGAGTTGACAGTGTGCCGAAGTGGCCAAGAAGGCCAATAGCATCCTGGCTTGCATCAGAAATAGTGTGGCCAGGAGGACTAGGGAAGTGATCGTCCCCCTGGACTCAGCACCGGTGAGGCCGCACCTCAAATCTTGTGTTCAGTTTTGGGCCCCTCACTCCAAGAAGGACATGGAGGTGCTGGAGCCAAAGAAGGGCAATGAAGCTGGTGAAGGGTCTGGAGCACAAGTCTTATGAGGAGCGGCTGAGGGAGCTGGGGTTGTTTAGTTTGGAGAAGAGGAGGCTGAGGGGAGACCTTATTGCCCTCTACAACTACCTGAAAGGAGGTTGTAGTGAGGTGGTGGTCAGTCTCTTCTCCCAAGTAACAAGGGATAGGACAAGAGCAAATGGCCTCAGGTTGTGCCAGGAGAGATTTAGGTTGGATATTAGGAAAAACTTCTTCGTTGAAAGGGTAGTCAGGCACTGGACCAGGCTGCCCAGGGAAGTGGTTGAGTCCCCATCCCTGGAAGTATTTAAGAGACGTGTAGATGTGGTGCTTAGGGCCATAGTTTAGTGGTGGGCTTGGCAGTGCTAGGTTAACAGTTGGACTTGATGATCTTCAAGGTCTTTTCCAACCTAAGCAATTCTATGATTCTATGATTCTAAACAGCTCAGTGGACTAACATCGCACAACTGTTGTTTGAAATAATTAGATAATTTATTTGGCAAAGCAATTGCAGTCTAGATACCACTTCTCCTAGCATTGCTTACAGATACAATCATTTTGAGTGAAGATAATAGAGGCTGGCTCTAAACAATAATAGGGTTTTAGGTGTTTGGAATATGGAGGCTTAGTCACAACTTAGATTTGCTTTAAAGTATATGGTAACTCGCCCTTTCAACCCAGTCTGTGTAATTTAAATTACAGGATGGGTTGCTTAAGTTCAGTGACATGTGAAATCAGAGCTTATATTCATCAAATAAATCATCACCGTTCAGTGTCGTGCTTTCAGAAAGCTAAATCGTTAAAGGCCATATAGACCCTGGGCCAAATTCTTACACTAGCACAATTCAAGACTTGATTTTCAGTGATGGTGATGTAATTAAGGATGGAAGTTAGTCCATTTTTCCCCCAAATAATACATAATTTTTCATTAGAATTTAAAAGGGCCTGAATTTTTTTAGGTAATGTGAACGTATGTGATGCCATGTGAAGCTACTTGGAACAGTGAGTGCTGCAAATTAATTCTGTAGCATTTAGGACATGGCAGAGTGATGTCAATTCAATAAATGAGGGTAAATTCAAGAAATGAGGGTAAAGAAGTTATTGCAGAATTGATGGGGGTGAAGCTGCTTGTCAAATACGAAAAGTTTTGCATTGATTTCTCTGCATTTCTTGATATTTTGCCTGTACTTTGACATTCCCTGGAACAATGTATATTAGGCCAGGCACAGTATAGAGCTGCATCGCCTGCAAACAACACATAGCCTGATCCTGAGCAGAACCTTTACCAGTGTTCAACCTAAAACAGGAACAATAGCCTTAATAAAACTGTTTACGTGAAATGCTGCTTTCATTTTAAAAATACCTGAGATATGATGATGCCATATTTAAGTACTAGTTGCATCACGGAGGGCTATATTTATAATATTGATATATACATCCAAACTATGATTTAAATTGTGTGGCTTAATCATTTCAGCAGAACATGTGTTCCACATTCTTTGCCTAGAAATAGAGCACATAATGAAAAGATTTACTTTTAAAAACATATGATAGCATAAGAATTTGGACATTTAGCCTCACAATGATAAAATAAATTATTGTTGGTTCTGCAGCTAATACAATTTTGTTAGAGGATGTAGTATTTATGTTACTGACTCAGGTGAAATTATTATGCTGCAATAATCACAGAAGAATTTTGGTTTTAAAGTTTGTTTTCATGTAATATATTATTTAATCTTGCATTATTTGTGAAGGCCAAATAAGCTGTAGAGAACCTGCTCAGCAGCAGGTTTGATTTACAGAGCTATATGCCCACTAGGCAGCCTCCCTCAGAGTCAGGCTTAGAAATAAGCTCAAAATCAAGGTGGAGTAAATTCTTCCCAAAGATAGTTATCTATAATAATAGCTGAGCCTACCATACCTTTTTTTATCTGTCTGTCATCAGAGTGACTGCTGAATCACCAAGTTTGTTACCTTATTCAAACAGACATTAAGTTTGTCTTCTGACAAACCCAATGAGTTTAATTAAACTAGACACTGCAGTTCTGATGAAAAACCTTAAATATGCAACACAGAGAACAGGGAAGATAATTACGGCGGTCTTTGTGGAAACCCCTGCATTCAAGTGAATCAATTTGGTAAGCTGTACCTGAACCATCTTAGCAGGTAAATGAAACCACCTGCTGCAGGGTAAGGCAGGGGAGGGGAGAAAGAGAGGTAGTCCATTTTGTCTGCCTTGGAAAAATTTCTCTTCTGAGATTTGTGGAATTTGCATTCTGTGCCTTTGAGCATCGTACCAGGCATATACGCACGTGGATTCTCTGAACAAGGCTGCAGCGCTAACCAACCCCAGTACCCCATCTACAGCCGAGATCAATATTTGACAGTTTGTAGGAAAGTGGAGTAGAAGGCACAAACAGGAGACGAATTATGCATCAGAAGGAAAAATAAATATCCCGTGATCCCACAGGCAGTCACCTAAAAAAACCCAAGGTTTGAGATTTTTATTAAAATTGTCTCAGCACAGAGCTACAAACAGGAGTTATATTGTGCAGACAACCCTGTATTCCCAAAGATTCATTGCAGAAGGGGATGAGAAAATCTATAGAGGGAGTTAAATCCACAGATTCCAGGCCAGAAGAGATCACAACAGCCAGCCAAACTCAACCTTTTATATTTTTACCCACATGCAGACTAAACTAATTCTTGACATAAAGATCTAAAGCATATCTTTAAGAAAAAATGTCCCAGGGCTGCTGATTCTGTCATCTCCTTTTCTAAGCGCTTTCACACATCCTAACCTCCATACCTGTCATCAACTTCTCCCTAACTATATATACATGACCTAGATGTCTTTGAACTTTCTCTTTGTTAACCTAAATAATTTTAGCCATTCAACCTTGTATTTTTATGTTTGCCTTCTGATCCAGAGTTACACTGACAATTTCTTAGCACTCCTCTTTACTCATTTCCCATTCTTGCAGTGTGCATTCCAAGAACTGGGTATTTTACAATAGTGTCAATCTCACCAGTGGTGTGAGCAGAGGGAAGATCACCCTAGGACTTCTACTTGTGATCCACTTACGCTGAAGAATGCATCAACTCTTTTTGCCATGATATTGCATTGAAAGCACGTAGTACAGTATTTGTCTGTATAAGCTCATAAGCTTTTCTTCCCATCACTGCTTTTCAATTCTAGTCTTCACTCTACAATAATGATTGGTTAACCAGGTGAGACAGATCACTTGGTAGGAGTACCCTGTCTTCCTCTTTATTTTTCTTAATGATACTATTTTTAATCCTTGTAATGTGTTTCCCGTTAATTCTGTATAATGTAAGCTTTGGAATCACAGTGTCATAAAATAAATCAAATACCTTGAAGAAAACCCAATATACAGTTTCAGCATAGTTGCCTCTATCAAACACAACACTGTCAAACTTCGTTTAACAAGATCTATGTTCGGTAAAATGCTACCAGGTATTAATTATATTGCTACCCAATATTTTGTAGGAAGAATCCTGGATTTATTGTGCCACTATTTTATTTGGGACTGATGTGAGGATAACTTATGTACAGACCCTTGGGTGTAGCACAGAATAATCTTATCAGTCATCCGATGCTCTAGAGTTTCCAAAGTTTTCAGAAATTTGAGAACTATTACAAATAGGAAATTTTCAATGAGTTGTTTTAGAGCCTTTTTTGTGTACATCATCCAGAGCTGGTGACTTGATAACTCATGTTCTTTATAGAAGCTTCCTTACATTCTTCTTTGCTCAAGACAGAATGCTTTCTATTTTAGTGATGTCCTTAGATGGATAATGTGGCTCTTCGGTGCTGCAATTTGTGCCCAGCGAAGAGGTTTTTATGTGATACTACTCTTTGTTTTAAATTAAATGAGAATTTCTTTGAAGTAGGAACTCTACTGCTCTAAATGGCTTTGTGAGATGTCAAGGATCCCTGAACTTTGTGGTGAAGACACCAAGATAATAAACAAAATAGTTTAATCGGTTGTATAAATGGACAATGTTAATGACTAGGTATTATTTTCTTCTGTAGACTTTTTGACCCTAGGTAACAAAAATTTCAAAACAAATGTATGTTTATGGCTCTCATTTACATTTGAGCTATCAATGAAAAAAATCATTATTATGTTGTGTGACCATCAACTATCACATTATCCAGCCTGACAAGCTATTGATTGGAATAAGACTTCCATATAAATTAATATGATTACTTTTGAAGACTGTATTTATGCTCAACACTTGCATGGTATTTTGATATAATCTTTTATCTGAGAATCTCCATGCATTTTGCAAGTGGTTGTTTAATTTATGCACTTCAGGAGTTAACTACTGAATCCAATATAGAGATGAAAGCCCAAGTTCAGTGCGAGGTATAATTACTGTCCAGTAAAGTCTGCCTTTTGAAGAGGTCTGACTCTCAGTTTTCTGTTTTGATCATCTGAATAAATTTTCTTCTAACTTGAGAACAAAGGCTTTAATTTATGTCATTCGCAGTGTTTGCTGCTCCAAAAGCTGTTTCACACCGTGTGTATGACTTCCAAGAAGAACCTTAAGACTGTGTATTTTGTGGTCCTGTTAGCAATTTTAAGGGAAAGTTCTTTATTTGGGTGAAATGTTCTTGGTAGGATTAGTTAATGAGGCATGATGCTGTAAATCCTGTTGGTCAAATGCACATGGCATGTAGAAAAGTAGGTAACTGAGAAGGAGTTACATTCTGATACTGTTGTTTGGATTTGGGTAGCATATTAGTCTCACGTATGGACCAAAAATGCATTGTTCAGAGCACCGTTCAAGCAGGGGGAATGAACGTGGGTAGTTGTTGGCAGCTGTTCAGTGTCTCTGGGCTAAACGTGCCATTTCTCACATTATGGTTTACTCATAATTGGGGACAGCTCTTTGTCCAGACAACTTTATTTTTTCTATAATATTGCTTATCACCGTGGTACACTATCATTGGGGATTTTCAGTGCTAGGGTACCTAAAAGGATAAATGCAAAAAACCCTAAAAGAAGTTGCAAAAACTTTAGTGTTCTGTAGTAGCCAGTAATCTGAAACCACAATAACTTTCTACAAAGTGTTACCTCTTTTTATTCAAAATGAATATTTGAAATCTTTTTCTTTATAAGAAGTTGCTATTAATTCCACATGTCACAATCTAATTTTCCTTCATAAACAACAGCTCCGATAATCCTGTCCTAAAGTCCATGAATCCCACCCTACTTCCCAGCCATGATCCTAAAATAGTTTAGTAAGCTCTTAAAATGAGGCTTCATTAATTTTATGGAACATACCAGAGGACATTCACTAGTGCTGTATATCTAGAGTTTCTGTGGAGTCAAGTAAAATATAGCTACATTTTTCTGAATAAGTGAAGCATATTTTTTATGATAGCATAACCTTTTTCTCCAGTCATGTTTACTTCCCACTTCATAAAATTCAGGGATCTTCAATGAATTTCTCAGACATTACTGAGGATTAGTAAAGTTCTTTTGTGTTTCCTTTAGGCTTAATTTAGAACTCTCCTTATGCTTTCTACATTTTTATAACAAAATAGTTTCATTTGATTAAATATAAATCTCTTACATGGGTTTTAAATAACATGAAAGAATCAGCACTCAATCTATTCAATTTCTTATTAGAAATAGTGGGAAATTTGGAACTAATTTTTTTTTTTAATCAAAGCTTATGTAGTTATTGTGTATTTCTTGGTAATTTTGCAGGTATTGATACAAACAGATACAAAGCCTTTTTTCGTGGGAGCCACAATTAATTTTGTAATTCTTTTTTTCTTTTGTAATTCTTTAGTTCAGGTGTATTTGAGTGTTTTTCTTATGGAAACTTATAAATCAAGTAAGTGATAGAAGGAAAAAATTATGACAGTTCATCCCACAATGTTTTAAATGTTCTATAAATGGACCTAGTTAGCTTTAACCCTTCTTTGCTAACATTCAGCTTATGTGACCATCTGGTGTTCTGTGGCCCAGCACTAATCACAGAGGACATGGACTTCTTAGGGTATAGTACATATCTTTGTTAATCCAGTTACCAGAGAAATGGAATAGTACAGAAGTTTTGTTAGAATTACTTCTAAGGAGGTATGTGAACATGGTGTCCAGCAAACGCTTTTTTCTTTGCAAAACTTTACTTTGGTATATGACCCTTTTCATAGTGAATATAGTTGGACCTTAAGGTGTCAGAGTGACAGTGATATCTAGGTGAGGGGAGTTTTACGTTCGGGATGTCACTTAGTTCACAGCAATCCCATTTTTGCCACAGAAAATGTTTCCATTTAAGTGAAATCATATTTTTGTGTGAGGTGAACGTGCTATATGGCATAAACCGATATTTTTGAAGCTCATGAGGCAAATCAACAAAACTAGATATTATGAGTGCAATTCTTCTCTCAGTCTTGTTTGTATATTATAATAAAGACCTTCTAATGACTTTAATATGCTGTTTTTCTCTACAGATGTATTAAATACTCAACGTGTTTGCTAACTGTTAATGCCTTTGTTGTTGCAGATACAGCAGTGGTGTATAAAAATAGGAATGGACATGTTGTTGAACTGAATGTAGAAACAAATACAACTACATTATTATTGGAAAATACAACTTTTGTAAGTAATATATATTATTTATTCATTTCTTAGTGGAAATCTGCTAGCATTTTTTCCTGCAACAGGAGTGAGAGAGTATAATATTGAAAGGTTACAGAAAATGTTTATAACTTAGAATAGGTTATATATAAATGGAAAGTATAATCCATTCCTCTGTCAGTGCATGATTTCTGGCTGAAGTTATTTGTTGTTTTATTCAACCTACATGTAAATAACCAAGATGTTGGAGGATATGTTTGTTGTTGGCTGTAGTCCATGCTTTGTTCAGGCCACTTGAAGGATCATGCCTGGCATATGTGCTGCTGAATCTACCTGACGTCTGTGATAATAAGAGAGTTCATAAAATGGGGGAATGCTACTCAAACTGTTGAGAGCTTTTCCCCATTAGAAAAGGGGAAAAGTGCTCAAAAGTCATATGAAGATTTTCCTTTAAGCAATTAAATATGCAAAGAAAAATTTATTTCCTAGTCCTGTTAATCTCTGGCTTACTTGTTCCTGTGTGCTTTAATGGTGAATTAGATGGTTGGAGATTATTCCTCATGACCAGTAAACAGTATATACACAAGTGGTTTGCATGTGTTTCTGACTAGCAGTAATTGCTAAGAAATGTTTTAATGCCTTAGTCTACATTTTCTTTTGTTTTGCTTGGTCCTGTTATTCTCTGTGATACCACTTATATCCTACCCTGTAGTTCTTGTTTATCAGGGTTTTGCAGCATAAACGCGTGGCTTGTCAATCTTTCCTCATAAATACTCCATACAGACCACTGGCTGTTATTGTTAATCCTTCTAATTTTAATTTAGTAAAATCTTTTGCACCTGCAGACCCAAAAGGATGACTCATTTTCATGAGCGGTCTTTGACAAAGGCTATTTTATTCCTGGTCTGTTCCTGGCCTTTGCAGATACAGATTCCTTATTTCAAAGCATAAAGCCCCTGGTGACCTTTTCTTCTAACTCCTCAAACTAGAAAGAGGAGAGCAGAAGTTCAGGAGAAAGAACTTGAAGCTCATTTCCTAGGTCAATGTAAAGATGAAGGAGAAGGGAGGAGAGAAAACTGTATTTTAATGGAGCCTGTGTGAGGCTCCCTTTCTGTCAGCTGCACCCTTCCATGTGCTGGGATGTGTCTCAGGGTACCTCCTGGCCCAAAAAAGACTGGCAGACACAATTAAAAGTGGGTGAAAAGGTGAATTTCCGTAAAGTACAAACCACAGAGTATTGCAGAAGCATTTTCCCTCTTATCTGGGTATGTGTGTGTGAGCACTTGCTTGGCTAAGTAGAGGATTAACTGTGTCAGGCCTACGTACTGCCTTTAGTATATAACTTGAATGCAAGCAGCTGCTTGGACACCCCTGGCTATAAAGCTTGACTTTAATGACAAGACTTGAGTTTCCTCACAGATGAATTCATATGCTTTTGGCTGCAAGTATTTGGCTCATGCGATGTCGAGTGCAATGCCAGCATGACAGGCTATTCAGGCCATTATGCTAAACCAGTCTTGCCAAGTAATGATGGATCAGTATGGACAGGCTGCTTCACACTGCAAGCATTGCCTCTTTTCACCAAGTTGCTCTTCTCTAGGCTTTTTATGGAACTGATTTATCCTTAAGTCATGCAGACTGAGAGAGCTCTAGATGCTAGATATCCACTCTTCATTAGAAATGTGGGAAACTGTTCCAAAATGGATAATATTCAAGCAACCATTTAACAATTATGTATGGAACAGAGACAAATAAAAACATAAGTGTGTTTTTTCCTGCAAAGCTCCTCTCTCTACACAGTCAAAAGCTAAAAGTCTTAGAGGTAAATAAAGTGAATTCCAGCAATGATTATTCATATGAATGTAGAATAAAAAGCTGAAACAGAGTAGAAGACTCAGTAAGTTTGTTGGTGTATGTTTGGCAGAGAGCAATGGGAAATGTTGCTGTGCCAAGTCGTCTGTTGACAAGGTGGCCAGCAATCCTAACAGATCATAACATTACAGAGGCAGACTGTACGGCTGAAATCAAAAGCTGTCCTGTTCTTCTAAGCTCCACTGTCCCCAAATTCACACTGCTAAATGTGCTCTTCCAAAGTTAGACACCTGGATCGTTAATCAAACATTTTCCTCGCTCAGTGTCACATCTGCTTCATCACTGGTGCATAATTAGAATGGTGCTGGTTTAATGACTCTGTAGAGATGTCTTGTATTAATAAAAAATACAGCACAGGTCCAACATAGGCAGTGGCTGTAAGTTCCTCATTTTTCCCTATCAAAGGGTTTTGGTCATGGAAGAGTCACCTTTCGATGGGAGTTATTAGTCTGCTTTCAATCTTGCATTCCCTCTCCTGTTTGCCTCTCTGCTCAAGCAGCCTGCAGAAGTGGCAGGTTTTCCTTAGTAATGTTGATAATTGTCCATTGAAAATTGAACTGCTGTGATAAACTCATTGCGCAGAGGCAAGGGGCTAGTAATGACTCTCTGTCACTACTGATTGGGCTGTGTTTGAACCAGCAGCTCAGAAGAGGTTTTCTTTTCTTTTTTCCTCATTACTAATCCCCTGAAGCAGTCTTCCACTGTGTACAGATCACTGGCTTTTCTTTGGCATCTTGGAGACTGCCATTTTTGTGCAAAGTACATTTCTTTTATCTTTCTTCATGTTGCTTATTGTCTAAAAGTCAAAGATAGCCCTACTGAAGAGCCACGACGCTCACTATGCATGTGTATCAGCAAAAACGCAGACTGCAGTTTTTTTAAAAGCATATATGTTATATATAAAAAAAGACTTTAAAAAAAAAAACACTTTAAAAAATACCTTTAAAAATAGCCATGCACCTGGAAAGAAGAAAGGCTAGTGTTTTGTTGTTCTAAGATGCCCATTTCTCTTTCATAGGGAAATATCTATCCAAAGTTCCTGAGTTAAAAGTATTTTTCCCCAGTTTCATTAGGTTTTATTCAGACAGTAGAAGAAATTACTGCACTTCATTTGTCCTTTTCAAATGGAATCGTTTTCTATAATCAATCTATTAGTAAAACAATCTGGCCTTTTTATAATTAAACTATTAGCAAAGCAATAATACGGATAACAAATACATTGATACATGAAGTGAAAAGAGTAGCTTGTAAAGCAAAGAATATCTATTAGCATCTCTGGAGATAATAATTTGAAGACATTTTCTAACACATATTTGTCTTCTGACTGTATTCGTGTAGTGCATCCTGTTTAAGCTGTCTAATAAACAGTTAATATTCTGAGCCAGCGGCATATAAATGTTAACAGCTGGAGGCTGGGCACGTCTATTAGATGGAGCCAAAAAAAGCCCTAGACATTAATCACTGTGTGGCATCCTGATGTTTGCGATGCTGCCTCAATACGTGATTACAATATGTTCTCTATCATCTATCTGAGGTGCCTATCACCATGATCGTAAGTGACATGCTTACCAGTTTTTCAGCATTTAGCAATACTTTATTACACATTATAGGTCCAAAGTAAGTAACATTATGCCACACTTATGTAAGTAATTTCAGTGTTTAACAAGCATTTTGTTTATACCTTTTGCCGTCACTGTTACATAAAGTCACTAAGAACAGGTTACTGGTTCACACACAACCCAGCCACAAGATCTGGCTAAGCTGGAGAGGAGAGCATGGAGGACCACCTGGTTTCTTTTCCTCAGGGGGGTTGTCCATCTGGTCCCTTATCGTGCTTCTTACTCAGCCTCTCCAGTCTGTTTTACAATCCTTAAACCCAAAACAAAATGAAAAAAGCAAACACAGCAATGAGAGAAAACATGTGTAGGGACTGTGTGTTCTGTTATGGTACTTTCCAAACGTGTTGAATCCTCTGAAAGAAACCTTGAGAAATTTCACCTTCATTTCTCCTTCTTAAAAAAAGCTGCAATAATTACGAAAGTGGTAAGACTGTTATTTGTTACCCCTCAGTTCCACTGCTTTTGTGGTGGATGTATGCAAAATTATTCAGATGCTATGCATACACCCTAACAAACACTTAGTCCGGGATCCTGGATCGGAAATGAATCTAGCATGACTCCTTAAGTGTTTCAAGTGTAAATGATGGGATATATTTTGAATCATCAAATAAGAGGCTATTGATTTGTTTTCAATGCCTGATGATACAAGTATAATTGTTTTCAGTTTGGAAACTCTAGAATAGGGTCTTGTATTTACAACAGCTTCCCCCCGGCTGTATGCTTTGGACTCTTCTTAAACCCAGCAATTCCTGACTTGCTCTCCCCCTTGATTTCAGTGCCTTTCCACAACTCTTTTCAAGCTCAAGGGGAAACTGCATCCTGGTGCACAGCAAACAAATATTACTAAGTTGCAAACCTGTTTCCAGGGGCTTGCTGGGAGTATACCCCAGAGTACGTTGGATTGTCTTATTACTGTGGACCATCTTTTACAGAAGGATGGAGAGAGGATTACTTCTTGCTGCCTGCTAATTAGGGGATGGCGTCAGAAGGGTGAGCAGAGCAGGAGTAGTCTTGGCTCATGAATCATGATTAGGCTGTGGCAGCCCAGCTGTGAAAACCCTGTGGAGGCCTTGCAGCCAAAAGCAGAGAATGAGAGTTTTAGTCCGAGCAGAGCTTTTGGCGGGGACTGTTTTGTGCTGTTTTACAGAGTGTTGTTCATAAACAGCCCTTCTTGTTGATAGTTCTCTTCTTTTTGATGTTTTTTTGTTTTGTGTTCCCCCCACCACACCCTCTTCCCCTTTTGATGGGAAACTCAGTGCAGCATCTTAATGTAGTTATAGTTCCTTTGTTGATTAATGTAGATTTAATTGCAAGAGTAGTTTACATGCTTATATTTTAAGAGCCTTGCGTAAGAGATTAATGAAAGGGTGAACAATGGTAAATACATTAAACAACATTATATAACCACATAAATAATAGTAATTGTTGCAACACTGGGCAGTTTAATGACCCACACATGTTGTAAATAGCTGGTTATGAACATTGTAACATTATCTCTGCTTTCCCATGTTCCTACAAATGTTAAATAATCCCCTCAGCAAAACCTTTTCAGTAGAGGGGTTTTTATGAGTTCAGGTTTATTGTTGCAGTGCACCACTGTGCATAGAGATGGGAAAGCCTGACAGATGGAAGGGTTTGCAGTCACTGTGGTTTGGTGGTGGCCATTGGTTTTTGTCCAAGTGAAGGAGGTTTCAACACACAAAATGCAGGTGACGGTACTCCAAACTGTCAAGTTAGAGTAGTTCTGTGTGAGATCTCTCTCAATAATACTCCTGATGAGATAATTCCTTGGTATAGAAAATAGTTAAGGGTTAACTATACCAAAGATCAGGAATGGCGGGGGGTGGGGGGGGGAGGTTATTTTGTACTAGGGAGGCAATGGTGTGAGGCTCCTGTGAACTGCACAGGTCTGTTTGTGCCTTTCTTGTATCCTACAGTCACCTCCTCATGTGTGTGAAAGCATCTTGGAACTCCATGAGGAGTTTCAGGTGGGTTTGGGGGAGTTGGTTTGTGTTTTTGAGAACCGCTCATCCAGGGTGGCCGTTGTCCGTAGGGCAGAGTTCAACTTAGATCGTGTTTTAAGGCACATTCATCTTTTACACTGGATAGGAAACCTGAGTGTTAACAGTTACAACACATAGCATTGCAGTGGTTTTGGATCTAGATTAAATGGTTGGGTGACACAAGAAATAGTGCATTAAGAAATTAAGAAAACCCACTTTTTCAACATTCCACTTATCGTGCATTTGCCTAATTACAACCTGACTCTCTTCTCAGAGGTCTCCTGTTTTTACTGCTATGACGCTTGCTCTTCTGCTAGGCTCCGCTCTCACCTGCTCTCCCATCTAACCTCCCCGTGATCCATCTTCTCCTTTCAGTCGGAGCAGTGGTAATGGAAGGAAAATCCCATTGTTCCTTTGATTGCTGGTACCACCCGAGGAAACTGCTAGATGCCAAATGCCTTGTCATTTTGCAGCTAGTGTATTTCTGTCCCATCTGATTCCTCTTACGCATTGCCGTTTGGTCAATGCCTGTTTGATAAGTTGAGCTGAATACCTATGAATGCTAACGAATTCCCATACATCGGTGTTCAGTTATACCATTAAGTTAAAATTCTGATACAGATGTAGGGGTGTGATATAGAGAGATATATACTTTCCTAAGTAGTAGTATTGCCACCAAGCTTTAAAGTAACAGTCTAGAGGTCTTGAAATCTTTTATCCTGGATGAATAACAAAAACTTTTAAAGCCTAAATGTGTGTTATGTGAGCATTAATCAATAACTGGAGAAGAACAAATAATAGGATTGTCAAAGATGTAAATTTCTGGGAAAAATAGAAGTACAAGAAACTGAAACAGAAGGAGGGGTAAAACTAAAGAGAAAAAACTAAACAACAACAACAAACTAAATTCCACAGAAGTGTAAATTTCCTCAAATTGGTTTTAACTGTGATGTATTATTTCACTTCAAACTATCCAACTGAAACTATGAAAAAAAGACTACAATAAAGTGTTTGACAATTGATAAGGATATATTCTTGCAGCTCTGGGCTAGACTATATTATAGGTAACTTCCATCTGCTCTATAGCATATTTTTGAAAGACTATGAATAAGGCACTGATTTAAATGTTATAGTAGTTAAAATCCATAAAAATAGTAAAAATAACATTTTATAGTAGGTGAAAGAATAGAGCAAAGATGAAGGGAGTAGCCAGTACATCCATAACTCAGAACCAGGCTTTAAGAAAACAGAAGAAATAAAAGGGAGCTGATATTGAGGGGCCCTTGCTGAGGATGCAGAACCTAAACCCAGCCTAAAACGTCTCTTAAACACAATCATAACAGACATTGCTGTTAACAGCAAAACACACACAAAATGCAAAATGAAAAAAAAATCATCAATGAAAAACGTTGACATTGGAATTAAACTTGAGAATATATTGCTCATCGGAATTTTGTTTTCCATTTTAATCATCCATATAGAAAGGTAGAAGAAAAGCCAATTGCATGTGTGTTGGGGGGCTCTGTCCCTTATATTTATTTGTTGCAGAATCGCTTTTTCTTTTGCTTTCACTCTTACTGTCTCAAGCTGTTCTCATCTTCTTTTCTTTCCATGGAAAACTATGTTTAGCAAGATATATTTGGAATGTGGATGAGAGAAGGAAGCTGAAAAGCTGAAGGGCAAAAGTCTGTTTAAATGCACTCTGCCCTTTTGCCTCCATTTGGCTTTTACCCTTGCAATCTATGGTGACAATGAGACTAGCAGTCCCTGCTTGGCCATGGGATCGTCACATCATGCATCACTGTCAGGAGAAGAGTTAAAACTCTTTATCACATGAGATATTTCAAAGAAACCTAGAAATGCAGTGTTTAATATGCTCAGACCTAAATAGACAGTCAGTGGGGGTTTTGGTTGGGTGAGAAATGCAAGATCAGATATAGGATCATTCTTTCATCTCTGAAAAAGTGAAATTATGTCAAATTGAGCACTATAGGAAAAACAGATGACAGATTTGTGAATTAAGAAGGGAAGACAATGTACAGGTGTTTAAAAAACATTTTTTTTTTGGCTCAGAATTATGCAACAGTGTGAAATGTAACTAATTTAGGGATTCCAGCAATTTATCTAGTCAAAGTGTTTTCTAGTTGCATACAGCTGATGGTTGCCATATGGATTTTAACTCTTGATGTGGCTAGGTAGAACTGACAAATATTACAGACATAAGGAAATTACCTTCCCTTTTCCCTTCTCCTCTGCCTTTCCTCTGTTGTGGTTTGGAAAGGGGATAAGCATATGTATGGAGCGGACAGTGCAGCACTGTGTTGAATTACCCCCCGTCTCGTAACTAGCTGATACTGTGCAGTGATGCAGAGGGAAACTAGCCCTGCTTCTGCATCCAGGGACTGTGCCTAATTAGTCAGCCTGTGTTTCTCCCTGTTTCAGAGCTTATTTGTCCGGAGCTACATTTCTTAGAGATCAAGCACAGCTAAACCATAGAGGCATAGTCATAAGGGGCAGCATTTAGGTCTGTCTGAACAAAGGCTCCACAGCTCCTGACAAAGCAAGAAGCTTGAAAAGTTGCAGATATGCAGACATGATAGTGGAACAAGCATCCTCCAGATTTTTGATAACAAGACACCCGAGGTTTTTTAATTCCCAGTGTTTCCAGTATGATATTTTTCCAATGCTTTCTTTAAAACTCAAAAATGCATTCTCCTGAGAAGGGAACAAACCCTTGGGGTCAGAGTCTTCACAAACTTCTTTTTAACGAATAAATATATCTAATCTCCGTAGTGAATGTCCCAACAGACAATCTCCCAAGGGCTTGAGTGTAGGAGGTCTCATCTCCTACAGCCTGGACTGAAACTTTCTTTTAAGCCCATCACCAGCTGATCTTATTTCCTCAGTCATGGAGTCAGGCATCTGTTGGTTGATGAAATACCTTAGACGCGTTTATGGGGAAAAAACAAAATCTGTCTTTCGTTTTAGTTAACTTACAGATTGTGAACTTGCTTACCATGTTAGGCAGGAGGAATGAGTCAGGTTTTTTTTTTTTTTTTTCCTGTTCTTAATCTAGCAGGGCTTCTTCTGTGCATACAAGTACACAGTTTCTGAATTTATTGCCATAATTGTGCTTGTATTTACAAAAAAAAAAAAACAAACGGACCTCTAAGAAAATTTAAATTACTTTAAGTAACTTTAAGTCACTTAAATCTCTCTGAAATTCTATTAGAATTAAAGATACATTTCTTTACAGGCTTGATTGTAAATCCAACTTCAAAAAAAAAGGCTGATTATGTTTTTCTGATAATTTAAAGAAATCAGCATTGCTATCAGCTTTGGCAATGAACACATGATTTCTGCTGTCTAATTTTTATTTTCTTGTTTCTTAAGTGAAACATTAAAAAGTATGAAACAGCTTTATGCTGCTTTTAACAAGAATAATGCCATTATACCAACAAAAAGAAAACTATTTTGCCAAAACCATTACCTGCAATCAAGAGATTATAGCTTATTGACATTGCATGTAGCTCATATATCTGAGACATTTCTGGAGGCAAACAGTATTTTGCAGATGAGTGCAAGCTGAATGAACAAGGTCATCTTCAGTAGGGTTCAAATGATTTTAAATCCCAAATCCACAAGACATTATACTTGGATGTAGAATATGCGAGTAGCTCTTGCTGGTGTTGCCTCGACCTGCCAATAGTTTGCAGTTGAGCTACTCAGGTGTTTGCCTTAAGTGCATCATTACTTTTGTGGTGGCATAATCAGCAACTGAAGATTCTTACTAAATGCATGAAATGGTAAGTACCACACTCCCTGAGAATGAATTTGGAAAGCTGCCTGGGTTATATATTGCTGAAGACTGAGGTAGTGGGGCAATAATTAATGAACTGCTAGAAAGCAGAGAAATTTCACATCTAAAAATGTTTTCAGTGATATGCCAAGAAAAGGGAATGTTATTCATAGATTAACATTAACATAGTCTCTGCTTAAAGATGGTTAACTCATAAAAGGTAGTTTGAGCACAGTAGAAATCTGTTCTGAATACTTTGTAGATACAAAAGGATGCTTTTAGGTTTTTTTTTTCTCTTCTTTCCTCAAGACTGCAGAATTATCTTCTAACTTTTGATGCTGTCGTGCTCTTGCATCAAACTAATACACAGTTGGTCTTCAAAACTAATTTTTTCCCTTTGATTTCTTTGGATAAGCTTGATTCTAATTATATTACATAGGAACTTGAGTTTAATCTGTATATCAAAATATAGCATCTTCTCAGTTTATTGCAAGATTAGCTTTTGTGGTTTTTTTTTTTTTTTTTTTTTTTTTAAGGAATAACTCCTTAGCTACTCGAATGTATTATTTTGTGACTTCTGGTTTGTGTACCTTTAAACCTCTGTTGAATTCATTAGTTTAGCAGTGGGATCAGGGTAAACAGAACAGGATGCTGAAGAAGTAAAATAAGGGAAAGCCTTCCTTTGAATAGTGGATAGATCTTGTTCTGCATACCTATTAGTTTATTTTCTTTCATCTTGCACCTTTGTGGTTCTGTTATTTCTTCTACCCTACTTTTTCTATTCTTATCTGCATTTTTCACTTCTTTTACCTTTCATTCTGCAAATAGATGTCTTGAGATTCATTTAAAATTATTTCCTTCAGTGCCTTTTAAAGCACATTCTTATCTTCCTCATACATTAGATGCATTAAATTCTTTCTGACATCAACATTACCCCTTGATTAAATTACAGCCCTGAATTCAATCAGGCGTCATGTAGTCTTAGATAGATATAAAGCAATATTAGTTTTATAACGCTACCTTATGTTTCACTTTGCTCTCCACTAAGCATTTTCTTTCTTATAAGAAAGAGGGTTTTTTTAGTGCAAGTTGTCTTGCAAAATGTTTATGTATTAAACATAAAGAAAAAGTGTTAAAAGAAAAGCAATAGAGACGTAGTGCACACCTATTCTTCTTCTTATATGTTATCTTTAAGCCTAAGCTAGTGGTGAATATCCCTTGTAATCATTCCTGAAGTACACACCAACCAAAATGTCTTCCTTCATCCTCTGTAAATGAATTGGTTATAGTTGTTATTCTTGCGCTTAGTGCTTGCAATCATGATAAAAAACTCATCAACTTCTTAATTGGTGTTTAGTGTCAAAGCCAGATTCATCTGTTGCCTTTGTACTGGTACCAGCAAATTAGACAAAGAATTATATGAGTCCTTCTTTTGTGAAAATCACATAGGTGTTCTAAACCAGTCCTGTCTTATGAATGGGAAGTTCCTAAACTAACTGTAAGAAAATTTGGAAAAAATGATCCTTCTTATTTCAAACTCACTTTTATTGTTACTTCATTTTAGGTAACATTCAAAGCATCAAGATACTCAGTTTCACCAGACTTAAGATTTGTTCTTCTTGCGTATGACGTTAAACAGGTAAGCCAACTATTCATTGTCAAAGAGCCTCAAATTAAAACTCTGAAACCCTTGTTCTTTTGCATATTTAATCTGTGATCCCACATAATATAATATGATTCATGTACTTGATTTCTCTTCCCAAGAACCTTCTGATGAAATGATGGTGAAGAAGATATTGAAGTGAAATAGAAATAAGTGAAATATAAGTGAAATATAGAAATACTGCAAGGTTCTCAGTTGAGGCAAATCGTCATGGCTCCTCTGAAATGTCATGCCAGTTTATGTAGTAGAGGTTTTGTAACCCTTAAACTGTTCTGTTACTAGCTGATTATGCGAAAGCCTATCTTTTGATATTCCTTCCTGTTTTAAACAGATGTACATGTCACTTATGAACTATACTAAAAAAAAATCTAGGCTGATTCATGTCATGGAAGTTTTATTGTTGGCTTCAGTAGTCTGAAACCTGATAGTCTGAAAGTCTCTTGGGCTATATAATTCACTGTATTCTTTGTTTCTCATAGTATTTAGAGATTTTGTTAGGCTATTAAGTTGTCAAAAAGAGTTTCAGTCAATAATACCATATAGAATTTTCTAAAATAAATCTTTGAACACAAACAAAAATGAAAATGGTTTTACGAATTTCCTCAGTGCATATTGGTGTTTGTATAAAAAATGCTATTAAAACACAAACTGTTATTCATTACAGAATAGTTCTGGATTGACAGACTCAGTGGTTATTCAAGCAAGTTTGGGTTGTTTTGTTTGTTTTTTGTTTTGTTTCGGAACAGTAAAATTTACAAATACCTGTTAATACCTGTGACCTTAATATCAGAAGTCAATGTTCAGAAATGAGAAAAGATTGCTATTGTTTATCATATTATACTACAGTATAGTAGTTTGCTTATTGTTTTGTGTTGGTAACTGATAATACAATAGCTGTGTGTTGTGGGTTGAAATTCTTAGAACAATAAATATTCATTTCCAGGTCAGTATACAAACTTTTCCGGCCTCCTGGTAACATTGCTCTATGATCTGTATACCTGCAGCTTTAATAATTATATCTGCAAACTGGAAAATGTGCTGAAAGCTTATCTGAAATATTCTAAAGGTGTTGATGTAAAATGATTCGTTTACTTGGGACTAGATCCAAGTAGGTTTTCTTCTACCAGTTCTAGTGGATTCTGGATCAAGCTCTTTTTACGATATGTGTTGACCAATAAAGCAGGAAAGAGCTGCTGTTGTTCAGTTCAGTGTTTTTGTTGTAGAAGGTTCCAGTTTTATTCCTGTCTGAAAAATATTTGCTCCTTGCTATTTCCCTTCTTGATTGCTTCTTTTTGTGTGAAAAAGAGTTTAATAATCCCTTATACTGACTTAGTTTCCTCATCTGACGTATTGAAATTTTCATTTTGGATGGGTTGGTTTGTTTGGGATTTTCTTAGTAGTTGCATATATATCTGGTATAGAAATATAGGGAAACATGAAAATATCTGTCACACTTTATTACATCTAAATATAGTAACATCAGGGATGAATCCCTGCCCCAAAGTAGTGATGGTCCATTGACATGCAAATTGCTCTTAATACATGCTGAATATATGACTTTGCAAGACAACTCTCCATATTTTATTCTTGGTTTTGTTGCAAAAAGAAACTTTTCCTTCCTTTTACAATCTAGTTGCTGTTAGTTACTTAGAGGGATGAGGTTTGCAGCATTTTGCATCTAGCTGTTTCCTTTGCTCAAGTATATTGACAAGAAGTAATTAAAATGAGAAATGAACAGGCTTTGACAAGCAGTTCGTGGTGGTAGTCCTGGATGGCTCTGGATGAGGCTTCTGATGGTTACTTTTGAGTGCCCCAGCTGGGCTCACGGCTTTCAAACCAGAAACATACTGTGATTGTTGCGTCCTCTAGAAGTACTGGTGACGGTGCTAAAATTTGTTAACAACAGCTGGATGTTGTCAGCCAGATCCTCAGTTGATGTAAAAAATAATAATGCCATTGAAGTCTGTTACCTCCTGAGAAGAATCTGTTCCTTAGGGTGGAAGGGAAAATCGCCAAAAAGAATGTAAGCCAATTCTTTCAGAAGTTACAAAAAAAATCATTGTGAATATGTGGTAAAAAGCCTTTTTTCGTCCAAATTTTCTGATTCTTGGGATATTTGTTAGGCTAGTGAGGGACTTCTGCTTTCTCAAAATCTGTTGGGGAAAAGGTATGGAATTCCTTGGAAAGCCTCTTTATTTCTGCATAACTAATGCTTCCCAATAACGCAAAGGGTTAAGTTAGTGTTCATTCTTCTTGGGCTTTCTCTTCTCATTTTTGTTTTTCTCAGTCAGAGACAGACTTATTGGGTCTTGATGAGAGGAAATCCACCTGTCTACCTTACTCCTTCCCCCGGCTGTTAACTATAAATTATAAAATTTATTGCCTATAAGATTAAAATTAATATTAAACGGCATAACTTAAATGGAGTTTTTCAAATTAGTTTCAGTAGAATCAGGCCAGGTTCTTTCTTCATGTCTCATTTGAGTGTAACTTTTTATGAAACTGAGGATTTGCTTATTGTCATGTGTCACAACACATGCTTGAGTCTTTAATAATACCCAGTACAAGGAACTGCAAATAACTTGCAAGTGTTTAGTTGATCTCACCATCTGCTGTAAATTGCCACAGACCCCTGGACTTTACTACCTATGTTTTCCCCTTAATTTTCCTTCTTTGTTAAGGTTTAGGTGTATAATTGCACTGTAATGTATTTGATGGGATTTCTGCTTTTACGGACTGTCAAGGCATTGGGTTTTTAAAATTATTATGGTTGTTTACATACATTAATCTGTGTTCTTTGTAACGTACAGTAATACAGCTGGAACAGATTTATTAATCAACAGTTTTATAAGTAAGCTAGTGTGTTTCAGCTGAACAGATTGGAGAAAAATAGAGACAAATGTTTCTTCAAGACATTTTGTCATGAAATTGTAATTAGAAACAAGGTTATTTTGATGTTTGGATTAAAAATAAATGTTGAGTTAAATTAAATAGTTGAATATTTATTTTGCAGTTGTCAGCATTTTCTTTAATCTATTTTATGCTTGGAATGGCAAACTTTAATTAAATTTGCAGTTGTTTCAGCACAATTAAGAATGTCCTCTATGCATAACGGGACATAAATCTGCATGAAAATAAGCCATCTTTGAATACAAAAGTAATAATTGAATGAATCATTTAAATCATGCTTAATAGAAGGAGCAAAACCATTGCATGTGGCATAGCAGCTGTTTTGGTCTAGCTCTATAAACTTCATATGGAAGAAAATTCCTTTGCTAAGGAATTCAAAGTGTTGTAAATTGATTTCTGGACATCCCATTCCCTCCATCTATATCACAGTAGGTCACAGAACAAAAACCAGTATTACTGGCATAAGCACCATGGCTGTCTGGCTTTTTCTTTTTTAACAGAAGGATGTGGCAATTTTAGAGTTACTCTCTGTGTGTTCTTTGCTGCAGTACTCCATAACTCTCCACGCTTCTGAAATGCTTTCATCAATTCTCCAAGTTTTTTGACTTTGCCAAAACTTGCATGGATCAACTGTGTGTGGTTCAGACTTACTTTCTGTCACTCACCATAATTTGGTCGGCGTCACTGAAAAAGTCTCATTTTGCAAGGCAACAGATCAGTAAGTAGGAACTGATTTGAGAAATGAACACATACATTCTTGCTGAATGTCCTGCCATCCTGATTCTTCTGGGACAGTGTGAACACAGCAGCAGGGAAACCATTGTACGTATTGTATGCAGAGAGGGGACAGTTTTGCAGTGCTGTATCTTTTTGATTTTCCTTTGAAGATTGTCAAGGTATGAGCAAAGAATGTGATGCTCTGAGAGGCAGAGCATCTAAGCCAGTTGAGATTTCCAGAGGAAAGGTTATTTCACTATTGCTTTTAATGAGGACTGTGTTAAAATGACATTTAAAATATTTCTCACTCTGCTGGTGGTGTTATTCACAACTACCGAAACCTGATTTATAGTTTTGATTAGAAAATGGAAATCAGACACTCTGTTCTTGCAGTAATGGTAAAGAATGGGGCAGTAAATTTGCAATTTGCAGTGCAGCGAGCACTGAGGTCCTAAGAAATTCTTTTACAATTGGGGAACTTTGGTGTCCCTCAGCAGAAGGTTATACCTTGAGAGTTGTCCCTGGAGTCCTTATAAAAATAAACTTTATTCTGGATACTAGTGGGTTTTTTGCTCAGACATCATAGGCATGTTCTCCCCATGCTCTTGCTAGAATATAAGAAGCCACAGAAGAGCAAATGAAGAAGTAAATGAGATCAGTTCCACTTTTTCTTTGTAAGTCCCCCTTTTTTCCTCACTTGATTTAATAATCCCTTCCTTGTGATTTTGTTTTTTTCCTACAAATTGTCCTTTCCTTCTCCCTGCTTTCAAATCCCTTTGAATACCAACTCTCAGGAATTTTTCCTACTTTATTCTCTTTACTACTACTAACGCATCATTTTCTGCTTTCAATGCAAGATGAATTATGTGCGGGCTTTTCTAGCGCTTGGTTCAGAAATGTGCTTAAAAAACAGATTAAAGTTCCGCTCTAGTTTAAAAGCATAAGCATTCCTCTAAAAAAAGAAATGTTTTCCTGAATTAGGGCTTCAAACTGTAATCTTTTAGCTACAGAATTTTAATAAAACAATGTATTTAGCTTAAAGCACTGTGAAAATAGTTTTTAATAATTCTTATGGTAAAATCAGGATGAAGAATAATCCAATCCTCTTCAGAAAGATAGGAGAAAAATAGTTTTAGATCTAAACATCACTCATTCAGTAGGAATGAAAAATATTTCAAAAGTGCTTCTGAATATTTGTAGTTTAATGTATTGAAGTAAAGATGAGAGTCCAACCCAGTGTCTGAAGCAAAGAAACCCCAAGAGAAAGAACTTACTTATCTGCCATGTGCTGGTGCCTGTCATCACTTTGCTGCTATAATATCTGGTTTTAGAGGATAATGATAGGGAGTACTGACCACAGTCTACAGCGAATGGAGGGCAAACGGCAACAAGCAACATGCTTATCAAGGTTTTAGATATTGCCTCTGATACTGGCTTACTCGAGTGCACTGAAAAGATCTTCAGGAGTTTGTCTGCAGATTAGAAGAATCCATGAGGGGAAAAATTCAATGAAGTCTTAAATTATGATTATCTGTTATGCATTAGGAGATTATCTCTCTACCAATTAAGTGAAAACTAAATGTTCAGTTGTTAGTAATCTTGGTCAGTGAAATTAATGATTGGATTTTTTTTCCTGCAAAAATTAAAGGGTAAAGACATTACCTTGCATTATTTCTTATTTTTAATCAAGACACTGTTTGGTGTTAACGTGTGCAGGTGTTTTCAACAAGATACTTTATACAGTGCTTATGAAAATCTGAATTTAAAGAGTATTATCTGGAGTACGAGCTAATGGTTGGAAACAACAAAGATGAAATGAAATCTGTCTTCTAACACATGGAAACAATATTATCTCAACAAGATTATTCCATACAAAAGAATAACGGAAGACTTCTTAAACCAGCAGTGATATGGACAACAATATTTTAGGTAGCGCTGTCGATGAAGTAAAGATCTGATATAAAATTCTTACTATCAGCTTTTTCCTCCAGAAATGCATGCTTCTTTAGATAAACCTGTTTTTCATGTGTATTTCCTTAGGTCCTCAGGGTGATCCTTCATCTTTCATTTGTTCATTTTGAGATGAATCCAGAAGCAAATCATGCATGTGCATACTCCCGAACTTACGAGATCATAAATAAAAGTCTGATCCAGACATGACTTTCCCATTCATCTTTATCTCTTGTCAAGAACACGAAAGACCAATTTTTATCAGCTTTAGGGAAGTGAGAGAAAAATAAGAAGCGAATTTTAAGTGAGGTCCACCCCGAAAATTTGAAGTTATTCCTTGCAAATACTTCTGTTATATATTTTATTCCTCTCTTAGATATGACAAGATTAGGTGTTTAAAAGGCCATATATTGAGCAATTCATGGAAGTGGGCTGCTCAGATTTTCCCCTTTTAAAGGCTGTTGTTTTACTTTGAGTTGAAGTTTTAGCTGGATAGATTAGAATTTGCTAGCGTAATAGCTAGGCTGTAGGTGATCTTGGCATAATACTTGTCTATTACATATATTTGACTTTATTTTATATAGCTCCACAGATATGCAAGGTATTTTAAAGATATAAAAAGACAAGGTCTTTGCTTGAGGAGATGATGTGCTTTGTAGTAAAACCTGGCAAAATTAATTTGGTGACACTGTGCTGTCATGAATTATCCCATAGCAGTAAACGTTCGTACGAGTACGTAGTGTCCCTCTTCTATGCAAGGTTTTGTCTAAATTATGTGGCAAAACATAAAAAAACACAAGTCCTCATAAATAGAAGATGGGGAAAACAGAAAGCGTGTGTTTTATGCTAAGAATCAGGGGCATTGATGTTTGTTTAGTATTTATCTCATAAACAGACTGGCCTGGCTGAACAGAGAGCTTTGGCTGAAATTCAGGAAAAAAAAAAAAGGAGAGTTTATGACCTTTGGAAGAAGGGGCCGGCAACTCAGGAGGACTACAAGGATGTCATGAGGTTATGCAGGGAGAGGATTAGAAGGGCCAAAGCCCAACTGGAACTTAATCTGGCTACTGCCCTAAAAGACAGTAAGAAATATTTCTATAAATACATTAGCAACAAAAGGAGAGCTAAGGAGAACCTTCATCTCCATTGGATGCGGGGGGGAAACATAGTGACAAAGGATGAGGAAAAGGATGAGGTACTTAATGCCTTCTTTGCGTCAGTCTTTAATAGTCAGACCAGTTGTTCTCAGGGCACCCAGCCCCCTGAGCTGGAAGACTGGGACAGAGAGCAGAATGAAGGCCTCATAATCCAAGGGGAAATGGTTAGTGACCTGCTATACCACTTAGACACACACAAGTCTATGGGGCCGGATGGGATCCACCCACGGGCACTGAGGGAGCTGGCAGAAGTGCTCCCCAAGCCGCTCTCCATCATCTATCATCAGACCTGGCTAACTGGGGAGGTCCCAGTTGACTGGAGGTTAGCAAATGTGATGCCCATCTACAAGAAGGGCTGGAAGGAGGATCTGGGGAACTACAGGCCTGTCAGCCTGACCTCGGTGCCGGGGAAGGTCATGGAGCAGATCATCCTGAGTGCCATCACATGGCACATATGGCACAACCAGGGGATCAGGCCCAGTCAGCATGGATTTATGAAAGGCAGGTCCTGCTTCCCTAACCTGATCTCCTTCTATGACAAGGTGACCCGCTCAGTGGATGAGGGAAAGGCTGTGGATGTTATCTACCTGGACTTTAGTAAAGCCTTTGACACTGTTTCCCACAGCATTCTCCTGGAGAAACTGGCTGCTCATGGCTTGGACGGGCGTACTCTTTGCCGGGTAAAAAAACTGGCTGGATGGCCAGGCCCAAAGAGTTGTGGTGAATGGAGTTAAGTCCAGCTGGTGGCTGGTCACAAACAGTATTCCCCAGGGCTCAGTATTGGGGCCCATTCTCTTTAATATCTTTGTCAATAACAAGTCTTATGAGGAGCGGCTGAGGGAGCTGGGGTTGTTTAGTTTGGAGAAGAGGAGGCTGAGGGGAGACCTTATTGCCCTCTACAACTACCTGAAAGGAGGTTGTAGAGAGGTGGGGGTCGGTCTCTTCACCCCAGTAACAAGCGATAGGACGAGAGGAAATGGCCTCAAGCTGCGCCAGGGTAAGTTTAGGTTAGATATTAGGAAAAACTCCTTTACTGAAAGAGTAGTCAAGCACTGGACCAGGCTGCCCAGGGAAGTGGTTGAGTCCCCATCCCTGGAGCTATTTAAAAGACGGGTAGATGCAGTACTTGAGGACATGGTTTAGTGGTGGACTTGGCGGTGGTAGGTTAACGGTTGGACCTGATGATCCTAAGGGTCTTTTCCAACCTTAACAATTCTATGATTCTATGATTCTATGATTCAATGATCTGGACAAGGGGATTGAGTGCACCCTCAGTAAGTTTGCAGACGACACCAAGTTGGGCGGGAGTGTTGATCTGCTGGAGGGTAGGAAGGCTCTACAGGGGGATCTGGACAGGCTGGATTGATGGGCCGAGGCCAACTGTCTGAGGTTCAACAAGGCCAAGTGCCAGGTCCTGCACTTGGGTCACAACAACCCCAGGCAATGCTGCAGGCTTGGGGATGAGTGTCTGGAGAGCTGCCTGGCTGAAAAGGACCTGGGGGTGTTGGTTGACAAATGGCTGAATATGAGCTGGCAGTGTGCTCAGGTGGCCAAGAGGGCCAATGGCATCCTGGCTTGTATCAGGAGTAGTGTGGCCAGCAGGACTAGGGACGTGATCGTCCCCCTGTATTCGGCACTGGTGAGGCCGCACCTCGAATCCTGTGTCCAGTTTTGGGCCCCTCAATTCAAGAAGGACATCGAGGTGCTGGAGCGTGTCCAGAGAAGGGCCTGGAGCACAAGTCTTATGAGGAGCAGCTGAGGGAGCTGGGGTTGTTTAGTTTGGAGAAGAGGAGGCTGAGGGGAGACCTTATTGCCCTCTACAACTACCTGAAAGGAGGTTGTAGCGAGGTGGTGGCCGGTCTCTTCTCCCAAGTAACAAGCAATAGGACAAGAGGAAACAGCCTCAAATTGTGCCAGGGCGGTGTAGATTGGATATTAGGAAAAACTTCTTCACTGCAAGGGTAGTCAGGCACTGGACCAGGCTGCCCAGGGAAGTGGTTGAGTCCCCATCCCTGGAGGTATTTAAGAGACGTGTAGATGTGGTGCTTAGGGCCATGGTTTAGTGGTGGACTTGGCAGTGCTAGGTTAATGGTTGGACCTGATGATCTTAAAGGTCTTTCCCAACTTAAACAATTCTATGATTCTAAACAGCCTTTCCTCATTTCATCCGTGTTGAATTGCAGTCCTGTAAGTACTGGCATTCAATTCATCAGACAGCTCGCTAGCTCACTACTTGTTAGGAGTAGCAAGGTTATACCTGGAGTATCTGCATATCTTTTGCATTATTTGTCTTTATATGTGCATTATTATATTTACATTATTGGCATATTTGTGATGGAATTATGGGGCTGCTCTCTGCCAGAGTGTTACTATGAGCACGTGAAGAACAGGGGAAGAACTGTCACAATTTCCTCTTTTAAAAAAATTCTGAACTAAAAAGGTAAGGAAACTGCAGTGCTATTAGGATGCTTCCACTTTTTTTTAATCTAATATAAAAGCTATCATGGCACATACGTGTCCATATGCATCCACTTATCTATTTTTCAGAAGGGTTTTTTTAATTTCTTCTGCAGAAGTGCTTGATTTCATCAGCTGACATGTTGATTCGTATATGGAGGCTCAGCCTTGTGTTTAAAAAAAATAGATCACCCTCCACTTTTCATAGGAAACCACATGAGACAAGGTGTTGCTGCTTTCCAAATAACTTACTGTTTCATTTATACTTACAGGATTGTTTTTCAACCTCAAGTTTTATAAGTAAACAAAATAAATAAATAAATAATTCTAATTTGGGTAGAAGATGGCTCTTTTCTCTCATTCAGAATTGCCAGAGTTGAAAAATCAGAATTCGTGTTTTCAGCTTCTTGTTCAAAGAGAGTATTGAAAAAAGAACATTGTGCTTTGCTATTGTTCAGTACAAATGGATTCTAGGGCATTTAGCTTTTCAAACAAAAAGCTTATTGCCAGAAAAAGTATTTATTCTCAATAATATTGTCATTCCTGTTGTGTGAATACTGTTATTTCAGGAAGACTTAAGTAGTGTCCAGCTGAGTTTCCCAGATCAAGCAGTTTAGAAACTCAGTCTTCAATAACTGATTTTCACGTGGTTGTATTCCTACATCACATAATAATCCGCGGGGACTGGAATCCCTGTGTGCTAATGCTATATAAATAGGCAATATTACACTATTTACGTCAGCAGCCCCCTTAATCTATGAACAATTATTTTATACACATAAGTTCTAGCTTCTGCTGTGAAACTGCCAACCCTCTCACATCCTCCCTATTTCTCTTCTGCACATTGATAATATGCAGAAATGTCCCAGAAATGTCCATTTTAAGTGAAGGGTTCGTCCATCACAGCCCATAGACAAAAAGCACTGTGTTTAAAAGGTGGGGTTTTTTAAATTCCACTTATCACTTGCTATAATCTGTTGTATGTACTAATGATGTTACCAGAAATAGCGTACAATTGAAAGCTAGTTTTACAATTATATTGTAATGTATGTATTTTTCTTAGAAGGTGAGGTACTAGTGACATTTTTATTAAATATCTATGCGAATAAGTCTGCCTCAGCAATGCTGAATGGAAAAATAATTGTTTTTTTTTTTTAATAAAAAAAAACCAACACAAGTACAGCCTGAATAAATAACAGGGCAAGGACTGTTAGGAGTCCTAATTGGAGACTGTACAAGTAGCTGTTAGAGGCTGGAAAAGCTGAACAGAGCTTTAATTTGGATTAAGATCTGCCAGAGTTCACCACAAGCAACTAGAGTCAACTGATACACCCATCTGTTTTTAAAAATTCTTTGTTCCATGCTCCCAAGAAATAATAATTCCCTTCCTTGCTACCAATAGAATATGGACTAAAAGAATATTTTACACATCTCTCAGCTTTGGCAGTTTTTACCGTGAGCATGAATCATTGTTAGTTCAACTGCTACGCTTATTGATTTCTCAAATACAAGAGCAGGCTCTCATCTTCAAATACAGTGAATAAATGACTTCTGAGGAGCAAAATCACTTCATGGATCTGACTGACCCATTATGTTAAAACATTTTACTGAAAATGCCATGTATGTTTTTTATGATGTAGATACACGCATGTTCCATAATGACTCTTTTCAGATCTAACTTAAAGACATACTCTTTCTATATGTACTGAACATAAGCAAGATTGAATTACTTAAAGAATAGTCCTCTTAACAAATGCCTACAGTCCAGTTCATGTGTTCAATACACTTAGAAAATCCATTTTAAACAAAGGGGTTTTTTTTCTTTTATTTCATTTTTCATATCCTCTATCTGAAATTCAATAATAATGTGTCTTACTGAGAAATGTGATATGCATTATAGCTTTCTCATTTAACTTTTAAGTAAGATACCATTAGTATTGATGAATGTAATCCCAAATGGTCACTTAATCTTAAAATAGTCATTGATCACACATTCAGAATTTTAGTCTTGCAGCCAAACTAGTATATGTTGTTAGTGGTCATGAATTTTATACCAAAAAGGAATTAACATCTTTCTTTGACTACAATGTTATGAATTAGATTTACAAACTGGGGATGACTTAGTGAGTTTCTGTTTTTCTTCTAAATGCAACAACATTTGCTAAAAAAATCTTTTCGGATACATTTAATATATGAAATAGAATGCTTAAGCACAGTCTAGAAGCCCAAAGTTTTCATCTTTTGAAATATTTTGTCTTTGACTGTTAAAAATAATTTTTAAAATAGAAATTAAGAGGCAGAGTTATTCCACAATATCGATTGATGTGCTAACCTGTGGTTGAAGTCACATTAATAGTAGAGATACTAGAGGGTTTTTTTTTTATATCTTTGAAAAAGCTAAACCAAATCTCTGTGTAGAGGAGTCCTGCTGGTTTTTACATTTTCAATGTGTATAAGGAGGTATTTAAATATGCATATATAAATATATGCATATATTTCAATAAACATAGATTGAAGTATTTATTTTAAAATAACCTAAAATTTAAATAGCAATATGGACAAAGTAGAAGCATATATCAAACAAAAAAGTTAATACTTCTCTAGTTTTGTCAGTGTTGTCATACATCTTTTGACTGAAGTCTGTCAGTGATGCTATCTTGAAATCAAACCCCCCACACGTTGTATGCATATCTTATTTCATTTCTTAAATGCAATCAAGCATATTTAAACTTTGCCCAGAGAGGCTGTGCCCTTTCAGGACCCAGCTGGACCAAGTCCTGGGCCACTTGGTCTGGATTCAGTGTTGAGCCTGCTTTGTGCAGAAGGTGGACTAGTGACTTCCTCACATCCGTTCAACCGGGCTGAGTCTGTGAGTCGGTATTATCATGTCAGCAGTATTCCCCCTTGAGATAAAGATTCCCAAGATTAAAAAAAAAGTCCCGTTTCGTAAAGTGCCAAATAATACGTAAATACTCCTTAAACTGTTCTCAATAGTTTTATTCGTCCTTTTCTTTTATGTTCACTTAGATTCTTAATCTGCAAATGTTTCTATATCTGTGTGCATATTAGAAATCTCATCCTCTGCTTCTCCAGGTATATGAACAGATAAAATTCTCACTGCAGCAATCAGATTTGGTTGGAAGAAGTTCTGAAATGTTTGTGCTCTGCAAAATGAGGAAAATCAGATGAAGGAAAAACCTAAGCTCTGACTGAAGGTTCACAATTACTTCTTGTTATGATTAAATAGTCAAACAGGCTGGCCAGATCTGGAAACCAATTATTGTAAAATGTGAGAGGGGAAAAAAAATAAATCTGCTTTTTCAGTTATTCTGCATAATTCTGTCTCTATCAGCAGTGCACATTGAATAATAATTAGATTTTGCTTAAAATAGACAAGTAGGAAAAAAATTAGTGACTTAAAAAAAAATCACAGCAGTGGGTAAGACTTGCAACTACTTTTTAATTCCAAATTGCAAGTTCCTGGTCAGAAGAATCCAATGCACAAACTAAAAATGTAACTGTAACATTCTTAATCAATAACTGGTTTTAGTCTTGAAGGAGAGACTTTTTGTATTGTGCATTCGCTCATATTGCTTGGGGGGGGGGAGTGTTGGCTTTTTCTTTGCTTGTTTTCATAAGCAGAAAAAAACCAAGTAGGTTGAAATCTTAAAATCCTAGCACCTTTTTGGAAAAAATGAGTCACTGCAAAGACGAGTTCAAGTGTCAGTACCTGTGGTAAGGACAACCTGTAGCAATGGCAAATGGTCCAGAACATGAGCAGACATGTTTAAAAGCTGTCCCTTAGAGAACATTTTCTCTTCCCAAATGCCCATACAAAAATGATCTTGATGCTGAAGGGTGTTCCGTGCTGCAGGAACTCCGAAGCTGCTTGTCACATTTCAGAGAACGAGTGCAAATATGTCAGAATTTAATTTTCTTCCACAATCTTCCGCTTTCACTGTGCAGGCAATATCATTAACTTTATATTTAAGTAGCAACCTTTATCTAGCAGGCACCTAAAGTGCTTATCGCTTCTGAACTTGATGAAAATGTCATTAAAGTCAGTGGAACTTTTTCCATTGACTTTAAAATGGGCTTTTGGATCAGTTCTTGCCTACCTATCACACAAATGTAATAAAGTCATCTCCGTAGTGTGACACCAACAGCCAGGTGGACAATGAATAAGGCACAGTGTGCTGCTAGGATTTTCAGCAGGATCTTGCAGAGGATAGATGTATTCGTGTTTTCAGAGGCTCATCTATGCTGTAAGTCAGCCTTTAGGTCTGTAGGTTGTTTGCACCTTTGTGACATTAGTCATCTTGCTTCCCATGCTGTTCCCTCTCTTTAGGGACAGCCATGACAGAGACTTTTGACAGCTCACTATCATAATTGTTATTTTCTGTAGCATTTTGGGTGCAATTCACTTGGCCCTGATGCACTGTTGTAGTGGTTCTAATTGCTGCCTGCACTGTCATTATCTTAAAGATATTTTAAATCTACATTTTCCTCCAGTGGAAAGCTTCCTGAATGTGACCTTCAGCTGCTTCTTGTGGATGCTGAGGCAAGAATTGATTCAAGTTTTTGTCACTGTCAACTTCATCTGTCCATGGTTTCTTTTAAGACCCTTCCTTCATTGTTTGTTCTGATGTGTACGTGAACGTGCTGTGTTTAATGTGTTTAAGAGGCTGCGTAGGGGAGTGAGAGCAAGTTTATTCTTCTGCTTCTCCCTCATGGGGATTTGGGATTGGATTGGTACCACTCCTACTCACATCAGCTGTTCTCTCTTTGGGATTTATGGTCAAGGAGCAATTAGAAGATGAACAGGGCCTTTGCACCCCTCCCTGGTCTTCACCGGCTGTGCAGGCCAGACTCGCAGAGTAGAGAAAATCAGTAACTGATACTCTGTGCTAAGCGCACCTGAATCTCAGCGTTTCCTATGAGAATTCCTTGTCTCTGTACTGTCCCCTGGGGACAGCTGTGTCTGAAACTGTGATCTAACAAATTCTGCTCAACAGCTTGAACTCTCATTCCAGTTCTGATGGAGGATTTATGACTTTATATAGTTCATTCCTACAAAAATTCAGCTTTTTCTAAACTTAGCTTGGGGGGAGGGTTAGTAGGAAGAGGCTATACCTATTATTAGATCAGCTGTGGAAAGGTTTGCATGTAGAAAAACTGTTCTTGTTTTCATGCTGTATCAATTAGTAACATAAGCTGTTATACAGCTTGATTGTTTATTTGTTTATACATTTAGAAAATTTGCAGCTACAACGGACCTACTAGCTCTAGTCCTTACCGATATCATGTAGTCCTCATGTTCTAAAGATGCATCTGGCTTTTTCAGTTTCCTTTAACCCTTTGATTTTCTGTCTTCAGTAATATATAGATGATGAAGCTGGCAGAAGTAATTTTGTGTCTCTTTCTAGCATCTGATGCCAGTGCTACTTTTTTTGTCTCATGTCTTCTTGAGTCAGCAACACTAAGAGTAGTGGACATTTTGGTACAATGGTATAACAAAGATCTTAAAGGACATGGTGTTAAATGTGCTTTTAGCTCATCAAAATGTCTTTGAGATTAAGGGCGGATCATTGGTGCTAATGTAGCCTTTTTTTGGAGGCTTCTTTCAGATAGTGGATCACGTAAATAGTTTAATTTACTGTATAGGTCTTTACACTTTGTTGTGAGGTTTGTATTTGTAATGTAATGATGTCTGTGAACGTCGATCAAAGCTGAAGTCTTTTCTCGAAAAACGTTGTGCTGTCTTAACCTGGCATTGTACCAGGAATGGACAGATTACCCTAATGCTTGAAGAACTTACTTGAAATAGTGTAAATATTAACAAATTGAAGTGTTATTTATCATTTTAGTAGGGAACATATGGCTATTTCTTTGTTAATTTTTCTGTAACCTGATCTTGTATCTTTCAGGCTAAATAAGGCTTTTGTATGAATTGTTAGAGAACTTAGATCAGTCTTATTTTTGAGGTGCTGGTTCTTTCTTCCATGTGCCTCAGTCTCAACTCACATGTGGTCCCATAATTTTGTACTTGAGGTTCTGGAGTCTCAATGATGTGAAAAAAAGACGTTACTCTGATCATAGAAATACTCTGTATGGTAGCTTTCGTCCAGAGATCCCCAAGTGACATGAACTTGTTCATGAATCATGCCTCTCAAGAGTCCTACAAAGATGTTTTTAAATTTGAATATATTATATGTTTATATACTTAAATGTTTTATATTTTAAATTATACAGAAAAGTTGTTCTCTATTAGCAATATATCCATATTTTATTAAAATGTTTGAATATTAAAAAAAGCTCAGTTGGATGCTTTCATGAAAAACTTCTGGGCTATTTCATGATGTATTATTAGGCCTAATTATTCAGTTCGTTAAAAGATTAGGAGCATTTGGAGTGGATGGTTGGTAAGACTTCCACAAAGTAAGCTTAAAAACAATTAAGCATGTATATATAAATAAAAACATAACAATTAAATTTGAAGTTTTGTTTGCAACACCTTGAGACATGTAAAAACCAGTCCTCCCCAAAAGAATAGACTACTGATTTAAGAAGGGAAACTTTTTTATTCATAGTATTTCTCATCAGCGGAATTTCACTGTGACTCCCAGCTGTGGTATTCATTACACCAGCCATCTGCTTTGTCAGTGCCATAATTTCTTTTTTCAGTATCTCAGATGAACTTAAAATCATCATACAGTGAACACTGCTGGGAAACTAAAAAGTCTAAATATGAGCTTGGTATTAAAGTTATTGCAGCTCATTGCAATTTATGTTTTATTTGTATAGTATTCCAAAAATAGAACAACAACATTAACTGTTTTGAATGTTCAGGGAACGGCTGTCTATTTGGGTGTTTTTACTTATTATAGTGTTCCAGTAATTTTTGCAACCTTACAGTGAAATAGGATTTTAGAACTTGTTGTAAATGTGACAAGCAAATGAATGGGGAGAAACACAGAATCAGCCAGGGTCACAGTGAGGAACAGATTGCTCTTCTCTCCCACTCTTCCCTATTACTGATATCCAATGATATGTCATTCTTAACCCTTCTTTTTACTATATATCTTAATAGTCTTAAGCTTCCAGGTATTTGCATTTATCCTAGTAATGTGTTGTTATGTTCTGCCAGGGAGCATTCCCAAATTCTTGCTGTGTTTTCTGTGTATGCTTCCATAATCAGAACCTTTTAATACCAAGCTATCTGAGAAATCTCACCCCTCCTCCTTTTTTTGCTTTTCCACTTCTCTGGCTTTTCTCTTCTTGCCTCTCTTTCCTCTACTTGTTTAGTGTTCATGAGACTTTAACTTTCTCTTTCTTAATCCCATCCCCTCCCAGATATAATTATGCACTCTCTTATGCCCTTCTTTTTCCTTTTCTTTCTGTCTTTCCCTAAGACAGAAAGTTCCCTTCTCAAATATATTTCTTGATCTCAAAAAATCCTCACTTAATCCATATTCTGTCTACTTTATTATTTTACCTCTTCTCACAATTAATACTATCTACTTTCCTTATTACTTGTCTTATATTTGATAGTTTTATAGATAAATCAGTCATAACAATCTTGGGAAATGTGAGATAAGTATTTTCCAGCAAAAAATGGGAATTCAGAGCACACAGCCTCTCTGCAGTTTCTTATGATTTGGCTACACTGTGAGACTGGAGCGTGCTTAGGGAGTGATTAAATGTGAGAAAATACCTGATTCCAGAACTTCTTTGCTCATTTTGCTAGTTGTATCTCGGGCTTAGAGGTGTTGTATGACTGAGATTGGATGTGTCTTCTGATGAACTGGGCAGATGGTCTTGTTCATGCAAGTGCAGCTAGATGGCAGGAACTGGAAGGGTAGCTCAGTTCATTCAAATTTCCATACAGTGCTTGCCATTGTGATGGTTTATCAAAAAAGTCTGAGACTACAAAAAGTTTCTATGTATAGGAATGAGTTTAAATAATATGCAGAGTAAAAAATTAATATAATAGATGACAAATGCTGGCAGCTAAATTTGGTCCTCATTTCCACTCTTCTGTATCTGATAAAGTACTCCAAATGGATAATTATTACCAATAGTGGCTAGCATATCTATCAATCTATATATTTACTTATCTTAAATAACGGAAATGAAAGTCAATTCATGAGCTATATCTCTTTCAGAAATGTTTGAGGCTTTTTTTTTTTCTTTTTAACCTTGAACTGATATGTATGGTAGTATATTAAATTAGCATAAAGTGTTATGATCATTGAGAGTGATATATGGTCATGTGTTCTCTTACAATGCATCAAGAATAATGAGTGGTAATTGGTTCAGGACATGGATTAAAGAGCTATTGAGTAAATTGGAGATGTAGTTTACTACACAAATGGCATATCAAGTTTCATCTCTGTTGTACTGGCTACTTTATAACTCTAAACTCAAAATATTTCATGAAAGTATGGCTGGACATATATAGCACTTTCTATAGGTACTCAGTCAAACTGTGGAAAAAATCCTTTGTTCAGAGGGGTTGTTTAAAAAGATTAACAACTCCAAAAGAGTTGTCTATGGATGATTTTAGTGAAACTAGATCTTTACCTGTCACGTCTTTAATTCAAGAGGATCATAAAGAGCACGTACTAGTCACAGAAAACCTATTCATACCATACTGAACAGAAATTATTAAGCTTACCTATTTGGTGTTGGACATTACCATCAAAATGAGACTAAAATGAAGGGAACCTCTTGGAAATGACACACTAATCCTTTGTATGTTTTAAAATAGTTTGGAAATAATGATTTTGTTGTTGTTAGCTGAGGAAAATATATAGAACACGGTGTACATGAATAGAGTCTCAGAGATTTGTGTTTCTGACATGTTTTTCATTTATTTACACGGTAATTTTTTTTCTGTGTTATCCCCTACAAGGTATAAATTCCAATGTACCAGAGGAAAAACATTATTCACTGAGAAGCTTTTATTTTGGAAGTGTCATCACATGTTAGAAAATGGTATCCTCAACTTAGTCATTTGAATTTTTGGAATAAAATGCTTTGCTAGCTAGCTTTCTGCATACATAAGAACAACACAGTTGTCTTGAATAACATTTCCCTTGCATTGTTTTTGAGCAGCTTGTTAAATGAAAGCACTGTAATAGAGGGGGGTTTCTCTAAGAACAACCATGGAAAAAGGAGAAATCACTCTTTATCCATACTTGCTAGAAAATTACATGAAAGTATCTTAAGAAAGGTGGAAAAAGACGAATTGCCCTAAACCCTTTGCACACATCTGCACTAAATCAATACGACACAGAGATCTGCAAGTCACTTGATGTGTCCTTGCACAGGAGGGTGCAGAAGTAGTAGTCAAGATCCTGAAAGAAAGGGATAGTTGTGTCAATGTGTCTTTCTCTTGACAGTTAGTTTCCATTGGATATTTTACACTTTTAATGACTTTTTAAAAAATTCTCTGATCAATTTTGTGTGTAAAGATGTGTAGAGGAAGACCCTGAAAAGATCCAGAGAGATTGATGTGCTATCTCATAAGAAGAGCTAAAAATGCTTGGTTTGTTTTATAAAAGGATGGGGTAAGAAAGTGCTTTATATGCTGAAGGACAGTGTTGCCTTGAGAACAAATAAATGAATGTAAACTACGAAGTAGAAGAATAAGTAAAAAGTGTTAACCTCCAGAACAGCGGGGTCTTGGGCCAATCTTCCACTAGTAGACTGGGGGCAACAACCTAGTCAGTTTGAGGGGGAAGTTTGATCAGTCTGTGCATGAGATTCTGAGAGTGTTGTGTGTGATAGCAGTGATATAATAGATGTCTTTTTAAATCTTATTACCCAGTAGTTATGGTGCAGTTTACAACCAGCGGTTCCAGTGATTAAAAAAAAAAAAATTGTAGCATTTTAAAATAGGAGAAGCTGATCAGTAAATATTTTCAGAACCAAATTGAACATAATTCAAAGAAAAAAAACTGTAAGGAAAGTGGAACAATTCTATACTATGAAGTAGGTAGTAGATTTCCATGTCTAATTGCATTTGATCCCTTTGATCTTCAAACTCTGATGTATTTCTCCCTGATAATTTCCTGCTTTCAACTGACTTGCATTCATTTATTTCCAGTCCTACACAAAACACACTTGCCCACCTCTGCACCCTTCATCTATAATCTATTACCTTTCCTTTTTTCTTTTTTTTTTTTTCTTAAAACATCTACTGTAAAATATTTATCACCAAAACCCATTCACTATCAAAGTGAGTTAACAAAGAAATGTTTGTGAGCAAACTTTTCTGATAGTGGAATAAATTTTCTGGAGCTCTGGTCTAGTGAATTCCTGCCCTATCACACTGTTATCACTGACATAGAAGAGAACCTGTCACTTCCAGGGAATTTCAGACAAAAAAATTCCTCCAATTCTTTTCAACTTGACTGTGTTAGTCAAGGGAAAGGATTCAGTAGCTTAAATGAGACAAAAGTAACAAATAGCAGTGTGAAGTCTGTGCTAAGGATTTTTTCCTCCATGTCAGGTTTTGGCAGTGGATGAAAGAGACTATATAAGGGTGAGTTGAATGCAGTCAATAGATTCAAAATGCACAAAGATAGCTAAGCAGATTAAATAAGTTTGAAATCAAAGCTTACTCAGTAACAAACTTTAGTGTAGACAGTGAAATGCCATATCCGTAAGAATACACTGAAAACTGCCATCTAGATCTTATCTTGGGTAAGAAGAGATATTCATCTACAGATATGAGTAGAATTAGGAGTCTCCTCTCATTCTAAATATTTAATTGCTTATAAAGATTGCATTACTATACTGTCTTCCAATCACGAATTTCAAAGTGTTTTAAGAATATACAGGGTTTATCTATGCAATGATTTTGGCGTACTGTTTTTGTTCTCTGAGAACTGTTCTTTTTCTCTCCGAGATCCTAATTCTTCATGCTAGTTTGTACCCAGCCTCTGCTTTGGAAGAAAGTGAAAAAATCAGTGGCTGGGAAAGGGTAGTCATGAGTGCAGGATAGTGCAAGTCATGGTCCTTAGATTTAGTGTGGATGTGACCAGTGAAAACTTACTTGACAGGCAGTGAATGTTGTTGTGACCCCTTTGCATTACTACTAGATTTTAGCTCCCTTTGGTCAAGTTAAGGGTGACCTGTAAAATTTCTGCTTTTCTAGCAGTTATGGTTATTCTATTGAGGTGTGTGATTAGTTGCCCTTCTGCAACATGGGCCATGACTTGCTGTGCAAAGGCGTGCTGGGCAGAGACCCTTGACTACGCACTGCAAGCAGTAAGGAGGTTCAATGTCATGGCCAAACTATTTCATGCTATGAAGAGGCAGGGATTAACCGCTTCGGTCAGTGTGCATCTTGCACAGGTGGGCTGCCTTGAAGGCTGTCTCGACAAGGGGCTGCATTGCTTGTGCTCCTGCCTAATTCCCCGGCTCCTCTCTCATTTATTATTAGGTATTATTGCAGGCTCCATTAAGTGTTATTGCAAAGTGCTGTATGTCTTTGTATTGATCAGGTTTGGTTTTTTTTTTTCTCTTTTCATTTCCTGCTTATTGCTTAAACGCAACATCTCTAGTTCCATATATGTCAACTAAAACTCATAGTGGCACAGTAATTTTCACAATATAAGAGCTTCTTAATGCACTGATGCACAGTATTTGTTTTGTCTTTTGTTCACTTGCTTTGGAGTAGCAAATATAATATTCTAGAGGACGGTATTTTCTATTGATTTTCCTTACAAAATCAATAAATAAAAATAATGTGGCACAAGAGGGAATTCTATTACAATCTTCATGGAAATTGTTGGAAGACATAATAAAACCTTCAAATGAAGTAATATGTATAAGTAATCAAACTGTTGACTACATCATTATGAATGACAAGCTTATGATATAAAGTACTTTCTTAGTACTGAAGGTCTATTTTTATTTGTGACTCTCTTCTTATTCTCATGGGCATAGCACATAAAAATGATCTATATTGTTTAGAGAAGTGTCAGAAAGGCAGAATCTTTCAGGGAAGTCCTAAAATATGCTCTTCATTTCTCTTCTGCTTGTCTTCAGCTTAGTCTTCTGCTCATTATACTTCCCAGCTCTTTCTGATTCAGTGGATGCAGTACTGAACTAATTGGCAGTGGGTTTTACTAGAGCTGCTCTGTGGTATTTGGTTTCAGTGAAGCCAGTATTCAATAAGTTAAAACAGCTACTATACAAAGTACTCTGGCAAAAATTAAGGTGACTGAGATATAGACTAGCATAAGTGAAGGCAGGATTAGGTAAAGAAGACTATAGCTAGAACAGCTGACTCACTATAAAGACATTTTGGGGCTCTTTTGGCCAATGTAATAGGCTAGAAATCAGGAAGTCACCTGCAGAATTTTTGTCCATTTTTACTTTTTTTTTTTTTACCTCACCCCTGAATTATTACTCATTACATGTTATTATAGCTGCTTACATAAAGAGGAAAACACATTTCTCAGTTCTGTATTCCAGATGAAGCAAAAAGATCTTGTTAATTTTGAATGTTCTCCTGTCTCTGAAAGTGTGGAGGATAAATAAACGTATGTAAAGATTGGAAGAATTTAAGAGCAGAATATGAAGAGTTAGGATCTCCTTTGCATATCTGTGGAACAAGCTTCCTAAATTGTTTCTATAAGATTAAAATTGCATGTCTTATTTATCATTCTTTTAAAAAGTCAAGTCAGTTAATACATTACATAAATGAGGAGTTTGCATTTGATTGAAGATTATATGGTATACTGAAGTTTGCAGCTTAAGATCTTTATGATTTTGCAATCAGGCTTCCTGAGAACTACTTTATACTGAAAGAGATGTATTATTATGTAGTTACAACCAAAGAAGTTCATGTAGGTAGCACCAGTTTATCATTGACCTGATTTATTTCAGGTTTTCCTGAAGTTCAACATCACTCGTGGTGCACAGAGCTAAAATAAGTCTCTTTTGAAACTGGGTTTTGAATGAGGTTTGAGGGTGGAAGACTTTACCTGCTTTTGAACAGCTCTCCCCACTACTCCAAAGCATCAGTACAGAGTGAATCATGGAGTGAATGAATGAGAAACCTATAAGCATATCTTTTGGACTTATCGCCATTGTTTTACTACTAAACAGGAGAAGCTACCAAGACCCTTCCTAGTAGTAGGTGACAACTTGATTTATTTTTCTTTTACTTCTAACAAACATTTGAAATGTGCTTATCGGTTACATCAGGAGTGTGCTTTTTCCCTTTCCCTTTCCCTTCCTTATGTAAGTTATTAGACTGATGCACACTTAAAGAAAATGTTTTATGTAGGCTCTTCTGTTATTCCTGATTGAGGAATAATTTGTCATGTCCCTGCACATAATAATCCCCCCTTTGGGAATCCAGGCATTTTGACAGGAAAGAAGAAAGGGGGAAAAGATATCTGAAGAGTGGGAATACTGTAGCTTCCATCAGTGTTTCCAGATGTCCAGTTTTATAAAGTGTTTTATTATCTGGATCAAAAGACCAGAAGCAGGGGCAGGGGTGCAGAAACAGGACAATAGGGGATGAAGACTTAAAGAACAATTAAATGATTTGGCGTTATACTTTTTGCAATATTAGGCACTGTATTGCACACCCTACGTATCCAACACAATAATTGGATCCACAGAGATCTTAACCATGACTCTATTGAATGTGTAAAGCTGTCAGAGAGCACAGTCATTCAGGCACACACTGCTAATGCTTATTCAGTCAGAAAATAATGCAAAATGTAAAAAGAAATGCCAAGAGTCACGATTAAAAACCAAGACAAAAGAGAATGAAGTTCTTTTACATTACAATCTTTCACTTAAAATCTTGTCCTAACAGTTTAAATGTACATTTAATGAGAACAAGAGCATTTTTAAAAGGAACCTGTAAATAAAATGTAAGTTGGATTTAATATAATGAATTTTATTTTTCCTTTAAATAAAAAAGCAAAGAACCTAAAACCTGAAATCTATGTCTGATCTGGAATATCAGCCAATGACAGTATCCTCTGATATTTGATTTGTGATCTGCAGATTGAGGTTGTCAAACTGAGTGTGTGGATTGAAAACATCTCTTTATTTGGAAATTATAAACATACTAGTCCTTAAACTAGTTGTTGATTGATTGTGGTTATGAAAGAAAGCATAGGATTCCCAAATGTACATGAAACTTAAAGCTTCTAATTATTCCTGAATAGTAATATATGGAAGCATTTGTAATAAACCCATGTTTGCATAATATTTCTCACTTCTTACAGAGCCTCCCACATATGATGTTACTCTTGCATCCTATTACAGTTGTCCTCTTTCAGTTTTGACTTAAATAATAAATTTCTTAGGTTCTTAGTGTCTTACCTTTAAATAAAAAGAAAAAGATATTTTGAGGATTGTACCCATTTCTTATCAACCCCTTCGAGACTGAAATTCACATAGAAAGGAGAAGTCTTTAAAAACTCTTCTCAATTGTACTGCATAAAACGTTTAGGTCTGACTGAACAACTCAAATCAACTAACCATGCTTACATAACCAAAGTCAGGTAATTGAAGTGAAGCACCAACATTTTTTTATTTTATTGTTCTTTAACTAAAAAGTGGATGGGTAAAAACTACCTCTCCTGGATTGATATAAATTACCATCTTAGTCACATTTGAAAAAATTTGCAGTGCTAGTTCAAGCAGAAAGCAGTTGTGAGGACAGATAACATTTCAGTAAATTGTTAATTGTGTGGGTTAATTGTTTTCCTGAAAGTAAATTAGAGAGTCTTTAGAAACATCCAAATTCTGGACAGCAGATGTGGTAAAGATACATATTTTTGTATGCATTTACCTAAAATTTTACTAAAGAAAACCATGCAAATGTCTGCATAACTTGCATTCAAAAATCAGGATAGCCTTTTGAGGAAAAAAGTGCTGAAATTCAAGTTCTTACCCAATTGTGAAACTATCTTTTTAATTTACTACTTTTTTTTTCAGGTTATCTACCATGCCAGAAAGACTTTTGTTTGCTTTAATTACAAGTGAAATCATGCTATCTCTGCTGGCTGCAGAGCTTTCAGGAACTGTCGCTCTCATTTTCCAATTTATAAATGTGCCAAGAAAGCATCTCCATTTCCCTCCTCTCTAAATTCAGACAATTATCAGACTTCCACGCAGAGAGTACTTTGCTTTTGAACATGGCTGTTCTCCATGGTAGCATGTTCATTTTCAGAGTGCACTTCCGCATGGCTATGCAAGAAAATGATGTTAATTCGAAGTAAACCTCAGGAAAATTCAGAGTTTAGTTCCAAACTATATTTGAGCCTTCTTTTGTCTATAGAATACGTAGGAGCTTTCAGATGACCAAGGTTTATTTGGTTGGTTTTTTTAAATATTTTTCACTGTTTTTCCTATTTTACCGTTACTTGCAAAGTAATAAGAATTTTCAAGCGTCACAAAATGCGTTTCTGTTTTTAAGGGTGAGGAGGTGGTGCTTTATTTCTCTGCCTTTTTTTATTCATCCAAATCATATGTTTAGACATAATTCTGTAGTCCTCTTGTGCTTGCCACAAAACAAGCTGTAATGCTGACAAGCAGAGGAGAATTAGAGGTGGTGAAAATTGGAAGAATTAAGCTGCATGAAAGTGGAAAGAGTAGCCATTAGAGCTGTGACAGTTTTGCAGTTTTGAGACCTGCAGTTTTCAGATTTCTTTTTCCTTAATTAAAAAAAATGAAAACATTGATTTCTTGCTAAGACATTCAAACTCCAAAGTGTTCCAATTTTAAGGTAGCTCCAGCCAGGTAATACATCTATAAAGGCATGCAGTCGAGCTTTTTTGGCTTTGTTGTTCTGTTAACAGACGTACGTATGTATTCAAGGTGTGGCCTTCTCGAGGGACCTAATGCGGGAAGTTGGGAGCACAGTCAACTACCAGAGTATGCGTCTGAAATGGGAAGCTGTTGCAGTTCTCCAGCCTTGTTGTGTTGTACTGGTAGACACTGAGTGAAAAATTGCGTTGAAGGAATATTCAAAATGGGCATTTGGTGGCTTTCATGTTTCCTTTGACTTCTAAACCAAGACTGGTTGGTTAGGGAAGGCCCCACTCCATCACATGCACGTAAGGATGCTGTCAGTTCATACGAGCGCAGCAAATAGTTGTCTCAAGTCCTTTAGTTCTCTTCTCCCCCACCCCCAACTCCAGAGAAACATGTACAGTAGACGGAGTTCATAATGAAGTATTAGTGCTAAAAAGTGTTTGATAAACACCAAAATTGAAGAAAAAGAGTATGCAATAAAATCTACTGATTTGTTTTTGAAGCAGTGTAAACTGGCATAGGCTAATTACACCCTTACGTCTGTGTTACTTACACAGATATTTGTTCAACAGAATACACATGTTGCTATGGCAATCATTTTGTCAAATGTTAAGTAAACTTAAAAAAAAAAAAAAAAAAGCCTTGAAATGTTTTTTTGTGTTGTGACTAGTGACTCCAACCCACACACAGCTGTTCTAAAATAGCTAATAGTCTCCTAGTATATAGGATTCATATTCTAAACTGGCAGTAGCATCACTGCTGTCAGAGGTGATCTCTGCATTGCTAAGTATCTGTACGCTTGTCTGCAAGCATGAAGCAGGCAAAACACCTTCCTCCACCCACGCTGTTTTGCCACGTGCTAGGCACCGCTTGCTCGCGCTGCATTGCACTTGCCTGCCTGGTTTCTGAGGGCAGAGCCTGTCTTCCCCACGTGCCTAAGATCCTTTTAAGAGCCCCGTGGGATAATTCACTTTTCCTTATGGCCCCAAAGAAAAGGATGTTCTAGCCTGCCATCACACACAGCTACAGGAAAAGCAGAGTTTTGTGAATTTATGGTTCAGGCATGAAAGTGTAATTTCTTTGGAGAAGCTCCTATTGCCTGGCTCAGCTGTTTACACGGTAGGGTGGGTGTTCAGGTTGATGTATTGCCTACGTTCCCCTCCAGGAGTGGAGAAACCCTGATAAGATCCACAAGTGCTGTTCACCCGTAGCCATTACTGACAACATCTCTTCTCAGAGTGCTACTACAGTGGGAAAGGATGAAAACTAATGCTTTGCACTTTGCCTGATATTTTCTCAGAACCTGTAAATACTAGTGGTATGGATTTTTTTCTCCTGCTATCTAGCGCAACGGTTTGCAAGGACATACATGACAAATGGTGTCCATAGAAAGGACGTTCTTTTTCAAAGAAAATCTTACAACTCCGTTTTTATGAGTGCTCTCTTAAATTTTCATCGGTGAACAACATGCTTTTATAACCTGTGACAATGCATTGAGAGAAAGACACACTTTGACTATTTATAAGAACTTCTGGTGGACTTATAACAATGACAGCACAGTTAACTATTTGCCTTTTTCAAATTCATGCGTTTGTATACAATTATTTGTTTCTTCTGCATCACAGCCATGTTGAGGTGTGTGAACGTGATGGTATTTTAAGAAGGAAGACATATGAAGCTGCAGCATAAATCCCATATATGGATTCTGCCCTTAATGGATCATATCCAGAATCCTCCTTAATTTGATGACTACCCAGAAAAAACTTAAGTACTTTCGCTCCCTTTATCATAATAGCAACTATGCCAGCACTTACTTGGTTGCAGCACTGTTTTTGACACTTCTGTCTCCATGACTGTGCACATAAATTAACAACTTGATTCTGAATTCTTTGGGAGGTGAAAGCTTTGTCTCACACAGAGGAAAGATCCTGCCAAGAAGTGGATTGACTGGAAAAAGAGGAGTTGATGTGTCTTACTTAGGTGTAACTTGGATGCCTGCCTCTCTCTTCTGAAGACTGCAGTCCTTGCTCCAGACTGCCAGAACTCTGCAGAGAGCAGCTGTTGCCTGGATCTTGTGTCTCTGTGAAATACCACCTCTGTCAGGGTTCCTGCAAGCCCTGGGAGTGCAGCCTGAAGCCAAAAGGGACAGTGCTCATAGCCAGGGATAGCTGCTGAGGAAAATGAGGGTCAAGTGCAAAGACAGATATTGCTCTTGAACTGCAGCAAGACTAAAGAGGAGGTAGATAGAAAGGCAGGGAGACAGAAAAAAGAATAGAAGTAGAAAATTGTCTGTGTTTGACTTCTGCAACTCCAATTTATGTTCTAACCTCACTGCATGGAGATGAATAATGATTGAGGTGGGCACGAACCCAGAACAGGAACAGACCTGCCAGCTTTGACAAAAATGATGTATGTTTTGTGTGGGGGTGATAGGGTCGTATGGGCAAGAATATGAACCCAAATTTCAGATACCTTGACGTTTAGGCATATTATAAGGGTTGCTTTAAGCTGTAATTTTAAGAGCAAGATACCTTGGGATAAGAAAGTTGGCTTAGAAGGAGGCTTAATTGATGTGTTGGTTAAAAAACAAAAAGTTAAATGTATTTATCTAATGTATATGAGAAGCAAACAAAATTGTATAGCCCAAGAAAGACAGAAATGATCTGTTTTCCTGCATCCTCCCTTAATTGAACTGCTCAGGAAGCTGAACTTGGACATGAACATTTTATGTTGTGCTCTAAAAAAGAAATGCAAATAGTTTGATTAGAAAGGAAACCTCGTACAATTTACATATGGTGAGAATTAGCAGACTCTCAGCCTTGTCATTGCCATTAATGTCAGTATTGTCTGCAAGTCAAAGAGAAAACAGAAGAGGTCAGAGCTTTGCTCTAGCTAGGCTTAGCTAGCCTTTGGCCTATACCTACTGAAATCTTGATCCTACTCAAGCTAAATGCCGTAGATTTCAGCAAGGTGATCATATCACTTTCAAGGCTTTGAATATGAAGGCTGGTCTAATGTGTGTGTGGGGGGGGAAAACACACAAACCACCCTGGGTATCAGGCCCTCTCTGATTCATTTTACCAGGGAGATCATGCTGGCTGGAATTTCAGTTGAGATTGTTACCTAGCTTTCATGGTCGCACATGAGTACGGCCTATTCCTGTTGTCAGCCTTGACCTGACGTGTTTGCATTTGAGAGGGAAGCAATTGTTGGTTGCTTGCTGCTCAGGACAGTAGAAGAGCCTTTATGGTGGCTGATTTTTAAGGGCTCTGATTCAGGCTTCAATAAGGTTAACAAAAAGATTCCTTTAACACCAAAGCAAGGGCAATCCAAGGATTTGATGATATTAGGCAGGGCATTGAAGAGACCTTTGTGTTTTTTACCAGAATGGAATTTTTAAATTTATATGCTAATAATAGTAGTTTTCTCTACGGTGTTTTCCACTTTTAGACATTTCAGATGTTTGGACTTTTTTCCCCCTAACTGCTGTGAGTTTCTTGCTAGTCAGACAGTTGCAGTTCTGAGACACTCCAGGTAGTTGTATCACACTTGCAAATCCAATGGAAAGCAAGAATAGTCAGTAGCAGATCGCCTGCAGCTTCTGGGCTTTGCAGAGATGAAATTAGTACAGAGGAACTTTCCTATTCCTCATATCAGCAATGTTGCCCAGGGGAACTGCAGACATCCCCAGCTTGCAGGTCAAATCTCTGTGTCTGCTGCAGTTTGAAGGCTGTTGCCCTTCATCTTCCCTTCTGTCCTCTCCCCGCTCATTCCAAAAAGTTCTGCCAGGAAAACTGTACAATATGTTGGCAGTAAAGATTTCAATTCAATGTGATATTTCTCTGATCCATTAGCCGTTCAGTGTAATTTATAAGTATCATTTTAATTTGGGAGCCTGAAGCTTTTGTAAACAACAGCTGAAATGCTCTTTTGTAGGACAGGGAATGATAACCAAAACAAAAGTTTTCAGAAATTTACTTTGCTTAACATTGGTATGATAATATGTGTTTTTCTTTTACCGAATTCTTTTTTTCTTAATTGATAGTTCTGGTTTTGGTGCATGTTTAGTGAAAAACATTGTTCCTAGGTTTTGTTTTAAAAAATACTAAAAAAATCAGGACCAGACTGTAATTATAAGAACCATCCTTTTCTCCCTTCAAAGCACTCCCTCTGCCTATAAGCTCTGAGTGAACACAGTGGCTGAACTTCAAAGAAAGAGAAATACTGTACCACTCCATCCAGGCCAACCACTGCCTTCAGCCACTCTAGAAAATATTGGAGTGACTTTCAAGTTTAATTACTTAAAATGCTGAACTGGAATTGCTTCTGATTAACTCACAATTTAAATGTAACTTTTTTCCCCTTCTTTTTCTTTTTTTTTTTTTTTTCTTTTTTGAGCTAAGACTTCAGAATAATTTCTAAAGCACAGTTATGTGCAAGCGAGGCAGACTTGTTGAGGGAAAAAAAGACTCATTGGGGAAATGTGACTTGACAGTGTACTTCTTGCTGAAACCTCAAATATTTATGATAAACATGTTTTTAGTACTGGAAGATAAATTTTACACATTATTTAGAGCTTTTTTTCATACAGGCCATTTATGTTTGTCTATGCCATGATATATGTAAGGCAAATGGACTGATGACACACGACCTGCATTTAATCTGAACGTGCAACAGCGATATGACTGCGACAGCATGTGTTTACTCTGAATCGTACAGCAGACAGCAGATATAACAGAATGACAGAGACCGCATATGGGGTTTTCTCCTCCCTGTTACATTTAAACCACCAGCATTATTGCCTTCACATGGGGGGTTGTTATTCTCAGATCTTCTTGTTTTGTTTTTGTTTCACAGTAACATTGCAGGTTTGTTTGGTACTTAACGTAACTGGCAGAATTTCAAATGTCATACAGGAGGCTTTATCAGATGAGCTGTTAGCTGGGAAGTTGAAGACTTTGAATGCACATATGTGCACAAATAAATGGAGGCTAAAATAAGAAAGATGTCTGTATAAAAGGATGGGTGCAGTGTGTTTCAGTTGTTTATGTGCGGATACAGTTGGCAGAGCTTTTCTTTCTTTCACCATTATTCCAACTACAATTATCCACCCCAGTACAGCAATGCAGGAAAGCTTTCTACGTTTATCTTCTGAACTAGCTCATGGATGCTTACAGCCTGTTTGTACATAGTATCTGTGCTTATGCGTAGTATCTGCAGGTGTGGTAGGTGCATTATAACATGAAACACTATTCCATATTGCTCAACTCTTGCTTACAGAGTACCTTTGAAGAGAGTAGACTGAGTATAGACTACAGGACTGGGGAAAATTCATGTACAACATGTTATATATTTGTGTACTAATATCATTTGTGTACTAATGCTTTAAAGTTTGTAACTTGTTTCAGAATTCTCAGTTGGAGGAAACCAGTGTGTACTGGGAAATGAAGATGACATAAAGAGAATCAGTTCTGCATTTCAGTGAGCTAGTAGTCAGTTGTCTGTATTTCTTCTGATGGTCCTCTACTCAGGTTTTCTTTTTTGGCATCAAAAATTGCTATTCATCTGATACTTCTTTTTTTTTAAAAATTAGTGCCTGCATAATCTGCTGTGGATAGTGGACTCTGGCTTTCATGCTAAAATATGATATAAATATCCTTGACTTGAGCAGAGATTATGCTTTTTAGTACCTCATCCAGTTCCACACTGTGATGATGTCCTTGAAATCTCGGATTGTTTCAGTGCTTGACTTCTCAGCTTCTAAGCTCTTAAGAAATAATGTGATTAAGAGCTGGCTCCTGATTCTAGAGTCTTCATTGACTTGATTTGGTGGTGATGGATCAAGCTTTTACGAACAACGTGCAAGAGTGAAATAAAGACTTTAAAACCATTATTTCTACTCAGTTAATGAGGATCATTCTGAGACGAAAGTTTTGTGAGGGGAAGCTTGACAGACAAGTGAGAATTTGAAGAAAGTCCAATAGGAAGAGCTAAGAAACCTGCTAATATAGCAGGTTTGAATATGTCTGTAATACTCCAATCTGCTATGACAACATTTTGGAGCCAGCTTACAGGTTATAAATTACTATATGAGGTGAAAGGAATCTATTTTAAATGGTAGTGGCACTGTTTATAATCTGTCTTCTCCCACTGTGATAGCAAATTTTGGAGAGCTGTTGGATTCCTAAATTCCAGCCAACTGACACCATCCATGGTCTTCTACTGTGTGGAAGTCCTGTCGAGAGCAGAAGCTGCAAGTGTTGCCATCTGAAGTTTTAAGAATCCACATTTCCCGTGCTTTGTAGACTTGTGTCATATAACAATGAGTTATTGTAAGAGCTGAACATAGAAGAGCTTGTGTACTAGAATAACACAGGTAGTTGTAGGGGAAAACTTCTATTAAATGTTTTTCATCAGAAGCTTGTTCACAGGGCAGTTGTTGCTTTCATTTCCAGGGTACTGGAACCTTATTACAAAACAGAGAATCTTAAATGAAATCTTAATTTGAAAACCCTGGACTTATAAACCAATAAGAACTGCAGGTTGTCAGAGTTAAAATTTTAAAGACGTTTTGTCAGAACTGGAAACTAAAAAATGGTACTACACACAATTATTTTAAGTTAACTGTGCAACAGAAACAGCATATAGTGCTTAATATGCAAGAACTTTAAAACACGATAAGGTTTTATATTGAAAAGCTTGTGTTAGTGTTATTCATCAGGCTCCTTGAGGGGTCTGACTCCCGAAAGCAGGTGTTGGCAAAGTGGAATAAATAAATAAGATTAATCAAGATGTCTAGGTGTTACTCTTTATTTTGATTAACAGTGGTCTTGGCATAAATAAATTTTGATGATGATTTACTTTAAAATTATATAGTTTGTAACTGAACAAAATCAAAATGTCTAAGGTGGGTAAAGTGTAAATGATTATAAATCTTACCAGAAGAAACTTCACCCTTGGTTTTGTTAAATATGTATAAGCAGTTCAGATAAATTGGCCTTGGTGGAGGCTCACTGCTTCTCAGTATACTGAATCCTACTTTGTAACCTGGACAGGTGAGGTCCTTGCTGCAGGGTTGCTCTGAAGCAAAAGGTGGAGGTTCATGTGCCCTTTGTCTTGCATCTTTCTGCCTTCTGAGAAATCTGAAAGCTCAATGTTCCCTTCTTTTAGTGACGTTCTCCAGGCTGTCAGTTCTATGGGATTTGAGGGTTTTTCATGAAGGAAAAGTGTTTTGTAGATTATAAGGCTGAACTTCTGAAAGCACAAAGCAAAAAGCTGTCCCTTTTTGTCCCTAAAAATTTGCAAGGGAACAAATCACGCTCATCAGTGGAAATGTGGAAATGAGTAGGACAAGACCAAGACATTTCAGTAGAGATGTGGAAAGAATCCTGATCGACAATTTTAGATGTAGAAGTTAGGCGATTTGCCTCTCTGGTGTCTCACTATTTTTCATGGAGAAAGAAAACTTCTCCAGGGGTGATTCAGAGCAGAAGCTTAACTTAGAACGGTAGGTTAGTAAAGTTAGACTTTGCGATTCTTCCAGTTATTGATTAATTTTTTTAAAAAAAGATAGTGTAATTATAAATGCTTAAAGAGATCATTCCAGTTTTGTCAAACTTTACTAGAGAAAATTAAGAATAATGATTATTAATTCTTTATTGTGAGATTAGCAGAATGCAAATGACAGGTGTGTGTTTTTTACTTGGAAACTGCTTGAGGGTTTTTGTTTGTTTGTTTTAATGTCATGTTAAACAGCATCATGTAACGCCTAAAGGACTGTGGAACACTTTCAGATTTCATTCACTTTGAAAGTTCAAGCAGATTTCAAATGCTTGAAGGTCTTTACAGAACAGGACGTGTTTGTTTTTTAAGAATTTTACCTGGATGCATATCTCGTCCTGCATTAGATAGTTTGCAACATTTTAGCTGTAAATGCCTCTTTGTAGTAATTAAAGCTGAATATGAATCTGGTTACCTGAACTATTCTGTAAATTCCCCGGGGGGGTTGGTTATCCTTTTCATGAAATGACTTGGTGATACTGTAGAACTCCATCAAAACTCAAAACAGGACACCTGAGAAATAGTTATAGTTCATATTTTCTTGGTAATGGCTTGTAATCATATGGCACTCTTCTTTTTTTTCTGTCTTTTTTTAATCTATTTCTATGATACTGTGCTCTGATCATTGTTTCCTTCCTTCCTTCCCTCCTTTTTTCTGATGTAGTGCTTCTAAAAACAATTGCAGTTTTCAAGAAATGTTTTATAGTCATTTCACCTGTTTTATTTTTCCTGCTGAAATTCAAAAGCTTATCAAAGTTGTCAACATTTCATTTTTTTAGACTGATTTCTTAAAATAATCACGTTTCTGGGAGTTTATTCCTCCTCCTCTACTCCCATCTCTCACTCAAAACTTCAGCACTTCCTATGCAGCTTCGGTCAAATAAAATTAAGAGGATTGAAGTGTCAAGGTTACAAACATTTCTCAAGTTTTTCTCTACTTGTCTTCTCATTTTTAACAAGGGATCCAAATTAATGTGTGATGGAAAATCTTTCTATAAAGAAATTAGGAAAAAAAAATTATGAGAAGTTAAGTCAAAATTTAAAAATGGTTCATCCCCTTTTCTATATTTGACTTTCTTTGCAGTCCTAATCCTCAAGAGTTTGCAGGATCTGCTATGTGCTTCATATCATTCCCGTTGTCTATGCTTGGACGTCCTCTCCAACCTCTCACCTTCTCCCACTGTTTTCAGGATGCACTTCAGTTTTGTATGGCATTAGCAAGCTACCATTACGAAGTGTAACGGGTTCACGAATACTATCACCAGACATGATGAGAGGCCATTAGGTACTTACAGGTTATACATTCAATGCGCTTGCCGATTCAACCTTTTATGTTCTTACCTCTTTCACATAGGGTCTCTTTTCCAGCACCGTTTTATATCAATTGTTCTCAGCTGTCTCGCCAGCCGTTGCCAAATCAATTTTCCAGTTTCTTCATGTGTAATCTCTATTCTTTCTTTTACTTTAGCATCTTACCTGTGTTTTATTCACCTGCCATCTTGATCATGATACTAGAATTGTATTTCTTAGGAACCCTGGAGACAAGTGTTACTTAGGGATGGAAATTGATTCAGCGTAAGGCAATTGAGGTGGGGTTTATTTAACCGGTCTATTTAACATTATGTCTCTGGTATAAATTGCAGCATTGACAAGTTACAGAATATCATGTTATCCCACTGTGGGCAGAAGGGGTTAATTTTTTCATTGCTTCTTTAGTTAACTGAAACTTTATCTGGCTTAGCATGAATTGGTCTTACAAACCTGCCTTGCCTTTGCAGTTCAGAATGTAAAAAAGACAGAATCTCCCTGATTGGATCACTGTTAAGAAAAGTTATTTATTTGACCTAACAACCTTGACTGTATCCTGTTAAGCCAGGGAATTGATTTATTTATTTTTCCTAGGTTATGGGAGGTTGTAACTGGCTGTTTGCAGTTTCCTAAATGCCTGCGGGTTTTTTTTGCATACATTTTATAGTTCATTGAACTAGACCTACAAGTTCATCATCTTTGCTGCTACTATAGTATTCTCTGAATGTTCTTGTGTGTGTTAAGCAGCCAGTGTTGGCTTTGATGTCCCGTAGTAGACTGTGACCTGTGATTAATGTGAATAGTTCGTGTTATTAACAATAAATGCATCCACAAATTAATGATAAAGTTGCATTAATTTGTAAGGTTCTATTACGATACACAATACTTTACGAAGTACATACTGAGTCCGAAGAGCAAGGACCTTTGGGTTAAAATTTTAGAGGCATTGAGGACATATCATAAAATAAATTATGTTCTGCTACAGTACTAATTATACCCTGGTTATAGGTGTAATTTGGTATAATAAAACCATGTATCTTGGTTTTCTTGAATGCAAGTTAGTATGCACCTGGATGAATTGACTTCCAGAGATACTCAAAGTGAATTAAAGATAAAACTCTGTGAGAATTTTAATAGTAATTTTGTACAAGTTCTGTTCTCATTATTCTTTATGAGCTGTATATACTTAGGCATTTCTACCTGACTTTTTTTCAGTGTTTCTATATGTTTATGTATTTTTAATGTCTTCTGGTTTAAATGTTTCAAATAATCTGTTTCATCATCACCTGTTATGGGAAAAGCATATGTGCTTGATTGAATTTGAAATAGAGTTCAGCCAAATTTAAGTTATTTTAAGAGTCTACAACCTATAACCATCCTGTACAAAGACAGAATTTCAATTTGTAGGAGACATTAACTTTGAAGTGGACGTTTCTTTTCTCTGCAACTGCAGGTTCTGCATAAATGGCATATTACGTAAAGTGAAAGTTTAATTATAAAGGGAAACTTAATTGAATATTTCTGTTTGATTAATAATAAAGAAGCAGGAACATCACATTGATTTTAGACAAGTCATGTAAAGGATATTGAAATACTGCTGTCAGTGAATTAAACGTGGTACAATGTGAAGATGTGCTCTCTTTCACTGTGTTTCTCATGACTGAGCATGGGCTGTGACCTTGCTGCTTTGATTTCTGCTGTATGTGGTATTAAGAGCATAGTCCAAGGCAGACAAGATATAGGTCACAAGGCTTTTACTGCAAACTCTCTCAGTTGGCTGTCGATATACTATCTTCAGTTTAGTGAATATAGCACTGTTGCCTAAAGGAGTAATACAACAGCTTTATTTAACTAAGTGAAAACATACTGAAATGGTGAAAAGGCTGAGTATAGTTCTTTTCTCAAACTATCTGAGGAATAAAAGATCCAGCAATTTCAAAATCAGTGGTCCCAATTCACATCTTACGTAAAATAATGTGAATCCAAAATAACCACAGCGAGCTCAGTAAAATCACCCCATGGGGAAGCACCAAGAAGAAACAAGCTGATGAACAAAATTGTGATTTTTAATATATCAGATTTTCAGTTTTCTTAATTTATTTAAAATTGAAGGCACTTAAAGCATTTTTTTTTTTCCTGTTGGTCATTACGAATTACTGAAAACTGCCTGTGTTCTTTCAGCCACAGTGACATCTCCACTGACTCCTTGCTGGGCTTTCTAACCAATAAACTATCAACTTCAGAGGAAGCTTGATCCGCTGCCAGAGACACATGCTTTTCTCTGGGCAGACGGTTTATGGCATGTAGATCCCAGATGATTATCGTATCACTCAGCAAACAGTTGTTCCTGAACACACACGTTTGATGTATGTACAGGAGTTTTTTTGCCAGCAAAGATACTTTACCTAATATTTTGAGGTACGGCAATTAAAATACAAAACACTACTGAAAACTCAAATGGGCATTAATTGACAAAATATATCTAGTAATGACTTCACTGAGCAAGGAACTTTAAAATAAACCTCCTCCTTTCAACAAAACAACTGTACTGTCTAACTTGTAACTGGAAGTAATCAGTGTCAGGCTTTACATGTTGTATAAGATGTGGATCTCCAAAAAGTGGTGTGTTTTATAACATCGTTATGGGATATTGTTTCAATAATCAAGAAAAAATCTTCCTGAGTAACCAAAAACACTTTTAAGTGCTTTAGTTTTCTATCAAAAAAATTATCTAACTTAGTACTTGGGGCTAGCATCTCACGCAGTTACAGATGTAGATGTGGTGTGATGGGATCATACACAACACAGTCCTGTGTGATCAATTTTTTTTTTTTTTTGACTCATTAAGTACAAAAAATGAATGGGGTCCAGTTTCTAACACTAAAAGATATAAGAGGGACAGAACAAAAATGGTTTTGATATTAAAATATTATTCAGCTTCACAGACTGGTGCTTGTAAATGGATACTAGTTTTCCTACAAAGTTTAAGTATTTCTGGAAATAACCATGTTTGGCAGAGCATTATCACTGCTTGATATTTTGATAAATGAAACTGCCCTCATGATGATGCTTTTGAATTTGCACCTTAGGAAACTTGTACTTGCTAGTATATCTGCACTATATATAACCCATGTATCTAACCCATACCTTTTTGCTCTAAAAATTGAAATAGAAACCTCATAATTCATCTGAAATGTATGCCAGGACTCCCAGTGCATAAGAATAGCCTGATGGTGCTGCATGTGAAGGAGGAGAAGCTTCTGAACTTTTCAGTGGGGGATTGAATGTATATTATGGCAAACAGATAATTTTAAATTAGTGTTCTGTACATTTAGGATAGAGTGTATTTTTACTCGTGCATTAATTGCCTCTGAGCACAATTCAAAAACCCAATATTAGGCTTAGCAATGAACATTTCAAAAAAGTAAATTAATGTCTTCACAGGGAAGAAATATAGTTTATTATCGAATCACCTACTATTGCCGCTATAATTATGGCTTTGTCAGTATTTCTGTGAAAACTCTATCTTTTTGAGGGGTTTTGGAAAAAAACTCTTTCATACTAAAATGTAGCACAGCCTGTAGCTTGGCAGGCAACATCTGCGCCTGAGGTCTGTCCTGCGCTTAGTGCTCTGAATAGACAAGTTTGACTTGTCTCCTGTGAAAGGTCACACTCCAGTTGTTGGGAGATTCGCAGAGATGCTGGCTTTTCTTTTTAAGTAGCCTTTTTATTATCTTAAGTAGGGAACCATCGTGCCTAGGATGCCTTTAACAGAGATCTTTTCTTGCTGACAGTATCAGTCACTGGAATCTGGGCCATGCCCTTTGCTGCAGGGCTGGCGGTGGCCTCCCCACGTGGCCTCCAGCCACACTGCTGGTGGCTTTGAGGGCCTCTGCAAGTTGCTCGTGTGAGAATGACCCTAAACCAGGGTCTGCATGGTACAGGGGATGGGTGCTGCCCCTCAGGTCTATTGAACGTTTCTGTTTCCAGCAAGTACCGGATCTTCTGTTAGGAACTTCTCATCTTTAAATCCCAGCACCTTCTAACAGAAAGCACCTCAAATGTGTGGAGCTTTCTAGTTGGAGTTTGCATCCTGCATGTGTTAAGGCACATTCTCAGATGTTTCCATGTCCAAGAACCCTAATTTTGAGAGTAGTATTGGCATCTTAGTGGAACAATACAGAAAAAGGGCCCTAGAAAATACTGGCTGTGTACTATAAATCTGCTTCATGAATGAGGAAAAAGTAGAAAGAGTTTTCCATTAAAACCATTTTATTTCCTTGCTTTCGTTACAAAGATGGGATATCTGCAAGTAGCTCCTTACTGCTGTTTTATCTTAAACTACAAACTGTTGCTGTATCCACTGGGACAGGAAAGATAAATAATTAGGTCTAATTGTATTTTCCTCAACAATAATGCATATATATTAAAAGGGTAGTAGTCGATACTGTAAATTACAAAAATTTAATTTAAATTTCAAAGTTAGTTATTAGCCCAAGAGACCTATGTAAGTTTGTGAGAAAACTGGAATATGTTAGGTGGATGCTATTTGACCACACTTACTCTCCCCTTTAAAATGGTGACTTTAATTTTCATCTCTTCTTCAGTTGGTGATCTTGACTTTGTAGCCTGTAAAGGCCTTATGGTTCCTAAGACACTCTTCTGAAACTAATAGAATGAGAACCGGAGTAAAAATGAGGTTAAATAAATGAGATGGAAAACCAGACCTCCTCAAAGTAAGATTACTGGAAGTATTGACAAACTCATAGTTAGTGTGAGAGTCCTGATGTCTCCCAATGTTCTTGTAATGTGAGCAAAATTAAAAGCAGGGAAACAATAATTAGAAATTTAAGAAAAAACATTGATCCTCACTTCTTTAATCTGCAATCAGGCAAGCAAATTTTAGTGATCCAAGAGTGTTTGTCAGGATAAAAATAGGTACAAATTAGAAATTTTATTGATTGTAGGATTTGTAAAAAGAGAAAACCAATCAGGGAATTCTGAATAATCAACTAATCCAAATGTTATTTTGCTTTGTTTTATAATTGCTAAACCCACTCCTGTTGCTGGGATTTGGTCTCATTGAAGGGCCTAAACTAAATGGGAAAACTGTATAGAGCTATCCTTCATCTTTAATAGAGAGTTTTCATTTGTGTGGTCTTGTAAGCAGGGAGATTCATGTCTGTGTCCTGCCAGGAAATCCCATTTGGAGCAAAGGTCTTGGGAATTCTAATACAGAATGGAAATTTTTCATCCTTGCCCACATTGCTTTATCCTGAAGCCAATTTTCTCACAATTTCTACATTAGCCAAAAATTTCCAAGTGTGGGATCATCTTGGTGATAAAATGACAAATTAAAGACATCAGGACATTTCCTTTGTTTCCCTGTGAAACCATGCCCTGGTTACTGGGAGCAAAACAGAGTACCTGGGTCTGAAACAGGCTTGTTCGGTAGGGAGGCTGAGCAAGCGCAGAAATTTGAGATTGTTTTTCACTCTCAGCAGGCCTGTGTTTCAGTGCAGAAGCAGACTACCTTCTCTAGAAACTGGTAAAGACAGGAGAAGCGAAGGAAAGAATTAGGAGTAAGGGAAAAAAGAGAAGGAATAATAAAAAAGGGAAAAGGAGCAACAAGCATCATCTTTCTGTGGGCAGTGTGGGTAGAGACTAAGAGAAAAGAGGAGGGCAAAACTGAAAGAAAGAAAAGAAAAAAGGAACCTAAACATAAGAAACCAAGATAAGTACAAAAAAATGAACTGATGAAAGGGTAGGGCATAGAAGTAAAAAGGATATGGTGTAGAAAAAAATTCAGAGACTCTCAAAAATGTAATCAATGAACTTAATTTCCAAGTCATGTAATTTAGTAGAACTTATAATAAGGCAATCAGACTGTGCAACACCTTGGAGTTATCATCATGACACATTAAAAAAAAAAAAGTTTTGCCTAGAATTGGTTTGGTTTTTGTTCTAACCACAATACTAATGTGAGTGGCTAAGGTGATAGAGAAGACTGCCTTCAATGTCTCTTCTCATGGTTTCCTAAAGACTTTGTAACTGTGGTTTCAAGAAAACAGTATGACCATAACTACATTATTGTTTGGTGAGCCTAATCACCAAGGAGATAGGCATTTCAGGCAAGATGCCTGTCCCAGTCCGTCCCTCCAGGTCTGGCTGCATGATCTGTGGTGCTGCAGGCATGCAGATGGGCTGTGGGTCCTGTCCGGGAGGCTTCATCCACAGAGCCCATGGCAAAGCCTGGGGCGAGCAGTTGATGGGGAGACGCAGAATAGCAACACTACAGTGTCTGGAGGAGTCTCACAGGAAAAGAAAGCTTAAATAATAAGATTTCTGTTTATTTATGTTTAATTTAATTTTTTTTTTGTAGTAAAATTGTTTTGATTAAATCCAGGAAAGGCTCTGTGTTAGCAGACAGCAAGGCAGCAGCGAGGCAAAGGAAGATGCAGAGTTGCTTTCAGAGTGAACATACTCCATCCTGTCTGGGGTGTCAGAGAGGTAGGGCAGGGAGAAATGCCTCTTCTCCTGCTTTTGTGAGCTTTGGTTCAGGGAGTGAGGAAAGAGGAATTAAAATTCTTGCACCCCTCCATCAGAGATCATTACGTGTCAGACATCCCAGTAAAGCAGTTCTTTCTTTCTGGAAAGCTAAATGAGAAGTTATAAAGACATTCGCAAGTACAATTTTCCTCCTCAACTGATAATGGCATTAGAGTGTTACCAAAAAGAGTGTTAATGAGTGATTAAAAAAGGGCATAATTTAGTTTTTAAAAGTCCTACTTGCTCTTCACAATTTGCAGCATGTGTTTAGATATTAGTAAAGCTTAATCATGATCATGAGGAAAGGATTTTAACTCAGAGGAAAGGAAATCCTAGGGAGGATTTTTCAAAACAGAGATGCGAAAGTATTCGCTTTATTTTAGCGATTCCCTAAACAAGACAGGATTTGTTGATGCTGTAACTCTGGCTATAGAAAGAAGATGGACTGACTCTAGCTTATGATGGTGACTTGATAGTTTCCTTAAAGGGATGTTCAAAATCACACAGAAATTATGGGCATGATGTGTTAGTCACAGAGTAATGTCTGCCCTTAGCACGAGGTTGGCAGGAGCTCAGAATAGATGATTATAATGGTCGCATTTGGCCTTAAAAATAGAAAAGTATAATACTATTCTCTGTATTCATATCTGGCACAGAACCTCTAATTTCTGAGCCCTGTTTAGTCCTCTAAAATAGCAGAAATTGGATACCTTTTCCAGCTCTGTTTATTGCCTGTGAAGAAGTATGTTTTCTAACCCCTTTGTAGTACATCTTGAGATCACAAATAATCAGTTTGTACAGCTTATCCGTACTTCTAATCCTTAAATTACACTCACTGTCTAACTAAAATCATTGAAAGTGGCTTTTGTGAATACAGGAGGGCAGAGCTCTGTGAAATGGCATCGCAATTTATGAAGAAAGCACTTGGGAGAGAAAATATATACTGTAAATGGCCTATGCTACTTCCCCATTCTGTACGTCTTGATGAGTATGTTTATTCTCTGGTAATGCCAGCTGAATAAGCAGAATTAGTAGTTAATTAAGATACTATTAAATATGAATAAGGCTGCCACAGCCTGAACTTGTAACAGAATAAATGGAAGAAGACAGAAAATGTTGGTTGAAAATGGAACATTAAAACTTCTAGGGCTAATACTTTCGTGTTCAATAGCTTGTGCTCTGTTTTGTCATAAATTAAATAAAGACTGATACCACATCTGAATAGTAGCATTTTATACTTATTTTCTATGAGGTAAAGCGTTTATAGGAATCCAGCCCTAACTTACAATGTAATCAGAATATTTTATGAATGTAGCTTTATATTTCTACATGTTTCAATCATCTTCAAATTTATTTTAAAAAACACAACAATCCTTTTTTTAATATAGGGAAATATACTAAATGGGTGATTTTAAAATTTTTGGTTTTTTTACATGCTCTGGCAGAATAAAAGAATAAAACTGAATCATCCAGGGCTTCTGTCATGCATGTCAACACAAGCTTTGTAGTACTACTATGATAAGAAAAAACTACTAGTATTTTAAAGTAATATTTCCCAACATTTTCCTAATTTTAAAATTACCTCAGATCACTGAAATCATTACCATGAACTTGCTGGTATCGGCAATTATATATAGACTACTGGTAAACATTTGAACAAAAAAAAGGCTGTTTGGGCAGCTGACAGAAGACACAAGAGGCAGGCTTTTCTTGAAACAACCTTAACCCAGGTTCCATTTTAATCCCAGGTGTGCCATTGAAAAGACTTGCGCAGGAGGTGATGTGCAGTTGTAGGTATATCTAAAGGAGTATACCTGGTAAAACACAGGATGTGTCAGGTATATGCTACTGCTTTTCCCCATTCTTGCTCCAGGGGAGAGTCAGGCCATACCTGAGCTTAGATTCTTAATAAAATTGTGTAATTCGCTTCCAGGAATTCATTATTGCATTTAAGATATTTCAGTTCACAACAAAGGCAAACAAGCATCTTAGACATGGTTATCACGGTAATACTTTAAAACAGAGTGACATTTGCATTTTTTGCATATTCCTTTCATCTTCTGCAAAATGGGGTATATCCGATATTACTGCAAGTACCTATGGCAATTCCACATCTTTCTCTTTGATTTCCTAAGATCATAAGAATATGCAGAGACTGTTTTATATAATGGTTGGTTTAATGAGTATGGTGTCATCAAAGATGAAGCTTCAGTTTCAATTTCTCTGCAACTACTAATGTTTCACTCTTAGAAGATGGAACATTAAATATATACATACGAATTCAGTTTTTGCATTTTTCTTTCTTTTTTATAAGTGTTTATATTATTATTTTCAGATGTGCCCAAAATAAACTGGAAGCTTGTAAAAATAAATTAAATCATTTCAGTAAAAGTAGTCTAACCAATTTGTAGCAGATTGTGGCCAGTGAAGGACCGCAGAATATGCGATGATGTGAGTGTACGCATATATGTATGTAGGGAATGCTGCTCTCTCCACATTTTCCTTTCCTTGAGAAGAGGATTTATAAATAGTTTCCTTCTTTCCTCTGTGGAAAAAAAGGATGAGTTTCTTACTCCAACCCAGAGCAAATCTGGAATCTCATTTTGTTAGGCTCAGAGCCACAGGCTCGCAGACATGTGCAGGATTTAACATGAGTTCAGCTAACCCCGAGGAACCAGTGCTACTGCTGGTGCTTTGAGAAGTCTTTTGCTGCTGTCGGCTGTCCTCCTCCGCTTCAGCAAGAGTTTCCTAGATTTGTTCTCAGAAATGGCAGGAATGTTCTTCCTGAAGCCTTCAGTAATAAGGAAAAGCAAATCCAGTGCATTTTGGTGAAAGGCCCCTGTACTGAAAAAGTCAATGAAAATATTAATATTCAAGGTCTGCCAGTCCTCAGCATGTAAAGCAATGTTTCAAGAGGTACCAGTGAACTGTAGCTGCAGGCAAATATTATATAAAGCAACTTCTACACCTTTATAAAATATTTGTGTGTTTGAAATGTTGTTCCTCGTAATGAAGAATAAGTAGTCAACTCATCTGCTTTGCTTTACTTTCTTAAGTTTGAAGGGTCTTTTAATTTGAAATCAGATGCAGATTGTTTCTTGTCTCAGTGTAAAATAAAAAAAAAAATCAAATATGGGCAAACCTATAGACCTTATCCTATTCTTAGAGTATTTTTTCTGCTTTCCTTTCAGCTCTTTGTACAAAACTTCACTCTCTGAGTGTATTTAATTCTGGAAAGTTATCAACTTTATTGCATAACTGTGGGAGATGTTTCTCTAAATGTCAGGTATAATCAGAGCATAGCACATTTAGAAGAACTCACACTGTATAACCCCAAGGTTATATATGTATTTAAATCTGACTTCCTTACATTTTATACAAGACAGAATATCTCTATCTAAAAAGGCCTGTGGTTTGTTTTTTTTTTTTATTTCCCATTAGTTACCATACTTTAAAATCAGCAGAAAAAAACAAAAGCAGAGCCATGAGGACCAGAGCTGCACAAAGCATTGACATATTGAGGTTTTAGGTGTCTGCTTGACTGTGAGATACAATACTGTGTTATTCATTATGCCAAAAAATACCTCTTCAAGAACAGGCTAATTTCTTCTCTGCTAAGGACTGACAAAACAAGATTTAGTTATTTATTAATATAGTCTTCCCATTTAGTATTATAAGTTGCCTGGCTTGAAAGTAAATTTGCACAGAAAGATGTCCCTACGAGTCCAGTTTAGAATTACTTGCATCTTTGAAATGTCCCCGAAGTGACGCAGGAAGCTCTCTTGAGGTTGGCTTTGACAGCAGGGAGAGCTAAATTCAAAACAGGCTGGAGGAGGCATATCTGAACCACATCCCTGGTGCCCAGGCAAATCATTGCATGAGATGCTTCTGCCTGTGGTCTCCAGCTGAGGACCCTGCTCTGTCTCTTGCTGCAGCTGGTTGTGAACCACAAGCGGAGCCTTTGAAGTCCTTGTCCCGTTGGGTGTGTGAGCAGTGGTTTCTGGGGTGGGCAGGCCTCTGGTGCAGCACATCTTCAAATCTCAGTGAGCAGGGAGAGAATGTCTGCTGGAGGCAGGGAGAAAACACCCTTTCCTGGATACCCGGGTGCTTGTGGCAGCTGGCGGCTATAGCACCACGGTTGCTGCCTTCTTGAGCAGCATTTGAAAGGGCAGCAGTGATTGCTGGGGCATGGCATGTGTAGGTGCAGTGAATAGCGGTCTGAGGATGCTCAACAGAGGAGAGCAAAGAGTTCAGCTGTTGGGGATATCAGCTGTATTTTATGTGTGATAGCAGAGCAATTTAACACCTGTTTCAAAACTGTGATTTTTTTTTTTTTTTTTTTTTTGTGTGTGTGTGTGTGAGGAATTGTAATGTAAGAAGGACACCTTTTGGAATAGTCAATAACTGAGCTTCTTCCAGTAATTTTTTTTTTTTTTTTCCCCCAGGGCTGCAATATTGGGTTGCAGCCTGAATTTTGCCTATGATCCACTTTACAAACCTGAGTTCTATTTTACATCTGGCTCTTAAATGATACTGAAAAAGGCATCCTGTATTCACATAGGATTCCAGCTGAAATTAATAAAAAATTTGACCACATGATGCTGTTAAATATTTAACTTCCACCTGAATCTTGATGCACGGGTGCTTAGCTGAGCCAGAGCACATGCAGTGCAGTTGCTATAAGCTGCCTGACTGGCCTATAGTTGCAGAGCAATAGCTAATTCTTTTTCTTCTCTTGTTCTTTTCTTTGCAGTTTATTGGAGCAGTAGCTAGAAATCAGGCTGTTTCCTGTTTTCATGTGTCATCTCCTTTGTTTGTTATGGCATGGGCCTTGCTGAAAGCCTGGTGAAAACGTATGACCCAAAGAAAGAAACAAATACCTTATGCTTAATTTTGTACAGAAATAGAATAACGGGAGTAAGTAGAGAAAAATCAGTCAAATACCATACCAAGGGATGTGAAAGCTGTGTATGAATTGCACTGCAGATTGTGGGCCTCTGGGCAGGGTGGAGGATGCTCAGGAGAGCACCACACCTCCTCACCTGGCACCTTGGCTGGCTCTCCCACAGTGCATGTGAAAGTATGAGAGAGGAGGAGGAGGAGGAGGAACAAGGGAATTGTCGTTCACTCAGGTTTTGTGGCAGCGTGTAGTTACAGCATGGCCAGGACATACAGGATCTAGCATCTAGGAAGTCCCCCTGGGTGAAGAGGAAGAGTCATTGGAAAGTACTTCAACAATAATGAAAGGAAAAATGAGGAGAAAGTCAATCTGTATCTCAGAGAGAGAAGGAAGAGCTAATAACAGTGAAGGCTGAAGTGTCGATTGTCTGTTTTGCTCCAGTGTTCAGTAGCATGGTTAGCTGTGATCTGATGGTTAACATCAGTTAACATCAGAAACAAATCGGTAAGAACTTAGCTTAAGATAGTGAAATAAAAGGTTAGAACTGCTCTCCTGTCCCTGATAGAAATTGCTCTAGAGAAGTAGCTGAGGTAATGTAATTGTGATTATTTGTTATCTGTGAAGACATATGGAAGATAGACAAGATCCATAAAACTGAAAAGAACAAACAGTGATCTTCCCCAAAAAGAAACCAACAGGAGATTCAGGGGAATTTTAGTGGAGAGAAGGAGGGGGATGATTGATTTTTTTGGGGGGAGTTAGAGTTGAACTGCTTGAAAGTGCCTGGAAGATAACAAGGCATTAGGTAACTGCCAACATCCATCTGTGAAGTTCAAATCGTATCAAATAAGTCTAATTTCTCTCTGTAATTGTGCAAAAAGCCTGGTGAGTAGATAAGGAGTAGCAGGTGTGGTACGTCTTTCTTCCAGTAGAGTCTTACCTGCTGTTTTCCATGGCGTTGCTGTTAGGGAGCTGAGGAAACATGGTCTAACTGGGACCACCGTAAGTAAAAGCAGATTGCAGTTCTGTGCTTAGAGTGAATGCTGGCAAATAAATGGTTCACTGTCAAAAAAGATGGATTTCTGGTTCATAGGGCTCTGGCCAGAGATCAGTAATATTCAACATTTTCCTTAATTATTTGGATAATAGAACAGGGAGTAAATTTATTTAAACTTGCAGATTATACCAAACTGGGTTACTGGCAGCCTTGGGGACAAGGTTAGAATTGAAAGCTATATGAACACATTGGAGAAGTGATTTGAATATGTGGGTTGTAATTCAGTAACTACAAAGGCAAGCTCTTACACTTAGTTGGGAATAAATTTAGTAAACAAATACACAATAGCAGCATATTATAGACAGTAGTATTGTAGAAAAACATATGGGGGTTACAGCAGGTCACAAACTGAACACACAGAAATAATGTCCTACTGTTGAGGGAAAAAAAAGGAAGTATCACACTTCAATGTTTAAGCAAGTGTTTTCTGTAGGACATGTGAAGTCTTGAAGACATTATTTAGGTTAAGAAATAATTGGGTTTCTTTAGCCTCAACAGGAGAAGGCTGGGGATGTAAAATATGTCTTCAAATATGTAAAAGGCTTCTGCAAATAGTAAGTTGATAAACCTTTTTCTTTTATATGCTCTTGAGATAGGATAAGTAATAGGATTAATTTGTGGCCGAGGAGATTTAGGTTTGAATGAAGAGAAACCTTTCTAGCTCTAAAGATAGTTAAAAACTGAAATAATTTTCTTAGAAAGCTTGTAGAGTTTCCACCCTTGGACACTGTAACCTGGTCAAACCAGTATCTTCTGTATGCTTTAGGGCCAGCTCATTCTGTCTTGAGGAGAGACTATGGCTGGTTCTCAGTCAGATTTTTCTATCATTTTTGTATCAAGCATTGATAATTTGGATACTTAATCTCCTACTGCTTAGTATTACAGTCCCCTACTCTGTTTCAATGCAGAGGATAATCCAATAACAGAGAAAGTCTATTTATGCACATCTTTGAGACTTAACAAATTCCCTTTTCCTTATTGATTGCAAAACCTGTTGAAGTTGCATTAAGTATGATCAGAATGTTGATCAGCAATTCTGCATTAGCAGACAGGGTTGTAAGATTCCAAGTTTCTTTACTACATCAAGCTCTCTTCTTGTAATAGCATGTTAGCGAAATGCATATTAAGCCAAATCTGATACAGCATGGAGACAAACCACATCATGACTGGGAAAATTAGGTAAATAGCAGGAATTAAAAAATTGCCAAAAGAAGGAATTCAGAAGATCGTGAAGTAATTACTCTTTGCTTTCGGATATAAATGGAAAACTGAATTTAAAGCTAATATTCTGTAATGACAGTTCTTAAATTTCTTAGTTCTGTCCTACTGAAAAGTAACGTAATTTGCTATATTGATAGAACATTTGTATTTGTGAATTATGAAAGGTTGTTTTTAATTGGCTCTTATTTTTTATTACTAGCAAATATTTAGTTAAAGTAAAATGAAGTTGCACGTGAAAAGTCCACTGAAAAATGTCAAGTTCCAGGCATTTTTATTTAATTATTTTTCTCAAAAAAAGGTGGTTTTGTCAGTTTTCACACAACAATTTAGTACACAGAATTAATTGCATGCTAATTTAATTAGAAAAGGAATCATCTGTCAGTGTTAGAAAGTTAATGATAACTTGTAACTCACTGCTAAAACGCTGTGGACAGAGAAGTCTACACTCAAACCACTTTATTCCTTAAAATATATTTATGGAATATAATGCAACACTTTGCTGTGTGATAAAATCTTTGAGAAGATGTAAAAGAAGTAAATGTGTTGTTATTAGTATGGCATAAAACGGATAGCCTTGCTAGTTACAGTCTTGCTGTACAAAGTATTACAATGTCTTTATCTCATCTTTGTAGTTCAGAGTTACAATCACCAGAAGGGTAATTGCTCGAGAAGCTCTGTGGTCAGATTAGCTGCAGTGGCCGCAATGGGAAGACGAGAGAATTTTAGTGTTACATTTTACAGCTAATGGTGGTCTAATAGAGATTCATTCAGGCAGGAGCTATGCCAGAAATGCAAATGGAAATTTAAAAGAGTCTGCTTGGGAATACTAGAAAATGCAGGTTCTCCTAGATAAAAATAGTAATAGGCTCCTGGGTGTGAGTCCTGTTAGATCAGCTCTGCCAGAATAATACATATGTAAAGAAAGCAGTCTTCTGTAGGAAGCCCCATCAGTTAATAACTGAAATGGATGATGAGAGAGTTAAAATTTCTTCTATCAAAGCAGATCATTAGCTGCCTGACTAACTTTACCTGCTTCCTAAATACTGATAGAGAAGTGTCTGCTAAAAGAAAGAACTCACTAACATTTAGTTATATATATCCTAGCTGTCAGGTACCACTGACCTAATTTGAATGGAAAAAAAAAAAGTTGAGAAAAAAGAAGACATATCTAATAAAGAATAAAGTTCTTAATAGATCCTTATAAATTCCTAACCCACTAAATGAATACACAATTAATCATATAGCTTGCACCTGTATGCATCGGTAGTGCTGTGCTTGTAGGGCGCACTGCTCTTACTGATTATCATTCTTCATACGGAAAGAGAGAAGAAGGAATGATCATCTTTTTAACAAGTACTCATTCTTAGGGCCACATTTAATCTCATTCCCAAAGCATTCATATGTAATCCATGTATGTCTGTGCTCATTTCATATTAGCTGGAATGGGAATGGTGTATAGTAAGGTCACTCCACAGACTCTTATGAAACATTTATTTGTTTAATGGCAAGCTGAGGTCTACACGTGAAATAGATGCCTGAAATGGCTCTTCATGTTCCTGAGGATAACTGCTCTGTACCACTGAGGACCGTGAAATTTTGTTATTGAATTCAGTCAGAGAAGATCCAGACTTTGCGAGAGTGCTGAACTGGTTACACCACTTAGTCTCAGGCCACAGAACCAGATGGAGAATAAATTTGCACCCTGCAAGAGGGTGGATTTACTATGAATCTTATCCTGCTTGTATTAATCTGACACGTGGTTCTTATCTTTGAAAGAAGCCTGGATCATCATATATGTTTTTGTATATTTTTTTTTTAATCTCAGCTTCCATATTGAATGTATAGGTCTTATAATTAAAATGTAATTAAAGGGAGTTGAGTAAGAGTCATTCAAACTACTGGACCATTATTAGTAACAGAGATTCTGTAATGACTTTGCTAAATTGACAATAAATTTCTGTAAGGGAAGAGGAGCTTTCAGGGAACTTGATGGTCAAGATACAGACCAAACAGAAATGGCTGTTCTCCCTCTTGAGTATGTGGCCTATTGTGTATCTCTTGTGACAAATAAACCACATTTTAAAAGAAGATATAGATGTTCAAAATGGACATAGCTCAACAGAGTCCAGAGAGTTAGAAAGCAGTACAGCAACTGAGAATCTGGCCAGTGGATTATAAAAAAATAGCCACTGCTTACTTGGAAATCTAAGAAGCTTAATATGATTAAAGTCCCATTAATATTTTTAAAAGGACACAAATGTGCATTTTACTAGGTAGTTCCTCATATTAAAGGTGCTTAAACATTTTTATAATCCCCACTACTGAAATTAAAAAAAGGATTGATCTGTTTTTACTCATTATGTATATAAGCACTTTAGGTTTAATCATTTAATTCTGCCCATTGAATTACAAGGAAGATGAATGAAATGTCAAATAACTGGTTATATTTTGGAATTTGCTCCACTTGAGTATGTGAGATGAATATAAGCACTTTACATCAGGTATTTGATGTAAAATCACTTGGATTTCTTTGTGTTTTGATTATGATGGCTTTAGCACGTGTGGAAAGGGTAAGGGTAACAATTGCCAAGGGCTTACCTGCCAGATTTACAGACGTATTTGAATGCCTAAACGTGCAGATAAGCACCAAAGATGATCTTTAAGAATCATGCTGGAAGTATGCATCTCATTGACTTATTGACATCTCACTGACTTCATCTGACACCTAAATGCATCCCTCTTTAGAAAGTTTAGAATTTTATTTCCCACAGATGTTTTATGCAGAAGAAGCATTGAAAGTGATGTCAAATACGGCCATGAGAAAACCCTGGTGTTATTGTTGTCCCTGCAGGCGAGCTCCAACATAGAATAATCTGTTGAAGTTATAACCTGTCCCCATGGGTTGCTGACTATTTAGTTCATCTCCATGAACAAATACCTGTTTAGGGTTTCATTGTGCAAATAACTGAAAATCTCCAGTTGTCACTTCTTCTCTCTCTATATATGAGTGAACTTAAGTCAACTTAATAGTAGTGCATATTTAAATTTACTACTTGTTTCTGGATACAAATCGCACAGTAATGAACTAACCAAAGTTGACAGAGATCAATAAAAAGATTTTCATCAGAGATATAAGTTTCCTGTAGCCATCTCTTTTCAGATATGTTCACATCACAGGTTGGAGTGGTTAACAGGATCAGGCAGGAAAGTATTTTTATCAATACCTAGATTTGAAAGGCCTAAAGTGAGGATAGACTTCCCTAACAGTGCATTTCTTCTGTCAAGAATCTTTTCCTTTCAACTTTTCTTTGTCAGGCGATCTGCCAAAATCTGAATCTAGATTATTTGCTTCAAAATATAATCTGAAACATTTATGTTGAGTTTCACAAACATAATTGAATTCAGTCCTCACAGAGTGGCTGTTGAGCTTGTTAATCTTTGCTATAACAAACCCCACTGGCACCTTTACTTGTTTCTTGAATTATATTCCTTTTTTAATCATTATGGGGTTGGCAGAGGGTTTATGTACAATTTAACATTTCTGTTTATATAGGTTTCATCGAAAAGTCACAGTCACAGTCCCTACATGAAGTTCATAAGCAGAGCTTTTTAAATAAAATAGTTTTGGTCACTAGCACAGAGGTTCACAAAAGAAAAAAAAAGAAAGATCACATTCATAATCACGTTCAACTCAGTATTCACAATGATAAATACATTTGAAATTAAGCGTGTTTACCAGAAAAACATTTCAAAAAGAATGTTCTGTGTAATACATCATAGAAGGATCTAGTTTGTTTATCAAGCAATTTTTTTTATTTAGGTGAAATCACTAGCTTTCTCACAAGCATTTTGGGATCAGAATAGAAGCTCAGAAAATGTGCAAGTGACCTGTCAGAAGGTTTTGAAAATCGACTTTTAGCCCATGCAGCAGTGTTAAAAGAGCAACTCCAGCTGAGTCCTTAACTTGGTGTAGTGAAGCTGGATCATGGAAATGTTTAATCTATATATGAGAAAATATGTAGTGTTATTAATACTTGCTTAGCTGATGACTGATGTGAAAGATTTTGAGTGCACTTACTGCAGCTTGTACTCAGAGATTATTAGAAAAATAATTTTAAAGTGTAATCACTGATGCAGCTTTGTACTTGAGATAGCAGTCTGAGATTGCATCTCATAGTAAATGGTGTCCTATAACAGCTTGAAACCAGTACTGTTGGCTGTTCATGTGCCTAGCAACCACCATGAAATGCAGTCAGTTCGTAGTACTACCTTGTAAATCTTGTTTGCACAGATTATCAGAACAGGGCTTTAACGAAATACTTGGAACTGATGTCTCTGGATGGAAACAGGGAAACTAGTGAGTTGACGGGTGGGGAAATCCATAAACACGATCAACAAAATTATGAAATGTTGAAAGACAGGGAGGAAAGGTCTGCCATCACAACAAAATTAATTCTAAGGGGAACCATATTAATACAAGCAATACCATCTGTACTATCAGTTACACAGAAATGTCTATGACCCATATTTTTGGTATGTTCTGTACCATCCAACATAGATGAATAAAACATAGACAGTTTTTCTATTCTGCTGAATTCATTCTTGAAGTTGCCTTTCTCTGCTTTGACAAGGCAGTAGGTGAAGATGATGAATGGCATAGTTGCCAGTACCCTTTTAAATGTCTTAGCAAAAGCACAGTGTCAAACAGGAAGCAAACTGTACTGCATTTTATCAGATATGTTAACACAAGAGGAACCAAAGCCATGTTACATGGAGGTATTGGAAGGAAGATGTGTGGCAGTAATGAAGAAATTTTGCTTCAGAGATTCTGGAAAAAACAGGCTTCTCAGTAGCCATTGCTATGTACACCATTAATGGTGATGTCAGGTAAGAGTACTAAAAAAACAACAAAAAAAGCTGTTTTGCCATTCCTTAAAAACAGCTAATATCTGATGCAATTTAACAAGTGATATGGTCTGATATGTTCTGTGACTGTACAATCAGAGCAGAAAAGAGTTCTCTGGGAAATATTTAACATCAGGAAGAAAAGTAGTAGCTAATTATTCTTAAAATAGAACAAAAAATGTGGTAAGAACATTCTACAAAGGAAAAGGATGAAAATAGATTAAAACAAACCAAACCAAAACACCACCACTCTCCCTGTCACTTCCCCAAAGAACAAAATAACTAGAGAAATAAAGCAGGGAAGTATCAAGCTAGCTCCTTTATCATTGGAATGTGAAATTTGCTACTTCATTGAAGCAGGGACAGGTAAACTTCATGGAAAGCCTGTCTTTCTAGTAATATAGATTTACTTAGCCTGAAGGAAAAGGGTCAGCCTGACCCAGGTCATTGCTTAAAAAATGCAGAGCTTCCTTTCCCTGGAAACACCATTGCAACAGCATAATTGAATCCACCATGCAAATGGATATAAATGGGGATTGTTGGCACTACTTTGGCTTTTAAGAAGTAATACATAATCCTGTAATGGAAAATTTTGTTCCAGAGCAAATGCCCAAAGACAAAAAGGTCTGTGTGTTATTCAAACATTTTAACCGTCCTGTCTTACAATTTTCTTCTGGTAGCTCATTGTATGGCAGGGGTATCTGCCATCTACATTATGCATGAGGAACCCATCCCATCTTTCTCAGAAGAGGCATTGGCTGCATTCCTGGCTCCTTGATCAAAGAAAAATTGGCTGACTGTCTCTTCTCTGACTAGGCCAACAGGTCAGTCAGGAAAGCAGATAAATCTGCTGGCATTTGCATCTCTCAACAGTGTTGAAAGGAGGAGTGTTGAATAAGTGAATTCCTGCAAAACGAGAGTTAGCAGTTACTTTGGTACAGACAGAATGAAAGATCTTTTAAAATACGTACACAGACAGAGTTGAAATACCTTGAAGTAGATGGCAAAGACTAGACCTTTATGTAACTGTCCCAGAGAAATGTTTTAAGCACATCTTTGCAAAGTTGTCTTTGTTGCACATCATGCTTTAAACCAAGCTTCAGTCTCATGCTCTGAGGAACACTGATAGTGTGACAGACCTAACAGATCAAATGGTTGGGTCCATTTTTTAGAGGAGTATTAAGATGTGCCCCTTTATTATCAATTTTTTGTGTTCTTTTTAAGTAAGGACAAGTCTTTTTGGGTATTTGAGCATGAAAGGTTGTTAGCCTGGGGTCTTAGCCAATAAATGAATGTTTCAGTGAAGGCAGTCAACCACCTGCACAAATTTAACCTTTTTAATTCTATTTATCGTCTGCAAATATAGCACCAGATTAGATGTTTCCTAGAGAGCCGAGTTTGGTGTGAGGTATTCATCACTTTGTTATAGCTTCTTTGAGATCACTGTGAAGTAGTCCCTTTTACTAAATGAATAACTCTCTTATCATGACCTTTTAATCGCTTCATCATGAAGAGGTCTTTTATTCGCTACAAGAGTCTACTTCATGTTACCCCCGTCAAAGGAACTATAATATTATAAAACGGCCACAACAGAGACTAATACAGAAATACGGTACAATAAGAGAAAATTAGTGAAGGTAGGCCTAGTTGACTACAAGCAGCATCATGGCTTGCTAATGGGAAGTGCTGGAGTGGGTAACCAGCCGTGAGCTCAATTGTTGGAAACTGCATATAGAGGTGATATTTTGCTCAGTTTTGTAACAAGGTAGTGGAACAGAAGGGGAACAATATAAGCCAGCTAGCAGGACCAGCAGCGCCAAAGAAATCATAGAGATAAGGGAGATGAAGAGGGCATGACCAAAAAGGAAGTTTAAAACTAAAGATGAAATTTAGCCGTAGTGATACTTGTGGAACTTACTCCTATGGACAAGATTTTCTTTTCATGCTGTCTTAACATAGGTGTAGTTTATTGAAGATACTGGAGTTCACACTCCACTGCAGAACTGATGTAAGAAGGGAAGAAATCTAAACTGCAGTGTTTAAATCATTTGAAGAGTTTAAACAGGGTCTCTAGAGAATGGTTTGGAGTCCTGGCCATGTTGGCTGCCTGAGTCATAAAGGTTTGATTGCAGTACAAGAGCATTTAACAACATGGATTTCAAAAGTAGTTGGGAAACCTGTTCACAGCTCAGCCTACAGGCAGATAAATACTCAAAGTCAAGACAGACAAACAGTCATTTTCTCACAAAAGCTCTATAAAAGACTGAATAAAGAATACTATTGAAATTGAATACTATTGAAAAAAAAAACCCAGTAGATACAAAAAATTCCCTGGGGAGCCTAGCACCCAGAGATATCATTAAAGGTGTCTTGGTATCACTCTGGGAGACTCCCAGAGAAGAGAAGATGTGAAGAAGATCACATGTGAAACACCCATTGCATTCCTGCTTTTCCATGTGGCATATCCATGCTAAGCAATTAGTGATGATGCTAAGCAAGGTAGTGAAGAGCAGGAAGTTCATGTATTCAAGTACTGAACTGCAGATTGCTGAGGAGACCATTTGCCTTTTTCACTCACATCTTTTATCCTCCAAGAGGAAGGCTCTAAATTCCAGTCTGCTCTGCATAAATTTCCTTCATCAGTCCCAAGAGCCTGTGTTTTCCAGCCACCATACCCACACACTGCAGATCTGCTTACTGCTTTCCCTCCCTGCTGCCTGTTCTCTGTTGATCTGATTCACTTCAGCCCTTTGAGGGACTCAGTTCTGTTTTTTTCTGAACTTGTTCTGCCTTTTTATTATTTCTCTTTTTTCCTATCCTGATATTTTTAGGCCTATCTTTGTCTTCCGTCTTCCATCTTGCATGCTTGCTGGTTTACCCATCTGCTTCCCCCAGCTCAGCTTTCTTTTCCATTTTCCCTTTACATTTCTTCAGACCCACAGGCCATTTATCTCATTGCTTGTCCTTTTCCCTAGCTCCACAGGGTCTTTTCATCTCCTCATGTCATTTGTAAGCAAACAGCAGAGGAGCATCCGGTATCTGCTTTCTTACTGCTGCTGGAGTGAGTCAGGTTGTCTGGAGAAGAAAAAGAGATTTTGAGACTGTTGTGTTTACTTCAAAATTGTCCCACTGTATGTCTTGATTTTCTTTTGTATCCTCATCATTTCAGGGCATCTACAGTTCAGTTTTGTGCTCAGAACCTGGACATTTCATTTTATATGGAACGTGATTTTAGAAAATATTTTCTCAACAACTTTTTTTACCCATTTCTTTGCACCTACTGTTTCACTTGAATCAGCTTTTGCACATTTTTGTAAATATCACCACATGTAGAAGTTTGTCTCTTCAAAACAAAATGGTATTTTTTCTGCATTTGCCAATTTTTTCTTTAGCAATCTGTTTGAATAAATACAATATGTGAGGAACATATTACCTTGGAAAAACTGAGAAGAAAACCAAGTCTTGGCTCAATTCTTTCTTCCACAGTATCCCAAAGAGCAAACTAAATTAAACCATCACAAAACACTATAAGGAGTCTTGAGAGTCAGTGATTTAAAACATATTTTGGTTTCAATTAACAGTTTTCAATATCTGCAGAGATACTCAATCCAACTTTCCCATAAAGGATGCCTCTCATACGGGATTCGGGTTATACTGGAAGGACCCTGTAAAGAGATCGGACTGTTTAAAGTATCAGGCAGTATTAAAGTACTTTAAATATATATTTTTCTAAGACAGAATTAGTATCCTCAGCTGCAATGACCAGAAGCAAGCACCCTCACCAGCCTCATATTTCTGTGGAGATAAAGTCCTGGTTGTGTTGTCAGAATTGATATCTTCCATTTCCCCTTACGTGAGTCCAGATCAAAATATGCATGCACATTGTGAAGCTGCCTGTAAATCAGTTCAGGAAAAGACAAGTTTCTATAAATGCCGAAATATTTGTAAAGTCAAAATTTTAAGCACACTGAATACGAGTGTGAGAATACGCCTGAGAATGATGTGCATGTACCAATATAAAAAATGTGCATTTATGCTTGAGGCTTGAGACTTACCAGCTTCGCTGTCATGTAGCAATGATTTCAGTGAAGTCATACCTGTTTTTTAATGCTGAAGGTGAATAAGCCAGAAAAAAATCATATAAATTTTTGTCATAAGTCATCTCATACAAGACTCAAGAAACATATTTTACGTGATTGTGTAACTAATAGAATTTCAAATGACAGTGATATATGAGGCTTTCAGAAGTAGCAATGCAGAACATTCTTTTTTGAATAATTCACTCATCCGAAGTTGTTATATATTCAAAAATGATTGAGTTGCATAGCCAAATATAGGGTGGTCTATCTCAGCTCTTGATGTAGGAGAAGAAAAAGAAGTTTCTGCAGTTATTCTGAACTGTGGTTTGTATCACATTACTGTTGGTTAGATGAACTGAGTTTAATTGATTGCGAATTAATTAACATTCTGCAGTGCATGTCTTTTTCTTGAGATAATTAATCTTATTGAAAAATTATATGTGGGACAGTTGAAACTTTAGCAGATTTTCTAGAGGTGCTTTTTTGTTCAGGCTTCCTTGACAGCCTTTTTTCTTACAGATAAATTAGGTGTCTAGAAATGTCTTGCCTTTATATTTATTTTGGTTTGGCAGCATGTAGTTGTTACGGCTGGCAATATTTCATACCCCAAAGTATTAATGCTAACCATAAATTATTACCAATGATATGCAGTGGTTCTTATCAATCATGACAAGTAATTGATGTTGATTGAAACAAATAAATACAATGCTTTGCAAAGTTATAGCCTTGTCATTTAACTTCAGTGCTGCAAATGCATCAAGCTATCATTGATTAACTCTTTGCAATTAGATACAGAGCTTTCAAAACCAAGATATTCCTCCTATAAAGGCCAAAACTTATGCAAAAATATATGGAGATTTAGACATAAATATTGGCAAAATTTACATCTAGTTTTTTTCCTTCCCAGAATTGGGTAGAAACAATAGGATTCACAGATATGTGGAAATTCACCATCTCATTATTATAGGCTTTTTGGTTGGTTGTTTCTCAGGTTTTACTCTGAAACCCATTGAAGAACACATTGGGAATCTCCATTTGTGTATCATACTACTTAAAATGAGAAGTCCCATAAACTTTATTTCAGATGTATGAGGTCAGGCACGATGATCATAACAGTCCTTTCTAGCTGTATGAACTATGAATTAATGTATCATTAACTGTAGTTTAAAACTAAGGTAAACTGAAAAGATTTACTGGATTGTGGTGCAAATCCACAATTCATGAAGGAGTTAAATTCTGTGCCTCTCTCTACCCCAGATATAATCCATATGAAATCAGTCATTAACTCATGTGATTAAATTCTTGCTGAATCTAGGACCAGGAAAATAATAGCCAAACACTACACCTCCCAAGAACAAAAGGTACCACTTTACTGAAGAATGGTGTGACCCATTTCTGGAGTATACCCTTATGTGAGTTGAGCTTTGGTATCAACACACAGTCTGAGGTTTCACTGTATTTGTTGCCATGGCATGAAATCAACAGAATGCCAATCTTTAAAACCAATATTATTTTCATAAATATGCAGTCAGTCCCTTATTGATATAGTGTGGGTTTTATTCAAACTCTTTTATTTGTAGTATAAGTGTTACATAGTGGTCTCGTGTCTGTGGCTCGGAAATTGATGCTGCAGAGCTCTCTTCACTTTTTATGCACTCAAGCAATAAATTACATGAAACCCAAACACGACCATGCCATATTTAGTTGTTTAATCCCCTTTAGAAGCAGTTCCTATGCTGGAGAACACATGGAGTCAGACTGGACAGGCAAATGGGGAACATTTGAAATGAATGATAATGGAGTTGTAAAGGAAGGTGGATTTCACCTAATAACAGTATTGATAACATTATTAGGTGAAATCCGCCTTCCTTAATAATGTTATTGATAACATTAACATTATTAATTTATTTAGCACATAAATTACAAAATGCATGGAGGATTCATCCAGCATCTGTACTTTGCCTTTGGCAGTAGTCATGGTGCTACTAATTCCATCTTATTAACTCCATCCCAGGTTTTGCTGACAGGGGTGTCACACATCTCGTAATACATAGGGAAGAAAAGAATATATCATTTTTATTGTTTGTGAAAGTTCTGGCTCAGCACATTAGATACTGATTCCATTCTCTTTGCACTGCGGTCCTAGCAAAGTCACATGTCTTAAAGCTCACAAAAAGGAAATGAGGAATAGAAGTTTGTTATGTCAATGTTGATCCTTTTTTTTGGAGAGCAAGAAGTTGCTGCTTGGAATCCTGATGGCATAAGGCAAAGACTAACACCCTCCCACTGTTACTAATTTGCCTTCAGCAGACTACCACAAAGGATGAAATCTGGCCACAAATAATTTGGTGTTCTCGAAATGTGTAGCAGAATAAAGAGTTTGTATATGACATTAATGACCTGGTCAAAGTCTTTTCTCATTTTCATTGCTGGAAATCTGAATTACACCAATGTACACTGAGTAAAACTGAGAGTAAAATATCACTAGCTAGAGGAGAAATCATTTAAATAATAATTTGCATAATTTATATAGCTAATATGTATAGACTTTGTATAATTTTGTATAAGTTGTATATGCTGTGATTTTGTATAGAGAGTGAATTTGAATATATAGTAACTTGACTTACTGAAAATACATATTACAATTATTTGGTTTGGCTGGCTCATTTCATGCGAGCTGAAAATTAAGTAACAAAAGTCAGATCTCTGCCATACAACAGAGTATGTTAAAGAGCCATCCAGCCTCCTTTTAGTCTTAATTTGTATGTTGTCGCACTGTGTGTAGATACTAATTGCGGTCTGAAAATGCTGTGGCTGGATCAATGCAGCGTCATGCTTGAGAAGCCGTGCCAAAGCCCTGTATCGCAAGCTCATGCACAACGAGCTCAGCGTTGCACTTCATTGCACTCCTGGTTAAATGCAGTTAAATCATGTGGCATTAGATAGGTCTGTGGGATAAACTTACCCAGTCATCAACACAGTTTCATATTGTTTGCTATGTCACTTGCTTTTGATGTGACTGTCGCAAGCATAGTGCATTAATTTTAGTAATCCCTTCAAAAGGTCTCAGTAACCATCCTGTGTGTCTATATTTCATTGTTCCCCTCATATTCTCTTCACTCTGCATTTTGTACTGGCTTATTATTTGTAGTTCATGGCATGTTCTGCAGGCTCCGTTTTAATTCCCAAGACACTTATATCCCAAAGGCAAAAGAGGAAGCAATATATGTTTGCATTTCTTTGTCTAAATTGAATTTTTCAGTCTTTAGTGAAGGTTTATTGAAGGTTTGATCTTGGATCTGTGAATGAGGTTCCATGTGTCATCAAATGGGAGTACTTCCTTGCATGAATGATGGATGAATGATTGGTTAACTTTTATCTTCGCCTTGTAATCGCTTTACCATGGCAAAGTCTTTTGGTTCGGTTTTGAGCATAAGTAGATTTTTCAGTAATTCTTCAAATGCTTAATTCAATTGTAGAAAAGAGGATGAAGGCAAAATCCTACTCGTGTTGCTGTTCTTCAAGCTGTGTACAACAGCCAGTAGTTCCTGTGTCTGGCACCCACCAAAGCAGTTTGAAAACGTGCCCAACCGTTTCACTAATGTATTATGAAAGATCTTAAAAAGTGAGAGGGGCCATGGATAAATGAAGAAGTGAGTGTCCTTGGCAAGATGTTCCCTGCTTCAATGTGTCCCCCTCCTTGATTTCTTGGTTCACGTGCATTTTGTAAAATATAGTGTAACACAGGTTATTAATTAGAAGGGATAGTTTTTAGTTTTAGGTAGTCCTTTTTTTCAGCTGGTCTCATGAATGTTTGTTTCTCAGTAACATTGTTGTTATAGACATGATGGCCTGAAGAGATAAATGAGACGAGGTTTGTGGGAAGAGGTAATATCTTTTATTAGACCAACTGATGTAGCTGGAAAAAACAGAAGAGCTTTCAGGCACACAAAACCTTTCCCAGGTTGGGTTCTCCTAGCTTGGAACTGCCTAATAACTGACTTGTGCCTGTGAAGCAATAAAAGGAGTTTCTTGATCTTTCTCTTTTTGTAAATAATACTGTTTGGGAGGCATCCACATATTGCAGCAGTTAACACTTCCCACAGCTAAAGTTGATCATTCTGGTTTTAATTCTGATTAATTCCTTCAATTCTTAGAATAATAATATAATCATTTTTCATTCAGACCAGTAGTCTCTTAAAATACTGTATTTTGTTTTCCATGTGATCAGAAGTGTAAATTAACCCATAAAAGATCTGATACCTCACCGATGAATCATAAAGACCTGTACAGTTTTGAACCTTATCTGAGAAACTGCCTCTCTTTCCAAGTCAACGTATGTGTTTTGAGATAAGTGGGATGGGCAGGATGACATATTCTGCAATTTCAGATATTTCATGATACTCCACTGCATTTTTTTTTTTTAATTATCGGGAAGGGCATGGCTTTTACATAGTCTCTTTGTTATTTTCTAGGTACAACACAAATAAATAGATATCTACCGTAGGAATATTGTGTGTGAGTTATATACCCCATTTGGCTGGTAAACTTCGGGATAACTGAAAGTATTACTGCAGATGCTAAAATTTTCCATGTATTTCATATACTGTCACTTTTTATCGTTCTTGCTTAGACTGAGTGCTGTTATGCCCTGTGAGAAGTCTTATTTGAATCTCAAAGGAGAATTTAGAGTCTAGCAGCACCGAGAACCGCAGAGACAAGTTCAGAGTATAGGTGTCTGCATGGGTGAAAATGAAAATATAGGACAGCCTGTTCACTACCTTGCAAAAAGCTGTGCTAGCAAGAAGGCATCGTTATTGCTCTAAATAAATAACATGTGAAAGAATGTAATGGGTTTATAATATAGGAAATGGATAAAGGATGCATCAATGTGTTTGGCATGCCCAAGCATTTTGTGATTATAGTGCTGCGAGGTTCTAATGTCATCAGCTCTCCTCCATTTCCCTGGAGCTGAGGCCCTCATCATCCTGTAGAAATACTGCTAGTGAGGTTTTCTTGGCAGCTTTTTAGCACAAACGCTATTCTGCTGAGGGATGTTTTCCAAATTACCCGAGGACAGTGAACTGAATATTTCCTGGAGTATATTACAGAATTAGCGGAGGGTATTTGGCTAAGTGTGTATTGTACATTGTTTTCCTGCATCATGCTGGGCTATGCATTGAGCTCCATGACAGTATTTCATTTTTAGAAACCTTAGAAAGACAAAGACATCCCTTGAAAGGTAGAAAATAAAGGACACACAAAACCCAGAACAATATGTCATCTAAAAGTTCAGATCGTGATTGATAAGTGTGGTTTCTTTATTGTTGGCTGTTAGCTGAATAATAGATTGTTATTTCAATAAGTTTTGACTGGAGCAATTTGTCTTGAAATACTTTTTTCACCTTTTTCTTTTAGGTCCTTTGTAATATAGTTCTGTGATTTTATTTTTTTCATACACAAATGCAGCTAACTTTTTCAGTGTTGAGCAGCATCACATAAAAGCCTGTCTTCAGTTTATAAATTGATGAAAGACTGAATTCAGAAGAAATATATGATATGCAACAGTAGTTACCTCCTGCATTCTATGGCAAAAGAAAAATTAAATAATGTATATTGAGGATGAGGTATGCTGTCTTTCTGATCTAAAAAGCCATAAAGCCATTTTCACAGTTCTTAAATAAACATTGTGGGGAACATTTTCCAGCTTATCACAACAGAAACAGGCAAGTTATTTACTTGTCAGAAAGGTCTGAAGCCTAGCAAGCATACATGCCACTCATGGAGGTAAGGCTCCTCACAGCATCCCACTGTCGTGGTTTAACCCCAGCCAGCAACCAAGCCCCACACAGCCGCTCGCTGACTCCCTGCCCTGGTGGGATGGGGGAGAGAATCGGAAGGGTAAAAGTGAGACAATTCATGGATTGAGATAAGAAGAGTTTAATAATTGAAATAACATAAAATAATAATGATGATGATGATGATAATAATAATAATAATAATAATAATGAAAAGGAAAACATCAACAACAAACAAAAAACCAAAACCCAGGAAAAACAAGTGATGCAACCGCTCACCACCAGCCAAATGACACCCATCCCATCCCTGAGCAGCGATCGCTGCCCCCCAGCCAACTCCCCCAGTTTCTATACTGAGCATGATGCCATACGGTATGGGATTACCCGTGGGCCAGTCGGGGTCAGCTGTCCTGGCTGTGCCCCCCCAGCTCCTTGTGCACCGGGCAGAGCATGGGAAGCTGAAAAGTCCTTGACTAGTATAAACACTACTTAGCAACACCTAAAACATCAGTGTGTTATCAACATTATTCTCATACTAAATCCAAAACACAGCACTAGACCAGCTACTGGGAAGAAAATTAACTCTATCCCAGCTGAAACCAGGACACCTACCTTAACATGTGTAGTTATATTATTAAGTTATACGAGGCCATTTTCCTTTCTTCATTTTCCTCCTCTGATATGACAGTGCAGAAATTACTGTAATGCATTTAATATTTTAAAAGGCTTTGCTCTCCTACCGTGCTTCACTTCTTAGAGACCTTCTGTACGTCTACATTCATTAGTTGATTCTCTTCTTTGTACCTAGAAGATTGGTCTTTTTTCACTACAACCTTTCTCCTTTTTCCTCATACTTGCACTACTTAAGTATTTCATTTTTTGTCATCTGGAGTAATTTACTGTCCATGTTTAAATATTAGCATTAGTTTAGTCTTTTGCTACCACCCCAGTTGGAAGGCATGGAGTACAAGAAATGTTTGAACATATTTTGGAATAGAAATGATAGCACTTCAGATCTGAATGGTGAGGACAAAAAACATCCTTCGCTGTAAATACACCGTGAGAGGGGACAGTGCAGCCCGAGCTCTCAGTCTGTATCTTTGTAAACTCCATCATAAATTACCAGATTTTTTTCTGATTGGTGCACATCCCATAAAACAAGAGTTGCAGTGCAGAATCCCCCAGTCCTACTGTCGTGGTTTAACCCCAGCTAGCAACTAAGCACCACGCAGCCACTCGCTCACCCCCCCCCCCCGGTGGGATGGGGGAGAGAATCGGAAGGGTAAAAGGGAGAGAACTCGTGGGTTGAGATAAGAACAGTTTAATAATTGAAGTAAAATAAAATAGAACAGTTAAAGAGGTAAAGCAAAAGCTGCGCACGCAAACAAGGCAAAACAAGGAATTAATTTGCTACTTCCCATCTGGGGATGGCGGGTGTTCGGCCATCCCCAGAAAGCAGGGCTCCATCACGCGCAACGGTTACTTGGGAAGACAAACGCCATCACTCCAGATGTCCCCCCCCTTCCTTCTTCTTCCCCCAGCTTATATACTGAGCATGACATCATATGGTATGGAATAGCCCTTTGGCCAGTCTGGGTCCGCTGTCCTGGCTGTGCTCCCTCCCAGCCCCCCGTGCACCGGGCAGAGCACGGGAAGCTGAAAAGTCCTTGACCAATGTAAGCGCTACTTAGCGACTATTTAGCGGTACTTAGCATCGACATTGTTCTCAATCTAAACCCAAATAACAGCCCCATACCGGCTACCAGGAAGAAAATTAACTCTATCCTAGCTGAAACCAGGACACCTACATATGCCTCTTCCAGGGGGAACGTGGCTGATGGCAGTGTGGAAGGTTTGATCCTGGTATTTTGCGAGTCCCTGAGACTCCCTACAGTTAGCATCAGGCTTGGTGCCTTCAGCTGGGCTCCTCTTGTGTGATGCCAGATGTGGTACATTAGGGATGAGGAGACGTGGTCCCAGCCACTGCCATGGCTCTGTACAAGCTAAAGCTTTACCAAAATACTGGAGATCCTTTTTAGGATCTCCACAGGTAAGCCTTTGTACAAAACTGAGAGAGCTTCCTAGGAACATGACGCTTACTATATAAGCCAGACTTGAAAAAGAAAGGTTTTTCTGTCCTCTTTTTTTTGTTTGTTTTAATTTCAATAATGATGCTGTTTCAGTATGTGGCTGTTGCAAGCAGGATGAACTGGGAAACTTCCTACTTGTAATATATTCATGGTGTTCCTATTAAGAAATAAAACTAACATGAGTAATTTGAGAAAAATGTCGGCATCCTGTCTGAAAGTGCCTTCAGTGTAATGTTGGTCTCCTCTGGTTGTGGAGCTCTTTCAAAGGTATTAATACTTTTAACACAAAGACATTAATACTTCTACATGAACATTTAGGTGGAAATTTTACCACAAGGCAAGAGGAGAGTTTCCACATAAATTAAGAAGTGTTGTTCTTGTTGTTATAGCATGTTTTCTGTTAAAGCTATCAAAATGACTTATTAGTTTAGCATTTCTTGTTGAAATATATTCTGTCTAATAATTTACTTTTTAAATATTTCTATTCTAAATACTTATCAGCCCTCCACACATTATCTGTGATACACTTTTCCCTTTTCCTGGAAGGGCGAGAGACCCATTCCTCTTCCCTGTAACTGGCTGTATGAGACTGTCCCCTTTAATAGCTGCTGGCAAGTGCCCCTCTGGGTAGCCTCTGGCAACGTAAGCTCTGTGCAGAAACCACCATGATTTAACCTTTTATGTCCCTTTGATCTACTATCTTTTACCTCTAGCAATATAAGATTTATAAAAGAAAGCAGGAGCTTTGAAGCCAACTGTTTGTCTCATTGTCTTACCAGCAGTACTTGAGTAACTCTATCTTGACAGGCCCTCATTCGTGTTATTACCAAGTTAATTTCTCCCAGAAACTCCACTGAACTTCAAACATTATGGTATGTAAGCAAGTAGTCTACTTCTACTATGTATATAATTAGATGTATATGTATATATAGTATAGAGACATGGTAATAGATATGTTTATGATACCTATTTAGAGAAAATCAATGAAATTACTTGGAATATTCTTCTTGGTGTCTTTGTACCTCCTACAGCAGTCATAATATTATTATAATTTGTCTCTATTTCTGTCACACTTAGCAATGCTCAGAAGAGGCTGGTATGTTGCATGGCCAAACACTTTATCATAAGTTGTAATATAAAAAAACCCAAACAGTTTGGGCCATACTTACTAATATATGTATGATTCTTCTCACTGAAGGAACACTTTCGCTGTTAATCACCATAGACTTGGAAAATGGAAGTGATTCTTGTCTAAAAAGGAAATTTCATTGAAGGGAAATTTGACTTGCACAAAGTACAGTTACTTATCTTGCAGACCTTTGTGGGCTTCTTGCAGCATCAGCCAGCAAGGATTTAGGACATGCTAAATTCTTGGTGTGTGTTGACAGGGAACTAATAATGGAAACGGAGTCAGTGGAAGGATGTTTCAGATGGTTCTGTTACTGAATGACCACCAGACAAAATAACAGCCTCCGAAACCCCTCTTTTGTGCGACAGCAGCAAATTCCGATGGCTCTGTTCATGTGTGATCCTCCTTTGTCTCTTCTCTGGAGGAGATACTGAAAGATTCCTGGTGCAGATAATATAAACTAAAGAGTTCCCAACACATATATCTGTATCAAAGTTTCGGCTTGACAGCTGTATCTGTTTCCATCTAACTGGAACTAGCCTGACACTGTCCAGAAATAAGTCCTTCATGTGCCAAGCAGAGATACTGTAACTCTGTAGGTGTGAGGCTACAGTAAATCTAGTGGATGTCACCCTTTGTGTCTTTCTGACAGTAGTTTACATTAAAAGGAAGAGTTTCTCTTATTACAGTAATAATTAGTCACAAATATATTTTATATTCCAAGACCATGAAGTAATTTCAGTTTATAATGAAACTAATTAATACTATGGGATTATGCTGTTTTCATAATGCGAGACATAGTGGTAAAGAAATGAGCTAAGTTAAAACCAATCACCCGAGCCTGGAAGACAGCAAAATGTCTGTTAGCCACTATATGTGTGTGTATATAAACTAATGTTTGATTTTAGAGAAAATGTGTAATATTTTGCTTTGATTTTAGCCCTTCGGTGTGGTGGTACCTCACATTATACGCTGTACCATGCTGTTCCCCACCATGGATCTTTTGGATCCGCATACGTCAGGCCTTGATATTTTGCACTTAAATGACAATTCTGTTGATTTCAGTCAACTTCAAGAAAATTTTCAACAAATGAAGACAGCAGCATAAGACTGTACATTAGATTTTCTTTTCTCTCCCATCCAGAGAATCCTGGGGTTTCTGAGACCAGAAGTCACTGGTAACTTCTTGATGAATTAGGAAGATTTACTGACAAATAGGTCTTTTGTTTTACCCAAAATGTTGCATATAAAAAATCTCAGATAAAACAAACTTTTCCTGAATTCAAAGAAAGTCGGTCAAAATCAAATGGAAACACGTTTAAGGAAAGCCACACCAAACACAGCCCCAGTAAGCACTCAGTTTTCTGTTCTATTCTGCAAGCAATAGCCCAGAAGGTCGTTCAGGCTGGACATAGAAGGTGGTCAGAAACATATCATATGACCCTGTATATGTCTGCATTTCAAGGAAAATAACTGTGATGCCTGTACAACCATTTTGACAATAACTTGGTGAAGAAATACAGGAAAAAAAGATTTATTTTCCTGATGTATGTTGTTGTGTTTTTTGTTTGTTTGTTTGTTTTTTTAAATCCTTTTGTTAAATAGGAACACAGATTTTTCTGACGGGGACCTTTTCTGTGCAGTTGTTGTATGGGTTAAGTATCTGGTTAAATTAATAGATGAGTATGTGTGTCCTTCATACAGCATTCAAACCCTGGTTCAAGTCTATTGATTATAATTAATACAGTAAAATCTTTCTTTCAGTAATGAAGATATCGGTGTTTACAGGGATTGAAAGACTGTGGCTATTGTAATAGTAGTGTGTATTTAATCCAGTATTTGTTTTTGTAATTCTTATGTTTTCTTTTTTTGTCACAGGTTTTTCATTATTCTTATACCGCTTCATATGTGATTTATAACATACACACAAGGTAGGTCACATTGTTTTTTCAATACGCTGTCATTGTCAGTGGTTCTATACATGAGGTGATGACAGTGTGTTCAAGGAAAAATGTTTACATTTTTTCAAGGGAAGTTTGGGAGTTAAACCCTCCAGAAGTAGAGGATTCAGTTTTACAGTATGCAGCCTGGGGCGTCCAAGGGCAGCAACTGGTAAGCACAGTCATTAAAAACGCTATGGTTTAATAATGTATTTACTCCAGACAGACTGAAGTAAAAAAAAAAAGTAAAAGCCTTATGATAAGTTTTGTTATATATTTCTGCATGATGCTAGTATGGTCTTGTTATAGCTTTTAGGGGATCTATTTGTTTGTTTAATTTTTATTAAAAACATGTAAACATGTTTTTCCAGTCTAATCCCAATAACAAATTGTACAACTGTTGAAAGAATCACATCTTTAATTGTACAATTATTGAAAGAATCACATCTTCATCTAAATATGCACTCAAGTAATTTTCAGAACAACCATCTTTATGGCTGCTACTATGAGAGAAGGAAAGTTGAAGGTGAAGAGAAGTTTTCAGGTGTAAGATCAATGAAAACTGTGAGCAAAAGCAAAAGGTTAACATTCAAAAGCAGATGTGATGGATTCAATGAAAAGTGGTGTTTTCATTTCAGTATGAAAATTACTGCCAAGGTCGGTTGTGCTGCATTGAATTCGTAATAATAAAACCAGAAATGCTAAGTTTCATATATTGTTTTCTACCAAAAGTTTTGCCATTTTTTATGAATATAAATCATCCATGATCATCATGACCAATCTCAATATGAGAAGAAAAAAAATGTGGTTTTAGAACAGCAGTGATTTTAAACTGACCTGTGTTGGTAGTTGAAGGCAAGAGAAAGACTTATAAAAGCTTCAACTCTGAATAAGAAATTCAGGTAATCCCTGTTACAGTGTTCTAATAAGCTCATTAATGCCCGCAGGCATGATCCAGAAGCCTCTTTGCACATCTGACTTGTTCATGCAGAGAGGCTATAAGTTGAATGTCTAGAGAATATACCCCGTTGCTTATATCATTCATCAAGATGGTGGGAATGTAAAAAATGTTTCTGGTTAGAATGTGTTGCATTAAGCAAGTGGAGGCAGGAAGCAAAAAGTAATTGGAACATGCTTGGTATGTTTTAATAATTAACCACATTAATTTATTAATAATGAGAGCATGGTGACAGGATTGATGGTAACAAATACGTAGGTTATTTACCAGGCAGTGTTATGGAATGCAGCAATCTATGTGAGATGTAGCAGAAAGGTGATGCATTTGCAAAACTGACTAGAATTAAAAAATATTTTAAATTAAATTGCAGTTCATAAGATTGGTCTGTACTGTACCTCTGATTAATAATCTAAAGTACAACTAAAATTACATGCAGTGAGTTAATTTTTTGTTTTCCTGAGATGTACCTTAGGAACAGGGGAAGACTTACCAATCATAAGCTTCAGAAAAATAATAAATCAGAATAATGCTATCTTTATCGGTTTTGCCTAGATTGTCATTCTGGAAATATGTATGAATACTTTCAGATACGGGCACAGGTGGACTCCTATTAAGTCTCAGAACTGCAAAAAAATAGGTGGTCGTTTTAGGTACAACCTTAATCATCCAAATTTGAAAATGTTGGCATAATTTATACTTCAGTGAAGATAACATTACTCATCTTTGTTAATGTCCCTAGTAAAGTTAATGTCATGCTTTAAAAATATCTGCTCTGCTGTGGGCTTTATGGTGCCATATGGTCTGCAGAATTAGGAAATAATAACTTTGATTAAAACACAAAATCTTCTGTGCACTCTGAACAATACCGTGTCGTCGTATAGATGTAAACCTGCACTGACAGTATACTGAAGGTCACTTCCATAAGAATTGCCAATAAGAAGGATGTCCTTTTGAAGCTGTTTAGGTGGTAAAAGGAGGTTTCTGAAGTGACAGAAGTGCCTTGCCACATTACCCTCCCACTTCATCAGCAAGCCAGAAACGTAGAAGGAGCATGAATGAATAAAGACTGTTGTGAATAATGGTTGTTGCTACTGTCCAAAGGAACAGCCGCCTCTAGCAGGAACAGGACAGTGGAGATCATTCCAGCAGAATAGGTTAAGCAGAGAAAAGATGTGTGACTGAGGACACATTGCCATAATGGTTCTCAGTTATAAAATTTGTCTATTGGAACAAACACTCTATCAGTGAGTTTTCAATAAAGACAGTACAGGAAGCAATCAGCAGTGAAACTGGGTAAAGAGGAAGTTGTAAAGGGAAAGATCTAAAGCATGGTAATCCGTCAGCAGTAGCTATCGATAGCACATATCTGGGTTCAAAGAAAGATGCAGTCACAGAGATCCATGTTGCCAAATACACTACAATTGGTTTACCAAAGTCCCTCTGAAACAATACTTATTTGTCTTTTCCATATAATAATGGAAATATAGTAATAATTCGTAATAAATAAAACAAGCAGTGGAATACAGACTCTAAACAAAATGATCATAATGTATTAACATGAGTAATCTCCAAGAGCCATTCATTACAACTGAAGAACAAGCAGAGAACAAATTAACGGTATATACACAGATTTCATCTAGAGAGACCAGAGACCCATGACACATGCCCTGTGGCATGTGTCTGTATCTGTAGATGTCTAAAATGCAGTGGAATAGCACCCTTCCAGGTGCAGTGCAGAAGAGAATAGCAATATTGTAGTCATGACTGGTCAGCACAATTAGCACAAGATGTGAAACAGAAGGCACAGGTATACCTGACTGGGCCAAAGATCCTAACTTTAATTATTGGGAAGGTCCTGGATTAAATCCAAATCATGTGGGACAACACATGGGCTTGAATCAACTATTTTCAATAAATTGGCTATAGCGTAAAATAAGATGTTTCCAATCCTTAGTTCTGCAGACAACCTAAGTAGCAATATAACCTACACAGGAATCTTTATTTGAGCTCTTCAAATGAGGGGGAATAGTCAAGAATTTCAAACAGATAATATAAGAAGATGAAAAAAAAAATAGCAATGAAATGTTTGAGCAGGAAAATTTGTATGAAGCCAGGAAGTGCTTATTGCACAGAGGAGGGAATATGGCTGCCGTGAAATCAAGTACGCAGTAATACTTTACATCCTTGTGAAAATCATGCATCAGTCTAAGTTGTCTAATGTTATGAATAATTTCTAGGGCTGTCTAATGGGATGGCAGGCCACGTGTGGCTCATGACAAACAACAGAGTTAGGTTTATATCAGATACCAGATGACTGGGCCATAATACCATTGTTTTGAAGCTACCACGGTGGTTGCAAGTTATTTCAGTTTCTTGCTATTTACCTAGAGTAGAGGATTTTGTAAAGATTAAGAGAAAAGCTCAGAGAAACATCTGCTGTTTGAGTCATGACATTTTAGTGGTGAAACTGAAAATGTTTGCCATTGGGGAGAACAAACTTTTATCTAATGAATTAATGTATTTTAAGGTCACATAGCTGTTATTTTTGAGAACTGTTTTCAAGGTCACACTCTTTAAATTGCTATCTTTTAACTGTGTTAGAACTGTGCCAGATATAAAATACCATTTCTGTGTGTCTTAGTATGTTAGGGAGCTGTTTAGGTATTTGCTAAATATTTCTCATATTTGCTCATGTTTGATTAAAATTTTGAAAGAGATCAGTTGGTTATCTCTTTACCTCACCTCTATAGAATCCATTACTGCAGCATTAAGTACTTCCAGGGAAAACAAACCAGCACAACTAGATACATAATAGGTTTCATCAACATTTTTCTGCCTCCAGTTTACTTGATTAGACACCTCATTGCATATGTCTGAGAAAGAGATATCCCATACCTGGCAGGAAGGCTTTACTGAGGAGGAGAATGCTTTGGGAGGTTTTAAAGGGCCTCTGGTGTTGAAATACCCAATTTTTATTCAATGTTCTCTCTTCTTTGGCCTTATCTTCTCCAATAGTTTGTAGCAAATGTTTTCATTTTTCTGTGCTGGACCTGGCTTGTATGTGACACAGGGGAGACAGCCTTTTCTGTCTGGATCTATCTATGGAGGTGTATTGCAGTCGAAGCCTGAATATAAAAACCGACCTCTGGTCTCCAGCGTATGCAGAGTTTTCTATGACAGATGTAGTGTTTCTCTGCAGTGCTTCTTGTGATATGGATAGTTCTGATTAGTCATTGGATGGATTACTTCAAGTAGCTCCCAGTGAAGCGTAGTTAGAAGTTGTTCAGTTTTACATAGCTTTTTCTTAAAAGTTTTTCCTAAAAGTTTCTTCTGCCTGGGGGATAACATGTTGTTTATTTTGTATGAAATACTTTATTTTCACTTTTTTCTATGAACATATATCCATGTAAGTCACTTTGCCTTTGTATTTATAATAGGTATTTTATGTTATTTATTGCATTGAGCTCATTTTTCTTTTGATATATTAAGTGTTTTTGAAGGAAGCTTGAGTTATATATTTGGATGGATCAGCATAAATAATGATTGATTGACTTAGGTATGAATGTCTATGCATAAAATAAATGCATATTTTAACAAAGCAGAAATCAAGAAAATAGTAAAGCTATCCAGAATACTAAAAAGATCATTTTGTTGAAGCTTGATGGTTTTCTTTGTCAAAATTTGATGCCATCAACAAAACATAGCATTATCGAATGGTAGGACTGAAGATGAGCTTTTACGATGCTTTAATGTAATTTAGGTCATCATTGCGTAGAATTACCTGTTATCCCGTATACACAAAGGACATTTTGTTGACTGTAGCTGAATTGTGGATTCAGGATGCTCTCATCAATTTTTAGAACATATTTTAAATATTAGAAAACAGAAAATTGCCCTCTTGTTCCAAAAAATGGAATAGGGTACTCACAGATAATAGGGCTTAGAAGCTGAAGCTTTTACAAAAAGAATGAAAAAAAAATGCAGTGAAAAGGGACCTCACCTGATATTAAAACTACCTAAAAACAAGCATGCAAACAGAAACCCAGAAACAAAACAGAGCAAAATCTGCTTTAACTGTTATTAATAAATGTACCAGTTCAAGAATTCTCTACCCCTGTGCTTTGAGATCAGTCACCTTTATCCTGGTTGTCTTGTTTGGAGGTTCATTTTGTGTTCCCCCCCATCAACACCTATTGCCCCACAAAAATGCAAATATCTATCAGACTGTTGAATTGTTGTATTAACATGACGTTTCCTTACAATTGCCTTATCTTCAAAACTTTAGCTTTTTTCCATGGCTTTCAAATACTGTTTTAGATAATAGAAGTACTGCAGCAGAAAAGTTCTTTGATGTTATATTATTTGCCAAGTACCCGGGTAACCACTAGACTAATTTTAGTAAATGAGAAATTAGTAGGACTATGCTAGACGCATACCTTGCTCAACAGATGCTTTAACAGCCATTAGTTGCTGAAAGCTTCATTTACCATTTGCTCTATCAAGGTTCAAAGTACAACTACTATAAAAGTTGGTAACATCTTTCTGTGAAATATTTGCCATGTGTTTTATTTTTGCATAATTAATGCTGTGGGTACTTGGCACCCCCTCCTGGCAAAAACACTTCCATTTGCAAATGAAGAAGAAAAGATCTCTCAGGGTTCATGAGCCGAGCAGAAGCTTAATTAATGCTAATGAAGTAAGTCCTAAATAAATATGTTTAATCTGCTCTTTTTATTTTCAAAGTCTTTTGCTCTTTTGACTTGTACTTTTATATGAGTAACTTAAAATCACATATGGAAATGTCAAGGTTTTATTTTATCTTTCCTTTTAATCATGACGCTAATGAGGCAAATGACAGTAAAACTGAGAGGAAAATGTCTGCTTGAATTTATTCTGAAAACCAGAAATAAACAAGAACATTTTAATGTGACGTTAACCTCAGGTATGATTTCTTATTTAAAATGTATGAGGGGTTCCTTACAGAACTTCTGTACTTCAAAGCGTATTTGGAGATCCTTTGTCTTTCTGAGGATGTTTCTATGAAGAAAAGGAACCTGTGTGGTTGAGATTGTCCACCTAGTTGAGTCTTTAAGGGATTTGACCATAATTCCAGCAAATGCTGAAGTCATGTCTTTCTGAAGGCAATGAGAAATTAAGGAGGCTGCTAAAGCTCTACTTTCTCTTCCAAATGCTTTTATTACATTTCTAGATTCCAGCTGGGAAACTTGCTGTTGCAGAGGCTGAAGATTTGAACCAAAAAGTGAAAATATTTAGAGAAAAAAGGCACACAAAAAGGCTGTTTTAATAGCAACTTTTGACCAGCAACTAAAGTTAGATTGTGTATTATTTTGCAAGACTGGGCATTCTGTTGGTGGGTCTTTTTTGTGTGTGTGTGTGTGTGTGTTAAAAGAAATGTGGTAAATGGTCAGATCCTGTTATGAAATTATATGAAAGTCACTTACTAGCATACTTGCAAAAGCTTTCTGCTGCTTTATTTATCATACAAGACCTGCTTTTTATCAGGGTCATGGTGAGCATGGGCAATATAATATTTTTCTTCACATATCAATGAGAGCTACCTAAGAGTCTTAGATAGTATTAGTCTTAGCTGTATTCATCTTAAGCTGCTGCTACACATTGGACTTCCTCTTGGATTTCTCAAACTAGCACTATAAAATGTAAATGTTTTTTGCCTGTCCATCTAAATAATTCAATTCAAACTATTCTTCAAAGAAAAAATTAAATTATTAGTTTCTCTGAAGGTGTTCTACTGAATTAATTTCCATTTTCAATTATTAATTTCTAGGTGCCCCCTCCACTTAAATATAGATGAAGTTGGAGGAGAAGATAAGCATTAAATGCATATTCTCTAGTTTCAAAAGTGATACTCAATATGAAAGCAGTTTTCTCCATCTCAGAAAAGGGGAATGGAGAATGCAGCCAGAAAATGCAGGCAGTTTTGGAAAACAGGGAAAAATACATTTTTACATATCAAGGTTGGATATATTCAATAAAAGTTTTGTGAGCTCTAGAGGGCAGGAACATTTATAAATGGAAGCAAGGCTAAGTTGAGCATAGAAGAAGTTGCTTCATTATTTTGCTTAGTGAAATGCAATGAACGTGTCCTGGTATCAAAGGTAACTTAAAAATATTAAGTATTAGATATTGCTAGCCCTTTATGAGAATAGCTACTTGGCTGTATCTGAAAGATGTGAAGAAATAATAAGAAAATCATATGTTTTATAGGAGCATTATTCCTCTACTACTGTTTTTCATGTGGAACAATAAAAGACCCAGCAGCTTTATAGTGAATAAATTGAGAGGTGAGATAAAAGATGTTTCCTCTCCCCTTTCCCTGATTCTTATTCTATTATCACTGCTCTAGCATGCAGCTAGTATTTGAATCGGTATGTAAACTGTGCACACAGGTAGCGCACTTTTCTATCCAGTCTCGAATCAATAACTTTTGTATATATATAGGAAATTTGACATATCATTGTGCTAGAACGTGAATTATTTTTTCACATAGATATTTGTATGTGTGTATTTACACACAGTCCCACAAAGACACATGCAAACAAGCAGAGACACACATGTTTGATAGGAACAATCATCAGGACTTTTCTTCGCAGCAGCCTGCAGGGAGCAATGAAAATAGAAATACGCCCCTCTCATCTAGACTATCATGTTGTTCAACATGTGTATGTGTAACAAAGCATATCTGAATATTCACACTTCCGTCTGTTAGCTAATATTAACTGCAAGTCCAATGGCTCATAAAATAGGACTGCTGTGCTTATGTGAAAATTAGGTAGCTTTATGTAATGCAGAAACAAGAAAATTATACTTAAGAAGTCTAAAATTATTTAGAAATATCCACCCATGAAAACTAAATACACAGTCAAGGAGAAGGGAGGTCAAAATCTGATTCAACCTTTTGCTAAATCAGAGTTGGGAAAGATTAGGTAACAAGTTTTATTATGGACTGTATTTTCACATAACTCCAAAATCCTGCCCAAAAACATTGCAGGCTTACCAATGTCCATGGATCATACAATCACTTAGTTGCTTCATATTCGATATACAGAACAAATATATGATATACCCCAGGATGGGGTGGAAAATTTGCCTGTATTCATCTTTTGGTAAATTAATATAATGTAAATGTCAGTTTTATCTGTGACATAAGAAAACCAGATATATTCTATTCTCTATTACCTCATTACCACCTAGGGAAAAGGAAAGGGAAAATTCACTATGGTAAGGCACCAAAATGTCAAAACAGAAGAGTTTGAAGAACTGACATTTCTGATGCCTTTGTGGTTCAGGTTCTAAGCCAGAGATTGTTTTAGCCAATAGTAAACACAAATTTTATTTACCTTTTTTAAAATTTTTGCAGAAGACTTGCAAAAGACTTCTGAGTCTCTGTGATGGTACCAGAGCCTACAGAGTTCACCTAGGAACAAGCTAAAGGGATAAAACCAACTTGGCAGCAAAACCCCCTGAACTCTTGCTGTATGGCAAGGTTCCTCTGGCTCTTCTATTGATAGGTTCTGTTTGCTGTATGATAACGTTTATTTTCTCATTTGGCGTGTAGCATCCAGTGAAAATATAGACAGGTTTCTGTCAGTGGAAGTGACAGTGATGCTCCTCTTCAACAGGGCTGAACCTCCTTTTCCCCCTCTGATACATGTCCTTGAAAGTTAGTTCAGTTGTTCCAGTGGTCAAGATAGGACATCCCAGCCCAGTTTAGATCAATGGGCTCTTTACGTCAGTCAACCAGGATCTTACCTATAGCATATGGGTAAAGATGGAGTAGATGGTCCTTGTTATTATTTTAAAAAAAATAGTAAAAGCTGTATATACTTCATGGATGATGATGTCATGACTCCCTGTTGAACCTCTATCAGCAAGACAGCTATGATGAGGAGGGGAAAAAAAAAAAAAGAAACAGATTATGACCACACAGCTTTGGGCATGTTCAACGTGCTCTTGTAGGCTCTTTCTCTCTATTTTAGCCAAGTCCTTCTTGAAAATGAGGCATTAAATTCCATCGTTGCCAACCCATAACTGTCCTTGCATGGTTTTTTTCCCCTACAATGGGGTTATGACTTTCCCACTATGTTTGCGCTGAAGGATCAGAGCAGATTAAACTCCTGCCACACTGTGTTAAAGTGACTTAGGCTTTCATGCTGACTCAGCCTGAGCCAGACAGTGAAATGCGGAGGACTGCTTGTGGATGTGTAATTGTTGGGAGTGTATATTCACTGACAACTTCAAGGCCAGGACAGCCCTGGGGAAAAAGGATTAAAAAGTCAGGTATACTGTTGATTTGTAAGAGAAAAGGAAGCATTGATTGGCAGGGAGGAAAGAAGGCTGAAGGACCCAACAATCAGCCAACACTTAAAACTCTTACTTTTGTGGAAACAAACTGGTATTAGAAAGGTCTGTTTTAAGCTGGTGGAAACAGTATTAATGAGGAGAACAGAAACCTGTGCAGATCAAAGTATTTATCAGTTTAGTTGGGGGCTAGGGTGTGGTGAAGAAGTAATACACTAGTAGTATTCATGTGCTCACATGTTACGTATATGAGCAGGGCTTGATCAGTAGTGACTAATAGGTATTGGTCATATAGATAGTATTACAGAACACTGTGCATTTTTACTTCACTGTTTATGGCAGGTACCAGTGCATTTACAGAAACAGAAGAGAGAAGTTTTGTGTGGAAAGAAAGCAAACAGTTATTTTCAAGTGTGGCTTCAAAGACTCTGAACTGTCCCAAACAGAAGCGCTATTATAAGAGTTAGTCAGAATTTTCTCATTCCTATTTGTCTCATTCCTAATGAGATATTTTAAGACTAACTGGCTTTCTTGCATTGAATGCCCTGCCTATGTAAAGTGGTAACTGGCTGTAGAGTCTGTACGAGTAGATGTCATCTGCTAAAATGTTGGCCCATCATAAAGACAACTGGCAACCTGAACAGTGTGCACAGTGGGGAAACCAAAGCAAACATACCATATGACAAGATAGGCTAGGTCAGCAATCATAGAATCATAGAATTGTTTAAGTTGGGAAAGACCTTGAAGATCATCAAGTCCAACCGTTAACCTAGCACTACCAAGTCCATCACTAAACCATGGCCCTAAGCACCACATCTACATGGCTTTTAAATACCTCCAGGGATGGAGACTCAACCACTTCCCTGAGCAGCCTGGTCCAGTGCCCGACTACCCTTTTGGTGAAGAAATTTTTCCTAATATCCAACCTAAACTTCCCCTGGCGCAGCTTGAGGCCATTTCCTCTCATTCTATTGCTTGTTACTTGGGAGAAGAGACCAACCTCCACCTCGCTACAACCTCCTTTCAGGTAGTTGTAGGGAGCAATAAGGTCTCCCCTCAGCCTCCTCTTCTCCAAACTAAACAACCCCAGCTCCCTCAGCTGCTCTTCATAAGACTTGTGCTCCAGACCCTTCACCAGCTTTGTTGCCCTTCTCTGGACACGCTCCAGCACCTCCCTGTCCTTCTTGTAGTGAGGGGCCCAAAAGTGAACACAGGATTCGAGGTGCAGCCTCACCAGTGCTGAGTCTAGGGAGACAATCACTTCCCTGGTCCTGCTGGCCACACTATTCCTGATCCAAGCCAGGATGCCATTGGCCTTCTTGGCCACCTGGGCACACTGCTGGCTCATATTCAGCCATCTGTCAACCATCACCCCCAGGTCCTTTTCAGCCAGGCAGCTCTCCAGCTGCTCTTCCCCAAGCCTGCAGCGTTGCCTGGGGTTGTTGTGACCCAAGTGCAGGACCTGGCACTGAGCCTTCTTGAACCTCATACAGTTGGCCTCAGCCCATCGATCCAGCCTGTCCAGATCCCTCTGTAGGGCCTTCCTACCCTCCAGCAGATCAACACTCCCACCCAACTTGGTGTCATCTGCAAACTTACTGAGGGTGCTCTCGATCCCCTTGTCCAGATCATCGATAAAGATATTAAACAGAACTGGCCCCAGTACTGAGCCCTGGGGAACACCACTTGTGACCGGCCGCCAACTGGATTTAACTCCATTCACCACAACTCTTTGGGCCTGGCCATCCAGCCAGTTTTTTTACCCGGCAAAGAGTACGCCCGTCCAAGCCAGGAGCAGCCAGTTTCTCCAGGAGAATGCTGTGGGAAACGGTGTCAAAGGCTTTACTAAAGTCCAGGTAGATAACATCCACAGCCTTTCCCTCATTCACTGAGTGGGTCACCTTGTCATAGAAGGAGATCAGGTTAGTGAAGCAGGACCTGCCTTTCATAAACCCATGCTAACTGGGCCTGATCCCCTGGTTATCCCGTACGTGCCGCGTGATGGCACTCAGGATGATCTGCTCCATGACCTTCCCCGGCACCGAGGTCAGGCTGACAGGCCTGTAGTTCCCCAGATCCTCCTTCCAGCCCTTCTTGTAGATGGGCATCACATTTGCTAACCTCCAGTCAGCTGGGACCTCCCCAGTTAGCCAGGTCTGCTGATAGATGATGGAGAGCGGCTTGGGGAGCACTTCTGCCAGCTCCCTCAGTGCCCTTGGGTGGATCCCACCTGGCCCCATAGACTTGTGTGTGTCTAAGTGGTATAGCAGGTCGCTAACCATTTCCCCTTGGATTATGGGGGCTTCATTCTGCTCCCCGTCCCTGTCTTCCAGCTCAGGGGGATGGGTACCCAGAGAACAATGGGTTTGACTATTAACGACTGACACAAAGAAGGCATAGTAGCTGAAAGGACAAAGCTTTGTGTTAAACCCTGCCTGGGCTTCTCATATAGGAAATGCCTAGAGGCATCCTGGTCTGCTTCAGCATTTGAATAATGTAAAAAGTTCTTTGGGATCGTCTATCGCCATAAGAATAGTAGAAAACTTAAATATGACTTTATAGTCCAGTGTTTTCAATTCTGTGGTTTTTTACTTTGGTCCTTGCTGTTAGGATGCTACTTTCTTACATTTTGTCAAAGGAAACAGAGAAAAATTCTCCTCTGGCACCAAGTCCAGGCAGTTATCTTAGATATTATTCTGTCTCACAGCATTACCTTTTCTCTTCCCTAGAACTAGGTTGAAAATTTTTCATTTTAGGTTCTGTTACAGATTGATCAGTCTGGGCATAATTGAAGGCTTGATATCAGTGTGAGATGAGCCTTCGAAATACCAGAGATCATTTAAAAAGATTTTATGGTAAGGGCAGATTATAATGTTATTATAAGTCTGTAGGAGCAACCCAGGCATGTAAGAGTGACATTTCTGTCCACACTCTTCCATGCCGGTTCATTAGTCAGAAGCTATCAGTAAATGCAAGGAACAAGGAGTGTGAGTTCCTGAGCATACACTGTTTATAGATAAGTGTGTTATACACATCACTTACACAGATGAAGACCAAAGGGCTGAGCAGTCCAATCCCTCAAAGACATTTTGCACAGTGCTGCAGCCAGTGTAGTTCCTCAGGCAGCTCCACAGGGAGTAAGCAGTAGATCCAGACTATCAGCTCAGGGGCAAGGCAGTCTTACTGTAATCTTCTGTGCAGTCACAAAGAGTTATAAAGTAGCTTTTTGCGTAGGTCATAGTTCAGATATTATATGTGATTTTGTTTATATTACTGTTGTGGTTTAACCCCAGCTGGCAACTGAGCACCACACTGCCACTCGCTCACTCCCCCCTCTCAGTGGGATGGGGGAACAGAATCAGAAAAAGTAAAAGTGAAAAAAAACTTGTGGGTTGAGATAAGAACAGTTTAATAATTGAAATAAAATAAAATAGTAATAATACTAATAATGATGATAAAAGAATATACAAAGCAAGTGATGCACAATGCAATTGCTCACCACTCGCCAACTGATGCCCAGCCCGTCCCTGAGCAGTGGTCCCCCAGCCAGCTTTTCCCTAGTTTATATACTGAGCATGATGTCATACGGTATGGAAATAGCCTTTTGGCCAGTTTGGGTCAGCTATCCTGTCTGTGCCCTTTCCCAGCTTCTTGCGCATCTCCAGCCTTCTCAGTCGGTAGAGCATGAGAAGCTGAAAAGTCCTTGCCTAGTGTAAGCACTACTTAGCAACAACTAAAATATCAGTGTGTTATTAACATTATTCTCACACCAAATCCAAAACACAGCACTACGCCAGCTATTGGGAAGAAAACTAACTCTGTCCCAGCCGAAACCAGGACAATATCCATCCTTTATTCTATACATCATGTCCAGGTCCCACACTTTCCAATACATTCCAATTAATCACCACCACTTTTCCTTTCTTTTGATATATATATATACAAACAGATATCATTCCTTTAGTCTATGGGCTATCCCTATAAAATGTTCTTTGTGTTTATGTAGTCCGTGACTTTGGGCTCCATCTGTCATAACAGTCCTTCAGGGCAGGAGAGATGGTATGCGGTGTTGGATTGTTGCATGCCAAACCCAGTTCTGGTTCCATTATCACTGCGCTTTGCTCTGTTTTCACCGAAGTTCTTTCTTCATTAATCTGGGTAATTCTTACTGTAATACCATTGATATGTCATATAGTCACCACGGAAGTGATGATATACGATGTTATATAGCAATTAACATCATACAATTTAATTTATTGGCTATTCTCACCTAAAATCAAATCCCCTTGAGGTACACACCAGACTTCCTCATCCTCCTGCATTACCCACCAAGTGCACCCAGGTCCTTGAGCAAAAGCAATCCCACGAATGGGTTTGCCTTTGCCTGAGGCAGGAGTAACCCAGACTGTCTTCCCCAGCATATTTTTATGTGCGCTACAGGGACTTTATCCCCTTCTGCAGTACATAAAAGTTTTGATTGGGCAGGGCCAGCCTGATGGGCAGATCTTCTACTGTTGACTGACCAGGTGGCTTTTGCTAGATGTGTATCCCAATGTTTGAATGTCCCACCACCTGTTGCTCTCAATGTAGTCTTTAACAGTCCATTGTATCGTTCGATTTTCCCAGAGGCTGGTGCATGATAGGGGATGTGATATACCCACTCAATGCCATGCTCTTTGGCCCAGGTGTCTATCAGGTTGTTTTGGAAATGAGTCCCATTGTCTGACTCAGTTCCTTCTGAGGTGCCTTGTCGCTTATAAGACCTGCTTTTCCAGGCCCAGAATAGTGTTCCAGGCAGTGGCATGGGGCACAGGATATGTTTCCAGCCATCCAGTGTTTACTTCCACCATGGTGAGCACATAGCGCTTGCCTTGGTGGGTTTGTGAAAGTCTGATATAATCAATCTGCCAGGCCTCCCCATATTTACATTTCAGCCATTGTCCTCCATACCGGAGAGGCTTTAACTGCTTGCTTGATTGCAGTGTATCTTTCATGTTCATGGGTAACCTGTGCAATAGTGTCCATGGTCAAGTCCACACCTCGATCACGAGCCCATCTATACGTTGCATCTCTTCCTTGATGGCCTGAGGTGTCATGGGCCCACTGAGCTAGAAATAATTCACCCTTATGTTGCCAGTCCAGATCCACCTGACCCACTTCAATCTTAGCAGCCTGATTCACCTGCTGGTGGTTCTGATGTTCTTCAGTGGCCCGACTCTTGGGTACATGAGCGTCTACGTGACGTACTTTTACAACCAAGTTCTCTACCTGGGCAGCAATATCTTGCCATGATGTGGCAGCATTGCTCTGTTTCCATTGCTGCAACCACCCCCATAAGGCATTTGCCGTATAGAGTACTGGCCACTTTTCTCGTTCAGCAATATCTAAAGCCAGCTGGATGGCTTTCACCTCTGCAAACTGACTCGATTCACCTTCTCCTTCAGCAGTTTCTGAAACTTGTTGTGTAGGACTCCACACAGCAGCCTTCCACCTCCGATGCTTTCCCACAAGATGACAGGACCTGTCAGTGAACAGGGCATATTGCTTCTCATTTTCTGACAGTTTATTATACAGTAGGGCCTCTTCAGCAAGCATCACCTCCTCTTCTGACAATATTCCAAAATCTTTACCTTCTAGCCAGTTCATGATCACTTCCAAGATTCCTGGATGACTAGAGCTTCCTATTCAAGCCCATTGTGTGATCAGTTCAACCCACTTAGTCCACGTAGCATCAGTTGCATGATGTGTGGCGGAGAACCTCCCTTTGAACATCCAGCCCAGCACCGACAGTTGGGGTGCCAGGAGGAACTCTGCTTTAGTACCAACCACTTCCGAAACAGCTTGAACCCCTTCATATGCTGCCAATATCTCTTTTTCAGTTGGAGTATAGGGGGCCTTGGATCCTCTGTATCCCCGACTCCAAAACCCTAGGGGTCGACCTCGAGTCTCCCCCGGTGCTTTTTGCCAGAGGCTCCAGGTAGAGCCGTTCTCCCCAGCTGTGGTGTAGAGCACATTTTTTACCTCTTGTCCTGCCTGGACTGGCCCAAGGCTACTGCATGAACTATCTCCTGTTTAATTTGTTCAAAGGCTTGTCGTTGCTTAGGGCCCCATCACTTGATAGAGAGGACTTACAATCAGACTGTAATTTGTAATATGCATTCTCCAAAAATCCACAATGCCCAAGAAAGCTTGTGTTTCCTTTTTGCTAGTTGGTGGGGAGACATGACTGTTATTTTTTTGATCACATCCATTGGGATCTGATGATGTCTGTCTTGCTATTTTATTCCTAAAAACTGGATCTCCTGTGCAGGTCCCTTGGCCTTACTTTGTTTTATGGCAAAGCCGGCCTCCAGAAGGATTTGGACTATTCCCTTTCTCAAAAACGTCTTCTCCTGTGTTACCCCATACAATGATATCATCAATGTATTGCAGGTGTTCAGGAGCCCCACTGCAGTCTGGATCAGTCCATGGCAAATGGTGGGGCTGTGTTTCCACCCCTGGGGCAGTTGATTCCAGGTGTACTGGACACCTCTCCAAGTGAAAGCAAACTGTGGCCTGCACTCTGCCACCAAAGGGATTAAGAAAAACTCGTTAGCGATATCAGTTGTGGCATGCCACTTGGCTGCCTTTGACTCCAGTTTGTATTGAAGGTCTGGCATTTCCAGCACGCAGCGCTCAGTGGTGGTGTGACTTCATTCAGGCCCCAATAGTCTACTGTTGGTCTCTACTCTTCATTAAACTTTCACACTAGCCATATGGGACTGTTAAAAGGTGAGCAAGTCTTGCTGATCACTCCTTGGCTCTCCAGTCAATGAATCAGCTTATGGATGGGAATCAGGGAGTCTCTGTTGGTGCGATATTGCCACCGGTGCACCATTGTAGTGGCAATCGGCGTCTGTTGTTCTTCAACCCTCAGCAACCCCACAATAGAAGGGTCTTTTGAGAGACCGGGCAGGGCAGACAGCTGTTTAATTTCCTCCGTCTCCAAGGCAGCTATACCAAAAGCCCACCGGTACCCTTTTGGGTCCTTGAAATACCCTCTCCTGAGGTAATCTATGCCAAGGATGCATGGGGCTTCTGGGCCAGTCACAATGGGTTGCTTCTGCTACTCATTCCCAGTTAAACTCACTTCAGCCTCCAATACAGTCAGCTGTTGGGATCCCCCTGACACTCCAGAAATACGGATGGGTCTGCCCCTTTATAGCTTGATGGCATAGGGTACACTGTGCACCGGTGTCCACTATACTCCTGTGGGTCTGATGTGCCAGGCCATCGAATCCACACAGTCCAGTAAACCCGGTTGTCCCTTTCCTCCACCTGGCTGGAGGCAGGGCCCCTCTAGTCCTGCTTATAGTATTCGTTACTCACCTCTTGTAAATACAAGTCAGAAGTCTCTTCATTAAGATCAGAAGTAGTAAGATCAGCCTTTCCACTCTGTCTGGGGTACTGCCACTGGAAACTAGAGCAGCAGTTTTCCTGGAAGAACCCCCTTTTGTGATTATTTTTCCTTGCAACTCACGTACCCACGCCTCTAGGGTCGAGGTGGATTTTCCATCCCACTTCCTCATGTCTTCTTCATGGTCCCATGGATAAAACCACAGGATGGCCTGTGGTGTGTACCCTCCATATCCTCTCTCTTGAGCAGAGGAACACTTACTCCTAATAGCCGAGATACCGGTCCATACAGGTGAGGAGTAGGACATATCCTCTTCAAGTTGCTGGACCTTCTGGGACAGTTCCTCCACAGTCGAGACGAGGGAGGAAGAGAGATTTTCTTTGTATTGCTGCAGTTGGCCAGCCAATTCATCCACTGTTGGTTCTTCTCCACCTTTCCAGGTCAGTATTGCCAATGAGTTGGCATACGACGATGGCACACTCCGTAAATCCAAAACACAGCACTATACCAGCTACTAGGAAGAAAATTAACTCTATCCCAGCCAAAACCAGGGCAATAACACATAGCACAATGTTTGCACTCATGAGTAAGTTATCATGGGATTAGGCAGGGTGTGAATTTAGTGAATGTCATGAGCCAATATCATTGGAAAGACAACATAATTAATGTGTGTCTAAACAAAAGAGGGCAATGCTTCCTCACTTCTATTGGAAATCATGGACATAAACATCAGAGTTATCATGGAGTTGCTGATACTCTGTGAGTTCATGCCCTGGTTTATTCCATGACATTAGTAACTAATCTTGTAGCTGCATTATGAGTGCATCCTCGCTATTGTTTACAGTAGATTTATAAACTATCTAAATAGCAATTAAATATAATAGCCTTGTAGATGGTTTGCAGTTTTTCAGAAACGATTGTGCTAACACATTACTGTGATGCAGTGGCATTAATCTAGACAGCAGAAAAGTGGTGCTTCAGTGTTCTGTTCTGTTGTTCATGCTATGTCTGGCAGCTTGATGACTGCAAAAATAAAATTAACATACTGTAGCTGACAAAGAATAAAACAGGCGGTATATGACATTGGGATGTATGTGTTTTGAGGTCTCCATGTTTCATATTGATCAACAGCTATTTCTTCTCTGCCTTAATTACAACATAATCAAAAGGTTTGAAAGCTTCCCCTGAGAAAATTCATGTCTAGGTCAATCACAGTCTTTGGAAAATTGGTACCTTTAAGAGTGAATATAGTTATTATTGCTTACAATTATAATCATTTTGTTATTTTGTATTATTTGTTTTCTGCCTCATTTGCAATGTGTCTGATGATTTTGAAACAGATCTTATAAGGGTAGATTTTTGTCTACTGCTGTGCTTTGGTTAGGTAGCTGATGGTACCTGCTGTGCCCAGTATCTGCATAATTTATTGGTCCATGGTGCGCATGGAACTATGGGGTAAGAGCTAGAGCAAGTCAGAACTGAACACCTCTGAAAATTTGATACGAGTATAGATTGACCTGCAAAAGAAAAAAATCTGCAGAGAGGAGATCAGAGGCATTCTGCGCTACTGGAGACTTGCAAAGCAGCTGTATTGCAAACTGTATTGGTCATTTCAGCCTGCAATCCCTGTCCATGGGAGCTCACAATCTAAATAGACTACAGATATAATGTAGGGGAAAGGGATATAACATAAGGCTGCTTTGCAATACAATTCCATAAAACTTTCCTTGAAATTGTCATCCTGTAATGCATGTGATCGGATAAAAGATTTGTAAGAAAGATGTGAAAAAAAAAGGGATTTTGGAAAAAGTCTGCATAATTGTAACTGACAAAGTCACTAATGAATACTCTAACCATCCAAAATTCACAGTTATAAAAGCTTTATAAGCCACTTTCCTGTGCTGTATATTATCTGAAATATAGTAATTCTCTTTGGTTCTGGAGATCACTGCAGAACCTGTAAGAAAGACATCAGCAGAATAATCAGTCGCACCAGTGAAATGTATTATAACTATTTTGGGTAGCAGTTTGCCACCTTGCATTTTACTTGCTTCTCAATGTGTGAGTGTCCCAGTTCATTACCATGGTGCTTCTTCCACAGCTTATTACTGTGGGCAAGAATGGCAGATGCTGACTCTTTATCTTGCTACTTTTCCAACATGTGCAAAGTACCCCCTAGAAATCTGGTTTGTCCATGTGATTTTGTATAGAACAGATCTCACTTTCACATGTATGGAACAGTAAATTGACACCTAACTTGGAAACACCCATGTATGGAGCATTGTCACAGGAAGATTGGTGGTGTACCCGTCATCCTTACCACGCATGCAGCCCATGAGCAGTTTGAGTGACCCCTGTGCCAGCACTTTGTTCAACTTCAGATGTTGAAGATGGGTGTTGAGTCTCAAGCTGTAGATAGAAACAAGCCAAATGGCATCACAACACCAGTTCATCACAGAACACAGGAAAAGCCACCTCTTTCCTGCAATCCAGTAGAGACCTGAAGGGTTTCTGTGGCTCACTGCAGCATGTGCCCTGTGGCTCCTGGCCATAGAGGAGCTTTGATACGGACCAGGAGGTTTGGCTTGCCATCATGGAGCTGCTAACTGGTTATAATAAACAACTGTTCCTATATAACGCTGTATGTTCAGTTCTTCTGGATGATGTTAGAAAGTGTTTTCTTCTCAAAACAAGCTTTTTTTTTCCTGTGAGAGGAAAAAAGAAAATAGCAGTTATACTGTTGCATTGACACACAAAACACGTAATCTTAAGTACACCTTGTTCTTCAGTGGGAAGCTGCTTCAACTAAATGAGATTTTGGAAAGGGAAAAGGGCAGAAAGGGGTACTCATCTTCTGTAGCAGTGGGTATAATAATGGTCTGGCAATCCCAATTTAAGTCTGTAAGTCCCAGGGGTATAGTAAGTGACATAGATGACAAGAAAACATTCGTTCAGTTTGGACTTGAAGAAGAGAACAGACATTACACTGTGACTATGAATAATGTAATCAGCGTCTCTATTAGAAAAAAATGTTTCTATCAGGGCTTTGGAGGATGTTGAACAGTGGTAGAGAAGATGCCAAGCCAGGTCTTTATTTGCAATGATAATTCATGGACAGATACTGTGGTGATTTGCAATATTTTTAAATTGGTGAAAACTAGTTGTAAGTTTCCGAAGTGGAGCTATTTGTATCGTTTTTCAGATCTGTGAACCATAAAGTGGTAACAAATGTGTTAAGTACTTAACTGAAAATCAAACGTTATCTTGACAGTAAGTGTTGAAAAACCACAACCAAATGGTTTCCATGTGATTGCAGGGGTTTGATTTTAATTTATTCTTGTAATCCGAAATTAGTTCAAATATTATTTACAAATCAAAGGAAGTGCATAGATATCTTCATTTTCCATAATGATGGCCAAAACAGTAGGAATTGAAATCACCTTTTTTTCTAAAAATCACTTTAAAGTAATTTTTAAATGAATGGTTTTGTTTAAGATACCATTTATTTATTTGTTTATTTAAGATCACTTGTTTGCACTGAACTTTGCATATGGAACACCATGTTGTTCAGGAAACAAAGCACATTGACTCTTTGGATATATATAATATGTATGTGTACATATATATGGCCATGCAGTATAAACACTGCTAAGCAAGTTTTGATCGATCTATTTAGCTTCAAACTATTTTGTCCTCATTTATGTGTGAGGGTTCTCTGTGCCAGTATCTTTGACTCTGGGTTTTAACTGCTGGTTAAACTGGCTATATGAAAGCTATTTAAACTGTGCTTACGTATTGCACTCCTTTAGCTGTGGTCTAGATAGCATAACAAGTTATTCTCATTTCCCCATTGCTGTGTGTTTTGTTCCACCACATGCTCCAACATGGGCTCAGGACTAGGAGAAATACAGCTGCTGTGTGTGTCGTGGGATCTTCTTTCCCTTCCCAGTACGAGGTTAAGCTGCAAAGTAGTCAGTGTTGTGCCAACTTAGTATTGTACCTGGAATTGGTGAAGTCATGGTTTGATCTCTGAAGAGCAATGTACAAAATTTGCTGAGAGACTAAGAAAGTATTTTTTATTTGACTTTTTTCTGTCTAGTGAATAGCTGATGTTATTTGTATTAACAGTTGTTAGCAAGAAAACATATTTCATCTGGAAATTTCAGTGACTGATCCAACTAAGGGCAGTTGGATTTGGCCCTGGTTAATATATGGTAAGAGAGGAGACAGAGCAAATGGTAAGAGGCAAGCCCAGATGGAAAAACATCTTGAAGCTTTTGAAGAATTAATTATCCAACTAATTAGCTGGCAGTCTCACAAGAAGAAGGGATGAATTTTGCCTTATGCTTAGGAAATGAAGAAGTCTGATAGATCCAATGCTGAGATGTAGCTATCAGCCATGACAATGGCGGAGTCAGCTGGTTAGCCAGACTATCTACGTGGGTGCACAGGACCACACTTGTTTCTGCGTCAGTAAAAATACTTACCCCTCTGCATAGAGCAAAAAGTGCAGTTGAGTGGTTTGTTATGTAGAACGTTGGGCTCTGAAGACACCTGTGCTAGTCCAAAGAGTGGTGAACTGTGTGTCCTTGCCAAGGTCACACAGGAGTATAGCCACAGATGGGCTGCCTGAAGATGCTTTAGGTCAACATCTTTAGCACTGTCATTTGCAGCTGCTGGAGTTCTGCAGGCAGCAGCATTTCCTGAACACCTGAAGGTCTCCTTCTGGGCATAATCAGAAATTCCTTAGTCTTGTCGTAGCTCACGTTCCCTATGTGAAAGGTAAGGAAGACCATCGTGTTCTCTGGGGTATTAAGTGGGAGCACTGAAGTTGTTCCAAGTTGGAATAGTTATTTATATTTTGCTGGTTAGAGAGTCTGTGGAAGAATCTGATTATTTCCTTGGTTCACAGGTAGGACACTCACCCATCCAGGAAGAGACCAGTGCTTGTTTTACGGATATTTTTTTTTAACCAAAGATGTATTGATGCAGATGCCTTCTTTGTTTCCTTTCCAGCTGTATCTGCTCAGTAGCTTTAGAGTTTGGTTGGCACCTTCCTTGAACTCAGTGTTTGTCCTGATGAATTCATGTAATGACAAACCATGCCATTAGTCACACTGCACCATTTCTTTCCTTCAAGACAAGATGCTGGATTCTGGGTATTGTATTTTTATCTAAATTCAGGAGCTGTTAAAAATTATGTAAGGGTAAGTCGTGGCTGCAATGCAATGCAGTTTGCATTATATATTTCTATTATTATTGATGGCAAACTGTATTTGTGCTGGTGGTATCGATCAGGAAGTCAGAGAAATCTGCCATGCTCAAACTCTGGAGGATTAATTAGAAAGATTCACTCATTAAGTTAGGAAAATAAGTCTCTGATATATTAACCATTATGGGATAGGTATCCAAGTTTTCCCTATGATAAATATCAAGACAATTTTAAAGGCTGTGCTAACTAATTTTCTTCTGTTTTACTTGTTAGTTGTTAGTGACTTCTGCTATCATTTCACATCAGGTAATGTGGAACTATTACCCTGGGGATCTGCAAACTTGTGCCTTATAGGACAGCTATACCTTCTGATGGCTTTTAAACTGTGGCCACACTACACTAAGAAGTGTGACACAGGCCAACAAGTACCTGGTTGTGGTACAGAGTGCGAAGACATACCTTCAGCTTGGGCGAAGCATGACATGAGTGAATAATGTTGCTTTTAGACCCAGGATGGTTCCCTCTCATATTGGGGAACAGCAGTGGCAATACATTATACCTATATGGTTAGTGTTTGTATAAACTGTTTTAAGAACTTGTGGCATGGTAAGCTACCTTGTCATATTCATATAAAAATAAGTTTATCCATGAGTAAGTTAGAGAAAGGACTAATGCTAGATTGTTAAGTCTACCTCCTTAATGTCGGGTTTGAGAGAAATTTGCCTCTCTCCGTTTGGTAGCTTTTCTCTGCAGGTGAGACTGATGACTGGTTCCAGGGAAGGAGACAGGTTTTGTCAGCAAGGGCTGCAGCTCTGTTTCTCGTCCACCTGAAGAAAACTGGGATTTTGCATATAAGCACAAGTCTGAACTTTGGTGTCTGAATGAATTTCTAGGACGTGTGCAAATATCTGGTAGTGACTCTGTCTCAACTGCTAGGGCTAGCCAGCTGCTGGCAGCCTCTGGTAGAGAAGCTGCCCCTGCTTTGGTAGAGAGCTCAAAGCCCGGTTTCGCACACGCTCACTGCTTCTATGCAGGGTAACCGATTACATGGTGACCTCCACACAGCTCCAGGCAAACTGCTGCTGCTGCCCAACTGGTGCGCAAAAAGCTTGAACTGTTGCCGATACGCTACCCTGCAGTCAGAGGAGTGACTAAGTGTGGATATGCCCATGTAGAAGGCTTCAGTGGAGCCCCTAAATGGAAAAAGTAGAGTATTTTTCTGTAATTTAGCGGCTTTTCTCTGCCTGTAGTGTTTGAAATGATTAAAGACACACAGGGGGCCTCTCCAGCTATTGGCACGGGGTTTGCCGTTCAGCTGTGGGATTAGATGTCTCTATGTTTTCCCAGCTGTCTGCCATCTGGAAATAACTGCTTGGACTGGGGGCTCTGCTTAAGACCTCAGCCTGAAATAAAATCATGCAATTGTGATGCATGTTGCAAACAATAAATGTGTGTTTCGGAAGAAATTAATTTAGAAGAAGGTTTATGAAAAAATAGTTTAGAGGCTGATAGATGTGGAAGAAGGGGAAGGATTAGTGCTGTAGGTAGAACAGTAGAGCAAGCAGAGCCTCAAATTCTTCACAGTCAGTAGAAAAAAATGAGATCATTATCAAGAATTAATCTCTCACTAATCCAAAACATTCTTGCAGATGTTTTTCATTAATTGGAAAATACTTAATAAAATAATTAAAGAAATGCTTTGCTTTTTTCTTCATTTGGTTTAAGGCTTGATGTGATTAACTGTGCAAAATCTCTAAGAAAACAAAAGGTCAAATAATTTTGAAGGTCATAGATTTTGATATTTATCCCCATTTACAGCATTATTAGCTAAGGGTCTTGGCTAAAAAATAATTTTAAATGCTTTAAAAATACTTGGGAAATAGGTGGTGAAAAGAAGAGGTTAAAAAAAATAATAATTTTCATATAAGATAGCGTAGCCTTGTTCCACTTTGTGCCTTTTTCAATTTATTTTCTTATCGTCATGCCTGAAAGCTGTGAAAGCATTTTGGGCACAAAGCCACTGATGTATTCATGAGAATACCTGTCTGATATGCAGTTAGCAACTCCTCTTTTAGCAGTTTTGGAAGATTCAGTAGTTACAGTCAACATATTAGTACTTGTGATGTAGTAATTAGACCCAAATGTATAGTAAAACAAGCCTTTTTACTTTTACTTCCTCCCAAATACCTGACTGGAGATAGACTGGCAAGGGAAATTTTTGGTTTATGTGACATTGACCAAAACACAATATACAAAGTGATGAAGTATGTGGAAGTCCCCACCCTGGAAACCTTTGGGCACATGTTTAATTTTACCTAGTCAGGATTTTAGGCGCATGTATTTGCAAGATTCTGCTCTAAGACTAATTTTTTGTTTTGATCGATAATTCGTATCCCAGTGTCATGATTTGCTGCCTGCCTTAAAGTATTTGAGAGTCTAAGACTCTGTTGTAGGAAAAGTAGTAGTCTGAGTTCTCTCCCAGCCACTTGCTCTCTCTTTCACTGAATTTAAAAACCAAACCCTGGCTCATAAATTCAGCTTCTATGTACTGCTGTGGTGCAACTAAGCAGCAGCAGCAGCTGCCACCTAAAAAATAAAAATTTCCATCTAGTCTTTGTGTTTTTGAAATAAAAGCTTGGAAATATTTTTTAATGCAGCATAAAGTAGAACTGTAAGGAGTTTTCTACAGATACTGTTTTCACCAGAAAGCATTGGTGGCAATGTTTAAATTGAGCAAGAAAGCTAGAAATGTATGAACCAAAGAAAAGGAACTGAGGTGATTTGCGGGGAGGGGAGAGTTTGGCCATGATATTTAAGGACTTCCTCTGCTTCTGGGGCCTAATGTAGGATTTTTTGCATGTTTCAGCTGAGGAATATTTCCATTTCTACTCTTAGTTGGTGTGCTCATGATAATCCACATAAAACCAATATCCGTGTTCCTTCTGAAGTCACTTCACAGTTGACACCACCTCAAGCAGCAAGAGGAGCATGGAGTGGTGTCGTGGCTACAACAGGCAAACGAGAGCCAGGGACTAGCAGGGAGAAAAAGCCCACTTCACTGCTCTCTGGTAAAACCATAGTTGTTGTGCATGTTTCTTCTAGTCACTGCTATTTCAGAGAGACGAAGCCAAGATGCTTAGCCACCGGTCAGTGTTGGATGTACAAACGCTAGAAAAAAACGGGCAAGATCTATTCACAGACTTGTGAACAAAATTAATTTCAATTATCTATTACAATTTCAGTGGTTTTGAAGTTACATATGAGGTACATTTGTGCCATATAAATATTATACTGGGAAGAAGAATTCACAATGAGTATGCCTTTTAGAAATGTCTCTCTTGGCTGCGTTGCTCTAGCAGTAATGTAAGATGGGAAATTGGTTTTCGTGGCTACACAAAGCACTTGTGCTTAATTGAATCCACAGCTTGGATTTACAGGGAGCAAACCAACGAGCCTCTCGGGCCACGACTAGTAGCCTTCACGATAACGTTGTCAGTCCTATTACAACTCTGCTGCCTGTTTTGCTTCAGAAATCAACATTTTAACTCCAACTCCTTATTTCCAAGAGGTGAAGGAGTTAATTACAGATGAGAACTTTGACATGGTCAGGAATGGAGGGGAATGCAGCTTTGACTGCAGGGGTTAGGCAGCATCATTGTAGGAAATATGTACCACGCCATTACTGGTGGTACAAGCAGCAGTTTGTGGGCTTTATATGGAAAATGGCACCTACTGAAATATAACAAGTGTTCAAAATTATAGATGAGATTAAATGACTAACGATAATGGTGAATCTTTCTAAGGTGTTTTTACAGCCTCAAGCATGAGGATATTGATCTTTCGAAATGCTGCAGGCAGTGCAGAGCGATACTTGCCAGTGCGCCAACCCTAAATCATTGATGTGCATTTACATGCTGTTTAGTTATGTGGAGGAACAGGAACGGTTGTATTTCATAAATGTTTTGCAAAGGAACATAAATTCATCATTTTTAATGTTAAATTCAAGTAAGCCTTGAGCTCGAGGCTTGCTAGGGAGAGAGCCCCTGGGTGGCTTTGAAGTTTTTCAAGAACTTTAAAATGTTCCAATCCATATGTTCAAGAAAAAAATTGTTCTTTGGGCTAGCTTTCAAAGTTGAAAGAACACGTGCCACGAGTGATGAGGAGAGAAGGGAAACTTCAGATGACAGAGCAGACTAAGAGGATTGTGGGGATGTTCAGAGGGTGGCTGAGAACTGGTTGAGGATGGAGACGAAGCCGCTTTAGGAAATGAATGGGGAATAAAGCTGAGGAAGCCGGCAATCAGTGGCACAACAGTGAGTATTCCTTCTGAGATATTTACTTATATGAAATGTGTCAAATGGAATTAGCAATGCCTGCTAACTAGTAATAACAGGATTAAAGACCTTTTCATGGTTCAGTCATAAAACAAGTAGTTCTTAATCCTGTACTTTGACTGGCAGTGATGGCTTTAAATGAAAGTTTTTCATTGCAGAGACTAGACACTGTGGGTATCTTCACCATTAAAAATACAAATGGCCTGAAAAGGGGGGAGAGAAGCAAAAACGATACTGCTGATATTCAAAACTGAATTAGATTGAGCTCATGTAATTAAAGAAGTTTAAATAAAATAGAATCATTTGATCAAGTATGCTTTTTTAATAATCTCCTGAAAGCAGTTGTTTGTAGAAGAGTTTGTCAACTGAAAGAAATCACTCCTTACTAAGCAATAGTCAATAGAGTGGTTCCCACTGCTTATGCTATCTGGAATTTATTCTGATAGGAATATTTTTAGTTCACTTAAATAGCAAGTACTTGGCTAAATTATTTTTATTTTCTTCAGTAAGCAATTAACCATGCCTTGTTATTACTTGTATTTGTTTCTTTTGCCTTAGAAAAAAATGTACATTTTTACTGTGGAAATATGCATTGACAAGGAGTGTTTGTCGATATTATTTCAAAAGCTTGATATGTCCAGCTTTCTCTAATCCTTGTTTTCTCTTGGTGTTAATGCTGGGTCATGCATCAGCTTCCCATAAATTCTCAACTATATCAAATATTATTTATAAAGCTATAAATGTAGTTACTGGTCAGTACATTTTGGATTATTCAAACTGGATCAACTATTTTTACTTCCGTTTTGAACTCACTGCCGAGTTTTGAATTTCTGACCATAAAGAACTTTGTCCCAAGTCACCCTTGATTCCCAGTAATGGTTAAAATCATTGCATTGCTCATTGTACGAAAAGAACTCAGCTTTATTGCTTTATGCAGCAGAAATCATGAAGTGGTTACTGTTAAAAATCAAGAAATGCCATTAGTTTAGGGACTCATAGGGAAATCTATTTCAGATGGTAATTTAGAAGCAAGGAGAACAGCAGTAATAGTGATAATAATACTTTCCTCTCTGATTAGTATTTTCCCATAAGTCATTTATCATAGAAGTATGAAAGAATGATAAATGACTAGGCTTTTAAAATGGTCTTTGGTGGAAATATATTTACTTCATGTTAGCAGTCCCTGAGACTCTGTATATCGCTGTACATTGATGAAATCGTGGTACAAAAATTTCTATTGTGTGTTGCTTCTCAAGTGCTGTTAGCTGCATTTTCTTAGTATGAATCGAGTTGGGTGCATAATATTGATACTACGTTGATTCCATTGTTAAGCTGTTCAAGCACATATGTGGCCATTGTAATTTAATGATAAAGCAAAGAAAAAGGCTATGACTCTGAGACGATTATAGCTGAAATAAGAGTCTAGTCACAGGCTTTGACAGCTCAGGAAAATGAGATATGCAGGAGTACCGACAATAAGGATTAAGAGCTTTATTACAGGAAATGCTAGTAGCTGCAGTTCTGCTTTTTATACCCATCTGTACCTTTTGGCTTGTTAGTATCTCTGATGTTTGTTTCTTATTAACCCAGACTGGGAAAGGTAGCGCCAGTGAAGAAGTTTGGGACAACACGTACCTAACTTGTGTTGCAGTAAAGTGCTCGAAGGTCTCCTGGCTGATAGGGGAAAGGCACACACATAGCCCATTGTGGCATACGTCTGAGTACATAAGAATTTCCATGTCATAAACCTTCCTCATCATCACTGTATTTGTCTCCTGCCCTTTTCGCCATCCCCATACTCCTCCAAAGTCTTTTATTATTCTTTTTTTTTCCCTTTTTTTTCCCTTTATCTTTCTTTTATTGCACTTTGTCATGGAGCCTGGAGCTCAGTCTCACAAAATGAGCGAACTTGAAATCCTTTGCAACAAAGTGAGCAGGGAAAGAAAAGCAGACAAGGCTGAGAAGTGGCAGTGAAGGAGGAAAGGACTGTCCGTCTAGTCTGTTACTCACAGGAAAAACAGGAGAAGCCTAGATTTGAAAATAAAGGGCATTTATATAGCACGCTTAAGGTAAAATGTTTGTATGTCAAAGTCAGAAATAGTGTCAGCAAGCTGAGAAAAGTTAACGGCAGTCTGCTATTTATTTTTGCTTCTCTAGTATGTTCTCACTCCGTGATAGAAAGCTGTAACTTACATTTATGATGTACTGTGCTGTATGTACTTGCAGAGGTGTGTCTAATTTCCCAGCCAGAAAACCAGATTATTTTATTAGATAGAATGGAATTAATGGAAAATTTCTTTATCTATTCAACTTCTACAAAACTTGTCTCCAGTATGATTCTGAGGAATGTAATAATATTTCTTAAAGTGACTAGAAACATTTCAACTGGGAAGACAATTTCAAAGGAAGAATTTGGCTTGGCATAAGTATTAAAAGTTGCTTAGTTTGTCCAAATTGATAATAAAAGGAAATATGAAGCCAATGTTGGTGAAAAGTCATGCTGAATTATTCTGTAGACTGTTCTGAGCCTAAGGAAATTATGTATTCATTGCTGAACATTCATTTGTATCTACCAAAATGTTCTTTTTTTCTCTCCATCCCTCTTACCTCATCCAGATTTATATTTTTGAAAATAACATCTACTATCAGCCTGATGTAAAGAGTAGCTCATTGCGCCTGACATCTTCGGGAAAAGAAGGAATTATTTTTAATGGAATTGCAGACTGGTTATATGAAGGTAAGACGGACAAATATATCTGTTTATTAAAACAGATGAGAGGTTCTTGTACAGACCCAAGAGCACAAATCTATTTATTTCAGAAAATGCTATCTAAGGTTGTTTTTGCTTCTTTGCCTTCTCATTTTCTTGCAAGATTGCCTTTGTGTGTATTCATACTTTGTATTGACTGCTGTTTTGCATATAACAATATTTTCTGAGAAAGAGGAATTTATTTTCAACCAGAATGTATCAAATGTATTATGAACACTAGGTAGTATGTAAAAAATGCTTGATGTGGGGTTTTACCACCAACTTCAGTAGGGCTGGCATTTCAAATAGAGCTATTCAAATAAAACTGAACACGCTGTATGTTTTCCTTATCTAGAATAACTCCATTCATACCTTTGAAGCTATTCTGGGTTTACAACGCAAGTGAGGAGGGAAAGGACTCCGTTTGTTGCTTGTGTGAACAACAGCGCCAATCTATTTACAGTTAAAACATCCTAATAGAAGAAAGCACAGAAGAATCATAGCGTAGAAGTGGAATTGGCTAGGTTTTCTTTTGTGCTGCTGGATACATAGCAAAAGGTGGTCAAAGATGATACTGTCCCATGCCTCACTTTTTTTTTATCAGAGTCTCTCCTTCAGCCTCAGTGGTGGTTGGTGTGCTGTGTTAGTGTGACTCACGAGAGACTCCAGCCCCTCAAGCCAGGCGGTAACATTGTGCTTGGCTTTAAGAACATGCTTGAATCCAATTTGAGTGTTTTGACAAGATCTAAAAGTGTCGTACTGTTACCTCAACAGTGGCTGCTACTTGTGCTTAAATCAGACTGGACTAGACTCCTGGCAAGCTTGCTGTTGCTGGAAGGCAGTGCCAAAATGGAGTGGAGGACAGCTCAGTTTGTGTTGTTCTCTGGTTTCTGAAGCCATCTTTTACATAGTAGCATAGGATGTTTCTCTTTGCACCCAAAATGCTTTTAACGTAATAATAAATTAAAAAAATGGGAGTAGATTATCCAGCTTGATACAAGAGCTTAAAATTAATACACATTTCACTTTTTTTTCCTATGGGACTCATTTATTTTATAGATAAATAGCTCAGTGTTAAATACTTAGTTACCTGAAATATACAACTTCTCGTATGTGGAGATTTGCAGGCAGAGTGTTTTTTAGGAATGGTGTTACGGCATATAGCAAGGAACTTCAGTGGGGCCCTTAGAAATGGTCTGTCCGTTCCTCCTGGAATTTCAGTAGTTATGAGCAGATAGCTCACATACATATTTTTTAAAATCTCTGCCTAAGTAAACTCTGAAATTAGAGTGGTAGATTGCATGCCTTAGCCACATAAATGCCTGTGTCTGATAATTACCCACTTCCAAGGTTTCTGTTAATGGTTTGAAATGTTTTAATGTGTCGGGACATTTCAAAATTTAAGGACAAAGGAGAGCTTTGGAATGGAATATCGTTCTATATGCACTTCATATTCTCAAATCTAACATGACTGCATGCGAATTGAAGAATTTAAGCATATGTAGCTCATCAAAGTTGATATAGTATATCGAGTTTTTGCTAAAACAAAGTGAAGTTAGTAAGAGTCACAGTCATGGATGTAACAGGGCAACTCTGGCTCCAATTCTGCAAGCCTTTTGCGGACACCTGTTCAGAAGAGGGCAGCCTGTGTTTCTCTTCTCTTTGGGGTGCAGCTGGGTGCAGCATGGAGCTGCAGTGAGTGACACAGAATGAAGGGTCATTCTACAGCTCTACTCCACAGAACAAAATGTGAGATTCTTTAAAAAACATTCCTTCCTAGTCTGCAAAGGATAATAAGGATATCGTAGGATAATTCAGGTTAGAAGGGACCACAAAAAGTTACCTAATACAACTGATCAGTTCTGGTATTTGCCAGGCATTTTATTTGAGCTGTCTGGAAGGGATGGAGTAGATCACATCTAAGAATTATACAGACAGAAGTTTAAGACATATTTTAATGGAAGAAATGTCAGGGGTTTTATATGATTTGGATCTCTGCATTCATGAGATGCACATTTAGGAACTAAAGAGAATCAAAACTAATTTATTTTATTTGAAACATGCCAATATGCTAATTTTTTAATATATTTCAGCTTACATAGGTATCTCAGAAACAGTATCTGAAAGAGGCTGATGTGGATTTTTTATAACTTCATTTGTTTTAAAGATCACCAAAGCTGTTGATAAAACAAATGACTTCTTTTAAGCTGCAAATGTTTCATGATGAACAGAAAAAGAAAATGGGGTAACTTGGAAAGAACAGGAGCAGCTAGCACAATAATGGCAATGATGCTTGTCTGAGGTTATGCTCCTGCTTCACTGTGTGTGCCCATCCTTCCTACAGACACATTTTATTAATTAATATTTGGGGACTGAAAGGCTTTAAAGCTTCACAAAACTTCTTTAGCTGACAACAAAACACAGACCTCTTCATATGTGCTGTGGATGATTTACTGCCTGTGAACACATGGATACATAGGTCTAATACAGGGCTGATTTTCAAAAAGGCCACGAGCCTGCTGCTGCTTTTTTGAAATGGAAACCAGGTGTATTCATCCAAATATCTTATACCTCCACATCAGTTATCACCTCTGTTGTTATTATTCCCTGTCTCTACAGCTATACACATACCTTTGTCATGAGAAGGAAAAGCAAAATGTGTCCAGTGTGGGACTAGAAAGTTTCTGAAACGGTCTGGGAGGTGGTACGCATCCCAAAGCCTTCCTCCTGATGCATGTCCTAAAGCCTTCCTTAAGTGATTTTGCCCATTCTTTTCGTATTTTTTTTAATCCCTGGCCCAAATATCTGTTGCATTTCCTGACTTACAGAGGACTCTTTGGATTCCTAGGGATGCAGGCAGGCAGGCAGTGGGCTCTTCTCCACAATATACATAATTAAAGTCAGGGTAAAAATGAATTCTGTCTGTACATTTTGGAGGACCATAGTCTGTTGGCATGAATGAATATACTGCTTCTTTCCCATTAACCACTGTTGAAGTTAGAATAGCCCTCTACTTTCAGTAGTGTTTTTAATAGCATCAGAAGCTGAGCAGGCTGAATATTGCCCAGACGAAGTTAAGAGGTTTTCAGTTGAATTCAGAACTGTTCCTCCTTTTGACCTCATTTGTTTTCTTTCATCATTTGCATGAGTTTGTTATTAGCATTTTACCTTACACAAGCATTTGGGAATAGCTTTTCTTTGTGTGAACAACCTTGTCTGAATGCAAACAGTAAAATTTTAAAACAAACACAGTTGTGATTTTTGCTATCTGATATTCACCATTCATTCTCTGCTGTTCTCCTGTGTAAAAGGTTTCAGTTATCCAGCCAGGGAGAGAAGCATGACCCAGAATACATGACTTTGAATATGAGTCCCAGCTCCATTGCACCTAACCCTAGATAATTCAACCCATTAAGCTGCTTCAAAACTTTCAGAATCTGATTAGCATCTTGGAGTCTCCATGAACAATTTAAGTAGTTTTGTAGGTAGGCCCTTAAATTAGGTATGCAGTCAGACTTTTGTTCCAGTTAGTTAGTATACTATTCTCAATTAGTTTTCCTGCCAAATTCTTCAGATTTAAATACAAAATGCTCACCAAACAAGTCAACATATCAAATAGGTAATGAAAAAAATCTAAGTCTGTTCACAAGTGGAAGACAGAAGACCTGTACAGGGTGAATTTGGAATTGGTCAGGAGCTGCTTTACTGGGATTCCAGGAGTTTGGGTGCTGCTTCTATGGTTGTTTCTGTTTTGTTTCTTTCTAATAAAAAATACAATGACAATAAATGTAAGAAAACATTGCATGAGATTTTGGAGAATTACTTTCATTTGGAAATCAAATAAAATTTGCATAAGAATCAAAAGGTTTGTTTGGATTTTCAAAAAGTTACATTGCAGAAAAACTGAACTTTCTAAGAATTAAAGCTGACCATTAGACTGAGGCAAGAAAGCCAAAATATTGCACTCCAAAAATGATTACATAAATATCACTGTGTGAGGATCTGCATGTTACCAGGTGCCACAGCTCATAGAGATCGGGTATACTAAAATTTTGTACTAAAAGAAAAAGAAAGGATTGACAATCCTAAAAAAACTGTCTATTAAAATGGTCCAAATAATTTAAAAATTAATTAAACATATCTAATGGAATGCAATAGAACTAAACATATGGCAGTTACAATCATCTTTCACGTTTAGATGATTTATTGACGTCAGTGAAAGTATTCATTTGAGGAAAATGGTTAAAGTTTGGTCTTTCAATATGCCTTGTTATCCAAACATTCGACTCAGGATAATGTGAAATTACTGAAATTACAACAGACACATTTCAAGTAGGCACAGAAAGAACAAATCAGTGCCAACTGAATGAGCTGGAAACTATGTGACAGTTATTTTTATGGATCCTAAGGAGATCTGGTTTTGCAGAGGAAGTTCTTCATTCTCACGTTGCCCACTGGTGGTCTCCAGACGGTGAAAGACTGGCGTTCCTGACCATAAATGACTCTCTGGTACCTAACATGGTTATTCCCCGGTTTACCGGAGGTCTATATCCAAAAGGAAAACAGTATCCATATCCTAAGGTAAGATGAATGTGAGTGTAGCCCCCACCTCCTGTTCCTTGTTCAGTGGTAGTATTCAACCATACGGAAGGAGCGTTTCTAGACAGTAACAGAGGCTGATTTTGTTCATGTTGCTTTTCAGGAAATATTAATTACATTTTTTTTCAGTAGACTGTAACACCTTTTGCTGGAAAGAAACTATTGGGTGAGCGAGCAGCAGACAAACTGATTTGTAGTAATTTCATCATTGATATATGGCTTGGTAAAATCAATCCACTACTTCTGAGAGAACGGTAATATGTTTGAAGGACTGCACAGAAAAAAAGATTCTGTCACAACTGCACTGGAGTCATACACACTGTGTGCAGAGTGCAGGGCATGTTCCATTGCAGTTATATAGATCTCAGTAAATTATGCTGTTATTAATAAACGTGACAGACTGGCCTTGAGTAAGATAAGCCACAGTAAAATCTTTTCCTGGCCATCAAAATGAGGAAAAAAATTATATTAAAAATAGAGCTATCACTGAGTTTCAGAAGATTTAGAGAAAGGTTTTTAGATTCGTGTTGGAAAGTGAAAGAACAGCCCAGACAGGGATAATGTCTGAAATCGCTCCTCATTTTCTGGGGATTTCCTGATTAGGTGCCTCCCTAGCCATCATTTTTGTGCTGAGCTCCAGCACTGGTATTATCTTCTGACTTATCAGTTTATCCATCCCTTGTGTGCAGTTTCAAAGTGTCTGAGTTCCTTTCTGATGGGATATGTAGGTCCATGTATGTGGTTCTCCTTTGACATTTCAAGAGAAGTTCATTGAGGGCTTTAGAAAATATTACTGTTACCCTATTCCTGCTACCATTTTTTGGTGAAGACCCTTTATTCTTGATGGGTGGACAGTTAGACTGTACCAGGTACTATGAAACAATAATATGCATGATATAAATATAATGCATTTCTGCTATGAAATAATACTCTAATATAATGAGGTAACAGTACTTTCGGAGGTAGTTTACATACTTGCATTGGCAAAAGGCCTTGAGCAACAGAGCAAAGAAAAAAATTAAGGAATATTTTTAAAAGTCAGCTTTGTAAACAAGAAATGAGTAATTCCATTTCATTAGCAATTCGGCATAAAAGTGATACACAATACTACTTCAGTAATCTCATTAATGAAAAAACATTATCTTTATTTAATGTCTCCATTTAATGCCAATTTAGCTACCCATTAAACATCATTAATTGGTAATGAAGCTTGTGGTATAGCAACAGAGATGACAAAAAAAAAGGTTTGGTCTTTATTATAGAATGAAACCATTGGAGAAAATTATATCTATGATTAAAAAATAAAATGAAACCCACATGTGTTTGTGAATACTGGAACATGCACATCTGTGTACATGTCATATGCACAGACTGTATTCTTCAAAAAAAAAATGAAAAAGAAAGTTTAAATTTTATTAAATACATTGAGAACAAAGTAGGATTTCAATGTAAAGAGTTCTTGCACTACTGAACAAATGTTTTGGGTATTATACAAAATTTATGCTATTTAAATTGTCCTGAGGAGACCCTAAATTGTAGAGGAGTTGAGGCTGTTCACTGTCGAGGGAGAGATGTGGATGTGAGCGTTTTCTACTCGGGTAGAAAAACCACCTTCAGCTGCCTGAGTCCACTCCAGGCTGCAGGAGCGCTCGGTGTTTGCCCCATGGACCACAGCACCTCCCCAGCTGCAGGGACAGACCCTGTATCGAGCTAGAAGGCACTGCTGTAGAGCTGTAGCTCAGACATGTCCACGCAGCAGAGTGGGGCACACCATGGATATTTGTAGCAGAGACAGTACGTTGGGGCAGTACAGCCCCGAAGGGAGACCAGCTCAGGCTGGCAGCCCGCGTTGGGCAGCGCCGTGCCGCAGACCCCTCTGCTGCGTCCAGAGCGGGGCTGGTGATGGCAGAGTTGGGGTGGTGCTGTACTTCTGCGCTTCACATTCAGGGGCTAGCACAGATCTGGCCATGCCCACAGTGAAGGTGTGCCTTAGAGTGTCTCTCTACAACTCATACTCATGCTGGATAGTGATTACTCATGGCAGCCCTCCCAGTGAGAAGACTGGGATACCACTATGCAGTCCATGTAAGGTTCAAAGGATATAAGGAGGCTGCAGTTGTGTCCCAAGGACTTGATCTTTCAGTGGTTTTCTTCCACAGTTTCGCATTTGTGTAAGCTGTGTTCATGCAAAGGATGCCTTTGAAAGACCACATTTCTTTTGAGGCAAATGTAAAAGTTTTTATGAAAAAAAAAAAAATCCACAAGTCTAATTAAATCCATTTTCAAAACTTCTTTTTAGCACTAGTAAGAATACACAAATGCCACTTTCTTGTCCCCCATACCACTCACTATATTTTGAGATAAGTCCAATTTCTAAAGGGAATTTGTGGGTGTATTTCAACCAAGCTATTTTGCATTTCTAAATACCCCTGTGAAGAGCCAGATATACAACTTTGTAGTTTATTATGATTAAATCTGTAGAATCAGTGATTTTACCTTGTCCTTCCAATATTAAACAAGAGGCAGCCTCACTGAGAGACACACTTGTCATCCCCCATATCCCAAGGATGCTATATAGTGTTGTGTGACTCCAGTGATTTACATGAAAAAGAAGTTTGAATATAGTATAGCTAGGACAGGCACATGAGACTAGTTGCATCTCCTTGCCAGCTCTCCAGAGCCTTTTATTGCCAGTCCTTTCTCTTCATCTCAGGAACCTCCCTTAGTAACGAGCCGTGTTACCTGGAGGAGCAGGAGTCCCACCTCCCTGTAGATCCTCAGGACTTGTCACACTCTTCCCAGTGGATATATATCAAACTGCCATTTTATTCCCCTTTAGCAACAAGAAGGATTTTGTTTTAGAGCTGGCCTGCCAGAGCAGCTGGGTCCTGAACAGGGCCAGAAATAGAGGGTTCCATCTCAGCAAGCCAGGGAAGGAAGACTGGGGGAAAATGGTAAAGAAAGAGGAAAAGGAGGGATGTTTTCCCAGATACAGACAGCTTTTTGGAAGAAGGAACAATAGGGTCTGGAAAAGACTTTAATGGAGGCTGGGTTTAACTGCTGATTTAGGAACTGGCTGTGTTTTTGCAACATACTTTACTGAACTGGGCCAAACCACTTCTAGCGTTGGTCCCTTGCTCTGCACAGGGAGGTCTGCCATCGGTAAAAGCAGTGACAGAATTACTCAATTAATACTTCGTATTTTTATCTGTGTAATTCGTATGGCTGTGAAATTATTTTTTAAAATTTAAGATTTTTTTAATTGTAATGATTTCTCACTATTATAGAGATACTGAATTATGTTAATAAGTGATTCTATTTAGCTCTCACTGATTCAGTGCCTCTAAAGCTCCTATTTTCTTTTTTTCAAAGGCAGGTCAAACAAATCCAACAATAAAGCTGTTTGTAGTTAATCTGTATGGACCAGCACATACACTGGAACTGATGCCACCTGACAGCTTTAAATCAAGGTATATAATTTCATTGTTTTGAAACTCATGTTTAATTTAACCTGACTATCTCTCAGGCTAATCATTGCATTTTTACATCAGCACAACACTTATCTTTGATCTCCATCCCCATGGCTGAACATAATGATGATAAAATAAAACATAGCTGTATTGGATTGATGCTCCTCTTAAAAATCACAGGGATCTGGTATTTGCTCATGTCTGTGGTCCTGAGAAGCTCCAATTTACTTGAAATATATGGAATTAAGAATCCGAAGCTATGGTCAAAGGGGCTGAACACTCCTCTGTGTCTGAGGTTGTTACTGCATTCACTCCCAGCCTTTCCTTCCTGTGTGCCAACTTGTTGCTTTCAGTTTCTGAAATGAGATTGCAGAATATACAAGTGTATTACAAATGCACAGAACACATAATCAGTGTTCCTCATTTAGAGAGAAATATTGTGAACTTTTCAAATCCAGTAGGTTACAGAAAGTTTCGTTTCTCATCACGGCTGACAGATGCAGTGAGGTGACAGAAGGCGAGATGCAATGCCACCAGATCACATAGACTGAGATGGGCTGTGCTGTGTTTTTCGTGAGAAACTGCTTCAGAACCACTGAGCTAATTTAACGGTCCCTTTCACTTTGGGGCTGAAGAAATGAGGTCTGGCTGCAACCAGTGAATCTCGTGCTAAAGTTACTACCTTAAGCTGAGTTCCCAATTACCTGTCCTCACTTTGAGGTGCCTCGAAACTTTTGTTTAAGGGCAAAAAAATTTTTATCCCTTCCCATATGCATTTCCAGTTTGTAGAATTGCAGTTGCATTGATTAAATTCCAATTGTGGTTTCAGTGCACGTTAATGATCTTCTAGCCCTAAATTATTATATAATATAGGTAAAAATAACAATGAAAGAGCTGCCACAGTCCAGATCTGGCTGCAGTCTAAGGGCCAGGGAAGTGCAGCTTCTTCGCTTCACTCAGGGTGTTTTCAGATGGGAAAAGACGGGGAAAGGACTGGCAACCATAAAGCTACCTCTACCTAAAAAAAACCCTCTGAATATAGTTGTTGTTTTTGCAGTTCCTACAAAACCCAAAAGATTTTTTGGTAATTGTTCCCAAAACAATCAGGATGTTGGCATGGGCACTGATTCACAGCCATTGCAAACAATTTTAAGCTGGCGTAGCTCTCTTCTACACAAATTGAGGTACCCTAATTTAGTGCAGGAATAATTTAATAGTGAATTATGCCTTGCAATTATTTATGTCAGCTGGAATGCTTACTGATTGTGTTAGTGAAAGGAATGATTTTGTGCTTTTTGAAGTATTTTCTTTCTGTTGATGGGCCACTACTGAAAAACATAAAAAAATCTCCTGCTGCTTGCTAACCCTTCATTAATTTAAGTGATAGTGTAAGATGTGAAAGAGATTCCTTGCCATCAAGATTAGCATCTTAACTCTCTTAAACAGCATTAAAATTTGTCCTTTAAATGTCAGAAGTCACGAAGAAGTGAAATGAGAAAGCAATGTGTAAACCCCCAAGAAAAAAAATCTTTAAAATGTTGTTCAGATGTTATGGTTTCATTCTAGATTTTTCAGATTCATTCTTCCTCCCCAGCAGATTGAAAATAAAAGTAGAATCAAATGAATGAATATTGCTATCTTAAAACCTTTTTTGCATCTTGAAGCTGAAGGCTAGCAATAGCTCACTTTGTGGAATTTCTTTTGTAAGCCTTAAGGAGCATCTTTGCGAGGTTGTTGAGTCCTTGATAAAGATATTGTTGCTGTTTAATTGAAATAATATTCATGTTTAAAATTCTGTTTTGCTGCTGTATCAGAAGACAGAGTAAAACTATATAAACCTGGAAAAAAGTTAGTTTCATCTTAATTTTAGCAATTAAGGTATAATGTCTGTGCTATAAAATTTAGAAAAATTATACAGTTGTCAACCAAATATACTGTAAATCTTGCATTCTGACTCTGGATTTGAATAGCAGTCGGTCATCACACTGGTCATCAATCCATATATATCCATATATCAATATATATACAGGTATGAAGAAAGAGCTTTGAACAGGCCTTTCTAGAGTGGAAATTTTTGCAGTTTGTAGTGGGTGGGAGGGATTTTTTAAAGTATTAGCTTTTGTAATGAAAGTAGTAGCTATTTTTAGCAGTCAATTCTTTTAGTACCTTTCTAATCCATTCATTATGGAGTCATTAGTAAATAGGTCATGGGGGTCCTTCAGAATTAAATGGAATGGGACACTATCATATATAGTTTTATGGATCTTTCAGGGCAGAAACATTTTGGAAATACATTTTGTACAAGTCATAACTAACTGCTATTATGGGAGAGAGTCACTCCTTTGCAGAGAAACCACACAAATGGATAGGAAGGAGGGCTTCTGTTATTTATAACCGCAAAAAGTAACATTGAGATTCTCAGCTCTCCCCAAATTGCATGCAGTACAGTCTGAAGACAGAAAACTCTTTCTCTCATTTTTAGGGCATCTGGGAACTTGATGTAATATTGAGTAAATTCAATGTTCTGCCTTCATTTACTTCTTGCAGTGATTCTACAAAGGTGCTTGGTAATATTTCCCAAGTTTTGTTCAGGTTATTCCGTTATAAAGATAGTGATAACATTTGTAAATTTACTTCTGAAAGTTTTATTCTGTGGAAAAATTTACCATCTACTGTGCACTGTTAATGCCACAAAAAGACTGCCAGTCTTCCTTTAAACATGTGGTTGTATTCTGTGCAATTACTGTTTTCCCCTTGGGGTCTCCATTCCATGTGTACAATTACATTATGTTTTCTTCAGTCGCAAACATGATTTAGTACTGCAGGTTTTTTTTTCTCATTAGTCCTAGAAAGCCAGTATACATGTAAGATGAAATATGTGTGCATTCGTACACTGCTAGCTCCTGAAGTTCCAGTTGGAAAGCTTATACCTTCTGCTGCAAATCTTGAGAAAGTGATATGGTATGCAAACAGTCAGTTCAAACCACTGTACCTTAGGACACCTGAATAATCCTTGTAACTGGTGATATTTAGGTATAAGGTATAGAAATAATGTAGGCTGATTTTTCAAACCCCATGCTTGAATTTAGACCTGTCAGGCAGAAAAATTTCATTTCTTTTCCAAAGTGAAAATTGCTAAGACAGAGAAGACATGAAATAACACATGAAAGAAGTTGCAGTTGAATTATTAGAGTAGAGCTGTGCTTTCATACATGATGAAAAGATTTTTCTACTAGAACTGTGTATTGGCTCTTGAAAGGCTCAGCATGGGAGTCATCCACTGTTTGCTTTCCCCATTCTCAGCCACAGTGAGCGAGCTGCATTGGCTCTGCACTATTCCCAGCCACTGCTGACCAGGTAGTTTTAAAATGCACTACAAGAAATTAAGTCAGTCCTTTTTCTTACTTTTTCCAAGTAAGTATTTAAATGCCTGCAAAAATGCTAGATGTCCCCATTCTCATTTCCTATATACCTGCTTTTAAAGACACTGAAATATACAGTCAGATCCTTCTGACTTTGTATGACAAATTTAAATATTTTTTATTGATTTTAATTAATCTTCTTTAATGGAACTGGAAACACTTAAGAAATTAAGTTTGCATAAATTCAAATAACGCTTTTACAAGCCTCACCAATGTTTTTATTATCCATGCATTTCCAAATCAACAAAATCATTTGGATATTTATGTACTTCTAGTTTGAAATCACATTTTGAATCTAGAAAGGTTGGTTTTATGCTTCTGGCAGCCAGTTTATCTGATCCTTGCTTTGGAATAGAAAGCTTATTTGATTCTAACTGGAAATGGGAAAGATGGAGGGATGTGCAGTTTGGTATTAAGAAGACTGGGGTTTACTTTCAGCTTTTCTTAGATATTTTACGTCTAGTCACTTCTTTCACACTTCTACCCCTCCCTTCTTCTGTAACTTGGCAATAACAATACCTGTCTCACAAGGTTAATGTAAAGGATTAATTCACTATCATGCCTTACAGCAAATGTCTGTAATGTATTCAGCCAAAGCCTACAGGATAAAAATATATTCACAGACTTTATTTTATTGAAACTTTCCCACACAATGCCAAGGTATTTATTGATTATTCCCTTCCCTCTTCAGTGGGGAGAAATGCAAGTTCTGCACATGGGCCAGGACAAGCCCCTGGGTCAGCAGGGGCTGGCACCCGGCTGCCTGCCCAGCCGTCCTGCCGAGGGATTTGTGCTTGGGGCCGAATGTGAGACAACAGCACACGCTTATTGTCACCAAGTCTGGACCCTGCTCTAGGAGGAGCGTGGCCAGCAGACTGAGGGATGTTGCTCTGTCCATCACCTGTAACCAATCTGGGGATTCAAGAGGGATGATGAGAGTCCATCAGTGGGCTACCGAGATGGTCATGGCCAGGGCCCATGGCTGCGAGGAAATGGGGAGCAGAGCTTGTTAGCCTGGCTAGGATGGTGGCCGCCAGCACCCATGGGAAGGCGAGCTAGAAAAGCTCCTTCCAACCAAATACCTGTGACTTAGTCACAGAAGGAAACTGCAGTACATACATCAATGTATGCATAGATAAAGTCATGTATAGTATACCAAAATACAGACTAACTGTAGTTATCTTAGCTGTCTTGCAGGTCATGTCTCAGTCTGTGTTGTTTTCCATGTGTGTTTCTGAGAACGACATTTTCTATTAGTATCTGTAAATTCTTGTACGCTTTTCAATACTTAACAATATAAATAATTTAAGAATATAGTAAATATTCTAGAGCACTGTGCATGGGGCAAGTTTCTGTTGTTTACCTTCTTAGATAACAACCTGCCAGCAAACTAGTGAATGTAATAGGTTGGCTTTCTTTAGCTGAACCCTGTTGTATTTATTATCCAAATCCAAATTATTAATACCAACATCAAAACTAAGGTTCTTTTTTCCATTGCCATAAATGTTAAATGTCTTCCAGCTATTCTTATAAGCAGATTTCTTTCATAATCAGCTCACTGGGTTAAAGTTAGAGCAGATTTCTTCATTATCGTGAAAGGTATGAAGTTGCAAAGTTTGACTCTTTTTCTTGAACAGTTTCTTATTTTAAAGTTTAAAACTGTGTGGGTTTTTTTTTTTTTTTCCTGTGAGGTTAGTCTGTCTATTTCAAATCTAAGTATCTAATGTTCAAATTTAATTATGATTGTGACTATGCTTCCAGTGTAATGCAGTGCAAATCTCTTTCCTTTGTTCAGCTTATTGTCTCTGTTGACTTTGCTAAGCACTTACAATAACAGCCAGCAAGATACACATATATATCTTTCTAGTTACAAGCATCACAAAACTTACAAGTGAAACACGACGTGCTAGACATTCTTGAGTGATGATAAATGTATTAGCAAACTGTTAAACTACTTCCATAGAACTGCATATCAACTGAGATAATCAAAATAAAGGAAAACGTTCTATAAGAAAGAAAGATTTTAAAAAATTGGGTCTTCAGGCTTGGCAAAGGATGATAAACACCTTTGATATTTAACATGTTTTTTATCAGCAGTGAAAAATGCATCAAGATTTCATCAAGTTACGAGTCTTTGGAAAAAAGTTAATCGCCATATGCTCAGGAAAGACATTTGCTTTCTTAACAGCTACAGTTGGAAATTTTTGTCTCGCTGAGTATCCTCCACCCCCCTCTGGCCCCAAGACCTGACTTTTTTTGGTGTGCAGCACCTCCTCGGCACACGTGAGATGTTCCAGCTCCTGCTGTTGAGCTGACTGTGTACGTGTCATGTTCCTGGTTCACAAGCCTAAGGGAAAGCTGTACCTTCTTTATACTGATTACCGTATATAATTGCCTTAGGCCAATCTGAAGCCAAGCAACAGATTTAAATTCCGAATGTGGAATCAGAAGTAGCTCTCTGTCTGGTCAAGGAGCTTGAAGCTCTTGTTTTTATGCATTGCCTGGTTCAATCCAACTTAGAATAAAGTGAGTCATGTACAAGCTCCTTCAATATTGACTGATCATGAGATGTTGTGGAAGGAAACTGCCTTTTCTGTGTTTTCAGTGTTTTCTGTCTGCTTTTATACAGAGTAAAGAGGAAAACTCTCTCTTTGGAATTTGAAAGGAAAAAATCCTAGGGCAGATGAGAGGGAAGAGACTCTAAAAAGCCTGAGATGAAAACTTGATTAGACCATGAAATGGTCTGGCTAAAAAACAAAAAGGCAGGTCTATGAGGCAGGGATTGAATGAGGTTTTCTTGACAATCAGGGATTTCACTGGGAACCCTGACAGCTGGTGAGGTGGTGAGGACTGAGGAGATGGGTATCAACAAACAGGTTTTATGGTTCCCGTGATCATCTTATAGTGGCCCTGCTGTGAGAAAAGGGGTCAATAAGGAAGACCCTAGAACTGGCTACACAAAGTGTAGGAAAAAGAAAGTTAGAAGTGGGGCGAGGGGACACAGCTTGAATAAAACAAGCCACAGCAAGTGAGAAAAGTCTGCTCTTATTAGGCCAATTGAATGCTAAAACTGGATTCTGTCTCTGCCACACAGCCCCTGTGTTATACAGTGAGGTTAAACTAACATTGCACAAGCGATTGGTAACTGTGTTTGTTACTCTTTAGACATGCAGTAAATTAGTCCACAGTCTGATTTAAGAAATGTTCCCGAACGAGGATGAAAGTTGTGCTCTCAACATGCAAAGTGGTATAGAGTACCTAATTCAATGAGTATCATATTGAGTGTAAATTTTTATTTAATATTTTGACTTCAGTCCTTTGTCCAGAAAGCAATCATAGTCTTTCCTCTTTAAAGTGATGTTGTGAGGAAATTTAATGTATATACAGATGCAGAGGGTCTAGTAATCCCAGTACATTTGTGTATTTGGGTCTGGAGGGAAAGAGAGAGTGCTTATTTTCATTACTAGAACAATAGATTAGTTGCAAAAAAAGCCTGATAAGTTTGGAGACACAAACTGATAGCAGTTTCCCCAGAACTAAACCAGTTTTTGCCCTGCAGGCTTCTCTTTTTTTATTCAACTGTATCAGCCAATCTAATAAAACATAAGATTTTCTTCTAGAAACTTTGACTTGGTTATATCTGTCGACCTGTGACAACACTACTCTGTATGTGTGTATGTGCACTGTATATATGAAACAATAGATTAACTGCAAAACTGTGAATAGCAAAGGAACATTACCTGGAGACAGTATTTAATTTCATGAGGGTATGTGTTTCTACATATGTATATATACTATACTACCCTCCTGATAAACAAATCATAATGTAGTGAAATTTGAACCTATTTTTATGCATAGTTGATGAAAGCAGGGAAAAAAAGGAATTTTTAAATGATCTGCTTTCACTTTAGTGATCAAGGAGTTTATGTCAGTGATAGAAGATGATGTTATGGTTTGATTTGGACTATTAATTACTATGTCAGCTGGATTCTAAATGATTAAATCTCCCGTTTCCATCCCTCAATGAAGACTTTTTCTAATGGAACAGCTCAGGCTCTGTTTTGTAGAATTTGGTTCTGAGATAATTTGGGCTTTGTTGTCAGTGGATGCCGTCTTACCTTGGTGTCTAAGTACTGGTAGAGGGAGGCAGTCCTTATATATGTTTTGAACATTTCCCTTTGGCTGTCTTTGGCCTTCTGTATGCACAGTTGCAGTGGGTTTGGACGGCCTTATGAAGGCACAACTGCAGAGGGAGAAGTTTTCAACTCTTGTTTCTTGCATTGTGCTATGGGGAACCAGTTACCTGAGATTTGGTGTTGCGCTCTTTTGTTGGTTTGTTGGGTCATTGCTTTGTTGGCTGTGTCACCTGGTCTTGTGTTAGATCTTGTGTTATTTTTGGCATATGTATTTGCACCTCAGTAAGCTAAAAAACTTTTTAAATGAAAAAATGTAAGTATTAGACTCAGAATATACCTGAAGTCACCATTTCTAGTCATCATTCTGGTATCCACATGTGAAAATATCTCTCTTACTAAAAGTCAAACATAAAAGCCAAAGAAAGTTGGGCATATTGGGTTGTTCAGCTATGTTCTTCAAATATAGCACCAGACTGAGGCTGGGTGAAGCTGCAGTGAATTGCTGTCTCCTGCATCTCCTGTGTGCAGCACCAGAGCTGTCCACACCTTTGCTGGTGGCACCGCTTAGCTTCTTTGATCTAGTAAGAAGTCTTTTGAATGTATAATTAAATATGTGTTGTCAAAGAGTAATGAGATCTCCGTCAGTATTAGATTAAAAGCCTAATCATATGCAAGCTAAGGCCCTTGTTTTAAAGAGGGGCTGAGTTTCCAGACAAGTTCGCTCCACTGTTGCACATAACTCAGCTGGACTGTGAAAGCTGCCAGCTGCCACGAGTAGAGAAATGAAGCAAATAGCCTGGCTGGAATGACAAGCTGCAACAGGTCTTCCTCTGTAACATCCCGGCTGACAGCCTAACAGGATTTTGGGAGGAGGGAGGCAGATACTCCATACCATTAGTCTGTGCTAGGAAGCCTCCCTTGCTCAGCCAGGGTCGTTGAGGGACAGACAATTTGTCTGATATTATGAGCTATTTGTTAAAATGAAAGCTGACACGCACTGATACTGGGTGTGACTTCCCTTTATGCAGAAGTCCCATTATGAAATACTTGTTATTTTATAACAAGTGACATTTTAAAGTGCTCTCGCCTGCCCTCTAACATTACAGATCTTTTTTTTTTTTTTTTTGTAGTTTCGCAGTAGGGCTGGATCTTTTTGAAAAAATGTGTGTCTTCTGAAGGTATTTGGTATGGGAAAATACTGGCTTCTGTTGGAATTTAGTGTTCATTTTTAAGTTGGCCAGCCAGTACATGGTTCATGTATATTTGCAAACAGATGTTTCACAAGTATATGCTTCGCATTTGGTAAAGCTTATATATTACAAATGGCTGAGAAGGAGGTAATAACGGAGTACAGATTTCCCAGGGGAACAGCGCACTAGGACTGAGCCTTCCCACCTGTAGGAACACAGATGCTGGGCATTTGGGGTTATTTTCTCCATCCCTCAGTACTGATATTGTCATGCAGTACAAATCCAGCATTTGATGAACTGTATATTTTTTAAACAAAAAATGTCTAATCTGAAACAGGAATGATCTGAACACGGTATTTTCAAATGTTTACTTAGGGAATATTACATCACCATGGTGAAATGGGTAAGCAACACCAAAGCTGTGGTGAGATGGTTAAACAGACCTCAGAATATCTCCATCCTTACAGTTTGTGAAACCACAACTGGGGCTTGCAGCAGGGTAAGTTGAATTTTTCCCTAAGCTCTCTTTTCAAGGTTTCTTCCTGCATTTTGTTTTCATATTCAGAAAAAGATTTTTGGAAATCAGTTTGCAGATGCAGTAGTTGCAAGCTGAATATAATTAGTCAACAGGGAGGAAATAGATGTGAGAAAATTCCAAATCTGGTGAAATGATTTCATGCAATTAGCAACTTCGAGTGACATTTTCAGAATTACTAAGCTTTGTTCATTCATTAACTTCAGTGGAAACTGCAGTTGCTGAACATCATGTACTTTGAATATAGCTAGCACTGTAACAAGCTTATCTTCCTTTGGATATTTTCAGCTGCCTGGTTTCTCCTCTCTCCCCCTACAGAGTTTCATTTCAGATCTTTCTGTATCTCACAGTTTACCTATGTTTAAGAAAAACGTGTAAAATTCTGATAATTCCTGCAAATTTGATAGCAGAATTAAATAACTTTAGAAAAAAATAAAATTGAAAGGCAACAGGGATATTTCATTTTGAACATAAGTCAAACTAAAATACATTTTTCTATTTGAATCCAGCCACATCCCATCCCTTGACCCAGATGTTGACTTCTGACACTGCTGCATTACATCTCTCCATTTTCACAGTCAGTCTTGCATCTGGAATGCAGTTGGCCACTTTCCCGTTCTGAGTCACGATCTCTTCCCAGAACCAGCTAGAAGTATAAATATTTTCTATACATGCTAATATCAGTACCAACAGATGCTCCAAAGTAGAGGGTATAATTTGGCAGTGTAAATGGTTATGAGTGATTAATGTAGGTCTAAGTTTGGCCTCTGAGTCAAAAGGATCCCATCAGTGTCTGCTACTGAAGTCAGTCATGCTAAAGTGTTAGGGATGATTTCTGAGCTTGTCTGCTTCTTTTGCTACATAGTGCAGGTTGCTTTTCCTGACTCAGAAACTGCAAATAAATCCCCAAACTATGGATTAAGATGTGAACATGGAGATTTGTCGATTGGGTTGCTTTTTACATGGTTCCTGCAAGCCTTGTGCCCTTTTATTAAGAAAGTCGGTCAGGAACCACTGTGAACAGTCGCTTCTGAACGGAAACCCTTGTGTACTCCAAGGTCAATTGGACTTGTCTGAAGTAGGTGTCCAGGGAGCTGTAATCCAGGATGTAGTATAAGAGAGAGAGATTGAGAAGTCCCACTCCAGAAGAAATAAAGTGCAGCAAAGGACCTTGCAGGTGGGTGAGGAAGGACAGCAATGCAGTGGCACCATAGCGAGCCCAGCTCAGGCAGGGCTCAGCCTTGTAACGCTGGACGGCTCCTCCACTGGGATAAACTGATGCTCTTGAATTCAGTAATGGCTGAGGAAAGGCCATATTGTGAGGGTTTAACATTGTATCAGACCATTTGATTTCAACTGTAAACCTATCTTTTTTTTAAATTTTTTTTAGCATTTTGCACATGTTCTCAATTCCAAAAAGTACTGTATAAAGCCAGCTGCTACAGTAGCTACAGATTTTTCATTTTTCAGGCCAGATATATGTACAGAAGCTTCTATAGCTAATAAATTTTCATGACTTCAGTGCGACTGTGACAATTTACAACAGTTGACGTATATTCTATATTTTTTTCCAACAACGTGTGCATGGTATTTGGGTTTTTTTTTTAGATGGCATGATGTGAAATATAAGTGTGACCAATAAAAAACAATCATTTGCTTTTTTTTTTTCTCTTCACTAATGCCACACTACAACCCATTAAAACAAGGGATTGTGATTTGAAAAGGTCTCACACTTTGAGCTTGATGCTGGCTGTTTGCCCAGTCTTGATGAAGGACCTAAAATATCCAGTTGTCAGATGATGCCTAGAGGTAAAAAACAAATAGAACTGCCTGCGTAAAGCTTCTTGATAGCTATTCAGAAAGGTCTGAAAAAGGCATTCTTAGGTCCCCTGTGGTGTTCTACCAAAAACTCTGAATAAAGCAGCTGACTTTGTAATTAAATTATCGTTTGTTTCACTGTAAATGCCAATGAAGAGATGTGAAGATTGGAACACAGTAGAAAAAAAACCCCATGAAATAGCTAGAGACCTTTTGCTGAATGTGGGAAATAGTTCTGATGTATAGCTATTCCATAAAAGCAATTTTTTTTCTTTTTTAGAAATATGAAATGCAGTCAGACCTGTGGCTTCCTAAACAGGTGTAGTATAAATGCTATTTCTGGGTGTATAATGTGTAATTGCTTCATTGTCTTTTTTATTTAATTATATGTCATTTTATAAGCTATTAAAATCCATCCCTTTTAAAATTGAATACTTTTTAGGATCCTAAATTAATTTAACAGCTGAGGATTATAGCAGTGTCTGTGTAAACACTCAGATGGCAGCTTGTTTCTCTGCTGGTGAGAATCCTGTCACTTAGCATCACACAGAGGACATTTCGCTATCTAGCTGACCATGTCAGTGGTGGAAAGAGATACGCACTTCCAGTGAGCAATTCAGCCCTTCGAACTGAGACACCTGTCTGGGTTTCAGAGGCAATGTTCCCTTCAGTTTCCAATCTCTGCATTCAGTTAAGTAAGCACTTACATGACCAGCTGATTAACTGCCTAACTCTTGGATGGTTAAAGACAGATCAGACGAATCCCATTCCAAGCATGGCCTATATACTGTGCTGATTTTTTTCTGATTAAAAAATAACCTCACCAAATTAAATGCAAAGGAGTTCAAAGATTAGAGGTCATATGGGCTATAATTGGAATGCATAAGAATATTTCTAAATTCATACCCAGAACAATATGTTGAACTAATATGTCAGCAAATGATTTCATTTTCATAGCTTCAGAAGAGCTATCCAATAAATGGATGAAACACATTCTATTTAAAATACATTTCAGGCTTCATTTTGCAATGTGCAAGTGAGAAATCATTTTAAAAAATCTATGCTTTTATAGCAAGCCATTTTCCTTTAATATTTCTGTGTAAAGTTAGACTCGGAGAGATGGTATCACATCAGGCTACAATTTATGGTAAGACCATGATTCAGAATATCACTTCAATGTGCTTATTTTTTCCATACAACTTTATCAAAATCAGTGAGTGTTAAGCGTGTACTTCGTAATGTTTTGCTGAGTCCAGATCATGGAAACATTTGTTTTCCTCATCACTAGTAAGACTTATCTCTGTTATTAATTGTATGTCTGTAAAGGAATGTATCCTGGAAAGTCCTGCTGTGTTAGGGATCAAACTACCAGACCTTTCACTGGGAGGGAGAGTTTTGCAAGGGCTGTAACCCATGCTTTAGGACAAGATTGCACAATGGTAACTACTAGCATGAACTGCCTTTACCTTTAGCCACCACATTTTTGTTAATCTTAGCAGAATACATTTAAAATCTAAGGATTTTTCTTCAGTTGTCTTATGAGTACAGCAACTACCAAAACCAAGGAGACAAAAAAAAAATTAAGCTGATGTTTTGTTAAGAAGTTTAATAGAAAGTGTGACAAACTAACACAATCTTAAATTTATAGAATGAAGAACCAGTTTTCTCCAAGGATGGCAGTAAGTTCTTCATGACTGTCCCAGTGAAGCAGGGAGGCCGGGGCGAATTTCACCACATAGCCATGTTTATTGTTCAGGTAAGGTTTTGATTCAAGCTATTTTTAATATCCTAGTGGTCATCTAGGACTTTTACTGAGGACACATGACCCAAGCAAAACCTTTCACTTCAGTAGAGTCGGAACACTTGTGTCCTGGTCATTTTTCCTGTCCAGGTTGTCACTTGGTGCAGAGGGACATATTTATAACTTCTTGCAGAATAAGTGGAGCTCTCTCTCTTTTCTTAGACCTCTGCTGTGGTGGCACATAAGGTCTGTAAATGAAAGGTACTTCCAAAGTACTCTCTCTGGAAGATTGCATGTTTTCTTTGTACCTCTACAGACAAGCAGAGATGTTTTCTTGTTAAACCCTTCTGTCAATAATAATGTTTTATAGCCACAGAAATTCAAGAGACCTGTAGAAATGATCATGTTACCCTCTTTATATACACTATATATGCATAAGCATAATTTTAAATGTCAATTCAGAATATTCATAATTCTGGTCTTACACACAACAGTAAAGGGAAGCAATACCCAAAACTTAAAATTTTGTGAAAATTAGGACTCTTTTATTACCCTTTGCAACATTTTCCAGTGGCTTCCATTTCCCAGGGTCATTGCTTTTTCTAAAGAAGAATCTGAAAGAAGATAAATTTGCACTATGACTTTGAAGGTCACCAGTATGAAGTTGTGATGAACTAATAAAGAAAATTATGCCCTGGAACGGAACACTCCAAGGCATCTATTTAAATCAGCAGAGCATTAATCCAGGTACTTTAGCAGAGCCATATGACATAGGAGGGATTATCAAGGTACCCAAAACATCAAAATAGCAGACTTGGCACCAGGCAACTCTATTGTCTCCCTTTATGACAGTGTTCTGGTATGAACATTATTAAGTCTGAAATACGTTCACAGTGTACTGCAGACAGAAAAAGGGCAAAAGAACTTTAATGGAAATTTAACCTGAAGAAGCAAGAACAAGATACTAATTCACTAGAATAAATATATCAAGAAAGAACCAGACAAGAAAAAAGGGATCAAAGACACGTCAAATTCTGTCTTCTAAAGAAAACAGTAACTCAGATGATGATCTGGTAGAGGTATATTAATATAGTAACCACACAAAAATTCACACTGAAAAAAACCCATTTAGTCAATCAAGTCTTATTTAGGTTTCTTTCCCAGTATGAATATGTATCTTTAAAATGCATGAAATAATAATGATGTAGACCTGAAAATTAACTTGGAGCATTCCCAAGGATGTTACAGATACAATCAAATTTACCTTAAACCTGTAGGCGCTGACATTTTTCACTACTAAAGAGCTCAGGAAACTTGATCCTAATTCAGGAAGATACTAAGCAAAAGATTAAGCAATTCCTATTCAATAAGATAATTAAATATATACCTACTTTTAAATATATGTTTTAATCCCACCAGAATAATGTTTAAAGTCAAGCTTATGATTAAGAGTTTAGTAATCTGTCCCTTTTAAGCAGAATTTGAGTCCTGGGTACTGTACAGCTCCAAAAATCAAAAATACTTTTATTTTGACCACCATCACCATGAATAAACAGGTCTGAATGGTATCACCAATGACAAATTTGGCTTTAAGTATATCGCTGCTCCTGAGAAAAAGAGGAAATGTGATATCCCATGTATCAACCATTATTCATCAATAAGCAACATTCTGCGTGGTAATGGGGCTGATAGAGAGCAATAAAGGACAGGAAATGTGTTTATATGATGTGTTTTACACACTGCATTAATCTGATTGTCCATTATTTCTAAAGCAAACATGGAGGCATAAAAATTATATTAACCATTGCACATAATGTCTTTTGTCACATCAGATGTTTGTCACACCTTGTGAGATCCACAGCGGCGTAACAGGTGCCCTGCAGAATTTAAAGCAGTTGGCAGGTCGCTGGTACCTAGATGATCACAGTTTTTTCGTGACGGAGCTCAGATAGTGTTGGAATTTGGCATTCAGATTCTTCTTACTTCTCTGTACTTCTCAGTATGGATATCAGCTCATTAACAGAAATTAGCCTCCAAGTGCAGGAAAGTTAAAACACAGAACCAACATGAACGTACAGTGACAGAGAAGTAAATTTTAATGGCTCGCTTTAGATTAATTTAATCACTGAGGCTTATTTGTCAATCTTACAACAAGTGCTGACAAATTATCGTCCTTCTTGGGCTGCATTTCTTTGACTGTACCTTAGAAAAGTATGTGTCAATGATATAATCAAAGCAGGTTAGCAGAAGCATCTAATTAAATCTTCTTGCAAGGGGAGGTTACTGTTTAAAAGGTTACTGTCTGTCATATATTATTTACTGTCTGAATGTAGAGGGCTAGATGTGTGTTTTATTGTTTTCAAATGCTTTTAGTAACTTATGAAATATTTAAAAGAAACTAATCTCAAAATGGGATTGAATCGTGTTATGTATCTAGAAATTTCTTACTGGGGGGTTTTGCAACTCTAGAAAGTCTTTTTCCAACCACAAAATAAGAATTATAAAGTAACTTTAATGGATCAAGGCAAGAACTTCCTGCAAGCTTCATAAATTATGTATTATGGCTGTAACCTTGAAAAATAACCATGTTTATTAGCGCTTGGCTGGGCTTTTTATTGCTGTTTCTTGTTAGATTCTGTGATCTCAATATTTAAATATCTCTTTCAATAGTTGCAGCTTCTCTCTCTCGAGAAGAAGAAGAAATAGTCACTTATAATAAATCACTAATCTGTATTTTAATCATTTGTGGAGACAGCACTCAATATGAGAACCTTCCTGAACAAGGGAACTGTCACCATAAACATATGTACAGCACCTAGCACAGCATCCTGATTTCAGCTGGTACTTGCAAGACTTGTCATAGAGTTACTACATCATTCTTTCTTTGCAGGTCTGTTAGATCAGTTCTAAGGCACTTGTTTCTGCCTTGCCATTTCCAGACATGTCTCATAGGTGTCCTTGAGCATGTTTTGCTTTCTAGTTATTGCTGCTGTTGATGTAGAGCTCAGAGTTTACAAGGTACAGTTCAGAAACACAAGGATTAAAAAAAAACCTCTTTGCCTTTATGACTTTTTGTTGGCCACATAACCACTGAGGCCACTGAGATTAGGTATGGACTGGTGCTCCAGATTCACAGGGCACAAGGCCAGAAAGCACCATTAAATCCTCCCTCTGACTTCCTTTGTAACTCCAGCTGCTCAGTTTCACGCACTAAAGCTGAAATATAAGCTGAAGTATCACTTCTTTTCTTTACAACATTTGTCTTGAATTTGAAAACTAGGAATTTTTATATCCAGGCCAAGCATCATAGCCCTAGTGCAGAAAAAACACTCTTCAAGTATGTTCATGGTTAAAGTTTTAGCCTTCAGAAACCTAAGCAAGAATTTTACCTTTTGCACTAGAAGCACTCTCAAATGAGTTTCTCAGTCTTCAGGTTTCATTATTTTTAACCTGTGGCTAATGAGGAGTCTGCTGCAGCTTCCAGCCAAAGAGTTTGCGTTTACCTCATGGGAGATATACTTTGCATCCTGATGTTTCCGAATTCAGTTCCTGGTGCGTTGGCTGAGAAAACCGCCATCACTTTCTTTGAGAGAGGTTTTGAATTTCCCCTTGTAGCAGTTATTTTCCTAGACTCACACTGGGATAGAAACAATTTATGAGAGGGAGCAACGGGTGTTCCCCAACTTGTAGGCATTTGGTTCAGTTGCCAAAATGTGGAGGCTACTCTCAGACTCTCCTTATAGACCCTGGATAAAGAAAGGCTTCTCCAGTGTGCATGGTGGAGCAGGGGTTTTAACTAGGTTTAGATCCTGTGAACTTCTGCGTCTGAGTTTGTGTGGTGCATTTCTCGCAGAGGTTTGCCTGCCTCCTCGGATGAGGTTGGTGTTGGTGTCCTGTCTTGGCACAGCATCTTTGTGGTAATCTTGGCTCAGTACAAGCATGTGATAAAGATGAAAGCTTGGTGAGCACATTCTAGTGCAGAGTTTTGGTTACAGGGGTCTGACTTAGATTCCCGTGCTATGCCCCTGTAAAGTAAAACAAAAAAACACTAAGAGAAGCAAAGCTTGAAGTATAGGGCTTGTATTGTCTGTTGGCATGTGGGCAACTGAAAGAAAAATTGTGATGGAAACTGAGATTATTTTCATGACTTTGAAAAGTTTATATATGGGAGGGAAAGGATACTTGAAGTTCAGGCCCATCAAAATGTGAGGTTTGTGATTTAAAGATGTTATGTTGCATATTAAAGTTTAAAAAGATGTAATCAGTAATGACATGCAGACAATCCTGCTAGGCAAAGAAAAATGTAACAAGTAAGGTGAAAGTTAATATTTTCCATCTGTCTCCAGGCTAAAAGTGAACAAATCAGTGTAAGACACCTGACATCAGGAAACTGGGAAGTTATCAAAATCCTGGCATATGATGAAAATACTCAAAAGATGTAAGCACCATTCTCTTTGTCTATTTTTTAAAATATCTGAGTTATTAAAGTGGAATCCATTTAACTGGAAATAGTGTATCTAAAATTAAGTAACAATATTTCTTTCATTTTTGAGCATTACCATGAATTTTACACTCCAAAGTTCATAAAATGCAGTTGTCAGACAATTTATCTGCCAGTGTATTACTGCATGTGTTTTTATGCAGAGGGAAAAGGAGCGTACCATGACATCAGTTGACTCACTGTGTTTTTTTAAATAAAAGAAATCAATACACAATACAGCAGTAATAACATTTCAGTGGCCCTTTCCTGGATTCCAGAAAAGAAATCATAGTAAATTTTTACTTGATAAAATCCCCAAATCTTCAGTTTTCAGGCTTGCTTCGTTACTGCATGACACAAAACATCTGAAGGCTTCACATAACTTCAGTGGATCTTGGTTAGTCTTCATGTATATCTGCACATGGCAAAAAATAAACAGATGTGTCTAATTCTGATTTTCTTTAATATAAATGATATTTCAGCAAGGACCTTTTTGACACTGCAACAATGCCTATCATCTTGACTGGTACTGGAGAAACTCCCTTTCTGACCAGTCCTTCCATTGGTTTTGAAAATATATCGGTGGGGAATTTCTTGATACTTCTCCAAGGTTCAGGTGGAAAAATGAGGTCTGGATGCACTCAGCCTGCAGAGAGGTGGCAGACTGTGTGTGGGTTTTCTCAGCCACTTGAGAGGACTTCCTTACCCTCCTTCTGCCTCTCAAGCAGAAAATTTGTGGGGATCTCATCTGGGACACACCAGGACTTGTCTTGATATTCTTGCAGCAGCTCTGCTAAGCCTCTTTCCACGCATGCAACCTTGTCTGTAAACCATTGCCTAGGGTACTAGCTTCTGTCTCTAGATAGAAGAAAAAGTCATTCTAAAACTCAAGAAGGCTCTTGGGTATCATAAGACCTATTGTAATTTATGATATAATTTCATTGTGACCTTTTTCTACTCCTTGGATTTATATTGCAAACTCTTGGAGTGAAGGAGAAACTTTCTCTTCTGTATTTGTAATATGCAGAAAAGGGTCCTGGTTGCTACTGGAGCTCCTGGGCGTTACAGGAACTAAACAAAAACCACGGAGTACTGTGTTCATCACTGTTTTAATATGAAATCAAATAACATCTGAAATAACTACTCTGTATACTGGGTCTAAGTTTAATTGTGGAGCTTAGGTTGATATATAGGTATTTGATCTTCATGTATATTTGGGAATTTTTAATTTTAAAAAATGTTATTTATTATGCCTCTCACTTCTCTAAACACCACCCAAATTAGACAGTTTACCAAGCTGAGTTTAACTTTGTTTGTCTTTTGGGCACAGTTATTTCTTAAGCACTGAAGAATCTCCAAGAGGAAGACAGCTACATAGGTAAGAAGTACATGGCGCTGTGTTAACAGCTTCTTCATCCCAAACCATAAGTGCTATGATGACATTCTGTGAGCTTAATTGTTGCTTTGGGGCTTAGGTAATCATTTATATTATGTAAAAATTGTAACAAGGAAAGAATCACAGTTTTTCAAAACTAAAAATGCCAGTGATATTTTACATTTTTTAAAAAACTGAAAAGATTTTGACACAAAATGTTTTTACCACTTATGTCTTCACTAGTCCTTTGTAAGCATCTAAAAAAGCTAAACCTAAATGCAAGCATGTAATATGACTGTATTTTTAAAAGTAGTGAAAATCTTCTAAAAAATACAAATCATATTTATGGGGTCTAATCATGCAATTTAAAGTGTGTGGGCAAAGCACCTCCTCCTTATACAAACCTCAGTGTTTAAATCTGAAGTTAACGAGGCTTTTCATGGTGTCCTACTAACATTGTTACGCCGCAGCACTGCTAGTTACTGGAACTCCAGTCCTGCTTTGGGCAAGTTTTGGATGCTGTCCACATTGCCCAGTTTACAGAACAGTAGTCCACTGAGTCATCAAAAGAAGACAGTGATATTTTGGCAAGTTTAGGGACTGAAACAAATTTTATCATTCTGATGAGCTAATTCTTGGTTTATTGTATTTTATTCCAATGGAAAATGTTTCTGATTGTTTTTTTCCCCAGTGTATCAACAGTGGGATCGTTGAATCGTCAGTGTCTCTCATGCAACTTCTTGAAAGACCAATGCACATACTTTGGTGCAAAGTTTAGCCCCATGAACAGGCATTTTTTACTGCACTGTAAAGGTAAGTCAAAAGCACAGCGTGTAATAGTACCATGTTTGCTTCTGAATTAATATATTCCCTTGAGAAGTGCATTAGGCTGGAGTCTAACATTTAGCTCAGTATTGGATTACTCAAAGTTCTGTTCAGAGCTTATTGGAAGACTGTAAGTAAAGATGTTCTGTGTTAAAGCTAAATAACAAGTGATATCAGAAAACTGCTCCAATCCTAACCCTTCAGTCCTAGTAAAGGACATTGACTTTTAAATTTACCCTGAATAAAAATCCTTCACCAAAAAATGTGGAATTTATAGTGATAGTACTGTGGTTCGTAATAGCTTCATTATAGTATGTATTGGGATTGATCTTGTGCAACTATGCCTGGTTAAAAAAGGAGGTCCTGCTTTCTGTAACACTGTCTCTATGTGTGTATAACTGTATGCATAAGGCAAATCTATACACACCCACATATGCGTATATATATGTGTGAGTATCTACCAAAAACCAGGTATAGTTTAATCCACATAGACAGATCCTCTTTATCAATAGAATTGCAATAAATAACGTTTAGCTTTTTATTGTTAGCTGCACTCCGCTAGCACTAAATGGCATCAATTGGTTTCAGAGCTGGTATGTATAAACAGAAAACTAGAACCATCTCACACTGAGAAATTTATAACCTACACCCAGGAAATAAGCACTGATAAATACGTAAGATTATAAAAACAGATTCAGAAAAGCATGAGACAATCAATAATAAAGTGTATAGCTAGACCTCTTGACCTTGAAACTTGCAGTATTTTACAGACGTTCTCCCAGTATTTTTGCTCAACTAGCATCAGATTGAAAACAGTAGAACACAATTCATCTGAAATACATGTGAATAGCCCATTCTATTTGCATGCATTTTTTCTATTTCTTTTGCATCTGTACATTTTTTTGCACAAAAATAAAATATCTGCCTGCTTGAGAATTGAATCTATTCAGACAAACAAACTATGAATATATATTGGCTAAAATAAGGTTGTGGTTGGGTTTTTTTTGTGGAAGTACACCTATAATACACAGCTGATTAGAAAAAAAAAATATACCAACTGTATGGTTTATACATGGTTAAAGCTGCGGCAGAAATTATAGAGCTAATCCTGAGGCCCTTATCTGAGTAAAGACTGCACTAGTAATGAGCTCCTCATGGTTTAAGCAGGGTTTTCCCTTGTGCTTGACATTGTCCCTCTGGGGAAAGTCTCAGATTCCTGCAAGAGGGAGGGTTGTTAAGTTGGGAAGAGTTTTTAGCCCTGAATCAGCAGTGTGCTAGGGCCCAAAACCAGTTTCTTGTTATTATTTTAGCAAAGTATATTCAGCCTGTAATTTTTAATGTATTCCTTTGATATAAAAATGTGGATGCCAGTAGGAAGTTACACATGAAATTGCTCACAAGCTCATGACTTTCAGTGACTTTAGAGGTGGAAGTTCTCTGTTTGAGCCGGTAAGACTGTAGATCATCCTCCCAGGATTAAACCTACACTCCACTGAGTTGCAACCAGTAGACTGCCCTAAGCTGCAGGTGTTGGGCAGGGATGATAAAACACCATCGTTAAGTTTTCCTGCCTCTAACATTAATGTATGGTCGTCAACTTGGGGTTATTCAGAGGTGCTGTCTTGTGTTTCGTCAGAGCTTGACAATTGCGGCAGCAGCGTGGCCCCCGTGTACTGCCACAGGTCTGCAAAATGCCTGTGGTGGGGCGGATATTTGACAGTATCAAAGTTGATGGCAACATCACCATAGAGCAGGTATTAAAACTCTTCTGTGGGGAGTTGCTTGTAAGAGTACGAGGTAAACTGCTTCAAGGAGACAGATGACACCACACCTAAGTGCGTAGACAGTTGTTTTCAAACAACAAAAAGCCTGACTGAATTGTTACAAAAGCAATTTGCCCAGAAAAGTCCTCGGGGGACTCTGGACTGGTTTGATCTATACAAGTTTCAATTCTTCCACCTCCTGTTTACCCGTGAGCACCTTTATTAGGATAGTTTCTCCTTCTTAGTTACCCTTGGCCAGGAGATCTGTCTCAGTATACCAGCTGTATCCATCTCCAGAGACTCTCCTGAGTGAGGAGTTATTTCTAGCCTGGTAGATGGAGAACCGGCTCTACAGCCTCTCAGTTTTGGCAAGCGCGTCCTTTACACTTATTTTCCACACTGCTTCTGGATTTTTCCGTTAGCACTTCATAAACACTAACAGATGTTAATCTCTCCACTCAAATAAGATAGTTCACAAAGGGAGTAATTGGTTTTCCCATTTTATACAGCAGGAAATAAGTTGTGGATTTAGTGTTAGTTATAGGAGGTCAATGGGAAATTCAAGTGCTGTGCTTAGTTCTGATGAGCTGTGACACAGTGCCTTAACCACAAGTCTGTCCTTCTCTTTTCTAATCAGCTTATTAATCTCCTGTAATCTCCCTTTTTCAAAATCTGTCATCATCCTTCCATCTTTTAGTATAACAAATAGAGCTGGCCTGGAAAATAACAATTCTTTCACCTGCAAAAACTGTCTTTCTTAAATCAGAATTCAAAGCAAAATGACAAATTCAGAAGAAGTAAAAAGAGCTGGAAAAAACAAAACAAAATAAAGAAGAAGAGACAGCTGAAGAAATTATCTTTTGAAGAGCTAAGGCAGAAGGCTTTGATTTGTCAGCAATCTACCTGTAAGATTTTTGTCAATAGTCTCCCTTGAGGCAGAGAATGAAATGAATAAAAATCTTCAGTGGAGGCTGTCAGAGGCTGTGAATGGCATCATGCTATTTATTTCAGGTATTTAAGTTTCCCTAGGCTCATGCCATAATTAATTGAGAGAGACAACCTCCTCAGGATGACTCAAAACACATAAATTAAGCTCTATCTCTGAACTGCTCTCAAAGGGAATCTTTTTTTCTCCAAAAAAGAGGAGTCTGAACTCCTAATTTCAGAGGGTCCATGCCTTCATCTGCCATGGGGTGTCCTCAGGGACTTCAGCTTTTCTGCATCATCCTTCCTAGCCCGATAGTGACTGCCTGCATGTAATTCAAACTCTCATCTCACTGAGATAAAACTAAGTTTCCCATGTACAAATTCCGTGTTGGGGGTGGGGACACAACATTTTCTTTTGCAAGTTTACACTAGTGGGAGTCCTCAGAGCAGGGACAGCGATCCCAGCTGTACTTCTGAGTATGCTGAATGTTTGGTCACCCCAGTTTCACATGCTGTCTTGTGCATTTGCACAGTACTTACTAATGTGGAGAATTATTCTTGGTGCTTTTAGTTTCTCAGTGCTACAGTAAAATTATAGCATCTGACATTACCATGAAATAAGATTAGATTACATTACACCTAGATTTAACCATGATGCTCTTGGTCTTCCAGAGCTGAGGTACCAAAGTAGCTTCTTAAACAGATAAGTAAGTGAAATATGTGATAATTTTTCAACACCTCTGTAGCTTTTCCATAGAAAACTTAAGTGAATATTATCATTAATTCACTTCCCAGTCAACTTAAAGTTACTGTTTCTGACTGTCAAACTGCTATATTTTAGACAGTGCCGTTAAGTGCCTCTGTAATTTTTTTGTTCTTCACTTCTAGCTAAAACATGGAGATTAAAAAAGAAAGCTCCTTCTAGATGCAGGGGTCTAGAGTGCTTGCTGAATAGGCAGGAGGCAGTCTCCGTGTCACACGTTGTTGGTACTGTAGTCTAACCGTGTCCTTCCCAAGAGACACCAGTGGAGTTACTCCTGTGTTTGAAGGGAAGCATGTGTATGGGGCTTCCAGGATCTGGCCTTACGTGGTCACTGGTGTTCTCATTCTTTGTTATTGACTGAAATACCGAGTACTAACTACCCTACACTTTGTCTGGTTTTCTTCTCTCTTCAAAACAGGTCCAGGCGTTCCAGTTGTTAGCGTGCACAGTACAAGTAATACTGCAAGTAAGTATTCCTTATGGAATAGGTATGTTTTATTATCCTCACTGATTGTTCTGGGGAGCATGGGGGAGGGGAAAGGCAGTTATAGGTAAAGGAAAACTAACGGATGGCTCATTCACATAAAGTTCTATTAATTACCTTTTAGCAACATCCACATCTGCAAATGATAAGGAAAGAAGTTAATCAAATGACTAAAGCTTTCCCAGGCTTTTTGGATATGTTTTATGCTAAGTGCATTTCATTCATCTTCTATTTACACTTGAGTTAATTAGATGGCATGTTGGTCTTCATCCATTTCACTTTCTATGTAAATTATGCTGCCATTACGGTACACATTCTGTATTTTTAGACTTGTTTTTTAAAGTTACAATCCAATTATCTTGAAGTAAGGTACAGTCTTTGGACAATTGATCATAAAATCTGACCTACATATGATGAACTTAGTCCTTCTCTTACATTTCTCAAATCAGAGCAACTACACTGACATTTTCAGTAATGGCAAATTCAAGAATAAAGGCTTTTTAGGAGGGTATTCAATACCTCTAATTTTCAAGTTTTACTCATTGCTTTCTGTATATTGATGCCAAATCTGTTGGTGTTTCCTGGCTGCTTGAGCTGCTTTGTAATGGAAGACTGTCCTTGAACAGCAGAATTTTCCTCACTGAAGTATTTCCCTGGTGCAGTAGAGGTAACAACACTGCTACCTCCAACTCCACTGTGGCTCCATCTAGCATGAAGGTGTGGATTAGAGGAAAGGGGACATCTTCCCATTCAAAACCACTAAACCAATCCTTACCTATTCTAATTTCATTCAATAGATTATCCCCAGAATTTTCCGTAGAATACAAAAGTCCTGAACTATACTTGTCTGCATCCCTTTTGTCATGGGCCAGCCACTGTTCAGCCATAACAGTGAACCTAACATTGTATGTTGAAGGAGCATACTGATCAATAGTATCATGCTATCAAGTGTTAATTAATGTCTGCACTTTGGCTTCCTTTTTTTTTTTTTTTTAAATGTCACTGTTGATAGTATTTGCAAAGCTGAGTGCCATAGCAAACCAAGGGGAGGGAGTTTTATCCAACTCAGTAAGGGGTAGCTATTACTGCTCAAAGTAAATTCATTGACTTCTGTAGAGCTACTCAATTCTGTGAAGGCAGACTTTCGCTCTTTATTACTTGTATCTAAAATACTGTTGGTAGTGAATTATTGTAAAAGAGATTTATGTACAGCATCTTAGAGGAAAACAAAGCAAGTCAGGATAGAGGGACGTTGTTTGTTGTAACAACAAGAAACAAAATAATAAGGGAGATAATTTACCATTAATGTTTCAGTGCAAGATTAGATTATCCTCTTCAATTCATAAAAGAATGATTAAGGATTACTTCAATTATTCCATCCTCAGACTATAATTATACCATTTTGGTTGACTGCCCAGAACAAACGTTCTCCTTAGATTATCCGTTTTGGCCCTAAGTGGAGGGTTTATTGTCTAATAAAAAAATCTACATTTTGGAAGCAAGATTGGTAATTTGAGTAAAAAAAGAAAAGAAAAAAAAACTAATTAATCATTCTTTTGTGTGCAAAAGGATTGCTTCAAATCTGTCTGCAGCTTTAAACCAAACTGAAGTCTTGCTCCTGGTTGAAGTACAGAAGACAGAGAAGGACATGCAGTGAACAAGTAGAGCTGTGCTGGCTGAATATTGACTTGGAATACATAGCTTGAAAAGGATCCCTCCTTGAGGCTTAGGATATTGCCCAGCAGCCTAGCCTTTCCCTGTAACAGCTGCTGTTAGTATTTGTCAGGGATACTAGTATTCATGTTGTTCATCAGCAATTTTATTGTTAGTGCTTAACGAAAACAAAGCCTACTGAAGCCAGAAAATAGAATAGATGTATATGTTTTGAATTAAGCTGATTGCTCGGTTCCTGAATTGCAAAGCAGTTGCATTATAAATAAAAGTATTTACAGAAGGAATTCATTTACAAGATTTATCATTGCACATTTGTCTCTTTTTCTTTAATTTTTCTAAATCTTGATTTATCTCTGACGTGATGATTCTCTGTACCTTTCAACTTGCCTTTTCTTCCTGTTTTCTACAGAGTTTTATATTTTGGAAAATAATGCTATGTTGAAAGAAGCTGTTTTAAAGAAAAAGAATTCCAGGACTGAAATTAAAATGCTTCACATTGAGGATTACGGTAAATTTGGCAAAATGTTATTTTAACAAACCAAAAGCTTTCTTGCAATGTTACTGTTTTTCATCTGTGTAACTACCAGCCTTTAATGTTTTGCTCTTTTCTTAAAAGAACTCCCTTTACAGTTGTCACTGCCAAAAGATTTCACGGATCGAAACCAGTATGCCCTTCTATTAATAATGTAAGTATCTGTGAAGAATCACTCAAAATAATAAAAAAGTACTTCATAGAAAATATTTAAATCTGTAATTAGAAAATGTTTTTTTACCTTGTGTAGGAAAATTACCTCATGGATTTGAGTTGATAAATCGAAAGGCTTGTTCTCAGGAAGATTTTGTTATAGGTGCTATCTGGTAGAGGTGCCTGGGGGTTTTGAGCTTGTCAAACCTAGCTCTGCTTCGTTGTACTTTTATGTACATGAGGCACTGGCCCTTCTGATGGTGTGGCTGTGAGTAATTCTGCAGTCTTTCCTGGACCCGTGCTGATTCCTACCCACAGAGGATCTCATTCAGAGCATATGCTCCTTTTTTTTCCCTTTTTATCCCTGATAGAAATGGGTAGAGCTTCTAAGAGGGGCTCAGTTAAGATGCATAAAGCAAAACTGCTTTTAGGAACACTGGAAAGAAGAAAAAATTAGTTTTGAGCATGAATGGCTGAAGGCATTCTAGGCATGATCCAGTCTGTTACGTTTGTAGAAAGCCTCTATGGGAGGAAGGAGGTACTCCCTGGCAACCTGTGCTGTTCTTTTAAAAAGAAATAGTGTGTATATTTCCTCCAGAGACAGTCAGCCTTTAAGTTGCACATCTACAGAACGTATAGCAGAGGAGGAGAGCAGTCATGAGCATACCTGCAGCCTACCTAGGAAAACCAGCGATGGCCAGCTCGGGGAATCATTCATTGCTCTCCACCTGAGCGCAGCATGGGTCTGCCATGGGTGTAGAGGGCTTTCCTGTGCCTACAGGTCTTCTTCCAGTCCCATTTGGAAGGAACTGATGTGAATTTCACTAGCACAGGTGTAGGAGTGCACTGCTAATTTCATGAAAATGTCATGTTAGCTGAGCTGTATCACCTGGAGTAGACAGCAGAGATCCTTATTGTTGCATGGGAGGTCAAATTTACAAGCTTGAGCTCCTAAGTGATCCCAACTTCCTCTACTCAGATCAAATCTTAGATAATAGGACAGAGAGGCATAAAACTTATTTCTATGTCCAGTTTGTGTTTAAAACTCAGGTTTTTCAGTTACATTTATCTGCAGTTGTGGAGGCTTTCTGCTTCAAGTGGTTCATGAACACATTTTTCTTTTCTTGTGGAGAAACAGGACACATGGATTATTTTATTTTTGCAGTATGTGCTAGCATGATCTTGAAGCATGATTATATTTTAAGCAACTCTTTTAAGTGTGCCAAAGGCAAACCAACTGCGAATTGACACTAGCAGCATTACAGGGAGTTGGAAACACTCGCGCTTATTCTTTTTTCTGAGAGTAAGGAAACACTAAGGTGTCAGCAGTGTAATGCTTTCCTTTTTAAGTATCCTAGTAAATACATAATCTGCTATATACAGTTATGGTAGAATATGAGGTTTATACTCATGTAGAACCTAGAGGAGACAGGAGGAAAGGATCAGGAACCTGGAGAAGGCCAAGGCCAAAAATGCCAGGAAAAAGAAAAAAAAGCTAAGGAAGTACTATTATAAAACATTTTTAGATATCAAGAGTTGAAATAACCGAGAACAGCATTGAGGTAAGGTCTGAATTTGAATTTACCAAAGTTGTCAGTACCCAATGAGCAACTAACGTGGCCAAGTCATAATGTATGTGTAAATTTTATAATCGTTTTATTTTTTTATGATGTGCATGTGGGATAAAAAGGAAATTCATCCATTTATGAATACAGATTGTGGTATCTACATATATAATATGGAGACCTTGCTTCTTTTTAGTCAAATCCTTACCTTTGCAATACTGAATTCTCAATGTTAGCTTTAACAGGAGTTATTTTTAGAAAACACTATACACTAATGAAAGTATGAAATGGAAAATTTGAAATCTATCCTGGCTCATGTAATGTTGTATATGTTGTGTCTCTCTCTTCCCTAGAAGAGAAAGAAGTTCTATTTCTTCAGCAGCTTTTTACAGACTTTAAACTAAGGTTGCCAGCAATCCTTTTTTGAGTTAAAGATGTCCCCAAGTGAGATATAAAATTGAAAACTGTCACTGAAGTTATGGGAGGTTCCCTTGTGGGATGATTATTTGAGCCTAATAAATCCTGCCTGGCTCTTGAGAAAGAACGACTGGAAATCTGTGTGCATGCAGAGGGTAATTTGTTGACCCACACAACTCCAAATTGACATCTTAAGGTTTATTTCATTATCAGAAGTACTACTTTCAAAAAAAAAAAAAAAGTATTCAGGTCCAAGAAGAACATGTAGCTTTTACAGGAAACACTGATTAGTTGTATATATGGTATTGTTTCCCAGATATTTGATTTTCCTGAGTCCCAGGGTGGTACTGTTGGGACTGATTGAGAAACACCCTGTTCCTACTGCTAGAAGTGTTAGGAGTTGTATTAGTGGCTGATAACAAGCACTGCCTTTCATATTGTTCAGCTGCACCTACTTTCTTGCTTACATTCTCAGCCATGATACAATTATAATTATATTCCAGCTATTGAAACTTTGAAAAAGAATGCTTACCAACGTCCTCGGTAAGAATGCTGGTTTAATTGTATATCCATTTTTTGGAAAGGAGATTCTATATAACATTTTAATGCAGGCAGCATACACTTAGATGTATATGAAGAGAAGATATATATCTGGGAAAGTGAAGTATTAGCAGATATGAAGTGGCTCTTGCTTTCCATCTCAGTACTACTGCAGTTTGACAAGGACTTAAGAAAAAGAGAGGGAGGGAGGGAAGGAAGGAAGGTGAGGAAAAGAGAATGTGAGTTTAAACCTGAAATTCACCTAATACGTCTCTGCAGTGCAAATTAAATGCCTAGTTAAGTGCATATAAGCTTTTAAGTGCATATAGGCTTTGTCCTGTAAGCTGGAGGGTACATATGGTATATAAGAGCTAACAGGCTGTGACTGGCTGTTTGGCTGCAGTGATTGCTTCAGAGTCACTCCCAGCCTCTGGTGAAGATTCATCTTCCCTGTGTCTTACATTTTGCCAGGGTCTGGTTTGCCTGTGTGGTCTCATCTCTGTCTGCAGAATTTTTGTGCTGGTGGCTGGTTTTGCTCGCTCCGAATAAAGTGGTTTTTTGATGGCTGAGGTTCATAATTTTACTGTAAATTTTCATCAGCAGCGACTGCTTCTGTGTGATGTTAATGTGCTCTCTGGATCAATAGAGTTACAATTATGATAACAGAATTTGGAAATAGATAAAGGGAAGAAAGTTTGGTATTATTTGGTAAATTTTTTTCAAATCACTGAAAGCTGGTAGCCATTTCAAAGGTGCATGACTATAATAAGGCTCCTGTATTCATGCACGGATGCCTGCAGATAAGTTTGAACTTCCAGCACATGGCACCCAGGTGCCTGAGCGTTAAGGCTGAATCCTGGCAGGGAGCTTGGACCAGTGGATTCTGGTCCTGGTGTGAAACCTGGATGTGAACTCAGTACAGCTCCATGTAGACACAAGCTCAACTTAAGGACCAGGCTCTGAATATCCTGTAACCTTCATCATATGGATTTTGTGAAGATTCATCCATTAGCAGTTGCAAAGCATTCTGCAATGTTCAAATAGAAAATCATTGTGTTACTATGTTAAAATTTATGTCATCTGTATGGCTGGACTATCTAACAGATAGGTCCCATGTAGAAACCAGTTATGTCAGCTAGCACTATTTTTCTTTCCAGAATTGTGATGCATAGGCCATAAAATGCTAAATAGATTATAACACTCTCCTTTCTTCCATTTGTTCTCCTAAACTACTAATACATTTCACACTCAGTTTCCTTCTGATATAATACATACAGTGTAGCTATAGATTAGAGAGGTGTACAGTAATTGCCTGAAAGAGTGATTATCATCTCTTTTCTATATAATTAAGATCAAAGTTTAAATTTCAGATCCTTGATTTTCTCATTATGGTTCACCTTACTCATTAAAAAAGTTGGAAGATACACTTCTTGGTAACACACAGGAAATGATTAAGTAAAGACTCTGGCATTTAATCTGGATAATAAAATGAGAGGTGATAATCATTCTTTATTTTTTCTTGAACATAATTAACCTCATTCCTTCAAAATCTGTAGATAATGTATCTTAAATGTCAGCATTTATTATTTAACGCCATTTAAAATTGTCCAATATGTAAGTAGATATTGTAAAACTGAATAGGTGGAGAGATTCTTCTGATCTTTGAGGGGAAAAAACCGAACAGGTATTGTCCAAAGTAACAGTGAATTGTCACCAAGAGGTTTCTGTTTGTTTGTTTACTTGTTTTCTTATATTTTGGTAATAAACAGGAAGCACTTCACCTGTTATTGAAATGATGAAAGCTTTAGGCCTTGCACAGGCAATGAAACCTGTTTATGCCTCCAGTTAATACACTCTTGGGACTGATAGCAAGATAACACAGTAGGGTTGGAAGTGAAGATTTTTTTACAGCTTCAGGAATAACTCATTAAAAGACTAGAAGAAACATAGAGAGGCATAATGCAAGTATTGGGAAATATTTGAGATCTGAGCTACGGTAACACTTTGCATATTAATAGTTGTCTTGCGTACCTTTCATTTGTTGTAAAAGATATTGCTCCTTTTAACTGGCAGCTGTTGCAAGTGAAACAATGCTTGGCTACATGGTGAAGTGTAAAAATATGTGGTGGATTCCACTACTTTGATTACAATATGCTTTCAAGGGGGACATCCCTGAAGGCCTTTTTCTTTGGCCAGTTCTTCCTCTGTAAAACAGCTGCAAAGTTTACTTTTTTTTGGATCCCTAAGTCATGTGAATGAGTCACTAATTGCTTTGCAAGCCATCCATTTCATGCCTGTATTCATCCTGCCTCTGCTGAGTGTGGCAGTATTTTACTGCTCTATTGCGTTTCTGTTACATCAGAGTATTTGATGAAGAGTCTTTTCTTTTTTACTCTTTTAGGTTTTCTTCCCCATTCTTTGAACTTTGTAATATTTCTCAAGGCCTAGAGGGAGAATTCATTTAGCTTAGGCTAAAAGAGGGATAGACTGGAGGCTCACTCCAGCTGTTTTATTTGCAGTAGCGGTCCTGGTGCTATGGGCAGTGACGAATCTACTCACTACCTTTCTCTTCAGTCTTGTCCCAGAAAAAGTCTTGGGGAATGGTTGAGCTAAGGTCCATCCTCTTTCAGCCTCCCCTACTCCCAGTTCCCCCACAGCAGTACATATCTTACTATGTGAATAAAATGGTCATTTAATCTTCCCTAGGAAAAGACAAGAGGAGATTCAAAACTTCACTATTAGTCAGGCACTGGAACAGGCTGCCCAGGGAAGTGGTTGAGTCCCCATCCCTGGAGGTATTTAAAAGACGGGTAGATGCGGTGCTTGAGGACATGGTTTAGTGGCGGACTTGGCAGTGGCAGGTTAACGGTTGGACCTGATGATCTTAAGGGTCTTTTCCAACCTTAACAATTCTATGATTCTACGATTCTATGATTCACCTCCTTTTCTGATGACACAGGATGGTGTTACATCTCTTGTTCTCAAAATTGCATTTTCAAAGCCTCAAGGATTTCAGAAAGATATTTTAAGAATAACAATTTTATTTTTTGTACTATGCCATCTACTTCAATCCTGTCTATCACATGATTCTACCCTAGTAATGGAATCACTTCTGGTGATGTGTTTTAATTTGTTTGGCCATATCTGCAGGGAGGAGTTGTAAACGCACTATCTGTTGTTAGTTGCAGTCTGCTATATCTAAACAGGGTATATGAACAGAGAGAAAACATTTGGGATTTTCTGTCCTCGATGTTTAAGGCTATTCAGGTTCCCTGATTTTTGACCGGTAATGATGGGTGTGCTTGAAGGCTGATGCTTGTGAAAGAGATGCTCATGAAATCTGAAAATGAAGTGGATTTTTCCATTACACCAGTTTTGCAAAATGGTCTTCTTTCCCCACTCAGTTTCACCATAAGCAAAAGATGACTTTTATGAGTGATATTTCTTTGCATAGATTTTATCTTGTGAGTTGTAGTCTTTCTCACATATTTGCTATCAAGGTACCTTTTCTATATGCTGCATCACATCCACTGTTCTGCAGAAATGGAAGGAGGTGTACTGGAAATTAAGCAGTGATGATAGCAGTTACTTGCCATGTGCCTTTTAAAATTGTTTCCCCTGCTGCTTGGTCAGCCCTATAACTTCTGAAATTCCTATTTAAAATCTTGCCACTTAGTTTTTAAATGGTGCAAAACATGGAACAAATTTTGCTGCAGTCATGATAGCAGAGTGGCAGAGGAGTATTGCTGAGTACAGCAGCAACAGCCTCTCTGGTGACACTGTATTATTCCTGTAGGCTGTAACTCAAGTCAGGAACAGAAACTTTAGTTTAAGCTTTTGATTATAGAATCTGAAAGAACAGATTCTTCTCTTTTCAGCAATATATGAACTTCTGATGAGCTGCCCCTTTTTCCAGACAGTCTGGGACGTATGTGACTGCCTTGCAAGAAGCATACACTACACCCGCTAAAGACAATGATATTGGTATATTATTGATGGCTTCTGTCTATTTAAATTGTACCTCAATGGTGAACTTCAGCAGTATGCCCAAGTCGTCAGCAGTTGCGCTGCCACGGTGGACTCATAATCCAAGTGTAGTTGCTGTCAGAGACACACTAGGCAGCTCTGAACATTGAAAGTTAGGACTAAAAATTAAAAAAGGGGAAGTGCAAGTGCTGTCACTTACAAGGAAAAAAAATGAATCAGGAAGAATTAGGCATAGTCTTCATTGGAATCATTCTGCTGTGTTGTTTGACTCAGGAGATGATGCTCCTTAAGGAACCCTTGAGGGATGTTGAAGAGCCTATAGCTTCACGTAGCCCTTTTGGTGCTGGCTTAAATTTTGCTGTAGTGCTTTGGCTAGTCCATGGTTCCCTTATGGCCATCCAGAGTCAGGTGGGAAGAAGACTTCTGCGTTTGTATTACACCCAAGCATAAATGGCACGGACTTTCTTCCAGGCTTACTAGCAGGGTCAAAAATAATTCTGTGAAGAGAGTACCACTGAACAGTAGTTAATTATAATTAGGCTGTAAGTAGTGATGAGCATAAAACAAAAGCTGATCTTTGAGGTGGCTGTAATCCCAGGACAAACTTCACAAATCAGGCTGTGCATCTATTATTGCACTGTAGCAACAAACTTGCTGTGTTACAGAGCCCTCAGGGTGGTGTTGAAACTTGAATAAAGGATTAATACCTTGCAGAAGCCCCATTTAAAAGGTTAAAAGTGGGGCCTAAATGGTGCATAGAATATATGCTGTCTCTCTGTGGAGGACAGAAGCACACCTCAGATAATCAGTATCATTTTATATAGCAGCTTGAAGAGAAAAGAGACCTTTTGGTGCTAATGGGAATTTTGACATGTACCTCAATGGAAATAGCTTTAAATGCCTGTCACAGACTACTTATATGGACATTCTTGAAATAAATTAGCCACTGGAAAATTGCTTCCAAAAGCAATACGTCAAACAACCCATCATGCAGGAGTGGAAGATGTATAGTGTTTAAAGTCTGAGCCTAAAAGTAGCCCAGCTATGCCCTCCAGAAAAGGACCTTGGGAAAACATCAGTCAGTTCCCGCCCACTGAGAATCTTGCTGAGGTTCTGTCTGTTGTTCCTTTCTAAATAGAAGAAACTATCTTTTACCTGAAAGAGGGTATCCCTTTTTGGTTTTAAGCACTTTCTGGTATAGAGAAAGGCTTACAAATGTAACGATTCTTCCCCTGTTCCCAAGTGTCTAGACATATAACATATATACAGACATGCATATATAACCTAGACATATAACATGTATAAAACAAATGTGAATGCTATATTTGTTTTGTTCTTATATTAGGTGGGCGGGAAGCAGGCTGACTTATGATATTTTCACTTGTGTGGAGTGCATTAAACTGTTGGAAGGATACCTAGCCAGACAAGGACATTTCTGACATCTTATCTTATTGTGGAAAGTTGGAAGAACTTAAAAAAAAAAAATTATAACTGGTCTGAGGCTGCTACTATTGGAAGTAGTGGTAAAAGCTCTGTGAAAACATCTACGTCCATGTAGAGTGCTTCTGAAAACCTTGCTCTGTGCAATAAGCATAAATTGAAAGAATTGTTCTGCTCCTGTTCTTATTGTAAATAATAATGATAATATACTTCTGAAACACTTGTTTTCTGCAGAGTTCACTTAACAGTCAGTATTTCCAAATTCATTGCTCTGCATTGTTAGCAGTTAGTGTAATCACAACTGAATTGGTTAAGCAAACAAAAAGATGCCCCTCCTTTCTTTTTATAAAGCCAAGTATAAACTTGATGCGCAAGATAATGGTGAAGCAAGCATAGCATATTGTGACTGAGTCTATAACCAAGTAATCCTGATTTCAGTGCATGATATAGCAACCACGTAGGTAGGTCTGACTGAATTTGAGAACATATGTATTCATCATATGCTTGCTAATTATTAGAGCGATTATCTTGAAGATGGTCCATGTTATCCACAGCCAAAACCAGATATTGAATCAGCACAGTATTGTACATGTAAGACAGTAGTTATTATAGCAGATTTTTATCTCTCTTTCCTCCTCCCAGGTTTATATAAGTGTCTCTGGCAAAATAATAATTTCTGTCTTCATCTTTCTTTCACCTTATACAGGATATTCCCACAGACACTGTCCAATCTCACTTCCATACAGCCAGCACAGGCACTTTCACATTTTAATTTGCATTAAACTGGCAGATGCAGCCTGCATAGAAGTATTTTGCATTTTGTACAACTTCATGGTAGCCTGCTCTCTTATTCTGTGTTTATCTTGGGGGGAAAATAATGACAAGCTTCCCTTTTAAAACTGACATTTTATTTTCTTTGGAAGGAAAATAGTATATTTGGCTTCAATGGAAAATGCTTATTGTTCCTCTAGAAACTGCATTCTCCCATTCTATTCCACCTTTTCTGTGGTAAACCACCTTTTTTTTAGTCATAAAATAAACTTATCACTCCTGCCTGCATCCATTTCTTGCTATGAATTTGAATGGAGAAAATATAATTTTCTCCAATGTGTACTTCAGTCTTTGTACCCTATTTCAAAAAATCCATTCAAGGATACAATAATGCAATTATTTTTGTTTTCTAAGATGACATCCTTCTTAATAGTATTATATATCCTACAAAATCGTAATCAGGGTACTGAATGAATTTTCCTTTTTGTCTGTTTAGTGTAACTTAACAAATTCTACACGAGCTTTGTCAGAACTGAGCTAACCCTTAGTGATTATGTTATTTTTTTTGTTCATTTTTTTAACCTGTAAGCAGCACTATGTGCTTTAGTTTTCTGTTTCTTTCTACAAAGAATATTCAAGTATTGGCAAGACTGCAACATAGTGGTTATAAAGTTAAAGAAATTATTTTGCTTACTACTACTGCAGGGATACCAGCACTAGCTAATGTGATGGTATCGATGGAAGTGACAATAATTCAACAGGATTGCATAAGCGACTGAACTCTGCCATCTAGGTTAAATAAAATATCGGAGAACGGCAAATTGCATCACATTGTCAATATAGTCTTCGTTTGTGTCTGGTGTGTTGGTATTTGCAGTGATGAAGCTCCAGGCAGCCAGTTGGTTACAGATAAGTTTCACATTGACTGGGACTCAGTGCTTGTCAACTCTGATAATGTCATCGTAGCTCGATTTGATGGCAGAGGGAGTGGATTTCAAGGCCTTAAGATTCTACAGGAGGTCCACCGATGCTTAGGATCAGTGGAAGTGAAGGACCAAATAGCAGCCGTAGAGTACGTATGTGCAAACTTTTCTTCTCTTTTACCCTGCTTCCACCTTGATGAATAAGCATTTTTAACTGAAACTGCCCAGAATGTTTTCTTTGCCTAGTGAATACTGTTAATGTTTCTTTTTAATGCAGTTGCAAATTTTGAAACAATAATCTTTTCACTACAAACAGCAAATTGAAGGTCAAAGAGGTGTTTGCTTTTTGAGTTGGTGCCTCTCTTTGATAAAGCTGTCCTGTGTGCAATCTAAATATGCCATCTGAGCTAATTTGTATTTGTCTATGTTCCTTAGGAAAATTTCTTGCAGCGCACATGTTAATGCATTTCTGTTACAATATTTTAAGTCTATACAATAGGATGCTGCTCTCATTTCCACCACAGAGTTCTGGAGTAATCAAAGAAAGCAAATGGAGTTATAATGGTGTAAATGAGAGCAAAATGTGGGCAAATGCCTGTTATTTCTCATTTGCATTATCATTCTTAGACTGATAGAAATCCACCAGCTGCAGAAAGAGTCATTTCCCTCTGGAGTAATCCCACATGGTTTTGACAACACTTTACTAAGGGTGCACATGTCAAAATGGCTAATATCAAGGTCTGGATGGACTTTTTCTAGGGATTCTCAAGGAAAAACAGATTTTAAGCCAGATTGTTTTTCTTCTTTTGAAAGGGGTTGATACTTCAAACCATTGCATGAGTAGGCATCTGTCTCTGGCATGACATACCTTGGCAACAAGGCTCCTACTGTTCATGTTGGTCAGGAATGGGCTGTGTTGAGCAGAGCAATTAATCTTGCATGCATCCAGGTGACCCTTGCGAAGGGCCATCAGAAGCAGGCCATACGCTGTGCTGTAAGATCTGTGCTCTCTGCTGAAATACTGAGATGTTTTAGGCTAAACTACATCTGGCCTCTTTTTGGATGCAGTGCGTGGGAAAAAGGGAGGGTGCCCTTGGCTGAGAGGAGGTGCTGCAGCTGGTTTCGTCTCCTCAAAAGCAGTTGGATTTTGCCCTCAGGTTATTCTGTCTTTTCTGTATAAAATTCACCATTGCTGAGTAATGGCCTTGATGAGAGAATTAATTATTTGGATACTTATCTAGACTCAAGAAGTTGCTTTCATCTTACCTTCCTTTAGCTGTCTAAAAACTAGGCACCTAGTCAGAGCCACTCATTTAAGCTCTGGTCAGCGGAAAATTCTGGCATTTCTGGAGGGTGATTCTCCCCAGACTGAGAGAGGTTTCCAGTATGGGTGGGAAGATTGGCTGTTTGAGCGTGTCTTTCTTCTCGCCTCTAACTGAAGGGTAAATGGGCAATTTAGACAAGATGCTCAAATTCAAATACCTAAAGTTAGGTGAGATGAGTCCAACACCAACTGTTTGCCATATAGAGAAGGAATTAGAAAGCAAATCACATTTCCCAGTGCAATAATACTTTTATTGGTGTAGTTTGTTTTTCTACCTGATTTGCATGTATGACAATTCCTTACTGTACAGTTATTTTTCTCTACATACTAGATTTAACAAGTAAAATTCACCATTTTTCTTTACCAAAGTAAAAAAACCCAAACCTTTTTTTCTTGCAGATCACTATTGAAACAACCCTTCATTGATCCTAAGAGACTGAGTATATTTGGAAAGGTAATGTGCAAAATAGCAGGATGTATCTTCATGATTCTTTAAGAAAATACTATCAGTTCATAAACAAATATATTTATCTATTTTCCTAAGACAATTTCAGTTATTAAAAGAGGGAAAAAACCTGCCATAATTTACTATATGTTTTGTATATTAATTTTTTCTGAGAATGGGTATTTGAGATCAATCAGATCAGTTTTATGGTACTGCAGTATTTGTGTTTCAGAATCTGCAGGAGAAAGTATTTATGTGCTTTCATTAGAAATTTTCATATGGGCATAGATTTTGTGAACGTTTGTTTCTTACACTTTTACATTTGGGCTGCAGTTAAATTGACAACGTCCTTCTAAAACAACTTTTATATCTGAATGTTTTATTGACCCTTGAAGTCAGCTGAGTTACAGCCCTATGGTACTGTCAACAACTTCCTTTTTGCGCCATCTGCAAGGAATCTCGCCATTGCTGTTTTGTCAGCTGGCTTCACTGTGTGGCATGTTCTTGCCTCTAGCATGAGATAGAACAAGGCAAAGGCTTAACCTTTAGTAATAAACTAAATAGCATTTTACTGATGTCTATTAAAAAACAGCAATTAGAAACACCACATAGTTGCTGCTTCTTCTATGAACTAGCATGTGCAAACTTTTTTTTTAAGTGTTTTCTTAAAAATGAAGATGGTTTGTGCTTTTGACCTCAAAGCAACAACAAACCATGATCGAGTACCTAGACAAACCCCACAATCATCAACTCTAAGAGCAGCCTGCGTTCCACTGTGAAACCCCTTAGTTCCCATCCCTGTTCTGCTACTGACTTGCTGCATGGCCTCAGGCAAGGCATTTAACCTGCGTGTCTCTGAATGTGAGAATATTCATATTTACCTCCTGCATGGTAGCATTTTGAGGACCAGTTGATGTTTGTCAAGTGTATTGAAAACGAAATACTAGTATTAGCATTCCACGTGAAAGTGGCCTTCCTGAAAGATTTGAGCTCCTGCCACCCTCCTTGAGCTAAAGAAACTGTCATTGCAAGAATATCAGTAGCGTCAAAACAAGTATTTGGTTCACAGGGCCCGCAGCCAGAGATTTTTCAGTGAAGTATGTGTAAGTAGGGCTGATTCCATCCATCAGATGATCATGGCACACATTTCTATTCAGGTTTTAGTGCCTGTTACCAATGTACATGAAAGTACACATGCATATAAGCATCTACACTTCTCTATATCCTCTTCCCACAAATGTCTGAAAATATTATTTCTGAAATGAAATCTCTAAGCACCCTGAATTGCTCACTTCTTTCTGACTTCAGAAATTCTTTTCATTGCTACTTGAAAATTTCCACTTGTTTTCTGTAGGAGATTCAACAGTATCTTGTTTCCTAACAGTGACACGATGAGACAGTTACCATAGACCATCCATGTAACCATGGTTTTACATATCTGCCAAAGGCTACCCCCAAAATTTGTTTTCTTTCATAAAATATTATGAATGATGCTGTTCATGCATTTATTTTCTGAAAGAAAGATTGAGGAATGAAAAGTGGAAATGTGAGAAAGCAAAGAGGAAAAACTCGGAAATTCTATAAGCTTCAACACTGCTTTGAATTCAGGGAAATTCACCCTTTTCAAGTTAACATCTCAGAGTTGTTTTCTCCTGGCAAACAAAAATTCATAAAATTTGAAAGTCAGTTTTAGAATTAGGAAAAAAAAGTCTATTTAACAGCTTCCTAGGGTTAATTGTATTTCCCTCCACTCTGCTTATTTTAGAGTAAATTAAAAATCTTCTTTAAAACTCATTTCCTTTCTTCTATGTACAACAATGTGATAGGAAAATTCTTTTTTTTCTTTCTGTGCATTAAATTGGGCTTACTGATGGAAATAGAATGTACAGTATGCTTGAAAATAAGATGGCTTTGGAATTGCTTAATGCTGATCTCATAAAGCTGGGCTCATGCACACTGTCATGGAGCCCTTTAAGGGGTTTTAGAACTATACAGAAATAAAATTCTTCTCACAATCAGTAATGTAAGCTAGGCACAAGAGTAACAAGACTGTCCAGCAGGGCACAGTGTGGAAAATACCTTCTTCTGACTGCCAGGCAACCTGCCAATGCCACCTTGCTCATCTCTGTGAGGGGTACAAGCCCAAGTGATGCATGATCCCAGGGTCTTTCTGAACTGTTACACAGCGAATTGTGCTTCCATGTAGTTTGCATTTTTGTCATGGAAGTAGAAAGAGAGCTGGAAAATAAGTTGCAACTTCACAGCCAACCAGCCTCTTGAAAATACGGCAATTCGGTTGTAACCACAGAAATCCAACCGATGAGTGAGGCACCATATATCCTTGCATCAGAACATATGAACTATTTTCTGCATTGTCATCGTGAAGTGCTTCTAAAAATGTGATCTCACTGTGTAATGTTTTTGTCCTGGAAAGCCTGGCTGGAAGCAAGGGCACAAGCACAAAGGAAAGAAATTCCCAGGAGAATTAAACCAAGCTCTTAATGAATACAGGGCATAAATAATAAATAACCAGGCAATAGCTATCCTAGGATTAAAATTGTGCTGTGGAGCTACTGGGAAAGACACAAACAGAATATTAAACAAAATCAAAAGTAGAGACCCAGAGGCAGAGGAAAGTTGCTATTCTCTTAACTCTTTGAATTATACAAGTTATCGGTGCCCACTCCAAAATTCTTTCTTAGGTGAAATCTACTCCTGTGCATGGACAGTTCTGGGCAGCTCTTGGCCTCCTGGGCTGGAATTTCTAAGAGAAAGGGATAACTCAGTTCCGCACAGCCCCTTGAAAATCCAGCTCTTATTCTGTATTTCCTTTAGTGTGTCTGTTCGCATTTACTATAGGTTGATTCCAAAGAACACTCCTCTTGGCTTATTTTTCTTAACTAAGGTTAAAGGATTTTCAAATATTCCCATTCTTCCACAGAAATCATCTATTCATTAAATATTTAGACATGAAGAACAGGAGCAGTCAGGATTCAAAAAAGTTCATGAGAAAACTCTGTGAGCATTTGACACATAATATTCTTCTTTTGGGTTGGCTGGTGTTTTACATTTTTCTTTTCCCTGTCATGGGCTAATTTCTTCTTCCTGGAGTGTGTTGTGCCAAACACAAGACAATAACAACAAAAAAATACTTGGAAAAATCAATTTTCCAGCACTGATGAAGGGAAAACAAAGATGGCAAATAGAGAAATTTGAAGAGCCCATAATATATGAGAAAATCATTGATCCCAGACTCCACAATTCAGAATTTCATTTTCTGTGGGTCTAGAATGATTATAGGTGTGCAGATACGGATTGCCAGTGTCATTCCAAAGAAATCTGTGGTCTCAAGTTAAAGCTTTCATGTTTTTATGCAAAGCGAAGCTTTCATGACTCTCTTTTGTGTCACAACTCTTCCCAGGGAGGTGTATTATAGACTTTGCAGAGGAGATGATGAAGAGATGTGCTATAAGGACAGCTGCCCCCCTTCTGCCCCATCTCTCCCAGCTTCTTCATGCTGTCTGCGCTCCCTGCTTTGTAACACAGCTGCCTGATGGGTGCTCTTGTGGCCAGAAAGTGCATCCAGAGATTAGCATAATATTGAGCAATGTTTATTTCTGCAAAGCAGTGCAGGATCTGTACCTCTCTGTGGGATATTTGACAATGCTGTAGCAGAAACCTCTTTAATAGCAACAGGATTCAATCTGTGAAGGTTTAAGTGTCAGGGGGAGGACATACCGCAATCAGTTCACAGGTTTCCCCCATACCCATACTGTCTGTCCTGTCAGCAAAATGCTCAGTGTATCCTGCTAATTAGCAAATATCTACATTAAATACATCAAAAACTGAGTACAAATCTTCCTGTCTAGGCTGTGTTCCCAAAAGCCGTACCTTCATTTTTTGTTTTGTTTTCTTTTTTTTCTGTAATTTTCAAATCTTTTACTAACTATAGGCTAGTCTGCCATCATGGATTTATGGAGCTTAAACTGAAATACACTCATTATTATTAATTGCATGGTTTAAAGATCACGACCAGGCTGTATGAGATCTTTATTCACTCTTAACTGTAGGTTTGCATTTCCTTTAAAAGCAATTCTTGCAGATATAAAAACATACTGTAAAATGATACTGTAAGATTAGCACAATGGCCTTTAACTTTATTGTTGCTAAAAAGAAATGAATAAACAAAAATCTCAATATCATTTCCATTGTTAGGGATACGGTGGCTACATTACATCAATGATCCTGAAATCCAGCGAACGGCTCTTCAAGTGTGGAGCTGTGGTGGCACCAATTACAGATATGAAGTTGTATGGTGAGTATTCCCTGCCCTATCCCTCTGTGATAGTATATTGAAAATATCTTTTACTCATGGAGCTACTATTCATTTTAACTAAGGACAGATAATGTAGCAACATCAACTAGATTTCACCTCACTGTCTCGTTCTCTCCTTTAAATGAAAGGGCACCTAACACTGGGACAGTTTACCAAAACATGCAACAGATATAATATTATTAACACCACTGATTTTTGCAAAGGAGTTGTGTTTCCCATTTCCCACTGAAATTCAGTCAGGTACCTCATTTCCTAAGAATCTAGGTATATCAGCCTGAATCAAGATTTATAACAGGAACAAATCTTTTAAGGTTAGTGAATTCCTTACGATGTCAACGATGTCATCATTCAGTCGCAGGATATTTGGTTCTGTATGTGAAGTTTTGGGCACAGGCTATGAACTGTGGACTGTGATACACAGGAAATCAGACCAGGTTACTTTAACGGTCTGTTAGCCTTTTCTTTGGTTTTTGGTCTTTTGTTTTGGGTTTGGGTTTTTTGGGGGGATGGCGGTTTGTTGTTGTTGTTTGGGTTTGGTTTTGGGGTTTTTTTTAACCATTTAAAAATGGTTTAAGTGGTACATTTAAATGGTACATTTAAATGGTACATTTTGGTTTTAAATTAACATCTCTCTGTTGACTTTATGGCTTAAATAGCTTCTCCTGACTCTAGGTCAGAACTGATGAGTTTTAAAATAGAAGTAATTTTGATGAATTCACAAGTTTTTGTTTTTACTTTCACAGCATCAGCTTTTTCAGAAAGATACCTTGGTATGCCATCAAAAGAGGAAAATACCTATCAGGTAAGTTAACATAAACAATTAATTTAAAATGACCATCTTACTCTTAAAATGCAATTCAGTTACACCTTTGTGTGTGTTTGTTTACTAGGCATCCAGTGTATTACACAATCTTCATGGTTTAAAAGAAGCAAATTTGCTAATAGTTCATGGGACAGCTGACAGTAAGTATTTACAGATAAAATTACATTTGGAGTCAGAGGTTTTTAATAGGCAGGCATTCAAAGACTGATTAGGCACACACCTAGCAAGTACCTTTTTAGTTTCGTTATCCCTCCGATAGGATTTTTTATTTCAACTGTCACTTCTAACTCTAAACTGATGGCACTTTGCTGAATATTTGTACCTTTTAGGTGCTGTATGTTCTAGTTTGTTTAAATCTTGTGGACCACCGTCTTGCTAGTGAAAGGTATTATATGAATTATTAATAGAACAACATGCATTTTTAATGGTATTTTAAATTCATAGAGATTTTGCAATTGAAGAAAGAATTATCAGTACAGTTGGTGAAGTACAGCACCAAATGGGAAGTTAAACCTTTCAGCTAATTAATTACAAGGTAGTGCCAAAGCATCTGAAGCTGAAGCTATAGGGAACCTTTTAATAGCACCAATACTTTTAGCAGTAGTTTAAGACAGCGAATGAGCAAAACAGAGTGAGTTCTAGCACTTTAAATGGAATCATGAGATGTGTCAATCAAGAGATAATTTGTAAGTACAGATTTAAATTTAACTGCAGTATATTTTTCTAAACTTTCTTAACTGACATAGGTTTAAAGAACAAGTTTCAATGCCGGCACAAATTACAGTGCTGCAACAAGCTCCTCTGTACAGATTCACATGCATACTTCTTTCCCTGGCATTTTCCTGGTGAACGTGGGATAACACAAGGTTTCTTACTCCTCAGTCTGGAGGGATAAGTACCTGGCACTGACAAGGGCTGAGGTGAGAGTGCCCACATGCACAATTGGCACAGTGAAGATGGCACCCACCAGCCTGTCACCCTAGTGTAACTTGTCACAGCCGTGTTATGGATCCCAAGTGCAATCAGAGGGATGCAAACACTGTCCAGTGCTTCTTCCCAGAGCAGGGGGTAGGGGGCAGAGGAGATATACTAGGTGACTGAGCAGGCATGAGGGTCTCAGACTTTGCTGATTGTTAAAGGCAGCAGCAATTTCTGCCCCACTGAACTCAGCGCTAGAGGGAATTGGGACTCTGATAGATGTCTGAGCAATACAGTGTGTTCAAGGCTAGGACTCTGATTGCCTGCTGCCCTTGCTTAATATCACATCTAGTGACACTGCCCAGCCCACTTGCAGCCTAAGCTCTGCAGGGTTAGGACATGGTAATAAAGTTGCCTGTTTTTACCACACAAAGATTAAGTTACTGTTATGTTGCAGAAAGTCCATTACCTAAAGAGGTGTGGGCTGTAATAACCCTGTGCAAGCAGTAGAAAATCCAATGTGCTTTCCTTTAACACAATTATAAACTGTCATGATGTTCAAACAGAATGGTTTTACACACCTCTAAACTATCACAGTGTGTGTAAATCAAGGGTAGAGAGAGGAGTCCTCACAGAGTGCCTGGAAAGCATGGCTTCCCTTGGGACTTCCAGCTCCTGCTCCAAAACCTCTGCTGTTACACCCTGCATTGCTGTAACTGGTGGGGCTGTGTGCTTCTGACCAGACAGATAGTCAGCTTCGGATCTGGTAATTACAGAGGTTGGAAATGCTTTCAGTCAAAGCTGATTAACAGGTAAGTATTTCATATTAGCGTAGCTTTTTCTAATAATATCCAAACATTGTTGTCTTGCAGCTAAAGTCCACTTCCAGCATTCAGCAGAACTAATTAAACATCTAATAAAAGCTGGAGTTAATTACACTATGCAGGTATGTGCAGCTGTGACATTTGCTATGAACATAGTTCAACATTTAACCTCATATTGCTATTTCTTCCCTGAGAAGGATCCTCCCTACCACAACACACCAGTGTTACCTCAATTTGCAGTTAGAACTCCATTTAATCCCATTTTCCTTACTGTTAGTGTGGATGTCAAGAACCGTATCTTCTTATCGTTCTTCTGGGCTCTTTCTCCTCTCTCTTATCTTTCTTTTTCCCACCTGTTTATCCTACAACGCTATACAAAGTGCTTTAGAGTCCATATGCACTCTTTGTAGTATGGAGATATCACTTCTTTAGTCCCTTTTTACCTAAAAAAGTATTGGGTCACATAAAGCTCATTTCCCCTTATTTTCGACATTTAAATTTATTAAAAGGCAGCTAAAAGGCGAGCGCGCTGTTCCCTCTCTCCATAGCCATGCGGAGGGTGAGGGTGCTGTGAGGGACGGGCTGGGGAGAGCAGGGCAGGGCGTGCTGCTGAGGTACAGACTTGCACAGGACCCACCGCAGAGTATGTGGCTGTTGCTGGCTGAGGGTCCCCATTGCATTAAACCTTCTTGAATATCTTAGATGATGTGGTTTTGGGTCACTCCTCCAAATATCTCTGATGTTACACATTGCAGACCTCGACCTTACTGAACCTTATGTGAACCTGTAGTTTCCACTGAAGCATGTGAGCTCACGTCAGGGAGGAGGTGGTAACAAGGGGGTTAGCATCACTTATGAAGGGAAGAGCACTTTTATGTATGAAATCTGGGTGGGGTAGGGCCTGTTCCAGCTGTCACTGTGATTTCAGCTGAGGTGATGTGAAGGCCTGTGGAGAGAGGAAGAAGCAGGAATGATGGAGGTCTCTCAGAAAAGCCCTGTTGAACTGTTCTCATGCAACCTTGCGATAACCTGAGTTTGAGGAAGCAGCTGACGCTTTTTGCCTCAGGCCACCGCAAGTCTCTTGTCCTAAACCCTGTGGCCTGGATTTCTTCATTCAGCCTGCAAATTTTTGTTCAGCCTCACTTGGAGAAATTTTCAGGGGAATTTGAATTGAGATAAAAATGCCCACATCCACCCTAGGAGAGAGAGATGATGGGCTTTAGATAAGATAGGAAGATAGTTAAAAATATGAATAAAAAGGTTTTTTGCTGAACACTTAGAAGCTGAAATGTTGAGAGGTCCCTAAAAGCATGAGGTAATTAATCCTCATTGACATTAATGGGATTTGGATGCCTAGACACTATTGAAAATGCCAGCTATGTAAACTGTTGTAAGCACAATGACTGAGAATATAAATTTTTTTCTCTTCTGCAGATCCCACTGCAGTGGTTATTTTATGTAAGTTCAAATTCCAAGAGAATGAGCTTTACTTTGAGTTTTATTAGCTTTCCTTGATGCCATAAAACTAATGTTATCATCCTGTTGTCATCTAAAACATTTTGAAGATCAGAGAAAGAAAATTAGAGCCCTAAATATTTGAAAAGCCTTTAAAAAACTATTTACTTTTTTCCTTTCTCCTCTGCTAGATCTACCCGGATGAAGGTCATAACATTGCTTCTGAGAAAAGCAAATATCACCTTTACAGCACAATCCTTGGGTTTTTTAGTGCTTGTTTAAAGGAGGAGACACCAATTTTACCACAGGAACCTGAAGAGGATGAATAAGGAAGCCTATTTGTGTTGTACTGAAGGGGACTTACTTTGCGGCTCAATAAAACCTTAAATAAAAGTGACTGTAAGATTGCAGATTCTGCAGAAGCTCAAGGGCAGCTAAAGGATATCACAGTGGAACAGCACATTTACAGACAATGAGCTAATAAACTGGAATTCGACTACAAAGTCCAAACATATTACCAAGGGACAAAACCTTTACCTTTGTGGAAGGTCAACAGTTGGTTACAGTTTCCTGGAAGAACTTAGTTTTGCATAAGTGTAGGGTTAGTGCATGTTTGTTATGTTAAGCCTCACTGTTGGTTCTGTAAGTGGTTGCTCGTTTTTTAATTTAAATGCACATCTTTATTCATCTTTGCATAATGCACAACCTATCATAAGTATTATGGCCACTAATATTTCAAAAGGTGAGCTGCAATCTAACACTTTACTGTAATGTTACAATAAGTGCAATTCTTTCGCTGTCTATTACACATAAGAAACCACAGAGATAATAAAGGGCACGATATTTTCTCTAGTTTCTGCTCAAAGGGGATATATTGTCTAGTGCATCATACAACATTGAAATTGAAAATGAGTTTTGTTCCCAATTTCAGCATTTACTATTATTACTGTACCTACTAGTAACCAATAAGGGACTTTTTGGTAGTGTACTCTTGGTCTTTATGTATATACCCAGGACTCCCTAAGCAGAAAATCTTTCTGAGCTTGAAGAATTTTTTCAAGAAGTAATTAATAGCTGTATTTAAAACAATATCTGCAATTGAAATCTTTCCCCAGTCCAAAATGTATCTATTGTTTCCTTAAAATATGTTTGAGTTCTGTTTTGGTATTGTTTATAGTAGTTAATAGTTTGCTGGTTACACTCTAATTTTAGAATATGCTACTTTGTCACATGTAAATTAGATACATAAATATTAAATTATAGTTTCAGATAAAGAAAATTTATTAACAATGTATAATGCCACTGAGTAATACTTTACTCCTCAAATGAAGACATATTTTGTATAGTGCATCTTCCTTTTCTTCCATCTGGTCTCAGATGTAATTCTAGTGTTCATCAAGGTGGCCACGTAGCTGGAACACGCCATTAGTTTTTATTCCAGGGCTGCTCATTAAATCTCTTGCAACAGGATTTAGCTTCAACAGCATCACAAAGAAATGAAATGTTTTTCATTCAAGGCAAAGGAAGCTCCTGACAAGTTAAATTTTATTATTTATTCAGAGGGCGAGCCCCTCATACATCCATTTATTTGCCAAGGTGAATTACAGCAATAGGAATTGAAACTATGAAATAAACAAGGCAGCCAGTTTGGGTTTGCAGAATATTAACTCTGATCACTGAAATCAAGTACAATGTTGACTTAATTTGAGGTATCTTCCTGAAGGCATGTGAAAACCCTTGACAGATGCTGTGCCACTTATATGAGAATAGCTGTAGTTTTTTTCTTTGTGGACGTATTCCAAATACTTTCCTACCCAATTAAGGTTTCATTTCTTGCAAGATGAAAAAGAAAGTAATTTTTTGAAGGTAACTATACTATTTAAGATGCGAAGTTCTGCATATTTTATGAAGAATGGGAATTGTTTTTAGTGTAATCAAAAATCACCTGAAGCTTTTTACTCATTACTTTCTTCTGGAATATTTTCTTTCACATTTAGCACTTTTTTATGATTCAAATAATTAATTTGTTTGAAAGGTGTGGCTTTATGGAACACTGGAAAGTCTCTGTCTTTTAATGTTTAGTATTTATCTTGTTTTATTAGCAATGTTTAACTATTTTTCAATTAGTTTAATACAATTTTAATGTGCAATGATATCTTGTTTGGGTCCCAGTGTCACCACAAAGCATGGCTTTGTTTTGTGGTATTTATAGTACATATGGAGTACATATGTATAGTATAAGTACAGTAGATATGTATGGAGGCTACTATGTGCACTACAATAAGACCATACAAAACAACAGAAAAAGTAAGAGAAGAATTCAAACAAGGTTTTGCAAATCCTGTTTTCTATAGAGGAGCAACATTTTAAAGTCTTCTATTGGCTGGGACTTCTAGATTGTGATTTTATAAATTACACCCATTACTTAATAAAAGCTCACCTGACAATACGGATGCTTTTTCTAACCAAACACAGTAAATGAGGTCCTAATCCAGTTGAATTCAATGAGGCGTTTTTCCCAATTTGGGCCAAATGCACACGAAGAAACCACAAGCTGCACACATTGGGCATACCGCATGGACTCGGCCTGCAGAGGCTACGTGAAAAGGCTAATTCTTCTCAATATGCGCTGCCTCTTTCTCTGCGAGACAGCCACTATGTGCTCATATTTACTACGTTTCACATATTTAGCCTTTAAGTTACCTGCAAAAGAAAACAAACAAGGCTTGTGTCTCAGCAATAGGATTATGTGTGTGCTCAGCAAATATGTTATCCCAGATCTGTGGAACCCACACCCTGTCTCCTCCTTTCCCCATAGCTCTCAGTTTCAGGCCCCCATTCCCTACTCTTTCTACCCCAGCATCGCACCTCCAATTTTGATCAATTTACCTGAATATGAAGGTGGCATAAGGACATGGCTTCTGTAAGAATGCTTTTGCCAGGAGTGGTATGTTTAAAAAGTGTGCTATCTGAAATCTGGGCTATCTGGGTGGAAATGTGGTATGCTTTTAATGGGTTTAATATTTCTCACACTGTCCTACAAATACAGGTATTTTTATATAAATGTGTATATGAGGGTGAGCATCAGACCCAGATTAATTGGTTTTACTGAAATTTTTATGTGAGTTAAATTGAGATATTGCTAAAGTATTTGCAGATGCAGCCTCTGATTCTAATTAGACTAAAGAGTTTGGTGCAAGGGGTATCTCTACTCTTGCTAACCTGTTCACACTGGAATATTTCTTCTACTTACAGCACAACTGAATATTGTTGTCTATCAGATTCTACATACATAACTAATGGCAATCACTCATTAATTAGTCTATGTGATCTATAGTATTGATCAAGAATTAGTACACACTCCACAGAAATGGCATGAAAAGTGTAGATTTTTCGTAGCTTGTCCATTGTTAAGCACTGTGATGGCATTTAAGTCTGAAAAAATTACTGTTTGATTCAGCTGTCCTTAAAATATGACACTTACTAGACTAGACCTATTAATTTATGGAAAGCTAGGGAATCAACGTATCCATTTACTGCTTGCTACAGCTTATCTCTGCCTTCTTGATTTCCTCTCTCCTTTTTCTGCTATTAGGACTTGCAAAATCTATGAAACCTGTAGGTCATATTGAAATTTCAATTATATTACAAGATCGGGAGTAACTGCATGTCAATTGGAATATTTTTTCCAGATTGTTGAGTACAAAGAGAGGCTGATTATTTTTAAATTCATTTTTTTAATCTTTTTGCAGCGAGGACAGAATTATTTATGACCTGGTTTGATCAACGTCTGCTATGATTTGCTATAACCAACTGCTCATTGTCCCAATGTTTTTGGCATATGTAGATCTACCCATATCTGAAAATGAAGATGATTGCCTCTGTTCTCTCAGAGGCACTTGTTTTGAGTATGGAGTCAGTTAGGTTCATTTAGTTGAGAAATTGTGCCTTTTAAGACAGAAGAGCTTGTGTTTGATCTGAAGCCAGAGGTTCTCCATGGAAACTTGGGAGTGTTGAGTGTCGGCTCCTTAATAAAATGCAAAGGATACAAGGTGTAACCTAGTATCCCTCCTTGCAGGTTTATTAGATGTTACTGAAGAAACTGAAGCAAGAGGAAGACTGGCCCAAAGAGACTGAATACCAGTTTCTTTTGCACAGCCTAAAAACACATAGGCAAGGTGCAGTGGTCCTAGCATTTTATGTTTACTTCAAGTAACTCCTGCTGTCAAGTCGGTTGCCTCTGGGGAAGGAAGAACCTCACTGGTATTGATTACCAGTGCATCTTCTTCAAAACATTTTTCAGTGCCGTTAAGATCGCTCCTCTTTTTCTTTTGAGTGATTTCAAGAGTACTTCAGGGAATGGGGAGCTCATGGGATGTGGCTAAGGAGAGTCACAACTTCCAAGGTGCCTGGAGCTTTGAAAAGAAAAAAAAAGGATTTAGTTAAACTTCTATCTGTTGCATTTCATATATGAAAGTCGAGGAGGAGCCTGGCTTCAAGGAGGTAGGTGGATGACAAGTGTTGGTGATTCACTCACCAGGAGGTAATACAACATACAAACCTAGTACCAAAATTTTGCAGTGGTAAGTAAAAAAAATGCCTGTTTTCTGATGCCTGAAAATTACAGTGCTGTTAGATTAAGTGGATTGGGTATTTGGATAGAATTAAGGAAATTAAACCGCCTGAGTGTATGCAGTCCAAAGTTTCCATTGAACTTGGGACTAGACTTCTTGCCTCTATAATTAGTTTAGAAATCCAATATCCTACCTTTACAGAAGTCTAACTGAACAACAACAAAATTGATTGAATAATGGCTGTACTCCATGAGAACACAAATGATATGTACAATTTTTTTTAATTAAAATATCCCATAAAGTGCTAACAGCCCATTTTTAGATTTCATGACCAAAGAAAAAAGAAAAAAAAAATAAAAAAGCTTCTGATTGATAAAACCAGCAGAGGCAATATAATTGGTAGGAGGATACTCGGGAAATATTTCCCTAGGGAAAGTGCTTAGAAAAATATTTTCTACTAAAGTGTATTTTGTGTCATAAGTGAGCTCAGAGTACAGCTGTCGGGGGTGGTTCTAAGAGACTTTAGATGTTGACATACAGCTGATGTCCAGAGGGCTCAGGCAGGGAGCAGCCACCATGGCAGGTGGTGCCGTCCTCCACCCAGCACAGAGCCTTTGCAGCTTTCTGTAGAGGAGGATCATAGTCTGTGAGTTAAGTCCACCACGGTCCCTTCTGGATCCAGAACAGTGGAGCAGGAATGCAATTGATAGGCAAAGACATGAAATTGTTACAAGAACAAGAAAAATATTTTTAAAAAATGGCTAAGCAGTATGGTGGTCTTGCTATTCTCCAGTTAGTCAAAGGTGAGGGTGGGGAGCTCGGGCAGGGCAGTCGGTGATTGACTCAAACGCGCTCCAGCTGAGAGACCAGCTGGCAGAGATTACAGCTCCGGCAGTGTCTGTAAATGCTCTAACAACAGTGAAGAAAAGGAAAGGGGTTATATGCATGGACAGAATTTTTTGTCTCTGTTAATATCACGGAAGAGTTGCTTTAATAAAATGGGCAGATCCTTCCAAAATCTTAACAAAGAGCAGAACGAGCCTGAAGAAGCACACTGGTTTGTTCCAGCAGTGGTGCCTGTCAGCCTTTTTCTGCTATATGCATTTAACAGATAAAAATGTGTAGGATCCATTCTTGAGAAGGTTTTCAGCACCATTAGGAGAGAGGTAAGAAAGAAGAGTGTTGTGAGGAGACAAGCAAAGAGACATTTTAGTGCAGTATGTTGCACTACTCAGAGCTTTCGCTCTAAAATAAAGTGGTGTAGCGTGTACCACAAAACTGGTAACCTTAGAGACAAATGTAGCTAACGCTTGATTCAATAAACTTTCAAGTAAAGCAGGAGAGCCAGAACATGCAGTTATTTTCACAAAAGAATGATGAATTACTTGGTTTCTTATGGATTTTTAGTCCTGTGTTTAAGTTTAAATTATATCCTACATTTCAGATAGTTATTATAAGGTAGGAATTGTTAAATATAATTCCACATTTGAAATAAGCAGTTACAGTGAAATCTTTTGTTTTGCAAAACAGTGCAAATTGTTATATTTAAAGCTATTCATGTTGTCAAGTTAACTGTTCTTCCTTTTGGGTTTTACTAGACTACATTTGTTGGGCTGATGGGTTGACTTTTTTTTAATTGGAATGGAAATTGTACTGAACTTGACAAAGGGGCTTATCTGTTTTTGTAAGGATTGCTTGTGGAAATACAGTCAATCTGAATACCAGTGAAATATTTGAAGGAAGTTTTATAGAATATCATATGAAAAATATGCATTACCCTAGGAAGCCAAGGACCACAAATGAAGGAACAGGTACAATCATTTGGCAGTGTAATCGGAATTAAGCAAGACAAAAGAAAAGGCAGCGTGGAAAATTGACTTAGACAGACATTTCAGGCTGAAAAGGAGCACCGTGAGACAGAGTATCAAATTTTGTAGCTTTGCTTTATCCTACATTTTTGGGCTCAAGAACTTGTATCTGAGATTGGGCTGAAGCAAGGTTGTGGTCAGATTTTTTTCAACAAGGACCTGAGTGACTATCAGTACATTTTCTTTACTTAAAATAAATAAATAAATAAATCAAAGCCCAGAGTGTAAGCTAAGAGCTTAGGAATGGCAAATTGGAAAAGCAGGACATTCAGCTAATTGCAACAAGCAGCACAGTGCTTCATGAAGAGGCTCACCACAGTGGGAAAACAGAGCAAGGTGCTATTTACCCTGAGTGAAGAAATTGAAATGTGGTTCATAAATAACATTTGGGTGAGACTCTTCTCTGTCTTAATATGGTGTAGTAAGAATAGGATGGGAAGGTTTAATTCCTTTGGTATGCTAATGAGTATTCATTAATTATAGCAGAGACCAAAATTGTGATGCTGAGTGCCAAATGCATCTGGTGCTATGTAGATGCACAACGCAGCATCTGACAAGACTCTGTCAGAGTCTTCTCTTAATGGATGACTTGCTTTCCCGTGTCACTAGAGAAGAAAGAGTTAAAGAGCACCCCTGGGGGGTAGGAGCCCAAAGGCCTCCTTGGGAAAGGGGGGAGAGGAAGGGAGCGGTGTGGTTGAAAGGAGACCCTCCTCCTCTGCTTGTCCTCCCTGGGGAACAGGGAATCTTTCAAAGGAAGGGTGATATTTGAGGTAGGAGGAAGCTGGTTCTCAGATCTCCTCTCGTGCCCTTATGGGGCTGTTCTGGAGAGGGTGGGTGATGAAATCCTGCTCTTCAAAGGGAGAAAGGACAGAGCGGAGTTTCCTGAAGTGGGCCCGGGGATGCGCTCGTCACCCTGAAGTGTTTGGGAAGTAGGTGGTGGTGAGCCATGTGGTGCTTGATTGTGGGAGAGGGCAGCCCCTCCAGTCCTTCACTCGCTGTGTGCTCGGCAGGGAAAGAAACCTTGGTGGAAACCACACCGGACCCGCGCTTCTCTACCCTGCCTTGTGAACCAGCGAGAGGCAGAGCGCTGTGAGGGAGCTACTGCTTATCCAACTATGGATCAGTTATGATTTTTTCCTCATTCTTAATACCATTTTATGTTTTCAATAATTATGTTTTTTTCTCTGAGTCTTAAGACACATCACAACTTTACATATATCAAACCAGTTTTACATTTTAACTGGATCAGTGTGTATGTGTGTGTGTGTGTGTGTGAAAGCAAGTAGTAGCAATTTAAAATGCAATAGGTGGGGTTGTGAAACTCTACAAATGCCCCCTGAGAGAAATCTGTGTAAAGCAGAATAGGATGTCTGCTACCCAGTATAGGAACAAATAGGGCTGACTGGAAGGAGGAAGCTTAGAAATTTCCTGCAAAGAAAATTTTGAATCTGCCTTTTATTCCAAACAGGGCAAAACTGAATGAGGGAATAAATAAATAAATAAACTCAGGAAACCTTCGAGTCTGACTTAAATAAGATTTTAAATACAAAAAAAAAATGGAGTTAAAATGAAAATGCTCCTGAAAAAACAGTTTTCTGGGTTGTTTCTGTCCCCCAGCCCCCCAACACTTGTTTAAAACAGGAAGAGACCAGCAATCTGCTGTCAGGCTGGTCTTTGACAAGTCCAATCTGCTATTCTTTGGCAAAGTTTCAAAGAAATGCTTTGGTGAGGAGAGGAGCACGGTCCTTAAATGCAAGCTGTTGTGGATGGACTAGGCAATAGTGAATTCTCAGTAAGGGACCTTCATGTGGAGTATCTGAAATGTTCAGAACCTCAAAGACCCTACTTGAGGCGTGGCAAAAGAGAACTACAGCTGAACTGAGCTACCGCTGAACAGAAGGCTTCCCCCTCCTCCCTTTGATTGGGGCATTTGACCACTAAATCTCTGTTCAAACGTAAGGACTTAAATTGTGAGTCAGGATTGCTTATGGAAGATATTTCCAGGTCATTACTATTCTACAGTTAACTGTTAATATTATTATGCCCACCAAAAGTGGGTAATGGGCAGAGGCAGCAGATATTTTGGCTCTTGCTCTAACAGGGAGGCACTACAGCCTTGGGAGCCACCCCCTGTGTGTTACTCGTACCCACAACCGATGACACACGCAGTGGTGGAGACCATGCTTAAGATTTGTGACTTAATTCTTAGATTTTCCCTCTGTATAACCGTTTTACAAAAGCATTCTGGGTCTGGTGGTGGGAGGGGGCATGGCAGGGAAGGTCCATGCCGTGGTCTTCTGTTGAGGGGAGCAGATCACTTAAATGCTGGCTGAAGCCACTCCTTTCTTCTGTAGAAAAGCTGTTACCATGTTCACAAGGATATGCTGCAACAGGCAGTTCAATAATATTTATAAGCAGGTTTTGAAATATGGTGATGGCAAGGCAGAGAATTGTGTGGTGCATCTTTTACATGTGATCCTTAAGGCAGCAGAACTGTCAGAGCTAAACGTGTGTTTTGGAAAAACAGCTTCCATGCTTAAATGGCATGTGGTGCTTTGACTAGAAACATTGCTGTGGGTAAGTCCCATAAATATGGTATATTTTAGAAATATTTCAGGTTTATAAATGATAACTTTTCTGTTAAGGATTGGTTTCCTATCACATTCAAAGTCTGTGTACATACAGTTATAGCTAGATTCTCCATCTTCCCAAAGAAAACCTTACTGCTGCTGTGCTCAAAGTCTTGTTTATGTGCAAGGAGGAAACACCTCGCATATAAAGACGAGAACTTATTGTTAGTATATCAGTAATACATACCTCCTCCTGATCACAACACTTATTAAGCATTGGGGACTGTGGTATCCTCACCTGGGTACAATCAGAGCAAGAGCAAATCTTGTCTGCAGGGACAACGTCTGGGGGAAAGGAGGGGTGCGATTTTGATGGGGGGCTGGGTTGGCTGCTGCTGCCAGCAGCAGGGAGCCGAGGGGAGGTCGGGCTCTCGCCTCTCCTGCCTCTGCCCCTTCCCTTCCTTGGGCTCCTGCAGCACCCCCTCAAATGTGTTGGGTGCTGCAAATTAAGAGCCTCTACCCATTCCCCACCTGCTCCAGACACACCTTTTTGCTCTCCTGAGACTTGTGTGCAATGCCTGCCTTTTATGCTGGGTTGTTGGCTCTGCTCCCAGGGCAGAGCCTCTGCTGGGGTTTTCAAAGGCTCAGCAAAGCCCCGGGCTGTGTAACACAGGGTTTACACCATGTGCCCGCCTGCCATGAGCTTGTGAGATGCCTTCGCTACACGTGGGATGAATCTCTGTTGCTCTCCCTACATCTGTAGGGACAGACACTTGAGCTATGTCTGCGGATTAGTCACTATAAGTAATGCCTTCCTGCCTATATAACACTTATCTTCCCTGCCACAGCTCATTGCGTTTTTCCTTAATTGAATTTGTAAACTTTCTGGGGTGGTTTGCACACAAACACTGGGTGCTGCTGCGTCTCACTTTGAATTGGGTTGAGTGTGCTGCTGAGGTGCATATTAATAATTAATGTAAATCTGCAGTAGCCCTATGGGATAATGATGCCCAGTGTGTTTGTGCAAGGGTGGTAAATACTTCCGTGCATGTTCTAGTTATCCGCTGTGGGACATGATACAAATCCCATAGCTCTTACTCATTTATTTATTTTTTGTGCCTTCAGAGAATGCAAATTGTGAATTTATTTTGGGAGGACTGTAAAATTGCAAATCCCCCATGAGCTAGGCGGTTGACCTGCAAGCAGGGTTGTTGCATATGCCCTGCATGATGTCTTTCTAGCTGAAGTGGTAGTGTCCTCAGAGCCTGCCAGTAAGGACCTGTCTTTGCCAGCTGCTTGATACTGGAGAGGATGAACCGCTCGTCCTGTGCTTTGCCTCTATCGAGGTGATGGATTAAGGGTATCTGCCATATCTGGCCCCTTCAGTCTATGACAGATGGAAAATAAAAAGCAAACCCACCTCTTCTGATAACTCAATTTAGGATTATGGTTTTGATGACAAAATAATGCAGTCAACCTGAGGATTTGAAAAAAAATTGAGTGATAAGCATCTACTTTTTGAAAAAACAATATCTTTTATAGTTTAATCCATCTACAAAGCTAACTTTGACTGTCAATTAGCATTTTTCAGCATATCAGTTTTGGTTCCTCTGTAACTGTCATAGTGTGAGTACGGCACCCTGGGAAGGCAAGAGAGCATATCTCGGAAATACTGATATGCAAACTGCATTATAAAATATGGCTAGCGATCAGTTTGAAAGATTTAAGAGCACTTCTCTAGAGTCCTAGCTGAAGCTTGCGATTTCTACAGATAAATATTGATGTCATTGCCATAGAAGCCTTCAATTCTTCATCACCTCCTGTTTTGGGTTTTGCTCTGTGGCAGGCTTTGGGGTGGGGGGAAAGCCATGAGTATACATTAACTGAAAACCAAGGAACACTGTGTAACACACACTTATGATGTGTCATGCTGTGGAGTGTTACCCCTCCAATACTGGTTCCAGCTTCCATTAGTTGAAATTTTTCTTGAACTAATTCCTGAATCCAAGCAAGCCATATCATTAACCTGCACTTCATCCAGCTACTGCAATAGGAGTCTGGAGCTACAAACATTTTGTTTGTAGAGGAAGAAAAACAACTTATGCCTGCTGAGATATCTTAATTATATTTTCATATAAATCTATAAAAATATCTTGGTACTAATTCAAGATATCTGCTCATTCTGAATATTAGTTTGAGCGGGGATGTTTGGAAGGAGTGGAAACAGGTTTTCAGTTCTTTTTCCCTTTTTTTATATCACTGGTACAGGCTGCTGATTACGGATGCTGTACTGCATTTGTGTTTTGTCCCAATTAACCTGCCACCTTCTCTAAATGAAGCTTGTATAAATGTTGCCATGCATGACCACCAAATGTCACTGCAGCTCAACACACTCAACAGAGAGTAGGCTGTTTTATGTTTTCTTTATTATAGCATTAAATTGATTATTTATACATTGATTATTAGAGCAAGTTCATCAATTTAATACTGTAATAACTTGGTATTGAGCATGGTTTAAGACAAGTCAAAGTGTAAAAATATGCATATGGCTGGACATTTCTGAATTGCAGGAATGTGAACCAGACAGAGAGCAAAAACTGAAAGCTATTGTGACATTTAATGACCATATTAACATCCCTAATAGTAAATGACAAGGTAATTAAGGTGGAAAAAATATCCCAACACAAGTGGTTTAAGCAATTACAGTAATGTCATGAAAGTAAAAGAACACATCCAACTTGAGCGGGGGTGTGTCTCAGATTGTCCAAGTAAATTGATTATTCAGATTATCAATGTCTCATTTAAGTATCTCTAGCTGTATAATGTAATATATGAACTGGCATATATGACTGTTTTAAGAGATGCAGAGAATTATAAGCTCCACTGAGTGATGCAGAAATGTATCTACAGGTGATGCAGGTACCACGGATACAGAATAGATTAATGTGCATCAGGAAAAAAAAAAGGACTGAAGTTTCATACAGTTGCTGCTCTGTGGGAATTCTGTGCTGGACTCAGATTTCTGGAGAATCTAAACCCAAACCAAAGGGGTTTATGTATAGAGAGAAAGGTTATACCTGGTGTAACAGCATACTTATAAGAACTATCAGTTTGCAGTGCAAAAGGTTGGATGATCTTGTAGCAAAGTTGATTGATAAGAAGCCAGAAATATGGAGATCTCATTCTGCTACTGTGTTGTCATGTCTTAGATAAAAATATGGAGAAGCTCCCATGTCACAGTATCTGCTGTATCTGCATGTGCCTTCTCTGTATCCTGATTTTCCAGTTAATTCTGGTCATAATATATCCCTGTGATGTAGATGTACAGGACATAACACGCTCAGGTACCAGGAGCAAGATGGTAACGCAGAGGTAGTGAAACTGGAAAGATATGTTTTCTTTCTGAAGTAATACATCTCCTCTTGTGAAAAAGGGCAAAAATCTGTGAAGTGAGGCTTCTGGAGGGTGACCGTGACAACATCAGCACTTTTCTTTCCTTCAGAGCATGAGGTAGATACATTTGTCTTCAGTTCTGTGCGCTGCTCATGCAGTCTTCAAAGGAAGGAGAAGTGATTAGACCTGCCCTGTACTTGCTTCCAAGGGACCAAGCCCCAAAATACACAGTTTTAGAAGGGGTTTCTTTTAGGCTTCCAGCCACGATATTTCTACCTGAAAAGGGGAAATTCTACGGTTGCAGTGAGTAGAGCTGAAATGCTGGTACTAAAAATGGGTTTTAGTCCTAAAAAGGACCGAAGGTAAGCGATGCGTCAGATTTTGGGTGGGCTACAATGTCTTGAATAGCAGAAACAAGGATTCCAAATCCTGTGTTCATATCTGGATAAAAAAACAAGTGGCCAGACATAATATACAAATAAGCCAGCTATACCAGCTCTTTTCAGCTTCTATCACCCAGCTTTAGAGTGACAAGTTGTTGAAAGGCTGCAAGAAAAGCAGCAAGTCAACTGAAGCCAAAGGCAGTGTTCAGTGCTGTAGGGATTTGAAACTGCAGGGTGGGTGCCCAAAACATCTTGATTGCTTGATTTAAAGCTGGGGCCTGAGTTAGGGGACCTGAAGGCAGCAAAAACCTCAGCTAAGTAGGTGGGGAGCAAGTCTGCAAGCCGAGGAGGCTTCTCTTAAAATTTTGTGTTATTTATCTATCCTCCCCCCCAAAAAAGGTTCCCCAGGGAACCAGAGGGACTTGGTTGCTACATTGTTTAAAACTTGCAGCTCAGAGGTGTATTTCTGCAGTAACATTGATACTATGGGGCTCATTCAGACCTTACGTCCTGCCTTTGGCCCCCTGAAATTCGTTGCTTGTATTTGGGCAGGTCCTGTGCTAGTCTTCTCTGTACCAAGATGACAATGCTACCTCAGCCTGTAGGAAATAGCCTTGTGGTAGGGAACCACAATCCCAAAGTTTCCTGCACTCTGCACAAACCTGCTGTTTATCCAAACCACCCCGGTTCCTGTGCTCCTTGGATTCCTCTGTGAAAATGTCCATAATACTCCTGTTTTGTCTTTTTTTTTTTTTTTTTTGGTCACATGTGGTTTTGTTTTGCAGCTCTGGAAAAAGATTCTCTCTTGCTAAATAGTGGAAAAAAAGCTTAGGAGTTGTTTATCCCACTCACCTCCTGGACACCTCCCCCTTCTCAATCTTCTTTCTGTATTTTAATTATTCTGTTATTTGATATTCGTGTTTTTCCTTAACATACATCCTACTTCTTTTCAGACAGACAGAAGCTGAACTGTTTATGGGTGAAAGTATTTCCACAAAGTTTTTCAAAAGAACATGGCTAAAACAAACTTCTAACTCCAGGTGAATGCAATAACACTTTATTACACATCTCAAAACGCCTACAGCATGGAACTAAAATTCTGCTGGAGATCATAAACAGTAAAACCCCTGCTTTTATGATGAAGTACAGTGCTCAAAAAAATATCCAGAGAACTGGCCTGTTCTGTTTGTCCTCCCTCCCTGCACACATGCACTCCTTTTGTCCTTCAAAACCAGAGAGGGCTCTGACATGAGCTCCTTCGCCTGTTGCAATGCAAGAAATATATAGCACAGAGGCTTTTGATGGGTAATTCAGGAAAGAGATAATCTGGCAACTTAATTTGTTTCTATAGCAATTAGTTTTAAAAAATGCACAAAACATTAAGGCTAAATTTTTCTCAATATAATTGCACTTAAAACACGTTCAAGCAAAAGATTATCCTGCCTAACTGATTGTCTTGACATCTTTGCAGTTGGATTTCTGCATGTTAATAATAGCTAGGTTTCCTTTCCAAGTCTCTCATTCAGAATGATACTTAAATTTAGAGCAGCTAATGGAAGGAGTATGGAAATTATCCTTCCACTCCCTTTCTGCTCGTAGCACCGTGCTTTTCCTTTCTGCTGGGATGGTCAACCTTGCTGCGTCCCACCATCATCTCTGCAGCTGAGAGCTCTGCAGTGGTGTTTTAGCAAGTAGAAACCCTACTATGCTTGAGGTATGTGGCTTTATAAGAAGTCCTGTACCAGTGTCAGTGATTCTCAAAGGGCTGTGTTCAAAGCCCCATGAAGTCAGCAGGTACCTTTCAGTTGCCTTCAATGCCTTTGGATCAGACTTGTCCTCCTCTCTCGTCCTAATGTCTCTACCCTAGTCTGGTGCAGATCGTGCAGTGACAACACAGAAGGAACCATGTTGGTTTTATTACAAAATACTGAGCAAATACTACAGAGTTCTTTTATTTCCTTTGAGAGAAGAAAATCACCGGTTATATTTGCTAAGGTACTTTTCCCAGCACCTGAATGTGCTAGAGGAGACTAGAGGTTCAGGATTTTAGTGAGCTGCACTCGAGTGAAGCCAGAGCAAACTCTGATGGGGATTTTGGGCATTGATGGACACACTATTGTTCTCTCACTGCAGATACTGCATGTGAGCAAATAACTTCTTATGTGGTTTCTTCTCTCCTGGAACTGGGGAGATCTCTTTTGCTGTATGCCATGTGCATGCTCTTTCTGGCAGAATGAAACGATAAAGTGTGGGAATCCAAGGCTTGCTTACCCATTTGTAAATAACCTCTCTAAAGAGGAATGATAAGGGTTACTAGGGTTTGAGCCAGTATTTAGGAGGTTTGTCTGACTTATGTTAATAGTCTCCCTAATCCATTTTGGGCCATAGTGAGGCACAGCTCTTCCAACCTGAAAGACCCAGCTACTGTATCCAGGGAAATTGCAAAGATAACTTAGCTTGGGAAAATAGAGTCTACATCACAAATTTCCAAATGCATCACAGATTTACTTTTGACATTTTACATTATAACACAACAAGAAGAGCACCTAACTACTAGGACTTCTGTTTGCCCATACGTGAAGCAGAGGAATGGGCACACAGTGCTGTGAAAAAAGCACAAAAAGGGAGTGATGTGTTTACCTTAAATACTTTAATGTATTGGCATATTACCTATTTATGCTGTACCAACAGAGTTTTTGTGGGCGCAAGGGCAAATCAAAATAAACTCCCTGCATTATATGTATGCTTAAATAATTATTTGTATTGATTCTTGGAGCATTTATGTTCAGCAGAAGTGCAGTGCGTTACCACTGTTGATTGCACTCTGTTTTATCAGAAGGTGGGAGTAAAAAGCAGGAGAAACTCATCACTGCCGTGCTACTCCCAGCTGAGCATCTCCTCCTGGGTGCCTGGTGAGAATGGGGTGTGGGACAGAAGCTAAACACACCGACGTGGTTTTCTGCTGATTGTTGGGCATCCTCACTGATGATGAGGTTGAGTGCTGTGTGGAATAGTAAATGTTCAGCAGGAGATGAGAAGGAAGAATAAACAGCTATCATGGTGATTAAGTGGCCCAGAGAAAACTGTTTCCAGAGAAAATAACCTTTTCCTTCAGTGGCTGCAGCATTTCATCCCGTGTCTGTTGTGATTGTTGCCTGTTTCATTCCTCTTTTTTTAAATATAGTTTTGAAATTTTACCATAAACTCACTGGAACAGAAAAATAACTCCTTAACTTCCCTCCCTCCTGCTCTTGCCCACATTTCCCCCCTCCTGTTTGCTAGTGAGGAGTCAGGTCCTTTATATTTCCCTTTGCCATCCTGATGGGATAGGTAGGACATGGCTAACTCACAGTGCTAGCTTCTGTTTAACTGCTTTGATTTTTCCATCCCCATCCTCCCAACCCCTTCTTTTTGGTGAGAGACTGTAAATACCAGTTTTCATGGGTAGAAGGTGGCCAGGAAGAATAATCAGGATTGTGAATGCCTAAATGTTGTTGGAAAACCTGTGCTCTGCTCTCCTGTCATTACCCATGGCCAGAAAATGACTTCGAGTTGGTATCTCCAGTGCTGAATCACATAGGCTGTTTAAATGAATCCATTTTGCAGGCTACTTGTGGCAGCACCACTGCAATGTAAATGGAGAATTTGGCTCCCTCTGCTATGTCTAATCAGTGGCTATTTTTAAACAGTCTCAATGGAACGAAAATATCCTCCTCCTTGTCAGTGTTAGGGCTGCTGGCACCTACCTGGTGCGGAAAGGCATGTGGGATCCAGAGGTGAAGCATCCCTGAGTGGGATGTCTCCTTCTCTGTAGCGCACTGGAAGTGTGGCCGTTGTGTGTCAAGCTTTCAACTTTAAAAATGAACATTAATTCTGGTCTTGAGTTGGTCTAGAAAGAGAAACGTTGTTCCTGATCTGGCAGAGAAGGTAAAGAGTTAATCTGTTTGGTCTTGATTATGTGAAGTACCTCTTGTGTTCCATGCAGGTGGAGGCTTTAGCTGGTATTTCTGAGGACACTTCTTCAGAATGAGTAGGAAAAAAGTTCTCTGGATTCCTTGGGATAAACTGGTGTTTCCTTTCCAAACTCAAGAAAACCCCTTTCCTTGTTATTTGTATGGACAATTCTGCCCATATAAGAGATTGAAATGCTGTCTCTTGAAGAGATCAAAGGTCTCTGACACCAGTAATCAGTGGTATAAAAAAATGAAGTATGGTTTTCAAGACCTGTTCATCCTTAAGCTTCTCTCAGAAACATCCCTGCTGTCTCTTTAGAAAGCATCTCTTGATGAACACATTTTTTTCTCCTGCTGTTGGCAGCTCTGTTTCCTGCCAAAAATTTATTTTCAGGAAACATACTTGTATAATATTTTGAGCTCTTTATCCTGATCAAAACTAATGAGAGACGCTAATGTTCCCTCATTTGTATTTGATGGGCATTGAAAACTTGTAGCCTCCTCCTGTATTCATTTACAGTCCCCCCAGCAGTCGATACCATGAGCCAAATTCCCTGGGAATTATCGTCACTTTGTACTGTGCTGCTACCATAATCTTGTCCTAAAGCCTGCTTAACTTGGGTGGATCAACTGCGTTGATTTGCCAGAGCCACAGGGGCTCAGGGTAAGCCACCTCTCTGCTCATCACACTAGTCAATCAAGGAAAACAAAATAGCCAGAATACCTGTGGGGTCACATTGATTTTCAGCTGTGCTGGGACCCCTGTGGGGCTCTGTGTCCTGCTGCTTTGGAGAGGTGCCCCAGAGACGAGGCAGAGGGAGAGCAGTAACAGGATTTTTTTCTGTCTGTAATGACTTTGAGTAGAGATCCTTGAAGACACTCCAGTTTGCATGTTAATCTAGAATTGGCCTACTGTTTTTGTGGCTTAGGCTTGCACTCACAGGTACTCGTGGGTGAGTGAGGTCTTATGTACAGCTGGGATGTGTAAGTACAGCTTGGTGCAGTACAAAGAATAGAAAATGGCAAGTCAATATTTACTTTAATAACAAAAGTGACAGAGGCACTTGGGGGCAAATTCACCCACTCTTGTTTGAATGCTCCATTCATCAGCTTTTGATATCTCATTCTGCATCTACCATATACAATACAATTTTATATGCAGGTTTTTCTGTCTCACTGATGAGGGCTTGACAGAAAGGGGGATAACAGACTCGCTCTTGTGAAAATTAGTAACGGCCCTATGGATTTCCTTTGGAGTCCCTCTTTTCAAAGTCTCACTGAGTGTTTTGCATGGATGTGAATTAGCACTATAGCCAGCAAAAGGAGGAAGTCGCATGCACAGTCCAGCTGCTTCTACCCATGCTGTCCTCCACTCTGCAGCAGTCCCTTCTGGACTGGTTTGCAGGGTGCAATTGCTCAGCTTCTACCTGCAGGCCTGTTTACGGTATGAGTCTTGAGAAGATAGCCTGTTTTTACTAGGTAAGTAAAAAGGCTAACCGTGCGTTATGCATAGTTATGCTGACTGATGAAGTGACACAAATCGTGTTACTTGCAGTCAATAGCATGGATGTGATGGATTCGAGTTGGATTCTCTGCTTTCTACCATCTGCTGTAGATATTTCAGGATGCAAAATCCTGAAAGCAGGAACTGCTTCACCCAGAATGTCTACAATGCTTTAGTGGTGCTGTGTTATAATTTACAGGAATCTAAATTAGCTTTCAGATGGAATATATAGGAAATCTTCCAAAAAAGCAGAATTCTTTCCAATGCTGTGTGATAATCACTGCTTTAGGGTGGATTTGTGAATTTAGGCTACTAAACGCTACTATGTATGAGTAACATACTTATTCTGTTACTAGTTTGCCTAGCATAATTTTTCTGTTTAGTTCCTTTGTTACCCGATTTGCAAATGCAAATCCCCATTTGGGAAAGCAGTGGAAATAATGGAAAGAAGAGCTCACTTTGAACATGCATGCCCATGGTTTATATGTGCAAAATGATTATCCTTTGTAAATTAGGTCCTGGATTTCTTGAATATGTCTTTCATCTTAGGGTATAGAGATCTGCATTTCATTCCAGCATCCGGAAGCAACACAGTTTATTGTACCCTGAGGTTTTTGCTTTGCTGAATAAGTTTTCAAGAGCACAGCAGCATGTATGACACTTCAGTAAGCAACAGAGATTCTGAAAGTTTAATGTGCGAGGAACCATTAATCTGGCCTTCTTTTTATTCCCATTCCTTATCTCACATCCATTTACCAAATAAGTGGACTTTATTCCAAATGACTTAGGGTAAAAAAGATAAGATTGCCTAGAGAATATGCTTCTGGAAGGAAACCAGTCTTGATTTGCCGGGATTAGGAGATACTTTCTGTTCCACTTTTCCCTAAGCAAGGAGGATAAATACCACGTAGGATCTGGTGAAGAGGTGACATTTTTAGAGATGTTAATGCTTCTTTCTTGGATCAAGTAATCAGGGAAGCCGGCGGAAAATCAGCTGGTGATTTAGTTGTGAGTAGTTCATTGAACCTTGCATATGATTTAGCCCATCTGTATCAGTGAACATACTACTTTTCTATTCAACATCCTCAGAGATGAAAAAGGCATACACCAAACACCCATTATGGTAACTTTTATCTTATGTAGGGGAACAATATTAAACGAAGAAAACCAATTAAAGGAGCAGCTTTCAGGGGCATAGAGAGTGTTTAAAGATGCTCTATTAGATGCCTGGAGTAAATGTAAATACCTTGTTAAAAAAAAAAGTTTGTTTAGAAGGGGGGGGGAAAAGTCATCCAGGTAAAACATCAGTGTAAAAGATGTAACTAGGAGTAATAAAGACACCTTTTAAAACATGAATAATATGTAAGAATGGGAAAAGTAGGAAAAAAAACGTAAGTTCTGGTAGCTGAAATGTATAACCACAGCAGATAGATCGGAAAAGATTTTGAGGCATGGCTTCCTGAAGGTCTAACAGCTGATGATGGAGAACTTCAGAAAGTCTGGCGAGGCAGAGAGCCTGCAGGGCACCTGCAGGGCTGGGCTGGAGGAAAGGGTGTAAGGGAGCATCGTGGGTAAGTGCAATGAATCTCTGCATGAGAGTTCATGGCAGAGGTGGGGCCCCGCGCTGGGCTGAGTCCGGGGAACCGTCCCACGCCAAGATCTCAGTAGAAATGTTTTCAAAGCAAATCAATAAAATTTACAGTTACAAATTGCCAGGCCCAGATGCTTTTGACCTAAAGCTCTCTGAGGACCTTAAGTGTAAAACTGATGAACTACTACTGACGGTATGTGATGTTTAAATATATCTTAGTAGCAGAGGGGAAAGTGGCAAACAATGCCAATCTTTAAAAGCCCCTAAGGGGTGATGGCTGCATTGCAGGAAGCCTGATTTCTGCATGACACGGAAACAGGAACTATGGAAAGAAAGGGGTGGAAAGACTCATGGATACGGATGATACAGTGGGGAAGAGGTGCGATGAATTTTGCAGAAACCCCTACTGCAGTAAGAGCCAAGTTATGTGCGCAGGACTGTTCTGGTTAGCATCATGTGTGTGGGTTTTTAGCAAGGTCCTTCACCAAATTTTCTTATTGACCTGAAGTTTTATGTCATGGAAGACTAATAAAACTAGTTAAAAGATGGGAAACAAAGGTGGGGATGAATTTTCTGATTTCAGTTATCCCAGCAAAAACTCTATTGGGATCTGTTCTACTCAAGGTATTCATAAATGATCAGAAAAAGATACAAAAAATGAAGCCAAGAAAACAACTAAGCTGATGATACAAAATTGCTTTGTTCTGACAAATCCAAAGCTGACTGCCAACACGTACAGAAGGATCCTGCTATCCTGGATGACTGGGCAATAAAATTGCAGATGAAATTCAGTGGCAATAATGCAAATTAATGCATAGAGGGGGGAAATTGTTCTATTTCTGTGCATGGTAGGCTTTAACTGTGCTATTACTATGCAAGGAAGAGATCATGAAGCCGTTCTGGACTCTTCTCTGGATACTGCATGAAGTTCAACAGCAAGAAGGGCAAGTAAAGCACTCAGGATTATAGAGGAAGCATACAGAATAAGAAAGCAAGCATTATTATGCAGTTATAGAAATCAGGTTTTTAGAAAGCCATCCAGAAATCTTGAATACCATGTGTATTGTTATCCTCCCTCAAAAATGATGTGGTAGAACTAGAAACACAGACAGAAAATTTTGAATGTTTGAATATAGACAGAAATTTTGAATATTTATAAAGACGATACACAGAGCAAGTAAATATGTCTGTTCTCAATATCTAAATCTTGAGATGTTAGTCAATAAAGATTTGATAGAAATGTTTCCCAGAAAATATATTCATCAGAATTGGGCAACACTGTGAGTAAATAATAGTCAATTGTTATGACTGTTACTAAAGTGAGTGGAAATTTGGAGAAATTTGGTCTAACGAGGTTGATTATTGTTCCAGATAGAGTTCATGCATTTTTAGCCAAAATGCATTTTTTGGTTCGTGCATTTTTATCAAAAATTTTCTACCAAACAGGCATGAAGGATTTGCTGTGAGAGAGGTGATACATGATAGATGAATGGAGAGAACTGGCATAGCTGGCATTACATGAAGAGTTAACAATTTGTTAAGGATGAAAGGAAAGACTTGGTTTGAGAGATGTTGTACCCTACAGATTGTGGCATTTTTGCATTACTTTCTAGTGGTCTAGCACTGTTTTCCTTGCTGTTTATTTCCACAAATACTGTCTTTGAACTCCTGCTATGTCAGGCACATGCCAAGTGATACAACGATACTGCTCTCTGGAGTGCCACTGTTAGAGGGTCTAATCCCTTGTGTAACGTCACAGTAAATGTCAAACTACTTCACTGACATCCAAGGATGTTCCCAGTGCTTTATATTCTCATGCAATTTCCAGACCTTTCAGCACTGTATTGTGCAAAAGTCTGACTTTTATATCAAAATAAAACAGAAATACAAACCAAGCAGCAGAGTAGTCATTTTGATGTACTATGGCAGATAAGCTAGCTAAAATTAATTAAACTTAACTTTAATTAAAGATTATATAAACCAATAAAAATCTAAGTTATGAAACATTGTTTAATACCATGATTTGTTTTATTTTAGTTTATTGATTTGCATGGTATGATTTATAAGGAATCCCCAGTTCTGGCATGGAATCATATGATAAATCGCAGCTAGATGAGGCAAACTGGAAGTTAATACAACACTAAATAATTGGAAATGTTTTCCATTCCATAAAAATAGAATGGAGAAATGCTAAAGCATGCTCTAAACTGCCTCTTTCATCATGCTGTTACACAGTGTTAATACATTATTAGAGTAAAGTGGTAATTTTTCAAGTACTTTACTGAATAGTACCTATCTGTTATGGACCAATAAATGAATTGAGGCAAATGAGATATAGAAGCAAAGACTTTTCAAATGAACAATAAAAGGTCAGTTTATACTGCAGGTAAAAGTAAAATAGACATGATCTGTGGCATTTGGACAACATATACGCCTAAAAATGTGAAGTGTCATTAATTTGCTCTTGAACTGAAGCCCTGCTGACACAGAAGCAGGAAAAAATTGCTATTTAGCATCCTCTAAGGGAGACTGGGCTGCTTAAACCCCCTGATTAAAATGTCTCAAATCAGGTGGCCTTATACCTAGACAGCTCAGGCACAACGCTTATAACCTCAGCAGTTCAGCAAATCCTCATGACAAAGCAGTTATTTCCATTCTGCAGTTCAGGATCAGAGGATCTTAAATGTATTTAAGGACTTATTTACCCCTTAAAGTAATGAGGTACCCGACGTTTCCTAGACACCACAGGTATTTCCATCATTCCAGTTCAGCTGCTGCTTATCTAGTGTGCAGGAATTTGATTGTCTATTTTTCTTGTGGTATCTCTCTGAGACATGACTTGGAGAGTCATGGAGAGATGGGATGGACTTGGAAGTGCAACATGGGTGAGAATTCAGTTTCTCATTAAGAAAACAGTTGGTTAGATGAGTGGATATTTCCGTCCAGTTGAAAATGTATATAATTTTAAAAGATTTTGGTTAAAAAGCACTTTATGACATAATTCATTTCTTCTTGCTGCCAAAATGAGGGAGAGGTGCCCAGTTTAGCCTTTGCATGAATCCTAGGAAAGTAAGTTGAAAAATTACTGAAGGTGAAAGACAAGAAGGCGGCAACTTAAGAGCTTTATTTTTACATATGCTTAAAAACAACTAGCTGTTGAAAGGTTTTTGCTCTTGCTTTCTTTTTTTTCGCACCCTATGTTTCTTCAGAGATAAAGAGTAACAGCATATTTTTGGCTTGAATAATTTCTTGAAAACTAAAGAGATCAGGAAAAAATTATTTAAAAGACTTTTTTCAAAAGGGCTCAGCTTTGGCCCAGGTGAAGACACTTCTATAAAGAAATGTTCCTAAGATCACTCTAACTGAAATAATGATGAAAGAATGTGCTCAGGAATATATATCATTATTCAGAAGTGGTTTAGACCCAAGTAAAATTGTGGGTAGTGTACAGCAGAAATGGCTTGTGGCAGCAGAAGACCATGGGGCTAATTCTGATCCTGACAAAGTGCACGTAGCCTTCTCTGGGAACACTTTGGCCAACGCTGCAGTGGATTTACAGCTCCCACTGTGAGACAAACAGTATATACGATGCTCTCCGAAGCAGCAGTAGGCCTACACTAACATGTCTCGGCTGTCAAACTGGTTTGTTGGGGCATTCTAAGACACAGGAAATGTGCTTACAGTTACAATATGCATAGCTTGTTGTCCTTTGCCTGAGCTTCACAAGAAAGAATCAGCCTCCTTTTTGCTGAAAACACCCCCATGGTTGCTTAATTAAAGAAGATGACAAGCTAAAGCCTTAGAGAAAATGCATCTTGGATATGTGTTCTCCTTCTGATTTCTACTCAAGGACAAGGCAGGATTGAAACAGTCCTTTAGGTGAGTGGGTAACTTAAACTGCCTACACAAAAAGGAAAAGATGCTGTGAAATTACTACCTTTAGATACCTATTTATACATGTCAAGAAAGAGAGAAATGCATTTCATGAGAGGTACTTTACGGAAAATGGAGTTTGGTATTTTGTAGCCTGTAAGACAGAAACACGCCAGGTAGTGTTTTTACTACTAGATACATCATAGCAAATCAAGGATTTTCATTAATTGATCAAAAATGAAAAATACATGTTGGATTAAGGCATTTTAAAAAAATCATTAAAAAGTCTTATGTATTTTTAACAACGGGAGAACAGTTCTAGTTTCTTCATGTCTGTGCCATGAGAAAATTCTACAGCTTCTTGCAGAAATTCAAGGCATGATTACAAAACTCTTGACTTTTGTCCTCTTCAGGAAAAAGCCTGGCTGTAAAAGCAGTGAAAATCACCATGCTTTGTTGTTCGTTTCCTATCTAATGACAGTTTGGTGGCTGAGATTAGGCTGTCTGAAGATATCACCCCAGCTCAACATCTGTAAAATCATTGAAAATTGCTTTTTTTTTTCAGACACGGAATAGAAGTCTTTTATTTAAAATTTTAGGATGATTCTTGTAGTGCAGGGTTGCAATCAGTAATGAAATGTTTGTGCTTCAAAAATCCCCTCCCTCCTTAAAAGGCAGCTAAGGAAGCTCCATGAGCCTGCTTGCTCTGTGCTCAACTAAGGAACCTTCAGCTAAATTAATCATTATTTTTTGTAAGTGTAACTCAAGGGTGTGGACAAAGGATAAATCTGAAATTGCCTAACAAAACTAGACAGTGAGAGCACTAGAGGCAATCAAACCTCAAAAAGACAATGTGGATACACTAAATTGTTCTAACCTCTGGTTTTCTGTACAGAACCATCCTCAGAGATCTGTATCTCAACCAGAATTTAATACAAGTAACAAAACCAAGCCCCAGTAAATAAGATTTTAATTTTTTAAAGGGTTTATATACCCTTAGGAATCTTTGTAAGAATAAAGCTTGTCTGTGTGTGGAAAATCAAATTCTGTCCTCAGCAGTATGTCTCTGGCCCCTACTTCATCCAGTTCTTATACATTTTTTCATATGCACCCACAGGGAGACTTCTAGTGCAGAAAATGCAAACACTTGTGAATTAGGAATATTTTCTTTATTCTCCTGCTCATTTAAAATATTCTCTCAAGCAGTTAATAATGTTTATTTGTTTTTGTTTTGATGATTAAAGTTTATAACATTTGAATACCTTAGAGAATGGGTAAAGCTCTTTTCTCAGTGCAGTGAAGAAAGGAAATATAATAGCATAAATTAAATGAGATGTGGAAAGTTTATCTTTTGTTTTGTGAATCTGTTCATTTGCAATGGCTGAATTAGTTCATTTTGCATGTTGATAGAATGTCTTATTCAATCTTGGAAACCACATACAGTACTTTTTTTTTCTTTATTAGAGGTGTCTCTTGTAGTATACACCATTAGTTTGAGTGGAAGACGGTACTGTCAAAGGGAAAGGTCCAGGAAAAGATTCTGATTTGACTTTGCTTTGGATTATGTATGTGTATACATCTGTCCGTGGAATTATTCTAGATTTTTACTGCAATTCATAAAGTCAGAATGCAGTGAATCTATTTGCTGAATTCATATGAGTTTGTGAATACTTCACCTAGCTGAATGATTCTTACATATCTAAGTACTGCAGGTCACCATCTGGCCCATCATGCCTGGCTCTTTTACTTTTATTTTGCGTTAAATTGGACTCATATGACTATATCCCTACCCAGGATCCTCTACAAATATGCCTCTTCCCATTTCCTTTAAGTTTGATCAAGTTAGTCGTTACCAAGGTATACAACATTTCTAGTTCTGGATGTTTGAAGGGTCTCTGAGAACTGCGATGCATGAAACACTGTTAGAAAGAAAAATATGAAATTACTTCATTAAATAAGTTACATATTTGACCTAGTTGTGTTATTATCTTAGGGGTTTTTATATCTCTATATATCTATATCTGTCTCCTATACAAAAATATGTATTTATATATAGGATACATAGAATATAGATTTTTATATATATCTATTTCCTAGTTATTTGATCTAGTTGGTGTTCTTATCTGTGTTCAATGTGGACAAATGTAGTTGAGCATGTAGCAAAGAAGGTATTTTGTCATTTTCCATAGAATAGAATCATTTAGGTTCGAAAAGACCTTTAAGATCATCAAGTCCAACTGTTAACCTAGCACTGCCAAGTCCACCACTAAACCATGGCCCTAAGCACCACATCTACATGTCTCTTAAATACCTCCAGGGATGGGGACTCAACCACTTCCCTGGGCAGCCTGTTCCAATGCTTGACAACTCTTTCGGTGAAGTTTTTCCCAATATCTAACCTAAACTTAACCTGGCGCAGCTTGAGGCCATTTCCTCTTGTCCTATCACTTGTTACCTGGGAGAAGAGACCAACCTCCACCTCGCTACAACCTCCTTTCAGGTAATTGTAGAGAGCAATAAGGTCTCCCCTCAGCCTCCTCTTCTCCAAACTAAACAACCCCAGTTTCCCCAGCCGCTCCTCATAAGACTTGTGCTCCAGACCCTTCTCCAGCTTCGTTGCCCTTCTCTGGCCACGCTCCAGCACCTTTATGTCCTTCTAGTAGTGAGGGGCCCAAAACTGAACACAGTATTTGAGGTGTGGCCTCACCAGTGCCGAGTCCAGGGAGACGATCACTTCCCTGGTCCTGCTGGCCACACTATTTCTGATAGAAGCCAGGATGCTATTGGCCTTCTTGGCCACCTGGGCACACTGCTGGCTCATATTCACCCCCAGGTCCTTTTCCACTGGGCAGCTTTACAACCACTTTTCACCAAGCCTGTACTGTTGCCTGGGGTTGTTGTGACCCAAGTGCAGGACCCGGCACTGAGCCTTCTTGAACCTCATACAGTTGGCCTCAGCCCATCGATCCAGCCTGTCCAGATCCCCCTGTAGAGCGTTCCTACTCTCCAGCATATCAATGCTCCCGCCCAACTTGGTGTTGTCTGCAAACTTACTGAGGGTGCTCCCGATCCTCTCATCCAGATCATCGATAAAGATATTAAACAGAACTGGCCCCAGTACTGAGCCCTGGGGAATACTGTTTGTGACCAGCCACCAGCTGGATTTAACTCCATTCACCACAACTCTTTGGGCCTGGCCATCCAGCCAGTTTTTTACCCGGCAAAGAGTACGCCCGTCCAAGTCAGGAGCAGCCAGTTTCTCCAGGAGAATGCTGTGGGAAACAGTGTCAAAGGCTTTACTAAAGTCCAGGTAGATAACATCCACAGCCTTTCCCTCATCCACTGAGTGGGTCACCTTGTCATAGAAGGAGATCAGGTTAGGGAAGCAGGACCTGCCTTTCATAAATCCATGCTAACTGGGCCTGATCCCCTGGTTGTGCCATATGTGCCATGTGATGGCACTCAGGATGATCTGCTCCATGACCTTCCCCGGCACCGAGGTCAGGCTGACAGGCCTGTAGTTCCCCAGATCCTCCTTCCAGCCCTTCTTGTAGATGGGCATCACATTTGCTAACCTCCAGTCAACTGGGACCTCCCCAGTTAGCCAGGTCTGATGATAGATGATGGAGAGCGGCTTGGGGAGCACTTCTGCCAGCTCCCTCAGTGCCCTTGGGTGGATCCCATCCGGCCCCATAGACTTGTGTGTGTCTAAGTGGTATAGCAGGTCACTAACCATTTCCCCTTGGATTATGAGGCCTTCATTCTGCTCTCTGTCCCAGTCTTCCAGCTCAGGGGGCTGGGTGCCCTGAGAACAACTGGTCTGACTATTAAAGACTGACGCAAAGAAGGCATTAAGTACCTCATCCTTTTCCTCATCCTTTGTCACTATGTTTCCCCCCCGCATCCAATGGAGATGGAGATTCTCCTTAGCTCTCCTTTTGTTGCTAATGTATTTATAGAAATATTTCTTACTGTCTTTTAGGGCAGTAGCCAGATTAAGTTCCAGTTGGGCTTTGGCCCTTCTAATCCTCTCCCTGCATAACCTCATGACATCCTTGTAGTCCTCCTGAGTTGCCTGCCCCTTCTTCCAAAGGTCATAAACTCTCCCTTTTTTTTCCCCTGAGTTCCAGCCCAAGCTCTCTGTTCAGCCAGGCCAGTCTTCTCCCCCATCAGCTCATCTTTCAGCACGTGGGGACAGCCTGGTCCTGTGCCGTTAAGATTTCCTTCTTGAGGAATGTCCAGCTGTCCTGGACTCCTTGGCCCTTCAGGACTGCCTCCCAAGGGACTCTGTCAACCAGAATCCTAAACAGGCCAAAGTTTGCTCTCCGGAAGTCCAAAGTAGCAGTTCTGCTGACCCCCCTCCTTACTTCTCCAAGAATCAAAAACTCTATCATTTCATGATTGTGATGCCCAAGATGGCCTCCAACTGTCACATCACCCACCAGGCCTTCTCTGTTCAGAAACAACAGGTCCAGCGGGGCGCCTTCCCTAGTTGGCTCACTCACCAGCTGTGTCAGGAAGTTATCTATCTATCTTCCACACATTCCAGGAACCTCCTAGACTCTTTCCTCTCTGCTATATTGTATTTTCAGCAGACATCTGGTAAGTTGAAGTCCCCCATGAGAACAAGGGGTAGCAATTGTGAGACTTCTCCCAGCTGCTTATAGAATACTTCGTTTGCTTCTTCATCCTGGTTGGGTGGTCTATAACCGACTTCCACCAAGATATTTGCCTTGTTGGCCTTCCCCCCTGATTCTTACCCATAAACACTCAACCCTATTGTCACCATCATTAAGCACTAGACAATCAAAACATTCCGTTACATACAGGGCTACCCCACTGCCTCTCCTTCCTTGCCTATCCCTTCTGAAGGGTTTATAGCCATCTATTGCAATGCTCCAGTTGTGCAAGTCATCCCACCATGATTCCATGATGGCAACTGTGTCATAGTTTTGCTGCTGCACAATGGCTTCCAGCTCCCCCTGTTAGTTTCCCATGCTGCACGCATTGGTGTAGATGCACTTCAGTTGGGCTATTGATCCTGCCACCTTTCAGGGAGTAGAAGCCCTAATTCCTACGTGACCATTCTCAGGCACTTCTGTGGTTTCTAACACATCCATAACCCTTGCCTCTTTGCTGCTGCGTGGCTCTTCGTCCCCTGCCTCCAGTGAGACGGCAGACTGAAGGATCTCGCTAGCATACCATCCCTTAAACACTGGCGTGCTGCCTCCAGGCTTATCTCTGGCAAACCTGGTTTTATCCCTTTCCCCTTTGAAATCTAGTTTAAAGCTCTTTTAATGAGCCTTGCTAACTCCTGTGCAAAGAGCCTTTTCCCCCTTTGAGGCAGGTGTACCCCGTCTGTCACCAGCAGGCCTGATATCGCGTAAACCATCCCATGATCAAAAACCCCAAAATTCTGCCGGTGACACCAGGTTCGGAGCCAGGTATTGATCTGCTGGCTCTTCCCTCATCATTCCCTGCAACTGGAAGGATAGAGGAGAACACTACTTGTGCTCCTGATCACTTAACCAGTCTGAAGTCTTTCTTGATTGCCCTCGGACTACTAGTTGCAACTTCATTGCTGCCTACCTGAAAAATCAATGATGGATAGTAATCTGAGGGCCATACCAGGGTAGGAAGCTTTCTCTTCACATTGTTAACCTGGGCCCCAGGGAAGCAGCAGACTTCCCTAAGAAGTGGGTCCGGTCTGCATATTGGGCATTCTGTTCCCCTCAGAAGAGTCTCCTATTTACAATGAGCCATCTCTTTTTCTTTATGGAAGCAGTCCTGATGTCCTTTTCCTTTGTTTTTTTTGCTTTATTTGTCCTTCGAAGCTGGGAACTGTGTCATCCCTTCTGGCCTGCTGACACAAGATTTATTGACATGCTCCCTAAAGGAAAGGGTGATGGATAACGAGAATAGGAGGAGGAAGTTTGATGGATGTCTTGGATCTCAAAAGTCTGTGATCAGTCCAGCAACCCTCTTTGTCCATTATTTGCATTATTCAGAAATCACATTAGTCATTTCCGTTTCTCATAAGTAATAAATCATATGCATTGGGACAAATGTGCATCCAAGTATTGTGCTGTAATGCCTGCTGGAATGTGCGGCTGGGTCAGCAGATCTGGGGCTATGTCAGGGGAAAGAAAAAGGTGTCCTTTTCTCGTTTTGGTCTCCAGCCTCATACTTTCCATGATGTGCTTTCATAGTTTTCGTAAGCATTTTACACAGGCATTGAAGGCAAATCATATGAACCACAACTCTTTTTCTAAAGGATGCTTGTGATGGAGGTATATGCCACTTCTTATAGGAATAGTCATGAAATCCTTTTTTTTTTTTTCTAAATGAAATTTAATTCTAATTTACCAGCTTAAATATCTAAAGTAACCACTCAATAATTTAAAGAAAGCAGAATGAGGAAACAAAATCTCTGATTTCTGTCTTTCTGAGGGGTCTTTCCTCACTAGGATGCATAGCCTCTTGCTCCTTATTCACCTTTCTTTCCTACTGACTCTTGAATTATTTTTTGCCTGTTGGTGTAAATTTACAGCAATACCTGAAACTCATTCATATACGTGGCCCCTGTGGCTGGCCACACAGGGCACTGGGAGGTCTGAGGCTGGGAGCAGGGGAGCGCGGAGGAGCATCTCTGGATGCCCGGGGGACTTCTAAATTGGCTGCTGAGGCTTGGGGTGAGACCGAGGCCTGGGGTGCAGTTTCCTCATTTTGGTTCAGCATTAGGTTTTACTGGGCAGTTTTCTTTCACCTTCTCGTAGACCCACAAGTGCTGAAAAGTTTCTTTTATCAGTATTCAGGCAAATCTGCTGTTTTATTTGTTGTATTGAGAGTTACCTAAGAAGAAATTTCAGGGATTGGCATATTTAATGCAGCTGACAGATTTGCCATTTATCAATACATTTTGGATGTGGTGTAGCTTGCTTTGCATGAATGCCAGTGCATGGTTTTTTTTTTTTTTTTTTCTTTTTAAAGTGGTCACAGCTTTCTGAAAACTTCTTAATCTTTAATTTATCCTAACAGACCTTACGGAGTTATGTTGTTTAAAGTCTGATATTCTTGATCATTGACCAGAGGAATGTGCAAACATACCAGGTGAAGGGACTTGGCCAAGTACAGAAGTGGAATATCTTGTTGTTTGTATGAGGCATGCTGTTGGCCTGTGGGGTACCTCAGGCTATAACAGAGACCCTGGAAACACTTTAGGGTAGGTAAATCCAGGCTTAGGACAACAGTGGTGAAGATTTGAAAGGCTACTAGTATTGTGTATGTGAACACCAGGAGCTGGAGGGACAGGACTGCCCAGCTCTGCTGGTCTTGCTGACAGCATGCACTTACCCTTCCTTTGCCCACCATATCTAAAAGCGATGCTTTCACAGATTCATGCCCCAGGGGACCAACATAGCCTAGTTATGGGGACCAGTGTCAGGCGTAGTGTTGGCATATGTGGCTGTAGGCATTCCTGGAGCCTGGTCTGTTTCTATCAAGGCAAATGTCCTCCTGTGTAGTGAAGTCACCATACCGTGCTTCAAGCCAAGGAGAATCAGGTGGAGGATCTGATCAGTGAAGTACACTTGTAGCAGCCTGAAAGCAAACCACCAGCGCTCGCTGACCAGCATGACTGCCGTCATGCATGTAACTGAGGTGCGCTGTGGCCTTTCTGGCGTGTGTGAGGATACGAGGGGGTGTTTGAGGTGGAAGATATTCACCTGGTCACAGCGGAGGTCCCACTTACAGCTCTGTGCTGCTCGCGCTTGGTGTGGTACAAAAGGTCCTGCAGAGGTGCCTTGTGCTTGCCTTCCCGAGCTGTGTGGTGAGCCTACAGCAGCTCATTAGTGGTGTTTGTACAGAACATTGGGCTCTTGCCTGAAAAACAAATATAGTGTTTGTGCATACATTAAAGAAATAAAACTTCCTGCCTTTATTGAAATTCATTTATGCTAAAAATGTGGGCATATCCATTGCCTGGGCATGGTTCAAATCTCTAGAAGCGTAAGACAAATTAAAATGTTACTTTGTCAGAAGGCACCCAGCAAAACCAGGCTGGAAGGGGAAGGGTAGAGGCAGGGGCAGGGAGTGTGCAAGTTAGAGCTCCTTCTTTGACTGAAAAATTCAGGTTCTCACCCAGAAATTCCCTGTGCATCTCCCTGACCCTTCTGACAAGTAACAGAGGGTGCTCTATGCAGACCTATTATTTCTTCCAAAACAAGCAGCATGAAGTGAATGCAATTCTTTCCCCATTTCTTTCACCAGAGCAAGAATTCCTCATCCGAGCATGCTGCCTCTACACCCGACCCTGTCCTTGCACTCAGCGACCCAAACACTTGCGGCTTGTCACGCCCCTGTTGATGGGGGTCTGAGCTCGAGGAGTGCACTTCCCGATATAGCCTAGCTCATCCGAGAGCTGTCATACTGCCAGGGAAGTGCCAGGGGCTTTATTGTGATCTTTAATATTGCTTACAATAAATGACAATGACAAAAATAAGTGGCATCACTAGTACCCAGATGCTTCTGTAAGAAGATCCCAATGTATTCCTTGGGGTCTACTGTAGTACTTGCTCTGAGACCAAGGCCACTTGCACTTCTCTTCCTCAAATGCCCCTCGACACCCTGTTTTCCTGAGTGCAGTCAGCCACCCTGGGTCTGTACAGCTCATTTGCTCTCCTGTTACAAAAGCAATGCTTGATGATGGGGCCACACAACACCCCAGTACATTCTTTCCTTGGGATAATGATAAGCCCTGCTCATTTATGGGTAAGATTCCACCGCAGAGTGAGGTAGCAGGAAACATGAGAAATGCTTCTTTCAATTTTTGCCTTTCCTCAACCCCCCTCCCTTTTCTGTGGTACTCATCTTGGTCTCTGGGGAAAAGGAGTAATTCAAAGGCGGTTGTGTGCAAAGGGCAGGCTGGAAGATGTGGTGAGGGCAGCGTGGCGGTCTCTGATCATGACAAAGCCAGTCACACCAGAGGAAAATAGGAGAAACCCAGGCTCAAGAGTCAAAGAGATATTTCACAATGCTTTGTAAGGCTGCACGATAGAAATGTGATAGGAAAGGCAAGAATGTGCAGGACAGGAGCAGCCTTTCTCCTAAGCCTGAATAAAGTCATTGCTGAATCTGGGGAGTGATTAGAGAATTCAAAGCATCATCCATCACATGAGAGCAAGAGCACAGGGCTTTTTGCCGAGCAAAGTGCTCTGGGTGGTAGCTGAGAATAGGCTGAGGTTTCTGTCATGTGAGATGGATATACAGGAATTCAGACTTCACTGGTGTACAGCTCTTCCCCCCTCTTTTCATAATTCCACCTATGCTTTCTGTGTTTGGTCTAAAATGCTCTCTCTCTCTCTCTCTCTGTTTTTTAAAAATTCCTCCAAAGGCAATTACTATATGCAATGGTGAAAATATGTCTACATTAACAAGCTGCCTTATCCTCTGCTGCTGTCTGCATTACACTGTGCTTGAGAGTGGAGGAATGTGAGCTCTACTGTTGCTTGGTTCGCTGTGAGCCCTTCTCAAATTGAAAGTCATATGTCAAGAGTTGAACTTTGGCAATTATTTTTTTTTTTTTAGCCTCTTATTTTTGCTGGTTCAAAATGAATCACCTTCTGCCACTGTGTCGTTTATGACAATGGTACAGGATCCCAGAAAATCACATTCTGCTATAAAACTGACCCAAGAAATTTATTAGAAAAAGGGAAACAGTATTAGCCCTACAGCTACTTTCTCTCTTTTCTTTTCCTTTTTCTGAACAAAAAATTTCTTCATGGTGTTTTTCTCTGTCTTACTTCACTTGACTTTCTCGTACAGGTTTAAAGCGACAGCCACTCTCAGAATCTAGCTTAACTAGGCTAAATGTAGAAGCCACACCTGTAAGCGTAAACGGTGTTTCTGATGAGCCAGTCAAGGATTATACTTCTAAAGATGTCATTCAATTTTTTGGTCCTTCCCACCTGACATCTTTTTTAAAAACAGAAAATTTAGAGGTCAGTAGCTGAAAACCTTCTTAACCAACCTCCTTAAATCCCCAGTGTCTTAGATGACGCTCAAGCCCTAAGACATGTCAAACACTAATGTAGCCCTTGAAATTCACTTGCTGACAGTAAGCCAACAGTGAACCTCAACATAATTTTTGAAAGTTGTTATTCTGTTTGAATTGGTTTACTAATGGACAAAATAATTTAACTGGAAAATGTGGAGGAGGTGTTTTGGGGTATTTTTCATCCCAAGGGTGGCTGGACACAGGAACAGGTTGCCAAAGAGCTGATGGAGTCTCCATCTCTGGAGATGCTTAAAGCTTGACTGGAGAAGGCCCTGAGCAAGCTGCCCCGCTGGTCCTGCTTCAGGAAGGACAACTTCCAGGTGTCACTTCCAGCCAAAGTTATTCTGTGATTCTGTCAGATCTAAGAGGTGTAAAGTGAACAAGCTGTTAAAATTTTGTGTCTCTTTCATCCCCTTAGACAGGTCTGTGTATTTCTAGAGCCAACAGACAAGACCAAAGCAAAACAAATTCTGTGGTAGTTCCACTGTGATTTAATGAGCTACTTCCAGCCCACTGATGATAAGACAGCATTTCTTATTTCCAGTTTCACTGTGAAGAGGAATGAAGAAAAATATTATCATATTTGTGACTTGGAGAACACTGTTTAAGCAACCAAAGGGCAGCAAAAGGGGTTGTTTATAGTCATCTTGCAAAGCTCTTCTCCAAGGGTAGGCAAAAAGCTGCCGTCTGAAAATGATTTAACTGCTATACCTAGGCCATGCATAAAGTTGTTTTAGTGACCAAAACAGGTGCATGCTTGTGCCAACCACACATCCCTTCTACTGTAGCAAAGGGAAAAGGTGCCACACAGCCAGTCAATACATATGAAACAATAAAGCACGTGGCCACTGCACCTTTGGGGATACTGGAAGAATCAGTGCAGGCCTTGGGTGTGCTCAAGAACAGAAAAAAAGGCCAAATAGCAGCGTTAGGATGAAAGGATCGTTAGTATTTACCTATCAGCTCAGATTTTAGTAGTGGGTTATATCTTTTATAGTGTCATACTGTCAAATCTAAAACCTCACTCACTCTCCACTATGTTAAAGAGCACATTGTGGCTTTTGCTATTTGCAAAGATGATTAGTTGAGGGTTGATAACACTGATAGGCACTGTATGAAAGGTCTAAATGTTAAAATCTGATGAGATGCCATAACTTAGCCTTTTGATAAGACCACAAACTGAAAGCTTTTGCATGCCAGAACCAGTTTACTGCATTATGTATCATGCAATGGCTGGAAAGATCCACCTTTCTCACAAAATACTTGGTGGAAAACTTTTCTGTGGAACAAATGGCTGAGATACTGCAAGGAGGGAGTCAGGGAGCTTTGCCACATCCTGGGGAGTGGCTGGTGTGCCGGCTCTAGTCTCTCCCAGACTCTGCCAGTAGTTTTGCTACATGGCTCCGTTGGCATTGGCGGTGACTTGAGTCATTTCTGCCACCTGGAACTTAGATTCTTCTAGCATGTAAACGGGATGGATAATATCCTATGCCCATCTGTAAAGCATGCTGATGTCTGAAAAATAAGAAAAACAAAAAAAAGAATAGTCAAATAAAGAAAAATGTGTGATCAAAATGGGGTCATCAGTTGCTGTTCAGGCAAAACAAGCAATCTATGTTCTTTTGCAGAAATACAGAAATTAGTTCGAACTGCACAGGTTTTGGATTGAGGCTTCTTCAGTGAGTGCTGTGTTTGACTGACAGGTGTAATTTAAAAGAAGAAAGGATGCTATAAATATTTTTAAAGCTAACATAACTCCATCTCTGAGTATCCAGGTCTTTCTGCCTCACAAACTGCATATGAAGATGTATGTCCTTAGGAGACAGTAAGTAAAGTAGTAGTGAAGCTTTTATCTCTCCAAACTGTAAAATACGGTGACAAAAACAAGGGTTATTCACATAATATCTTACAAATGGAAAATGGAGGACTACTTAAAATGATGCTGTGAAATAAATGCATCCTGTATGCTAAACCTATGGTATTAAGTTTACCACTTTTTTGATTGCTAATATAATCAATCAGGTGTAATCATTTTAATTATCAGGAATACCTGAAATGTTTTAGTGTTTTTGTTGATTGATGTGATGAATGATATTTTTCAAAGGTCAGCTCGTTAACATTAAAGATGTTCTTCTTTAGAGCTGGGCTCCATAACGTCACCTAGCATCTTTGGTTGAACTATTTGTTTTGTGCTTTATGATGATGAGTTGAATCTCCCTCAGACAGCTTTATCACCCTAGAGTTGCTGAAGTAAGAAATAGATGCTCACGTGATGAAAAGCAGAGCTTGCCAGGGAAAAGATATAATAATTTACTGTATGAACAACCAAGTTTATTCGCTCTCACAGGGCACCTGCTTATAATTGATTCTTGTAGAAAATCCTCCCAACACTTTTGGACTATTATACAACTTGTTTGAAAGGGTCAGTCCAAGGAATGGGATCACACAAATGTAAGCTTGCCTTTCAAAAACAGAGCTGACAGCTGTTGGGCAATATTAGGCTAGTTCGTTATGAACCCCTAAAAGCCCACTGTGGCTAACCTGTTACTCACCACCAGATGGTCTGTGTATGGTACAGTCCCCCCTGATAAAAGATTAAGGAAGACCAATAGATTTCACCAAATGAAATTTAATGAGGAGTGAAAAGAACTAGGTACAGGTTTGAAAGCTGCTTGCCTGATTTTTTCCATTTTCAAAATGACCTTGCATTTTTAATGGTTGTAGATTAACACCAGTTGTGAATCCCAAGTGTCTAATGCACATATAGACTGGGTTCAGAAAACATTAAGTGGTACCTAGGAAGAGTCATAGATTTTACACAGAGTATAGTAATGATCTTGCAGACAAAAAGTTAATTATTTAAGAAAAAACAGAAATGTTGTTCTCATTTTCAAGGTTAAGGGATATAAATCAGAAGTGGTTGCTTTCCCCAATTACTTGTTTTGCGATAAGAAACCTGAGATAGTTTTAATGATAAAACATGGAAGGACCTGGGACCAGTGTCAACACTCGTCAAATTCAGTGACTGCTGGCTCATGCTGTAATGACTCACAAGCAGAGTGCCTGAGGTGGGGAAGGGTTTAGAGGGGAAGCTGTACGAGGAGCAGCTGAAGTCACTTGGTCTGTTCAGCCTGGAGGAGACTGAGGGGAGACCTCATCGCGGTCTACAGCTTCCTCACAAGGGGAAGAGGAGGGGCAGGCACTGATCTCTTCTCCCTGATGACCAATGATAGGACCCGAGGGGACAGCAGGAAGATCTGCCAGGGGAGGTTTAGGTTGGACATTAGGAAAAGGTTCGTCACCCAGAGGGTGGTGGAGCACTGGAACAGGCTTCCTCGGGAGGTAGTCACGGCACCAAACCTGACAATATTTGAGAAGCATTTGGCCAACACTCTCAGACATATGGTGTGAATTTCGGGGTTGTCCTGTGCAGGGACAGGAGTTGAACTCGATGATCCTTGTGGGTCCCTTCCAACTCAGGACATTCTATTATTCTATGATTCTATGCCTTAGCTGCATTTTATAGCCAACTTCTGTTGGAGGGCTTATGTCCTTTAGAGAATAAATGGGGAATATTGAATTATTAATTTGGAAACAGACATGTGTCTGTTGTGATGAAACACTACTCTTCAAGCTCCACTGAACAAAATACTTTCATTTCAGAGGAAGAAGAGGTAGATGTGGGAGAGAAACCATCTGTTGGTACATGTGAGTACAGCTGTTTGAGGAGTTTCCCGCAGCCGAGCAGGAGCTGTGACTCCAGCATCTCAGTCTTGGGCTGTCACTTACAAAGCTGTGATAGCTGCAAAACATTTCTTACATCTTCTCACAACATATGAGTGGTGCCTTGTAGACTATTAAAGGAAATGAGCTGAAGCTTTGGAAGACCTATTTGCTTGCAGCTATTTTTTTATCTTCTCTTTCTTTCCTTCCCGTCCCTTTCTAAATTAGAGATTGACTCTGAAAATTTTCATGCTTGGGGGCAGTCACAAATATATGTGTCTTTCAGACTAAATCCTACAAAATGCTGAGTAACAGAGCTAGTGGAAGCTAGAAAATGCTCAGGCTTTGATGCCAACTGAAACAGACAGGAGTTAACACACGGCTGTTCACAAAGAGCTCAATTTGAATGTGCTAATACCCAACAAAATGAGATGGAAGGATGCTCATTAGAACTGACGGCCTTAACAGGAAACCCAGTCAAACCAAATGAAGACAGAGGTGGTAACTGAAAGGAAAATGGCCAGAAAGCTTTAGGAACATTAGGAAGTGTGACTCCAAGAATATTTTTTCAAATTCAAAGGAAAGATTCTTTAGAAGCCCAAAAAGAAGACTTGTTTGGAATAAACAAGTTTAAAGAAAAAGAAATCATGTTGTTGTGAAAATTGTAAACAGATTATAAGAAAGCTGGCAGGAGAGGTATTATAGTAACACAATACGATTTGATCAGATTTGAGCAGCAAATGCTTGAGATCCCACCTTGTGAGCTTTATCTAATTGTTAAAAGTAAAATCTGTCAGGAAATGCTATCATTTGTAATGAAATTATATATTCTATCTATAATTGGAAGTAAAATGATATCCTTCTTTGGATAAATTTTGAAAAGTGTGAATATTAATTGATAGGCCTGATCCTATCTACATCTTCTGAGGACTGAGTCTCCTGTCTCTAAACCACCAAAAGTTTTGTTCCTTGGCAAGTCTGTAATGCAAAAGTTCCAAAACATTACAGCGTTGAAAAGTTGTGTTGTATAAAGTCTTGGAGCAGCGACAAAATATTCTTTGAAGTGCCATAAAAACAGGGTGTTGTTACACAAAGTCTGAGGCTTTCTCCAATGTCAATTAGAGCTGCTGGTTGGGCTGGGAGTGTGGTGAGGAGCAGTCAAGCTGGGATGAAAGATGACTGAAACAGGACTCTGCTCCCAAAGCGATTTCTTCTGCTTACCTCAAAACCATAATGATCTGGAATTTTTTTTTCTCCTGTGATAGCTTTGGCTTCTCTGTGTTGTGGGAGAGGAGGAATTTCCTTGACAAGTCTCTCAGCCCTGCTCAGTCTGGGAAACCATGAGGGTACATCACAAGTGATCTCCAGGTTGTGCACCCTGGTTTCTGTTGCATGGGGTACCTGGTCTGAGGAGGAGGGTGGCTGGGAGAAGGTGTAGGGCTGGATACCACAGCATCCCAGGAAGGTCAGTGCGTTGCCACCACCTGCAAACATAATTTCCAAGAGCTGAAGAGACAGGAGCTGTGCTTCTACTAGGCTGTGAGTTTTTAGTTATAATATGTTCAATGTTTACCCAAGCCCATTCATCTTCCCATCAAATGAGACAACTTTTCCCATTCTCCAAGAAATGTTGTTGTATTTTATTGTGTTGTGTTCAGAGGTTGTCTGTGATCTAGTCTAAAGCACCACAGAGGCTCCTGTGGGGCATTGCTGCAGTTTCTGTGGGGCTGATAGCGAGACCAGACATGTCACCTGGGGAAAGCAAAAATGTGATTTTTGGTTGGAAATAACTTGTATACTGCAGGGTTCAATGACTAGTCAGAAAAAAACCCTACATTTGTTGCCATGTGCTGCAGAGATATAGCCAATATGATGATAAAGCAGTCAAATATGCAATTTATTTTTTTAAAATATGAAGGGCAAAGTTCAAATTCAAGTTCATTGTGCAAAAATCAGAGATGCTTTTATCTAGAAAATAGGCTGTTTCAGTCCGTACAAAGTCAAAATGAGAAGAAACTTGCTACCCATTGAAGGTGAGGCTCTGGGACAGTGAATATGAGCAAGAACTTGAACTAGTTTTAAACCAGACTTTGATCAGTGTATGACAGGGGATTATAGGGTGTGCATTTATGTGGTAACTAAAGACCAGGCTTGGGGTCCAAGGATGACTTTCTAATCCAGTTCCTGGGCTAAACCTCACCTGGGCAGGGAAGAGATTTGGGGAGAACTGCAGATTTGTCAGAATTCAAAGATGGCATCAGAGACCAAAGCGGGAAAGTCCATTTTGTGATAGCAGTGTTTCATCAAGCAAAGCACTGTGAATTACACAGCATTAACAGCTGTACTTTGTTACACAGGTGAAAAAATTCAGCAGCTTTTCTTCGTCTTTACTAAATATGTTGGAAAACTTTGATCCATTGTGCTGCTGTTTGCATATTGGTTAAAATTAACAGGAAAGCTGGAAGGCACTGTTGCTCTGGCTGGTCTCTACCCTGCTGGGTAGGGAAACTGTTCAGCAGCTGGGATCTTCTTACCAAATAGCTTATTAATTTTTGGCTTGCAATTGCAATTCACCTTGCAGAAATCTTTCAGTGTGCTCATCACGTATCCACACGGCCTGTTCTGTACTGACCGAGTTGTCAGCCAGTTTTCAGGTTAACAATTGGTCAGTATGTAGGAGCGGTCCTTGCTCAGACACCTTTACTCTGCAGAAAGCCTGCAACTCATGCTCACCCTGGGGCTATTGCAGCCTGAGGGATCCTGACCCATATTCACCATCCCCTTCAGGGTCTGTCTGCTGCTCCAAGGTCATTTTTTTCATCCAGGAACCAGGTTTAAACTCTTACCCAAACAATCTGAAGGGTTTTTTATTCAGAGCTCTGTATGGCATGGCCAATATGATACGTAAATGTGTATAATACATACTCATTCAAAACATGGCAAGTGTCCAACTGACCTGTCAAGCACAGCGTGCCTGGCTGTAGCTGAGTGTAAAGAGTTCAAGCTAGAATTTCTCTTCATGTAGATTTAATCAGTTTCTTATATATTGTTTCATGTATATTCCTACTGGTTATCATCTTTTATCATTCTTCTTGGCTGGGTAATTCCTTTTTCCATATGGCTCCAGTCATTAGCAGCACCATGTGTTCAGTCCATGCTATATATCCATTATGCTGTGTTTGCATGCTTCCCAATCTGTGCATCCTCCTCCATACAATACCACCTCTGCATCTATAGACCTTCATTAACGTTATGGTGGACTATGATATCTTGTTCTTTAGTTTTTAAACTGGTTTTCTGTCTCTCAATTTCCTCATTACTGCAGTTACACAGAAGTAATAGTTAGGTTTGGCATTTTTCATGACAATACTTAAGCACAAAGTGAATCTCAAGCAGCCTTAGATAGGTGATAAACTTAATTTTAATTTTTTGTGTGTACTAAAAGAATACGTACGAAACAGCAATTCTCAGCAACAGGATACTGAACTATACGGCTTTCTGGTCTGGCCCAGGAGGACCATTCTTATGTATCATTGACATGAAAAGGGATGCAGATGCCCAGTCCCAAACTTGCATTCATGAAAATACCATTTTAACTGTCTAGTCTCATCAAGACAGAATGAACTGTTTGAACCATCCTTGCACATAATCTTATGTCACTCAAGAAAGACACTAAAACCTATGTTTGTAGCTGGTGGAATATGTTGGATCAAACCCTTTAGTGTACTTTTTAGATTTTTTTTTTTTGTCAGCTGCAGTTTACACATGACTCATGAATGTCATAACTGAGGAAATGTTAATTCAGATTATTCCCAGTGCTTGATACTGTCCTCATTCTTTCTTGTGGTCCCTTCCCTAAAGACCTGACATCATATTTTTAATGTGAGGCATTGAATGAATAATAATAAAAAAAAAATCCTAGGACAGATACAGTTAAAAGATTAAGAAGCGCGAGAATTTTACATAGGCAAAAATAAGTTATTGAGGCTGATGTATAATCATATTTGAAAGGACTCATTTTCTGCCAGTTTAATGTAGTAATAGCAGATAATAATGCAGCTTAGACAGAGTTCTCAAGTAGAGCAGGAGGTTGTTTATTTTTTCGTAGCAGGCCGTGTCATGCCCGAGCCTGGGTATATTGCATAAATGTTGTTAGCATCAAACACATCTCAGAGAAGCAGCTAGATGATGAATCATCCAGTTGGAGAGGTCCGAAGCCACCGTTTATCTTTATTTACCTGCATTTTGTGACAGACATTTGGTGTTTTTGCCTCTGCAGAGAAAACTTTATTATGTGTAATCTGTCTTTTTTTTTCCTTCTTTTTTTTTTTTTTTAATATGTTAACAGGAAAAAGACTTGGCAGAGATTGAAAAGGACATGGCAGGCATGGGGAAATAGACATCTCCAAGACAGAAATTCTGTTCTACATCCAGAGTTAGAGAAATTGCCTTAAAAAAAAAAAAAAAAAAAAAAGTAAAATTTATTATTTTAAAGCATGAGGAATAATAATTTAGAATCTGTCTTTCTAGCTTATATTATTTCCTTGTTCAGATCCCAAGAGACTTTTGGAGAGTAACTGAATTTTATAACAATAGAAAGCCATATACACTTATCTAAATTTATAGCAGCATTGCCTGGACAGTTTGATATAGTCATTGGGAAACACCCTATGTGACAAGGGATGTGATAAGTTGCCTAATAATGTGGAGCACCACATTAAGCACCAAATTAAGACAGGAAAAGACATTTTGTCCTTAAAAAAAAACAAAAACAAACCAACAGCTGTAATCCCAAATAAGTCATCATGTATTTAGGAATGGCAACAGGAGGTGGTAGGTGTTCAGTAAGAGAAAGATGCAGTTGCATTGTCTTCCCCTGGAAATCAGGAGGAGCCTCATGGTCCCCAGGGGACTGCTTGTGAAGTGAGGTGCAATTCTTTATGAATAAAAGTGCTGCCATGACTTCTACATCAGCCTGACTTCCAGAATTCAAAATGACGTCCCAGGATAAAAGTGTTCAAAAGCTAGATCATAAAATTAACTGTTTCTGAGGCAAAAGCTTTCACTGGACTGATATTATGGAGAATAGCATCTAAATTGTTCATCAAAAGAGGAAATGATAACTTAAGGTCTTCTCATAGTGCCCCTCAGTGCTTAATCCTAAATTTAAACAGACTGATTCATCTGAATGATGAAAGACTTGAGACATAGCTAAGAGTATGGTACTGTAGCCTACATTTAAGAAAGATGCAAGAAGGAAGAAAAAGCAGTTTTTCAAGGCTTGTCTCTCTTTGTGGGAACAAAAGGGATTTATTGAGAAAATAACCAGCTGCTCTCTCCGTACCACTTTAGCTCTCTTAGACTGTGATCTTAGGGTATCTTTTATGTTATTCCCTGTCACCTGCTTTCTGGAAACAGTTGAAGATATGGGAAGTGGAGAAATTTTCGCCTGTTCAGGTATGCAAACACAGAAGCAGATTTAAACCAGAAAAAAGTCAATTGTGTGTCTCAGGAGAAAATACCATCAAAGCAGAACTATTGGCTCCCTTGCTCCTTATGGTATTTCCAAAATTCAAATATCTCATAGTACAGCTCATAGGCTAAGTCCTTCTTGTGGTATTACCACCTTGAATGCAGAGCACCTCTTTGTAGATCAATTCAGTTATTCTAATTTTAATACAATTGAAATAATATTTTTTTCCTTTTTAGCTGACAGTGCTTCATTCCCTTAAGGTACAACTGAAGTCAAGAAAGCCTCTTGTTCCTAGCCCTCAAACTCCAGAAAATTATCATTAAAAAGCAACACATCATCTTCTAAATCTGTAATTGAAAGAACTTTTGATGTACTAAAAATTAATTTCAGGTACGTGAAGAAATCTGAGGGGAATTGGCAGCACAATCCCTTCAAAATGCAGAAAGGTCAGTCTGTTTTCTGCATGTTGCTTAAACCCAGAGTAAAGACAGTTGGTATTAGGTGAGCGCACTAATGATGACTGAATTAGATTGGGCCCTGAGCTGTGTATGAGATTGGCAATGTGCAGGTAGTGATGAGTCAAGCAATTCTGGGCAAAAACCATCCTGATGAAATCAAGTCCAATGACTAAGCAACAAGGACTCATGTCGCTTTTGGAGTCAGATGTTCAATGACAGAGTTAAGTCCTTCATTCAGTGTGGTGTACAGAGACTCATCTCTGTCTTTAAATATGTGTTTTGATGCATTGAATGAAAACAAAAGTACTTCACAGACTGTGTCAGTGACAGTGCTAAGCTTGTTCTATCTCGGAAATGATCTAGAAAAGAGGCTGTGCTTGTCCTGGCACATTTTTTAGTTTTAGAAGATGATATGTTTTCCTCTGGTCTCTTACCATTTGGTGAGCCAATCAGTATTAATTGATTAAGATGATTGATTTTACATGCAGAAGAATTTAATACATATCAGGATTTAAAGTTTGTTTTCTGCTTTTGCTAAATGACAAATGGCTTTCTATCATTGCATTTAGGTCTATGTTCCCAACAGATTTACTTGCTGATGCAGTGACTGTTGCAGCATCCATTTTTTAGGTATTTGTCTCTCAGAGTTGAACACAGAAACCAGTTTTAAGTAGCTGTATGCTCTGGATAGTGCATGAGAGGAACTAAACTCTTCAGCATGGGATCCAGAGCCATCAGGGTCAACTAGCCATAATGAAACATGCAAGATGAGAGAAGGTCCTTGCCTTTCTCCTGGCCTTATGTGTCTTATGAATGATGAAACTCAGTCTCCCATGTCCTGGATGAGTGCTCAAAATATTGATCTTCTCCCTAAGTAGTGGCTTTTCTGAATGCTGTGGTCAGAGCTGTGTTTTATGTCAGGGTCATTCATGCTGGGCAAGGGAAGGTCTGACAGATCAACTCCTTAGGGAAAATAGGAAGGAAAATTACAGGTTTTTGGATCTTGGACATCTCAACCATGAGCTAAATTGTACCAATTAAAAAAAAAAGAAAGAAAGAAAAAAAAGTAGCATTTCCAGGTTTTGTGGCTTGATTTCCAGAACTGTAGAGAGATATAAGTAATACTTGCTTACGTGTGTGCAATGCCATGCCATGCAAGAGTGTGTCCCCAAGCTGTCCTCCTGTTTCTGCAGAGCCCTGCTGACTTTACATGAAGGAAGACGAGTACACACATTTTTAAAGGCAGCCAGGAGACTGCAGTGAATCACAGCATCTGACAGCTGGCCTGGTCATAGACTTTCTCTGTCTAAAGCGGTTCAATTTTTAGTATAAACTGCACACACTTCTGCATACAGCACACATTTTTTAAACGCTGCTGAAAAATGGAGAGGTGGCACAGAAGAGCCACAAAGACATTATTTGCAATGTCTAGCAGCGAGAGACAAAAAGAACCCAATCTGTCGTACTGACTACCCTTAACTTGGTAGTGAAAGGCAGAAAAAGAACCTATATTTATAGGAGAAACATAAATTAGACATTAGGCAAAGACAAAAACCCTAAATTAGATGTAAGGGTTTTTTTGGGGGGTGTTTGCAGAGATGGAGGGAGAGAAGAGGCAAATAATTTTATGTGTGTGGAGGGAATTAACCATCAGAACAAGCTATTACAGGTGATGGTGGATACCAGAGCCCTCTGTCTCTTCAGATGACAACTGGGTAACTCCTAGGAAGATGCACATTAACCAAGAAAAGGTTATACTTTGACCAAAACAAGTTATTGTGCTCAATACACAGCTGGTTAGTCTCACAGAGAAGGTGTTCTTTGGTGATTTTATGGTCCTATCAGGCCTTAAATTCCTTAGATATATTTATCTGTGAGAAGCTCTGCCCCCCCATTACTCCCTTGGCAGAAGCGGCCCCTTACTTCTGCCAGCACAGTCTCTTCTCGTGGTAGAGTTTCTGCCATGAAGGCCCTGTGCCAGGATTTCTTCCAGTGAAAGCAAATGCAAAACAAAGATGAATCTATCTGAGGCTGTGCAAAGAAAAAAAAAATTAACTAGCCACGTATTAAAGATTTACCACTACCTATCAGTAATAAGCATCAGAGTATCTGAGTACAGATCTTGAAATGAAAGACAGGGTACTACTTCCAAACATCCATGAGCAGCGTAGCCCTCATTCTGCCTGTAGAAAGATGGCAAGCAAGTAAACCAGAATAACTGCGACTAGGCTTCACTCAGGTCTAAAGAGAGAGGGAGACAAGTGGAAGGGAATGCAGAAATTTTCAGCTTCAGCCCTCACTTTCCTCTTATTTTTGGGATGTACAAGGCATAATTACCCTCCATAGCTGCCTATGAGCTTCAGGGTTCTGGCTTTTTACCATGCCCATTAGGCAATCAGTAATTTTTCCTCTGCCCAATATAGCTCTATTGCAACACTAAATATGGAAAAACTGGTGCCAGCCAGCCTAATACCATCAAACATTAATCACAAAGAAAACCTAGAGAGAGTCACCTTTTATTGTACTGCAAGAAAGCAAGCTCTGAGCCCGATCTATGGCCAGGGAGGTCAAAAGAAATATTCCTATTGTATCTTGGGGCTAGGAGACAATTCGATCTCCCAGTTAGGTCAGATCCTCTCCCACATCAGCAGGCACACAAATGAAGTTGTTATCAAAGTCATTGCACAAGCCTTAAGCAGAATAAATATTTTTCTTGTATGTAAGAGAGAAAATCAAATCTGTCACCTGGTGTTTCTATAGAAAGTACTTTATACATTAGAATTTGTCAGCCTTTATTATGTCTCTGCAAGTTGGTCTGTGCAAACCCTTAAGCTAAATATTGACTTCTTGTATAAAGCATATGGTGATATACATAGAAGATGGGTCAACAGGCCAAGAAGGAATGTAGCCTGGGCAGCAAATCAATGGTGGGTTTCAGTTCTTCAGGGCATAGGACCTTTGCCTTGCAGTTTAGAGATGTACAGAAATTAACTATTTCTCCAATCTCTGATCTCTCATCCCATCTGAGTGTTGTTGATTCAAATCCTTTAATGCCCGTTATCCTGGACTGCTGAAATCAATGTATTTTAATATCAAGGAAAGTAAGATTAAGCCTTTAGATGAAAACTATTCCCTCACCTTTTTTTTTCCTTCCTCAGCAATACATATACATTTAAGGAGCTAAATTTCTGGGATAGATTTCTTCTCACACTCTTGGATCATTCTCATAGTCCCTCCCAATCTCTGCTTAGAAAATAATGTTGTCTTAACTTGCCTTGAAACAATCTTTATTCAGCTATATGTATGTGTGCATATATAGTATATATATTTATATTTGTACAAAAACCTCTTAATCCTCTAAAATAATATCTCATACTGAAAATCCACTCTGGGTATTTGCCTAATGTGCTATAACAATAGAAAAAGATAAGGATAATGCATTTATAGACAGTACTGCTAAAGCCCAATTACAGACCTTTATCATGCGACCAGCAACCTGAAGAATTGTTCTTTGATGTGTCCTTGATTTTGACAGAACTACACAAAATGTATATTATAAGTCTGTGGGAGTCAGAGCTCTGCACTAGAGTCTAGCCCAGATTCTTTAATTCCTCATTACAGCTTTCTCTTTTATCAACCCAAAAAGCCATGCCTCTTCTTGCTTTCAGGTAGTGAGGAATTTGAGCAAATTTTGTCTCCATTGTCCCCTTCCATTTTTGATTCCTAGATGGAAAATCGCCCTTTGACATCATGCATTTTAGTTCATCCTACTTAAAATATCTAAGGTAATTGCAAAAGTCAATTCAATTTGTTTTTCCAATGCACTAATGGGAGAATAATAAATGAATGGCTTTTTCACAAGACAAAATGTACCTTGAAAAGTTTGGATTTTGTAACCTGATTTAGCTTGATATCATGCACAGCACTTGCCAGAGCAGTTTTAAACATTTGCTCTCCCTGGAGCTCGAAACACTACTTTTTCCCCAGGGATCTGTGGGAAACAGAGGGGCTGAAGGAAAAAAGGCAAGGCTTGGTCCTTTTGCGGGGTTTCAATCCTGCAGCAGCTGTGGTGCACAGCAATCTCTCCTGTGCAGAGGCTGTGAGTGCGGTGCACAGGCAGAGGTAGGCTTCAGAGGGAATAATTCCTCCTCTCCCAGGGACAATGGGAAATACACAGGTACCTGATGGCTAAGCCTAATGTCCCGGTAGTTGCTACAGCTGTCTGCACCCTTTTGAATAAATTTCTAGATTTTGGTGTTATGGCCGTACACACAATATATGGCTGAGCCAGCACCCAATGGATGTGAGTCTGCACCTCACCACCAACCTCCCGTAGCACAACCTCACTTGGAGAAAACTTCCCAGTCCATGGTGGTGCTGCTGATTCAGCAATACGTGGTGTTTTTCCTGAACCCCAGGCTGCTGAAACCTGTCTGAGCATGTGGCTGGCCTGGGGATGGGTACTGGATGTGCCAGGGTGGTGGGTGAGTGGCTGCCTCAGATTTTTTTACCTTTGTGCATCCTGGAGTTGGTGCCAGTCCTGGATGTGCTGGAGAAGGTGAAGGCATGGCTGCAGGAGTGTGTGGCCCTGGTCACTGACACCATAGCTGCAGAGGGAGGTCTGAGCCATCATTATTAATCTGGAGGCTAAGTTGCCAACTGGTGGGGCTGGGAAGCCAGCCTGCAGCCAGGTGGTGAGGTAGAAGCAGGTATTTCATTACCTTCCAGTCCCCAAAGACCCTCAATATTCAGGCTTTATGAATCTATTATTGCTTTCAACTCAGAAATGGGGGAAAGTCATTTTTACAGATATGCACAGCCCAGGGAAGTAATTAAGCGCCAGCCTCATTTTAATCAATGTGCTTAAGTAGCTTTTTTACTCAAAATCATAATAGCCATCTACATATGCAAACTAAGTATTACTTCCATTTTCATGGAGTAGTTATAAGTTCAGGAATTGTTATTACAGCCTTTTTTCATAACCATGTTTATTTTATTTTGAATCGGTTGTTGCCTTGTTATCCACTAATTTTGAATCACCCAGCTGTAAATACATGGGAATAACGCTGGAATTGCAAAGTAAATTCACTGTGATTATCATTCCTGATAATTAATTAAACTAAAGAATTTCTTAACATGGCTTCATATTTTATAAGTATCGTTTTTAGGAGTGGGACTCATTATCTATATTTCATTTAAGCTGTGATAATTTTCAGTCAGTAGTTAACCTTCCAATTACCTGATTTAGTTAAAATTATAACCATCAAAAAGCATATGTGGTATAATTAGAGCCATTCTAGAGTTATTGCAAAGAGAGGGTAATAAATTATTCTCCATGTCCACTTAGAATAGTATAAGAAATAATGGGATTAATTTTCAGCAAGTGAGATTTAGGTTAGGCTTTAAAAGAACTTTGTAATACTGAGCATAGTTTGCAGTAAAAAAAAATCCTCTGGACTCTACATCACTGGAGATGCCAAGTTAGACAAACACCTTACACCTTTAGAAATCCCTTTCACCCCATGTTCAGTGCTTTTCTATTTTTGCTTTGAATTTTCAGTGTCATTTTCCTCTTTTGTATGGTTGTTTTTTAAAGATGTTTTAGGAAGGTTCATTGTGCTTTTACTTTATTAAGCATTTTCTCAAAACATGTAGTTATGACTAGCAACAGATTCTTGAGAACAGGGCAGGTGATGTTTTGGTTTCATTTATATGGAAATTTTGAGATTGTAAATTTTCAGTGGTGTTCCTGCTTAGTGAAAAATGTTTCCTAGAAATGTTATTTTAATGGAGAGTTTCAGCTGATCTTTTAGTCTCTTTACCTCAGTGATGTGCAAAGGATATGGAGAGATTTTGCCCTTAATTTAGTTTACGTTGTGTTTGCTCAAGAACTTCCTGCTGCCGCCAAGAGCTTCAGAGTGAGAGCACTTAGAGAATAAAGCAGCAACCAAAAAACATACACATTATTATTAAAGCCACTCGTATGTTCAGAACGTCACTTTCCACATTGCTTATTGCTTATTTTCCCGAGGCAGTATTTTTCACATGTAATAGATTATCCTATCGTTTCTTTTCTGTTCTCTTAAATGGGTTTTACAGTGTTAAGGCTGTAATTATAGAACAGAAGCAACAAGGAAAAAAAGGAAGACGAATTTCCATTTAGGTAAATTGTGTTTCTTTAGCAGCTTTCTGAAAGCTTTTCAAGTTTTGTATTACGTAAGTAATTCAGAAAAAAACAGGACTTGATAAGCTTTCTTTTGTGCAGTGCTGACAATGCATCTATTCGCTGCCATTACCAACATGTGCCAAAACTGGTTGCAATAAATAGTTGCCTTTTCATAAGACAAAATGCAAGAATAGGACTGTATTAGTATGCAAAGTGCTTTCCATTTATTCATTACTCACTTTCTGAGATTTGTGCCTCTAGAGATTCTTTTGTGTTTAGGCCAGAAGAAACTCAGATACTTAAAAGATATGCAAATTCTTTATGAAGTGGACTCAAAACACCAAATGACTTCCGAAATATCTTGTAGTACATTAGAAGCCTGTAAGTGTGGGATTATACTGCATCTATTACAGAAAGTAATGTAGACTTCAAAAAAGCTTGTGTTCTTTCAAAAAAAAAAAATCAGGATTTCAAAACACCTTCCCTATAAATAAGCTGTTTTGATTAAGTCTAGAATCTCTCAGGGCTTGTAGTATATCAGCACATTAATCAAGACCATTATAAACACATGGAAACATTCAAAGGTGGATAGTGACAGGTTTCCATATTAATGGCAAAGTACCAGAAAGGGGTAATAAAAAGAAATACTATGAGCTTTTGTAATTATGGTTACAGCATAACTGGATATTTTAAAGTAATAATAATTTTAATCCAAGGTTAAAAAAAAGCAAAACCCCTACAGAACTGTATTTTTTCTTAGTTAACATTTACCACAGGATACATTTTTAGCATAATTAGGACTGTTTCTAATTTGCAGGATGGCCTCTCATTTGTTATTAGAGTGGAAAGGCTGAGAAGCAAATTTTACTCCTTGATGTGACTGATGGAAAAATAGAATGATTAAAAAATTCCCTCCTAAATTAGAATGAATAAGTCTTCTCTTCTTCAAGGCCCAACAGGGTCTGAGGCACTAATGTTCAGTGATACTGAGCAGCATCTTGTTGTGCAAATTTTGGATTCAGTGCAAAGAAGCACATCCATATCTGGCCCACTGCATCATTTGCCCTGTATTTGTTGGGTTTTTCATTGGGCTTTGCTGTGTTTTGGTGCTCCAAGTTCTATTTAACCTAATTGTGCTTAAATTGTTTTTCATCCTGAAAAAGCCTCAGCTACAAAGATACCAAAATGATGTTATTAGGGGTGTGTTCGTAAGGAAATGGGTGTAATTGCATTACTTGAGTGATATGAAACAAGATTGCTCAAAGTAATACAGATTGCATTAGAGGAAACAGATCTCTCATGATCAGCCTCCCCATGCATCTTATTATGCTTTTTTTTCCTTTGTGAGTACACAGGCAGGAAGAATCAAAACATGAGAGGCCAGGAAAACAGCACCATTTGTTTGATTTTCCATACCAATAGTGGAGAGCTTCTCCGTCAGTCCCGTGTGAGCCACCCGGGAAGCCGTGGGGGGAATGGGAAGCTGTGGGGGGATGTGAGCAGCCACGGCCACCTCGGCGCCTGCGGAAGGTATGGTAGTAAAGCAGTGCACTCCTGCCAAAACCCTGCTGCTTTCAGATCAAACAACATTTCTCCATGCCCATATGAACCCTGCCCCTGTTTCTTGATCATTTCATGTTGGGGAATGGCGCTCAGAAGAAGAGCACAGTTATGTCCCAGCGTGTCCTGATGCTTACACTTCCTACAGAGATGTCGTCTTGCCCGTTTCTTGCAGGATTTTCACAATGCTCCCCTCTTTGTGTCTTTCTAAAAGACAAATTTCTCTTTTTTTTTTTCCCCACTTTGAGTTATCCGATTTTGCCCTTTTCTTCTTTCACATCCATCCTTCTCAGCTCACAGCAGCACAGCTCTCTCTGTGGTTTCTTCCTCGGCGAAGCCCTGCAAGAGCTATTTTTTCCCTAAACAAAACTTCATTGACGCTGGCAAACTGCTGCAGAGTGTTTCTGTTTATGAACTGACATTTGCTGCTCAGAAAGTACTTCACTGTAAAATCTCCACCCGGCTATAGATATGGTAGTCCTTTAGATTTTGTTTTAAAGCTCTAATCCTGCTTCCAGGCTTTTGTCTGAGCAGTCTGGGGGAGAAAAAGAAAAATGACAAAGTTATCTTTGTTATTTATTTTTTTGTTAGCAGAGAAAAATCTAAGAAAGGCAAAAGAAACCCCGTTGAGACCATTTTCACAGCCATATATCATTGTAGGGTAATATATCCCTAGCTGGTGTAAATAAAGGAGGAAAATGTGAACAGATCTGTACAGCGTGGTTCCAATTTACAACAGAGCAACTCCTGCAACATTAATGAAAATTATTTCTAGGATTTTTTACTTGTTATGAAAATTCATCCCATGCAAGATTAGTCTTTTATAAGATTAGGCGATGCTAAACAAACAAGCAGAAGATATTTGTCACAGTTATATGGGACAGGCTTTTAAAGTTAGTGTTTACTGTCTTACTTCAAACACTGCATAGTGTGAAAAAGTAAAACTTTGACATCAGCTATATATGAAGCAAGCAACAAACTTGAGATGAGCTGAGTAACTTTAAAATCATGAGGATAATCTCCACTAACATACAAACAGCCTAAAGAGGGAAAAGCTACTCCTTCATTTAGTCTTGGAAAATGCAATTTGGTCTATTGTAACTGGCACTTTCCAAGAGATAAATTTCTCAAAATTATTAATATTTCTGGGAGAAAATTATATCAGTAATATGTGTAGAGCACAAAGGATGCTTGGAGTAATGTAATTCTGCTCAAAATTATTTTTTTCATAAAAGAGAAGAGTAGATGATGCTATCTACTTAAGCCTGTACATATTATAATGTGAAGCAGTATATTCAAATTCAACACTCTGCTTAAAAAAGGAATAAATTTGTATATGCAGGTTTGTAAACCCTCAAGGTAGTGATTTAAATGAAAGAGTGACATTTTGGAATAGGGTGAAATTTTAAAATCCTGGCAAAAAGAAGATTCTAATTTCTTAAAATTGTGTTTTGCCCTGAAAAACCTGCTGATATTGCTGAGAGCCTAGAGGAAAGGCATTGATGGTTCCCTTTATTTTATTTTTTTCAAAGGACGGACTTTGCTAATCCTAAACTTTTAATACCAGTGTAAAGGATTAGAGAAAATTGGAAAAATGATATTTTATTAAACAACATGACTAGTTCAAAGCAAACTCCTCTGAAATCGTGCATAGACTTATCTCAGCACTTATTCAGAGTGGAACTTCTCCTGAATCCAGATAGATGACCTGGACCTTAGGATTTTTTAATTTTTTTTTAAATAAGCAAAAGGATTATTGCATCAGACATGTGAGGTTGAAGGCCAGGGGCCTGTGGGATATTCTCTGTTTTACCTGAGTTAATTAGCTATAGTACATATTTGTCAAAGAGCAGGTAGATACCCTTTGCCAAGAATTTAACAATATTAACTAATTATGAGATAAAAGGCGTATATCACTTTCTTCCAGGTTATTGTTTTTGCTTAATAATTAATTATAGAAATGCAAATTCCAAAGAAGGTGCATGTCTCATACATAAGAAACATAAAAGTAAAACTAAGCAATCACACGTGCTCTGAGGAGACATTTATGTCTTGATTCACATGCCAGCTGAAGGGAGCTTTCCCATCATCCATGAACCAGGAAACCAGGGATTTTGGCTGGCACAAGAGACTGTCCCTCTGGTCAGCTGATTAAAAAAAGATGCCACAGAGGTGTCTCTTTTTACTGCTACTTGACTGTCAGGTAAGTAGTCTAGACAGTCCACCCACACAGCTGCTTCTGCATTAGTTTCATTTACTGGCTGTGGTTTTTTGTGCTATACATAAAATGAAAAAAAAAAAAAAATCGAAATTTTTGATGTTATGAGGTGCTCACTGCCCTGCTGAGACCTACAGGAACATGATGGGAGGTGGATTATCTGCATCCCCCTCCAGGAGGAGGATTTGCTGCTCTGGGTTACCTCTGGCCTCACTTGGGTTGGAATAACCACACGCTCTGCCTCCTCTTTCTGAACAAAACTGGAAATGGAGATCACAATCTACAGCTAGTGTTATATGTGCTAGGTTTGTATTATCTTCCTCTTCATGCCAAAATAACTGATTCGGCTGGAAAAAGTACTGAGAAAAGTTTTTTTAAATTGAGGGATAGATGACTGATGGAGATGAATACTGGTCTTCAAGTATGTAATTTCAAATACCACTCCTTTAAATAAAATGATAGCAGCTATCAACACAAACACACACACACACAAAGGTTTGCAGTTGTCTGAGCTTACACCAAATACTTTTTTCTCTAAACTGAGATACCTGGCACTTAGCAGGTATCCTCCAGCAGGAAAGCCCCCAGTCCCTGTCCTGCTTTGGCTTCCCCTCCCAGCAGAGCGGGTTTTCCCCGCGAGCCTGTGCTGCAGCGAGAGATGGACAGTCAGCACCCATGGCCCTGTTGCTGGTCCAGCCTGCCCTTGTTAACAGGGCTCCTGACACCTGTGCCCAGGGGGAGTATTTCTGAAATCAGAAATCTGTGAGTAATGGAGAGTCACAGGGAAGGACTGGAGACTCATCAGCATTTACTCAAAATTTGGGCAGGCTCATAGGAAACTGAAGGTTTACCTAATTTCATTCATGTGAAATTCTGTTAGTGTTTGCTACTAGATGCATTTTCTGAATATGGTTTCTTTGTATTTTTCACCAGGGCAGTGTCTGCTCTGCAAGAGGAAGGAAGGCATCAGACCTGTTGCCTCCGGAGCTGATGCCGATCCCATGTTCCTTCAGTGGAAGGGAGCCTGGGACCAGCTCTTGCCTTTCCAAGAAGGCACTTTCCACTGTTCATTTCCTCCCCTTCGGCAAAGTTACTCCAGGTAAAAACTGTTGATGTTCTGTCTTCCCACTGAGTGGAAGACCCAAAGGCTTGCAGCCACATGCCAAAGGGAAATTGCAATGAGAAGCCTGGACCTCAAAACATGTAAATGTCCAAGCATGAAACCTAGTTGTTTTCTGAAGGGTCATTCTCAGGTGGTGCAGCAAGCAGCATTGCTGCAGGGCCACCAGAAAGGCTGGTGTACTGTGTTTTTAAACTCACTGAAAAACAGAAGAGAAAAAAAATTAATCTTCTCGTTGTCTTTTGCTTTGCACATCTCCTCATTTCACTAAATCCAGTGACAGATGTGCAAATTAATATTGGATCAAAACCTTAACAAGTGTTTAAGTTTTTCTCCATTCTTTCCTTGAATCTTTTTTCCCATTAAGTATTCTAGACGAAGCAGCTGTTACTGGGTACTGTAGTAATTATTTGGGATATAACATATTTGATGTGGATTTTGGAGATGATTATGTGTTTAAGCACTGAAGTGCAGAAAGGAACATTTTGCTATTTGATGGTAGGGGAAGAAACGGGCTCTCACGTGGTTTTGTGCAGCACAGAGGGACATAGCCTGGTCCTGGTACCAAGCTGAACGGCCGCACCATTGAGGTGTTTCTGAAGGACTGGAGGTGGGAAATCATTCACCCCAGGCTACAGCAGAGAGGCAGAGCTCCTCTGCAGCTCCTCCACCACAACGCTGGAGCACATCAGCTGTGCTCTGGGTACGACAAACTGATGAGGACCTGTGGGATCTGTCTCAGTTACTCCTTGGAAAGGATGATGCCTGTGATTTCATTACTCTCTATACCTTTGCTATCCACCTACTGTTATATCTTGTCTTTTTAACAGCCAGCCTTTCAGAGTAAGAGCTGTATCTACTATGAACAGCACTTGGTGCAATGGAGTTTAGCCTGACTCACCACTGGCAGCTACCACAATGTCATGGTGGAAAAAATATATTGCTGTTCTGTAAGACGTAACAGCTAGTGAGTCTTTTTAATTCTGCAGCTGGTACATGCATCCTAGCAGAGTTGTACAGGAGTCTGCAGACCCTTTCCCCTTCACAACCACTCTACAGCCAACGGGGTGATGCTTCTGCAGGGCCGTGCTGCACAGAGCAGAATTTGGCATGGGTGAGGTCGGGATCATGTTTATGAAGGTATTCATGTTTCTTGATATGCAAAGATTTGCAATGTGGATAAACAGATATTATGGTAAATGTTCTCAAAGAGGAATCTTGGAAACGGCCAGATTAACCCTAAAACGCTTGGGATTAAATAAGCAAGTGATTTTAACAACTTTATACATGACCAGAGAGGTGACACATGCAATGGTCTTTTAAGGGCAGCCTCATTTCTTTCAGGGCTCATGAGGTTTCTAGCTCTTCAAAACTGAAATAAAACTAAGATAGGAAGATCTCTCAAAAAATGGCATCCTCATTACCTTGCGTGCACAGTTTTTGCTACGTGCACAACATTGCAGTGTAAATCTTTCCCCAGAGTGATTCTGATTTATACTGGTGGGTGAGTGAGGAGAATCAGACACTGGGTTGCTGAACTGCATTGCTTTCACTTCTTTCTTCCAGACAGGGTTTCAAAGTGCTTATAATAAAAAGCCAGCTCCCTTTTCACAGATCAGTGCTCTGATTTACTACCTCAAGCATCCTGGAGAAACCTGGGATGACGAATGTAATGATTGTGGTCCTTCTCTACCATAGGCCTGGTTGATCTCCTCTTTCTTCTTATTTCCCTTCAAGGGGCTTTGGGAACTATTCTGCATTTTCCAACAAAATTGCTTTTGTAAATGTGAACATTATAGTGTCTTTAAACAATGCTTAATTACTAAAAACTAAGTCCAGGGCAGATGCCAAGCAGGTATACATCCACCTAACTGCTTAATGTCTGTTTATTCCACTATAACAAGTTAAGGAATGGAGAAAGGACATTTCTGCCTGTCTGATGGCAACACAGCAATTTCTGCTTGCAGATATCTGCAGAACAAGTTACAGCAGTTCCATTTTTAGACAAGCAGAGCTTAATGAGTTGAGTGTGAGGTTGGAAAGCTGGTCGTTAGAGCTTATAAGTAATTGGCTAGATTTTTCTGCTGGTGCAATTTGTTCCAGCTCTGTCAAATTTATATCATCTTCAGTGCACCAAATGAAGTATAGAGCTGTAATTCCCCTGAACTTTTAGCATAAAAATCTGTATGAACCATGGAAATTCTAGACAGAAAGATTTACCATTGGAAAAAGGGCGTGTAGTTAAGAAACTGAGACATTGCAATAGAGTACTGTGGTTGCACCTTCAACCACAGACAACCAGTTTACTAATATAAATAACCTTTGTCTGCATGGGGAAAGGGTATGTTCCTATTTCCATGTGGCTCATGTGACCAGTCATTAGTCAATGTATGTCTTCCTCATTTGCAAATTTTGCTCCCTGTTCATTAGGCTTTCCCAAAGAGCGGAATCTCCTGAAACCTCTCTGATTGAATTGCAAAGTATGGCAGTACAGCCATGTTGACTGGAATGACCTCTGCTTTGAAAGGGAAAGAGGTAATTGGGTTTCCAAAATCAAAGCTGCATCTGACATCAATCAGTTGTCAGATTTCATTAACTCTCACACCCTGGGTTCCAGAAAGATTGACTGTACATGCCTTTATGGTTGGGAAAGCACTGAAACTCTGACAAGCCGTGATAACCAAAGTTGCTCGAGAGAATGTCTTTAATAAATGCTGGCTCACTTTTCTGTATGGTCCAGATTTCTTAAAGTAAAGGCTATTATTCCATGGTATAAATATGTATATATATATATAACAAATATATATATATATATAGGTATATATGGAGAGATATATATCACTCTCTCTCTAGATATATTTTTTATATATATATATACACACACACATATACATACATACATGTGTGTATATATACATTTTAAAAATCCCTAGACCTTCAAAGCCCCTCCTGCAAGGGAAGCCTTCTATAACTCGCCAGAGGAACGGACTCACTACACTAATTCCATCATGGAGCAACAATGTTCAGGTGCTCCTGCTTTAGTATGCAGAAAGAGCCAGAGGTATGGATGTGTAAAAACATGCTAAAAATACTTCTTTGGCTTTAAAGCATGCATTGCAGGTGGGTAAAGATTTGAAAAACCAGTTACTGTCATTCTAATGAGGAAATTCTTCCACCTTTAACTCTTTAACCCGTGTAAGGGATCTAATTGGAGCATATGCATAAATTAGTCTAATGTGGTAGCATTTCCTACTTGCTATATTATTTCATTACCAGCCATTGCTTAAAAAAAGTCCTGGTGATGTTTTACACTGGGGGGAGCAAACAGCCTTGAGTAGATTTGTCCATAATGAAAAGAGCAGTAATGGTGACTCTAATGTGACTTTTGCTACTGTGTCTTTCTAAGCTGTGCTGAACACTGCCAGGCATCTATTAGAGTGAAGTGGATTGCCAGGTCTTCTCTTATGTACCAGACTTAAAGACGACCTCTGCTTGTGATGTTAACATAGCAAGGTCATTTATGAATAAGAAAGTCTTTATCAGGTTCCTTATTACTAACTGTTCCAATATAACTACTGTTTCCATGATAGATGCAAGGCATTTTACATAGTGTATGCAGTGACAAGTATTTCCTAGACACACTCTTTGTTTCCCCTGAAATTATGGAATGAGATACCTTGGGCCGGGAATAAAAATAATTCAGGATTTAGGAACAAGAACATTAATGCCAACTTCAGAATCTGGATTAATTACCATGTTTCTAACAGTGTAAGTAATCTGTTGTCATGAACCTGAAGATTTCTTTATTTTCTGAAGCAGATAATCAGAATAATAATTTAGTAAAGGACAAATATTATCAAAGAAAACAAATGACAGGATGTTTTCAGTTTCCTGCTGCCTCAGTGCTGCTATCCAACTATGGATAGCTCTGTTTTGAAGAGTGCTGGACTCCAGCAAGACATATTCCCACTGATGCTGGACATCTACAGTCCTCTAAGAACTGCTAAAGTTCTGGGTGTGGAAATCAGGTGAGCAGAAAAATATGTCTTTTAATTTCCTAAAATAAGAGTTACCTAATCAAGGAACCTTAGTCCCCATTCACTATCCTTGCATAATGTGTTGGGAATCTAAAAATTAGAGTATACATTTATGGACTTAGTAGCCTACAAAAATTCACACTAGAAGGAAATGCAATGACCGCCAGCTTTGTCTGATGTGATAAATAAGATCACTCGATCTTTGTAAATGTCTGACTTCCTCTACTTTTTATTAATATCTTATCTTCATATTCTCATCTCAAGTATTAATTTAATTCACTATTATACCAACTGCAGAGGTTGCTTGTTCATGATCCTTCACCTCCCTATCGCTCCCACAAGAAGCTAAAGTCAACCAGCCTGTCACAGATCTACTTAACGTAAGTAGCTGGTTGGAACAGTAGACCTATAATTTTTATGTGCTCCATTTATATCACCAAAAATCTTAGAAACTCAGGTGTATACATTGGATACTTGGTTGTATACATGTCAGCAGCCCAGAACTCATTTTAGATTATTGTTATTTATGCTTATTTATGGCAGTGACTGCCTTTTTTTCCCTCCTGTCATCCATTCTTCACCAAAAATCATGATTCCATTTTGACATCCTGGTTGTTACTTATAGAAATATTTTGAAGGTTCATGTAAGCTGGAGTACATTTGAAACAATCAATCCAGTTAAAAACATGGCAAGTAGCATTTTTCTAGTAACTGCTGTACTGCATTACCTTTCTCCTTTAGCCTTTTAAATCCCAAGATCTTCTTACAAGAAAAAAAGTCATAACTTGAAATAAAGTAGGTTCATGATTAAGATATTCATTATAAATTCCATACACATTGGTTGTTTGCAATAATTTTTTTTTCACTTGTTCCTCAGGCAGTAACAGTAAATTAATGTGTTTGTGACATTTCTGCAATTTTAACTTTGAATGAAACTCATACCATATATTGCATTATAAATACTGACTTGCATTAAGTCCCATGTGTGCCTCTCATGTAGAAATGAAATAGACAGTATAGTCATTATTCAACTTAATTTGCAATATTTATTACCCTTGGTGGATATGAATGTATTCGTTACATTCGCAATAAATGACCTCTGGGTTTCAGAGATATGTATTATGTTAGGAAAAAATTGCAAGGAATAAATAGTACCCTTCCCTTTCTGTCTATGAAACTTCTATTTCTGCAGTGCTGCTATTGTGTCCTGTATTGAAATGTAATTTATGCTAAGCTGAAGGAGATCTTGCTTATGCTACAGGGTGAAACAAGGGTATTTGTTTAAATGCAGTGAAAAAAATGCAATGGTGTGACTTGCCCTGGTGAAATTCAGAGAAAAATGCCTATAAGGACCAGCTGTAGAGTAAATGTGACATGATCTTGGGTAGTGTAAAAGCTGACTTGTCTTTAGGACAAGAAAGAAGCAACAGAGTTCATTATCACTCGCAGCTGGGTGGGTGGTCTATACTGTTGGCTGGTACTCAGAACAAAGCGCTCTGTATAGGCGTGAACATAACATCAGACTATCAGGTCCTTTATCATCATGGATTGGAAACCACAGGAAAACCAGAAGAAGCAGCAGAGTGACAGTTACACACCTAAAAAATTAGGCAAATTTCCTAGTGTTCTCCTGTTATTGAAAGCTGTGTACTTGTAGTGGCCAGAGATAAAATATCTTACCTGAAGGTTTAGACCAAAAATGTCAGATGATTAGATTATGTGTAAAACTTTGTCTTCAACATGCATAATCCATAGACTACCAGTGATCATTCTGAGAAACTTGTAGGTCCAGTTTGAACTTCCCCAACCTAAATGGCTGCATCTGTGGTCCTGTCCCAAAGACCACTGATACCAGCAGAAGGACTTTGCAATGGTTTTGATGGGCCGTGGAGAAGCTCTTCCCGTCCCCCACAGCAAGCATGCTAGGCTTGCCGTGCTCCTCTGCAGCACTTTGGGTGCAGCTCTGCCTCTTCACCGAGGAGACCCAGCTCATTTGTGTTCATGAATTCCAGCAGGATGTGCAACATTTACATCTCTTCCAACTGATGAAGGACTAGTACTAGGCTTCCCAATAAATGTCAAGAGAAAGAAAATATTATTATTTTCTTTTTACAGCTGAAAATAAAGTGATAAAGTGACTCACCTGAGGTCCCATGGGAAGTCTGTGGCAGACTGAGGAAGCAGACCCAAGTCTTTGACAGGGCATCTCTAGTGCCCCCATAACTAGAAGATTTCTTCTTGGACTGAGTATTAGCCTGAGTAAAATAAAATTTTATTTGCATTATCTGCATTTTTCTGATGAGAAAACTGAGGTGAAGAGCAGAGGAGTTATTACAAGATCACCAGTGCACCAGTTGCAGATCTGGCACTCACATTCAAGTCTGCCAATTCCCCACTGGTGCATCAAGCGCCAGTGAAAAGGTTTTCTCCAGTCCAGATCTGCAGCTTATCCAAAATTGTCTTACAGTTTACTGCTACAGGAGTCTATCAATAGCAAAGCAAATTTTCTTGAGACATCACCTTCCAGAATTGCTTTAAGACTCTTTGTGCAGTGAATTGGCCTGCTTGAGAGTGGGATGTAATGAACTAAATGCTGAATACTTGTCATCCTTACATAAATAGTCTGGACCAAGACTAATACTTCCTTAAAGCAATGTGAATTTTTCCAACAGTATCATAGAGTTTTGAATAGGACTCTGAGTCAGCAGCTCTTGTTTTTATTCAGCTGCTTCTTTTCTTTTATTAATAAATCTCACATAGAAGTGTTTGTATTCTACAAAGCAATTGAGCTCTCTTGTGCTGCTGATCTGTACAGCCAGGGCTGATGTAAGTGGAAAGACCCTCCTCCTTTCCCCCCTAATTCACCTCCTATGTGATTAGTGTGGGAATTGCTTTAATCTTCTAAATGTCTTCTTTACACCACTTCTGAACACTACATCTCATGGAAAATTATTGCATTCCTAACTAACCTGGATCCGCCATTGGAAACCTTTAATCATGTGCACTGTAGTTGCAATGCACCTGCCCTTAATTTCTTGTCATTACTGCGTACTAAAGTACAATCAGGGTGCTTTAAATAGCCTGTCTCCTTTTTGAAATGCCTGCCCACATGTGTATTTTCCCCGAACTATCCATGCTAATTTTCCCCACATTTCTCCGGAGTAAGCATTATTTTTATACTTTTCCTTACCCTTTAAAACTCCTTCCTTTTAAAACCTCTCCTTTCTCAATTGTCTTCTGTGCACTTCACTCTGGTTTTACAGCGGATTGTACAATGTATCTGGCTAAAAAAAAAAATCTAGTATTATTCAGAAAGCTCATGCTTGTGTCTAGCCTGTCAGACAAAACGTAAGGATGTCCCCAGATGCTTGCTGCTGAAGACTTGGAAAAGCTCCCCTCTTGCTGGGCGCTCTGCATCTGTGTAGACCTCATCTTCCCCTTGGTTCCCTTGCTGTTGTTGGTGGCTTGTAGGAAAAGTGTTGAATCCTCCTATGGAATACAGTAGTCTTCCTGGATAAGAATACATTGTGCAAGGTGCAAGAAGTCATCCCCATATCTCATTGTTTTCTTAACATCAAGCTCAAACTTATTTTTTTTGTTAGCTTGTTTTGATATGTAGCAATTTTTATTCCTTGTTCTGGAGATATTTACAGCTCACACGATTTAGATATTTAAAATGCAGAAATCTATGTAATCTGGTGTTGAAAAAATAATTTTTCTTAATCCAAGCTATTTTTGCCTACAAAAGTTAAAAATTGCAATAGGCAGTTGGATTTTACTATCTTTAAAGAGTTTAACTGAATTTATCCATAACATTTTTCTCTTGTGCCCAGTAAAGACAACTGTCTAGGATGTCAAAAAAGACAGGGTGATGCAAGCTGAATCAATTTTTTTTTTTTTTTCCCCTGTGGAGCCTGCCAGAGCACTTGCGAAATGATCAGCCTTTCACCCAAGGTTATACATCTGTATAATGATCAGCTGTTTGTAATCAGTAATTTCCAGTTTAACTATGGCTTTCTTGTAATTTTTAAGTCAATGATGATGTCATTAAAGGTGTGTCTTTCAAATGCTATAGACTGACTGTGAAAAAATTCCCACATTTCAGAGTACTCCTGCTCATCACAAGCTCCTAGTCTTACCAGTGGCTGAAAGCAATTGCTGTCAGAGGAACTACAGCATTGAGCGTAGGCAAAAGGTGTTGGTACAGTCAGCATTGAATTCTCTAAAAGAACCTTTTCCCTTTGAAAGAGGATGCCTGGCAGATTTCGGAGGAGAAGTTTCAGAGAGATGGTGATGGAGAATGCCTGTGTTATCATACTACCCACCAGCTTGCCAGGCCACCAGTTTCCACTCCAGTGAGTTCTGCCCATGTGGCATGTTAGTCTTGGTTTATATCAACAAGGAGAAGGTTGAGATGTAAGGATGTATTAGCCTTATAAGTGATATATAAACATGCTGTATAATCAGCACTGATGATGTCTTTCCAAATATTGGACATTACACTTAATCCTTTATTTACTGTGTTATATACTGTATTATTTTTGTTGTAAAAAAATCCAGAGAGTGATATGATCACAGCAAGGAAACTATTGTCTTGGTATATGTCAAAAAAATCTGTGATTATTCATCAATGAATGAAAATATTTTCGGTTGCCATAATTAATTCCATTTTGAAGTGCAGAATTTTTATATGAAATATGACCCTGGGAAATATACAAGTGAATAATGAAGAATGGTTTATAGTCAATGCTATTTTGGTATGTAAGTACTCTTTTATATCTTCCATCTAAGCATTTAAAAAAAAAAAGTGAAAAATTATTAGCCATATTTTAAAACCAGTAATGTTTCAAAAAATTGCCTGTGATAACAAGGGTAATCTGTGTCATAAACTGATAAGGAAATCACAAATCCTAATTTACTTCTTATTTGTGTTTTCATAGTGATTTGGCACAGTAAACATATACCTCGAGCCCTTTTTATCCTACTTTACAAGCACTGTACAAACAGGGAAAAGGCATCCTTGTTCTGATCCTAAATGAGCAAACCTCAAGAAGGTAGAGATTAATAATGAAAGAGCTTTATGGTAGATCATAAAGTAATCTAGACTAACATATTATTTTAGTAGATATGGCAACAGATCCATTTACTTGCAGGTTGGTTTGGGTTTTTTTTTTCCCCCCTAGAAATGAAAATGGCTAGAAATGAAGCCAAAAGTGTTTTCAGTGAAATGTGTTGAAGCTGTAAACATGAACAAGTTTTGTTTGGTAGAGTGTTTTTTAAAAGTTTTTAGACTCAGTGCATGTTTGACTTGAGCAATATCCCAGCTGTAGCTGTTCTGGCTCTAGCAAGATAATAACCTTGTAAAAAGAACGTAAATTTTGGGATCCAAAGACAGTAAAAGAGAGAAAAGTAATCTTTTGGTTTTGTTTGCAGGGAGCTAAAATCCAAAATTACTTCCAGTCCAGACTATCTACTGTTTTAGATAATAAAATAAAAGGGAGCAATATAAAATAGAAACCCCACTAAATTAAAATTAGCTTTTGCTTTCAGTAACATGGATACCTCTTCTGGCAGTGGAAGCTTCAGCGCTGGCTTTGCATCTTGCTGACACTTTAGGGAAGGAACTAGTAGGCCTGGCCCAAATGAATTTTCCAGAAAGAAAGACAACTGACCTGAATATGCCATATTTGCTTAAACAAACACATTGAGACTGGCCCTGCAAGCAATGGCACTGATGTAAAAGAGACCCTACAAGGAAGCTCAGCTTCTCCATGAAATTTTCCCCAGAGAACTTGTGGTCACACATCCGTCATCATGTAAAACATTTCAGAAAGCTGCTCTAATAAAACTCTCAAGTGTCTAGGTGCAGAAGACATGCCAACACTGAGCTAGACACACAAATATTTTGTTTTCTATTTGTTTTATCCCTTGTTCTGTGACCTGCTACAAGGCGAGGCTCTTCTCTCTGTTGGGGAAGAAGCGTGAAAGAGGACACTATAAACTTCTGCGGAGGTAACTAAACCATGAACATAATGGAAGTAAAATCTTCTCTTAAGCCATTGGTACAACTATGACTTTTGATGTAAGATATTGCAAAATACACAAATATGACTGCTGCCTGTAGGTCTGAAATTGCAGCACACGGGATGTTGTATTCAAGGCATATTAGAGAGCAAACCGTCCTGAGTCAGAAATGCATGGCACCATATACTATTAAAGGAATAATTCAGCCTGTTTTGTCAAATTCTGCAATTACAGTAAGTGATATGTCTTTACATTACCTAGAAGATTATGGAAAAGTGTTTAATATGGGGAAAATCCAGAGACGCGTTTTATGCATTGTTGATTCCTTAAAGTTACTGATGTATACCTTGATTTCCAAGTTAGGACATCATCCACAGATGTCAGCGATGACAGTAAGAGCTATTACGCCTTAGAAAAATTAAGCTGTTAATTCATTGAGATCTGACTAAACAAGATAATGACTCAGAGGAGAGAAACTGAAAAGACCAAAAGTGTCCTATGATAAAACCCTAGGTTTAAATCCCCTTTAAATTAATCAGAATTTTGCTGTGCATTTTAATCTGGCAATGAAAGACTTACTTACAGTCCAAGGGTATGAAAGGGCAAGTGTCAGTTACAGGGACAGACATCAGAAGTTACAGTTCCCTTTGAATATTTTATGTTTACTAATACAGTGCAAAGATTTTGGTAAAGAGCGTTACTAATTAAATGATCTACAAAGGAGGCTGGTTTGAGAATTGAAAGATAATTTGGATTTGAGATTTTAAGATTCTTTTAAACTAAGCATTAGTAAACTGGAAGTTAAGATAGGATGGGAAGAGAAAGTTTCTGTATTAAATACAAAATAGGAAAAAAGTATCATTTTTGGAAGAAATATGTTAGGATACACTTCATAACTCCTGATATTTTTCAGCAGAAAAGAAAAATCTCCGTCTCACAGAAATTCATGTTGCAGAAGGTAATTTTATTCAATTCATAAATCCTTATACTAAAGATTTTTGCTTTCCCAATTATCCAGATATTCATTTCACAGGAGATAATGAAGTATGAGGTAAATGTTTCAACTGATCTTATTTTAACATTGCACCATCCATGTGACAAAATGGCATACATAAAATCTTATATCTGTTTTTTTATTGGTGTAAAAAAATGATACCTCAAAACATTATGCATGCTCATGGATGAGAGTCTAAAATCAAAAACCATAAAATATGTTATCGGAGGTTGTGTTTTTCATAAGTGGCAGCTGTGCTATCCTCCTATAATGTCACTGCCACAGCAAAGCAAGATAAGAAAATTCATTTTTCTTTGGCTTATTTTCTTTATAAATTATATAAAAACAAGTCATATATTTATTACCTTATGGAAATGGGTTTTAACATACTTACAAAGGACTACAAAATGTCCTTTCTGTCTAAGACTCACAACGGCTTACTGAAATGAATCTATAGGCTTCTCTGCTGGTCTTTGACTGTTAAACTGTAGTTTTTGCTTTTAATTCAAAATATGGATGTTGTAATTACCCGAGGACACTGTAAAGGTGTGTAGTACATTATTGTCTACTTCCTGCTCTGAAGCAGTTATCATGCAGCATAATTTAAAAAGCAGCAGAGTAAAGCCCTATAATTCTAAATAGCACAGTCTTACCACACAGTTACATTTAGACATAAAAAGCATTGCCTTAACAAAAAAATCAATGTACAAAATAAAAAGGGAAATGAGTGAGAAGTGTCTGTTAAATCAGTTTGAGAATAGTTGAATAAAACTAGCTTCTCTGACTCCGAACTGCCAATAGGGATCTTTGCCAAATGTAGACAAAAATCCCTCAAGGTCTGGTTCACAAGACTGCATTTTGGAACACACTCAGTGCTATACTTTCTATTTCTGTGCTATCACATAAAAAATAGGAACTGTGCTTAAACTCTCCCAAATCCTAACTGTTTGTTTTTAATGAAATTTTATTTAGTGGGAAATGTCCTACCGAGAAGCACCTTCCCCAGCATTCATAACTCTTGAAATTTGTGTGTTATCTCTCCAGAGAAATAACCAACTCCTGCTTCACTGTGGCCAAGAAGAAAAACTCATTGAGCTCACTGTGGAGCTCGACTGAGCTCATGGTAGAGAGGGTCAAGTTCAGAGCAAGGAATCCTCATATGTATATATAGTAAGTATAGGTACACGCATCATCTTACACTAGTGTGGTTTGCTGAAGAAACTTGCTCCTGGCAGCTCTTTACTTTCTTACTGTACTCCTTTTCAGCTTTTCTGACCTGGTTTTCACTCTTTTATGGTCCCATACTTCTCATCCCTGGAGCAGAATACGGCTGCAGAAAGACTGAGCACTGGATGGGAACTGCATCAACAACAGTGACAGAGTTATTGCATGACTGTCTCCACAATTGTCTTTTTTGATCTTTACTAACTAACTCACTTAAACTGAGTTTATGTTGGCATTTCTAGTGGGCTGAAGCAGACACATATTGAAGAGGCCAGCCCTGTCCTCAGATATCATCTGAGCAATACTTGAGATGTGCACATGCATAAGCTCAAGGATTCATTTTTGCTAATTTAGAAATCCACTAAAAAGTCATCTCAGGACTTATACAGCTTTAAAGCAGTTTCAAAGATGCTGTAAACTATGGCCACCTGGAGAAACCTGACAAAGCTGCTTCAGTCTCTAAGGATAAACAGAAAGTAGCATCGATCACTCTCACCACTGCATTTTGTTATGAATTAGCTCTTTTTTTAAGTAATTTTCTGAAGATGGCATTTTTTAATGGTCCAATTTCATTCCTAGGTTGCAAAGATGCTGTCTTGCAAAGAAACTAGGAAGTTTCACCACTTTCTCTTGCACTTTAAACTTTAAGAGCAAATTTTAGAAGTGGTAATCTTTTTCTTGCAACACCTTTATGAAAATCCTTGTGACAAAACAGACAGGGCAAGTGGCTGGTCTGGCATAGCCAGCTCTTCAGCTCTAGCTCCAGACAGCAGAAAATGTTGTGCCAACCCAAGATACACTCTGACGTTTGCTGAAGTCTGACCAAGATCAAATCATTAAAGAGTTCTCTGATATATTAATGAAAGCTATGAAGTAAGAGCCAGAGATTTATAAGGAACGGTAAATGCAACAGATCACTGCCTTGATCCTTGACTTGCTGAGATTTGCCTGTGCATCCTTCTCCCCTTCCTGTAGATGCATCTTTGCAAGATTTTCCTGTCAGTAAGTCAAGAAATAGACATGAAAACAATGTATGCAGAAGGACTGGACACACAGAACAGGCTTTATCTTGGAAAGATTTAAATAAGTTTGAATAATTTTTGCAGTTTTGGAGAAATGCTTGATTTGGAAATCATAGTAAAAAGTATGCAGATGCGACTTTAGTTAATGGTAATTAAATCCTCAAAAATCCTTAAAAAAAAAAGTCACCTGATATCGACCATGTACCTTTCCCAGCTATCAAACTAGAATTATTTGATGTCATTTGGGATAATTCTGTACAAACATGGTCAGTGGAGGTGAGTCTTCTCACGACCCTCTGTATTTCCTTCTGTTTTAAGCAACCAGAAAAAGTCAGAAATATCTCTTTACAGTCCAGCTAGTCTGCAACTTAAGAATTGTTAGAAATCAGATTTTACCAGTTATGAAAAAATCAAAACAAAGAATATATAAGCTTACTTCTATGGATAAAATACCGTACCTTTCCAGATGTTGAAAAACATGTTCTTTATGTTCTTTATGTTCTTTACCCAAAAACTCTGGGGTTTTGATTTCATGTTGTCTTGTCTCCACCAAAATTTTTGGAGGCTGAAAAGAGGAGAGCTTCTTCAGTTTGCAAAATGTGTCAACTTCAGGTGCTTCTTCTGGAGTCTGAGAAACCAGAATTTGAGTCAATGACTTAAAGATGGTAACATTTCATTTGTAATCAATCAAACAAACAAACCAACCCAAACCTGTTGAACAGTTCTCATTGAACTGGTCAATTTATTACTTTGTTTTCTAGCAGAAGGCTTTATGCAGGTTCTGAGGACTGGATTTCCCATTATAAACTTTTACTAAAATTCCCAAATAAAACATTTCTTATTTTTAATTGCTGCTTTTGCACTCTTTGGGTTTTTTTCCATAATCGTTGCATCAGGTTCCAGTAATACAACAGTGCCTTGAAAAGGAAATGCACAGGACATGAATTTTGAAGGTGTTGCCCTGAGGTAGGTACCTTGTGAGGATAAAATGCCTTCGTTCCCTACAGAGAAGTCTTAGGGGCACAACAGTCAGAAACTACTTGATGTGGTCAGTTATTGTGATACCAAGTAGTCTTCTCAAAGCCCTGAGGCACGAACTTACACTGAACAAATGAATAACCTCAGTTAACTTTACTTATATGTTACGTACCTGTGGGTGAAAGGGAACTTATATATCTGACCTGTCTTCTCCAGTAAAACTCAAAAACACTGAGATAAATAAAAAGGTCTCCAGATTTACTATTACATAAAACCTGATTTTAGAGGCCAGATTCCTGAATTTTGAAAGCCTGTTTCTGTTAGTGTGTCACCCTTCTCCACTGAGTTTCCTGATGTGTATAACAGCACCGACAGTGTACCAGTTCTTGGGCGTCACAGGATATAAATTTTACATTAGCCCCTAGGTCTGGGCCCCTAATTAGAGGGCTGAAATGGTGTTTCCCATGATTTGTCCTGCTCATCCGAACTGCTGGACCATTGCCTGTTTTTTAAGAAACTTAATTTCTTTCATTAAACCTTTTAACTGTAAAATGAACTGGATTTATAAAGCACTCATTACTCGTGATTCTGGGTTGAATACCTTGTGTTACATTTCTCTTTATATGGTATTGAAACAGCCTTGGGCAAGATTGTAAGGCAGCATTTCTAGTGAGCCCCTCATAAAGATGAGATGTTCATCTCATCTGGCAATTGCTGAGAACAAAAAATGATAGATAAATTATTTTTAATGGTACCTGGAAATGCTACTCGCTAACAATAGAAGTGTAATCCCTCTCTCTTGCCTCCCTTTTGTGCTTCCTCTGTAACATCCTCAGCAATAACCTTGGAGTGGAGCAGACTGCAGTGCAATTGTGATAATGCTGGCAGAAGCAATCATTGCCTTTGCGGTTCCTTTCAGGAATGAGTATACTTTGTTTATTTGAGCTGCATATTGGGACTATTTGTAGAATGTCTTAAAACTTTCTAGAGAGACCGTCCCCACCTAAAACAGTCATAATAGAGCAACTGTTAAATTTAATTTCTGCTGAAAGAGTGAGTTGCCTTTTACTTTACTACACCAGTAAAATGGATGCTAAACATATGCTGAAAGATCACAGCTGGATACGAAGGAAGGTTTTTTTAATCACTTGAGTCTCAAAAATTGAAAGTATTCTGCATTTGTGGATAAAGGTGTTGATTTTTTTTTTCTTTCTATGTGGTTGTTAGGTGTCACATTTATATAAACTTCATCACTGTAGCTTTATGTTATTGTTCTATGAGTATATAGCTATAAAATAAATACAGACTGAGAATTTTAATACAGGCTTAGGTACCAGGTGCCACAGAAAGAACATAAACCTCAGTGAGAATGAAATCAAAAGTTAATCCAGCTGCCACTAGACACCTGCTGCTCTACCACAGCTGATATGTATCAAAGGCTGCACACCAAAAGCTTTCACCGTTCCTGCACCAAGAGCAGATCCCCACCAAGGCTTTGCGAAATTGTGCCACCAAATGGCTCTGCCTGCCTGGACCTTATCTGCAGAGATCTTGCTCCCATGGTAGTGATAGATGGTGTGTTTTAAGACCCCTTCCATTAAGAAGCAGGGCTAGTATTACAATGCATAACTGGATATTTTTATATTTAGTCTAACTGAACTCCTTGCTGTCAGATAAGAAGACAGTAGCTAAGGGGATCATCTATATGAAATGCCCCAAACATAACAGATGGCTGGTGAGCCATGCAGGTATTTCAGACCAAGCAGTGAAGGTGAAAATGAATTTGGGGTTGATTGATCTGAATAGTTAAGACAGAGCAGTGAAGAGAAGATATGAAGCAAAAAGATTTAAGACTTAATCAGCCCACAGAAGACACCAGGCTTCATACCACTAAAAATGCAGTAGTTTTTAATTGACTTTCAGATCTGTATTCAATTAATAACTAAAAGTTAATCTATAGCCTTTTTTGACTGGCAACAATGGAAAAATCAGCAACAAATACAAGTTTTGAGTGTAGGAAAAGGTAAAATTTGAAAGAAGACCTTAATATATAATAGTCAAGGCAGTTTTGACTGATGAGGGAAGAGTATTGGCAGATGCTGGCAGAAGAAAAAAAGATTTAAACTGAGAGTATGATGGATTTGTTGAGGCACACTACAATAAAAATTGTATACTACAAAATTACTTATGAAAAGAAACTTCCACAAAGGTTTTCATTTTCAGCTTTGGAGAAGTTCCTATGAGATATAGAAAACACAGTGGGAAAAAAAATAAACTTTTCAGGAAGATTTGAGATGACATAGAAGGTGAAAGAGTGTTTCCTTCAAGAATGTTAGTCCTTAGCTGAAGAAGAGCAAACTGGAAGGTGTTTTCCTAAAATACCCTTTGTAAAAGCTGTTGGTTGGATTCAGAAATATGTTAATTTGTGTGGGAAGGAGGAGGAAAAGTTAGTGAGTTTTCAGCTTCCTCCACAAAGGCTTGGTATTCAAAGGTCATTTGACTATATATCTTACAGTAATTAATGTGAAATGAGAGCAATTAGTGATCCTTCATTAACGTGTCTGTTACATTAGATTAGTCAGCTTCTACTTTTGTCAGATGCTACTTAGCATGCTTTAAGAAAGACTTTTTTTTTTTTTTCCAGGCTTTAATCTTCATAAAAAAATCCAGCTGGGAAAGGTGTGGAAATAGGACTTACAGCTGATCAAGTTTTCCCAGTCTTTTAAAATGAAGTGTTCCTTACTGACTTTGCTGAATCAGATGTCTACTGAATTATTTTGACTTTAGCTAGTTTCTAAGATTCAAAGGCAATCAGGTAGCCGCATATCAACAAATCAATGAGTGTTCAACTCCCACTTGTGCCTTTCTGATTTTTACTTTCATTGCTAAATATCTGCTCGGAAAAGAAGTTCAAACTCCCCACTATAAGCTACTCTTACTTCAGGGTATTTTTAGAATGTTAATCTGGGACACACTGAGAATCGTCATTATACAGAGTCTGTGCTTGCTCGCGGTGAGGAAGGAGAGTGGAAGTGAGGATTCACCAGACTGCTTGTGAATGTCACCAAGTCATTCACAATTTTCTGCTCGCTGTTTTCCAGCTGCTTCCTACGTCCTACCTGCTACACTGGGTGTTGTGAAGCTTAGCTACTGTTTGAAAAGATTTATTATAATGTTTTTAAAGGACTTTTTGAAATCCTCAGATGAAAAATGAAATACAAGTGCAAATTATAGTTATCACTATTCCAAGCTATTTAGTATAAACACCCAGTTAAAAGAAATTGCTCATCAACTGAATATTTTCGTGTTCTCACTGAATCTTGAAATTCAGTTACTTTTTCCATTACTGGCAGCTAAATTGGACTAGGATCTCTAATGTGAAATTTGACCCTTTCATCTCAGGTGATGTGAAAGGTCTTTTTCAAAAATCAGAAAAGATGTACTTGCATATGCATTAGTGGTAATGATTTACCAAACCAGACACTAATTTTGTCCATTAACAACTTGTCCTTTTGCATAGTCCAGATTTTGAAATTCTGGTGTTAGCTGCCTCTATTCCTGAGTGCAAAGCAAATGCAGACTCTGTTTTTCATTGCATAGCAAACAAACACAGAAACTATAGGAAACTCCTATTTCATTCACATTTTGCTGACAATAAAGAAACATCTGTATGTGAGGATCAGTGAATTTCCCCACAGTGTTTTTAATCCTGATCACTTGTGGCAAAAACACATGTGTGAAAACTTTACCTCAAACAGTGCTGCCATAGATGGCATTGCTGTGATGTGCCAAGAGTGTAATCTAAGCTGTATCAAATGAACATTGACATGTTTAAGCTTCACTATTCAATGAAATACAAAAGTCACTTTGTTTTCACTCAAGTCAATTAATCTTAAGTACATACTTAATTGTTTTGTTAACTCAGGGACCAAATAGACTCAATTCTTATGGCAAACTGAGCAATTGCACCATGTATTCCCAGTAACAAAATAGTTGTGTGTTTATGAACAAGGGATCAACGGTTAGGAGAAAACCATCCCTTTTATTGATCCAAGACTACTGTCAGGTGTTAGAGAAATTAAAAAACAGCGAAGCATAAAAGATTTGGAATTGCCAAGGTGAAGCAAAATGTCCGCTGTAATTCACTGTTGACAGGGATACTGCTCCAACCAAAAATGTATGTACCAACAAATCCTCCAAGAAATGTTCCAATGAAGTCCTTACCCCGTCTGCAGTCAGACTCAGTCCAAAGAGGTGTCGAATGTCAGCAGGTAACTGCAGGAAAGGGAACGGTAGTATTGTTCAATGTAAGAAACAAGTGAGCTCAAGGCTGAAAATACTAAGCCTACAAGAATTGCCCTTTGAAGAAAATACTGCTTCTATAGCTCAGAAAATCTGTGAATAGAAACAAGTCTGAGGTTGGAGTCTTATTTGAAGTCAACAGTTGATTACCTTCTTCTAAACTATTGCCTTATGCACTTTCTAGGTCTAAATGTCAGCAGGCGTTACAAAACCCTCAGAAATATGACTTATTAATTTCCCAGAGGTCCAAGATACTTTGATTGAAAAGGAAATTTAATACTGAAATCATGCAAATTCTTTAAGGCCTGTTATATAAGGTTTTAGGATACGTTTTCTTTGTTTTTCATTCCATCTGTTTCTATAAATTTTAACACATAACATAATGTACCAAAACACAAAATTTAAAGGGAAAAGATGTCAAGTGTACTATTACAGCTGCCAGACTTCAGAATTCATCTGAACTGTTTGTTCTGTGATAATCTACGCTACCGCTTCAAAGATATTGTTCTTTCTATTCCTAAACACTACCAGTTCTGACTTTTTATATCTGTTCAAAATTACTATGAAATTATTTGTTTTAAACCTGTGTGTTTATCTTATACATGCAATATGAATAGGAAATAAGTATTTGATTTTTGGTTCTTTTTTTTTAATTGATGCAATGGTATTTGCTTACTTATTTTCTGATTATTTTTAGTAACAATATTTTTAATAGCATAAGTTGCAGTATGGAAGTGTTTCTTGCTGGGCAGATACATTTCAACCCACAAAATTCTAGACAGTATATTTTGCAATAGCAGACTTTAATGATGTGAAGATGAGTTGTTTTATTGGGAAAAAATATTGATTTTAGGTTCCTTTGTTGCCCCTTCCCTGGGCAACACAACCAGAACCACATGCTGTTTAGAGAGCAGCTCTGTCAGAAAGAGTTTTTGTTGATGCTTAGGGAAAAAAAAAAAAAAAAAAAAAGAACATTTGAAATAATTCTGTCCAAAATAGCAATACAAGTTATTTTACACCATTCTTCATTGGGGCAGCTAAACAACAGTAAATAATACCTTCTTAACTTCCTTAATGACTATATGATTATCACCAGTTCTTACATAAAGAGGCAAAAGAGTAAAGAGATTAAAAGTTGTCTCTGAATTCATGGTACATCAACATGCAAGAAATAAGAGCAATTCCACTTTTTAATCACCTAATAATGGATGGTAATCACCTGGCTAGAAAAGCCTGCTCTGTTTGGCCTCCCCAGGTACTGATGCTTGGCCTTGAATCATCCCTAAGAATGACTTAACTTCTCTGTGACTGATACATCTTCTACATTTTGTAAAGCCTGTTTTACTCAAAGTTGTTAAAATGTTTGATCAGTAAGAATTATTCATTCAATTTATTTGAATGAAGCTCATAGAAATCCAGCCATGACATTTCCAAAGCACTACCCATCTAATCATGGCCCAAACAGCTGCCTCCCAGCTGTAAACTGCTGGGTAACGTCATGTTGTGTGTATAAACAGATGTCCTGTAAATTGTGTTAACCTGCAATTTTAGAAGTAAAAATTCAAAAATCAAGCTTATGAGCATTCCAGTTGCTGATCATGTCTACCTCTGCACAGTGTAGAGCAGGTACTTATGTCTACGTGGATCTTCAATTAATATTTAATATTAATTATATCAATAATTAAAAACATGTGTAATGCAAGTCATGATTATATTCAGTCACAGAAATAAAAGTTTTGAAATGTTTCACTCTTATTCCTGAAACATTTTATAATAGATAATATCTATTATTTGATTTGCCTTCTAAATCTAGTCATACACAATCAAACAGAAAACTCCTAAAACACCAAAAAAAAAAAGAAAAATGGTGATGCAAATTTTCCTTTTATTGTAATAACAAAACCCTCTTGAAAGAAAACCACTACAGGCTTTTGCCAGAAGATAACTGAGTAATTTGTAATTCATAGGCAAAATGTATTTCTTTGCTTCATTCACTCTTGAATGATTAAACAAACAATTCTTGGCATTTTCCAGATACTAGTTTGCTTTGCACTTTCGTGGGTTGTTCCACATGTGGTGATGTCCTTATGAAAAACCACATGGCCATTAAATACTGGGACAAACCCAGTGGTCTGATAAGTGGGTGGATTGTAGCACATCTGTCTCACAGTACTTTCTTGAGACACACAGGACTAACACAGAATTCTTAAATCCCTAAATCCAGACAACCCCATGATATAAACCTTTTTATAAACAGCTCAAGCAGTCTCTTAAAAGTAGAACTTGTTTACTTTTACTCCAATGGGAAGACTGTGACATAGTCTTGCTGCTTTGATCTTTAAGTGTTTATTTTTTGCTAATTTCCAGATTAAATATAGTAAGAAAAATAATATTAATTTGTTCATTTACCAGCATGATTTTTTTTTTTGGTTAATAGGTTTTGTTTGGTTTTTTTTTTTTCCTAATGTTTATGTTAGTTTTTCTGGAGACAATAATCACATCCTCTTTCAGCCTGAATTTTCCTAAGCTAGACAAGTGGAAGGAGGTGCTTTTGTCTTCCATTTTCAGATGAGTTCTTCACTCCTCAGATCATTCTAATGTCTCTTTCTCTACAATTTCCTGTGAAAACTCCCCTTTACTCTCAGCCTGTGTTGCAGAGGATATACCACCCGTGCTTCTCTGTCACTTCACCACCTGATAGGTGACACTTTCATGGCTGGTGGAGTTGAGGTTCAGAGTCATCCTATAATCCACTAATACTGCAGACTTTCCTCAAGCTAGTGTTCCCAGATCTTTATCACTTTTATAATTTCCAACTGATAAGGTCCATTTTACAGCAGAAATGTGTACTGTTCAACACCATGTGCTTGAACTTGCACTTTAATCCCCAAATCTATGATCTCATTCCTCAAGGCTGTGCAGTCAGTATAGTACAGTGATTATTATCAGTATTGACGATGCCTCCCACCTTTGTATCATCGGCAAATCTCAGAGTCTTATATTTTTGTGCTGATGAAGTAAATACAGGTTAATGAAAGGAATAGTGTAACCAGTTCATCATGAAAACAGTCCTTGGCAAATTCAGTTTCAACCTTTTCTCTCGTCTGACACTTCCCCTTTGATACTTCATCTTTTGCTATTCTTTCAACTAGCTCCCATAGTCTCCAACATAATTTTTTTAAAAATCGTCATGTAGAATCACATCAAATGCTCCATGAAATTCAGATGCAGATGAGTTAGTTACTGTATTTCCTTCAGACAGTTAACACAATGAAAAAAGATTTTGGTTCATCTGGCTGTATCTCTTTCTGTCCAGTCATGTTGCTTTTCTTCTGTTTGCCATTTACCTTCATGTTTTTAATTATTCTTTCAGAGTAATGGAGCAAAGTCAGACTAATAGACCAAGGTCAGAAGTGATTTCCTGAACCACTTTCCTTGCTCATCCTTCTTCTTAAATGCAGGTACTTTATTTGCTCATTTTGAAACCTACAGTGCTGCTCTCACTGTCGTACATATGTTATAGAAACGTAACAGCAGACCTGTGACCCCCTCAGTCCTCCAGTCCTGCAGAAGGGCAGGAATGGGAACGTTATCCTTGGTCTGCAGAAGTCGCGCTGCTCCAGCATTCCACTTTCCACATTTACCATTCACTTGCTTCGCCGCTTGTGTGATTAAAGTCTCAAAGTAGTGAGGATTTCAGCACAAACTACCTTCAGCAGTTCTGTACAAACCTGAAGGAAAATCCACTGATTTCAATATTATTACTCAATTGTCTACAGGTTAATGAGGCTTAAGTGCTTTTCTGGAGGGGGGCCTGAGGAAGTCACAAATTATCTTTGTGTGTCCTCACTATTGATGATGCTCTCTCAGCCCTGAATATGCCTTGTAAGTGCTGCTGCAGCCACAAGCACCCCATGAGCTCGGATATTCCTTTTGCCTCCAGATCTTCAGCTTCCTTGTGCAGCCAATGGACACAGCAACAGACCCAGCCCATACACCGACACCAGAACAGGCAGAGTCAGGTCTTTAGCTGTTGTAAATTCTGCTTAGATTAGATCTTGGGAGAATGCTTTTGTACTGCATCATGTGAGTACATGACTGACAGCCATACCAGCAAGGTAGAAGGGAATCAATAAGTGGTGAAGACCACAAGTTTTGTGGGTTGGCTTAAGAAGGAATTTAAACATATGCACAACTGCCTGTATTTAAGGTATACTAGGTATACCAGCTTGAATACTCCATTACAGACCTGGTTAATATGACATAGAACTTAATTTTTACATGTTAAAATAAGAAAAACATTTATACAGAACTATCCAGTCATCTGAAGAGTCACCATTTCCTTTATGCATTCATTGGAAGAAGATGTTTCACTCTTTCCTTTGTGATTTATTTCTTTGAATCTTGTCTGATTAAATGCTGTAAGATTTATTTCTTCAATATTATATTCCTCATAGAATTTTAATTGTAGAACAGTGGGAAAAGAGCTGGAGCAGAATAAAAACATATTGATTTAATTCAATTTTTATACCTATTTCAAGTTATTTCACCTTCGGGGGTAAGTGTGTTTGGGAATGGTGAGGGCAATACAAGCTATAAATTCTACTTGATTGATCAGTAATAAAAATAAATGATCTCATTTAAAAATTTACAGTTAAGCAATGAAATGTTGAATGGCCATATTAGTTTGACAACAGGTGCCATGGGGCATATATAAAAGGGAGTAGTGACAGAGTAGTAAAAAACTAATTTTAGTCAAAGAACATTCTCCATTGTCTCTAGCAAATATGGCTTTTTTGGCAAACTTTTGGTTTCATGTTCTTGCAAATGGAGCTTTGAAAGCAATACATATTACCAACAGAGGTCTTTTCTAACAGCACAGTTGTAACAAGCTGAAGAAATCAGAGGATTTTCTTGTTAGGATTTGCCCATCTTGAGGTATTTACAGTAAAAATTGTTGATACAAAAGTGTTTCTTAATGATTTAATTTGAAAGTGTGATGAAACCGTTTCATACTGGACAAGGTGCTACTCTAATGGGTAGTATATCACACATGGTAAATCGTTAAAGTGAGACATTTTGGAATGATGTGCAGAGATCTGGAAATCTCATGGCTTCTTGCCTTCCTTTCACCTGTCCACTTCAGCACATTTATTTTTGGCTGGGTGAAGTTTACTACAAATAATTCTTGGTATTTTTATTACTGAAGCATTTGGAGTCCTTAGGCATGACCTACGTCCCCAGGCTGCTTGGTGTTATACAGAGCAGATTAAAAAGTTGGAGCACAACAAAAAAAAGTGCTGTATTATTGATCAGCTTGCCAGCTCTACCACTCCAGCAGCCCACAGGCTTTTTTCTTGGTTTCTCAGCAAAGGAGAATTTCAAAGAGGAACCTGATGGACGTTTGCTCCTGCTGGGGTGAGCTGTGATGCTGAAGACACCAGGAAGATGCTCCATGGCAGTTGAAGGGACCCTCTCATTGCAGGCTGCTGCTAGGGGAAGCATTCTTCCCCAGGCAGGTATTATGAGTAAAAGGAAGATAACGTGTGAAGTCTTTGAAAGTGAGAGTTATAGTTGAAGTAATCAGGACTGGGGAGCTGGCCGAGTCACACCTGGTGAGGGGTGACATACCAAGACCAACATGGTAACTGTCCAGGAGGCTAACAGAGAAGAGGTGTACTTGAAGAGGCCAAAGCCAAGTGCCATTTCAAGCGAGACACAACATTGCAAGTCTAGACGAGAATATTCATCTCTGTTAAGAAGCAAGGAGTATAAGCGGCAGAACAATTGTAATCTCAGGCTCATGAAAGAAAAGATGTTTCTTCTTTTGGAAAGGGAATGTTTTTGTTGTGTTTAAAGCTGGTAAAAGTGAGATAAACTCTCCCAGCTCTGAAGATGGGTCTGAGCCAAGCTAACATTCACTCTCTTGTTTTGATGTGAAATAATGTCCTGAACCCAGCAAAATATATGACACATTTTTTCACAGTTATATTTTTTAACAGAAGAGAATAGTTCACATTTTTCTTTTACTTTTCACTTAGAAAGATTCCTCTCTGGATCTCATTTCCTTTATATTTCAACTCCTCTATCTGCTAAATGGCAAAGAAAAAAACTTATTTATGTTAAGAGGCAATGAGTAGGTCTGCTAAATAGTTTGAAAATAAGCAGTAGCATGGATTTGATTTTCAGGCATGCTGAATAGCTCTGATTCCAAATGACATTAATAGACCTAGTAGACACTCAGCACTAAACATGGAGATCTTTAAGTGTTTTTCTTCTGGGTTAATACTTGTGGAAGAAAAGCAGATAATTTTAATTTTATAATTTCAAGTTTCTTCCCACATTTTTGAGCCTATTACAATTTTCAGACTCCTCATCTGAGTTACAGACATGTGGATCAAGATGTAGCCTGCATTGCAAGGAGTAACACTTGCTCCTGCACTTTCATCTTGGGCTGTTGGGAGTTTTACCTGTGACTTCACAGGTATCAAGTTTCCATCCATAATTAATAAGCAAACATTTTATACAGTGTTGTCAGTGGATAATATCATTATATTGTACACCATGAGTTTAAATCAAAATAGACAAAGACTAATCCTTACTAGTACTTTACGAGATTTTGCAGACATCAAGCAGGCTGGAAGATATCTGAACATTATTTCTAAGGAAAAGATCAAAGTGTTTCACAGAATATTGATCTGTACCTGAACATGAATGATTAATATACTTTTGGTCCAACTTCAGCTGGACTTCTTTAGATAACAGGCAAGAAACAACCTATGATCTCATATCTCATACCTATTGATAGATCGATACATAGCTATATATATATGTATGTGTATATATATTTACCTTTATCATATGTCAGGTCTTGCACTATAAATCAAGCCTTGGCGAAAAGGAAGGTATAGAGATGCCAGATTTCTAAGGTATGTGTTTTAGTATTTATTAATTTTTATTTTCAGTGTGAATCTCTTTCCATCCTTTCTCATTTTTGACTGAGAATCATTTGATAGATACCATCATTTCCTGAGTTTTCCTCTGTATTGAAAAACTCTCAATGCTACCTGAGATGTATTATGGAAAGAATGCCAACTCCCCATTACTCTGCTTAAAATAGGCCCTTATTAATGGGGATTTTGGATTTTAAAAAAGATTTTTTAAAATCTCCTTTTCCTTGTCATGTAAGTCAAAACAAATAAAAAGAAAAACTTGAAGTTGACGAGGAAGTTGAAATGAGGAAAAAAATGGGATCAAAGGATGATTAACTCTTGCAAAGCAACAAGGACTTTTCTCAGTGTCTTAACTGAGGATTGGAGACTTCATGTTTCTGGAGAAAAGGAAGAGTACAATCAGTGCATCTCAAACAACGTAACTGAAAATTGATGTGTTAAGTAATGTAAGTGGCTACATTAACCATCTTTTCTGGCAATTTGCATGGGAATTTTGTGTTTATTTCTTCATAGTGTATCTTCCAAAAGAACCCTTTTCCCCATTTCTGACAAGTGAACCTCACTATGGCAACAGAATAATTCTGCTTTCATTGCCATGCACAATAGATTGCTTTTAATGCCTAGATTATGTTTCCAGTCTAATACCTAGGACAATAAGAACTGTTTTGAGAAGCTTTCAAAATAAGTTTGAAGTCTTGTAACCAACTCAAACTGCAAAGATTGTGTTAGTGGGTTTTTTAAGGAATGACACTTAGCAACTGAATACTCTTATAGCTGCCCAGAAGTCTTGCACATAATTACACATCCTGCTCATATTGGTGCTGGGAAAACATTAAGTCAAAATGATTATAAATATGTAATCCGAGTAATTTGATATGTCAGTTTGAAACATTACTTGACTGTCATATCCTGGATGAAGATGCTGCTTTTGTGGAGTCCTTACATTTCTATCGCTATAATCCACTGCGAACCAATAACAAAAGGCAAGTAAATACGGAAATTATACTGCCAGAGGAAAAGCTGCCACACAGTACAGTGATAACCAGCTCAGACAAGAGGAATTCAAGTGAAGAAAAAGCTAATTCTGTTTCCTTGTTTTTAAAAAAGGAGATGATAGAAAAAGATGACCACTATTTTGGTTTAGTGACATATAGCACATCATATGTGCAAAAGTACTATGGTGCAAAATGATGGAAGACCCAAAGGCTCCCTTGTTACTGGGATCTGCAGCATCTTTAGGATGCTGTGGAGTAAATTCAACCTATATGTAACATCAGTAAAGTTATGACAAGTTACCTGGGAGATCTGGGCCTGCTGCAAACTTGTGGCTAGGCTATTTTTCTACTGCAAGCTCTCCCTGTCTGTGCTCCAAGCTGGCCAGCCCCAAATTAGCTGCATTCCAGAAATCGTTAGCCCTGACCATCCTTAAATGAATCTATCCCTGCTCCAGGGGTGGCTCAGAGGGGTGTCACACAGGTGCCCCTCCACACACACAGGTCACGGGAATTTGGTTCTGTGTTTTGTTTTCTCCGAGGTCCCACCAGTGCGAATGCATCCTGATGCTGCACTGGCCTTCTTCACCTGAGGCCCTGCTTCAACAGGTGACATCACTTTGGTTTTCTTCCTCTGCTTCAGAAACACACTTGGTTTGGTCTCATGACAGAAGAAATTGTATTGCCTGGACGTAAGAAGGTCCGGGACAATTGCATGGCTCATGTTGTAAAGATGAAAGCACTGCTCTTTCTGGTGCATCTTTGCTTTGATCTGCAAAGTGATGAAAATTGCGTAAAACCCAGCAAAATTCTTCAAGGCTGCTGGCTTGCTGAGGGTCTTTGGAACAGAGAGACAAAAAGTTGAGCTTATTCATGGTAACATCAAAGTTGACTGTACCTAGTCTCAGATGGGAACTAATTGCTTCTTTTTTCATGATTGTGTATCATATGCACTGGCATAAGCCTGCTGTGAAGTGAGGCAGCTGACAGCTTGATGGCAGCATCACAAATAAGGCTGAAGATGTATCGAATTTAAAATGTCTGGATTTTTTTTTAATCAGAAGCATTTGAGTTTAATTCTCAAGAAAATGAAATTAAACCTATTATTTTCCACAAGTTTAAGAATAAGACAAGGCATGAATTACTCATATTTTCTTCCAGGGTGTTTTGTCAGATCAGTTAAACTTTGGGCTCTGCATAGCTAGCTATCGATCTATCTATCAGTCCTTTGGTCTGTTTCATAAAACAACAAGGTTGACATTTCTTGGACAAATGCACACAATAACTCATGACTGCAAGTTTTTCAAGAAAGAGATTGCTTCTAGAGATAATTACACAAAGAGAAATCTAGCCACAAGTGATGTGTAGAGTCAACAGACATTTCACAGAAGTGACTGTCTCTTGTCTTCTTTGAGATCCTTGAGTGGAAACATAAATCCACTGGGATTATATAATTTCATAGCTCAGAAATTAATGATGTACCACATTTCATTAGGGCCTGTGGCTGCTTCACTGCAGAATATTTTTCTCTCCTTCATTACATCTGCAACTTGCAGTTGGAAATCCAAAATGGATCAATCTGGACACTGCTACAGCACAACACCATCTGACAAATGCCATGAAGAAGTGACGTACAGCCTGCTCCTAAACAGCCTTTCACCAGACCCCAACAAAGCTATCTGCATCTGCCTGATAATAGGAAACCATAATGATTTTCTTATCATGTAGCTTTTCCTTCACCTAGCTGAACATGGCTGCTTGTATGTTGATGAATGACTCTTACATTACTAGCCAAAGGTGTTGACTTGTCTGGCTCCCAGATACCACTAACTGTAAACAATGCATGTTTTCAGTGGATTCCAATAATTGCATGGAAAGAGTCGTCATTCTTGTTGGCTATAAATACACTAATAACCCTCCTTAGTGAGTACAGGAGGAAGCTTAGTTTTCTTTGCTGATCTGAATGCATATTCCCATTGTATTCTCATGTAAATGAACACAACATATGGATGGGACAAAAATCTAGCGAGTGGGAAGAGGAGTACATGATGGAAGAAACAGAAGAAACTCTGGAAGTTAATCTCAACTGTAATATTTCAGTAATTAGCTCACAAGAACACTGCAGAGTGCTGGCAGCTTTTTGCAAAGATTTCGTGTAGGCTTTGCTCATCAACTATAACAAAATGGTATTCAGAAAGGTTTGCTATTATTTTTAAATAAATTACTAGAGATTCTTCATGGCAATTTATTCAGGCTTTCATAATGTTTTCTATCATAAAATACATGCATTAAGGATCCTGTAAGTGCTTTTGTTCAATATGTCGTTTCAGGAAGTGATTTTACTGAGGTTGCACCAACTGATTTCACTGCAGCCCACTGAAATAATTATTCAAATACCTTCACTGGAAATCAGTGAAAGCTTTCTTTTGGCATTTTATCGTTGATTCTATTTTGACACATCAAAATGATGTATGTCATGGTGATATTTCAGCATGACATTTTAAGCATGATCCTCTGCCTGCATGTACACAGCTCTTCCCTGAGAGCTGAAACCACAGGCGAGAAAGTTATTAAAAAAGCTAAGTAAAAATGTTTTATTTTGAGGAGTGATTCCATTTTTTTAATCTGTAAGGGTCCATATTTCATGATCTAGCTTTGGAAGAGTTATATGATGTTTCCTTAGATTATGCAGCTGGTGGCATTTACACTATGCTGCCTTGGAAGCAAGGGACTCCACTCCTCAGACTGGTTTTACCGGTTGTCCTTTTCTGCAGGCCAGGTGTGGGCTCTTGTGCTGCGGGACCGGTCTATTCCCAGCCAGAAGGCAGAGGAAGAGGAAGGCTCAAGGCTACGTCTCTCAGGAGCAGCTTTCAGGGAGCAGGTATAAGCCAAAGCATAGGTAGTGGCTCTGACTAAAATGACCTTGCTCCATTGAAGGCTGAATGCGCAAACTGAGGACATTACTGCAAATTTGCAGACAATGTTTGGTCGTATCTTATTGTGATATTTATAAATAAAGATGATGAGACTGTCCTGTAGGTATTAGGACCTATATATTCTAATGTTTTCAAAACACTTCATTTCCTTAATACAAAAATAAAAGAAGAGTGAGATCTACGAAATGTTTGAAATGTGCTGTGAAGGCATTTATTGCAGCATCATGATCATGCTCAGAAGTGAAATCACAAATTCAAAATAGAAAGAGCAGAATATAATTATGAAAGTGGCATTTGTATCTACTGCCCCGCACTCTGCATGCCGTCCTTATGAATCTTAAAAGTTATCTGCATGCTGCTAAAGCTATTAAACAGTTTGAACACTTAAAGGGAGAGAAACACAAACACTGCTTTCTTCTTCATGGAGGTGTTTTATATTTGTTCTTTGCTATTTCCCTTTACTGCAGTAAGCCATCTATACTGAAAATACCGTCCACCCGCTGCGTACAGGAACTGCGACTGAGAGGTAAATCTTGAAAGGTGCCATTCAGCTAAGCCAACTGGGTATTGATCAAGTTTTCTATAAGACATCTAAAAATCTCTTTTCATGTAATTTCAACCTAATGAGATTTCCACCTTAGATGGATGAAGGCCACTTCTGATGTGTGCAATGGGGAATGCTTAGTGTTGGAGGCACGTGAGGATGATGCTCCAAAACACTCAGCTGAAGGCTTAAAATAAGCTAAGACAAATGCCAAGTATCTTTCTGCATCCCAGGAGAGCATGCCGGCTCCCATCCACACAGGGGCTCTCCCACCAGTACCACAGGGCTGAATGCTTGTGAGTTTGAACTTACTACATGTCAGATAGTTTTGGAAGGTTTCTGTAAGCACCAAGGCTCTGCATCTTTCATGTCAGCATTTCTGACAAACATGGGGCTTCTACTGTGCTTGTGAAGCTTTAATAATGTTTGCAATATACTCCAGATCTCTCAGAATAGAACAAAAGCTAATGTTTTTAAATAATTCCTTATCATACAGTCCAACCCTTTGAAAAATCACCTGGGAAGGTCTCCATCTGGCAACAAACCACTAATTAAAGACTTGCATGTATTGTCCACCTTTATTTAAAATCAAAACTCTCTCTTTTGCTGTAATATGGGTAATTATATTATCTGGATAGTCCATTATATGGAAACAGCTTTTGCTACAGAAATATCTCTTCCAGGATGTTACTTCCCCAGGGCTGATATGGTTCCTTCTCTTTTTATTTTTTTTGTCTTTCTTTCTTCTTTTCCTGTATTAGAAAGCTGTCAGTTGAGTTCAGAATTCAAAAAATGCAACTAATTCCTCCTTACCCCATGCCCCTGGTGCATTTATTTCTGTCACACCCAAAGGGATCTTTTCCAATCAAGGTCTTGTCTATTTTCTCGTCAATACGCCTTGTTACCTTGCTGGCAGGCTTGACTACTGAGTCTGAAAGGGATCTGAGAATATAATGATATTTTAGCATTTTGGAGTGAGGGGAGAAAGCATGTTTGACTTTCCTGCCTACACATCAAAGTGATTGCCCCCCATCTCCCAACAAAGTAAGCGAGAACTGAACCCAGGGTCCCAGCATCCTCCTACTTGCTAGAGGAGGCTGAAGAAGGCATTTGTGGCTTTTTTCTTTTTTCCCTCCATTATTTTCTCTGAAGAACTTCCTCCTCTGTGAAGAAGTTATTTTTACTTGACATGCCCTTTATAAATATTCCCTAAGGACTCTCCGCTAAAATAGTCTGGTAGCTTAGACAGCTTTTTCCTGTTGTGATATTTAACCTCCTTACTTGCCTAACTTGGTGGCAAAGCTGTTATTTTCAGCTCATCAGACAAGCTTTTGGTTTTGTCTTCTTTTTCTTTTTTTTTTTTTCTTTTTTTTTTTTCCCATAAAGCTATGTTGCAGCCTTCGTAATTAACTACCAGCATAAATACTTTCCAGTTCAGCCAAATTCCATTATAAACCTTATGTTTGGCTCCTTATAACTTCATTTGCAAAAATTGATGTGCCTTGAAAATTTCTCAGGTTTATTTTTTAAGACAAAGGGTATTTTAAAGAGCATTCTGAGGAAAAAAAAAATGTTGAAATGGTTCTCCATTTTTAATAAGTATCTGAATTTAAATTGTGCAACTGCAATTATACTTTTTTTAAAAAAAAGTGATAATTTTGCACAGATAATGAATAATTAAATTTGAAATGAGGAATTTTGGAATAAGACTAGGCATTTTCTGTGAAATGAAGGACAGGTAAGCCATTTATAAGTTTGAATTGCTTTAAAAGTACCTGGTTTGCAGTGCTAACCTACTAAATTTGTTGTCCCTCTTCAAACCCCTCACCCTGAGACTTCATACCTGTAAGTGGTTGCTGCATTGCAGCACTTTGAACTTTTGACTGGACTCCCTGCACTGGAAATTATTATGTGCAGTTGGGATGGCAGAACAGCCTTTTAAGAAACTTTTTTTTAATTATTTTTTTTTTTAAATCCAGCGTAGTCTGGGGAATATGCCTGAGCTGATGTTTGTAGACTTAACATTTTGCTTTATATTTGATCCAAATAGCCAGATATAAAATAAATGTGTGTCAGTTTGCAGACTGTAGAACAAGTAAGTAGTGCTGAAGATGCTGAGTGGATGTAGTTTGTTTCTAGAGGAGTGAATGTTATGTTTATCTGCCTGCATGGATTCAAAAGTTTGATGATCTATGAGAATCTTGGCTGAGAAATTTAACAACTATGCCTTTTTAGAAATAGACAGTATACTTATTTTTAGTCCTGCTGTTTCACAGTGCAGGTGGCAAGGTCACCTTTTAAAGTACAGATACAGCTCTTGTACCAACTCCCTTCTCTTTCCCCAAAACATGGCCCTTTCCATTCAGTGGAAGATTTGTTGAAATGTTGGCTAGTTAAGTCCAGCACAGAGATTTGCCTGAGAAGCAGGCAGTCCTGAGCATGGATCGACACTATTCACACTGATTCAAACAAGTAGGAAAAAAAGGGCATGAGTGCAATTCTGCTGAGTGCAACAGGAGTACAAAAAAATATTTCTGTTCAGAGCAAAGCTTCCTATGGTGAGAGTGTGTGTGTTTGCAAAATCTGATTGATTCTTGTAAAAACAAAGGGGAAAAAACCCACTTTCTTTAGTGTTTTCAAGACTTTTAAAAGATAAATTTCAAATCTGTGGAAAATAAATAATTTCATTGTGTTCTATTTCTTGAAATAATGCAATATAATAGCTGTAGAAATGCAAGTTTCATTTTGATATATGCTTTCTTAAAAATGTGCCCAACCACCTAAGTAGCAATATTTGCATTAAATGATGCATGCTTAAGACTGTAATATTTAACGGGATATCATGACATGTTGTACCAGAAGGTAAAATACAGTGAAATAACATTGGTTCTTTTAACAAATCCATTTAAACAGAATTTCTAGAAACATAAAACTGCTACCATTATTTTTATTCAATATATTTATTTTAGCAACTAATATATAGATATATATGACATAGAACAATAAAATTTCTGGGAGAAAAATGTATCCCATTAGCTAAAAGTAAAATGTTACTACTATCTTTATTACTGCTGCTATTGTCAATCATTACTATCTGATATTGGAGATGGATGGCCAAAAAAGTCCAGACTACAGTCTCTGAGGACTGAGACTAGAAAACTCCTATTAAAAAAAAAAAAAAGGAGGAAAAAGGAAAAAGAAATCTTCTTTGGGTAACAGCTACATTTTTTATGGATACGTTCTTTTGGCAGAAAAGGCTTCACCAATTGAACAAGAGAAAGAATATGAATGTCCACAGTCTGGCCATATCTCTTAAACTGACTGGGCTTTCGAAGTACTGGGTTGGATTTCAAATTATATAAAATAGAAAAAGAGGACAATTTTCACAATTTTATCTTCCTTTCTCTTTCATATCTGAAGTCCAGTCCCTCTTCCATCCCCCAATAGATGGATACCAAGTCTTTACTCTCACGGAAATGAGTGTCTTGATTTTCAGGCACTTCCCAAAGATTGTCTTCAGATGTTGACAGACCTGGTCCCATAGGCACATACGTGAATATAGGTGTTCAGCCTGACTCTCAAGCTTCATTTAATCTGCCAGCAGATCAAATTCTCCCTCCACATGGTGCTATGCCAAGGGACTCGGTCAGAGCTGTGTGGCAGCCACAGCAAATCTCATCCCAGGGGTGGGTGCAGCTGCAGAGGCTGGCCATGCACGAGTGCTCGAGATTCAACCTCAGCAATCCTCCTTCTTTCAGCTCTCCCACATATGCAGCCATAGGTAGATTTTGGTCTGTGGCTCTTCATTATTCATGATTTAATAGATTGGTTGTAGGCAAGTTAGCTATTATTTCTAAGCAGAGAAGACTCAGGGCTTCTTTGAGAGGGGCATTTTCATCTTGGCACCCAAGCTCTTTAAAAGTGTTAAAAAATTTTATTGTCTTACCGCCCAGTTCTCCACATTATGGTATGAAAGACTAACAAGCAAAATTAATAATATATAAAAATGACCCCTTGTCTAATCCTACAGTCTTTCACTGGTGATTGACCCTGCAGTAGAAGCAATCTGTGATGGATGATGTGTAGGGCGAATCACACAGAAATTATCAGCAAAGGACTGACTTAAATTTTTCTTGCCAGTTTTCAAAATTACTCATAAAAAGGCAAGGCAAGGATAGTAGAGACAGTGCAAAGTATGTTGTGTATACATATATAGATGGTATATACAAATGTAATACATGGTAATCAAAGAGTTTGCAATTTGCATTGCAACTTTTCTGCATAAATTGTTCTGCACATGAGTTGTGGTTTGTTTTGTTTTTTTTTTCCTGACAGCCAGGCTACTAAATGAAGATTGTCTTGGAGTTATTGAAGCCCACTGAAACTAGGATATCTGAAACGGCACGGCACAGCAGTGTCCATGAAATGTAGGCAGGCTTCTTTAAATTACAGTAGTAAATGGACTACTCTAATTATTATCATCAAAGTTTGCTCATCTTTACTTATTCTGAGCAGTACCTTTTTTCTGTGAATAGTCACACTGAATTTAAACAGGAACTTCTGCAGAATAATATGACAGAACAAGTGATGAGAAATTTAATAGAGAATTGTGAATACCATGTAGTAAGGCATAATGCAGTAGACATGAAAATATCTGTACGGTGCCCAAGATGTGTCAAGGTATACTTAGATACTGTTTACAGCAGTAACTGAAAACTATACCACATATAACTCAAAACAGGGTAAAAAAAGCTGTCTGTCTTTGTGAGGATTTTACAGTCTGAGTGCATAAAGACAAAAATAACCGAGAGCTGCTTTAGTTGCTGGAGAGTATGACAGATATCAGGGAGCCTGTATGAGGGATGAGTCCTGGGAGTCCTCTCAGCAAGAGAGGGAATTACTGTTAGCACTTAGATCTGTAACATTTTCCTTGTCTTTTTGCCTCAAGAACAAGAGTCAGCCAGACTCTTGTGGAAGAATCATTAACGGGGAAAGAAAACAAACTGATTTTCAAACCCCAGCTTTAAGTTGTGGAGATGGAAGTCAAAACAAAGACATCAGCCTTACCCTATACTTCTGACTTTTAAACTAAGCAGGTTTGACCTGCCACTGCTAAGAAGGAATAAATAAAGCAATCCTTGAGATTAGCCTCAGAGCCATTTTTGTGACCTTACCTGATCTTTACCTGAAAAGCAGCAAATCCTGCACTCCTGAATGAGTCTCTTTTCCATAGCAGAACAGACGGAAATATCAGCTCTAGTTGTACTAAGTATGATTTTTGTCTCCATTTCTATTAATATGATAATGCTTCAACATCTTTTCTATTAAAGCCTTATCATTAAGGAAAAATATTTAACCAGTTCTAGTAATCGACAAAAGTATATTATTTCAGAAAACTTTCCTAAGCTATTTTGTTCCTACATTTGTGTGTACCTATGAAGCCAATGGAGCAATATTGAAGCTTCTCCAAGCCCAAAAATCCTTCCTTTTTTTTTTTTTTTTTTTTACTGCCGAGATACAACAAAATAGAACATCTTCAAAAAGTGAAAAGAATGAAAATGAGGGATGATAAATATGAGAAAAGTAGACTGATGAGAAATAGAAAATTTTCCACTAGCTTTGGATTGCATTTCACTGTTATTAAGATATCTCAAGATGGTAAGTTGTTGAGCTAGCCCAGAAAATTTGTTGTACAGTGCTTCTGTACAACAAAAAATACCCTATTCAACAACTCTTCAGTTTCTCTATGTGTGTAGTCTAGTCAGAGCTTCTGGGAAACCATCAAGAGGACAATGAAGTGAAAGAAAAGACTCTGACTGGCTATCAAGATTCAGAGCACGAAGTAAGAGCTTTTATTAACTCATAGGGATTAAAAATAGACATGCATATAGCTCCTTATAATTGCAAGAGTAGTAATACCGCAGCAAGAAGAAAATATTTATGGTTCCTAAGGGTTGTAACTTTGCAAAGCTTAATACCTCCTTGGAAGGATATCTTTGGTGACTAGAACCATTGCTTGGCTATCTGAAGGGCTGTGCTGTGCTTAATGCTAAATAACATGCTAAAACCTAAATGTCCTTGAATGACATCCAGGAGGTAAAATCAATTTGCCTGCTTCCTTTTGCTGCTGTTCTCCCTTCCCTCTTCAGAGTCAAATGCCATTGATTTGCAGAGGAACTAGAGGAAGGCTTTTAGTTTTTGTTGTCTTTGTGAGCCTGAAAGTTACTCAGCACAACACACTGATCCCCAGTGTTGGAGAAGAGCAGGAAACTGTGGGTTAAACAAAGCCCATCGACCTGAAATCATGCATCAAAAAATCTGATTTTAGGACTTTTCCTTGATTTTACAGTGACTGTGAAGTTTTGTAGTTCAGTTGCCTTAGTCCTTTTAAATGCTCTCCTCCCCGACACTCTGTGGATCTGTGAAGACCCCAGAAGCTGGCTGTGGCTTGGTCGATCCCACAATCACTAAGGTGTTAGGACCATTTTACTAAATGTACAGGGAAATTGGTGAAAACAATACACCCAGAGTGCTGACAAATGAACAAACCAACCAGCATGACATGGAAAAACAGCACTTGTCCTTTGTGAATCTTTTTTTTTTTTTTTTTAACAGGCCTGGCTTGCAGGAGCAGTGGGCATGACCTATTCAGATGAGGATGTTAGCTTTAAGAAGACAGAGTATCTTTAACTTTCATCAGTTCCCTGACTGCACTGAGGATTTTTCCTTATGCATAGAAAAGGTAACGTCATTTATCCTTGACTGAGAATCACTGATACATTTTAACAATGGAATTAGCTATTCACTGCATTGCAATGACTTGCTTTCTGTAATTTGCCATTAATATGCTTCTACCTGAACAGTGCAAAATGTGAATTAAATTGCCACAGGGAAAAATGATGAACCTATTCTTTGATTCCATCTAAAAGCAGACAGTTATAGTCTCTTTGCACATAATAATGTTCATCCCTCTCTTCCCAACAATTTCACTTTAACTTGTCTAAGTTTTCTTTTTAATTCATGAAAAAGGGCAGCATGCAATGTTACCTTCTTTTTACCACTTTTTAATTTATAATTTATAAATATTTAAATATAGAATATAATTATATATTTATATAATTGTATTATATATAGTTATACATTAAATTTATAATTATAATAAAACATAATTTCATAATTATAATTTAAAAATGGTAACAAAAATTACCACTGGTTTATAATCAAGTCTTTCCCCCTGGCCCCCACCCCCACAATGAAAGGGTTAAGACAACATTAAGGATTCAGTTGAAGCTCACAAAAAAAAAAACAATAAGGAGATCATGCTGAAAAGCCATTTTTAACATATTGCCTAGTCCAAAGCATATCTCTGCCATACGTCTAATACTACACCTCTATAGATCATAGTGCTTCCAAGAATCCTTTGCTACAGTCTGACAAAGCATAGATAAACTTTGCTGAGTCTCTGTCTTCATGAAAGACAACTGCTTAAGCCATTTAAATGGGAAAACATTCTTACATTTGTGACTCCACTGGCTGTCTGCCTTTTCTCTGAAACCAAGGAAAGAGAATATTTCATGGTAAACTGTAAAATGCAAATGTTCAAAATACATAAATATGTTCTTTGAATAAAGCAACATACATTGATGATGCTTTATACATAATGCTTTTTCCTCTCTCTCTCAATCTGTTATTTGTTAGACATTTGTAAAGATCTGAGGCATTAGACTCCTTTTTTATGGGATATTTTTATATGCATTGCTAAGTGGTCAGGCTGGAAAATAAGATTAGTGATCTGTATTGCATTTTCGGGTAAATTCAGCTTATTTGTGATAACAGCAAAGGTTTTGGTAACACATTCCAAACTATAAAATAGCTAACCTTTCCCCATCACCTGACATCAGACTATTCCCGTCTTGAATCTAATAGCACTCTAGTTTTCATTAATAAGCATTGATACAGGAACGAGCAGAGCAGGAACACAGTCCAAAGGAGACGTCTGGACATATGTGTTATTTTTCCTACTGTTAGTGGATGGATGGTGAAAGCGGTGGTGGAGTTTCCTATTGCCAGAATAAGTCACCTCCCTAATGCAAATGCCTGCAGCCTCTCCTCCAGGCAGCAATGTAGTGCTTGGCTTCTCAGGGCCACGATGGGATGGCCAGCAGGACCTACGTCTGTTGCCCTAGACAACTGCTTACTTTATCACTAACTACAACTGATCTAGGTGTATGTATTTAATTTAAAGAAGAATTTTGAGATATCTCCCATATGTCTTTAATAGCACATAAAAGATGCATAATTTTCATAGTTCAATATGCTAATGCTGAAAAGACCTAGTAAATGATTATCCTTGGTGCAAACACAGGGCAGGCTGGGTTACAGGTATGTTGTAACATATTCTGGCTTTCTCATGATGTTATGGATATTAACACTTTCTCTATAAATCATTTCTTCTTGCTCCAACTTCTGCTTAACAGGAGACATACCTTTTCCATCCCTTTCTCCTAGTTTTCTGTCCTGCAATGAGGCAAATATTTTTCTGGTGATGGACAAGATCACATTTGAATAAATCCATCTATATATTTTTTTGTTATTATTTCTTTCTTTTTATCTGCTCCTTTTGGAATGCAGCACAGAGTGGGCATGGTAAATAAGTCACTTTTATCAGTGAACATTCCCCTACATTAAATATCTCATTCATTCTGGAATCTACAGGCAGCTTAAAATATGCCGTATGTCAGTGCCGTCACAGCCTGGAGACACATTGCAAAGCTGAGAAGAGATTGACTTTCTGATAGCTATCTGTTTGTGATAATAGTATAGAAAGAGTGTCAGTCATACTCCCTGCATCTGCTCCAGCTAGGGAAGAAACACAGCCTAATCATTTTTATGGCTAGCATGAGTATATTGGGCAGAACCCCAGCTGATAAGCAAATGTGATGATATCGCTCTCTTTCTCTCAATATATATTCATAATATATTATTCTAAATATCCTGTTGTCTAAAACCATTGCAGCATATACAGGCAATTTTTTCTCCCTAAGTATCTCAGAATCATCACAAGCCTCTCACATAACTACTGAAAAGTTATCCTCTTCAAGTCACATATTGACTCTTGCTTTGCCCCATGGAGTATTAAATGTCTGCAGTTTCACAGGTCCTGCACCTTTGCATGGGCAACTGTCAAGTCTTTGAACCTCAGCAGGGGAAAACACATTAAGAAGAGCATTTTGACTCTCCTCTCGATTCTGTATCTGTTAATATTTACTCAGACAAGCATGGAGAGCCGTTACTTTCCATTATGGCTGAATCAAACCACAACCCTATGCAGTGTTTCATCTCCCCTGTGGCCCTATTTATACTTTGACATGTTTTCTTATCTAGAACTAAATGCCCTTCCAAACATAACTCCCTTGTCTGCCTTTCTACCCAGACATGTCCATTAGGAGTCATTTTACCAAGGGCAGGAGAGAAAGGAAGCAGACTGCTCCGTTTTGCTGTTTGGCCTGTGCACCGCTCTCCACATTTGCTTACTTCAGTTGTGTCCCTCGGTACCACAGCACACTCCTGACCATGTATATCCATTTCTCCAGAGCTCGCTGACACATGCCTTGCCCCATGGAGTACACAGTGGCACGCGCCACCCTCTTTTGGTCACTTGCTGCAAACCAATTTTAAACCGTCCTGTAAGAGCAGATTACATAAACTATGCAATTATTTTTTCCCTGCTTCTATTAATCGAAGAAAAAAAAAATCTGCTGCCAAATGCTTAATCACAGTAAATCAACAGGGTTCCACCAATTTAAATGGAGGTTTGATCGCATCTCACATCTGAAGGCTGATTATCTTGGTGGTGGTCCATCACACAAAACCTTAGCAATTACCTTAAGCAAGAATTTTTCAACTTCATTTTCATTGCTAATGGTATATGACAAGCTTTTCCTTCCAGGAGGTCCTCACATGAATCTGGATTTGAAATCTCTTTCTCTGGCTTCCAGTGATCAGATTTATTAGAAACCATTTGATGTGTCCCTAAACAATTCTGAGCCACAACATAATAACTGTTTCATATTCAAAATACTGACTTTTATGACATATATTTACCAAGACTGTCACTAGCAGATCTCTAACCATTTTGTAATTTCATTCAGGTTTAAATTTGCCTTAGGATCCCTCAAAGACCATAAGTACAGGCTCTATGAATCTATTCTTTAATTGGAGCATCTCTTGAGCATGTGCCCTGTTAAAAAAAATCCTTGAGGTGCTGATATTTTTAAATAATCCACTTTTGTCTAATATTTCTGATGCCTTGATTAGCTTTCCTTTAGCTTTATGAAATACCTCTAATTTTTAGTGCAGGACTTCTTACTGATATTATTACCTCAGGCAAATAAAGTTTTGATACAAACCAGAGCACAGAGCTTCTTTAAAGCCTGGCCATTTTATTTGGTGTGCCACGTAAGAAGCAGTACATGAGGATGCTCTCATAGTACGTTTGTTTGGCAGTGACTACATTTAACCTCGGACAGCTGTTTGGTACAATATAGGCAATTTTGCCCAATACAGAGAGGAACCTTTCCTTCCCCCTCAGCAGAATGTCTCAGGGAGAAATGTAATGAATTCATTCAACAGCTCAAAGTGAGACTCAGCTTATACAAAATTATTTTAATGCTCTCTCTTCTTGCCAGTAATAGTTTCTGATATTATTATTAATAGGTAAATTTCACACACAACGAAATTATATGTCATTTAACAACATGGATGACCAGAATGGCTAAAATTGACTTAACCAACTTCCGTAATGACTATCACATTCCTGAACTGTTTAGACAGAGGAAGACATACACTAATTCTAAGATGCTCTTTGCATTCCTTTACCTCTTCTGTGAAACAAACCGGCTGTGCACCTGCCTTCAGTGGATGCTGGCTGCAGGGAGATCCTGTACAGGCAAAGGCCAGAGAATTCTTCTATTTGACATATCAACTAATTCAATGAATCAGAAATGCAGAATCTGATTGATTTTTGAACGTCTAAAAGCTTTCCATGGGAAATGATCACAGAAGATTCATACCTACCATCAGGAGGTTAGCTTTTCATTTTACTTGTCATGCTTCAACCAGATGCAACTAGTCAGAAGACTCCTAGACATATCTTTAAGGAAGCCTCCTGCCACTTGGCTAGCCCAAACTGATATGGCCTTTGAAAAGATTACTTTTCCTGATGATATTCTATGAGATGGTGAATAGGGGTCTTCCTAAGCAATTAAATAGTAGTAGATAATTTTTAAAATAATGTTTTCTTCTATAACACATGGAAAGAAATACAACTGAAATGAAAACAATGATACTGAAATCAGTTAGTGGATATATTCATTATTACCTCCGAACAAACCGTATTAGTATTGCTGAGCAGTAACTCTTTATTCCAATATTTGAAATGGTTTAGCTGAAGTGCTGGGAGAAATGATTTATCAGTCTTTCTTACCCTCCATCTTCTGAAAAGGAGCTTCCATGAAGTCTTAGAAACCCAAGACCTGTTAGAGTGCTTGATTTTATTTTAGCTTTTTAAGGGGAAGTGAAGAAGAGAAAGGAAAAGAGAAAAAGAGGAGAGGGGAGCAGAGGGGAGGAGAGGAGAGGGGAGGGAAGGGGAGGAGAGGAGAGGAGAAGAGAGGAGAGGAGAGGAGAAGAGAGGAGAGGAGAGGAGAGGAGAGGAGAGGAGAGGAGAGGAGAGGAGAGGAGAGGAGAGGAGAGGAGAGGAGAGGAGAGGAGAGGAGAGGAGAGGAGAGGAGAGAGAGAGGAGAGGAGAGGAGAGGAGAGGAGAGGAGAGGAGAGGAGAGGAGAGGAGAGGAGAGGAGAGGAGAGGAGAGGAGAGGAGAGGAGAGGAGAGGAGAGGAGAGGAGAGGAGAGGAGAGGAGAGGAGAGGAGAGGAGAGGAGAGGAGAGGTGTATGGATTTTTTTTTTTTAAAGGTTACTATAAGGCTTACCATCTCTTTTGTTTCTTTATTCCTACTTCAGCATTTTTAAAGTTCTCAGTATTAAAAATTAGAGGAAAAAAAATACCAGTGCAGCTCGGGAGAATATGTGTTATTAAGATTCTGAACTAGCAACAAACAAACACCTCACAGTAACACTTTCATCTGCTTATGTGATGAACATCTGTGGCTTCTTGGCAGTGGAGGTAGATGCAGTATGGAAGGCCTCCAAGTTCAAAGGTGGCCTTTTGTTTTCTCTTCTTATTCTTCACTTATTTTTTCCTTATTCTTCCCTTCTCATTCTTTTCTTCTCATTCACAATTTTTTCACGGACTCTTCCTGTGATTATACTGGTGGCTTCAAGAGGCAATTATGAAAACTAGGCAGCTGGTTTAGGGGTGGTAAAGCACTTGCAGAGATAAAAAGCTGGATACAAGGGAGAATATAAGAAGTGGGAATACAAGAAGTGCATCATGGCAAGGGACTGATGATGGAGTATCACAGACACTGGACAGGGCTGTAATGCGGTTCACAGCCATTTGGAAAAATAAGTATGTGAAAGTAAGAGACCACTGAGAAATTCCTGGGGGACCTCATGAAGATATTTCTTTTCAGTAAATGATGGTACAAGAACTTTTTGTTGAGAAGTACTATTTAGTGCATGAATGGAGGAATGAATTTAATCATTTATTCCGTTTGCTAGACCTTTTTAGTAAAAAAAACAGTCCAAGAAAAGATAGAATTATTGTGCATAAAGGGTCATAGCGTAATTAAGTTTGGAGGGGAACTCAGGAGGGAAACTCTTGTGCAACCTCCTTGTCCAAGTAGGGTCAGCTATGAGATAAAACCAAGCAGGTTGCAGAAGAGTTTCAGAGCTTTATCCAGGTGGGACTGAGATTTCAGCTGAGGCCAGTAATTCCGTAATTTAAAAAACCTACTAGGCAAGATAGACTTTGAAAAACACTTACTTCCAAAATGAAATGGTAAATGTGACTAATATAAAAAGTTATGATTCAGTTTTTCTTTAATATGAATTATTTGAGAAAAATTACTATAATTTTATCTTGTTAGACATAATTGACCTCTGTCACATAGGAATATATGGTAATCTACCTTAAAATTCGTCAGTTGTAACTAAATACAAGAGCTGAAATTTTTTGGTAGCATTTTCCAAGGCTTTTCAGAATACAGCTATAGACTGAAATATAATAAAATAGTTCGTGTGCCCAAATAGCAAGTGAAAAATAGGCTGTGTTTGTGTAAGACTGACTGACTGAAATAGAAATGGAAATTGACGTAAACTGTGGCTCATAAATATTGAGCTGAAAAGAGGTAGACATGATTGCACAGTAGTTGGTATTGAGTTCAAAAAAGGCAGTTAGGTACACATCGTTTAATCAAACTTTCTTCTCCTGCTTTGAGAAGTTACATGGCACAATCAGCTCAGACACACAGACTGAGATAAATAATGCAAGTGGGTACTCTAATACATTTTAAGCAGCTGTCTGGGGGAAATATGTTTATTTCTTTAGATACTTTCAAACAAAGATCCAAGTTGCAAAATTTAATCTTTTTCCTTTGCTTTATGATCATGAGTTTCCTCATGTCCTACAGCATAAGAATTATATCATTGTGAAGGACTTCATGGTGGCCTCTGCTAACATCTAACAAAGTCTCACAGATTTAAGAAAATTATGGACAGACTTTTCCAGCGATGCCCAACCTCCCTTGTCCTCCTGTCTTGCCACCAGCCCAGCATAGTGCTGCTGGAAGCAAAAGCCTTTACTCCATTTCCAGAAATACTCTATTGTATATAAAGGAAGTACTCTGGGATCTCAGATACAATAGTGATGGAAAAAAGGTCACCGCTGTAAGTTTTGGGGTTTCATCCTAGGAGATGTCCAGTGTTCATGGCAGCTCTGCTTTCTCTGACACTGACATTAACAGAGAAAGGACCATCTCTGAGGCTGATTCCATTAAAATTCAACCAAAATAGGGCTGACAGGAGTTTTAACTAGAATATATAAGACCTGTAACTTGTCGAGAACGTTAATGAGCTTTTATCAGTAAGGAATAAAAGAGACATGATATGTTTTTCAGCAAATATCTACTTCTCTATTCAACGAACTACATCATTTTCTGGGCTTTTGCTCTGGCACATTCTCAAAATTCTTTGTAGCTATTTTGGAACCCAGAAAGAGAGAGGTTTTGATTTTTTTTCCCCCACCGGTCAGAGGGTGTCTGTTTACCCTGCTTTGACAAGAATTTCTAGTTTCACATCACTGTCTTTACGAGAATAAAGGGCAGTCATTCCTAAGTCCATGGAATCACATGGTCTCCCGAATATAATCCCACTGTGTTGTAAACGAAAAAACTAATTTAAACAAGCAAGTGTTCTACCAGGTACTGTTACAATTACAGAATCAGCAGCACCTGTGACTCCTGTAAAAACATTTATTTCAGGGCAGAACCCATATTCTTCTCTAAACAGCCAATCATTAGCTACAGGAATTTTTTTTTTCTAGAAATTTTCTCTGGTGTTACAGGTAGCTTTGGTACTTGTGAGGAGTGTTGATGATTATAGGAAATGCAGTGCTTAATAACACCTTCTCTCAAACCAAGTTGTCAATTATATGTCCATAGTAACATAGCTATCTGAAAAAAGAAGGAAAGAAAAGGAAAGCTCATGTACATGCTGAGGTCTCGTTTTGCCCAGAACTTAGACAGGCCAGCTGATCTGAGATGGCTTTTGGACCTGGGTTGCTCTCAGCTTCCTGCCCTTGGTGATCCTCACTCAAATCAGGATTGAATATCTTCCCTGTTCAAGGTTGCCCAGTTCAAGGGCTACTCCACAATCCCAGGCTAAGTATTTTGATGTCAGTTCACTTACAGGCAAAGCTTCACAAGTTTCTGTACTAACAGTAAGAACAATCATTTTATAACATTGTTGACTTGCTGCATATCTGTTGAAAGCCTCTGTAAGACTGAACATCTTGAGTCCATATATTAGACAGTATTACTAAATACCTATAAAATCGATAAACATAATTAATATGTTCAAATACTCTTCAAAATTTTGGCTGGAGTTTGACCTTGCTGAATTTTCTTCACATGTCAATACACCATTAAGATTGTATGAGGCTGATAGAGGTAACAGGTAAGCTGTAAATATACCCAGAGAGCATTTTACAATTACCTGATGAAATCAATCTGCTTAGGACAATTTACATTGGCTAAAAATTGTCCTTGTCTGGTATTTTCTTTGAAAAATGTTTCAATAATCTTCTGCCACAATAAATAAATAAAAAAACCCAAATAGATAAATAAATAAATAAAAATTGACAGTGGAGATGAGGTTACTAGAAACTAAGGCTCTTCATGAAAGTATTGTTGTAAGAAAAGACAGTGAACTTAGAATAATAAGTATCCACAACAAGTTTTGCTTTGATGTGGTAATGCAATGAAAGAAAAAATGCATGATTAGATTTTCAAAGATTAGAAGGTGAAGAAAGATTTAAATTGAATACTAATTTAGTTTGGAAAACCTTGAGGAAGCTATGCCCTTCATGTAAAAATTCTTTTTTTGAATTAGCAAGGTGTTTAATCTGCCAGATGAGCATAATTGGAGTTTATACAGACAGAATAGGAGCAAGCCTTGTCTTTATCCTTTGCACACCCCTTAGCTGCGGTGCCATGCCATTATTCAGCATAAGCAGTCACAGCTGGAGGCTGGTGAGGAGGTCAGTGTTTGTGAGGAGACATGGAATGATTTTAATCTGGCAAGCGGCTAAGGGGAAGGAAACTACCTGGAGCTGAGCCTGCTTGTAAAGGTGGGTGGTGAAATTCACAGCCTGTATCCTCTGAGCATAGAGAAGGGAAAAGGCTGCAGAAATGGAAAAGTCCAATTAGAGACTCATGCAGACATGACACTCAAATACACCTTTTTGTCAGCAAAAAGTCTCTTGGAAAAGAGTTCCCTCTAGAATTTATTGAAACCATCACGTTTCTCATCCAATATTAGAAATCCTTTTGATGTTTATTCATGCATCTGTGGCTTCAACAGCACGCAAAATAGTAATACTTATAACAATAATTATATCAAATAATGACATAACAGAATTTGGCATTATAATATTTGCTGTTACTTGTCAAACTTCAGATATCTTTAGGATATTTTGGCCCAATGATTTGATGGCTTTACTGTGGAAGATTGCTGCCTTCACAATCAACCCTGTAGAGGACTGTGTAACCTTTGGTTATGTGAGATGACAAACTGACAGTTCAGTTAAGCTGTGAATGAGCTCAGAAACCAAATTTAGAGTGAAACAGCCAAAGTATCACTTAATAAGTTTCAATCTATGATTACTTGCAAATCAAACTATACCTGTTTTTATTCCCTTTCATTTTAACTGCGATGAGTGAGGTGAAGAGCAGTTTCCAGGAACTGGCTGTTGAAAAGAAATGGGCAACCAAGGGACTCAGTGGGAAGAAATGTCTTTTCCACACTATATGGCATGATTGGGTTAATTTATCAATGACTGGGTTCAAACGCTGCAGCTAAATCACACATTTTCCAATGTTTTTTGCATAGTTTTCAATAACGACACTGATAATAACGAAATAACTTTTTGTGACTTATTTAAGGATCCTTAGACAGATCTGACCCTTGTTAAGTAAAAAGCAACTAAACGCAGCCTCCATGAGGTGTCATAAGGTAGGGACCCAACAACTGAATCATCTGAAAACATTTAAAAACTTGTCTCTATTTAGGTTGAAGAGAGATTTTTAGAACCCTATTTAGGATTATTAATAAAGAACCTTTTGATAATCAGGAAAAAACCAAAATAACATTAATTTATTGTAATTTGGCTGATATTGATCAGTAAATAGTCAAACTAAAACAATTTAATCTTCACACATAATCAGACAAAGCATGACACAGAAAGTAAACATTTAGCTTGTATTTCCCATACAACACAAAATAGTATATTTCTTCTTCTAAGATATTGGAATTTACCTGGAAAACCAGTGGCTCTGTTGTTTCTCAGGAGCATTACTCCCACCAGGTACCATATTGAAATTAGCCCTGGAGAGAAGAAATAGCAGCTGACATGACGCATTTTCCATACAAATAAAAAATGTCACATTTTTAATTTAGACCTTTGTCTAAGAGTTCAATGGGTTTATGGGATAATTAATGATCTGTTTTAGTTTGCAGTTCTCTTTTGTAATGTGAATGCAGTGCCACTAAAGTGGCTAGGTGGAGGTGAATGAGAAATACATCTAACATTAGAAACACTTCATATTATTCTCCCTAAATAATCCATGGTAAGAAGTACACTTCTAAAATGGGTTCTCTGAATTAATATTCCAGAGCTATCTTCTCTCCATTAGCTGTTTATGGAATGAGGTTCCTAATTTAAATGCAGTGAATAAGCCAGTTGAGGTCTTCTGTTGCAGCAAGCAAACACAAATGAATCTATATTAGTTTATCTGAGATCTCACCTTATAATTTGGAAAATCTCTGTATTTTAACCTCTGTTTCATACAAAATGAAATTTCTACTGTTACTGCATGAAATTCACCTTTAGTACAAATACATCAAATAAAAGATGGTAGACACAACATGAAAATCACCTTCTTAATATAAAGAAATAAATGTTCTCATGCCTATCAATGGCTATGTTTTTTCTTTCCAATGATTCATGACAGCACTGGACAATATTTTTTGGCTACTGTAGATGTTTAAAAGATGTGAAAATGATTCTGCTTATTGATTTCCCTTCATACTTAGCAGATAAATCAATAGGATGTGAGGATGAGGCTCCATTAAAATGATTTCTGGTGACATCACTTTTGCCTGAAAGTTTCCACAATAATGACCCCTGAGTTTCTATGCGAGAGGTCATTCAAACAAAAGAATGCAGTAAAATCATATGTCTCTTGTGGGTTTAAGCTATAATTTCTTCTTTTAGGATACTTTTATGTCTTAGTTAATATTTCTGCTATGAGATAGGTACAATTTGTTCAGATAAAAGCAGAAAGCAGAAGAAAGGAAAAAAAACCCAACAAGCCAGGTACGTTATTTCATTGTGCATGTTACAAAACCCCAACTGACCTTACCTCTCAAACATATGGCTGCTACAGTCTAATACAGGAAAGCCCATAATATAAATGTCTGTCAGAAGGGTTATATATACACAGTGGTACAGAGATGCCAAAGATGTATCATTCTTTGTGAAATTGTTGTGGAAGCTGCAATGATTACTGTAGAAGAGTACCCAATGGCAAAACTTTTGAAAGCTTTGTTCCTTGAAAGATTCTTAACCAGAAAGACCCCTGAAAAGGGTCTGGTCACTAGATTGCAGACAATCACAAGCTGAGGTTTTTGTGGTTAACACCATTTTACAATTGTCCTGATTGCCATAATAAGTACCTTCTCAGTGATGGAGATCCTTTACTGCAAGGCATTGTAGACAGAGTAAAAGGAGGGTCCACACACGAAACTTTCTACAACCTGTGTGTGACACAAGAGGTGACAGGGAGGTACTGGAAGCGTGTAGAAGGATGATACTCAGCCAAATAAAAAATTATATCATGACCTAAGTACTACTGAAATTATGTTATAAGTTTTATGTTCAAAGAAAATTTGGAAAGTGACATGAAAGGGTTATGGTGTGAGATGGCTTTTCATTGTCTATTGACTTTCTTAGTCACCAGTGGACAATACCACCATTCCTTACAAGAGCTATCAGGGGTTGGGATTGAAGAACTATGCTTAATCAAGTTTAGGTTGATCTCAGGTGACTACACATCCTTAAGCCACAAGACAAACTGGTAGAAATTTATTTTTTAACAAAAGAGAGACAGGTGGAATTGAGATGTAGATCAGGTAATCATATAGTCAAAGATGGTTTTGTTTGTGGGATTAAAAAGAGAATCCTGTGGAGAAAGGATGAGTAAATAAATAGTTTGGAGGAGAACTAGGAGAAAATTGAATCATCAGGGAAGAGCAATATTTCAAGAAAAATAGAATGGTGGCAGTATTGAAGGCAGCTGTCAGGTCACAGGGATGAAGACAGAGTACAGGTTCTGGGACTTGGCTAAGAATAGGCCATTAAAAATTTTGGCATGAGTGCTTTGAATTGATTGAGTACAAAGGATGCAAGGCAGAGCTAACAGGTCTGAGCATGGAATTGAGGGAATTGAAAACAGCATGGTAAATAAGAATAAAGATAAATGAGAACAGCAAGGTAAATTTGTCTCTACAGAAGTAAATGGGCTAAAGTGTGAGATTGTTTGGTTTTGATAGGAAATACCAGAGAATGAAGATGGGAAAAATAAAAAACACAGTATATGAGAAACTTAGGACAAAAGTAACATGACAGTGAATGAAAGAAAGGCCAGCAGATATGATGAGATGCAATGAAGTGCAGAGGTTGAATGACATTTTTCAATTAATGTCAAGAGGGAAGAAAGGAGTAATGAAAAATAAGCAAAAGAGAGGAATAAGGTCGTGTGATGTGTTTGATAATTTTATCTTCAGAGAAGCTATTAATGTGTGAAGACAGCATGCAGGATGCAGAAGCATTGCAGAGATTTAAGTGTGTCTTGTGATGAAAACCTGATAAAGATCAGGTATGAGAGGGATGGGAGCAATCAAGAATTCATTGATGCTGGTAGACTACAGATAACAGAAAGCCCAAGTGACAGGGTCTGATAGACTACAGAAAGTGCATTGGGATTGTAGAAGGGAAATTCAGAAACCAAATGGTCTGGGAGAGTAGGACATGGTAAAGATCAATTCATTAAATTCTCTCTGTGAGAAGAGAAAACCAGCATGATCTAGAGTCAGTGGAGACATCACCCACTAGAAGGACTGAGGGAAATTGCCCCCAGTTGCTTCCAGTGAGACCATGACCACAGTGCCTGTATAAACCAGAGGGAGTTTTGGGCTTCAGTAGCTTTGGCAAGCTCAAAAGGTCTCAGCAGTTCCCCACTGATCAGCCTCAGATGTCTAAGTGCCTCTTCTGTGCCGATCATCTCCTCCCATGTGAATTTACCCAGAAAGAAACAATACAACTACTCTGGCTACCCTGATCTTTTTTCCTCCTTCTAATGGGAGAAATCATCATCTGACATTTGTACAGCACTGAGAAAAGGTAGGAACAAATGTAAACAACCGCAAAGCATCTGGGTCATTTTATGACTAGAACTTCATTTGGCCTCTGGGTTGTTACAAGACACAAAAGTGCAGTTTCTGTCAACATGAGAGACTATTTTAAATGGCAACTTGTTCTTTTTTTCCATCCATGCAATTCAAACTAAGCATTCAAGAAAATTTTCAGTAAAATCACTGCATGTAGATTTTTGATAAGCAGAAGTAAAAAAATATTAAAAATATTAAATGCAGAGCTACACATAACAAAAAGATTGTAGCATATTTGGTTTTGCTTTTGTTCCATAGTATGTACCTTACAGAGAAAGGTTCAAGAGACAGCTTCATGAGAAAGTGTTATCCCAAGAAACTAGGACCATCTCCTTCAGGGAGAAAGATATTACAAAACTGATCAGTGGAAGTATTTTTAATATAACACTCAGTCTAAATGGTTTTCCCTGGAAGAAGGATAATATTGCTTTGAAAGATGGGGATCACCATCTCCTAGCTGGCACTTCGACATGCTGCCAGTGCCCTCCTATGGTAGAGTACTACTTTTGGATTATAGCAATGTAGAACCTCCTGGACAGGAAGATCTCACCAGCTGTGTACAAGAGCAGCTGGTCCTGTATTGCCCATCACCATGGGGTATATGGTGTGGTGCTTCTGGAAACACTGCCCTATCAATATGTAAGAAATTCAGATCCATATGCTAATCAAGAAAACATTTGTAATTGAACCATCTTTCCTTGCAGGGAGCTTTCTAGTGTGCAGCACTGGGCGATTAACTGGCTGAACTAGTCAAAAGGTTTTCCTGCTTGTTCTCTTTTGTTCCCTGCCCCCACTCCAAGCAGCTAATATTGGCTAATCTAGCCCGGCAAATCCCCTGCCCTTTATCTCATGAGAGATCTGGTCTTACTCTGGGATCACACTTTATATGAAAATCTTATCTGACCATGTGACATTGCCTCACACTCTTTGGTTGTCCTGCTGCACCAGGGCTGAAACAGTGGCTCAGAGGTTATTCATTATTTTCATCCCTTCTGGATAATGTGTAAAACAGGCTCTAGATGAAGTGGACATCCACTGAAGAGGTCTATATTTATTGAGAGGATCTATATTATTAATTGAAGCAGAAAGGTACATCTTACAGTAGAAGCCTCTGTCCTCTATAAACCAGGCAAAAAACCCCTTCCTCTGTGTGCCAAACTCCATGGCAACCATTGGGCTTCCAACATCTCATCCAATATTTTACTGATGCCAGCCTTCCTGTGAGATCACTGCTCACTGGGTTGCATTTCTTCCTATCCAGATCCCTGTGATACCAGCTCTTCCTCTGTCTATGCAGCTGCTACGGAGTGCAGTCTACCACATCTAGGCTGCTCTGGAGTAGTTAGAAACTTGCACAGATATACCTGGTCTGGAGGTTTGACACAGTCTCGGGAAAAAAGGCAACCATAGAACAGCAAAACAGATGAATGAGCTCTTTAAATCCTCTCCTTACAAGCTAAATTCTACAGTAGAGGTGTGTGAAGGTGGTGTCCTGCTCCTAAATTCCGAAGCTGCACAGTAGTTACCTTCACTAGCATTTTCCTATTGCCATGATGTTTTTAGGGCACACAATGTTGAACATAGTCTGCAGATCCTTTTGGGATCATGTCTTCAGTTGCTAGAGAGGTGCCTGCCCAGTTCTGGGTCCTCAGATAATGCTACACAATCAAGTAGAGTTGAGTTAACAGAGATTTGTGATGGGACGAGGTTGTTAATCTAGCATTTTGGCTTCCTCTGCTGTCACTCAGGCTGCAAATGGTGTTGCCATCTGCTTTCCTCTCTGTTCTCATCCAGGCTACGAGATGTGCCCTTGAGAGATTGAAAAAAAAAGGAAAGAATAAAAAGGACCAGCTTGATTTCAGGCTGCAGCTTGAAGTTTGTGCCAGTCATTGGCAGAACGTTTTGTTTGTAGGCAGCCATGGGGTGTTAAGACAAATGGCTGTTCTGCTATGGAATATATTTTCCAAGAAAAATGTTGGGATTTAGCCATGAGACTCTCATAGGCATAATGGGGATCAATCTGGAGGTTTTGAATGGTCTCCTTGCCTTCTTAGAAGCACGTTTCTTCCACTGACAGAAATATATTTGCACTCTTTCCATTTGATTGAGGGAGCTTTGAGACTATTTTTGGCACTTTTTCTTTTTAGTGTTGAAAATTCCATTACAAGAGGTATGATTGTATAGAACTATTTTTTTCCCCCTTAACAATATTATAGCTTTTAATGACCTGTTTAATCGTGCACTTATGTGAGACAGAAACAGAAGAGTCTTGGGAAGAGCCTTTCTGGAAACCAAGTTCTCTATCTATCTTCTTTGTCTAAACTGTCATTTGTGAAATGCATTAAGATTAAGGGGGAAACAACAAAAAAACTTACAAAACTTTTTGAACAAAGTTGGAATGAAGCATCTGAACCAAATAATCTGTTGGAAACTAAGATAACTTTCTGGCTCAAATAATCAGACTAATCAAACTCCAAGATCAGACTAATCTCAGGAGTTTGTGGTGAGTTGATTCCACAAGCAAGCACTAGCTGAGGGAGTAGATATAAAACACAGATGAGGCAAAAAGCAGGAAAAGAGAAAGTAATAAAGGAAAGGAGAAAAGAAATCTGCGAGGACATATACAAATTTATCCTCTAGAGACTTTCATTATTATTTAATGTCACTGCATTTCATTTCTGATATGTAATTATGATCTGTTTTTAAAGATATAAGATACCGCTTTCCTTTTCTTTTCTTTTGGTGTGGGAAAGGCAAGGAATGAAGTGGTATTTATTCTAACATCTAATTACAACATGAGCTTTATATAAAGCTTGGAAGGAGATTTTTTTTTTCCCTTTGTGTGAGTACATAACTGGATCTTCTTTTAGCCAATTGAGGCCTATTGAGTAACCAATATCCTGGTGATCACTGGGTAGTGATTTACCAGAATCCTTTTCCTGAGTGCTTTGAACCAGGACCTTGAATATCAGTCTCTTGAACCTAATGTGAGTTACAATGAATGGACATTTCCCAAATCTTAAACAGCTCTAATTTTGCAAGATACTAATTTCAAAAAGTAATTCAAAGTTAATTTACATTAGGCTTTGGCTATACAAGATGGGAGCTCCCACATTACTGAACTCCATATCTTCTGCTTTTCCCCCTCTCATTAACTTTTTAATTTACCAAAACCTTAAGCATGGTATTTTCTGCACAGCACTACAACAACGAGGTATCTTTGCCTGGAAGGAAGATCTCAAGGAGAAAAAAAAAAAAAAAGGCTTAGTTCTTTTTGACCATTTTCATTTTTTAAAGGACTATCATAAACCAAATTTTCATCTGGTGCAAATTTGCCTAGACTCTGGAGGTATGATTGTTACACATTCCTGAATTAACATAACTGGCTCAGCACTACCAAGAAATAACATAGGGAGGAAGGAGCTTTAAGTTAATAGGTTGCTATAGTATGTGCTCTAATCCTCACTTTTTGAAATAATTGAGCAATGGCCAATGCAAAATCCAACTGAGAAGGAAAAAAATTCTTCTTTCTATGCACATTGAGGTACCACTGATATAAGCGCAATTTTAAGCATACAGCTGTTCTAAGCTGACCAATCAAACCAAACTACTGCTGAGTATTGAATTCCAGGCAGCCTCAAAAGCACATAATGAATTTGTTTTCCATAAATTGATATGGATATGATGATCACAAACACTTTCTTAAAGTTTTAAATATTTTCATCATCTTGGGCTTAAAGTTTTCTAAGAGGAAGGAGCTGCAGTTAAATGTTCGCAGCCTTCAGGTAGGCTATGTAATGACATTTTAAGGCATAAAGAAAATGCACATAGCTTTTCAGAAAAGACCTGAGAAAGGGAAAAAGGAAGAAGGTATGGCTAAACTGCTGGGGAAGGTAGGTCATTCAAGTTGAGTAGCAGCTTTCAGAAAATCTAAGGTTTTGTTCAAATGAGAAAAATAGAACACAGGTGCTGGCAAGCTGAATGTAAGACACAGTAAGATGGACAAAAAAAAAGCTTGTGCTTGAGAAGTATTCACCGGTAGTTTTTATACACTTAATACATTGTTCCTCAAACACATTAGGAGTAAAAAGCCTTCCAGAAGGTCTCTAGAGTCAACACGTAATAAAGGCATAAAAGGAGTACTCAGAGAAAAAAGGACCAACGAGAAAACTAAACTAATTTTCTGCCTTTGTATTCATTGCGGAAGAGCTTGGGGAGGTTCCCACACTGGAACCCTTCATTACTGGGTGTTCACTGAAGATCTGAATCAAATTGAAGTGTCAATAAATGTTACAGAGCAAACGACAAAATTGAACAGGAACAAATTGCATCAATCAGCATTTACCTAAGAATTCAAAAGGAGTTAAAGGACCAGAAAGGTGAACAACTGTCAGTGGTATATAAAGTATCACTTAAAACCACTTTCATACCTGAGAACAAGAAAGCAGTAGATACAGTAAAGATGGCAAATTTTCAAGAAATATACTATGAATGATCCAGGGAACTACAAGCCATTAAATGTAACATAAAACCAGCAAATCAGGAGTCAATCTGATTTTTTGAAAAGAAAGTCCTTATTGTATATGACAAATTTTGCTGAAAATAAGGTTGTGAGAACAAAAGATTGTGACTGCAAAGGTTGGCCTAAGGATACTACAAAGCAGTATCTGAGCCACAAAATGGACAAATACAATTCAATCTAGGTAAATGTTATGTAATGCACATGGGTGAAAAATGGTTATTTTGCATATAAAATGAGGGGATCTGCATTGAACGATACAGCTGAGGAGTAAGATCTTGGGGTTATGATGTGCAGTTCAGTTACTTTCCATAGCTTGGAAAGAGTGAAAAAAGAAAATAACATTTTAGAAGTTATTAGAGAAGGAATAGAGAACAAATAGAAAACATTTATGCTCCTGTGTAAATCCATATCACGCAGTTCTCATCCTCTACAAAAAGGCTCAAAGAAGGGCAACAAAGATGAAAAGGAATATTGAATACTTTCCTTACTTTGACTGAGTAGTTGAGGACCTATCCTAGTAGAGAAAAGGCAGCTGAAGGAGAATTTGATAGAAGTCTGGAAAGTCATGCCTGGTGAGGGCAAAAAGAGATTGATTATCCAGTGTCTCTTCCAGGACAAGAACTAGGAGACATCAAATGCAATTAGCTGTGAGCAGATTAAAAAAAAAAAAAAAACAAAAACCACAGAAAAGCAGCTTCCCTTACATCTCATGTGTTTGAGCTGCAGAGCTCCTTGCAATACATTGTGGATGCTAAAAGTTATAGGAACCAAAGGGAAACAAGTTCATGGGGAAGAAATACATTAAGGTTTGTTAAATAGATACTATCACTTATGGCTCAGGAGGTACCTGAAACATAAGGTTTTGGAGGCTACCTTGGGGAAATAGCCCATTCTTAAAGAAAATCTTTCCTAAGCTATTGACATCTTGTCATGTTAGGAAAAAAAAATACGTATTGTGACAGGTCTTTGGTCTGACGTAATAGCACTTTTCTCTTTATCTTACAATTTTCATCTTCACTTTCAAATGTTAAAGACAATAACAAATCAACTTTTCTATTTATTTCAGAGGCTAGTTAGTGAAAATTTTGATTGCCCACATTACAAGGAAAGTTGTTCAGATATGCTTATTGTTAAAGCTGGAGGGAGTGAGAGAAGCATGTAAGCAATATGACAAGAAATAAGTTTGAAAATATGTTATTTTAATTTCATAAAGATAGCAAGGCAAACAATTATGTCATTGTTTAAAATAAAATGTTAATTAAAATAATATTTTAAACCAAAGATATAGAGAACAGGATGATCCAAGAAACAACATAAATAGAAATGAATAAAAATAAAATCTGTAATGGCGATGGACACATGAAAAAGAAACATTTTGGAAATCTATCTTACATCATTAATTTCTGCAATATATTTCTCTACTTGGAACACATCATCTGTGCAAGCACACATACAGAGTAGTGAACAGTGTGTTATTAGTAAGCTGAAATTCAGGGGGTCAAATCTGCACATTCCTACATCCCTGAAAAGTGCTGTGGTTTCCTCTTGCTCACAGCAGCTGCTGCAGAGCAGTGGGTTCAGGCTGAAGTGAATATAGCAGGGTCTGACTGGTAAGTGAAGCTGATGGGTGGAAATTGAAGTCCCTGGAGTCAACACATACTCTGTGACAGCTGTTGGTAGGAGATGGTAAGGACCACACTGTCAAACTCAATCTCATACTAACTCCAGAAAGACAGAAGGATTTCAAAGCAAATTTGAGTTTCGTGGGGTTTTTTTTGAAGTGTCCATCCCTTTTCAGTTACACAACTGAATAACTACAAAATCCACTATACCTTGTATGGTACCAAATTATCATAATGTGTACTCATGTAAACTCACGTTGTCTACTTGCCCAAGAGCAATTGATCTTTGCCTGCTTTATTAAAACTTATTGTGTACAAGAAGGCTGTTATTACATACTGTCTCCAGCTTTCTTTTTCTAAGCTTAATATTACAAGTCCTTCAGCCTTTCCTCATCACTTGTATTTTCTAAATAACTTCTTATTTCTGTTTATGTCATAGATAATTTTCTCCAGTTCATCAATCACTTTCCCAAGACTGAAGCTGGTATTCTACCTGACGTGATTCCAGTACTAAAAGAGCAGTTTAAGCACCTGATCTTTACCCAAGACCTTCTTGCAGTGCAGAGAAAAAAAGAAAAAAAAAAAGCCTTCCAAGCCATATTTGTTGACTTGTCTTTTATAACCTGAGGATTATTTTCTGCAAGTTTTCTAGAGGCAGTCCACCAGCTTGTTCTACAGTTTCCACATTTCAATTTTGCTTTCTAAAGTGTAGGACATGGGTTGAATTTGAATTGATTGATTTCACCTCCCTATCTATTGAAAACATTGAGTTTTAATCTCATTCTCCAAAATGATTGTCCTCTTTCCCTGTTTGACGTCCTGTGCAACCAGTTCCAAAATACTATGGTGATTTCATCAAATCTGTATTTTCTTGTTTTGTTAATCAGACACTGAAAAGTGTTGAAATGCTTTCCTGAATCAATATATGTATATATTACATTTAATGTCTCCTTATTATCCAGTAGGCAAGTTACATTGTCGAAGAAAAAATTAGCTTGGTTTGACATGATTGTTTTTGACAGATCTGGTTTCATTGATGTTATTACCTTCTTATTCTCTGCTCACAAATTGATTGTTTCAGAAATTTTTTTTCAGTATCTTTTCTGGAATCAAAATGAAGTTGACCTCTACATATTTTTCCAAGTCTTCTTAGTCTATCTAGACATATAATCTCTTGCCATTTTCCAGTTCCTGTTCTCCAAGAGTTCTCAAATTTGAGGAGGAATTGTTTTGGCTCATTTCTCAAGTACTCAAGGGTAAATTTTTCTAGTTTCTCTGGTAAAATAAGAGAATAAGTTTTTCCTGTGTTCTGGCCTTTGCTTTTATTCTCTCATTATCTAACTACTTGTCACAATTATATTTCTTCATTAATTTATTTGCTCTCCTCCACTATTATATGAAAACATCTCACCTTGTATTCCTCTTGCTTTTAATGCACTTGCAGAACATTTTCTCATTGTCATTTGTACCATTTCTAAATAATGTATCTGTTTCCATTTTGGCATATTTTTTCTTTTCTTTTTTTTTTCTTCTTTTTATAAAGTTCTAATGGAAATGTATTAATGTCATTATAAAACTAGCTGTTCTTCTTTGTCTGTTATGACTATGATCCAAGGAAATATTCTTAGCTGGTTTTTGATCCTTTTGAAGCTTGTTGGTTTTTTTTTTTAAAAAAGTTTTCCATCTTTACTTTTTCATCCTGAGTCCTTCTCTGCTTGACCACATAAATAACCTTTCAATAAGAATTGAAAACCCTATACCCCGCAATTTGAATTTAACCAATTCTTTCTCATCAGTTATAATTCATTCAAAACTAACCCATTCTAAAATGTTTTGCAAGTTTCTGAACAGAAAAACTGTCTTCAAGTATTTCAGGAACACCCAACATATTCCAGAGCCTGCTGTGTTTCTTTCACAATAGCTAAGTAAATAAAGTTATCTTCTATTATTATTAGATTGTCTCCTGTTATTGACTTTCTTAGGAGTATGCAAAACTTTCATCAATCCATTGCCATCCAGTAAAAGATGTTTCCTTTCACTAGCATCATTCAGAAGAAAGCATTAAGGTTCCTAAATACCTTAGGAACATTATCCATACACAGCATTCACGAAATCTGATCATTTAGTATGAGTGATGGTAGGGATTGTTTCCAATTTGCCTTGAGCAATGAAAACCCTAAAGCCAGGACTATCTGCTTCTACATAGCAAAACCTACAAAGCTACACAGGACATGTATGGTGCACAATACACACAAAGAATGAAAACCCTTCTCCAGTTTTAATAACAAAGCACTCTAAATAGTCAAGAGTCCAAAGGCACCAATGTGCTGTTAGGCTCTGGAACAACTTCAATAACATGAGAGTTAAGTAAATTATTTAATGGCTTCCTTTGCTATAAAGGAAACATACTCGCAGCTCCGCTGGGTAACACATTGAACAGTCATGATCAAAAGCTTTCTTTCTGCTTTGTCTACTGTACCATCTGCTTATTCCTTCCAGAACTTCACTCTGGCAAGTGACCCACTCATTGCAATACAGCTTGGCAGATAAGTGACATTACAGCCTACTTTGTTTATGTGTGTCTCTGCATGCTTAAATTTATAAATATTCATAAAGTTACTTTTTAATGACATTAAATATACAGCAGCACAGCACTTATCTGTGTTTGCTGTAGTGAATCTGTAGTGAAATGGATTTCTTGCATTTACTGTTAAGAAAAAACAAAACAAAATGTAAATAACATTTTGAACCTGGAGTCACAGACCAGGTCTTTGTAGATTTTCTAAGACTCCAGGGCTATGCTTGGGAAATTTTGGGTTCTAGTACAGCAAACAGACTAAAATCCACAGGTCAGGACAATTACAGGTGAGGGAGCTATATATGCTGCTAAGTTATAAAACAGGCAAATTGTAAGCTAGAGATAAATTCAGTATACAATAAACTTGCCCTGGAGAGCAAGTGCCTATTTGAAGGGTGGGCTACTGAGCATAAAGGTCTAATGTCCTTTGTCAGTGGGCACCTGGACAGATGACATCCTAGTTTCTAAATTATTCTAAATTCTTGACTACCATTTATTAGTATCAACCTTGTCAGACAATAATAAATGGAAAAGCAATACAATTAGTTAATAAATTGTATTTTCTAAACAAGCTTCTTAAAATGGCAACGTCTTCAGCCACTGGGAACTTTTTCACATTTTTGTCTTTATCAAGTACCAAGGAAAGTTTTAACAAAGATATCAACCTGCCGTTGACATTTCTCTAAAATCTTTTGCTAGCCACCCTGAATATCATGGGTCAGTATCCTTACAAGAATGTAGCACAAGGAGGGCTTCAGGTTCTTTGATTATGATGTGGCAAAATAGATAAGATGTTTGAATTCTGCAATGTGATGTTTGCAATGTGTACTTGAATTTTGAGCAGCTGCTTGGTTTGACCATGTTTGTGCCCCTTTTTGTTCTCTATTCTTTAATATTCTTATGGGTGTTTGTGGTTTGGGGGGGGTTGTTTACAGGAATATTTGAATAGCTGTGCAGCATAAATCTTTACAAGCAAAAAATTGTGTTTTGTCTGATGTTATTTTTCACTCTATTTTGTTTATTTCTGTTAGCCTTTGCTCATCTATTTAAGTTTCAATCACGCCACGTCAAAAGCAGAACTTACTCCATGTTATAGGTGTCGGATTCATATGAATAATACCTTGTGAACATTCAAAGTGAAGAAAATTCAGGCAGATTTTTTACTATAAATTGTTAGCTCCAAGCATCTAACAAATGTTTGCAAAATATTGCATTGGGTCACAGTGAGATAAGTTAGACCCTGTACAATAAGTATACCCACATGCTAGCTGCTTTCCTTACAAAAGGTATAAACCTTGCTGGACGTTTTACATGTGGAATTGCTTTCCTGTGGCTGGGTTTCTGGGTACCTCTCTGAGCAAAGTGGGCTCTGGCAGGGCACTTTCTGTCCCTGGCTATGATGAAACTGTAAGAAGGAAGAGCAGGATTGCCCTAATTGATTTAGGAAAATAATATATTCCTCTGGATGACGATGAAGGTACTTATTACTATAACCCCTCAGTAATAATAGGATACACAGACACAAATAACTTATATCCACAGTGGAGTGATAACTTAAGCAATATAACCCAAAATGCTAACACTGGAAATCCTGACTTGGGAACAGAAATCCTTATAATTCATCTTTTATATGACAATGATTCATGTAAGCTAATTTACTGACTATAATGAAGGCCAATAAATAGTATATTGTTTCTTCATTAACAGCTTGTCTTAACAGAAGCTCAGAATATAAGTGAATATGGTCTGTTTGAATAAAAATTTCTGAAAGAGTGGTGAATTGCTGTGGATTAAATGACAGAATTGCTTAGTTTTTCTCTGATATTCCTTCTAATGTGTCTAAATATTTCATAGGATAATGTTGCATCAGATATTCATAACAATACATAGGAATTTATTTGAGTTCAGGAAATTGGAACCTACCATTTTAGGTAGTTGTGAGCAGCTAACGTGATTCTGCAATTCATTCAAAAACTATTCGGCTTGGTAGAACACAATATTTTTCCTTTTTTGAGCATAATCTTCAGTGTTCAAATTATCTGATGGGAAGTTAGTAAAACATAAGTGAGAAGTGCCAAGAAGTGCATGGACTTTCTTATATGGGGTCTTAATTTGAGAATCATGATATAATTCCATTAATTCTATATTTCATGGTATAGTAGGTGTTCAAGTTCTGAAACATATACCAAACATAATATTCCAGGTTTTTTAGGCTGACTGACCAGAACATGGGTCTCTGTGATCTCTTCTTAACATCAGCAGCTGTGTAGCTATGGAGAAACAAACTACGATTTTCACTTTTTTTTTAAATGTTACAACATCTTTGGTATGATAAATTGGTATGAAACTTTTGACTGCTCATCAACCAACAATATGACAGGATTAATAGTTACATTTTTATACCATTCTGCTAAGAACCATGTTTCATCTGGCTTAAGGAATGTAGTTTTTATGGAGTCCATTATCTACCACTCACCACTTACAGAATCCAACTATGTTGCAGGGAATTTCTAGCAGCACTTTTTCAATGGTCATACCAAGAATTATGAAGTTTCTTGGACTGGAAACTTTTAAGACCCACCTTGTTCAAAGTGCTCTGAATCACAGAAGAAAAACAAAGCAAAACTAAAAGCTTGACATGATGTGCCCTAAACTAGAAGATGAGAAGAGTTAAATAGCTCACCATCTCTGATCGGACTGTGAGATGATCAAAAGAACATACCTAGGTATTTGTTTAAGGTGACAAGCAAGTGTAGTATTTTCCCAGAGTACTCCTTCAGGTACCTCTGAGACTTCCTCAGCTGAAAGTCACTTAGATTTATTTAGCAATAAATGTTTTATTCCACCATGAACCTGTCCAGTCTCCTCCTGAAGCCATGTAAACATTTAGCCCCTGTGACATCCTCCATCTTGGAGATCCAGGGTGTCACACTGTTAGGCACCTGGAAATGCTTACAGATAGGGTCTTAATATAAGAGACCGAATGTCTACCATGTGGAGAAACTTGAACTTGCTCTGAATGAGAAAGGTAAGATGTCCAAAACAGCACAGCCAAATTACCATGACCTTCCACTAAGCACAATATATTAGATATATTTGGAGTTAATCTACATATCATTAGGCAGTTGGGTCATATGAGATACTCTTATTTCTGCTTTCTTTAGGTTAATAAAACAAAATAATATATGGATTAATTCCATTTGGACAATGTTAAAAATCTTTAGGTATGAAAGAGACCACACTGAATTCCCTTCTGGTAGACCTGGCAAAACACCATGGAAGTTAATGGATCTCCATCAGTTTACAATAAAAGAGTAGGTGGCCATTGTTCCTGTGGACTTTCTAAAAGCAACACACAGCTTCTGCCACATGGACCTTGAAAATACTTATTCCTCAGATGCTTAAAAAAGCAATGGCAATCAAAAATGCTTGTAAAGCCATGCTATGTGGGTGGGAAAATTGTGACAGTCATAGTTGCCTCTGTGCTTACATACATAGACACACATATACTCACATTTTGGGATGGCAAACAAAACACACTCACAATTTCCACCATTTCTTATCTAATATTTTTGTTGGGCAAAAGATCTGTGAACATTTTCATGATTCCTTCAAAGCCAATAAATATCCAGGATGATTTAAATGCGAGAGAGGTGTTCTTTAGAGCTGCCAGCTCTAGAGTCCTCAACATATTGAAAACATATTGAGGCAGAAAGTAGCCCTCAGAACTGTGAAATGTCCTTTTTGACTGTGACACTGGGCATCCTTGGGTTTTTTTGTACAAGTAATATACCATTACAGAGGTGCTGCTAAATATACAGAAGATATTTCAACAAGGTATTTATATAACCTTAGGGATAACCAGTCCTACTCATCTAGACTGGTTCTTAATGGGCACTGCATTATGATTAAATATGCTACCACTTGTAATTAAGTCACTCAAGAAATGGTTATCAGTAACCAACAACCTTCTTGCAGATTCTCAGTTTTATCCTATGTGACAGGTTGAGTGAAGTGATGGATATATTCTCCATTCAAGATGTAAATATATTTCTTCTGGCTATTTTTTCCCATTTTCTTTTGCCTATGAAGTTTTTATTGCAGCTTTCTGGAGCTCTGTTGAAGTTTGGAATATTACAAAAGCAACAGGAAACAAACTAGTGAGTAAGAAAGTGAAAAATAACTGGAGTTTGTCAGATGTCTTGGCATCTGATACTACGAATATTGTATTTATGATGTTTCTATTTTAGAAGTGAGAGGGAATTAGTCATAAAACCTTTAAGAACTTTCTCAGACAGTTCTGTACAAGATTGATTTTGATGATGCAATAGAGAAAGCACTGACATCCATTGCTAAGAAAATGTGCTCCATTTCAAAGGTGAAGTCATGTGCATTTGTTGAGAAATCATAAACCTATCTCCTTCTTTAGCTGACTTATTATGCTATTACAATTGGCTAAAAGTAGTCTGCTAATTCTCCAGAAGAAATGCATCAGGGCTACCTAAAAGGGGAGAGTGTTTCTTTTATTTATTTCCTAATTGAAATAGTCATTCTAAAGCCCATTTCCACTCATATTTTTCATGTTTTCAAATACCATTTTTAACATGTCATATGTTTTTTTTTTTCCTTTTAATGGCCTGCTTGCTAAAAAAGTCGCAAGTTTTGCTTTTAGAAGTATCTGAACAGAAGATAATGAGGTGAATATTAATTAGTTTTATTGCAAAGAAAATTGCATTGCCAATCATTGTTACTGACTAATAGGTAATGACGTGAAATTACAGTAAGATAAATGATTATTCTTGCTAACTAGCAAATATTCTGTTCTGCAATGCATAATTTTCTAAAATAGACAAAGTGTAAATGCAAAAAAAAGCTGCATCATCTGAAGAATTTCATTCCACAGCTGTCAAGAAAGATGAAGATGAAAAATAATTAAAAGTGAATGAATAATTGGAGATACTGCTTGGAGAACACAATATTGCTACTTCTTGCTGTTTCTGAGTTTTATTCAATTTTCCCCTCCTTAGTATCTTTTTCTTACTCAAGAGTGTAGGTGTGGAAAATACATAACTTCTTTTCTGACCTGAAGGTTATGAAGTTCTTTTAAACATAGAAGGAAAGGATAGGATAGGAAAGGCATTTGGACATGAGCTACAGCTGCTTCTCCAAAAAAGTAATAGGGATAGGGAGAGAGACAGCAATACCAGCATCAGGCTTAAACAAGGCAATAAAAAGCCTTAAGAATGCCAGCTCTAATTATTGTCATTGGCCATCTTAATAAGAACTTGTTTGTGACCGATAAGCACCGCTCCCGTCACATCAAGCAGAACTTGCTATGTCAAAGCCTCTACCAAATGTCTTTGGTGTTGGGGTACAAACTGAGAAAATGAATAAATATATCACTTAGAGACATGTAGCCTGAAGATGTGTAGCTGCCAATGTTTGGGAGTGCTCTGAGTTGATGAAATAAAGTAACTAGCCAAAGCAAATGGCAGATACATGAATAGAATGTGGTTACCAATAGATATTTCATTATGTAAGGTATAAAGAAGTGTTGCAAGCTTTGTAAAGGTAAACTGTTACTTGCCTTCATTGATTTGAGGTGCTGGACAGTCAGGGTTGGATTCAGTGTCCTGTGTGTGGGCACAATACTGGAAAAGCATACCATCTGCCACGGCAGGAGTCACACAGGATGTATAGGAGCCCTATATCCTCTTTGAATGGCAAGTGAAGGCCAGGCAAGACACGCTGCAGAACTATAAATGGCCTGTTTTCAAACACTAAATCTTGCCCTTCAACTGCACTGCACAGTGTGCAAACTGCTAAGCTTGGTATCAACCCAGTGTTCACGCTGCCCTGAAAAAAAGAAACCCACCTGACAAATCCTACATCAAGTCAACGTACATGGCAAGGCAAGGCTGAGCATGTCAGATCAGTGGACAAGGTGGGATTTACAGACAGGCTCTATCGTGAGAATTATAACCTCAGCCAGTTTAAAGGAATTTAATGTGTAATGTCTAATGTTAATGTTCCACTCGGATTTACAGGACTCCCAGCACTGGAAAACCAAGTCAGAAGACGTTGTGTAGCAACATGATTTTTTTAAAAAGGGGGTATATTTTTGTGTGGGAGCCAGAAAGGCTCACAATAGAAAACTTCGTAGGAGGATAGAATTTTTCTTCTCATGCTAATAGATCCATCATTATATAAAAAGCTTCAAGGGAGCAGTTTATAAAACAGCTACCTGAAATAAATATTTTGAGCCAGTGAATAGATAGTCTATCTGAAATGAGATTGTATGTGACAAGCAAAGCCACCCACACTGTGAAGAGAAGAAATATTTTTAAATGCTCACCTTTCAATCAAAAGAAGAGGCAGTTGCCTTCTAGAGACAGCAGGACACCTGCTCAGAAAGTGGGACAGCCTCAAAGTATGTGACTTTTCTGGCAGAGGGAAGAATCGTCTTTAGTGAAATATGCCTTGGCTCCCCACCCATCTTTCCAAGAGGCAGCATGGTCATTTTTGCCCCGCTTGGCATCTTGCTTTTGCTCAGCGCTTGCTGTGGCTGTGGGAAGAGTAGTGTCCTCCAAGGAAGCAGGGTTTTGGAAGGTGGTTGCAAATGAAGAAGCATGCACTTAACTCACAGCATGATTCATGAGAAATTTTGGTCTGTAGTGTAGCTGTAATCCACAGTCAATAGGAGATTTCCCCAGGGCAAAGGAGAAAATAAAGCCTAAACCTACAGCTGTCCTCTGAGGCCTATAAAGGCTGTATCACCTTTTTCTATAGAATTCTTCAAAGAGTAAGGGATTTTGCAAGCAGGGCATAATTTAAACAGTATATGACATTTTCTTAATGCCATTCCCATAGACCTGAGACTGCAATAATAGCCCCTGTGTTTCCAGTCCCACTGTGTCAGCAGAGGCTGATCTAGTGTACACAGCACAATATGTTTGCCACTTCAGTCCTAGTCACAGAGCAGCCTTGTCCAGGCTCAGTTTCTATCAGACCTTTTCAAGTTCACTCACAGAATACATTCTCTTCGATCTTTTTTCTGCAGTCCTTTCCTTCGTTGTCACGTTTTGTTTCTAAGCTCCTACTGTGTTTCAGACCTGACCATTATTTTTGGCTGCCAGCAAAGGATAATAAAGGAAAAAAAAACAACCCCCCAACCCTTTTTCTAACACTGCACAACATCAACAGGAGAGGAGCTGAGAGGAATGTGTCTCTTTTTTCACAGGCAGGCTTTCTCGTCATGCCCTGTATGTCATCCCCTACTGAGACTTTAATTATTGCAGGATAAGCCAGATCATAATTATGTTCAAATTGAGCAAAGCTACCTATAGAATTATTTTTTCACATAAAATCTTTCTTTCCTCTGTGACTGTTTGCTAGGAGCTCCTCTGCCCCTCAAAAGACAAGGAAAAGCATAACAGAAAAACAGTAACGGAGATGAACCGATTCCCTGCAGAAGAGTTGAGCCTTGAAATTTTTGGAGATTCATTTATGCAAACTGACACGATGCTGCGGTGGGGGGACCTTCCAGGTCCCAGGAAATATGGATCTGCAACAGTCAGCTATAGATTCTGTATATGTGGAAAAGGAATACAAACCAAACTGCTGTGGTACAAAGGATTTACCAGCAGGAGTTTGAAGTGGATCCGTTTCAGCACAACAGCCAACAGCGCTTTAGGCAGGGAAGCCATTACCAGTGCACTGAACGTCTGACATCTTTTATAACCCTGATCCTTCCCAAAAGAAATGCAACTTTTTTAAAAGTCTATTTGTTAAAATACTACATTTCAATTCAGTTTCCTAATGAAAACTTTTCTTTAATGCTGTCCCTTAACCAAACTAGTATAATCCAGGATCTGAGCATACAGCATGTTGCACAGGAGCTGATTACTGCCAGAGTCCTCAGAAGGCAGTGGGTCTCAAATCGTGGCACTGGGGTTTAAAGCAACAGAGCTGCTAGCACAAAAGAGACAGGCAAATGCATAAGTGCCATCTGTTTTTCAAGGAGGCCTGCTTCCCCCCTATTCAGTTGTCTTCTCACTCTTTTTCTTTGTTTTTTTATGTCGAAGTCATAGGTAGCTTTTACAGTGTTTTTGTTTTAACAGAGCTTCTAAAACAACTGATCATGACTGTAAAGGGTTAGATAAGCTGTCTTCTTCACTACATTACTAAATGTAAAATAGCATCTGTCCACATGAATGACTGAACCTCATCCCGTTTCTGAAATAACTTTCTGAGATATAACAGAGAATCTAATTGTTTGCAGTGGACTTTATAACACTGTGCTTATGATATTGCAGATGCATCATTATTAGCTATTATAGAGCAATTACACCACCATAAAAGTATAGTAATTCTCCTTTCTCAGAATAAACCATGGAAGATTTCATTGCATTTACAAATCTGAACTAAAGGGAGGAGGGTATGTTTATACCAACATTTAGAGCAGATGATTGGAACTTTTCAGTGAAGTCAGATTGCAGATAAACTCCCCTGCCTAGCTTTAGCTCTGTAGTCCTAAGGAGCTGTTTAATGTATAAGAATGCCTCACATTTTCCAACACTCATGCCATTTTACTTTACTGTGAGTGTAGAGTGGCCATCCTATACAAATGTGACAAGGTGTGCTCTAACAAGAGACAGTATTAGACTGCTGAGAAATTAATTTATAGCGTGAGATTCTTGATGGGAACAAGGCTTTAAAATCTCATTCAGCTGAAATCAATGGTAGAAGTCTCATTAGTTTTATTTGGGTTGGGATTTCACCCGGTGTCTCTTGTCACATCTTGCATGGCTCAGAACCAAGATGCTGTTCCTCAGCTTTGCCATCACTGATAAAACTCACAAATACTTACCTATTGCTTATTCTACATACTAAATAATACTACTTATATATTCTGAATTCAGAACGGTAATGATTCAGAACTTTAATAGCTGTCACTGCCTGGCTTTGTTTATTGGTTGTTTTCTTAGTTTAAGTGACTGTATTGCCTCCACTGAAAAATGGATCCCTGCCTCTGCTCATGTATGCCTATGGGTCCCTTTTCCCCTATCCATAAATTCTTGTGACTTCAGCATCCCTGGACTAGACTATGATGGATAAACTCTGCAGTCACTTCTGTGAAGGACTAATGCACATTCCAACCTCTTTCTGACAGGTTTCTGAACACGGAATAAATTTGTTTGCTTTGGACTCTTTTCAGGGCAATATTCATTCTGATCTAAATTGGCAATTTTAATTCTGTCATTACCACAGTTTTGATATTTATTAATCTAAGATATGGCACAATCAAGCTTAAGAAGAGGAAATTATATTTTCAGGGAAACTCTTTACCATTAATATATACTTGAGTCCCACTATGCAAAAAATCTAGTGACCTTATCCAATAGGTAAGGTCTTGTTAAAGAACTCTCCCTCTTCCCCTGCCACTCCTCACCCATTCCCCAGGGGCAGCATCACTTTTTGGCTTTTCTGGTTGCAGAGAGCCACTTGCTGCTGAGTGGTACTCAGCCAGGGCACTCTTGATAGTTTCTTAAATCTGCAAAAAAGATGGTCGTGCACTTCTGTTAAGTCAGTGCCACACCACAGTCAGCTCTACTCTGTAGTGCCAGTGCAACTGGGACAAGGCTTTCTAATGGATCTTCCTTTTATTGGCACTAGGCTCTCAATACAGTTAAGTGGTGTGGTTGACACACCTGAGGGACAGGATACTATCCAGAGGGACCTGGACAAGCTCGAGAAGTGGGCCCATGTGAACCTCATGAGGTTCAACAAGGCCAAGTGCAAGGTCCTGCACATGGGTCAGGACAACCCCCGGTATCAGTACAGGCTGGGGCATGAAGGGATTGAAGGCAGCCCTGCCGAGAAGGACTTGGGGGTACTGGTGGATTAAAAGCTGGATGTGAGCCAACAATGTGCACTTGCAGCCCAGAAAGCCAACTATATCCTGGGCTGCATCAAAAGAAGCGTGGCCAGCAGGTAGAGGGAGGTGATTCTGCCCCTCTACTCTGCTCTGGTGAGACCCCACCTGGAGTATTGCCTTCAGCTCTGGAGCCCTCAGCACAGGAAGGACATGGACCTGTTGGAGCAGGTCCAGAGGAGGGCCACAAAAATGATCAGAGGTATGGAGCACCCCTCCTATGAAGAAAGGCTGAGAGAGTTGGGGTTGTTCAGCTTGGAGAAGAGAAGGCTGCAGGGAGATCTTTTTGCAGCCTTTCAACACATAAAGGCGGCCTACAAGAAGGATGGGCATAGTCTTTTAACAGGGTCTGTTGTGATAGGACAAAGGGTAATGGTTTTAAACTAAAAGAAGGTAGATTTAGACTAGATATAAGGAAGAAAATTATACAATGAGGGTGGTGAAACACTGGAACAGGTTGCCCAGATTGGTGGTAGATGCCCCACGCCTGGAAACATTCAAGGTCAGGTTGGACGGGGCTCTGAGCAACCTGATCTAGGTGAAGATGTCCCTGCTCATTGCAGAGGGTTTGGACTAGATGACCTTTAAAAATCCCTTCCAACCCAAACTATTCTATGATTCTATGCCAGCCCAAGCTTGAACAAACTGGTGAGGCAGATTCTGTCTCACATCTGGGACAGGAAAGTCCCCAGGATGGCTTGAGACTATAATCTTGAAATTTTTGCTGCTTTGAGAAGCTGTCTGGGCATTCTTACTCATTTGGAAGTAGAATCAGCCAGCTGGGGGACAGCGGGGGATTGAATTGCTCCTGATGTTTTCTCATGATGTCTAAGTTACAGCAAATTTCATCCTGACCTGAATCAGGTTTGCCATACTGAGATACTGTCATTTAGACTTACAAAGTGAGCAGAACATATTTTTCCTATTTTCTTTGCTTAAATACTTGGTAAAGCATTACCCTGAATACAAACTCTGGCATAGAATATGTTTCTATCCACATATGCACCTGCATTTTGAAAACAGCCTTAAAAGACTACTGACTGCCTCTCCTATCTGTCTCTTTCTGTATTGCCTGGTGCTTGTAACTGATAAGAACATGCTCTAAGCTCTGGGATTCATTCCCTTCCATTACAACTTTCACTGAGATGCTATGTCTCTATGTTTGCAGTTACAATCTCATGGATTTTAAATTAACAGTATCAGAAAGAACATTAATTTGTCTGTGGATGAGATGTTATTAGGAATAATGGTATAATATTATCAGATGTTCTTTTTTAATGCCCAGTTTTATGAACTGAGCAATTATGAAAATATTTAAATAATGAATGTAATTGCTTATTAAAATCATTATTGTGCATGCATATTTATATTCCTAATCAATGTCTCCTCAAAGGTATAGCTGTAAATATAAAAAAAACATGTGTACTGTACATGCAAAATCATGTAACTAGTCCCTCAGCTGGTATAAATCATCATTGTATAATTGCTCTCAGAGTGACACCATTCTGCATGAGCTAAGGATCTGGCTTTTTCAGTCTGCACTGGTTATTTCAGTATTTTACCTTTTGACTGACCAATGTTAGACATCAAAGATGACAGTGATTCTCGGAGAGCGGGAACCCAGTGTTATCTGGCAATCAGGCACCTCTGTGGGTGGCATTCTGGCCTCCTGCAAGTCAAGTCAATTTTCCCTCTTACTTCAGTAGGTATAGATTCTCCATAAAGATAGCACTCAGCACTTAATACTTGCAGTTATTTTCAAAACAGTAACCATACATTATTATTTCTTTGTTTTTCTACTGTGACCATTTTTTGAGAAATGCAGAGTATAAAAAGGGGTGAAACTAAAAGGGGAGACAATTTTATATGCGTGATTTCATAAACAAGCCATGAAATTCACAAAGATAACTCTAAAGGAATACTTTTTACGTCTACCATCTTCCAGTCCCTCCAAATCCAACCTGATTGCACATTGTTCTCCAAAAAAAAGGTGACATTGGAGTTGTGCAAGGAGCATAAAGTTTAAAAGTTAAATGTAGCATACTTCAATTGGAAAATCAGTGATGAGATGGTGTCTAATTGCTTTTTAGCTCTGAAATGCTGCAAACGGTTTTATTAATTCACTGCTATACGCGGTATTACCATATGTAAATAATTGCATTAACCCCTGTGCTCCCCCACCTTGTATCATATCACAGGGAAGAGCAGACTGACAGAAAAGTCACAGCAGGGCATAACAGAGAGAGGTGAAGAATAGCAGTATGATTTCTAATTAAGAGTCAGGAGTCTTAGATGACACGTTATTACTGGAGCTGAACAAGGATAAAAGATGAATGTCTAATATAGTAGCATGATAGCTAACAATGAGGTACAACAGCGATGCCCTGTTAAGGTACCCTTTTCTTTCCAAGGATTTCTATTAATTTAGGTGGGTCTGGAGGACAAGGAATGTGTGTATGTGCAGATAGTTGTGCACACTTGAGGGATGACTGACATATTTTGAGGTTACCAAATCTTGGCAGCATTTGAAGAGAAGCCCTGCAATTGACAATAACCCCCATAGTCTGCTTTCAATCTCAGGACCAGAATTTCGTTATGGGTGCTGAAGGCTGGAATGTCATTTATTTGATGGGTTACCACGTCTGAGACCATTTTGGTTTTGTGCATGCTCTGTGTAAGTGGTTCTCATTCTCTCCCTTAAGGATTTATATATGCCTATGTGTGTGCGTGTGGGTGTTTGCTGAATTAACTTGTGGGTATTCAGTATATGGATAATAAATAGTTTTCAAAGGAAAATGTCACCTATTTATCTATGTATTCGTAAGCTCTTTTTAACAGATACTCAGGCACCTTGTACATCTCATCCTTTCACCACTCCAGTAAACTTCTACTTCCCATTCCCAAGTCGAGCATTGAGGAAGAAGGCCGTTAGTGGATTTATCAACCTAAAATTTAGTAGGAAAGAAATACCTGCAGATCGTCAATTGTGAAGTGAATCTTTGCAGATACTATATAATGAATGAAATGCATTTTCAAAGTGTGCCCTCCTGAAATAATAATCTGATCATATTGTGCTAACATGTCCTTACTAATTTTTATTCTTCAGGTCAGTTCACACTTAAAATTATAGTGTAACCTTTTCAGGTCAGAATTACTGCTTTTAGTTCAACGAACTGGCTGCTACATCTTAAGTACTTTTTTAAAAAATAAGAACGTGGTCTTATTTCCTTGTGTTAAATCAAATCTTATGTTCATGCATCCCTTTCTGAATGTCCATATGCCCAATCAGAAGGGAAGGACAATGCTACCAGAGAAGGATTTTTACATCTGCTAGAATGTGTATATAATTATATTTGGATCCTGAAAAGTTCAAGAAAGAAGAATGTTCAAAGTGGGATCTCTCACTCCAAGTGCCCACATGTAGGATGTTCCATCATCTCTCCTACCAGGGAGGGCTTTCCTATGGAGAAGGTTGTGTTGTCTGAAAGACCCTTTCAACTCTCAGTTGCGGACTGGTGTGAAAGGAAGAAAACTTTCAGACTAATTTCTCTTCAGTCACTTTGAATCTGAGTGTACATCCCTTGACTGGCAAAAAGGAAAACGTGTGAGTCTTCACTGGTGACACAGAATATAACCCTCAGTTCTTCCTTTCCATATTTTTCCATTATTTTTTATGTCCACCATCTTCCAGTTTCTCCAAATCCAGTCTGATTGCACATTGTTCTTCAAAAATATTTCTGTCCCTTGTGCAAACCAAGACAACCCATGATACCACAGACATTTCTTTTCTTCCTTCATAAGCAGCACATGTCCTTCATGCTGCTCTATTATACAGCTGGTAAATTCAGTTAGGGGCCACATAGTGAATGGATTTGTTAAACATAACAAACAAAACAACAAAGAACAGCCAGGGACAAGAGTTTCAAAAATTGGTACTGCCACTGAGAGGACTGTCTGTCAAGTTTGCAGCCTGTACCTCAGCCTGTGAGGCCTGAAAAAAAATCACATAACCCCTCTGAGGTTGTTTCTCCTTTGGAATAAATGATGGAGAGGAATCACATAAAGCATCTGATAGTAAGAGCATTATGTTCTGTGCAGACACCTATGTTCCTAGTCTAGAAGACAAAAAATTGGTCTACCACACCTGGAATGGTGAGAGCGGGTGGTCTGCTTGCTTATAGGGGTGTCCTGATCAAAGCAAGCTGCTGACTGGTGGAATTTCACCAGGTCCAATGTAGACCTCAGTCTCACTTGGCAAATAAATATTGATATTTTTTCCGAAGTTTACAACAAGATCTAGCATATCTTGATAAGGATCCTGAGCTATTATTTAGTTTGCAGCACAATCTCTCCCAGAGTACAGCATTCAGATTCCAGTTGTATCTTGTGACAAAACCTATCTCCTACTACTGAAATCATTTTGTCATCAGTTGTTTGGTAAGAATAAAAACAGGATGGTTAACAGAAACCCATTACTCAGAAACCCCCCAAAAACTAAAGGTGTTAGGGAAGAGAACAACCGGGGCTTTTATTCCAGTGAATTCAAGGTAGAAATTCCCATTGAATTAAATGACAAATCCAAACATGAGAGAGAAATGATAAGTCTCGTGTTTAACATCCTGCACTTATTGGCTCTGCTGCAGAATTTTATCGTAATCTTTTGTAAATCACTTAGGGAAGATTTACATTTCATAGCATACCTGCAGTTGGAATTTTAGTTTCAGGCTTTATCTTACTTAAGAGAAGAGAGAGAAAGGCATGGATTAAAATTCCCTTAGCCAGAGGAAGGAATTGACCCCATACCTCCTTTTCTAATGTTCTACAGGCCATGTTTAAAAGGGAAAAAAAAAAAAAAAAAGGTCTTTCCTCAGGTCTTCAATAGGACCTGATCTTCTTGAACCTGACTACAATACCTTAAGTACAAGATTTTAAATTCGTGTTGTACTCATTTGTCCCTTCTGTTACACTTTGCAGAGTTGAGTCAGAGTGTCTGCCCGTTGTGGTGTGTGTTTTGACACGGCTGCACCACGCCATCTATTGCGCATGTGGATTCCTCACACAGAGCTAAAAAAAAAACAAAACCCATCCTGAGAGTCCAGGTACCCAAAGAATTTGTTGGTAGGGAGCTTAATTTTCAAGCATTGCAGATGTGTATTGGATGAGATCTCATAGCACTTTTTTATTACTGTATTGAAACAGACCTTTAAACTGTTGGTGATCTTTCCATATAGGATGCTTCATGAATACAGAACAAATGCTGATTCTGACCTAAAGAATTTGTACTTAAGTTGGAAGAATAAAGATAAGGATAGATATGAAGAAACAATGGGAAAATAGCAATTGGGAAGACAGGATACGGCATTGCAACGCCTAATGGTATTTGTGAAAACTACATCCTTAGAACAAATTTTAGATTTTTTTCTTATAAAATATGATTAAGTAAATATTTGTAAAAAGTGAGAAAAAGTACAATTGTGATAAAATTCTTAACCCTATTTTAATGTCAAGTATAAACCCTTCAAAGAACAGACAAGGCAGAGTGACAAAAACCCCAAGAATAGACCATCCAACTGAGCTCTGCAGGAGAGCTAAGATCTGTTCTCACAGACACGGCAATTTGTTTTGTAGATTACTTTTAATGCGTAATTGAAAAAACCTTTTTGGGTCAAAAGGCTTTAGAGATTTTTAGTGCTTTTCAGTTTTTGTTAAGCTGTTTTAGAAATTACTTTAATACTGATCTAAAATGGTAAAGAAAAACATACTTAGTATCCAATTTCAGATTTACTTGCCTTATTAGTCTAACAATACATAGATTTAATATTGAAGGACAGTGAATAAAATTTATTCTTTTTAAGTGAATAGACTGTTTTTATCAATTTAAAATGGCATCAGCCTACTGTGTCTCACTTTGAAAACAACAATAAATATTCTCACAAGTTTTATGTACATATCCATTGCTGCTATTATTGCGCTATCTGATTTGGATGTATATGTGGATACCCAAACTCATTTTTGTGTGACATTTGTTTCTATTCCTAGTTAAAGCCATGCTTCTTAGTACTAGGCGCACTGTTATTATAACAGATGGCTTATTTCAATTCATAATGACTGGGAAAAATAATAATGAATCATGTAAGCAAGAACAAGCACTTCACTTTCTCTACAAGTTACTCAGTGCCTGCCAATTTGAAAAACAGCTGAGGGCTCTGGCTCTGGCTCCTCGTCAGAAATGCAAGGATGCTCTCAGGTTAGACTACAACAGTATATCCAATTTAGGGAGAGCAAAACTAGCAAGACACAAGGCCTAAAAAGCTTTCCATTTGGGCATTCAGGGTTTTCCTTCTTAGCAACGAATGGAAAGGAAAAACAACATAAATCCCTGGTGCTGGAAGGCAAATGAAAGAAAAACAATCCCTGGTGTTATTTCAGGACACAGTTCTACCCAGACACCCCACTGCATCCATCTAACTCAAAGAGAAGAGACTTTCGTCTCTCTCCAAAAGGAGGGTCTGAGTTACAGTCCCACTGTCACCATTCACTTCTGAGTGATGTGGCTTCTTTCTGAAGTGGCAGAGGTGTGCAGAACCTACATTTCTTTGAAAATTAGGAATCCATTTGGAGAACTTAATACTGAGGAGTAGGAATTTGATCAGATTACCTACAGTTTATATTCTGTGTAACAAATTTATTGAATGGAAAGTTAGCAGATATCTCAGCACACAACTAAGTATACAAAACTTTGTTTACCTTGACATGTATCCCACCTGTTCAAAGCCTCCAGAGTTATCTCCATTGCTTCTTTCTGAAGTCTTTATATCTTTCTCTCTATTCATGATGAGTCCTGCAAGGTAATGCATGTTCTGAACTGGAGACGCAGACTTTGACCAGATGGCTGTTTCTAAATCATGGTATAAACATAAGGTGTTCTGTACAGAGTCCTCCTCTATTACTAAGTAGCACTAAGTTGATTTTGATATTTTATGGGTTGAGAAAACAGTTGATGAATGAATAGAAATAGACCTTTAGAAACAGACCTTTATTTGTCAGTTCTTTTTGCACTGCTCAAAGTTGGCCAAATCAATGGAATAACATAGACCTCCTCTCAGGTACACACATTTTTGTTCACTTACTTCTTTTTCCCTATTTTTGGTTTATTCCTAAGGCACAAATGTTGCTGTGTGACCTTCTTACCCACATTGTTCACAAATCCCTCTCAGAGTGGATAAGAAGTAACAACCAACATTAAAGCAGACATTGCCCTGTCATTGGCTTTCTCTTCCCAGAGTAGATAAGCTCAAAGTACCTGAGGGAACAGACAAAGCTGGTCAGAGTAAACAGGAAGCATTTTTTTTTCCAACAGCAATTAAAAGAAAACCAAAAACTGAATCACCAGCCTCTCAGATGACATGAAAATCTTTGTAAAGGACAATTATTTTGACCTGACTCAGACAAAAGAAAAAAGCTGTCTAAATACAAGCTTTTAATGCCATTTTTTGATACATCTGGATATGTATATGTACAAGTTGGGCCTGTCTGGAAGGCTTGCATACATGCACATGGCTCCGATGGCATTATCACAGCTATTTGGGCACCTGAGCTGCTTCCACAGAAACTGAGGACTTTAACCCCTGAAGAACCAGGGTCCTCATGATGAATAATAAATTTGTTCCCAGATTGGCACTCTGGCTGAGAAAAACGAGGCAGAAGGAATAAGGACACAAAAAAGGATCAAAACATTTGATATGAATATTTTCCAAGTTAAAGTATGTTTCATTTCCACATTTCTAAATGAGACTGCATTTCAGTTTTGAAAAGGCATTTTTCATTCAAAAGTGGCACAAACCAAAAGGAAAGAAAAAAAATTAAAACGGGGACTAAGCAGCTGAAAAGAAAGAAAGCAGATTGCTTTGGACAAAAACAGCATTTTGAGGTGATTCAAATGATTATTTTTGTGGCTGGTTCTCTGCTTTAATAATACCCTAGAAATCTTTCCTTTTCAGTTTAATGTACACTGCATGTGTTTTGCCTGTGAATTACTAAACTGAAAAATGTATCACTTTTCAGCTCTTCTGTCTTCCCCTTGTTGGTTTCTGCTAAACCTCATCCTTTTTCCTTGTCAGTGGCCACTGTGAGCATGTCCGGGTGGGATGTACAGATGTGATGTATCAGTTTAAATCGCTTCTGAAGTTCACTCATAGTTCATTCTGCTCAGGAAAAATCTGGTAACGATACCAGACCAGATTCTAAGCAACCATTACCCACGCACTTGGAAAATGCACATAATAGTATGTGGGCACCAGTGGTTCATTCTTCTCGGTAAAAAGTTATCTGTGCTATATATCCCATTGCATATTTATGAAGTGTGCAGGAAATGTTGGATAGGAGTCTATTGTGGCAGCAGTCTTGTTTATCTCATTTTCTATGATCTGTTTTTGTTACCTTGTTTTATTTCTTTTACTGAATACTGCACTTTTTATTGCTTCACCAGACACATTTTAATGTCTGTCTTTTCATACAGAAAATACATACCAGGCAGCAGCTGACTTTAAGAACATAGTTTAGACATCCATATGCATTGGTAATTGAAGATGCTTTATAAATTGTGAGCCTCTCAGTCCCAAACTTAACATTGTAGCACACAATCAGGAAGTATACCTATGTGTTATATCATTAAAAAGTGTCAGCACATATATATCAACATAGTAGGAGAGAATGTATTAAAAATGATGTATTTACTTGCTAAGGTGCTCAACACACTTACATGGTATTTTTCTCTTTAAAGCACCTCCTAGTACAACGAAGGCTTTTTCTGCTGAAGACAGATGATAGCTCTTTAAATTTGCCTTGTAAGCCAGATCTTCCAAGAATTCTTGCTGCTTTTCCTAGAAAACCTTCCCTACATGGCATTGGCTTCACACTTCTGTCTATATCATTTGGAGAGCAGAAGATAACTCAAGATCCACACTGTATGTGTCTGCATGGTTTTGCTCTGCACCTGACTCAGCCTGGAATGTATCAGGTGCACAGCTGGAAGGCATTAGGTGCACAGCTGGAACACATTGGGTGCACAGCTGGAAGGCATTAGGTGCACAGCTGGAACACATTGGGTGCACAGGTGGAAGGCATTAGGTGCACAGGTGGAGTGTACCTTTCAATTTGGTTTGGTCCACAGAGTCTCCAATATCTGTGCTGAGACTCCTCTGCAACATGAATCAAAGTGGGGTTCACAGAGCTCTCAGGAAATTCAATAACCAGGAGGTTCAAGAGTGTAGTCCAGATCTGAACTAACATTGCTAATACAGGTGGGCTCTGTCCTTACCATGTGGACCGCCTGAATACAACACCTGCTCCTCAGTAAGTAATAGTTAGCATTACTTAATATCAAATATGTTTAGTGATGTAGTTTATGAAATTAAATTTTGTGAGGAAAACTAGTTGTACCTGCAAATAGAGTGTAGAGAAGCATCTTATTTTCTTCAGAATATATGTCCCTAAATTACTGCTGACCAAAATTTTCAAGTTAATCATTTCTTTAATCCATATTCAAATCCTCTGATTGGGAGTTGTCTTGCAATCAATAGAAGCAATAGGTGTGTAAGCTAACACAAGTCATCTATTTAGAAATCTTAATGATTTCCATGCCTTTGGTATACCATGAGCCAAAGGAAAACAAATTCGTGGTTCATTTGCAAACACACATTGAAATTGCTTCGTTTGAACTACATAGTGTGTCTAGCTAATATCCCTGTGCTCTCTTTATAGTCAATGAACATAGGATAACTCTCTGAGGCACTCATCAAAGAGTGACTCAGTCTATGGCTACGCTGTGGGGCTGGTGACATTTGTGGTGAGTGCCTCAGACCTGGTCCTTGGGGGCCTGGTCCAGTTCTTCTGTATGGGCAAATGTGCCAGGGAAACCTGGTGTGCCATGTGTCAAAGAGGAAGGGAGAGAAGGAGAGGATTTTACATTTCTGCTCCTTGTGCTGACCTAAGGGACAAGAAGCGGGGACGTGGTCGGAGGGTGCTCAGGACTGCGTCTCTGATTCTTGAGGACTGTTTTTTCCTCTCTTGGTCGGGCTGACAACACAGGGAGCCTGAGGAGTCTGACTGACCTTGTCAGCTAAGTGACAAAAATGGAGAGTTACGTCAAGCCTCAATTTTTTTCTTCACTTTTTTCTATCCTACAGTAGGTAAAAGTATGAGACAGGGGAAATACTCTGTTGACATTATGCAAAATGAAATACCACCAACTAAATTGGCACCTTCTATTTGCAAATGTGAGGGAGCTTATGTTTAGTTTAATTAAAAAAAAAAACGAAGAAAAAAACATAGATTTTGTGCAAAAAAAAAACCCATAAAACACACATGAATGATGTCTCCAGCAGAGTAACGGAATAAGTGCTCACCAGGGGCTCTGATTTGAGAAGCTCACTTATTTGCATGATAATAAAGAGGATGTATGTGTATAGGGACACACAGTACTTTTTGGGAACTCTGTTCAGGTTATAAAATGCCCATATTCCCTATTTTATGTTCAAAATTTAATTAAAAATTCTTTGATTTACTTACTAATTCTTGATGTGCTTCCAATATACTTTCCTCCTTGTTTTGTATTCAGAATTCATATGTGCTTGGTTAGAGAAAGGTATTTATTGCATTTTTAATGTTGATTTTAATATGCTAAATCTAGAATATGAAAGGTGCCATGACAGCCTCATAAAATTGCATACATAGAGCTTTGTTTACTAAATGCCACGTGCATCTCAAAATCTGCTTCAATACATAAATTGTAGCTTGTCCTCATCAGGGTTCAGCAAAAAAATATAGTGAAGCATAAGAATTAGAAGAAAATGACAAATCTGGCAATTATTTTTTTGATCTTGTGAAATCCTGACTAATATCATTCATTGCAAAACCACTCTGATTTTATTGTGCAAGGATTTCACTATGTGAAATGCGATTGGTTACATGATTTTCACTATATGTATATGATTACACTTCTGTGTAGCTTAGCAAAAACCTTCAATTGAGAACTTATATTTGTTTGTAAAGGTTTGTAAGCATCCTAATATCCTCCTTTCCCAAAGTGAGCAAATAATCTTTTTTGAAATTAATCCTAATGTGCAGAATTAGAAGAAAAGGTAAAATAGTGTCACTGGAAACGTGGAAGTGGTATGCTCTGTCACTGAATGCCTCAAACATTTGAAACACGGTGAAAATTTCAAAGCAGTTATTTCAATATTGTTTAAAACATTTGCTGAAACCAGAATCTTGCTTTTTCTTTAATCTGAATAAACCTTGAGCAGTGGAGTTTAGCAGGCATAATAGTATGCAGAAAAACGTGTTGGTGTGACATGCGGAAATATATCAGAAATGCATGCTTATCAGCTCTGTATTTATCAATTTAGAGAATGGATAATATATCTTGCAGTACAAACTACATATCATAACTAAACAATGTGGATTAGAATCTGATTCTTCATAGTCAGTCTGTGGTATAATTCAACAAATAAGCTAAATGTCAAGTATATCCGGGAAAAATCACTCACAAGTACTCTGGGATCACAAAAAAAAAGGGTGATATTTATCAAGGTCCCTGCTGTTTGCCAGGTGCTCACCTCCAGTTGTTATCTCTACCTGGCACAAGCTCTTAATTTTGCTGTTTGAGCTTAATTGTTTTACAGGAACAGCAATATACTGTAATGAGACCTGCCAAGGTTGCTCTGCTCCTCAGGACAATGCAGTTTACAGAGCCCAGGACAAAGATGTGGGAGCCAGAGATAAAGCATGATCAGGCAAAGAGATCTAGCAGAGGTATGAGCTCTTCAAATACATCTGACTAATCAGAATTCCTTTTCAGTATACATTGCAAGACCAATAGTTGTGGTAAATCCCTGACGCTGTACCTTGATGTACAGATATAGGTCCAGACCTGCCTGTAACTAGACAAGGATTAAGAACATTCCATGATTTCAATAAGGTTCATCTTTTAAGATGTAAAGTTCATCTCTTTCTTCCATGAATTGTTTAATTTACCTTAGGAGGTAGTGATGAGCTCTTGAGAGGACTCGGGGCAATTCTGTTGTAATTGGTTTTTTTGTTTTTTTTTTTTTTTTTTCCTGTTAGCACCACATAAAGACCTAAATCCTTCTGACTTCTGACAACTGAAATGAAATACATATTGTAATACATATATTGTTAAGCACTTTGCCAAGATATACTAGGCAAAAAGGTTGCTGTTTCACCAACAGAAGTAATACACACCCCAGAAAATCCCAGTTTCTTTGCCAAATGATGCTTTCTACTCAAGAAAATTCCAATGTCACGGATAAAAATTACTCTATAGAGAAATACTTCACAGGGCAGGGCTGTGTGGGGACAGATAAAAATCGGAGAGCATTCAAGGTCTTATTTCCAACCCTTGAACACACTTCATGTTTGCATGGAACATCTATCTCATGTGCTCAAAAAAAAAAAAAAGGAAAAAAAAGGCAATTAGGCCCTGGCTGCTATATCAGTTGCTACAGTGCTCACCAAAGGGAAGTGACCTGTCAGCCAGACAGCTCTTCCATCGCAGCTGGCAAAATATGCTTATCAAAGGTCCCCTAAGGTACCATTTCAGAGGGAAGGGAAGAAAATATTCCTGTCATTGAAGGCACACAGTTGAGCTATAACTCCGCTGCAAGGAAGTTATTTTTCAGGATTCCCTGTCCAGCGCCTTTATCTCTTGGATGCAGAAGTTAATTCTGCTTTCTGCCTTTGCAAAGACAGAGTCGATGAGGATGTGCATGGGAGCTGGTGTTGCTGCAAGAGCCATTCCTGGATTGCATGGAGGGCACTGCTACAGCAGTCAGAGACTCTTGATTCCAGAAACATAAACTTCTGTCTTCTCTTACAGAGCTATTCTAGCAGGTAGAAAGTCTGTGAGATGTCTGCAGGTACTTATATGTGTGTGTATACATGTCTAAACAGTCACTTTTAGTTCCCTTTACTCCCACTACAGCCTTCTACAGACTCTATTCTTTACTACTTAAACTGTGATATGAAGCTTTGCTCTTTAGGAAAAAAACAAAAAATAATCCTATCCATGATAAACTCAGCCTTAACTATCTGCTCTGGAGGATGAAGTTCGATGATAAGGAGGTTAAACAGGCTTAACCTGACATGTTGAAACTACCTCATGGGATCCCAAATCTTATTATCAGTAGCAGACAAACAAGTTACATCTAACTAGAAATTCATTTTCAGTCTCTAGGATCTGGCAAATACTATTATACAAGATAGGTCTGAAGGTTACAACATATTGGTCATGTGCATTCCCTGTTTCAAACTGTACTTTCCAGAATAAGGATTAAGTGTCATCTCATTTTACTGCCCATACAGCTTACCCATCTCAATGAAATATCAGAAAAATATATTAATGGCACATTATGGTTTCCAAGTTCCATCCCCAGTTATTCAAATTTCTATTCTGTTCGCTTCTAAAAAGTGCTGCAATAACATTCACAATAAAATGGTACAAATGGGAACAATGAGTTCAATACTAAAATGTTTGACTAGTGCTCATTCACGGGAAGCAAATACCTTGACAAAGGTTATAGGCTGAATGTTAATGTTAATGCTTATACCACAGCACATCTCCAGTTAAAGAACATACTAGCATTTTTAATAAGTTTTTTACTTGTTTGTGAAACTGAGTGAATAATCCTATTGGCATCTCTCATTACCAGTCAGGGTTGCAGATAACCTCGTTATTTAAAAGGCAAAACACTGATATGATGCTCTTTCCCTGGTAATTGATATTTACAGCTGTGCTTTTGTTAAGCTGTGGGCTGATGGTGTCACACCTTATTCATAGCTTAATGTTGAATGAGACAAAAATCTACTCATAATGAAATGCTGATGAATTTGAGCATGGATTATGCTCTGAGACCCTTAACATACAGAAAATAAATATTTCATTTTTTTGTTAATGATTGCGTAAGAAAGGCTTCTTATACTCTGTACATTTGTTTACACCTGTGTAAAACACAAGTTTCATGGGAAATCACATATGTGTTTTTATGTGCTCAAACAGCTCCTACCATGGAGCATCTAAACAACCTTTTGACACTGGGAAGAAATAAAGAAAACAGTGAGAAAAGAGATCATGGGTAAAAGGATATACATGTGGATATTTACTTAAAAACTAGCACACAGACATTCTATTATTTATATCAAACATCTTTTATACATTTAAACTCCTTTTAAATATCCATCTCTAAATCTCTTTGTAAGCTTTCAGTTGAGTCATTTTGTTGGCAAGTTCATAGCATTACACCATGACTCCATCAGCTGAAAGATTTAGGGAGATGTTTAATGGAAAAATATCCCAATCAATTATAACCTGAAATAAATATGCTGTGGAAATCATCAAACTGTTATTACTCAATAAACAATTCTCTGTAGTTAGCCACCCCAAATAGACTGTGAAATGTGTTTGCTTTTCCCAAATTTACTCATTTATGCATGTCTTTTTTAACCTATAATGCATTTAACAACTGTCTTTTTCAGGTACTTGCTATTAATTACATGTAATGTAACGTGAACTGTTCATCTAAAGCATAACATCTTTCTGATAACTGCCACTAAGGAAACCAAAACCTATTAAAACCAGTAACTATCTTGAGGACCAAGTATTATTTTTGCACAAGTTGCATTTACATGTTTACATAAGTGAGAGTCTCCAAATGAGTTTTAACATAGGAAGAAAAGCCTGGGTTTTCTACTGACCTGTACAAGGAAAAAATTCAGTTATACAAATATTTGTGAACAGAGAAAAATGACATGCTAAAAACATATTTGTGTTTCCCCAAAATGTTTAAAGAATAGGAGTGGGTGTAGTGTGTAAGAAAGTCCTTTTTTTTTTTTTCTGGTTGGCTGGTATCATTTCAAGCTGCCACTTCTACAGTGATGACTACTGATCAGCAAAGTCCAGGCTATGTGAGATAATGCCATTTTAAGACTGTCTGCAGAGTAGTACATTGGTATACAGAAAACAAATGGCTTCCCCACACTATGTGGGAGTCAAAAGGTGTATATAAGAGGACTTCTACTCGTTGAAGGGACTGCTTGGAGCTGAAGTCCCTGTTCTGAGGGGCGATGAGACACTGTGGACCTTTCCCCAGGTACCGTGGGAAATTCACTCAACTGTACAAGAGAAAATTCAGAGGCAGACAGGTTCACAATCTGACTCCTCTGTTTTGGGGCAGAGTCATAACTGGTTCTGGGTTGGAGCCATGGGTAAAACCATGGTAACTCAGAAAAATGCAGGAAAAGAAGCTTCCCAGGTCACCCGTTCTTTACTTGGGGCAAGTGAAACCCTTCTTGTCCTTTTCCCAAGGTGAATAAGGAAAAACTGCTTCTGAAAACTGTCATGTCTTTTAGCCTTTTTTTTTGGTAAGATGATTTTGAGTTTGAGCCTATAAATTAAGGGTAGTTTCTTGAATTTGTATGGAAGTATTATCACACTGGTATTTCAAATGTTGTCTAAATCATATCAAGATCTTAAAGCCCTGTAAGCAGTAGCCTGAACACAATAAATAATACAGCAAATTATCCAAGACTATCAAAAGACTGATGAAGTGCATCTGGCTGTTCAAACACAACTCTGTCCTTAGAGGTTTTATAATAAAATAATTATACACATGGAGAAAGACATCTACACAGCTGCTTACTTTGCACAATGACAAACAACCTTAACAAAAATGATTACTAGGAAAATCATCAAATGTCAGTATTTCCTATTCTGAGAGTTAAACCCTGTACCCTTTAAAGTTAGAAAATTTTTTTTTTGTTGATATCAGTGGGATCAAGTTTTAGGATAAGTGTAGATTTGTGTGATTGGCTGCATACTCTTCCATGCCAGCACAGGGTTGTTTATCTCTTTGTCCTTCAATCCCAGGATGTCAGTGTTCATTTTTAAGGTAATGTAATCATCTTTCTCTCTGTCTGCTCATGTATACAGATAGTCCATTTCCTGAATTCTCTGTAACACTTAATGTGTTTATTCTTGTGACACTGACGTGGGGTCAGGAAAGTACTATTAGCCTCAAAAGCACAGATTAAGAGATTCCCAAGGATGCTAAGAGACCTAACCCCTCTTCCAGATCCCTCTTTGTAGGTCTGTACCTATGAGACTGACACCAAGTGAACAAGTACACATGTGCAGGGATCTGAGTGTGGACCTCCCAGAGCCAGGGCTTCATCAGCAGAGCATCCTGCCTTCCCTTTACTCCTTAACCACAACCTCAATAATACCAAGGGATCCAAAGAATAGAAGGATTCTGTAGGAATGGAAGGATGACTCCAGACTACCAAGTCACCAATAACTCCTCTTAATAGCAAAAGAAATCCATTTTTTCCCATTAGTCTTAAAACTACACAGGTCCATGACAAAAAATTACACAATGATACAATATCTGGTATTCTCTGGCCAATGGTGACAGCATCCTAGAAACTCCTTATGACAAACAGTATCTCAAAACATCTATGTCTATCTATAGGAATCAATGCAGGATAAATTTCCTTAAGATTTTTCATGGGACAATGAGTCAAATTTTCTACAGGTCTAAAATCCATTTCCACATGGAAAAAAAAACCTGTCACATTCTGTAGAATTTTGTAGCCCTATTAAAAGCCAATAAAATTTATACACTTCTGGAAAAAATCCTTCCCTAACATTTTTCTAAGCAAGGCAAAGTAATGATTCAGCCAAAAAAGAGCTTTTCTCAAAGTGAGAGTAATAAAACAAAAATATTAAGTCCCTTTCATCTTTATTTTCTTAAGTCTACTGAAAAATATGAACCTTCCAAGTCTTTTACACTCAACTTTTTTTCAGCGAAGCTATCATGTAAAGCGGAAAAATAGTAGAAAAGGAAAGGAATAAAGTATGGCACAACTGTCACAGGAAAGCTCCCCAACTCTTGCAGTTTGAGGAACTATTTAATAAATTCTTGTGTTGGGTAAATGAGTAGAAAATGTAGAGACTATTTCTGGATTAATCTTCCATTGAGAATAACTCAGACTGATCTCTCATTGAAGTATTTTGCTTCTGCTTTTCCCCTGAGTCTCCAGTAAGATTAATGTGTGAGTATAGCACATTAGCTTATTTAGCTTCACAATGGTCATACTTGGTGGCAAATTATTAATATTTATAAAGAAACTGTGGTAACAGAAGGCTCTGTGCTGGATTAGTTATCTAAGAACACATTCCTAATTCTGGGACAAATGGAAACACTTAAAATTAATACTCAATTTTTGAGTGTCCCAACAGCCAAGGCTGGAAACCAGTGGCAGCAGTTTCATAATTTCTGGCCTGTGTACATCCACACCTTTGAAAACTCTATCAATTTTGGAACCCCTCATAAAATGTACTGAGGTTTAGCTCATGCATCTTCCCTGAACATCTCCAGAGCATGACCTGACAGCAGTAACACAGGTCTGTTCTTGCCACCTGTATTAACCTTGTCAGGCTGGGTGTCAGTTTTCTTTTGCCTGTGCTTGGCTCAAACCATCTTTCATTTCCAGGTCTGCTTACCCTAACCATTTCATTTGCTTTGTGCTGTGAAGTGAACCACTGGGCAAAGCAGTTGTTGCCAGACTGCTCCTGTTTCCACTGAAGCTTACAGCTAAGAGTAAAACCATGTGAAACGCTGTGATACACAGTGGCTTGAACCTGGGAAGTATCTCACAAGCTTCTCTGGCCATAGGGCATCAGCAGCAGTGCATCATCCACCTGCTTAACACACACTATGTCACCACTCTTGTGTTTCCTCTGTAAAGCTGGCAATACGTGTTCTGGGGTCATGTACTATCTGCGATGAGGCTTTAACTTGGGGCACGATGGGGTCCTGTCTCTCAGACTCTGCTGCAGAGGGGGGCTAACAAATTACCATCCTGTATTCACCACTCAGGGAAACAGCATGCAGTTAAAGTACCTCTTTGCTCCTTGGTTTCTGACTAAGCCCTCTCAGTCACATTAAGTGTATTGAGCAATTTGCCATTAGAAAGATGAAAAACAGGTCACAACTCTACACTTTGCTCCCCCTGGCTTCAGTGGGACTAAGTGGATGAACTGATTCTGGAGTATTTAAGTCAGATTCTGTGGAACGGGGAAATGTGTGTTGCGAACAAGGACCTAATTCTGCAGTCACTCAGTCTAACTAATTGCATGAAGGGTCACGGCCAGATTAGTTTTCCAACCTAAATTATTTTATTGCTTGAAAGCAATAAATCTAAAGCAGAAACTGGTGTCTATTCTCTAGCTATAGATTTATTTTCTGCTTTGCAATTCTCAGGAATCACTCCTGAAATGGTGAACTTTTCTAAATGTCAGTTAAAAGGTTCACTGATTTCTTTGCCTATTTCCTAAAACTAAGGTGTGTGTGTATTCTCTGGGCCTGTTGCTTTAGCTAACCCTGCCTAGCCACTCTGTAAGCAACTCATTTGTCCACGTTTCTGTCCAGTACTATTATCTCCTGTTCTTTCCCTGCTGCCTTTCAAAGACTGATCCATGACTTCATCAAAAAAAGGTAACTAATAAATTTTACTGATCATTTAACAGTTGTTATAAACTTTTTTGTAAATTTTAAAAGAAGTCTGTGTTTTCTTTCTCTTTTGTTTATTGAGTATATATGGATTTGAAAATTCCTTACCTTTGAGATTTCAGTTTCAGTTTGTCATTTGCTTGCTTTTATCTCCTTTTGCTTGTTCTTAAAAATCTCCTGGTTGCCTTCAGTGCTTTGTGTCTCCCTTCTTTCCAATGGCATTTGCATACATCAGTCTCTTCAAGCACAAATGCTTAAGATGTAGCAGAACAAAGACTCTATACGCAGGGTCTCAATGATATAAAAAGACACTATAAATAAACAACATACCTTCCTTCCTTTCTCTTTTCCCTTCACTAATAACTCAGACATTGTGAGAACAGAATTGATTTCAGAGGATATTAGGAGTTTTGTTCCAGTGGTGGGGAGGGAACACAGCCTGGAAATTTTGTGTTTCTTGCTGCTCCTAGAACAAGAGGTTGGAAGCCTCTGAAGAAGTTCTGGTGTAAAAAAAATGAAAGGAAAACTCCATTCTTCTCCCTCTCTTGGACAGAAGGGGCAGAATCAAAGTTGAGAAATTAAGTCATGGGTGAGTGTCTTAAAGTGGAAATGATGCTGTTCCCCTCAACTGAGACTTTTAAAATAAAGCTGGAAAAAATACAGACCAAAGCTACTTTGTAAGGAATGAGTTGCAGAACACGGTTTAGACAACCTCACAGATGTTCCCCGACTGTGACTGGGAGCATCAAAAGATCTTACAAGTTATATGTTTCTGCTTTGTATAGGTTTTGTCATGTTTGTTTCTAATCCTGAGGATATCACAGTAACTTGTCTTCTGAAGCTGCCATTGTCACCCATGCTGTTGAGTACTCACTTGTGTGAATAATCTTCCATAGGCTCCGCAAGAGCTAGTGTTAACCTCTGTTTATGTTGCTGGCACCCACTGCACCAGTCTCTGGAGGACGTGAGCCTGCTAAATAACCAGGTAGAGAGCACAGATTTGATTTTTATGTCTATGATTAAGGAATCTCACAGAGGTGAATGGCACTTACCCTGTGATCAATATGAGTGCACGAACAAAAGTATAGATTCTGCAATCTGGCTCTGAGCTTTTTATTTATTTGGTTTTAGTAGCCTGAAATTTAATTGTGTCCTCGCTGTTGATATCTGAAAATTTTAGTCCTTTCCCACTTCCTCTATGTATTAGTGAATTTCAGCCAATTTTCTCATTACTCATTTCACATTCCTTCAAAGTCCACTTCTCTCCAAGCCCAATACATTGGCATCCCCACCTTCTCTGCAGGCCTTCATCAGTGTGTTAAACTCAAAGACAGAAGAGAAGAACAAAGAGTCAATGTGCTAAAAGAAGGCTTTTTGTGATATATGTTCGAAAGGGATCTTTGAAATCTCAATGAGCTAAAATTGCATGCATGAAACAGCCTGCTTTCCTGAGGTCATCAGCAAGGTGAACTATTCTCATCACAACACAATAAAAATGCCATTGTTTTATGTATAGCAATTCTGCAGTACGCTCTACCTTGTGGTGAGCAATTTGTCCAAGAATAAAAGGTAAGTGTTCACACTATACTTTTTATATGATCATTCCTGTTTGAGCAATCTCACCAGCCAAACTGAGGTAAAGAAGGTGAATGTGAAGAGAAAAAAATAAACTAAAAAAAAAGAACAGAAAACAGCACAATATGGAGGATCAGGGCAAAAAAAAAAGATAACAGAAAACACGGGACTGTAAAAAACTGAAACTAAAAGGACAAATTTTGCTTAATATCATTAAGGAGAACTGAAAAAGGTAAAACCTGTCATAAGTGAACTCTACATGGCATAAAAAGATTTTCAGGTGCTTTAACGTTACCATGCTCTACCAGCAGTGTCCAGCCCATGAGAAAGATGCCTTTAGCTCAGTTTCACGTCCCAAACAGCAGCTAGTGGTGGGGGCTGAGGGAAGGGGATCCGAGCTATGCCATCACACAACCATGCTTCCCCCATTCACTCTCTCAACTCAGAGGTTTGTTACTTAAACCTAACCTCAAGGTAATTTGTGTTTAACGGTCAGCCAAGGAACATTTTCTCCCCCATGTCTTAGCACTTTTTTAACACAGGTAAACTTTTTTTGCACACATAACATCATGTGGCAATGATTCCCCTGGCTTAGCTGTATCGTTCATTAAGAGAAATCACAATGAAATGCAGGAGCTCCATTGCCACTGTGTGTTTGGTTCAGGATTTTGAAATCATTGCTGGTATCAAACCTTGTTTCAAGTATCCACAAATTCCAGAGTATTCAGTTCCACTTCTGTTTTAAGGATAACTGTAAGGATACTGTAACACGGTATGAGTCTGTGTAGGCTTTAGGCTTCTAGATTCACATTACTGTAAATCCTGTCTTTTAACAAAACTTGTTACTTTTCTCATTTTTCAGAGTCAGAGGAACGCTGCGATAAGACAATTGGAGACACTCACACTCAGCAACTTAATTACTCTACATGCAATTTTATGAACAGATTCAAATCTTTGACCATTTAATGATGATTGAGTATTTCACGCCACTTTTCATTAGTGAAAACGGACCCTCTGAGCAAATTGAGCTTACCTCATTGAGCGCTCACCCTCCCAGGGCAACGTATTGCATGCTGCTGAAGCTGATCTAATGCAGGCCTTATATCACTTCAGTGTCACACATTCAGCAACCATTTCTGAAGATTCATGAATGGCAAAAAGGCAACTTACATAAAATGCTTCTTGAGAAAGCCTGTCCCCTCTGTGTACAAAAAAATCTCACTAAATGAGCTTATTTTTTAACTGGAAGAGTTGGGGCCCAATTGCAGCCAGAGAATTGCATTTTTAAAAAAAAAAAGAGAGAGAGAGAGAGCTGTGCTGACTTCTGAATTCGATGTCTTCATATCTCTACTGCAGGGTTTGGCCCTTTGGGACCTTCCCACATATCTTCTTGCAGGATAAGGAGATGTGTAGAGCAGGCAGGCTTTTGGCTTGTTCTTACTAAGTGTACAACAGGGTCAGCCAGAGAGAGGAAGAATCTATTGCCATCTCTTAAGATGCCATCTGTGAGGTATTGCTTAAGGCCTGAAACCATGAACTGTCCCTTGCACAGTTATTTGTACAAGGAAAAGCACAGTTTTCAGGAGCAGGCAAACAAAAGAACCATGGGCTTTGTTTTCATAGAAAGTCTTCAACACCTTACTTGGTCTTCTTTTAGAAAAATATTCATAGGTGACGCTGTCTCATTTGGATTTTTTACTGCCACTTTAATTTGCATGTCACCTTCCCTTTGCGTTGAATGAGGTTGTCATCCTAGCTGCGCTGCCAAAAGACCAGTGCTGCAGTAATGCGGTACTGCAGGACTGAGAAACATCAGGCCAAGGTTCACGCGTCCCTGGTGAAACTCTGCAGATCAGCTCTTGCAGAACAGATATATCTGGCAGATTCTGACTAATAGCCAAGCGCAGTTTGAGTACACAAAACAGTGTTTAAAAAAGATATTTCCTGAATGATATTAGCAACTCAATTACACATTTTATGAGCTATAATTTGTGCACAATGTGGGTAGAATAGAGCCAGATTTACAGGAGAGGAACAAGCCTTTGGACAAATAAAGTTCTAGGGCAAAGCTACTGAAAATAATACCTTTTCAGACACAAAGGCAACTTTTCAGCATTTCCTTTGAGCTGCCTCAAAGCAGCTGTTTGCACTGCCACAACCTTTTTAGCTCAGGGCTTGCACGTAAGAAAAGCAAGAATTGACATTTCTCCTTGTTTAGGGTAGATTTCTGTCTTTCTTTGCAACCTAACAGCTTTTCTTCTTATAGCCAGAATAATTTTCTTCACACTTTTCATGGTATTCTGTGCTCTAAGATATAGACTAGGATGTATATTTTTTTGCTCATTAAGAAGCAGAGCTCGCTGCTTCATCACCAACAGACCAACTGCCAACAAGTAAGGAACACCACAGGTTCAAATGAAAGCTCTGCTCTCCAGACGGCTGCTCTCTTTTCCAACATGTCTTAGCTGCACAAACTTCCAATGAATCAGTAAATTCCAGAAGAAGAAAAGTGTACTACTAATAAGGAGGAGCAAATATTTTGCAAAACACTGATCGATTTATCTACATGAACTCTCTATCTCCTGCAAGCCACGTATTACGGTTGCCAAGCCAAGCTTTTCATACAAGTCATATTTTCCAGTTCCGCAGTGCAACAGTGATTAAGAAAAGGACTGATAGGTGGAAGCAGGCAAGTTCTGCAAGGCTTTTTATTATTATTTTTCTTAATTACATTCTCATATAAATGTAATTTCAGAGTCAGATAACCATCTTTGTGATATGTACCCACATAAACTATTTCTGCCATTAATACCTGAAGTCAATCTCAACATTAAACAAAGTGTGCAGCCTGTTCCACAGCAGCGACACGCACTAACAAAAAAAGTATCATTACGGATTATCCCATAGAGATTTTCTTTTGGGAAAAGAAATAACTCCATTTTCAAACTGATGATTACCTGACATCCAGTTCTACCTGTGTTATTTGCTTGTGAACAACCAGAGGCACTAAACACACATAAACACACACACAGTGTCAGGCTGAAGTGTGGTGGGACATAGTTAAAGTGTAAGATACAATAGTGATTTAAATAATTACAAGGAATTTTGTCTCCCTTTACAAAACAGCTGCAACATAAATATATCAAGAAGAACTGACAGTTCCATCTAGGTAAAGGACATGAAAATTTTAAACTTTTTATTTCTTTCCAAGGATCCAACCAAGAAATGTGCTGAATGGACTGATCTCTGAGTTTTTATAACTATTTAATACTTCTCTTGACCTGTCATACACATAAAAAGGCAAGCTACATTTGGAAACCCTATGTAAGGTCCTAATATTCAATGGAGGTTGATGACATTTGCTCAGTGACTTTCAATAACTTGTTATCCAGGTTCATACTATGAAAGAGTTCACTAGAGCTAACCTGCATTATCTAGGTATTTCAAAACTCAGCAAAACTTCAAGGTGAATCAGATTTATTAGTTTATTTACTTTTTATCTGTTTAATTTTTTTTTAAAGTCTACCATTTTAGCCAAATTTACTAAGGAAAGTAAAGCCATTGTCAAATTTCATTCAAGAAATGACAGAAGGAAAAGAGGTCTCTAATAGGTTCCTACAGGCTTTGCAAAAACATGTGAATAGCTAGAGGAAAAAGATCCTATAACTGCCCTGGCAGAGAAAAGCCCATAGCAAAAGCTGACATTATATTAGATGCTGGAAAATCAACATAGCAGGAGAAAGACCAAAATGCCTGAACTGCATGGAAAACTTTCTTACCTTTCTCTTGTCTCTGCAAACCACTGCAGTTCTCAGCTGTGGACACGAAGCTGGCTGGAAGCCCTGAAGTGCAGAACTTCAAGAAATAACCCAGCAGACCTAAAATTACATATCCGTGTAAACAATTAGTAGCCCTATCAGAAAGCCTTGCCCTAATCCTTTGCACTTTGACCTCCAACAATCCAAGAAAAGTTCCACTAAAAACAATATACCACCTCTGATTTCCTTCACAGCTGGCTGTGATGCTATATTAACCATTAAACTCTTATTTTCTCTGCCTTTTATCCCACAGATTATAAACACAAACAGAGATGAGGAAACTGCAATGTGTGACAAAATGGTGACTCTTTGGCTGCATATTTTGCAATATAAAATATTATGCTCTTTCTTTCTCTGCTTGTCTCTTTTTCTCTGCTTTTTCCCCATTATGAAGTCAATTCCCATAGTAATGCTTAGGGCAGAGTGTATCATTGCAGGGCCCAGATGGTTAGCTATCCTCCATCTGGTTCCTTAGTAATATCCTTAAGCGGATAAGCTTGCAGCTCTGAAACCGTGTTAAGTTTTCCATGCAGCTACGGTCTATAGCAATACATGCTCTGCATCTAGCTTCATTTTTAATTTAGGGGGAGGAACAATGTTACAATGAAGAAAAGACCTGCATTAATATCAAATTCACTTGGGAACAGGAAAAAAGTTATCCTGGAAAAAATATTTCTAACAGGTGGGTTGGGTTTTATAATCAATTTAAGTCCTTTGAATTTTCATACCATTCTGTATTTCTTGTTTTCTTTTCCAAAACAAAGATAGATACTTGTTTCCTTTATCTGTGTGCCCTTATTGTGAGAATATGGGCTGTTTTAAATGTCAAGATGCTACTGCTTAATGAAAAATGTGATGCAAAACTCTTTTTTTGTACTTTAAAGAGGTGAAGTAATGTCAAGAATAAAGTGATATCAGGGGTGAAACTAACTTCCAGCTAACAATTGGAAAGTCTCTCAGTGCAGCTGAGACAACCTGGATGCTATAATGTGTACAGATTGGATGTTTGGACTACAGAGCAGGCAAACTCCAGTAGAAAATAGAAGAATATTTTTAAGAAGTCCTAGTATAAAACCAAAAAGAGCTTTTTTGCACTCATGCTGCCAATATCTTCAAGAAGTAATTCCAGCTCCAATGAGACTGGATCTTTCCCCAGGCTGCAACAAGGTTTGGATCAGGCCAGCACTTGTACTTAGAGAAAATAAATATTAAAGTTGCTGGAAATTATTTTAGAAGGATGCTGTGAGAGGATTTGAGGAAGGCAACGCCCTTTATCTACAAGAGTTATTAATGTTAATAGTTAGGTCCTAGAACTGCTTTGTTCTGCTACCAGAGATGATTGCCTTAAACCATCTGTTTGCAAATTCTCTGTAAATTTTTAAAGCCCAAGAACTAGTTCTTGTAATTCGTGTTCATGAATGCAATAGTCCTTTGGAGAACCAGCAAATGCAGATATTTCTAATTTGTTTAATAGGATAAGGGCATTTCTAAAGGGTTGCTGTGTTTTTTAGTAACTTTATGTTTTCTTTGGACTACTGAGGACTGTAATGCTGTTGAAAAATAAGACTAATTTCTGACAGTGTTGTCATATTTTTGCTAAAGGAAAAGAAATTGCAATGGTCACTCTTAACTGTTAAAGATGAAGTATGTCTCTCTTTGTGAAGGTAGTTCAAACCCATGAGGGGAAGGTGTGAAAGGAGCAGAGCAGCTTGTCCACTCAAGCGCAGAAGTGGCTCACACCAGCCCCTTGTGGGACGGTGGTGCTCCACTGCTCCAGGATGGCACCTGGCACCTCCATGAGCACTTTAGTCCAGGATTAACCCAAATTTTACCCGTGTTCCTCCTTTGGTCTGTTTCTGAGATGAAGAGGTATTAGTTGTCGTCCCCTTGCTGAGACCACGAGAGGCTGAGTGTGTTTTTCCTTCACCTTGCCTGCATCCATGCCCCACAGGAGAAATGCTAATGGAGAAATGGAAGGTATTTTCTGCCTGCATGGGGACAGGTATGGTCAGTCCCCCAGCCGAGCTTGTCTCCACAAGTTCTCGATTGCTTCATGCCACTGGAGTGAAGATGAGCAGCTTGACTGCAGTGTCGAGACCAGCTGGGAGGCAGGGACTGCCGGTGCCTCCCTCCAGGGAGATATTATTATCTGCAAACAATGTAGCCCTCATCACTAGCAAAGCAGAGCTGGACAATTTTGCAATCCAGAGATGTTTTTGGCTGAGACAGGATAACTGTGGAGAACCGCCATTTCTTGGCCAGCCTGCTGCCTGCTGCTCCCAGCTGCCTTTGGACAGAATAGTGCTGAGCTGGTTGGTTTTGCTGGGCTGGAGTCTGAGCTTCAAGCCAGAGTCAAATACAAAAGTAGGCAAAACCACAAGCAGCCGGCAGCAGGACATGGTCTCTGGTTTTGACCTTGCCCCAACGCTTTGGTGGTGGCGTGGAGCATCCACAATCGAGTCGACTTTTTGTAAGTTCCTGAGAAAGTAAGTAAACAGTAATAAAGGGAAAATTGACATTTTAAACTGTTTTCTAACTCAAACTCACCAGAATTTTACAGGATAAAAGAAAAAAAGATACTTTTTGATGAAGGCCCTTCTCCCAGCCAAATACCAGAGGGGCGATACACAAGGAAGTGCTACTGCTTCTCAAAGGAGGAATGCAACAATATCCTAAACATAAACTGAATAGGCTGATAGTAGGTGAGAATATTCTTCTATAATAACAGTCAGGGATAAAAAAATGGCCATATAAAATTAATGTGAGAATGCAAATAAATATGTAATGATTTCACGGGAGATGACATGCTAAATCTACGTGGCCAGTGTGCTAAGGATGCAGTTTGAACAGACAGCTCAAGGGTGAAATACTGAACATAACAAAGGAGTAAGAAAAAGAAAGGAAATTAAAGAACAAAGAGAATAAAAAAATCCTTGTTGCTGCCTCACACTCATGACCAAAGGAACAAAACGGATGAGAAAAAGGATTCACAGTGAGTAAACAAATTACTCCAAGCTCTTCACAGGGACCAACTTATGAAAGAGTGAAATAACAAGGAAATATTTATGAGCTTTCCTCAAGGGCAAGGCACATGGGTGAGGGGAAATTAAGGTCTTAAAGAAATAAAGTGAAATATTTCACTTTACAGAAAATTAAGTGAAAAACACCATTCTTAGAGCTAAAGATTTATTATTTATAGCTACTTTCCCCAGTGCACATTTCTAACCAGAAGGGAATTTCTCAGAGGTTGATTTTTGTTTCCTTCTCCATTTTTGTGGTAGAATATATTTGATGTACATCCCCAGGTCCTTCCCACCTGTGGTGATGTCAATCAGCCCAATTCCTTTGGCATGAATGGAGACATGCTCTTTACTCCATCTCAGGAGTCTGCCCACCATCACCTCATGCTGTGATGAGGTGATGTGTCACTTCATTACTGTTTCTCCAAATACCCATTTACTAAAGCCACAAAAGATATATCTCACTAGTTTTTGTATGTTCTTTGCACAATAATTTGCATAGCAAAAGTGAAAAGTTTTTTCCCACATTTCCTTTTTAATGCATCTGTCATCTCAAAGAAAAACAGGAGAGATTAAGATTTATAAATATTTCTTACAAATACTAAGGAGATGTGCGTGATAGTAGATATGCAGAGTGTTACTGTCAAAGGTAATTTCTAAAATGAGTCAAATCTGAACATAGTACTCTACTGAATGTAAGGTCCCTGCTGCCTTGAGAAGAAAATTCCCGTGTGATAGCGTGTTTCTTTCTTCACCTTATTCTTGCTGATAGTCGTGATAACAGACTTGAGAGCTCTGGAGCCTACAAGGAGACTTACAAGCCATAGAAGATATATTAAAGACATGCAGTTATACCGTTCTTACTCCAACATTTCCAATGCCAACCCTAGACTGAAGTGGATGTTGTGTGATGCCTGGCTGTCTGGCTGAGCCATTGCATTAGAAGAACTTCATCTATAGAATATAATCTGGGATATTCAATTAGGCAAACATTTTGCTTCAGTGTGGACAGCCACCTGAAAAACTGTAAAAAAGTATGAAAAGGTGCCAAAAGGGGAGACTGCTCAACAGCCTTTCATCTCCTGCTCTGGGTGTTACACCAACACCAGTCGGTGGTGTCCAGATTTTTTTCCCTTTGCAATTTGTCCCACTCCTCTGAAACAAAATACAACAGGATTTTCTTTAAAGCACAAAATACCATCAGTTGCATTTTGAATTTTTGCTTTTTTCTGCTTTTGTTTTTTAAGTAGCTGACAAACCATATCTATGCACAGTTGGTCTTTCAAGGCTTCTACTTTGTTTGAATTTCAAGGAAAGTGGAAAAATAATGTGAAAGCCTGAAGGACAGTAGCTTCTGGCATATGCTTCTCTTTCACATTTTGTAAATCTAATGGTGCATACCATCCTGAGTTATGAGAGATGTGTTAGACTGTCATCTGAACTGTCAAAAACATGTGGCAGTTTCATTTAGTCTGGAGCAACTTTGACCACTTTAGCCAAATTTCATTAGGACAAGCTTGCAGATGATGCAGCTGACGTGCATTTCGGCTCCCAGCATTTCATGTTGGTGGGACAGATGCTTGTGTAACCGTACAAGTAAAGCAAAGAGCAGTATGATCAGACAGCGTGAAAACCACTTAATACCATTAGCAGATGATCATGAGCAAGTTTTGGGGAGCAGAAGTATCAAATATGCAACCGAAAAAAATAAAGAAAAAGATTTGAAAAGGTATGTTAAAATAGTAAATCCACTTAGTGAGGAGTAGAAGAGAAATCTTAGGCACGAGTCTGACTGTCAGCTTCCCTTCCATCTCACTGATGCAGCTGAATAAAATGCCTGGCCTGCATCTACTTCTCATGGGACCAAAGCCATTTCAGATTTAAATGAAAGAACAGTCTTAAATGATGTAAGAGATTTTGGTAAGCAACCCAAGAGGTGTTGCCAGTGCTCAGAGGTTTTTAGTAATATGGCCTCTATATCTGTTCATGAGAACTCTAAATCCAGATTACTTTCTGTCATTTTCTGTATGTTGTTTTATGTATTCATAAAACTCAGGGCTTGCGTAGGATTCTCTGTTGTGGTCCGTAATGGGACATATACAGAAGTTTCAGGCTGAAAACACTGTAGAGTTCAAAATATATGATGTTTTATTAGACACGCAATGCACTGCAAAGAAACAAGCCAGACATGGTAGTCTACTTAGAGGTTATTTCGTGTAATATACTTAGTCTCTTTCTATTTTTAAGTTCACTCTTCAGCTCCTTGCAGCTGCAAGATGTGTCTTAAATGGAAGAATAAATAAATCCCAAAGAACAGAACACATAACAGTGTATTAGCATAGCTTCCTTTGTGCTTCTTACTCCAGATGCACTAAAGAATGGCAAATCCTTTCAAGTGCTTCACAGTGGCTCTATCAGTGAAACTTTTTATTATCACAGTAGCATTGGGGGAAAAAAGCATGCCAAGCTAGGATGTGAATTTGTATCATACCAGCTACGCTCTTTACTTCCCTGTGTGGATATCCAAGGGTGTGCTAAGGGCAGATTTGACATCCATTTGTTTTGGCAGCCTGTGCCCTTCTCCTCTCCCTCTCCTTACCACCCAGCTTCTTCCGACATCTCCCGTTTAGGCATCCTGGTACAATTGTTTGTGACACTGTGGGGAGAACTGATCCAGAATAATAATAGCCATTTTTGACTAGGTTATTTTAAACCTGTACCAATCCCTTGAGGTAGTTCAAGGCATGGCTGCAAAAATATCTGTGCTAGCACAGCTGAGGAGGAGGTGAAGGAATAGAAACAGGCAGGCAACATTTGCAATCAACTTCTCACCCTGCTAAATCAGTTTAGCACTTTACACCAAACTAACAAAAAAACTCCACCACCCCCCAACACAAAACCAAAACAATGTTTTATGCTTATTTAGAGATTGGAACTGGCTCACCAGGTGAAACAAGCCCCAATCCTGGTGCAAGGGAAAAGGTGGGAGCGTGCAAACAGGCACGGAGAGCAAAAGGGGCACACAGGGAGTGACACCATCTCTTTTGGTGGCTGCTTGTAATTTGATTTTCCTCAGCCACAGCTGAAAAATGCACCATTTAGTATTCATTTCAATGAAAGTCATCAATTTGTTAAGCAAGTGCTCATCCAGGAAACAAGGGGTTTCTGTGATTCCTCTCTTAAGCTCCCAGTTTAGGACTACTGACATATTCTGTTTTTCAGAAATCCGACAGGAAGTTGATGTGAGTTCCACTAGGGCAGCTCCTCTCTTGGGGTGCTGGAGACTGACAGAAGTTAAATGATTTCTGCAAGCAGAAGGTTATTCTATCTTACATTTTTTTTCTGTTAAAAATTTGTAGATTCTAGTACAATTTTTACCTACTATTTTTGACCAATTGACACTTGATATGTGAACAACCCACAGTGTGCATCACTATTGCACTGAAGCAGAGACACACATAGCAACACCAGAGTCAGAAATAAGTGATTATTTTCATTTAAATATTTTGCATAAGAAGGCCATTTAAAAACCCTACTTTTTCCACATCACTAAGAAAAATAATAAGCATTGTGCTTATATTAACTTGAAACCTTTTTATTTTTCAATTAAAATTATTTTTCAAAATATTACTATTTCCTTGAACAAAAAAATTGCAAAAAACTTAGATGCAGAAAATGAGAAAGAAGTACTTGAGTCATCCACATTTTTCTGGACCAAAGGAACAAGATTAGAAATTGCAAAATTGCTAGTGAAACAGAAAATCTGAGTCCTTCCCAGCTTTAATGACATGGCGTGGAATGACTCTGGCACTGTGCAGTGTTATTTGAAAGGGAGAATACCGCTGGCAGCAGCACAAGAGACTTTCGCTGTTGTCAGTCATCAGAAAGCAGATGGCATGTCTTGGCTGAGTGGGTTCTCAGGCATCTTATTTCAGCAACCACTTCAGTGTACCTGACAGCGTAGTCAGATGTGAAACACGCTACCTAAACATGGGCTGCAATAACTCAAGTGCAATGAATTCTCAATCACAGCAAGATTAGCAGGAAACGAGAGCACAGGAGTTCTGTCTGGGGGTAACTTTCCTCTTATCTCAAGTTAAGATAGTTACTTGCAAAGTCTTTAGGGTAATAGATCATTTGTTTTTACTGTGATTATTTAACATAAAAATGACAGATTTATTATTATTATTGTTAGCAGTCTAAGAGTGACAAAACTAGTGCAGGAAAATAATGAATATGGTTTTCACCTGTCATCAGCTTAATAACTCCTGCCTCATGAGAGAAAAACAGACACTGTGCAGAAAAAAAATTGTTGGATGCCTTTTGTTACATACATCATGACCCTATTACCTGAGTGTCTTTAGGATATCTCACTGTGGAGGACTACTGTGACAGTTACTCAGAGCTTGCAACGGAAATTCCCACCAGTCGGTCCATTTTAATTTAGGCATAGGGATGTGATATTAGCCACACCTTTAGGAAACTTTACTGTGTTAGCTTCTCGGATCCCTATAGACTTAAGACCTCTCCGTTTACCTTTTCTTTTGGTTTTTAAGAGTTAAATCTGAAGCTCCAAAGATGTCTGGGGTACCCTTGCACTGGGCATGGCATCAGCACATAGGAAGAAGGGCAGTAAGGGTGACTTCTGGGAGGCTTGCTGGGCTCTGTGCTTTCTAGAGGAACGCTGAAAAGCCCCATGGAAGCCAATCTCTTGATGCTTTTGAAAATGCCAATATATATTCACTTGGCAATTTAGGCACTGTAAAAAAATTGGCCCTAGAAGACTCGCCTACCATGATACACTGTGTGACACAGCCAGGAACTGAGCTCCAATTGTTCCAACACCAGGTGAGTGCCTGCAGCACAAAGCATCCATCCTCATTCTATTAGTCTGAAACAAAAAGTTATTCTGGATGTCGTCTTACTGAGTAAGGGTCTGACTAATACAGGCATTAATAAGGGGTGCAAACATTCATTAAAAAAGCAAGTTCCCTATATGGGCATTATGTACCATATTAAAGTTTGAGAGTAACTATCCAAAATACTCTAGTCAGGGGTAGAAAAAGCCACAGGACTCACTCTATAACTCCAGAAAATAACAAGCTATGTAATTTTAAAATGGATCGATTCTCCCTGCCCAAGAGCATATGTTAGTTCTCGTGAGTCTGGTACAAATCATGCATGCAAACTAGGAGATAGAGAGATCTCATAGCACTTACATGCATACGAAAGGAGACTTTGGGGGTTTGTTTGAACTAAATAAGGCATAAACTGATACGCATATGTAGAGTCCAGACATCTGAATATTTAATAAAACCCTGGCATCCCAGTAATTTGCACAGAGGTGTCACTTCCTTTTATCCACCATATAACAACTGAAAGAGTGATATTGAATGAAGCCATGAGCGTGCATTCAGCATCTAAACTGAAGAGCAAGCTGTAAGTATATAAAACATGTGCAGATCAGTTAAAAACCTCAGTAGATAGCCAGTAAATCACTTTACTGCTGATATTTATCACTGCATTGGATCTAAACCTGTTAATTCTCTTTTGTCTCTATTGCCACAACCAAACTGTAGATATAAAATGGGAATTTGTGTAAATGGGCATTATTGCCATGGGACAATTAAATTACTCTGGCAGTACCATCTGAAAAGTCACAGGCACATCATAGTTACACGTTGCACATGCACATTAAAATTGTTGATTTTAGGGATAGTAGTGGGTACCCCGCTGAATGGAAAGGGAAAGAAAGAAATGCACTGCAAGCTGAATGTGAAGCAGAAATGCCTGCTGCATTTCATCAGTCTGCCACCTAAACCAGCACTAGCCTATAACAAAAAAAGACAGATATGTTCACAGTTAAGTCTTCTTACTAGGCTGATCTGAGGGAGATTGAGACAGACAGACAAGGATACGAAGAGTTCACAGGCTAATTTTACAGGCTGCAGCCACTGCAACAGTCTCATTAGGCAAGGTTGCACAGGAAAGAGAAAGGCAATAAATCTATATGAGTTTTCTTGCCCGAAAGAAACTACTGCCATGGAACAGAAGTGCAAGAATAAGGTCCTCGGGAAAAATCATACTAACTGATACATCTCTCACTATGCACTCAATTAAAATGAAATTGATATAAACAACAAGTCTCAACTATTAATGTGGCTGGCCATCTGCCCACACCTACTTCAAACAACTGTTAACTCTATGAACCCAAAGGGTGGGCAAAAGCATGCAAGACCAAAATTAGGTGCCTTGAGCCTTTTTTCTTTCTTGCAGAAGCGCTATAGATGATTTATTATTATTAGTGAATGGATAGTTGCCATCCATTTTGAAATTAAAATTCCCTTGGAGGCTGCGCAGTCCCCTCCATTACATTACCAGCATGTGCAGGTTGCAAAGGTACAGCTGGGAAAAGATTTGGGCTCCATCAGTCAAAAATTCTATTTTCTTCCTAAACGCTAAAAAGTCTTTAAGTGTATAATTTGAATCATCCTTAAATTCCCCAGCATATTTAAGCACTGTGCTAATAGGATAGAAAGGTATTAAAGCATACAGTTTAATCACAGCACTCTTATGCTTTGGTCTCTCGGTGGCAGCTGGGGCTTGGAGCAAGAGAGAAGTGATAAGCTCAGACTCCATTTGTGAGTGGTGAGGAAGGACGAGCATCTTCCTCGGAGAGAGTCACAAGTGAGATTTCAGATTAACATTCTCCACTCCATCACTCCAATTTCACTTTAGTTTAATGTCTTCAATTTCTACAGAGTTAGTTTAAGTAGGCACAGGATCTGGCCTCATGTCTTAGCCTGGATAAACAGGGGAGAGAGACTGCCTCTGTGTGTGTCATATCCCAGGGCTAAGCTCACTCTTCTGTGAAGCCACTGACAGAAATGAAGGGTAATAACGATGCCTAGGAGAAACAGAAGAAAACTGAATCTGAAGAGAAGAAAATGGATGGGCAGATTTACACAACTAAACCATATTCAAGCTCAGTATCCTAAGCCCCTCTATTAAGAAAGTATGCGCCCTTCTGACTACCTCATTGGTATGTTGTGATAATACTTGTACAGATAAGGTGTGTTGTACCTTCATGTTAGGAAATAACATATACCGAAAGAGTTCCTAAAACTCTTCAGAGTTCTGATCCTGTGTGTGAGCCACGTCTACAAATTAACCATAGACATGTTTAGGTACAAACATATATTTTACGGGTGGAATTAAAAATGGATTTTAAGACAGCTACAGAAATGCTTTCTTTTACAGTCGTAGGACTATAAAAGCCCTTTTGCAGGTTTCTTTCTGTTGCGGTTACCTGGTGGGGATTTGCCCTATAGCACTGCATGCAGCTATTACTCTCTGCAAAAGAGATCAGCTCCTCTGCTTGAGATAACTTTGTAACTGGCCTTGGGGGTCAGAATCATAAAACTTGCATAACCCAGATTTCCCACAAGGCAGCCGTAGATCAACCAGACAGCATATCTAAGGGGCTGCTAATTGAGAGGACAAATCTTTGGTTGGGATTAATTAGTACACCTCAGCCTGCAATGGCTCAGGTCCCATCAGCAGGGAACATGAACATGTACATGGCCTCATAATTTTATTCAGACAGCTTTGTTCCTTACAGTACTTGTCAAATCTTAAATAATTAGGGTAAACTACTTTTACCTGGTATAACTTGCTAAATCTTTAATTAGGAAGAAAAAGTACAGAACCATTTTTTTGCAGGCTATTGGTTCCAATTGTACCCTATATGCACATTTTTGCCAGTACATTAAATGTGACCAAAGAAAAGCCCATGGCAATGTACCTGTTTCTACCCCTTCATAAAAGAAGTTGAGCACAGAAAACAGGTCTTCAGAGCTTGAGGGATTTAAATGCAATCTATGCTACTCAACTTTTAATGGATGTATATGCCACAACTCATTCTAGTTTAAAATATAAACTTAAAAGAAGACTAACTAAGGAAGGACTTAGTTGAAGGACTTTTCTAGCTTGGTCAGAACAAAGTCTGACCTATTCTTTCTCTAGTTTTTTTGAAGCCCCTATCTTTTCCCCAAAGGAAATACTTCAATGTTTGGTTTTCTAACAAACAACAGCTGAGCTGCCGTGTACAGAAACCTTAGTATGATAAACCTGTTCACATCAAGAGTAGAGGAAAATAAATTGTATTAAAGAACAGATTGTGGATGCACTTTTTCAAAGACTGTTTGCAAATAATCACTTACAAATGTGTTTTAAAGTTAAATGAAGAGAAATTCTTTTTCCAGTTTCCTTATGCTTCAATAAAAAATTTAAAAAATAAGGAGACATATGATAGGCAGCACAGACACAATACTAAAAATGAAATAAATAAGGTTTCTCTTCACATGTAAAACAAAGGTAAAATGAGCAACCCTGATCTTCAAAGAGGATGATTTCCACTATTTGCATGTCAGCAAACTTCAAAAGATTTGAGCAAGTTAAAAGCAAATTAAGAAAATGGAAGAAACCAGCCACAATTAAGTGTGAGCAGCAGGCTGGAAGGGAGACTTCATTTAAGTTGATGTTTGCTCATTAAATGGACATTAAAGTAAAAATCCTTCTCAAAGCACACACCCCAGTAATGGCTCTGTGCCCCATGGGAATTGCAGGGTCTGGATGCCAGAAATGTTTCTTACCTCCTGAGGGCCAGCAATGAATTTGCTCCATGGATGCTGTACGAAACTGAGCTGCAGAATTGCAGCAACTCCCACAGATCCCGAAACCACCCTCTCAGCTCCTTCTCTGTCTCAGGATTTTTAAAGTCTAAAACCTAACACATTGATTATGAAATATTAAGGGACCAGTTGTGAATCTACCTGTGCAGCTAAATAGGGGAATAAAGGAACAGAAAGCTCCACGAGAGGTAAATTTGTCCAAACTGCTGCCTCCTGTCTGGAGGGGCAGGGAAAAGGTAGAGCTTTGCTGGGAAAGAGGAGCTGGGCTGGGTTTCCCCAGGGAATAACTGAGTAACTGAGAACTGGCTATAATTTGATCTCTGCTTTGCTTCTGGGGAAAAGCAAATACATGCTGCCCTTTACTCACAGCCGAATGCAGACTGCCTGTCAGTGCAGAGCCCTGGGAGAACAGGCTAGGTGCAGACTAACGAGTAGCAAATGTGAAGTCTAGGGCTTCACAAGACTATTGACATAAAAATCTAAATGAAACACACCTTATCCACAGCTAATTAACAGATAGGGAACACTATAAGTGAATGTATTAATTCTCTGCCTGATCTAACCGAATATAAAGGATGTGTGGGGGTATGTGCATATGTATGTGGGTGGATGGGTGAAGGAGAGGATGGATGTGCATGGAAATGTATCTGATTCACACGTATCCAAAATCCAGGGCTGTTTCACCCTCCTATTACCGGCTGTAGAGTAGAACGACCACATATTCAGCAAAATCAATGCAATCAGCTAGGCAGTGAGATCTGATCATTTGGGAATTCTGAGTAAAGATTACCCACAGCAGCATAAAGGGCTGCTGCCTAACCAGGCAAACCCCAAAGTATAAGTAATAAAATGCCCAGAGAAGCATTACAGGCTTCCCAACAAGGCATCAACAGGAGTGAATGAATGAGAAAATAAAATAGTTATGCGCTTCAAACGGAAGTTAAGAAGTGCTGTTTAAAATTTCCATCAGTAACACAAACAGAAAGTTCATACAAGCTTTGTGTTGCCATTACTATTTCTTTTAAATTTGTACCAGTTGTAACTGACAATATCCATTGCATTCTTTCTGCCATGTATCAGTTCTCTCCTTGCTTGCCATCGGTGTTCAACAAGTATATTTTCATAACATTTAATTTCAAGACATCAGTCAGTTTCCTCAACAGATATTTTGAATCTAGTGGTTTTGTAAATAATGACCTGAAGAATTTATATTCTGAAGTGCAAGCTCCCCTGCAAGGTTCATTAACAAGATCTATTATCTTGCAACTGCTGCTTATAGAAACTTAATTCACAAATGTGTGAAGCTACTTCAATTTGATGAAGTAACCAACAGCTTGATTGTTTAGCTAAATTATTTTCAGTCCTTCCTGTTCTCACTAAGTGTACACAAAGAAAAAACTTTAAGAAGACAAATATTAAATGATAACCTGTGACTAGAACTTTATACAAAGTTTGAGAATTATAATTGAAAAATGACCAAAAAATCAAGGAAGCAAAGAACTTCCCCAACACGCAAAAAGCAGTGGCACAACTATTAAACATTCTTAACATGCCACCTTGCACCTCAGTTTTGCAAAACAAAGACACCAAAATGTCAGCTTTTAAATAAATTGTAGATTTTTGAAGTCAGATCACTCAGGCAATATCCCATGGGAAATTTGTGATGGCAAGACTTAAAGGAGCTTAAAAAAGCTAACCTGCTGAAGGTTGTCTGAAGATTTGCAAGTGGCACAAACCCACTGGCACCTACCTCAGCAGGCTGTCACACCTCTCTTTCCCCTGGTGCACTGCTTCAGTTATGAAACAGGCATGAAATACTATTTTGTCCTGACATGTGGTGAACAAAATGTAATCTGCTGAGGGGTAGGACTGATAACACTTGTCAAATTTCTAAATGGGATAGTATAAGTGCAGAAGTCATCTTTATTCACAGAAATATGTAAAGTTTGGGTGTTTTTGTTGAAAATCTGTGAGTCAGTTACAAAGAGGTAAATGTCATCATGACCAGTTAATTAACTTTGATTCTTCGTTATTATTGGTATAGATCACTATATAGACATAAACGATATTTGTTATCTCATAAACATCCACTGACATGTATCAAGAGATGAGGTTGACAAGACGATGGTAGAGTCACAATTAGCATTAATTAACCCTGCAGAATGTCTACTGCCAGGTGGCTACAGCCTTGACATGATGTAAGGCAGCTTAGATTGTGTGTGTGGTATTTTTCCCAAACTCAACTCGAGCCCAGAGCTACCACTGCACAGAGCTTCAACATGTGATTCTGTATCTTGCTAGCAAAGCCAAGGGTTCAGACATACAAAGTGTATGAGAACAATAAAAAACTGTCAACGAACATACTCTATAAAAATGTGTTAAATCTAATGTGGTGATGAAGCATTGTATCATGTGGGAAGAACACAGAAATGTAATAACAAGTGCTAAGAAGAAGATGTAAGTCACTGGGCGACAAGTGACCTGTAATAGATCTAATTTGCAGTACCACATACCCAGTCTTACTTGCAATCATAGATTAAAGTCAGAGGGTTTTGGTCACTTACAGATACACATAGTAACACTGAAAGCAACCAAGGCTGAAGAGGAAGGATGGTTTTCTATTTGACAAAAGCATTAGAATAAAGTTCAAGATCTCTAGGATAAATTCCCATTCCTGCCTTTGGCTCCCTGTGTGAGTCACTGATTATCACTGTAACACTTTGACTCTGTTCTCTATGTATATCAGATGCTTTCCAGTACATAGACTATCTTTATGCTGTACACAAAATCTCACAAAAGTGGGCCTTATCTTCATTTAAGAACACAGCTCTATTAACAAATATGTAGAAAAAGACTTTTGATTTTAAATAATATCTATTTTTATAGTCTTTTGTACGTTTCCCATTCACTTCAAAAGTCACTTGAAAATGAAACCCTAGCAAGACCACCCAAAAAGATTGCACTGTATGCACCTATGACAAACATTCAGGGATTCCTGCTTTTGGTACTTCTCCTGTTGGGACTGGTCTGCCCCTGCCTTTCCTGATTCCACTCCTGTGTTATTTAAATTGAAATCTAACCACTAGCCCCTGCTTTCAATTCTCCTTTCTCTACCTCCACTCAACTCCTCCAAACCATTGTTTTCAGCTACCAAGCAAAAGCCTCTATGCAGAATCCTTCAGCCTCCCTGAGGTTCCTTGGTATTTTTTCCTTGTAGAGCAGGAAATCAGCAGGTTTGACCTGTTCTTGACTCTGCAAATCTGTTTGTTTTTTTTTTTCCCTAGCCCAGCGAATTTTCATAGTTACATAACATTCAGACGCCTTAACGCAGCTCGTATCTTCTTGTTAAATTTCACATTTGCAGATGGACTATCTGGATTTTGTCAGCAAAATTAAGAATTGAGTGAATGAAAAATGTTATAAAACCAAGTTACTTAAGTGTGTATTTGTCCAAGTAAGCTGTAAGAGTGTTTACATTTGCCTTTGAATTATATGAAACTGGGCAAGACTGCCCCAGTATTCAAATGTTAAAGGTAGTTCCTGTATTCTCCTTTTTACAGAAATTCTATATTTGAGCATAGATACTTTTCCCAGTGGAAGTTTCACCAAGACCTATAAATTTTTGTGAAAAGTTTCAATCCCAATGAACTGACATTTTCTGATTAAAAACTTTCCCCAAACCCCTGATCTATCTCTACGTAGAGCCTCATGGTACTTAAGCAACCACCACCTCGGGCTCTTTACTTTAATTGTATACATTTTCATCAAACCCTGATGTCCCTTGTGGGTTCATGCAATTTCTGAGATGTAGCTATAACATTTACTGTATATTTCTGTTTGTTGATTTCATGTGAAATTATTTCACAGCTTCATATGTTCTTTTCCTTCTTATTCCTCGTGTATTTTGACATTCAGAGAATTACAGTTTAACCAAACCCCTTCAAATCGGAGAAGTTTAGCAGTAGAGGAACTAAAGTCAAAATGTTATACTTGGAGGCTAGTAAGCAGAATCAGGGTAGCGGCTATTCAGACACTCAAGTTAAATAAGGGGCTCATTACTTGCCTCTGTGACAAGTATCCAAATCCCAAATTTCATAACCGTGATTTAAAGGATCAAAGACTAGATTATTCACATATTATTTAAGTTTTGTTTTGCAGTAGCACTTTAAAATCAAGATCAAAATCCTGTTGTGTGATGTTCTCTAAGACGTGTGTCAGCTTACTACTGTCACCCCAAACACCTTCCTAGGAAAGATTTCTCCTGCCCTACAGTTTTTCGCCCTGTGACTGAAAGACTTTCAGGGAGATTGAACACAATCCTGGAAAACTGTTCAAAAAATGATCATCTAGAAGAATGACTGGGGACGCGAAATCGTGCCTCACAAATCTTGCCTGTAGATACTTCAGAATTTATAAACACACTAAACAACATGATGCTGTGCTTTCCTTGCAAAAAAAGACGATATTCAGCTGAAAAGAGCTCTGCTTATTTAGTAACCAAATGGGTGCTGAAAAGTGATGAATGTCTCCATACAGTTACCTTGGGAGGCAAATACCAGAATAGAAGACGAGACATGAGTATGTTTAGAAATGCAGAAGAATTTGTAAGGTTTCTAATTAATTAAGTATATATCTAATTACATTAAGTATATTGTTTGGTTTAATACTATGTGATTATATTTTCCCTTTAGTGAGAGAATATATCCTTCCAAATATTTACTGCAGGTTTTTGATATTCAATCTAAATTTCTTACTCAAATGTCTATTTATCACTCCTGTTACTCATGCTTGAGCATTTTTAGTAATTCCTTCTTCTTAAAAATTAAGAAAATATTTTCATATTCTTAGCTGTGCCCTCAGCTTGCATTAAACTGTGTATGGGTATCCTGAGGTGTTTTCACTGAAGTATTCCAAAATACTAGCAAGAAAACTCAGCTCAAGGACTCAGAGAACTTGAAAGATGACATCAATGAAAATAAATTTAATCATTCATTATTTTTAAATTGCAAATATAGTTTGACTCACATGACTGTACTAGATATTTATAAGGAAAAAGCTGTGAATCTGGATTTTCTGCACTCAAGCACCAAATTTTAGATCTTATTGCCAGACACCCAATGGCATATGTGGTGTCTTGGCCTTAGTAAACATTGGACAAGCACTGATCCAAGGTACAGAAAAGACCTCAGTTTATAGGCAATTCAAAGCAACTCACAACTTTTCTGTCTCAATGTTTCATTAAAATCTGACAGAAAATATTGACGTTTCTGCTTATGCTCTCCATATTAAGAATTTATGTGAGTTTCCCTTTTAAATAAAATAGTGTGCGATGCAGTGTGACAGTGACAGAGAAAAGGGGTAGAGGTGTGTATATATTCTTTGAATGTTTTCCCAAGGCAGTAGCCAGCACTGCGATGCTAAAATGTAAACCCTGATTCAATCTGCTGGGAGAAAGAAAGATCCAATTAATGTTCTGAAGCAGTTGGTCCCTGATATAAGAAACGTAGGATATGGAAGACTTGCTAGCACTATAGTCAAAATCTGCATATGGATAGGTGGTGCTGTTCCAGTTGTCAGTTTGTCACCCAAACTTCATGCATTGCATATTACAATACATACACATACATATGGCTATATTGCATTAGCATCTTAAACCCCGGTCCAGTTGTGCTGGGCAGTGACAAACAAATACTGAATAAACAGTTTCTCTCCCTCTAAGTTAAAAAGAAAACCAAAAGTTTATAGAAGAAATAGATTTGTTGACTTGCCTAGTATCATCTACAAGGTCAGAAATACAGTGAAGATTAAAATTTGTCTACCCAAATTTAATTTTCATCCAATTTATGGTGTAAACAAGACTTAATTTGCATGATGCCTGGATAGAAACTGCTATAAATGGGCATAACAACGTTTGATTATTGTTTTTAATTTAAGGGAAAAAATTTGAATTGAAAGTTAAATTCTTCCAAATTTTATGAGCTGAATGTTGAAAATAGTGTCCTTTGTGCCAGTAGAAACTCTTTATTCAATTTAGAGGAAATTATTAACTTCTATATTTGTTATTCTACTCTTCTTGTTTTTATATCAAGAAACAAAAAATTATTTTCAACAGAGAAAAAACAAGACTACATTTTCACCGGTAAATTAAAAGTGTCCAGAGTTATTCCTTGCCACTGAAGCCAGCTATCACAGATTGGACTCCATCCAGGCTCTTAAGTATAGAATCATAGAATCATAGAATCATAGAATTGTTAAGGTTAGAAAAGACCCTTAAGATCATCAGGTCCAACCGTTAACCTACCACCGCCAAGTCTGCCACTAAACCATGTCCTCAAGCACCACATCTACACAGATTTTAAATACCTCCAGGGATGGGGACTCAACCACTTCCCTGGGCAGCCTGTGCCAGTGCCTGACTACTCTTTCAGTGAAGAAGTTTTTCCTAATATCCAACCTAAACTTTCCCTGGCACAGCTTGAGGCCATTTCCTCTTGTCCTATCACTTGTTACTGGGGAGAAGAGACCGACCCCCACCTCTCTACAACCTCCTTTCAGGTAGTTGTAGAGGGCAATAAGGTCTCCCCTCAGCCTCCTCTTCTCCAAACTAAACAACCCCAGCTCCCTCAGCTGCTCCTCATAAGACTTATTCTCTAGACCCTTCACCAACCTTGTTGCCCTTCTTTGGACACACTCCAGCACCTCCATGTCCTTCTTGAAGTGAGGGGCCCAAAACTGAACACAGTACTCGAGGTGCAGCCTCACCAGTGCCAAGTACAGGGGCACTATCACCTCTCTGGTCCTGCTGGCCACACTATTCCTGAGACAAGCCAAGATGCTATTGGCCCTCTTGGCCACCTGGGCACACTGCTGGCTCATGTTTAGGCGGCTGTCAACCATCACCTCCAGGTCCTTTTCAGCCAGGCTGCTTTCCAGCCACTCCTCCCCAAGCCTGTAGCGTTGCCTGGGGTTGTTGTGACCCAAGTGCAGGACCCGGCACTTGGCCTTGTTGAACCTCATACAGTTGGCCCCAGCCCAACAATCCAGCCTGTCCAGGTCCCTTTGCAGGGCCTTCCTACCCTCCAGCAGATCAACACTTCCACCCAACTTGGTGTCATCTGCAAACTTACTGAGGGTGCACTCAATCCCCTCATCCAGATCATCGATAAACGTATTAAACAGGACCGGTCCCAACACTGAGCCTTGGGGAACACCACTTGTGACCGGTCGCCAATTGGATTTGGCTCCATTCACCACCACTCTCTGGGCTCAGCCATACAGCCAGTTTTTAACCCAGCGCAGAGTGCACTTGTCCAAGCCGTGAGCAGCCAGCTTCTGCAGGAGAATGCTGTGGGAAACGGTGTCAAAGGCCTTACTGAAGTCCAAGTAGACAACATCCACAGCCTTCCCCTCATCCACTAAGCGGGTCACCTTGTCATAGAAGGAGATCAGGTTAGTGAAGCAGGACCTGCCTTTCATAAACCCATGCTGGCTGAGCCTGATCCCCCGGTTGTCCTGCACATGCCGCATAATGGCACTCAGGATGATCTGCTCCATGACCTTCCCTGGCACCGAGGTCAGGCTGACAGGCCTGTAGTTCCCCGGATCCTCCTTCTGACCCTTCTTGTAGATGGGTGTCACATTAGCTAACTTCCAGTCATCTGGGACCTCCCTGGCTGACCAGGACTGCTGGTAAATGATGGAGAGTGGCTTGGCAAGCTCCTCCGCCAGTTCCCTCAGTATCCTCGGGTGGATCCCGTCTGGCCCCATAGACTTGTGGGCATCCAGGTGGAGGAGCAAGTCGGTGACTGCCACCTCTTCGACAACTGGGACTTCATTCTGTGTCCTATCTCCATCTCCCAGCTCAGGGGCCTGAAAACCTTGAGGATAACCAGTCCAACTATTAAAGACTGAGGCAAAGAAGGCATTAACTATCTCAGCCTTCTCCTCATCCTTCGTGGCCAAGTTTCCCTCCGCATCCAACAAAAGAGGGAGATTCTCCTTAGCCCTCCTTTTATCACTGATATATTTGTAGAAGTACTTTTAGCCTCTAAAATCAGAGTAACCACGTGCAAACTACCTGGTGACAAAGAGCCCTGGTATGTGCCAGCTACCAAACTGTCCTGCTTGAGAGTGCAAAAACATGAGCAAAATCACATCTTAACAGTTTAACAGGTAATAGAGTTCCAGTGATCAGGGACATTCCTTGGTCCTTTTGAATTAACAAATGAGTGCTGTCAGAATTTCCCAAAGAATTAAAAAACTCACATACTTTTCAGTTTTGAAAGTCAAGAAAATTGGTTAATATATCAAAACTACTAATAGCTGTCATTAAAAAATCGATACTAATAACACAGCATTATAAAGTAAAATTTGTCCAAAAGTCTTCAGCACCTCTACCAAAGAGACAGAAGACAGACACAGAGCACACAATTTCTCCAAAAATCCCACAACAAGTCTGTGACAGAGCTAAAATTTCAAATCCAGTCTCCTGGATTCTGTTCCAATGGTTTCATGACAAATCTTCCACCGGAGGAAAAATGGGTAAAGAAAACACTGAAGCACACAGATTGGCCTGGCATCTTTCACTATTGAAATAGTTGAAGCATTTTGTTTTGTAGTGTGAAGCAGGCGTGGGCAATAGGCCTAGATTTTCAAAAACTGTGAAAGCAGGAGTCTTTATTTATTTTGTATTAGGGAAATGCATGACTTTGCAATCAGGACAGCTTGTGGTACCGTGCTGAAATGTAATCAGTTTTCAATGTGCAGAGAGTCCCAGAATAACTTTCTAACAGCAGCATTAGAAAAAAGACACTCCTTTTTCCCTAGGCTGTTTGTACCTCTAACATATAATTTTGCCATTAGTGAAGTGTGATGAAAATTAAGTCACTTGTACAGCCCAATATGCTCAGTCAATCAACCATTAACTTTTTTTTTTCTTTGTTACTAACTCAGGGCTTTACTCAGCAATATATTAGCTGTAGAATTCAAGCTGCTAAAAGCTTTTCAAGAGTCTTTAGCATTGCAACCATGCTGCCTTCACCAGAGCTCTAATCTATAAACCTGAGGAGAGAGGAAGGTCATGCTAAGAAAGATTTCAGAGCCATAACCCAAGATCATGACTTGAAACATGTCTTCTACCACTGTGTGGATGGTTGACATTATGGGCAGGCAGTTTTCTAGCTAATAGTGAAATCACAAGCACTTAAGGAAGCATACAGAAGAGGACCTACCAGCCTCTTATTTTAATTCTATCCATTAATATTTGCAGTTTCTCTACTTCAGTAGCACAGCTGGGTGATGGAGTTCAGAGGTGGGTTTGTGCAGAGACTGCTAATAGGAATGGATGCATCAGGACAATCCACTGGGTCGTCCTGGCCCAGTAGACTACAACAGCAGTCAAAATCAAATAACTAGGGAGGAATACAGAAAGCCAACAGCAATACTTTCATAATACAGTCCCTCAGCCATGTTGTAGGCATCATTTATAGGATACTATCCAACAACCTCCTCCCTTTTTCATCCAGGCTACTTATATTTAATTATGGGCTTGGGAACCCCTTCTATGGATTCCCCACACACACACCCCTCTTCTCTTCAAAGCCCTGTGACATCAGAAGAATGACTGTCTGGGCTTTTTCAATCAGATATCTCAAGCTAAGCAAGCTGATATACCATCCTTTGAGCTCTAGGCAGTTCTTCATGACTGTTATTCCTATCTACTGGAAGAAAATAGAATATACTGTAAGCAGTTGGTGATGGAAATTTCCCAGATTACACCCAAATTTCTTTGGAAAAGTGTGGAACAAAGAATGTAGCATATGATGCATGGGAAGGGACTCGCAGAGAGCAGACCATGGGTTTCTTTCCCTAGACCAGCTATCATATTTCACTGGTGAACAATTCTGGTCTCCTGAGACTCTAGAAGAGAAGCAGAGTACCAGGCCAAAAGAAAAGGAAAGCAAAGCTGACATAGTTTGCTTGCTTGCTTACCTGTGAAGCTGAGATCAAGGAGAGAAGTCAGACACTCCACTTCTGAAAATCCAGAGCCACAATATAACTTCTCCTGTGCTTGCTGCTCATGTTGCTAGAGGCACTGGGTACCGTTGTACCGTCCCAGTGAGTGTGACCTCCTGGTGGATTAGGAAGATCACAGCACACAATATAGAGAACAATTCTGCTGCTCATTGCATTACTAAGGGAATAGCAAGGCAAATGGCTGTAGTTTCCTTACTATAAAAACTGAATACATTGACATTTTTTCTAGGCTGAAATCTTGAAAGCTGAAATCAAAATGTAGTCAGACTCTCAGGATCTCCCCAGTCAGACATGACAAAGTGCAATAACGATCCCGGTGTATCTTCTAATACACTGGTTATTCACTGTACTTCCACCTCTCTTCTATCTAGAGAGTTTCCTGCCCATGCCCAGTAGAAGGATGCTTGTTCTGGGTACCTCTTGACAACCTGGCACAAAATATGCCTTTCTGGCACAACAGCAATCTGCTCTGTCCCCAGCCCTTGCAGACACAGCACTCCACACTCCCTGAAATGTTCTTTTCGATGTTAGTCTGCAGTCCAGCCTGTCTGCAAATGTCAGCACCTGTCTCATAGCAAAACTGTGCCATCCTTATCGCTGCTGCCTGATGCTGCTCTGAATGATCGTTTCTGCTCCAACACATTACTCACTCCATCATGGGAGGGGAGGGACTGGGGGAAATATTTTCAAATGGGCAGGAGGGGACAGGAGCACCAGGGGGTTGCAATGCCCTGGGGACACTGCCCAGATGTTGCATGAGCTGCCATGCCAGGCTCATTTTACGTCCTCAAGATGTCTTATCACACTCGTCATTATGCCCCGTTCATCTTTCTTCCATTTACACCACAACCATTTCTGTTCAAGTCACAGTGAAACTGGCCCTTCCTTGCTTCACAGCATCTCTTGTCAGTGATTACTTATAGCTTACTCATTCCTTTAGAGCTAAAATTGGATTTGTGCAGCTCTTGGGAGCTGTGTCTTTGTACATTTAACAGAAAACATTGCAGAAACTGCCCAACAGCAACAATAATAGGAAGTAATTCATTATGAGAGTTGATTAAAAAATGATGAATTTAAAAATCTTAAACAAAATTTTCCAGCTATCTTCCCCATTATTTCCCTATAGAGAGGAAAATTAGTGTCTTTAGCCAGATTTCTCTTCTGCTATGCTGTTCTACTGACTGGAACAAAATTATTTACATATTTTAGAATAGTGTAATGCCTTGCTTCTTAAAACACAAGGATACCTCACATGGCCTATTTCCAAATACAGTAAAGATAAGCATTTCTTGCATCGTATATATTTTTAGGTTAATCAATCACAAACTTTGAGTTGAATCACCTTACTTGAAAGAGACCCTTTAAAGACTGCTAAAAGCCATGTTTTGTTCTCTTCTGCATTGCCAGGATTTGGCTAAAAAGCTTTGCAGGGTAAACTGGCAAAAGAAGTATTTCTTGACACAGCCAGCTTATGGGACACAGTGCAGCAAAGGTGCCAGTGAGACCAATGGGCTCAGATTTTTCAACAGGAACTAGTTATTTCATCTAATTACTGAAAATTTTGGGGCATTCTTTTCAGAGGACAAATGTCTAACTCAGTTATTGGGCTTGTGCACAAACAACAGTATATGTAATTTATAATAACAGATATTTAAAGAGTTTTGGAAACAAGCAAACATTAGGAAAAAAGCCAAAATCTAATTAATGGGTTTTGCAAAAAGACTTTTCCTATGGATAGTTTTTTCTTCCTCAACAATTTTCTGCCAATGGTTTCTTAGCTCCTAGGAAAAAAAGAATTGCGATTGATCAGTGCTTCAGATTTGACACAGGGCAAGATGAGGACTATTCAGTTGTGAGAATAAAAAAAAAAAAAAAAAGAAATTTGATAGATGTTATTCCCACTTATATCTCCTGACTCTAAATGTAGTGAGCTGTCTTGATTGGGAACTGCTCGTAATTCTTTTTCATAAAAATAAGCAACTCATAGAAAATTCTTTTTCTACCAAAATGAAAATTTTCAGTGACATTTATTTGTTTGATCATACCTCTTTTTAAATTGAAAACTCAAAAGCCATTGGAATGTTCACGAAGTTTCATTGCAATAGTGAAACAAAATCACATTCTCTCACTTCATACAAAAGTTTTTCCCTGCCTGCTTAAGTAAATTCAATTTTGTTTAAAAATATTCAAAATTTTCATTTCACATCTTGAACTATGCAAAATATCTTCATTTTACTTGAAATGTTTCATACCTTCCAGTCATTCCCATCATCACATTGTCTGCATGGTGGCAATCAAGAAGGTGAATCAAAACAAGATACAGCGGAAATTTTCTACACAGTGCTTGTATTCACTCCTGCTCCAGTTGTGACTATGGTACTTTTGAATAAGAATTTCCACACAAGGGTTTGGTGAAGTTTGACTAATTGACTTTTAGAGTGCATTCAGTTCAAGTTTCCTGGGTTCACTCCCAGGGATAAGCTCTATTTCTGTATCCTTCACTTTCCAGCCCAACTTGCTTTGTAATGTCATACGTTATTAAATAGCCAGTATAAAGCCTTCTTAAAATCACAGTGAATAACCCTAATAGTAGAGATATCCAGTAAATATAGTGATTACTGTTAAGTTTCTAACTTGTGGGGGAATTGTGATGCTTAATTAGTTAATGTTTCTAAATTTTGGATGAAAGAAGTTAATACGTTCAAAATATTATTATTCCTATCTTTTCCAAAATATATTATTCCTATTAATTTCAAAGAGAAATTAGCATAGTTATAGTGCTCACATTTAAGGTATATTTCTGTTTTCTTTTTTTATTTTTCAGTAAATGACAAAGCCACTGATATTGCAATCAGAGCTATTCATACACCAGCAAACCCAGACACACATAAAGTGGAAAGACAAGAGTGAAAGAATCATTTCAGTTCCCAGCTTTCAAGGACATTATAAACAGAGCAAATAGTATATAAAACCAGGAAAAACATGTATTTGCCTTTCCCTTTGCAGTACACAGTTAAAATTGACTTACACACTTCACCCATTGTCCAGCTGAGCCATACATAGAACTTTTCCCCTTTTTCAATAACAACCTCTTCTGCTTGAAAATACTGATTACTGAGGAATGGAGTATCACTAAGCAGTTACCCTTTGTTTACTCAATTGCTGTTTGTTTTTCTTTTCTTTTTTTTCCCCTGAGAAAGATAGCATGCAAAACCATCACAGGGTAGCTGCTGCAGCAGAAACAAGTAAAAAAGGTCACTCTTCTCTCTGTAGACAGTCCTTCTCCATGAAGAAAAAAAGTGCACCAAGCAGTGGGGCAGCTGCTAAGACACTTCAGGAAAGAAGTGGCACCCTGTAGGTTACCATTGTATATCAGTAAGAATGATTTTCTTGATATCACCTTCCTATGCAGGATGTTAAGTTCCACACAAGAATTAAATTCACCTACAGGGAGTACAATAGGAGCCCTACTGCCATGACGGAGGAGCCTGGGGATGAAGAGAGCTTTACTGGGATCAAGAACAAATATAGTCCAAATTCAGATCACAGTTTTTACTGGACTATATGAACAAACTTGTCTGATGTTGCTGGAGTGAATCATAGAATTATAGAATGTCCTGAGTTGGAAGGGACACGCAAGGATCATCTAGTCCAGCTCCTGTCCCTGCATAGGACAGCCCCAAAGTTCACACGATATGTCTGAGGGCATTGTTCAAATGCTTCTTAAATGTTGTCAGGTTTGGCACGATGACTACCTTCCTGGGGAGCCTGTTCCAGTGCTCCACCACCCTCTGGTGAAGAACCTTTTCCTAATATCCAACCTAAACCTCTCCTGGCAGATCTTCCTGCCGAATTCCAGTTTCTAACATGGTACAAGGAAATCAGAACCAGGCATTCACAGTGAAATGAGATTCCTAGTACTACAGATATCAGAAGAGATTTCCAAAATGATAATCTGTTTGTGATTTCACTGTGAAGAAATTAATAAGAAATTAGTATAGAGCAGTTCAATTTAAAAAAAATATGGCAACTGAAACATTTTACTTGAACCTGACTGCAAAAGAACCAAAATGCTTTTTGCTGTTTGAGAGACTGAATTATATCTTTATATTACAAAGATTATAAGCTCCTTATTAGAACTAAAAAAACCCCAACATAAAAACAAGAAAGCATTTGAAATTAAATTTATTATTCTGATGTCACTGTTACATATGAAATCAGTTGGTTAACACAACTGATGTTAGGTTGAAAGGATAGCATCCAATTATTGAAACAACATTTTGATGCCCTAACATTATCAGAATTGACCTGCGAAATACAGAGATTGCTAAATATATCAGTTTGTAATCAGAGATTTCCTTCAATTTGGAAGTGACTAGAGGAGGCAATTTTTCTGCTGAAAGAGAAAATGCAGATTTAAGTCAAACAAAGCTTTTGATAAATATGTCTTGACTTGACTGAATTATTTTGACTGATGCATAAAATAACTCCAATTTAATTTAAGGGAAACTTTCTTTTTTCTTTTGAGATTATATTGCACTTTAAAATCTAACTATATTGAGAAATATTTTCATGACACCAGATAAGAAACGTACCTTGTATTAAACTAAGCATTCTCTTTGCCCCAAACTATATTTAAACACATTTTTTAAATTATTAGCAGACTAAAAATCAGTTTATTTTTCCACAGCTGTAAATGAGTTGAGCAGATCCCTTATCATAAGTGCCAGTATTAGTTATTCAATGTGCCCAAGAGAGCTCTACAACTTCAGTATCACTTCTGCAAAACAGATCTGAAAAAAAGAACCAAGTGTTCAACTTTCTGTGATGAATTAGCATCAGAGCAAAGCCCAGAGGCCCATAATAAGGAGATGGTAGAACATGAAGCCACCTCCCTGCTATGCCACTGCAATTAGTGTGGCACTCCTCTGCTCAGCAATACACCCAGCTCACCCTGTCTTGGATTTCATGGTACACAGGTAGCTTTCACTGTATTACATTGCTTTGCCTTTTAAAGTTTTTCCTTTCAAGGTTGTCAAATCATTTCTAGATGCTCCTCAGACAGCCAGAATAATATCACCCCTCTGTGTATTGGTACCAAACAGGTCAAGAGCAACTGTCAGACTACCCAGACTTAAGACCAGATGTCAGACTTACATGCTGTTTAAATTCAGAGTAACACTACTCACTTCAGTGCATCACTCCAGTTTCATTTTGGTGTGGAATTATATTATCTCATTTTCATCCTGTGCTAAACTATCATCCATAGGACTTTTAAAGCTTGAATTTTTTTACAATGGAAACAAATTCTTTTCTGTTGTTTACCAAAAAAAAAAAAAAAGGAAATGAAAGAAATGAAATATTAAGAGACAACTTATAGATCCAGATTATTTGGTTATATCTTTCTAGCTGCATGAATTCATCTGAGAAAACAAATACATGTAACGATGCCACTTCAAATTTTGATTCAGAAGGGATATTTTGTTGTTCAGATGAGTCACTATGTCACATTGCATTACCAAGTGGCACAACCCCATGTTCCTAATTCACAAAAGTCTGTCTCCTTGTTCAAAACCAAAAGTGGCATAAACCCATTTATAATTTAAGTAAGTTGCTGGCAGTTCCTAAAATGGCTTTCCTGGAGAATAATGAGATAGACCAGTGGGGTAAGAAACATGATAAGTGACTGCACAATATAAGGCATAATGAATAGTTGTTCTGTCCCTGGCAGGAGACTATGGTACCAGAGAACCCTGTCATGCAATGTCTTTTATGGCAAGCAATAAATTAAAAGAGATCTTTATTGTGAAAGCTTCTGTCACTACAAGGAGGAAGAACAGTATAATGCCACTTTTCTTTCCAGGACTGCAAATCAAGGCCAAAATCTCTCCTAATGTAAATGATGTCAATCCATTCATTTCAGCTGAGTTTTACCCACATTTATCAGCAGAAAAAGTCATAAGCTGCTTCTGTTTTAATTTAATTGAAGTATCGATTCTTCAAAATTTTTGCGTTAAATAGCGTTTTAGTTACCAGTGTCTCCCTGTAAAAGACAATCTGGCACAAAAAGCTGATTCTGTGTATAAGTCAATGGGAGTAGACAGGAGGGTAGGCATTAGGGAGATGAAAAAAATGCTATTTGAATTTATAAGGCCAGAGAAGTATCTATCTTCTAGTGTAATTGCCTCAGATGATCAGCTGAAATTACAACGATCAATTACAGCCAACACAAAGAGAAATCTAGCAACAGCTCCAAAATAAAACTTATTTTACTAATCTTTCTCTTTCACCACTCATAACTTAAGGGGAATCAAAGACCTAAGTTAGGCTTAACTTAGGCGGAAATAGCAGCAAGTTCCCAATGCATCTTCTTCAGAATTCTAGAGGTGCTCATCAGGACAGCCAAATTTTTAGTCACTTTTACAGAGGTGTGACCGACATTGTGCAATGACTAACAGTGCTTGAGGGCTGCCCACACACCACACAGCCTGGAACAATGCTTGAGGAAAATATGCTCCAAGCACAGTTTATGTGTTTTTTCCATACATTTTGTCTGAATCACTTTCTTTCCTGTCAAATTGCTTTCGTTCAAAAGCATATTCATACACATATATATTTATGGGCACACACACGTATGTATGTACTTGTATGTATATTCAGGAGGAGAGGGGAACTGACCAAAGATTCAATCCAATCAGGACTGAATTCCCTTGCATAGTCTGTTCTTGTCATTTTGCCCTATTTCAGGCACGATTACTACCTCTCAGGTTTATTCCTTTCAGCCCAAACTGTGCCCCAGACTGTGTTTGTGTTTAGTACCTTACACTCTGCTACTGCCCTGGCCAGTCATATAAACTGCAGAGCCCTGTCACCACCGATGCTCATCGTTCTTTAACTCAACACCAAGGACAGCTGTATCCGTGGCTCACCTGTACTGAATAAAAAATATTGGAAAAACAGGCCCTAGAGGATGTTGTGAATTTTCTTAGCATCTTGAAAAATTGTATTTATAAGGTGGGAGGAATGTGAACAAGTACGGGCAACAGAGCATTGCTTGTGAAATCATTAGGTACATGTGCATGGAAGCATGCAGATAGGAGCGTGTTTCTGCTGCGCTGAACTGACCGGGCATGGGTCAGTGCTACTCTGGAAACTGTGCAAGTATCTTAGCAAGGTGTGCACCAGAACTAAGGTATCTTGCCTTTCAGCAGTGCTAAAGACCGGCGAGGACTGGAATTGGCTTGTACTTAGCCAATTCAGATCACAGCATTGTAAACATGTATCTGAACACACACCCCTCCCCCCCCCTAAGTAGACATATCTACACATGCTCTCTGCAAGGGTTAAAAATTAAATTGGCAGAGGGTCCTTGAGCTGAGAGCATATTGATATTGAAATAAAGTAGATCAAATCCTTGTGACCAACACTTCAATTTAGAAGTACTTCTTTCTAGCCACAAACACACTTCTACTAGAAGAATTTTCTATCAAGTGAAAAAACCTCAGGTAGTATTTCCTCAAGGACAAATATTCTCGTAATAGCACTTACTTGGACAGAGGAAACTGGAATTATTAATTTATTCTCCCACAGTGAAATTCCATTGAACACTATGAACTCCTTCTGCCTTCAATAGGAACTACCCACACCCATACACTTCCTGTGAGCCAGACTATGATTTATAGTTTCATATCACTAATCAGATATTTCCCTCTTGTATTCATTTAATTATACCATATTAATAAACCTTGACTTTTAGACAGAAGCTCTATGAGGTGTATTCTCAACCTGATACACATATAACTCCCCATAGCATCATCAGTAGTTAGGCACATGTGGAGAACTGATTATAGCCTTAGGCTTTTAGCCACTGCTAGCTTAGTCTTAGATTTTTCTTCTGGTGATTTCTCAAGCACCAACACACATACTGCAGTTCCTCTTTTTGCTGAAAACCTTCCTAGGAACAGTATTAAAAAGATCAATTTATGCAAAATAGAATTTTAATCTAGAAAATGCAGATTTGAGGCACTGCATGATGAAAGAAATAACCTCAACGTACAGCCAAAGAGGTTACAAAAGCAGGTCACAGAGATCTGGTTTCCTAGGGAGCTTCTGTACATTAGAAAAATGTAAGCAGTTACTGGCAGCTCCAAACTGCACACATTAAATATGTCTACAAAGGATTTTGACAGGTCTCTACAAATCTAAGACTTTCTGTCCCTACAGAACATTTCCAGTTTTATGGCAAGACAGGTAAGAAGCAGAATAGTTTCCGTGCAACTGAATGAACACTCCTTCGGACAAATATTCATTTATGCTAAGGTCACTTGCAAATCTCTGGATAGTCTAAAAATATTTTCATTTCATTTACTACCCTTTCACTGTTTTTTTCTATAATGATTGGATATTATGCTCCAGCATGATTATATTGGTGATACATTTGAGATTCTGCTGCAGAATTCAAGGTTAGATCAGAAATACTCAGCTAACCAAGCTGAAGATCAGGTATGGGTTAGCTGGTTTTTTTCGCACCTGTGTAGTTTTTGTTCCTTCAGAAACACCTCAAGACAGAGTCCTAAAATACTCCCATAGTATCTGTGTTTAAGAAAGGTGTCCAGAATAACAAACACCTAAAGAATCTAAACATTTACATTAAGTGACAGATGAGTTTTATTTTCAGAGACTAGTTTCAATCTCAATCTCTTCCAAACATAAAAGACAACAAAGAAGACAACTGGAGAGACAGTGAAAGGCATTTACCTCCTGGTGTGCTTTGACTCGGTTCTGCCACAGTGAAACGGTACACTGGAAACCCTCCTGTAGTCCGTGCGCTGGACCCTTGCTGATGATTAGGGAATTTAATGCAAAGACAGACAGGGACTACCTGGATGGTGGCAAGGCCCTACTCAGAATAATCATCTTTAGAAACACCCAATTTTAGTATCCAGCATTGCTGGATTCTCTATGAATTCGTACGCAGCTTCTTTGGAAGGAACATAGAAAATGAAGAGTGGTGAATGCTACTTTTCTCTGAAAGCCTTGTAAGTACACAGTGTCAAAGCACCTGACCTTCTCTCTTCTCATGCTCAGCATGCACCTAAGTCTGGAAACAGAGGTTTGAAGAAGTTGTTTCTGAGGAAAAAGAAAAGAAAAAAAAAAAGAAAAAATATACCGGTGTGTGAAAATCTGCCTCTAGGACAAATTTGATGAAATGAGCTGCCTTCCACGATGAAAACTGAGAAATCCTGTTTGCATATTTCGTCTTGATTATGTTCAGAACCAAAGAGAATATAAGCAACTGGATCCTAAAGATGACCCAATATGGCAGTCTAATACCTACATATCTGAATTTACAGCTAAGCCCATCCCCTAAGGGTATCTCAGAAGCTAAGCTTTTCCTTTTTTGCTGAGGGAGATAAAGGTTCAGTGTCTCCTTCTGCAACTTCAGGTATGCCTTTCTACCATCCCAGCCAGCCATCATCTCAGAGGATTTTGGCTTCTACCCAGACATTCCAATCAGAGTAAGAGAATATCTGAAATATTAAAAGCTTTCATGACTCAGGAAAGCCACTTCCCACATCACTTCCCTCCCAGCAGTTTGCAGGAAGAAAATATTCACAACTAAAGACATTATATCAACTGAAGGCCCGAAATGTCTAACTAACTCAACTTTTTGCTTCTGCATCGGTTAGAGAGCTACTCCATGCATGCATATAGAAATACGGATGTCAAAAATAAAGCAGGTCCAGAATTCCCTGATTGCCAGCCCTCGGACAATGGTACCCGTGTCTTTCTGTAGGTTTAGCCAGTGGATTTTCCCTTCTTCACTGGCCTTACAGAACTCTGCACCAAGTGTATCTATCTAAGCACTAAAAAGGGAGGAGTACATTTTACCTATATTCAAGTGTCTCTGTTTTAACTAGCAGCCACCAGAAAAAGTGCATAGTTAATTTGCCATGTTCCTGAACTCAACATTCAAACATGGTCACTGTTTCTAGGAGACAGAGATCAAGAGTTTGGCATATTTTTAAAAGGGCGAAGTCAAATTGGCAGTGTTTTCCTTTTTTTTTTTTTTTTTAAAGACTTACAATAACTTTTGATTTAATTTGATTCTGTTACTTTCTTATCCAGGCCTTCATAAACCAAGAGACATTTGATAATAAGCTGGAAAAATATTATATAGGTGAGCTAGACCACCTTAGAATTTAAAACAAGGTTACTTTGAAAATATTAACTACTAGATCTGTTTATGTTTCAGCTTTTGCTTTTTTTCATACATCTTTCCTATTACTTGAGAGATTTGCTCTTTAAATAACACACTAATGAAGATGTCCTAAGATGTTCAAGTTAATGTTAATTACCTTGTGTGATTAAAAAGGAAAAAAAATTTAAACGTTCAGTACAACAAAATGTGGAGATGTCTTCTTCTGTAACATTTACTTGATTTTGAGATTAGCCATAAAATGCCAGTGTCTTGCACAAGAACATCTCCCTCTGACCCATGGATGCTGAAATATCAAGTGGTACTTCCACGTTAGTAAATCAATATACCTATTAGAAAAATGGCATTTTCTCAAATGCAACAGTGCGTTCAAGTACATGATAGTTCTAGAAATGGAAAGCATCAAATATTTATCTATAACCAGCTCAAGCCAGACATTGCTTTTCCCAAATAATAAGTGATGGGAGAAGAGGAAATAGCCTCAAGTTGTGCCAGGGGAGGTTTAGGTTGGATACTAGGAAAAATTTCTTCACTGAAAGGGTTATCAAGCACTGGACCAGGCTGCCCAGGGAAGTGGTTGAGTCCCCATCCCTGGAGGTATTTAAAAGATGTGTAGCTGTGGTGCTTAGGGACATGGTTTAGTGGTGGACATGGCCATGTTATGTTTACGGCTGGGCTTGATGATCTTAAAGGTCTTTTCCAACCTAAATGATTCTATGATTCATTTGGTATCGCTCCATGTAACTCCTTTACAGTCAGCATAACCTGGTCCCATTTTATGTCAAGTGAGAGTCTGGATGTAAGATAGAACAGTGATAACATTTTAAGCACTAAATTCTGAATCTAGGCCTTTGTATTCTTTTAAATTTTTTGGTTATCAAGCAACATGTTATACCCTGTATCTAGTTTTTTTTAATTTACTTAAGTTGGGAAGGGTAACATGGTGAAAATATTTACAAGGTTAGTAAGTGAACAGCCCTTCACTGTTTTGGGTGTCTGGGTATTATCTCTTAAAAAATACAGTAATAAACAGTCTCTTCAGTTACTCAGATCAAATAAAGTAATTCATCCATGGCATGATTTTATGAGTCTAGCTACATGGAGTTATGTATATAAAATAAGAGCTAACAGATTTGCATCATATAGTCTTCAGCAACAGTCTAGTTTACAAAATGTATAGTATGTACAAAATTACACTACAAAATGTATAGTATGCAGTACATATACTATTTATACTCACATGCAGGCACATCAGATGGACACAATCAGAGATTAATTTTTTGAAAGTGACAAAAAATGATTTTCAGAAAGTGCTGATAAGACACTTGCAGAAATTCAGGAATCTTAGAGGGATTGTCCACAAAATGAGACATTTGAAAATCATGGCAAGATATTTTGAAAATCATAACTAAATGAAAAGGTCATGTTGTTTTTATTTTTATGCAGTGTTCTTTGCAGCGACACCAAGACACTTGGACTTTTTCTCAGAGCAGGACTTTGCAGCTAGTAGATCAGTGCCATACTGCATGTCACTTTTTGCCATTTGATTATAACTGAAGGCAAGGAAAACATCAATACATGCAACTTCTGAGATACAGATGCAATTCAATAATTCACACTGGTGTAATTGTACATTGCGGTTGACTGCTGCTTTATAGAATCTTAGAGGACTTTGCTGGAAACTCTGTAATAAAATTATCATTGCTTTAAAACAATATTCAACCTGTTCTCCTGGAAAAAAAAAATCTTCCTCTGTTAAGAAAACATGTAGGGTTTGCTTATCTTTTATCAGGTATTCCATGTATTTGAGTTTATCTGCTTGTTTTGTACTTAAACTGCCCATTTCTAATCAAGCAAGTGTTCAGTGCTTTTTAGGTGCCTGGTCCCTTTTGTTTCCTCTGCAATGTCTGTCATTGCCCATGACAGATCTTTTTCTTAGACTGCTAAGCAATGCAGAAGGATAATCTAGAGCAGCATTGCTCTCCCTGGGTAATTTAGATGAGATCCATATTCATTAACATTGGCAATTCACCACACAAGGGGACAGTGCTTTAAAAAACCTCTAAAAGACAGACCGGCAGAGAAGTAGGAAATGTTACCCACATAGATAAGACACACTGCATTAGTTTTCCACACCCTCTTTGGACAACCCATGTTGGTGTTTAATCACCCACATTGCAACTTTTTCCTTCTGTCCATTTGGAATGTCTTTTGTTGTAATTTGTAACCATTGCCTCTTCTCATTTTGCTGTAAGCCTCCTTGATCCTGTTTGCTGAATTCTTTGTTCCTCCAGGCAGCCACAGCTTCTGCCTGGCCCACTTCCAATCTGGGCTCACTCCCAACATTTTTCCTTCTTCTCCTGCTGTCAGCTTGAGTTTCTGATTGAAATCACATGGTTACAATTACTTCCTTCATCTTTACCTTCACCAGTGTTGTGTAATAGATTCTTTCTTCATAACATCTCTATGATATGGCTTTCCCTATCCATGTAAAAACATTCAGTGAGGCTGTGATCATGCTGTATTTTTATACTGCAACACCCTTTGGTACAAAACAGTATATTCCTGTGAAGAGCTTCATGAACTTTTCTTCGGAATGAGGTGGGCTTGTTTGTTTTTTTTTTAAAGTACATAAATTTATGGAAAAAACACAAAATGCCCTAATTTATCTGTCTCTACCCAATTCTTTTCCATTTTCCTCAGTTTCTTGTGCCCTATAGCACCCAACTACATGAATCCAAAACATGTCAAAGTAAATTTAAAAGTTTGGAAAAATGTCAGTGTAACTGGATTTTCTATATCGAGTATTATGTGCATAAGTGTAGAGCAGTCTGCTCAACTGTATTTTTTCTTTAATTAATGATATTGGGGGAAAAATTTATATTTATCTAGGAATATTAATTTTTTTTGTGAAAACATTAAAACAAAGAAAGAAATAGAAACAATTTGAATTAAATGTTTCATTCTGAAATATCTAAGTTTGCGTTTGAGCATATGGCGGCTTTTCGTTGTTTCATTGCAATGAAATTTTAAAAACTTAGAATAGATACTAGCATTCATTTTTGTGATATAAAACAATCGGAAAGAACAAGAAGGTTTCTCCTAAATACTTAAATCTGTCTCTATTTCTCACAGGTGGAAAGACTTTGATTGAAAAATATAATTTGTCTTTATTGATAAATCTTGAAAAAAATATGTATGTTCAAATAGGGCTATAGTCTTGTCTATTTCTTTTGTGAAAGAAGTAACAGATGCAGTAGACAATGCACAGTTACTTTTCAACAAAAACTAAGTCATTATATATTAATCGTTAAGTCTGCAACAGTCTTAACTCAGTTACTCTAATGGCTTCACTAGAGCTAAGCTGAGCTATGGGATTCAAAAGAGCTGAGTTCTGATATATATTTTAAAGTTATTTATACCTTGTTTTAAGTCCTAGATTTGGCTGTTTCTCATGGGCTTAAGGAATACTTGATCTGTTAGGTTGGTTTTTTTTTTTCTTTTTCTCTTTTACTTCTTGCTCCTGATACATAATTAAAATGATAACATAGCCATGGTGAGATGACAGTAATAAGCCTTTAGAACAACAGAGGCATTACATGATACTAATACATTCATAAATCAGAGACCAGATACAAAAAAACAAATTACGCGAATGTACCTAATCTTTTTTTACTAATGGCTTTCCAAGCTGAATTTAATTAAAACAATGAAGGTTTCAACACATGGAAAGAAAAGGAAATAAACACCATGAAATTGTAAGGCCAAAAGACAATTATTCATGATGACATCTTACCAACCCTCAAGATGAAGAACATGATCACAAAAGTGAACATCCTCAAGAAATTCAGCTAGTGTTCAGCTTGATTAGATGCAGGTTTGTCCCATTTTCTCCTGCTACCTGACAATTGATATAGCTGGGGTATTGCTACTCCCTGGGGACTTTTGGAAGATCACCATCCACTTTGTTTTGAGCCTGGCATTCCCTTTCTGATGGGTTAATTATTTCAAAGCAGTCTTTCACTATCCTACCTTAAGAAATGCTGCATCAAAACTTTTTTTTTTTCAATTTAAAATACAGTTTCTACATCACTGAATTATTTGAAAGTTTCTTTTTTTCACCCTGAAGTGTTTCACACTACCATCAGAAAAACAGAAACACAGTATGCAGTTTCAGGTTGTCTTGACCTCAACTTTCTTGTTTCTCTGAACTAAATTTCTTTGAACTGACCTGAAGTGTTTTTTTAATGGAGTTTAATATTAAACTACATTTCTCTGGTTTTGGACCACCAAAATTATTTAAAACTACCATATGAGAAAAATGTTGACAACAAAAAATTTGGATTTGAAATTGAAAATACCTTTATCTCGGAAAAATTGAAGAATTATTTCTTTTTACCCTAAAATCCCCTTAGAGATTGGTAAGCATATTTTGTATATCTGAACAATATTTGCTCAGTGAGATGTTCTTCAAAAGTATTGATGAACCCACAATGTATGAAAGCTATTTCTTGTTTACCTGTTTCTTTCTAAGATTTTAATGTCATATTTGGGTTTTAAACTTTCATTTTCTTATCCTTCTGCAGTCATCACCAAAAAGTTTACAGCTCATGAAAGCATCTATTTCATGATGTAGCCATTTGTTAAACTCCTTCAAGACTGATTATCACCTGTTTTAGTGATGGGTTTCCTTGCCAGTTTTAATATGCTTGTTCATTCCTCCAAGGTAACCGCGTGTCTTTTTGCACATTACTTTAGACTGAATTGATAATGACTTTAATCTGTTGATAATTTAATAATGCAGCCCTCAAAATTATATTCCAGCTGCTTGCACTTTGCTGATTGGCCACATCATTTAGCAGGAGGAACTAATTGTAAAAGACTTGCAATTTTACATAGATAAATGTCACAAAACCTGTGTGTTATCATGGAGCAAGTCTGGAGGAGCTCCCCTGAAGTTAAGCCAGATTTATACAATTAAACTGAGAAAACTGATATCTGCATGTGTGCAAAATTAATAAAAATCCATAGACAGTTTTCAGCCACTCCAATGGCTGTCAGATACTCTATTTAAATTAAAAACAAAAAGAAAATCAGCATACAGGGTAAGCATAACTATTCCTTGTGGTTTTCAAACACTTATTTTCTACAGCAGAACAAATGCCTCTTTGCATCAACTTTGTATTGCTAGCAGTTTCTGATCAAGGGATAATTATTTGAAAAACTAAGAAATTCAATCAAGCATCTTGATTTACAGAGTAGTCTCAGTGCATATGAAGACCTCACTTTTATAACAAATATAGAAAACCAAAATCTTTCATTGATTTAATTAATGTCACTATTCTATGCTCTGAAGACAATTCTTAGGCTCTCTCATCTTTTTATTGAAGCTGGTGCTATACCTAGCTAAAGCATGTCAAACTGGGACTTGAGGGGAATACCAAGCAAAAATAAGACAATATGCAAAGTGTGCCATGTGGTGGCCAATAAGGCATGTTGTATCATTTACAGTGAGCAAACACAACTTTAAGCCCTCTGTGCCCTACGTTGTATCTCTGCCCTGTGCAGCACACATGGATGAGCACTGCTTTGCAGCTTGTAATGAGTTATCACAATGTGATAACCTGCTTGAATGTAACCACAGGGGTATGACAAGCCCACTTTTATTTGCATTAGAAAGAAAGGAAGGAAATTTAAATTTCCTTAATCTCAACAACTTTAAGTAGACCAACAGATACTACTAGTCATTGTTCATTCAGTGACCGCATGCAGAACAACTGTATTTTAAACAGTCAGATTTCGCAGTTCTAAATCACATAGGTTAAAAATGTATTTAAAAATGCATCCACAGAACTTAGTTTGAATCCAAAAGGTTTAGGAATGAAAAATATGAATCACAAGCCAGATTCTCAGCTGACATTAAATCAGCAGGACTTGACATCAGTGGAATATCTGGCTCCAGATATATTTTTCATTGGCAGTGAAATATATATACATATAGCTTGGACTAACAAGAGAGAGTTTAGATTAAACAGACATTTGAAGTGCTGACTCAACATATGGCCCCATTAACTGAATTATAGTGCATTATTTTTAAAGAATAAATTACAAGTGACTGACACTTACATGTGTAACTATACTTATCGATCATTAGCAGAATGAGAAATACAAGTGTATTTGGAAGACCACAAAGCATACATATTGGTAATGTCTACAAAGACATGCCTTTAAGTGACTGAGCACGAACTCTGGGATTGAGTTCATTTGATTTCAAACCTTCCATCCTACTGAACACTAAGCACAACCATATGGCAAGTCATATCCTAATGTTAACAGCTTACTTTTCCTCTCTGCCCCCATAACAAGTTGCTGGCAGTTCTTCTTGATGGGCTTTGAAAGAAGAGTGGGTGATTCATAAACATAACAAACATAGTTTAAACTAACAAGGTTGGGTTTTTTTGGGGGAGGGGGAGACGGGGGGGATAGTTTTTGTAAGACTGTTGAAGATTATGGATTCAAAAAGTGAATTCCATTGTCCTGTGTCTGTGTCAATTCTGGGATCTGGGGAGTGGGGCAACTACTACGCTTCCCCTTTTCTTATACCCTTCCATAGACAATCTCTGCTGCTGGAGATAAGACAGGGAGTTTCTATCATCAGTCTATGACAGCTTTTCTCTTCTCTTGGATGGTATATTTATTATGATTTCGTTTGAAAATTAATGAAAATAATTCACTACCAACTCTATCTAGTTATGAGTTTACCGTTCTCTAAGATTTCAGCATTAAGGTAATGAGATCTCCAACAGCTTTCCATTTAGAGGACTGGAGGAAATGTATCTGGCTAATTTAAAGGCAGAATATTTAAAGTTTAAATAGTAGGAAAAGGCTGGAGTACCTCACTCAAGCCATTACAAAAATAATGAATTTTTAATAATCTGATGTTTTGACACTTTCTAATCTTGAGTTGTAAATGGAGAGCTTAAAATTTTATTCAATTTCTTTATTAAAACAATATTGTTTCGTGCAAAAGGGAAATAACACCCTTTGATCTTCTTTGCACCAAATTATACAGGAGAATGCTCATCAGCACCAGTTTAATTAGGACTTTATTCCTTCCCATTTCTAGCTGACCATTACAAATTCCAAACACCGTATCTTAATGAAGGTGTATCGTCTTTCCTGACTAAAACTATGAGGCTTCAAGACTGCTTTCACTTTATTGTCTTATTTTCATCTCCTTTTTCTGCATAAATCTCCTGGTTTATGCTATCTGAATACTTCTGAATTCTTCTTCAGTGGCCCTTTGTATCTTTCTAATACTTCATAGTTCACACTGTTCTCAGACTTTGAGAAATATTGTCTTGCTTGGTTTATGAAAAGGAGAGTGTAACAGCAACAGAATCTCAGTGTAGGAAGAACAGATGTATTCAGTACCGTCTCCTGCCTTATCCTTATCAAAAAGTGAAGAAAGACCTTAGAGACTGCAGGACGTGCCTAAGATAAGAAGGGAGAGGGGGTATTACTATTATTATTTTATTATTTATTATTATAGGAAAATTGAGAAAATTGACATTTTACTAATTAATGCAAGTCAATAAAGAGACCTCCGCAAGCTTGGATAAGAGTTAGTAGTCCCTTTGTAGGCGTCAAAACTAGACAAAGAGCTGGCACGATGTTAATTAAGTTTATGTTGTGCAATAGGGAGCATTTCAGAAATACCCGAGCTAGCACTAACCTGGGTTGTAATGTACACAGCACTGTATTGACATAGATACATAGCTTCTGCTTCCCCAGATCAATTAAAGAATAGCACTTCAACTTATTGATGAACAAGGATTCAAACACGCAGCAGCTTTTGTATACCCTGTGGTTATAATGGGATAAATACACCTATATGAAACCAGTCCTTTCAAAGAGTAAACATGGTCTAATTTTTCATTAAGTACTATTAACTCACCAAGTAAAGGGAAAATACTATGGTAATTTGGATTTATGAAGAGATACTGCTCAACAAAGTCTCCTATGCTGCATAGGAGAAAACATTGCATTGACTGCTTGTTCATTAGTATTTAGAAATGTTTGTATCCAGAAAATCTAAACATACAGTTTCAAGGCTTGACTGCCATCTGTTCTCCACATACAAAATGCAAAACATCCGAGCTCACCAAAGCAAGTTAGCAAGGCACCGGCTACAAGCCCGGAGAAGAGGGAGCACAGAGATTTCAAGGGCACAGATAAAAGCTCAAGTTTCCAATGGGACGTTCAGTTGATGACATGTAATACAGATGCAGTCCCCTATTCTCCCAGCACATGAGTGTCTCTCCAGCTGCAATGTACATCTTAAAGCTGAATGAAGGGAGGTCTGAAGTATTTCCAGAGTGGGCCTGTTGTAGATTGGAGAGAAAAACCAAAAAAATCCTATAAAAGAGAAGGAAGGGCTGCATCTGGGGCAATTTGGCCAACAGAGTTTTTCTAACCTTTACGATCTTTAGCACTATTGCACTGTCCATGGTGGGCTGTGGGAGGACAGGGAGCCACACTGCCAAGGAACCACACCTTTGGATACCAGAGCCACCATCTCCCATTCCTCATCAGACTAAGTTCAGAAAGCTTTTTCCTGTGAATGCACAGGAAAATTAAATTCATGAGCCAACATTGTGTTTCATACGTATTTTTGAAGAGTTCAGAAAAATGTGTCCGGAAAATGTCAGTGTTTTTGTTTTCTCCTGTTTCTTGCTGAGCTGCTGTAAGCTGCCACATATGACCTTTTCCTGACTTCATGCTTGGTTGACATCTGGTTACCTTATGTTTGTATTGTTATTGCTCTACCCTTTTACTCTAGGCTGTGCATCCTGATAGATATCAATCTACAGTACATGCACTCTTTTATACAAAAAGTACCTTTTAAGTAATTGTCAAAAAAAGAAAAGAGCTGAAACCTCTAGAAAATAATATAGCCCAAATACAGTGTTATGGTAGGAAATCAGACAGAGAATCAGACAGTAGCAGGCTGGTTACATGGTTGCTTTTTTTTTCTAACTAGATATATAGAATTAATTTCATATTTTGATTAAATAGGAAAGAACTGTCATAACAAACTCTTGCTTGAACTGAGGCAGTCCAGCTAAAGACTTACTATTTAGTCTTCATGATGAATGGGAAAAGAGCCATTAATAAACAGAGTTAATATTTAAGTTGTATTGATTCCCCACATGCAAGACAATTCTTACTTAGGTGAATGTTCCCAACAACTTTAACTAATTTACCTGTGTAACTGTTAGCAACCTGGAGCTTCAGAGACGGAGCAAGGTGAAGGCACATCTTAAAAACACTATGAGGGCATGTTCCTCAACCACAGGAGGCTGAGCTAGAGTTAGTATTTTTACCATGCCGTATTTCATAACATCTCAATATTTGTTGATATTCCAAAATACTGATGGCATGACAAGAAAGCATATTTCTAGTGTGAGCTCCACTGGAAATCATTTGAGTAAAGAAGCTCTTCATGAGGCCTAGTGTATGATCAGCAGCAATTACTTATGCAGATGTAGGATGTTCTGGCAGTCATTCCATACTTAGAGGGCCCATTGATTTCAGCAGGAATTTTAAATAATGGATGAGTTGAACATGAGGTCCCCCAGGGAAAAATGTATCATGCAAACAATAACAAGTAGATCACTCACTTTTACTTTGAAAAATTCAATTGTCAGTACATGATTTTCACAGTCAGGTGAGCAACAGGAGAAAATGTGTCTTGCAGAGATGCTTGGTTTTACGCTAGTATTACAATGTAAAGGCTCCCAGCATCAGAAGGAGAAAGTTTGTATGCCAAATAGCTGGGCGATAAAGGGTGGGTGGGAGTTGTGACTTTGGTTACAGTCCACTCTGAGTACATTGGAGTCTCCTTTACTGTGGGGGATGTTTGAATCACATTAGTCTTGTTTCTGGTTTTGTCCCCCTGGCACTATGATTAACTAAAGACTATAGTTTACTATTTTCAGCATTTCAGGCACATTAATTTGTTTGCAAAGTTTGTGCAATCACTCACGGTGACAGCTCTGTCTTGCTGATCTCAAAAGCGAGTGTCACCACGGCAATGTGCGAGGTAAACTGCTTCATAACTGCAGAACCTGCTGAGGAGAAAGAGGTGGAGTGGAGAATGCTGCAGAGCGCTAAACAGTTTCATCACCCACATGGCTCTCAGCTATCGTGCTACGAACACAGAGAAAGGCTGCCTGTCAGACAGAGCAGGGTGAATCAAGAAAGAGTCATTTCATGTGATGGTCCCATGTCATTCTTCACCAGGTCACTCAGTCATTATAAAGAACATGGAGATCAGGCAAATACTTGAGCAAACTTCTGATTTGCTACTGGAGAAGTTTTCATGCTTCTATCTGGTGTTTTATGCCTTATTATAATACTAGGAATAGTCACATTATTGAAATACGTAGCAGAACAAAAAAGTTTCACCAAGACGTTGGTCCCAGAGCTCAAACGTTTTTTACCTGGCTTACAGTTCTTCAGACATGCTTCACTACTCCTTTCTGGTGGCTTACAGCACAAGTCTGTCCTAACTCTGCAGTAAAGTGGACTTTCTTTCCTTGAAAATAGAATACTGTCTATTTAAAAAACAAAACAAAACAAAACATTTTCTTGCTGAAGCAATTGATCCAGGGTGATATGGAATTAGGGCAGCCAGCTACAATCATCACATTTTCTTCACCCGAGTTCTGTTTGATTTCACTTAGCATGTTGTTTAAGATGGTGGAGAAGTTGGATGTGACAACCTGCATGGGTGGTTCCAACTAATGAAGTAGCATTAGGTACATGTCAGAGAAGATATTAATGCTCTTTTTTTTTGTAAGCAGAGGACAGAAGTCTCTTCTAAGAGGTCAGCACTACAAAAATATGATAGTCTTCAAGCTTAACCTTTTGCCTAAACTTTTTAAGACAGAAGTAAAGAAGCCATGGACAAGAAAAGAATGAAGACAACTGTTATCACGGACATCACAAGGTTTTCTTTCTTTAAACAGAATATATTCTCCAATTTCCCCTTTCTACCTAGTATCCTCCAATGATCTCTCACCTTCTGACTCAGTTGTATACCTTTCCTCAGGTGCCTTTTCATTGTCATACCTTCCATAATGCAGCAAATACACATCACAGCCTTTGCACCTGCTATTGCCCTGCTAATGAGTTATGCACATTTTTAATAATCTTTTATTTGCCTGGCCCAGGAACTGTGCATCTGGTGGAATAACAGTGAAACCACTGCTCAGGAGCCTGTCTGTATGTTATATTGTGCATGTCAAATAAAAACTGAAATCAATCTCAGCATTTCAGATTAAAAGAAAAAAAAAATCAGAGCCTTCTCTGTAGATGTGTACTCAGATTTCTTTTTAAAATAAATATGTAGCAGACAGCATACATCCGTATCTTGTTTTGACAGAGAGTCAGGATGCACATATGACACCAAAGTCTGCAGGGCACATGTCCTGTGGACACAAGTGATCCCAGATTCTGGCTTGTGTTTTAATCCTTGAACTATTTTTCTTTTCCCTGTATATTTCTCCCATGTCTACAAATTGTATGAACTGTATATATAACTATAAAGAATCTATCACAATACAGCAAGTGACAAAGGAATAATGGGAAAGTTTTATGTATTTGCAGAAAAACTGACATCTGTGTCAGGTTTAATGACGACACTTGCTAATACACACATGCACACCTATGATCAGACTACTAAAATAATTGATTAATAAAGACAGATCTTTATTAATTAATCTTTATTAAAACAGCAAAAGCTGTTTTTCAACAAGTCAGTTTTTAAAAGAAAGAAACCAACAGTTTCAGGGCAATAAAATTGTCAATAAATCTGTACTAAACTTGATGAATAGAATTATTGGGAAGAGAGAGAGAAAAAGGATGAACCATGGAGGAAAAGGATGGAATAAACAGAAAAGTTTCAATATTTTCCAAACTAGGGCTTCAACTTTTACCGTAGTTGAATTTAATTTACAAAAACAGCAGCATTTTAAAAACAATACAAAAAAGAAGAAAGAAAGATGGGAAAAAATCTCCAAACCATAGGAGGAGGTAATTGTGATTGACATGAGAGGAATCCCTCCATCCTCTTTTCCACATTAATGCACAAAATTGTGAAGTAAGAAAATGTAGCTGAGATATTCAAAGCAGTTACAAATCTACTTTTAGAAACTAGAGGCAGACTCATAATGTCCTGCTCTTATCTTTCAGACATCAATGATTGTTGCAGGGGCCCTTGCCTGTTCATACATTGCTCTCACATTCATTGGCCCCTCTGGAGAAGGCTGGTGCTGTACTTTGGAATAAAGTTCTGCTCTCCCTGCTGAACTCCTGTCAACAAAGGCTGAACTGTAAGCATGACTCCTGCACTCCAATTACTTAATAAAGCTGGCAGCATGATAACTTGCCTTAAATATTGCATCCTATAGGAGAAAAAAATTGTAGCACAAATACTCAGGAGAAGAGCGGGAACCAAGTGGAGGTTCCAGCGACATCCAATGAAAACTGAGTCAACTTATATCTGCAGGTGATCTGGCCTAGGAGCGGTGCTTGTTTATGAAATAAGTTGCTTTTATCATAACAAAATGCAACAAAAGCAAATGCATTAATTAAAAGGTATGATGAACTGAACATGATGCTACCTATTGAGGAGTTTGCTGAAAATGGAAAAGCAAAGCTTCCTCTTGTAATTAATAATTCGTAACAGGTTTCCTTGCTGTGCATTTAACAAAACAGATAGTGACACACAACAGTTGCTTTGCTCACAAATCTTAACAACTGGTGCCTTTCCTCTGCTCTTATGGCAGGAAAGATACACCCCATTATTTCAGTGTCCCTTTTGCTGCCCCAGCAGAAAAAAAAACATGTCACCACAAAGCAGCAGTAATATCTACTTTGCTAAATGGAGTCCAAGAGAGGATATATATAAATTCCTTTTATTGTGGGGCTGGATTGAGCTGTTGGAGTCAACTCTGTCTAAAAGGGATCACTCCAGGATGAGCTGAAAGAAATTCAGATTCTCTCTTTGGCTTCACTAAAAGGATGTAGAAGCCAAGCAGAGATGTAACGGTCAGGCTTATTTTCTATTATCCCCCTGTCTGGTCAAACAAGGACTGGGACAATTTTGCCTAATACAAACAGTCAGTGGTGCATTTGAAATTCCCATTTAGAGAGATTTCAGACTGTAAGTCCATTATGCTTCTATGAGACTCATGCTCTTTAAATTAGTAAGGATTAAAAAAGAAAGCAGCTTGCTACCATATTCCAATTTAAACTCTGAAGCACAATAGTTTTTCTTTCAGGATCTCTGCAAGTGAAGCATTTTCCTTTCTTTTATCGAATTCTGCAGTTCACAATAACAGAGTAGAAGTTTTCTCTAACCTGAACTAATGAACCATAAATCATTTAAAGCATGCAAATGCAGTTCAGAGAAAAGGAAAAATCAATTGTAACTCATTGAGTTTCCAAAGTAGATCTTTCTGCATGATGTACTTCATCTCTCCTTTCCACAAAACATGCTCATTTCCAAGAATTAAACAAAAGAAAAGAAAAAAAGGAGATAATTTTATTTCATCATATAAAGTGTTAAGCAGCAGTCAGGCCAAGGGAAAGAGGCCTAGAAAGTGGAAGGAAAAAAATTGTAATTATTTCAATTTGAAAATATTTCATACATATTTTCTCACAAAAATATTTTCTTTTCTAACTTCCCCAAAGGCACTAATTAATATGGCTACATTAAGCTTATTAAAAAATCTTGGTAATATTATAAAATGTAATTAAAACCATTAAGACACCTGATAGGAAAATTATGACAAATTATGTTAATTTTTGTCTGCTGTTCCTCTCCTCTACTGCAGGACAAGAATGCTGAAAAAAACACATTGGCAATAAGAAACCTAACATTAAATTGTGCAAAAAAAAGTTAATTCCAATAAAACATTTCCCTCTTAGATTGTGATCCATCCTCCAGCAATATTTTCTATTTCTTTAATTTGCAGCACACATCTAATTATAAATATTAAAACTGGAAATCCATGCTGCTGTGGAATGACAAGCTGTGGCTGCAGGCTCACCACACACTCAGACATTATACGTGCCTTTTATCTGTTGTAGGCTCTCTTGATTTTGAAACAAGATACTTTCTGTTCAAAAAGCTTGAACTTCCTCATACTGGCAAATCTTTGCCTTTTACCAGTCTCCTTTTTTGAACTGACAAACTATTGTAATATTCATTTGACAAATGCTCATTTAAACAAGCACTTTCTAGTGTTTAGCCCTAAAATTTGGGACCTTGGTAAAGAGTAACTAAAAGGGGTTTGATTTTCATAAGACAGGTTATCCTCAGAGACTTAGAGCTCCTAAAATCCAGAGCCAAGTACCTGAAACTGACAACTGCTCTTTAAATTCTTGAACCAGTAGTTTACAATATAGACTACTGAGAAACATTTGGCAAGAAATTACATTTGTTTTGGTTCAATGTGATTAACAGCCAAATGAATAGTGGTTGTGTAAAAATAATGGTTATATAAAAATAATGGCACTCACTTACATAGTGTTTTGATAATACGTAGTTTGCAGACCAGGGTAAGTTTTGGTCTTACTAGAGAAAAGTCAGTGTTTTGTTTATGAAGTTACTAAGCTTACTGTCTCTGTTACTAGAGAGAGAGAGTCTGAAGACTAGTCTCAGACTCTCCTACTAGTCACACCGAGGACCTTCAAACAACGTCTGGCAGCCCAACACAAATCCAAGAAAATAACTACGCTTTCAGTTTCAGTTGATCTATTTTCCCACATATGTAATTATGTAAAGCGTATTACCTTGCTCAAGGCTTACTGTAGTATATAAACATCTAGTTTATATACATGATGTTTCCTTCAGCATAACAGTCATTCATGAGGAAATTGTATCCAATAAAACAGGCACTCTAAAAAAGTAAACCTTCAGGGACTAATGCTTAATGGACCGTGTGAAAAGAGGAGTATACCCAAATTGATGGGGAGATTCTGTTTAATTTACGAGTAATTTAGTTAATAAACACAAAGATTTATATATCTCACAGACATTTGCATGTAAACAAGGTCATCTCAAGAGCACATATTTCTCAGTTTGTATTGGTAATTATAAGTTTAAACAAAAATCAAAGATCCTTTTCTAATCACGGAGAACTTGTAGACTGTAAAAACTGAATACAAGCTGTGGATTTAGCCCTATGCAACTGTGTTGTGTCTATAACAATTACATTAAATACAGGGGGTGAAACGGTAGTGTAACCAAACCAGACACTGCAGTGATCAGATTCCTTTCTGTTTTAAATGAACTTTTCCATAGTGGAATACAAGCAATAAGAAGCTGACTTTGCTCTGAAAATGTGCTGGTTATAAAGATAAGACATCTCCTGCACAAAATGACACAACACTCATCTTTATAGCTTCAGAGGTCAGCAAGAGATAAGACATGCTTAAGAAAGAGGTGCTACTGCTTTACAAAGCAATGATAACAACACATTCATAACGAGGTGTATTCTAACCATAAATTTTCTGACTGGAAGGTTGGAGATAACAAAGAAATCATCTTTTAGGAAGTTTCAACTACTCTGCACTTTCCAGTTATTCATTCTGCGCAAAACAGCCTTGCAACATAATCTCCTGGACGTACAAGTACCAACATTTTATGATCATTTATGTCAACTTGCTATAATATCACAGCTAGTGCCATCTCTGAACTTGTCTCAGAAAATTATTTTTCCAGAGCTTCCTCTTCCACAGCAAGCTGAACGGACTCAGCTCTGAAATGCGATCTGCTTATGGAAGAGCTGTGCTCTTCGACTGGGAGAAGCCTAATGAGTGTAAGCAGCCCTCAGCAAATGCAAACCATGGAGCAGGTGAAAGACGGCAATATGGTGCAAAAATTCAAATTTTATGCTCACAAAGGGTACTGCAGAGGAGTCTGCTGTTTCAATCAGCTTTGCAGTGGCCTCTGTCTATCTTTTCCACAAAAACACAGGGATGCAAATAAATTTCAGTCTCCTTTCAATACCCTGGTTGCCCCTGGTCTTCCTGTGACTGTTGTGCTGCTCCAATCCATTATCCCAGCTTCATTCTACCTGGGTCTGCTCAAGAAGTTCAGCGGCGTCGAGCAGTTAATAGTGCCTGCAAGGTGCTTGTATGGCTTTATTTACTGAGACGCATTTTTCTGTTTCACCATTAGATCCAGCTCATTTAACCAACAAAAAATGCAACAGTCACCAGATGCTATGTTGCGCTAGTGACTAATTATCAAACAACATGACAGACATGTAATTTCTGAGGGTATCAGGAAAGATTTGAGGAGTGGGATAAACAAGGAGTGAGATTAAGAACTCATGACATTCAGAAGAAATAATTGTTTTGCTTTTTGGAGAAATGTTATAACCTATTCCTAAAGGCAGAACATCAAATGACAGCATTGCTGAGGCTAGAAAGCACCCCTGGAGATTGTCTAGTCCAAACCTGCTGCTCAGAGCAGGGTCAGCTGCAGCAGCTTGCTCAGGACTGTGCCCAGTTGGGTTTTGAGTATCTCAAGATATGGATGCTCTACAACCTCTCTGAGCAATCTGTGCCAGTGTTTAATCACCTTCATGGTAAAGTTTTTCCTTATGTTTGCATGGAATTTTCTGTGTTTCAGTCTGTGCCCATTGCCTCTTGTTCTGCCACTGGGCACCACTGAGAAGAGTCTGACTCCGTCTTCTTTACTCCTCCCATCATGTATTGATACACATTGATAAGATCCATCTGAACCTTCCTTTCTGCAGGCTCAACAGTCCCAGCTCTCTCAGCCCCTCCTTGTACGTCAGGTGCTCCAAGCCCTCAATTATCATCATGGCTGTACTTGCTCCAGTATAGAATCATAGAATCATAGAATCGTTAAGGTTGGAAAGGACCTCTGAGATCATTGAGTCCAACCTGTTAGCCTAACTGCCTGGTCCACCTCTAAACCATATCCCTAAGCACCACATCCACATGTTTTTTGAATACTTCCAGGGACTGTGATTGTACCACTTCTCTGGGCAGTCTGTTCCAATGCCTAACCACTCTCCTCATAAAGAAATTTTTCTTAATATCTAATCTAAATCTCTGCTGGCACAACTTGACCCCATTTCCTCTCATGCTGTTGCTTGCTACCTGGGAGAAGAGACCAATCCCCATCTCACTACAGCCTTCTTTCAGGTAGCTGTAGAGAGCAGTAAAGTCTTCCCTCAGCCTCCTCTTCTCCAAACTAAACAACCCCAGCTCCCTCAGCCGCTCCTCATAAGACTTATTCTCTAGACCCTTCACCAGCTTTGTTGCCCTTCTTTGGAAATGCTCCAGCACCTCCGTGTCCTTCTTGAAGTGAGGGACCCAAAACTGAACACAGTACTCGAGGTGCGGCCTCACCAGTGCCAAGTACAGGGGCACTGTCACCTCCCTGGTCCTGCTGGCCACGCTATTCCTGATACAAGCCAGGATGCCATTGGCCGCCTTGGCCACCTGAGCACACTGCTGGCTCATATTTAGGCGGCTGTCAACCAACACCCCCAGGTCCTTTTCCGTATGTCCATGTCTCTCATACAGGGGAGTCCAGAACTGGACACAGTATTCCAAACGTGTCTCTCCAGTGCTGAGTAGAGGGGAAGGACCATCTCCCTTGACCTGCTGGCAGCACTCTGCCTAATGCAGCACAGGATGCCACCAGCCTTCTTTGCTGCAAGGATGCTTTGATGGCTCATGGTCAACTTGGTGTCCACCAAGATCCCCGGATTCTTCTCTGCAAAGCTACTTTCCAGCCTATCAGCTCCCAGCCTCCACTGGTACACAGGGTTATTCCTCCCCAGGTGGAAAACTTGATGTTTCCAGCGGCAAAGCTAGTTTAAAAGGGTCCTATCACCTTTATCTTATCTTCAGTGTACCAGTCTCCCTACTATAACAAGTGAGGATGTGACCCACACACATTTCACTTGCTAGCATTTTACTAACACTTCAAGTCAAGATCTGGAGAGGTACACTGTTTTTAGCAGAACTGGAAAAGAAGGCCACCAGCTGCTTTACATCCTGCACTTTTAAAAGAAAATTAATAAAGTGGCTAAAAAAAGAAACCTTTTTTTGTCTATGTTTCATTTTCTATTAGGAAAGAAAATTATTTGTAGTTTCTTGCATCCGCTAAACTAAAATGAACTTTAGAAGTTTATACTATGTAGTCTATGTGGAGACAGTTCAGAGACTTAAGAAATAAGGAAACAAGACAGAAAAAAAATCAGTGACTGCTACAGCCATGACCCGAACAGAGATAGTTAGCATTCACTGTACCTGAAAATCCACCATACATTTGTTTTCGTGACATTCACCAACATATCACTAGTGTAACGATTCATTCTTGTTCAGCATTACATTGTGCGTAATCAGAAGATTTTTAAATGTCGGGACAGTTAGGTCCCAGACCCTGCAATTCAATGAACTACTGCCATATTCCCAGCTGTACACATTCTTGTGAGTTCTCCTGATTACATACTCGTTTGCATTTGACACTGAAACACAAGACTTTCAGGTGAGACTGCTCTTGATGCAGGCAAGAAGAGTCCTTGGAGCAGCAGGAGGACAGCCTCCTCTCCACGGCAGCACTGACCAGCATTTGGCCTCCCTTCCCCAACAGGCAGAGCAGCTACAGGAAATTTCTGCAGCACTAAGACCTGCCACCATCTTTGCTTCATAGTCCTATATTGGATATTAAAACTTCTCCTTTGCCTAGCAAGGAATACCCTATCTCATTCTTTTCCTGGCACTGATTCTTCATTTGATGAAATAAATGGTGGTAGATGCACAGGACAGTATGATTTAGCAAGGTATGCCCTGGGGCTGGTTATGACTTTCAGAGTGACACTTTTAGGCTGTATTCAGACACAGGCAAGCTCTACTGCATCAGTTATGTAGAGATTGTGCTTGTAGGTTTGCCTAAGAACTGTGAAGATAAGGAGAGGTTTTGTTCCTTTTTTTTTTTTTTAAACATCAGCTTGAGTTGTGACAGTCGCATGATGTCAAAACAGAGTACTGGTTGCCTGCTCCAATTCAACAAAGCTATTCATCTTTCTCCCTGTTTTTCCCTCCTAGAAATTTCCTCATTCATTTGCCAAGCCTTTGCATTCTGGACAGCAGGCTTCCAGCTCTCCTTTTTGGATGTTTACCTTCCTCATTGTCAGACCTTGAACTCGCACATCTTCTAAACATTAAACAAATGCTTAAGCTCTATTCTTAGTAAGGCATTTGTATTGAAATGTGCCCTTTAAGCAAAGTAAGTAAAGATAAATTCAGTGAAAAATTCTTGGCAGTTATCAGCCAATACTTAGCAGCTTTGGTGCCAGATATCGCTAAGAAGTAACCATCTCCTGGGGTTTTCAGCAGGCATTGATGATAATCTGAATGCCTCCCAGGAGATGCTCAGAAACATCATGAGACTCCTTCTTAATAATGAGGATTAGATGGGACACTGGTTGTGAGATCATACTTACTGTAGCCATATCAGACACTTAGAGATACGTGGGTGCAATGTACCGACATACCAACTATTAGTAGGTCATTGAAACTGGCATTAATCTTGTGCTGTTGATCTCATTCTACTGAGATTATTTCAGATGGATAAGTTTTTTGCAGAATATACAATTTAATGCAAAAAATGTTCTAAAGGGTCTAAAAAAAGAATCAGTCTTTTCAAGATTTGGATAGTTGTTGGCAGAAAAAAAGGTATTTGTACTTAATATATTGTATTATACAGTCTGTGGATGAACCCAGATGCTCTGCTATGCTCTAAAGGTGTTGCAGCATTATGCCACAGTCCCTCTGCTTTATAAACTCATACACTGCCAATCTCAAGGATCTCTGTGTCATTCACTGCTGTTACTGTCCAAATCTTGCAGCTGCTAAGTGAAATAGAGGAGTCAGAGAAGATCATAGGGTCTTTATCTTTTTCTATCATTTTTATATAACCCAGGTTGTAGACCAAGCATAGGTTAAGGCAAAATTCAGCTTTTCCTTCTTTGCCTCACAACGGTTCCAGCAGTGATATTACATAGCGATTCTGATCATTTCACAAATGCATAGGAGCTAATTTCAAAGTTGACCCTTCAGGCTTAACGTCCCTGGAGTTCTCTCCAGGCAAGTCATTTATCCTTTATAAGGTTTCTTGTTTATTGCCTGACAAAGAACCTAGTCTTGCTGATGCAGCCAATAATTTATAGCAAGTAGAATACCTCGGCAGAACCTTTTCTCACCTTTATTCCCCACAATGGAGATTCACTCACTGATGGGTTACTATATAAACACTGAGCTGAAGGCAATACAGAAAAGTTTACTTCACTTCTATCCTCTCCCTCTGCTGCTACAGCATTATAGTCGCTCCCCTCTTTACCAGTACTTAACATTTTTACAATGCTCTCCATCTCCACAAAGGTGAGGAAATGTTAAATAAATCATACTGCAACCTCTGCAAGACATGAGTGCATTTGAGAGATGGCTAGAAATTTTCAGGTGACATTTTCCAGGGAAATTCAGATCTACTAAAAATTAGAACTACTAATAAATTTCTAAGAAAACCTTATCCAAAATACCCTTTCCAAAAATCCCCAAAATTCCCACTTTTACTTCATCTTCTAAAAGAACAGTTTTATTTTTCTTTAAAATAATTTTTGTTTAAAAGATTCAAATACATTTTAGGTGCTGTATTCTCAAAAAAAATAAAGAAAATGAAAAAAAAAGATGAAAGATAAAAAAGCTACTTCACAACTCTTAAAAAGTAGTTTGATTTTTTCAAGTCTGAAAATTTTCTATACCTCTACAGCATGAAAATGTTCAAAAAAGTTTTTAGCTTTGAATTGCTTTGAAAATAATTTTAAAATATCAAAAATCTTTGTCATAAGGGAATCTTTGTCATAAGGGAAACATTTTCCGTAAAATATTCAAATATTATTTCACTCTGCAGATAGGGAACAGACATAAACAAAATAATTTTACAGACCACACACAAATTTGGTGTCATATCCTCCAGTAAAGCTCCAGGTTAAGGACTCTTCAAGGTTTAAGACTTTAAATCTAGACTGCAGAGTCTGAGTGATTTGACAGGACTCTGAATTAAAACCACTCATGAATGTGAGGATCACAGCTTTGTTTTTCCAAATAAAGGTTTAAAATCAGGGGCTTGTTACCTCCCTTGCTTTCAAGAAAGGAAACCGTGCCTTGGACTCTCCTCTAAGGTATTTGAGCAAATAGATGGAGAGAAAAGAAAGAAAACAGGGGTGCCTGTACGGCAGGCTGCAGTACTTAAAATGCACACAGCACAAAACCCATTACTGCAGAACAGCGAACACAAAGCAGCTTGGGAAATCACACAGAAGACTTCTCCTGAATATCTCCATTCACAATTGCTTTAGGAAGGTTAATCAGGTATTATGGGATGTACTAAAATAAGTCAATTTCACAGTTATACAAAAATGGAGACAGTGATAAATGTAGTTTAAATAAAGTGGTGTATTAGATCAACTTGCTCAGCGAGAAGACTGCACTGAATAGTTTCAAAGCTGAGAGTTTGCCAGAGACAAAGTTGCATATCTCCATTTTTACATACACCTGGAATGATTAAGGTTCCTGTATTTTGTTATTCTCTGCCATTTTAAATCATGTACAGTTCACTACAGAATTGAGTTACACAGTATATTATAAATACTAAATACATAAAATAACGTGCATATTGTTCTAAATGACCGCTCTCTAAACTCTCTTAAAGTGAAAAAGAGTTTATATGTTTTGTTTTAACTATGTTGTAAATTCTTTTCCTATAACTACCCACTGGAGTCATATTTCCTATAAGCATTTATAAAGTAAAAGAAATGCACACCAGCTCAAATTGAGATGAATGATACTTACGACACTATCTGTACACGATATATTATTTGCAATATAAAAATAATCAAAGTCATGTTGCTGTAAAGGGGATAATGTTCAGCTAGAGCATTGAGATCTCAGGAAGACTAAGGCAAGACTGCATATATGCTTTAAAGGGGAGCAAGTATATTAAGATCATGCCAAGAGGTGCTGTTTACTATGTCAGAGCTCCCTGTTGGAGGTGGGGACCTATAAGGATGCAAACGATGATCATAGGGCAAATTCTGCCCTTCAATTCCCCTTTAGGACCCACTGATGGCACAAGGCATTCCACTGGCACTGTTGATGCACCCACCAAACCACAGCTGGATGTTGGTATGTACAAATATTGGGGCCATCGATTTAAACATTAAGAGGACAAGAGGACAAGGGTAAATTCTCAGACCAAAACCCACTGTGGTACATAACTTCCATTGATTTCAGTAATTAAATAACTTCAGGTGATTAAAATCTTAGTTAAAACTGGGATGCTAATTTATTTCCTTGGTATGAGGTCTCATACAAAATAACATATTGAGGATTACTCAAGATGAAGAACAGATTCCATTGATTTAATAGTTTAAAGGGACATATAGATTTTAAGTCTTAAAACAGATGCTCAAAATTAATGAATACTAGTAGAATTAGCAACCTCCATTTCCCCTCAAAGACTGTATCAAAATCATGTCACCTTATAGCTGCTTTGAGAAGATAAAGGCATGGATATATGAGAAGCACATGGGTACTTTAATGAAGCACAGCACTGAAAAGGCCATGAGGAAATAAAAAAGTCTGAATTTACAAAGAGAATTAGAAGATCAGTAAATAAGTCATGGTGTTATGCGTTGAATAATGAGAATAAAAGGAAACACTGAATAGCTACTCATTTAGTGAGATACATTCATCCAGTGCACTGAATGAGGTAGGAGCCCCATGGAGAAAGCAGTATGCGATCAGGTAATTAAAGACTGTATCATAATGCATGCACACAAGGGAGCCAAATTAAACTTGCACAGAGCTATCAATGTAGCGTTCCCTAACTTTTCTGTGTTTGACTTTGTAACCTTAACGCTCTTTTAACACAGCAATATTTGTTTTGGTTCTTTTTACGTAGTCATTGGTATACATTAACTATGAAAAACTTATTTTGCCTTTAATGATCTGGCATTCATATAGCTTAGCTATAGCTTTCCAAACACTGGGGAAATGTGGTTAGGTAATGCAGACAATCGGCTATATACTTGGTAAAAAGAAATTAAAGGCCTTGTCTTAAAACTGTGAAAACATACATTAAAGCACCGACTCACATAAAAGTAGACGCGTGCACAAAAATGAGATATCAACTTTTCCAAGAAGTTCTTACTTAGCTTGATTTTCTAAGGGAGTACAATTTCTGTGATTATGATCTCTGCTCATCTGCCTGTCTGTTTGTTCGTCAATCTTTCTCCTTCCAAATAATTCTGAATCTATTTGTTAATTATAGAGCATATATGGAAAAAAATAAAGGTGTCAAAGATAACTAATTTTTACAGATTTCATGAATATTGATGGCTCAGTAGAGACAAGAGAGACAAGATTAATAACCTGAATAAATTTCACCCAAAATAAAGACTAGGCCATTATGCACTCTGCTTTTCAGCATAAATTGTGGGAATCTGTGTTGTGATATGCAAACAGGAATTCAACAATAAATAAGAAGGTATAGAATTTTTCTTAGTAAGTTAGTGTCCCTCATTGGTATCTCACTTCTCCATGGATTCATTCAAAACCTGAAAGAATCAGATGGCTAGGCATGGACTGCCCACAGAATCATCCTCACCAAGTGCTGAAGGGCATGCAACGGACGCTGATATGAAAGGCAACCTTACAATCCTGCTTGTCCTTTGCCTATATACTTGGAATAAGGATCCTGCACAGACAAGTTATGATGGTATGAAGGGCTAGGAGGATTATATTCATGACTAGCAAGCCATAGAAAAGTCTTTAGTCTGTTTGGGCTGAGATCATGACTACAGTCCACAGACTGGAAAACCTGGATGCAGAGTCTGAGGAGATTTCACCTTCTCATGACATTTCAACACATCCAGTGTTTGCCATTTATTTTTCTGCGTGTTCTCTAAGACATTTCCATCCCTTTTCCTCCCATTTTCTCCTGCATTTCTACCTTTTTTGTAACCCCTCCCTACTCTTCTCCACAGACATAAGATAGTTTTCCATATTTACTGCCTGGGCTTACTTACAACCTCTGAGCTAATAAGTTGATTCACATCTTCAAGCCTCACCTTGGAGGGCTCTGTTTCTCTCTTAAATTTAAAATAGCTTCCCACTGAAAAGAGTTTTTTAATACCTTGTACAAAAGAAGTGTGCACTTTAGAAACTGCTTGGTCTTGTGCTGTGCATACAGATGGAAGTTATGATTGCAAGTAACAGAAGTAGTTAGACTAACCTAAATCCATTGACTCATTTTTAAAGATGTGATTTTTTTTTTTTATCAAACCTAACACAGTTCCTATGTAAACAAGACATGCAATTGTGTTACGTGGCCAGTTCTGAATCACTCTCAACTACATTTGACGGGGTTTGAAATCTTAAAGATATAATATCATGACAAGTTTTATGTAAAGCAAAGCTGAGATGACAGAAGAGGTTCAAATTAGCACCCTATCTGAGAGAAAGCCACACCACAGGTTGGTGAGTGCAGGCTCAGAGAGCTTGTGCATCCCAGCCAGCCAATGAGGAGTGGAACTGGCTATCTGCAAGTGCTGGCCAAGGGGTATAGATGAGTAAGGGGTATAGATATCTATATCTACAGATACAGAATTTGGTGGTACTTCACAGAGGACCTTGGGACAGCAGGGGAGAAGAAAGATGGAATAGGTTCTAGCAGCCATAAAAGACTATCATGGAGAGCTCATAACAAAAGAATTTATGGAAAGGAGGTTAATTCCCACTGCAGATTAAAAACAAGATGAGAGATAGGGACCAGTTATTAGGAATAAATATTCAGTCTCAGTATAGCAAAAGTTAACAGTGAACAGATCAAGGCTTGGTAATGCATCCATTACTCTTTCATATAGATCTTAATAATTTGGACAAGAGGGAGAAAATAAGAGACAGCGAAATTTGCAGATGTCTTCTGCTTACCTCCCTTTACCCAATGACTTTGGATCAAGATCTGTGGAAGAGAAAGTTTAATTTATTCAGAATTTCTCTTCCTCTATTGAATTTCAGGATTGAAGTTTAGTATTATTTTTGGCAGATAATATCAAGGTGGTGAATATCTGAAAGGACAAATGACATAAAAAGGTCTGCGTAGCTCAGGAGCCTGAACTGCTTTTGCAAATTCATATGCTGTCATAGCACTCCATGTAGAAAGACTGCATAGTTTGCCAGTACAAAATATGGAGTTAAATCAATGAAATATTTTCGTTGTATCATAAGTTTAATCTTCAGACACTCTTATTCAGTGGGTTTTTTGATAGAGAATGGCATGCATCAGAGTAGGAATGTATCTTTTATCATTTAAAAAATATGAGGAAGATATTAGTCATCTTATCTAGGAAACTACCCCTCAGATATGAATCACTGTTTTCTGTTGAGACAGTTCTATTTTACCTATAAAAAGGTAACTATCACCTATGGTGTAAGGTAAAATATACTGTGAGTCAGAATCACAGGCATAAGGAATCAGAAACAGATTTCTACCTGATAAGTTACTGACAGGTTTAAAAAGATGGCAGTCAAGCTCTTTTTGGTCTATATGTGAGTCTTATAAGTAAAATTATCTAAACAGGTAACATTAAGAACTTAATTAAAATGGCTATGTTGGAAAAATATTTCCTAGAAGGAAATCTTGTGCCAGTTAACCAAGTCAGAACTTTAATGTTTCAGTGAATTATAAAAGTACACACATAATTTAAGGATTAAGAGGTTGCTGGTTATTAGGACTTCTTAAAAGACAGAATAATCCTTGTGAGTGGCTTCTGGAACCATGCTCTCTGACAACCAAAGGTAGAGCAAATGTTTCAAGAGTCACATCATCTCCATCTTAAATATGATATTTCTCACAGCCTTGCATATTTTTACATGTTTATATTATTTTGAATATCATTTTTGTATTGAACGTTTTATGCAGACATATCTGTATTTGTGCATATAGCTTGTAACTCATCAGACTCAGCTATAAATTTACCTAAGGTTAGTGACATGCCTAAGTGAGGTCTTCCTAGATATCTCATTGCACCCAGTCCCTCCCTCTCACTCCCCTCCATAACCTCCTTTCCATACCATCACTACTACTCACTTGGGTGGAACCTGATCAGACTTTTCCAGGATAAAATATACAGAATGAAGAGCACATGCAAAAAGCCCAAAACCACTTTAATCCTTGCAACTCCAACCTCCAACAAAATACCACAATAATTTTAAGACCTAACCACCCCCTCAAAAAAAACCCAAACCCAAACAGAAACTCTTCAGGAACCTGATAAACAGATATCATCTGCCTTGAAATAATTTTTCAAGGATGTCTCTGTCATTCACAGAGTGCAAGTCCACTAGTTAATTCTCTGCTATGTCTGTTATAATTTTTAATTGAAAACTCTTTGTTAGTTCTGGAACAAGTTTTATAAGCACTGCTGAACTTCAGCTCCAATTCTTTGCTTTGAGCAAAGATGATTAAAATACCATTTCTGTGTTTGTAGAATAAGCAGCAGTTTTTAGTGGTGTAGCTGACAGGGGATATCACGACAAGATCTTGAAATAATTCCTTCTACTACTAGTTTAATTTAAAGTCCCTGAAATCAGGTAAGACATTAATGAGTTCTGGATCTTGCCTCAGATGTGAAAAAAGCTTTAGTTGTAAATAATACTATATACATATATGCTGACAAAAAAGAAATATTTGGACCTGTTTTCTGGGAGACAGCATGTGCCCAATCCAAAAATGTTAATAATAGGAAAGAGTACAGTGAGCTTTGGTTCAGAATCTGTTAAGTTTTATATCACTAAGCTATATGGACACAAAATTAAAAAGAATATACAAATAGAAAAAAAAATGCATTTGATAAAATGGATAATTATCAGATAAAATAAAAATATTATATTACAAAATGTGAATAGAACCTTCCATTAAGATTATTGAAATACGAACCTCAGTCCTCTGTACAATAGAATTAGTGACCAAAACTTATGTATCATAACTTGTTCTATTTTTAATTTGGTTTATATGCCATGAACACATGTGCTTCAAATGAGAAAAGGTTATCCATTAACTCCTTATTGGGAAAGAGAAATAAAACAAGGACAGGAAAAATAAAATAAAATAAAATAATAATAAACAACAACCAAAAAACCACACAGCAAAACATTAGATTAAATTTAAGCTAAGATAAAAGAGAACTGAGTGATGAATAATAAATGCTGATCTCATTATATATCAAAAAGGACAAATCACAGCAGATTCTAGTTGAGTAAAATGATTAATAACACAAATTCAAATCACAGATACTTTGACTGAATATGAATAGGTCAAATTGTCTGGAGATGAGATGTTACAAATATACAAATGTGTGTCCTCGTGGCGGAGATAAACTAGAGACAAGCGCTTCATTCATAGTAACACAGAGCATCTTGTTATCATTAATTCACTGTCATTGTCCTTATTCCCTTACTAGGGGCATGATTAGAGGAAATAAGATAGAGATGAAGCTTACAGGGGGGTTGAGCCAGAATTATTAGGCAGTATTGTAAAAAGGAAAAAAGCTGTCTTCAGCTCATCTCATTTGATCTCATAATTAGATACTCTACTGTTCTGCGTCTGCCAGAAGTCAGACAGAAGTTTTTGTAGAGTGCAGGCAATGGATGGCATGAACAACCCCCAGAGGACCACTACACACCCCTCCAGAGCTCCTCCATCTCCCATCAGCTCACGGTCAGGTGAGGACAGAAGGGTGTCGCCATCTCCAGCACACAAATTAGGGGAATAAAGACATCTGCAATAAAGAAATCCTACCTCTGAGGAGTTGAGAAGACTAATTTTTTTTTTTTACATTTCTACAGATAATTCCCACTGTGGCATAAAGGTTAACAAACTCTTGTGATAATAGGGACAATATGCTTTGATGTCTAGAACAGTGGGCTGTCCTGTTTCACAGTGAAACAGCTTGCCATTAGGGAGAAGGGAGACTGGTGGAACAGAAATCTGTAAGAATAAATGAGTATAGGGCACAAAAATAGGTGTATCAGCTAATACCAGTGGGAAAAAGACAAAAAGGGAAGATGAAAGCCTGAAGCGTCCAAGCCCTATTATGAAGTTGCAGTAGTATTTTCCATCCAATACTCCTAATATGCTTTGCAAATCATTACCTAATATAACAGAAATCTTCATTAAGTAATGAATCTTCGTACTACAGTATCAGACAAATCTATCTAGTCTATTCCAGAGCACTAGGGAGATAAGATATAACTATGTCATATCTTACATATGGTGTCTAAATAGCTCTTAAAGACCTCCAGCACTGGGCACTCCATAACTTTCCTTCACTGCAGTGCTTCAGTGTTATTACTGGAGTTTTTCCCAGTGTTTAGCCAAACGTTCAGGCAGGAATTTGGGTCTGTTGCTGCTGCAGATGGGTAATTTCCTTCCTTTTTCCAATAACCTTGTACATCCTTGAAGACGATTATCACAGCCCCTGGCATTTTCTCATCTTTAAGCTAACCAGCCACAATTCATATTTATCTTTCTAAGATGCATTTTTTGGTCAGGTTTTCTAACACGTCAGTCATTCTTGTTACTGCCCTAGACGACAGCTAGTCCACCTCTTATTTGAAGTGACGTGCTAAAAAATGGGTACAAAAGTTTCAACAGACTTTACTAAAACGTAATTTTGACCTTTACAATTTATTCTTGCACAGAAGTCTACATATACATGTGTATGTGCACATATACTTACATAGATAAAGAGTATATTCTAAATAAGAATAGAGCCTGGAAGATTGACTGTAAGGGTTACTATGCACCTTACAGGCTCTGTTCTGGTTTAGGTTGTGTTCTCTATCCATGTGAGAAACACAAAGCACTTAAAAGGTCATAATTACTACATACACCATTGTTATGATTTGCCATGAGGATTCCGATGTTCTTTATGAACTCCTGTCAGAGTCACCTATAGTGCAATATATTTTCCTAATGTGCAGACATTTATCTGGCTTTGCCCTTTTAGCAAAGCAAGGATGCAGATGTATATTCTCTATCTACAACTAGATGAGGAAAGCAATGAGTTATCAGATTGGAAAGGCTAATTTAATATTTTTTTGAGGAAGGCTAACTCTCAGTTCAACAGCCTCCTCATTTACATAAATACAGTAGCTGTCTGTTCATTAGCAAGTTATTAACAACACGGGGGTGGGAAGGGGGATTGTAAAAATCTCAATGAAACACAAGAGGCTTAGGTTCTGGTTGCAAATTTATGTTAAAACTTGACAGCACCCAAAGTCACAGGTCAAAAATTATCCTGATGAGGAGTCAGAGTTCATCTACTTTACACTTAGAATAGTCTCACATGAATTAGCACAATTAAATCAGCACAGATTTATTTTTTAAGTAATGTTTACAGAATATTCTTCTAAAATAAAGTAAAATCCCTCAGAACATCCTATTTTAACACTGCATATATGACATTATGTCTCTTCGGGGGCATGTGAATTAACATCAGTGATTTAAAGGATCATGTTTGCAGCAAAGTGAGCTGATGCTTCATGTACTAAATCTGAGGTCAGCAAGAGCATTCCCTTCAGCCATCAGGTGTTATAATCAACCACAAACCTGCAGTTCAGGCATCGCCATCCAGCTTGCTTTGTCAAACTGACAAGTAGGAGCCACAGTAGTATTAGAAGTTGCTCTAGCAGTCTGATGATGGGGCTGAAAAATCTTATGCTAAAATTGCAAAAGTTATGTGAAACTCAGTTAGAATGTCTCTTGGCTCATCTTGCCTAGAATTGAACAAATTTCTTTCTTTCTGAATAGATGGAGATGACAGTGCATGATTTCACCAAATAACAACTGCGGTTTTTAGATAATTAAATGAAGGGTGTTAAGCATCAACAGAGAGTAATGAGAAAAAAAGGAAGTGGCACATATACTCAGTGCCATCCTACACACACATGCCCAGCGTTTACTTTAGTCTTCTCATTCATGTTCATGAGGCCAAGTGACATAAGCCCCACTGTCCCCAAGGCCACCTGTATTAATGCAAGACTAAGTCCTGATACCCTGCTTCTTTACACATCTCCTCAGTCCTGTAAAATACTTATGTTTCAAGATGTGAGCAATTCCCTGTGCTTCCATGTCTCAGGTTCTTACCTCTGGCAAGTCTCTCACGCTTCTCTGGCTTACAGTATTTCACTTTGAAAAGGTGAGAGACTACAAGATGGGCCTGCCTCCAGTTCCAGAGAGGGTGGCCTTGGGGCAGCTGCAGGCTGTCCAGAAGTGGTTTGATGTCTGTATCAGGACTCCTCCTAATGGTGTATGATGGAGATGTTCCCCTTGGACTCATGTAAAATATGTTTGGCAATATCAGTTGGAGTTGATAGGAAGAGTGAATGAGAAGGGGAAAGATCCATGAGTGGTATGAAGGCCCCTGTAGAGACTCACAGAGTTGCCTCCAGATTTCATTATAACATTGGTAAAAACAACACAAATGGTCCCTACTGGGCCAGAGTCACCTGGAGCACCATGCAGTGGGGATGAGCCATGCAGTTGGGACCCCGCTGTTGGTGTCACACAGGGCAAGGAAGCAGCCCCCTGCTCTCACATTGGGTGATGTGACAGGACACACCTTTAGTACCCACGGCTCACTGGGAAGTAGGGGATACGGAGATAGACATGAAAAATGCTGGGGACAGCATTTGGCAGCACACTCCCAAGCTGCTCATCACCAGATTCCTTGGATGAACAGGTTAATAAGCTACAGCTGAGACTCAGGGAGGAGAAGCTGTAGAGCAGCCATGGTGCCACGCTGGCAAGAGCAACAAGAGCTTCATCTGGGAAGCAAGAGATGGGAGCTAATGAGGGGATGAAAGACCCCTTAGTTCTCATGATAAATGAAAGCCTGTCTTTGTCTTTTGCCACTTCTCATTCCACTCGCAACGTTGGCTTCAATATCTCTTCATGTGTCTCTGTTTCTATGGTTACTCTGCAGTTGTGCATGCACAGTATTCCTCTCCAAAAAGGTGAAGAGATCCACAATATTCATCTTGCTCCAGTTGTGGAAAGGGTATTTGGTGTGCATTTCTCCTTGCAAGAAATACTTTTCTACAGATGTGGGGCAGCTGGCATCTGACAATGTTTACACCAAGCCAGACCAAAGGTCCATCCAGGCCAGCATCAATTTGAGGCAATGGCAAACAGCTGGTGCCCAGGGAGAAGTGTAGGAACATGGCAAGACTGCTGTGGCAAATCCCGAGTACTTCCAGCCACCAGCAAATTGTAGTTCAGGGATCTCCTGGGACAGGGTCAATATGGTGGGTGGATTTCTCTTCTGTGGATTAGTCCACTTGCTTTTTGAGCAAAACTTTCAGTATCTCCAGGCTCCTGTGGCAAGGAGGGTGGCTTGTCTATGTGTTGTGTGAAAGACCACCTCCTCCTGCTGGACTTGAATGCTAAAAATCAAAGCTGTTTCCACTGGCTTAATGCCACCAGCCATATGCTTACTAAAATCTGGTGCTCTAGTGCTGACTGGGAATATGGTGTTACTACATCAAAACAGATTTGAGTTCCATCAGCGTACAGTCTTTTTACATGTTGATGTATGAAAACATTTGATCACAGAACTCAAGTTCTACAAAAGGCAACTGAAGACCAGGCTTAATAAATGAGATAATCAGAAATAGAGCTTAAGTAACATTTTCAGAAACATTCTTTGTATGCAAGTCTGTAACAAAGTTAAGAGGCTGCAGATGCCCAGATTTCCTCATCTCTTTTTAATGTTAGAAATATTTTCCCTTGTTGGCAAGGAGCAACTTGGTTCAAGTCTCGCGTCAGTTTAGCAGCTTGTGCTTGAACCACTTACTCCCACCTTAGAGCTCATCTTCAATGCTCAGCTTTCTCTATTTTGGGGCAGAGCTCCCTAAAAGTATTTTTGTTTTTTTCTTCCCCCCCCCCCAAAATATATTTTGAAAGCCAGAAACCTCTTATGAGATGAATTCCTTTCCCCTGCTCGTCCTTACCCAGCCCTTGTCATTCCAACGTCTCCTAGCTGTGTTACTAATAATATCAAATTTGGAAATGGGTCTAGTAATGGCTTTGCTAAACCAAAGTAGACGACTTTGGCTGAGAAATCTTCAGCTGCACATTTCAATAATTCATATTTCATTTAGGTCCTACAGATTTGCCCTTTCCCTTTGCTGGATGTTTTCTAGAATAATCAGTGCCCTACCACATGTAAGCCATCATGCTGAGTTATCATCAGCAGACAATTGTATAGATTCTGGCATAGTGAGAGATGTGCTGGTTGCGTTAGGAACGTATGCAATGAGTCATATTTGCCAAAATTAATCTGCAACCACTAAATAACAAGCCCTAGACTTTTGCCTAAAAATATTCTGATCTTATGACATTGTCAGGTTGACTTTGGGATTGTAAGAGTCGGTCCTAAGAGGACAATATTGCCTCAACATTGCCAACGGAGACCTGGAGATGGAGTGTGGTCCCCATGGAAACCAAGACGCAAGTACCCTGGAAAGGAGAACTGCATGGTACGAGGAGTACTATGCCGCTCCCTGTTACCTGGGACTGAACGGAACAACCTAGGTAAGGCTGCATAACTGCTGTCCAACTGAACAGAACAACCTAGATAAGGATCACCACCATTGTCCTAACAACGAACCAAGAAAACTCGAACCTGAACCTCAGGTGAACTTTCTTCATTATAATATCATTATAATACAAAAACACACCTCCTGGTCTGAAGCTACCCGCCTCTAAGGTAAACCACACCACCGGCACTCCTCTTTTGGCACGTGTGGTAACCTTGCGCGAGAAGGCGGAGACTGGTAACACGCCATGGACCAGAGGAGGAGCAAGGTGTGTTGCTTGGCATAAAAGATGATTCCTTAGCAACTGAACTTTGAAGATCTTCCCCACCAAGGATCACGATGATCGGAAGGACCGGCGGGACGCTGCCTGGACCTGGGGCCACAGGGACGCCTTGGACCCGTGGTGGTAGCTATAATCCTCTTTTCTTTACTTTACCTTTTCTCCCTTTCCTGTCACTCTCCTCTATCGCATGCCGCTTTATGGGCAAACAATAAAATTGTACTGTTGATCAAAGCATAACCCCTTGGCGTGGTCGCCTTTGATTTTTGCGCTTCGAGATCATGGTAAACAAACCATCACGAGTCCACTGAGTGGACCGTGACAGGGATATCGGGAAAAAATGGAAAAAAGAAAACAGAGAGGTAAATTTTCCCTACACTAAAACAGAAGCCTCGAATTAAAGCTTTGGGAGAAACAGAAACGGACATGGTCTTTTTCAATATGCACACCTTCAGTGAAAGGAAACTTGGACACTGGTACAAACGTAAGCTCTCAGAATCTCAATTTACACTTCATTCCTGGATGAGAATAAGCAAACCAAATCCCCCTCCTCTTAGATGTTAAATGCCTTCTGAATAAAGCGTATGTGTCCTGTTCCACTCAAAAGCTGCAATGCCTAAAGCAGCAGTCAGAGGTGAGCTATCCTTGCAGTGGGACAGCTGAGCTAGCCTGTCCCAAGAGTACTTACTGAAGGACTATTCCATCTCCTGCTTTATGTTTTTTTATTATTTTGCAACTGGACTTGGCAGGCCCCTGACAGAAATCCTTCACTTCACCCTGAGGGATTGAGGGAAACTGGCAAATTGACATTTGCTACTTTGCAGGAGTCATTTAACAAAGCGAAGCATCACAACGTGCTGCTACCTTACATCCCTAAATTGTATGCTTTAATGGATTTTATTCTGCTTCTGATCATGGCAGTTTTGGGAAAACATGGAAAAGGTCAAAGATGGTCATTAAAATTGGCCCCTTTGCAAGGAAACATATCGTTCTCTCAGTCTACAGTGTTTCAAATGCCAGACAGATATTTACTGCTCTTCATCCAAATAAATCTGTCAGAAAGTAACTCTCCAATATAGGAACCAATTAGAAACAGCACATGCAGGGGAGTATCTTTTTCTGCCTTTTAAATTCCTAAAGTGTTAGCAGTAACCTGAGAATTTCTAAAGAGGGAACATATCAGCATGATACTTGAAGTTTCATTATTCTTTTCATCATTTTACAGAGAACTTTTTGGCTGCAAGCACTGCCAACGCAAAATTACCTAATGCTAAGGTTAGATTTGGTTCTTTTAAACAGCCATGTGATACTGAACAATAAAAGAAACCAAAGCTATCAGTACCTTATTTTTGAAGCACTGTAGTTTGCTCATATCCAATATTTTCTATTGTGCTGTCCTCAAACTATTACAAACCAAGTAAGATATTGTGCAATTGCAGATGTGTCAGTATAAACCCCCACATTTCTGAATTCTAGAGATAGAAATGAAACGCTGATATTCATTTTGATGCACTGACAGCTATTAAAATCATTTCCCTGTTCTATGATGACAGCTCGACTAACGTGGAGTGTTAAAGGTATGATACAGCACAGTGCAAACAGTACCAATGGACTTTCTTCCACTGGGGCAACTTCCCTGCTCTGTAGCATTTATTACGACTCCATGCAATAGTTTGTTTATTGTGAAAGTGAGTGTATGAACAAGTGAAATCCCCTCTTAGGCAGCAGACCCAATTTACAGGATAAAAAAAACCCTTTCAATATCTAGTGAATCCAAACTCTCTGAAGTTGAAGCTGATTGAGACGATCCATTGATGCTTTGGGTTTTCTTTGGTAAAGATAAACCTGAATGAATTACCATTTTACCTTCATGTCCAGCACAGCTAACTGCAGCAGTTCAGCAGTTAGTAGGTGAGCAGTTCAGATGCCTCTGCTGGAGGGCAAGATCTTCGGAGTATGGGAGAAGGGAGAGTCACGACAGCCAAGGTAGGAAAACCTCATGTGTGAATCAAAGCTCAGAGGCAGGAGGGATGCATCCAAAATGAGTCTGCTCACAAGCAGCCCCATGCATGTCATTTCCCTTTGCTAATCCAATTTCCACAACTTTGATCACACCCTTTCCAGGTACTCCAAACATTTCAAATTAGCTGAATTCTGTAACTTACTTTAAGCATTTATATTACCACATAAATGTTTAAAGATATAAATATCAAGCCCTTTAATAGTATTCTGAAAATGTTGAGACTGTATGCATATGTAGAAATGAATTATAACTTGATAGTCAGAGAAAATATGCTAACAATGGTGAGAATATATTGGAATATCTACAAGAGCTCTGGAGAAATCGGATGACAGGCCACCAGTTATTATTTAGTGTAAATGGGACAAACAACAAGGAACAAAATCAATAAAGGTTTATGGAGAGCTGGCCTCATTTCTGTGTCTGGAATTTATGGCATAGTTGAATTTGCTAAAACAAATACGTTAAGGAATAGCCAAGTTCCCTTAAAGGCAGAGACTTTTGACACATACACAACTAAGGGTAGGAGTGCTGGAGACCCTCTCTACCTTATGCAGGCCCATTGGTTTGGACATGGGAAGAAAATGCCATAAAGCACTGGTAAACAAAGGAATGTCTGGGAGGAAAGTTGACAGTTTGGGATGTGAACTCAGATGAAACTTAACACTCGAAAATAATCCATTTCGACCAACAAAGGGAAATAAGAGACATTACAATATTTCAAAAATGTTACCATCGGTGCACCTTACGAACACATGGAGTAAAAAGAGGGTGAAAAGGCTAACTACATTAACAATTTAATGACCCAAATGAAATAATTTATGAGTTTTAACTGGTGGGAAGCTTCCACGCTCAGGAGAAACCAGAAACAGAGAGCAGAAGCTGTAGAAATCCAGCTGTATCTGGCATGGGAAGAAATCTCAGCAGCAGGAATAACCTCCAGCGAGTCAGATCTCTCTGATAGGAAAGGATTTGGAAAGAGGATAAGGACAGCAATAAATGCACATTTTTGCAGCCCTGATCAGATAAATCTCAGACTAACAGAAAGCAGCTGACAGAAACATAAATAAGAAATAATCAATGGTGGTGCAGGGATAGAGAAGATTTTGTTTCTGCTCAGATGTTTGTTGTTTGCTTTGCAGCAGGAGCAGTAGCTGAAGTCATATTAATAAATTGAAGCTTTAATGGATGTCAAAACAATATAGAAGATGAACTATTCCTGGTATGATTTTTTAAGCACACTCTATTTGGATTTTAAACCCTCCATGATTAGGACTATATCCAAATATTGAATCATATTTTCAGATGTGCAAGATAAGTAATATATAATCCGTGCTTGCAATATATGATTTTTCAAGCCTGAAACTTTGTCTTCATTTTAGAGAGAACTCATGAAATTCAGGCTTGGATTTGAGATCTGAAGGCTGGACACTGATACAAGATTTTGAAATTGAACCAGTTTCACTCACAGCACACGCTGAAGGGCACCTTCTCCCTCACACATGGGAGGAAAACATTCTCATTTCTGGAAGATGTTTTTATGATCAATTGAAGAAAGAGAAGGTTCCTGCCCTGATTCCTAGGAATGCTGCCTGAAAAGAAAGATACTGTATGTGTGTTTAAGGTGATTATTTGCATTTTTGGAGTGTTTCTTTCAAACACTTGACAGTATTCTTGGCATCAAGTCAGAATTTAAAGTAGTGGCTCAAAAGGTTCACCTACATCCATTGTTTAACATAACGGCAACTTGACAGCGAGTTTCTTTTGTAAGGGAAAGCAATTTCCTCTGCACAGCTCAAGCACAATGGACACCAGTGGGGCTGGCGCTGACATCTGCTGGCATTGCCCGGTGAAAAAGCAACTGCAAAATCAATCATTTAACAAAAAAAAAAATACAAATTTTTAAATGCTGTACTACAAATTCTTAGTTCTCCCTTCTTTCAATGTGGGGCTTCTTTTGGTGGACAGAGATTTACATTTATTGATCTATAGGATAAACACACATCCATATGCCCATGACATAACGACCCTTTGAATATGGGTCTGGAAAACTCTGTTAAACTGAGAGACAGTGCAAGACACAGAAGACACAACAGCTTAATTACCTTGCTGTTAAGGGGTGTTTTTTAAAATGTTGTATGCAATTAATTCTTTTAATTTATCAAACCAGTCATCTTCAAGATTTACACTGTGCCAATGCACGCAAGTATGGCATACCCACACAGGCGTATCCAGTCTGAAATGGTGTGTGTGTACACGGGGATGCTCGAAAGGAGGTATGTATACCCCATGAGCACAGCCTCTGCGTGCATGTGTGCACCTTCACAATTAACTTCAATTTTAAAAACAAATCTATGTGAATCCTTGTGTTTTGCTTCCAATATCATTGGCATTGGTGCATGCCAGGACTAAATCTGTTGAAGTTTTAAGTCAAACCCAAACACGATCAATGTACACCAGGCTTTGGTATAAATATTAAACAACGCCACAGATAAATGCTGAGAGGGTAGGCTAAGAGCTCTTGTAGGATTACAAGGATAATTCTTCGTTACCTCAGAAGCTCATTTCATTAGTATGTGAAAACCTTTAAAAGACACTTCAGAAGAGAGTTGGTGTGTGTACATTTTCTGGCCCTGTACCACCTGCCTGCCAAAAACATATACAAAAATTATCTTCAGGTTATGTCTATGGAGAGAGCCTGGAAAGAGGGGAAAGACATTCTGAAGGTCTGAGGCTTTATCAAATTGCCTTTAAGTTAGATAACTGGGCTTTAAAGGCAAATTTAATTGCACTTAGAAGCAAATATTTCTAAATTTAATTATAGAGCATTCGCTCAGCAACACCAAATAGAAGATTAGATTATTTTAAAATATCTTGTACAGTTTAAACAAAAAAAAAATTCTCCATTTTTCATCGTGGCAGCCATGACAGAGCCAAGCCTGGAGATGAAGCCCCATCTCAGACTGGCAGTATGAACAGCGAAGCGTGACTGACCTACTTGTGCCATTTCCAGTAATTAAGTAGCACATCTGTCCTTCAAATGGTGCACAGTAATGAACAGTAAATCAGAAACAGAGAGGCATGTCTATGTCCGAGGAGTCAGTCCTCAGAAAGACTCTATATCACTGCATTAGTTCACGTTTTAAGGGGAGAGCAATTAGGGCAACTGCTAGGTGCTCCAGGCCTGACAGCAGGAGAGGGTGCAGGTGCAGAGCAGGCAGAGGCAGGCAGCAGCACCCACCCGCCTGCCCGTGGTGGGGCTGGGAGCAGGCAGGGACTTCGTCTCCTGCCTGGGCTCCTGCCTGCATCCTGGAAGCCCAGCCTGGCCCAGCCTGGGCCTGGGGCTCAGATTTTCAGTTGCTGCCAACAGCCTTTGCAGGAGCTGCTGCAGGGTTTAGGGCAGCCCCATGCTCCCAGGGATCCAGCCCCGTCCCTCCTGACCACGTAAAATGCACACGCTGACCGGCCAGGATCAGGTAGATCCACAGTATTCATCCCTCCTGCCAGGAACTTGTTTTCCAACCTTGGCTGCATAGATCATTATTTCTGAAATTACAGTAGGATGAGTGTGAAGCTGCTGACTCTCCATGCCAGTGAGGAGGTGCAGAAAGCACCTTGAAATGCAATACCCTTGATAGGTGTACTGTATAATAAAATCAAAGCAGATATTGCCATTTATTATTAACATTACATTTACATTATTCCTTCAAGCACCAACCAACATTCACTGTCTTTACTCAGCGCAAGCACCTCTCACCCCGCAGACCTAGCAATTTAAGCAGGTCGTGAGAGCTGTAAGAACTTTTTCCACAAAACCCATTTACTCCCTTGAAAACTGTTTTAACATCACTGAAATTTTTAATGAATTCAAGTCAAATCTGTTAGAACCTCAATCAGGCAGAAGTTTCAAACAACATTTTAAAGAGCCATTTTGCATTTCCAAAAACTGTTTCAATATATGGCTTGAAAAAAAACTATTTCAGTTTGAAATTTGTTTAAATTGAATTGCAGTAATGGGCTTTAAAATTTCCTAAATAGAAGTGTCTTATCTCTTTCTGATTAAATAGTTCAGTACAGCTGAAAGTAATCTAGGTATTCCAATTGCAGAGGTTTGGGGTTTTTTAATATGGAAAAATTTTATTTGTAAGAAATAGATTTAGTGGTGTGGCAGGGCAAAAAGCAACAAACAATAGAATTGCCTCCCCTCTGCCTCTACTAAACAGTATATGTTGCTGAAGAAAAAAAAAAAAGTGAGGTATTGGACTTTTTTTTTGTTAAAGATTTATTTTCTTGCTTGAAGGTTGCCCACAAAACTTTGATCCTTCCTGCATTTATATATGAAAATACCTTGAAGACCAGGAGCATTGCTATTAATCTATCGATTACCAGAGCACTATGAGGCAAACCCAAGTGCTCTGGAAAGACAAATAGGCACAATCTCAGGAGTTTCTTCTTTGGTGAAGAGACTGAATAACTCCTTTCAATTTGAGATTATGCTTCTTTTATCCCTCTCCTATGCTTTCTCTAACAACTTTGGAAAAATCAGAGTTTGATCCAGGAAAACACATAAGCAGATACATAATTTAAGGCACTTAGGTACATTGACTAATTACCTAAACTCAGAGGTTATTTGAATTTGCTAAGGAAGAAAACATTTGAAAATAATAGCTATTAAAGAAAAGATAAGTACATTAGAGAAGTGATCCTACATCTTGGGTGCAGCCTGGAAAAAGCCTCTGAAGTTTTGACAGATCAGGTTCCCTAAATCAGGCTATACTAAATAACAACAGTAAGTGTAAGAGATTGTGAAGTAAACCTTAGAAATCAGATATCGTCACTTTCCTCCTTCATTTGTGATCAAAGAATATGTAGCTTTTCACAAAGAATAACATGGGGAAAGTAAAAATGAAAATAAGAGAAAGCTAATGAGAAAGTATAAAAGGGAAGAAACTGTGAAATTTTTTGGTATGTGCATAGAGCAAAGATTTAACTGAGGAATATATGAACTTTACCTTTCCTCAGAAAAGTGAAAACATCCCTTGGACCAATAGTTTCACTTATTTTTATGATCCACCCATATATCTGTGTTTGCCTGACTGCTCGTAAAAGAAATATTTTCTAAATAGGACACTGTCGGTCTGTTTTTTAAAGACTTGATGTAGAAAGTCTCTACACCACCCAAAGTGCTACCCATAATAAATACCTCATAAAATACCCATAAAATATACTTATATGAGAAAGTAGGGAGCTGTTAAAGTAGTCTATGATGCCACTGCTACTTATATAGGACCAAAATTCATGCTACCAGTGAGAATTTATGACAGGAGACACATACATGCATAAAAACATATATGAAAAGCTTAGGGCTTGGTTATTATTATTTGAAGAAAAAAATGATTGTCTTGATGAAGAGTTTAGAAACATGACCAACTATGTACTGCAAAGTGTTTTCTCATGTAGCCAGCAACTTCTTGAAAGAATGCCACAAACGTTAGGTAAAACCTACATCACTCTATAACAATGTCCCATCTTTGTAATCCCTATTGTTCCTTTACAGCAACTATACACACTTAAGAATATAAACCAGGATTTTTTTCTCTACCTCATCCCCCTGTAATTATCTTTACACAAACTTTTGCAAATGGACAAGAAATGTAATCTCCACGGCACAAAACAGACTTCCCTGTCTCTGGAACTCTTCCTGTGCCCGCCACATTGACCAGTGCAAGCCAGCCTACCTTTCCATCTCCTAAATAACTCAGAATTGGCAAATCCCATCACATGTCATACCTGGGAACAAGGGGCCCAAGGGAGCCATTACCCTTGTGGAAGAGACAGGGATGCCTAACATTACAGCTAAAACTACTGAAGAGGAGCTCGGCATTTTCTCTTCTCATAACCGATAAACTTTTTAAAAACAGGTTACCAACCAAGAGACAGAGGAGATTTTCTGGTACACAGTCAGGCATCTTAATGTTCAAATTAACAGCAATTCACCTTACTCAACACAATTCCTCAGTCTGGATGTGTCACAGAGTAAAAAGAATAGACTATATTCAATATATCCATTATGTTGAAAATCAAGGGCAACTTCTCTTCTTCACCAATTCTAGCAATAAAACACTGTCCGACCGAGCAGTGCTGCGGCCAGTGGGTGCTTGACACAGTGACAAACCCCCTGGAAGTGCTTCTTAATGGAAAACAAATTGCTATTTCAGAGCACTGTTTCCCCCTCACCCCACATGTTACAGGTGGGATCTGAGACTGGAGTAGATCATTCTGGCATTCAGACTCCACAATCCTTTTCTGGGATCCATTGACCTTCAAGCTCATAATTTAGTATCCACCCAGAGCAAAGGACAATATCCATCTCACTGTAAATCTAGCTGTGCCATATGTAATTCCTTTTTTACTACAACACACAGTCATAGTCATCCTTATCGTCAGTAAAAGTGATGTACAGCTTATTGTGGTGTTTAAAAAAAAATCCAGAGATTACTGTACAGCAATATCAGAGCATGAAAGAGATTTAAGATTGCTTTGCTTAAGCTTTACGAATGGCAGACAACAATAACAATAAAAAGGGGAAAAAAAAAAACCCTCTCATGGTGTTTTCTCAAGTGACACTTGTAATATTAAGACTCTATTACACTTACATAAGACAGACCAGGTACCGATGTGTAAAATCACTGTAGTTCTGAGGTCAAAAGACCTCTGTAGAACACCACCAGCTGTATGGAGATCCCATTGTAGCTAATATTAACCATTACACCAGACATAAATAAGGAGTTCATTAAAGTACACGTTGATTGTTGTAGATAGTATAACTTCATAAAAGTATGAAGGTGTAGGACAGTATCACCTAGTCCATAGCTGCCATGAAAACTGAAGCTGAAAACTAAAATGATAGAGAGAAAGAAACAAAGAGAGGAATATCTGCAGTTTCTCTATGAAAGCTATGTTTTAGTAGAAATGCACCTCACTAGTTTCAGGAGAGAATTAAAAGAATGAAGTCCTTTGGCCGGTCTACACAGGAAGTTTAGGCAATGCAATGTTTCCTTCTGGCTTTGGAGTCTGAAAAATGTCTATTCAGTTAGGGAGGTCTTGGGTCAAGTCCCAGGAGGACTGTGCTGTCTTGTTAGCTCATTTATTATAATACTTTGGAAGAAGTGAATTGCAGCTTTTTGCAGAGAAAGTCCTAACACGACAATTTTGGAAGTATAATTTTTGCCTTAATGTGAATTTTTGAAGGTCAGGCTGTACGAATACAGTAGACATGTTCAGACTTCTGAAACATTCCTTCTTTCAAACTTCTGCAGAGGTTTTCATGAGGAAGAGGCAGTTTCTGAGATTCAGCAGACCCTCTGGCTACAAAGATTTGGTGATAATCTCTGAAAACTTTGACAGTTAGCAACTATTTTGCAGCATTTAAGAGCCATAAATATACTTTCCTTCCTCTACTTCTTCTTTCTGGTTATTCTGGACAAATAATAAAACAAAGCTTTTAGTTAACTGATGTGAATCTCAACTGACACTATGAACTAGCAGATGACAGAAAAAGAATGGAGGAAGGAGCAGTGTCCCTTCGATACAGCTCTAACAATGAATGAGATCAGATACTTTCTGCTCATTAACAAAGAAGAGCCAGCTGCAGAACAGTGTAAAACCCACCATATCCTGCTAAATAAAATCTTCACTGGAAGGGTGGAGGAAAGATTAGAGGAGCTTCTTTTATGGACTTTATACTGTGATAATTTTTCACTCTTCAGATCGAAGAGTACAATCCTGGCTGCTTCATTCATGTGATCAGACACCCAGGCCTAAACCCAATAATATAAATTATCTGCTTCAATGGGATTATTTGAACAAATTAGGGTTTGCAGAACAAAAGCTTAAGTAGCCCACCTATGTGGGGTTCTCTGGGAGTCTTCAGTGAAATCTTCAGAGAGAAGCTTTTTGCAAGACCTGTGTAATTTCATTTAAAAGGATGGGTCAGACTTTCAGCTGATGCAAGTCAAAGTAGTGGTGTTGATTTTAGCTATTCTCTAAGGTCTTCCCTGTAAAGATCTGGCCTGTAGAACCAGCTGTATATTAACACTGTACTATCTTTTTATGCTTCCACAACAGATAGGTTTAATAAGCAGCCATCTCTTTTCAGAGTGTTCTTGCTATGAAATGAAACAGAAATACAGTCTGCAATAATACCAAGGTCAACATGTACTGCAAAGAAACAGGAAAGTATTTCACCAGAGATTGGAAAGGATGCTAAATATTTTAAGAATCTGCTGCTTAAATAAAAAGAAACCTCCTGTGCATTAAAAATACATTTATTGATCCTTTTCAATCCTGATTCAACAGAAGATGACTTCCAACAAAAGAAAACTTAAAAGAACTTGTCTGTTGCTAAAATGGGTAGGTATATAGGACTGTCTTTGGTAAACGTAGCAGAAACCATGAAACATGCTTAAGAAAAGGGTTTGGATCCCTCTTTTCTATTAAATATTTAGCCTACATTACAATTTAAGTATTGGCAGTGCAAGGAGGGAATTTAAAGAGCAAGACGAAGAAAAAAGGTGCATCGCTTAAGACGAGCATAGCAGGCATCCTAGCTAATTTATGCAGATGGAACTGTTAAACAAATAAATTAAAAAGACCCCGACTGTCTGCACTTGACAGAAATGGAAATAATCTTCTTTACTCTCTGCCTACTCTTTTTATCTTTCCTCTCTTTCCCTTAGTGAATATGAGTCAGAAATCACCACTGGCAGAACAACCTCTGAAAACTTTTCAAATCCCAAAGAAACAGAACCTGGTTTTATTTATGCTAATATGGAGTCTGGAATAAATTCACTCCCAAACCTTCCTCCCACCCCACAAATAAACCCCAAAACATGGAACACTGTCCTCCCTCAGCACATTTGTACCTTTTTTTTTGTAATCTCATTTTCTTTCTGCAGTTCTGGGTTTCAAGTTGTAACTTTTACTAGAAAGAGACAACTCATTTTTGGGAAGAATGAACAGTTCTACTCTTGGTACTATTAAACAAGTAACTGCAACGACTTGTTCAGTATCAGACTTAGACACTGCACTGCAAATATGAGTCCTCCCCAAACATTTTGCCTATTACCATTAATACCTGCCCAGAATGGAAGAGTTCAGAAACTGCTTTTATCATCAAGGTCTTATCTGACTTTGAAGCATATTTGTTCTGAAATTACTGATGGTGCATAAAAGAAACACATCATGACCTATGATGCTTTACACTGTGAAAATATTATTCCGAGAGGTGCCACAGCAATTTCCAACAGCAAGTAGTGCTTTGTAACACAGGATACCCTCTCTACATAGTATTAGAGATTTTGGTGGGCACCCTTTTTAAACTGTATGGACAACCCAGACTCCAGACTTTGATCACAAAGCATGGATGGGAGTTTATATTCTCTAATTGTTGCTTAGTGTGTTTCTACAGAAAAGCCCTCTGGTGCTTTTAAGGGCCAAATCAGTACATGTCCTGTATTTATGTTCCCTGTCTTTCTTGTCCTTGTATATCTGTATATATCCCTCAGTTAGTTAGAAAATGGCAGGGTACATATAATCTGAAAAGGTTACTGACTCCAAATGACCCATAAAAACAGTTAGCTTCTCTATATGGACACCATCAGACTGGGGTCCTGTAGACACAGATTATCACAGGCCACAGAGTCAAGACCTGGTGGCTGATGTATGAAGACCACCTGAAAGAAGGTCTTGACACGTGACAGTGGAAACCAGGCTGGGCCCCCGTTCTTATGAAGCATCTCATTTAATCTGCCAAGGATTCTCACTAATGGGCATAAAGCTTTTTGAAGCCTAATGCATGGATCAATATACTTGAATCAATAGCCCTGAGTTGGGGATGCTATTGATGTATGCCCAGAACCATCAAAACATGGTGTACATGAGCTTGCTAGCAACATCTGCCCTCAATTCACTTTGTGTCGTGGAGCACTGAAAATATTGGGAAGAATGAGCTAGCAGAGTAACATCAGGTGGGGCTACCAGAAGTGGTTGTTATTAACAAATTAGCAGCAGGACAGAGACTCACAGGTTCAAATTGTTCATTCCAGTGATGCTCATACGAATACCACAAATCCAAGTGTTATGAAATTTTAAACTGGGAAATTACAGCCAAGTTTCCATTCCTTAATATTATATCCCATATAATGGAAAAATACTAGGCCGAATGAGGCCAAATTTGACTTGAAGATCCAGCACCAACCAATTTCTTCCACAGATGGAGCTTGTAAGACCCACTAATGCACTAGTCTCTCTTACATGTCTGTACTGAAAAGTAATCTATATTCATTCTGGCTATAAAAAGAAATTTGATCATTCATTATGATTATTCATTGCAACAACACAATAAATTTCAATGGTACTTTATGGTAACCCTTAGTTTTAAAACTGAATTTGATTTCCTGTAACTTACTACATTAATCCATTAATTCATTACTTTAATTTGATGTGTATATCAGAAAAACAAACAAGCAAAAGCTTTAAAAAAATAAAGATGAAAAGAGACAGAACTATAACAAATATAACTGAGGTAACTAAATTCCAAAAAGGACCGCCCAGGTATTTCTAACCCTGCTCATCCTTTATATCTTCCAACTTCTATACTGTATAAAAGTGATGCAGAAAGCCCACAATAATTGCTGAAGTTACTCATTAAAATTCACAACTGTGGGAAAGAGAAGTATGGAAAACATTTCTGACATCTAAAGACAAGGTAAAGTTATATAAAGAAATAAGTTTGCAGATCAATCCCACAGCTAAAAAACTGGTATAAATTAGCATGCTTGTGTCAAGTATCTGAAACACTTGAACCTGTCTTTTTAACAACCAAAGCTAAAAAATATGGAACAGGTACTTTTGCTTTCAGCAGGACAACTATTTTGCATAAAATGAAATATTCATAAAACAACATGGCTATAAAAATAGGTAATTTATCACTGCAATCATAAACACCAGAGGCCCAGAGATGTATCCATATCATAGGGAGGATAAGGCAAGTTCTAGTGCACAGCTGTCCCCCAGGACATATTGACATGTCCTGCAAAGCCCTTCTGATATGCAGGTCCTGTGCTGTCTGCCTGACGAATGACCCAAGCAAGCAGTTAGAAAAATACAGTGGAAAAAATAGAAGAAAAACTTTTTTATTAAATGCAATGCTCTTTAAAAGCTCTCTCCTAATATCTCTTTAAATTCTTTATATGTTTGCTTCAACACTGTGCAAGGGCATTTAGCATTCACATAAATAAGGGAATTGCTTTATGAGTTTGCCCACTGAAATGTTACCACCCTGTAGAAGTCTCCTGGAAAAGAATTGAATTGGACAAGGCAAGATGCCAGGGAAAGACCAGGGAGATTTCATGTTTCCCAGTCCAGTTCAGCTCTGACAAGGACTTTGCTGGAAGATAAAGATTTGGTTATTCCTAATTGATTGGCAGTTTTATGAAGTGTACACATGTGGGATCTCAGCTGGAACCATCATACATTTTACTCATTATCAAAATTGGATTTAAGATCAGGTCTTAGATGGGGGTGGGAAGGGTGCAGGGTTGTCAGGGCATGAATTCACTGCAGCAACACCCCACAACAAAGTTTGAAATAAAGTGTTCTTTATGAATCTTAAATTATTTTTCCACAGCATTTCTTTCCTCTTAAACTAAAGGCAATGCACTAGAGAAGTGTTTGTGAAATAATTTGCATGTTTTAGTATGTACAGAAATAATGGTTTCACATAGTTAAACTGAGATGAAGAAAATAGTGTTCTTGTTTTACTTGGCTGAAAGAGTGAGCAAGCAAGAGAGGGAGGAATATGGCACTCATTAAGGTAAAATAAAGTATTTACCATCTTTCATATTAAGTGAATTGTCATACCTAAAGTCTTCAGCTCAAGTGCAAAATATCTGCAAAACATATTAATCTATTTTTAATTTACCAGGTTTATGAATTTTACAACATAGCCTGGAAAGGCAATGAAGAAGTAGGGGAAAAAAAGTTACAAAGTTAACAGATTAAAATATTATGACTAATTGCTGGAAATTATAAACATGGTAAGTAGGCACACAGAAAACTGTAAATCTAAAATTAAAATATTATTTTTCAAAAAAGAACTACAGTGCCTGTGGAAAATACGTGGAAAACAAGCAATTTAGAGATGCTAAGCCAGTAACACCATGTTTCCTTTGCTTCATATGCTGTTTTGAGTTTATAACTAATGGCTTTTCAAATGTTTTCTTAACACATTTCCTTTAACTGGTAAATGATGGAAATAACATTTCAACTAACATTTCAAAGAGGTCCAACCAATTATAACTTTATACAAGGCCTTCAAACACTAACCCAAAGTGATGCACCTAAATACCTGCTCACAGCTCATCCCGTGAAGAGCCAATATAAAACCTATGGGAAAGAAGGAATCAACATCCTGAATCTCTAGAATCAAAGATCATTACAGGTGCTTCACCTGGCCATGGTCCTTTGACTGAGAAGGATGAGAATTTTAGTTCCTCTGCACTATTTCAGAGCTGAGATCAGCACGAGAGCTGGGAGGCCAGGATGAAGTTTATACTTGACTTTTCCTAAAAGACAGATTTGTGCTGAAAACTTTTATCCCAAGTTTAAAGTTATGAAAATGACAAATGTTTTACTGATTTATATTCAGAGAACACAAAAATATTGCCTATGATAGTATCTGTGAGATAAAATAGTCTTTTTTTTTAACATCTGTTATTACTTATTTATCCACAGATCAGTTTGGATTTTTCTGAATAAAGCTTCCCTAGTATTACAGAAAATAACTAAAGAAAATATTAAAAAAAATTATTTATGTTGGTAAAATTAACATAAGTACTGCATTATTCTCTTCTGATTTAACATGACAAATACCATCAAAAGTAAAGGATATAAAACATGAAATTAAAAAAAATATTTTCTAAATGTTAATCTTGCAAACCATACTTGTTATTTTAATGCTGTAACATGATTACTGGAGGAAAACTACCTCACTCTCCAATATAGTTGGAGGAAAAAAAACCAAGAAGCAGGATTTTCAGCTGGGAAAAATATATAATGTAATGGGCCCATATGTTTGGGGGTTTTTTTACAATTCCTTTGGAATAACACGTTTGCTACTTGTGCTTTTCCTAGTGTCCTGCAACAATATGAATCAATTGTAAGAGTGTATTGTGTGGAAAGAGTGAATAAATATCTGTATTAAGCAATTCTTATGGGATAAAATCCAGCCCAGTATAAATTTGTGTCTCCACTGTTGCCATGATGAGAAATGGGCCAGATCCTCAGTGACCCTGAGGTGTAGTTTCTATGAATCCACAGAGTTATGTTGATTTCCTCCCTCTGCAGATCTATCCCAAATACATCTGACTGATTTACATTTATTGATGGGAGTTATCTTGGGCTTAGAAATGTTTCTGGGTGTGAGGAATGGCATTTCAAACACAAGAACATGAGCTATGGTCCCTTAGGAACAGAAAGAAACTTCTCAGGGTACACACATGTGGTTATCACTATTATTCAGTAACTATTCTCTTCCCTTTAACCTAGACACTTACCATTTCCTTGTACAGGGGAAAAAGTTCATTTTCTGTAGGTGATGATAAAGGAGAGGAGGTTTTGGGGTGTTAGCAGAGGATCTGTGTCAGTCTGGTTCTTGTTTTCTATTTTACTTGGTGATGACTAAAGATACAGCTGTCATTCTGATTGAGAATTTCAGAGCATTAAAGGGAAAATGAGTAGTTAAATCAACTCATTAATCAATAAATAAACACTAAGCTCTTCAATTTCCAGGCATATACTATTTCTACTGTCATACTTGATATTACTATCAGTAACTTATTAAGTGCACACAGCTTTCATTAAAGTGGTATAAACTTCATTGTGTCTAAATATTAATTTGATAAAACACTTGTTAATGCTACTGAATTAATGTCTATGACTTTTAAAGATTTCCTTTGAATAACTGTAAGCTCAATGGATTTATAAAACGCTATATCCTTCCTTCTATTGTGCGCAAACAGACAAAACCAGAAGAGTGAATAAACACACCAGACCTAACTTCAGAAATAAATTTACTAAAGGAGTCCATCATACTCTTAAAAATTCCTGTTACAATGGTCTTGTTTTATTTAAAAGTCCTACAAGTTTACTAATATTCTGCATAATTTGTCAAGCATTGGCAGCTGTGGTAGAAGACATAAAACACTGTTGTGGCGGTGTGCTCCCCGTGCCTCCCTGCCCCTCGCCACACTTGACCTTTTCCCGTAACCCTGCTCAAGTGATAATCACCAGTGGCGGTCATGATGGATGCATCCAGCTCAAAGTGGATTCAGGGGAGACAGATAACAACACAACAGCCAAGGGCTAATTTATGGCAATGTGTCCACCTAACCACAGTGCTGGTCAGTGTCCAGCTCAGTCCAAATTTGGAAGAAACTAACATATGCAGTTGGTATGAAAATGTGACTATGAGTCAATCATCTTATGCCCATAAATAGTGAGCAGCCCAAGGGCACTTTGAGCTCTCCTGCAGGGCAGTGGGCTGCATGCCAGGATCTCCCCTTGAGTAGGGACGCCTCTCAAGGTTACTCCTCGAGGCTAAGAGAATCCTTGGTGCGTCAGATCCTCAGTAAGTGACTGATAGCATGCTAAACTTTGAAATCTTAGCTAAGTGATATAAAGGATTGATTGCACATATATAATCCTTTAGACATAAACCGCTGACCATGGCTGGGACTAGGACTGGATCCAGCCACACCTAGACTCCTCTCTGAGAAGGAGTTTAGAAAGCAAGGGGATCCTCTCTGAACCTCATGACTCAACGGGAGGGTCTCCCTGACAGTTTTGTCTGACCCCGTCCTCTATGCAGTAAATAATCAAGTGTACCTTGCCATTGAGTCTTGTTAAACCACTGTCGCATTTACTATCAAACTGTTATCAATAAACACATTGCTCTTATGAGTGCACTCTCGCCCCATCCACAACAACTGTACAAACAGTACCTCTGACAGAAGTCACAGAGAAGAATGGGAAAATCATAGAATCGTTAAGGTTGGAAAAGACCCTTAAGATCATCAAGTCCAACCATCAAGATAGCACTGCCAAGTCCACCACTAAACCATGGCCCTAAGCACCACATCTACACATCTCTCAAATACCTCCAGGGATGGGGACTCAACCACTTCCCTGGGCAGCCTGGTCCAGTGCCTGACTACCCTTCCAGTAAAGAAGTTTTTCCTAATATCCAAACTAAACCTGCCCTGGCACAGCTTGAGGCTGTTTCCTCTTGTCCTATCACTTGTTACTTGGGAGAAGAGACCGACCCCCACCTCACTACAGCCTCCTTTCAGGTAGTTGTAGAGAGCAATAAGGTCTCCCCTCAGCCTCCTCTTCTCCAGGCTAGACAACCCCAGCTCCCTCAGCTGCTCCTCATAAGACTTATTCTCTAGACCCTTCACCAACTTGGTTGCCCTTCTTTGGACACGCTCCAGCACCTCCATGTCCTTCTTGTAGTGAGGGGCCCAAAACTGAACACAGTACTCGAGGTGCGGCCTCACCAGTGCCGAATACAGGGGCACTATCACCTCCCTGGTCCTGCTGGCCACACTATTCCTGAGACAATGAATGCCTTTAAAAGTTATTACACACCTTTTTCTTGACATAATTCATTCAATGCATTACAACAGCTGATGTTAGGTTTTTGTGCTGGCTTCAGTGAGACTCAGGAGGCAAATGAAATGGTGGTGTTTCTTGGCACCTCTGCAGGGGAAGCCCACCAGGAAACCCTCTCAACACTGAAGACAGTGCCAAAATGCTGCTGAACTTCAAAGAGACCAAGGTTTCAGTGTAGCTTTGAAGCTTTACAAATGCCTCTGGAAAAAAAGTGGCCTATTGTAAGGCAATGTGAGGACTCACTACTGTACAGCCTGCAGTTTACCATTCACTGTAACACTATCCCCCTTCTATCCGTATCAGGGTTTGATCAGTGTTGACACCATTAAAATCACCACATTATACAAGGGCAGTGAACTTGTACCCACCTACCCCAGCATGCTATGCTCTCCTCCTCCACAGTCTGCTCTGCCTCATGCATTGCTAAAATTAATCTAATTATAGTAAATAGCCTCCATCTGCTTCCTCTGCTTATCTGGAGGGAAAGTGAGAGAGAGACATGGACTGAATTTAAGTGAATTAAAATTAACCTAACACAATGACAGTGATTTAAGTGATGGTAGGTGGTCTGGCTACCTTCCTCTACAGTTTCCAACTGGAAGTGGGCAAATACCCTACTAAGTTTGTGCTCCAGTTTTAACTAGCATTTCTAAAACTGTTTATTAACTCAGGGAAAGGAAACTGAAGGTCACTGCTAAGTATCAATGGGAAAGGAGTTTCAAAAGCACTCAGCACTGAAATGAACTCTGATCCCATTCAATGTACCGGAGATACTATCATTGATTTAAACAAGACCAATGCAAAATATCTTGGAAAATCTGATGCAAAGATACTTCTTGTGTTGAAAAGTATTGACTGCTTTTTGTCCTTTCTGTATTTTTCCTTACCATGCTTCCCCTCTTGTATTCTTTCTTCAACAAGATTTAAAAAAAAAAAAAATCAAAGATTACAAAGAAAACTCAAACATATCTCAGGGGCATCGGGAGGGAGAAAAGCATTTTTGTATCAGCAATGTTATTTTTATAAGGTTCAAGAAAATATTGCAGATGCATAGCTGGAAGGGTCAGCAGGGACAACCTGTGGAGATCTGTTGTTCAAATTAAGAACCTTTTTATTCTGACTGAAGCATGACATGCAACTGGTATCTAATCTTTATCAGCAGCTTTATCACAAAATGAACATAAAGCAGCAGAAGACTGCATCTAGTAATTGCTTTTCAACAAACAATACCTTCTGTGGGGGCATAAAGCTGACAACAGCAGCTCTACCATTGGTACTCCTTAGGATTTGGTGTTAGATTCGCCTATATCTGGGTAAAGTGACCCACGCTGGGTCCTTCTGGGTCCGTGGCCGTGGGTGACCCATGCTGGGGCAGGAACAACCCTGAGGGACTGTACTGCCCACACAGTGCTTCCTAAAAGGCCAGTCCTGTTGAGACCAAAGGGCAAATTAGTTGTAAACCATTTTTAATTTTTACCAGCCAGCTTCAAATATATCTAGAAAAAGTAGAGCAGCACCCTGTATTCTAAATGATGCCATACTATTTGTCTTTCTCATGTAGAAAAGCATTGGCTCAATACAAGTATTCAAGTCTGAATCTAAATCAAGATGGATAAATTTATTTAAATTACCCACTTTCATGTTCCCCTTTCTCTTTTAGGAATCTTTAAAGTACTAAGCAGAATTTGTACCCTGTCTTCCCTTTATCTGGACAACAGTGGCAGTAATTCACACTTTCCCCTGAAGACTATACATTTTTGTGCTATGACTGCAGTGTCACTGAAGTAGCGGGGAAAAAAGCCTCTGCATGCCAGAAGGTAGAACAGAAATATTTGATTCACTGAGATCAAACTTTGGTGCAGCAATACACTAGTTTTGATAAAAAAAACTTGCTCAGATCAGAGTAGTCCTTGTCCCAGAAAAGTAACTGTATATTAGGTTCAGCAGTTGTACGAAAAAGAAAGATATTTTCCATTTAGTTAACTAGTATATTTTAGCAACCATATGTAAATTTAAATTCATTTTACTTTTGAAGTAGTTTTTCATATTTTTCCCCTAGCTAAAGAAACAAGCTGCAGTCTGAACATTTGTCTTGATATTATTTCCCTTTCTTTCAATATCTTTCTTTGTATATTTTTTTTTTCTTGAGGATTTCAGGAGCTTTTAAGTTAAACAGGACTTAAAAAAACCCCAAGCTATTGTTTATGCAAAAAGAAAAAGGAGAAACCTACAAGGAAGCTCAAATTTTAAAATCTCCTTTGTCTTTAAAGGAAGCTAGAGGGGCACTCTGCCTGAAGAGCATGCTCCCCCAAGAGGCCTGTGCAGATTTCAAGCTATAACTGAGGTATATGCTGAATATAGAGGCAAAATGAAGCAGTCCTGGGCAATAAAATTAAAAGGAAGAAGCGAAATTATTTCTCTATTTCAAAAATTTACTTCATGAAAGTCATTAATTTGGGAGTCCTATAAAACAGTAAGAAAAAACACAAAGCTTTGAGTTGTGTCCCATTTTCTGCAAGTTGCTATTTGCCTCACCTTTTTGAAAAGTTAAAATCCTTTCAAAGTCAAATATATTTTTCAGAATTCCTAAAAATCTCCATTTTCTAAGACCTGTTTCAGTATCTTGGCATTGAAGATATGTATAAAACAGCAGCTCGTGTAAAATGGAAAAGGGAAAAATGGTAAAGAAGCATGATTTGGAGAACAAAACAAATAACTTTTCAATTAAAAGACTGTGTTGCGTTATGAAAAAATTTCCAACCATATTAAGGGTATTAACAGTAGCAATAATGTAGGAGGCATGCATGAAATTCTGAATTTAAGTTATCTAAACTCTTTCTCTCTAATTTACACCCAAACCTGAGTGTAGGCAAACTCTGAGATCACACTGGAAGCCATACCTTGTATTCCACATATTTGAATTAAGGTAACATTTTTCTTTGCTTCTGTAAAGCCTCAACCCCACTCGTTGCCTGTGATCCCCTTCTTCTCCACTTTGTCTTTAACTTTCCATCTTTTGCAGTTGTCACCTTTATCTTTCCGCTCCTCCTTTTGTCCTTACGAACCAGACCCTTCAAACTAAAAAAAAAAAAAAAAAAAGAGAGAGAGATTTCAGATAAATAAGACATAAAAATATCATGGAACAGGATGCTTCAGACAGCTGTGTTTGCATGCTGTGCCCTTTTCCCTGTGCTTTGTTTCTCCTGCTTAAGTTATAAACTCTTCAGAGTTTATTAAGTTATAATCTCTCAACCTATGTCAACAATAGCTTTCGTCTCCTACCAATGCCAATAGTAACTAATGAAATTTAGGGAGGTAGCAATTAGTGCTGTGAAAGCATCCAGTAGCAAGGAAAGTTTTATATAAGCATGACATTAGAAGCATTTTTATTCAATATTTTGGAGTAAAGAAAGCTATATCTGTTCTGTACTTAGCCCAGAATTTCTGCTAATATTTTCTGTTTTTTTTTTTTAACTATGAAGTATAAAACAGCACTAAGGAAGGCAATCTTATCCACTGCAGCATCCAGGGAATAGAAAGCATCAGATGGATAATGCATCTGCACCAATATGTTACTGATTCAGAAAAAGAAGTTTTACATTCATGACTTCCTTAAAAACTTGTTTTTTGGAGACATTTGCTATTCAAGTCTTCTGTTTTACGAATATAGTTAAAACATAGCTCATAGTGAGGTTTTCAGGATAAATAGATGCAATTAGAAAAATGTAGGCAGAAGTAATCAGAAAGTCATTAGATAAACAAAATTTGGTCAGTATTTGGGGGCTGGGGGCTGTATTCATTAGGATAATTCAGAAAAACTTGCGGTTTGGCAAATAACAGTAATTTAGGAAATAATGGCAAACAGTAAGGAAAAATGCAGCCAAAGGTCATTTTAAATTTAAGAATGGGACAGGGCAGACAGTGGATGCTACTGAAAATAGAAGAATGCATTTCTAAGCAAAGCAGAATTTTTGTGATTATTTTCTAAGTGAATAAAACATATATTAAGATTAGGTAAAGACAAGCCAAAGCTACTGCGGGAAAAACCTCAAGGTCTTCAATGAAATATGTAGCTGAAATAAAACGAAACAGAATTTTCTGGTATACTGCAACAGTACTGCTTTATTATTCCATTTGTTTTTTTATTATAATGACTGGGGCTATGTTTAAGAGAAGCATTTTCAAATAATGGTGTGAATTAATTTATAATTTGTGAGAAAAAAACATGGAAGTGTTGTACTCTCTTTAAAAGAAGAGGCTTTGCAATCCGTAAGCTAAAACCTATTATGTCCTGAATAGATATTCAAATTTAATAATGACATTGTGCAAAATGTTGGTTTCTAAAGATCGTTGACCAAACAGAAGAAAAGTTTTTGGAATCTCAATACGGCACCAGCAACAAATAAGTAGCTGTATTCAAATGTAGTGTCTATTAATACCTGTCAATAAATAATTGAGACTTAAAACTAATTAACCTGGTTACACAAGTCCTCATTCATTGTGTGGAAATCTAGAAGTTTATTAATGTTTATGTGAAATGATGTACTAAATTTACTTATTTTAAAGCAAAAAGAAAATTTAAAGTAGATGCTGTAGTCACTACATTCAAAAGAACCTTTCCCTATCAATCCCATTAGGATTAGTAATTTTAAATACAATTTGCATCTGTAAGAACAAATATTATGACTCTAGTATTAAAAAAGAAAACTGTACACAAGAGCATGCAAAGCCAGTCAGAACTTGATCTTATTTCTTGGTATATATATGTTGGCTATTCAGACAGTACAAATCAGAGTAAGAAGGTGGCTTATTAAAATCAGTCTTTAGTACCAGAACCTCCCCCATTTAAGCAGTTGTAACAACAGCGTTACTGAGAATGACAGAGAGATCCCCAGATACTCCTTGGAAATCTGGGCTTTGTCTCAAGACTCACAAATCTATTTATCAGCTTATGGGTGGAAGCCGAAATATTTGTAACAATCAAATGGCAGCTGTCCATATTCCCAGCCTGATCTAGTATTAATCAGCCTTAAAAAACCCTCAGTGTTATTGTATTAAATTTGTGTTCAAGTTTAACTTTCATTTATACTCTTCTGCTGCCTAGTACTCCACACAAGTGTTACCTCAGAAGATGAAACAGTTGAGCTGCCATACCTGTTGTGCCTGTGACATCATTAAGGTTTGATAAATACCCAGTACAACATCCTTTGGGTTGTTATTTGTCAAAAGATACGGTTCAATCAATTTAAAAGTATTTTCACTTTAAGGTCTTGTTCTTAGCTTGGATAAGCAATGAAAAATGATGGCATATAATATTGTCTTATTAACATTGGCACATACCCCCATGTTCTTACCATCTTGCTTCCCATTACTATCAACCTTCATCATCGCTGGAAAGGACAGGGCGGAATTCAATCTATTCTATATAAAATTAGACAAATTACCATGCATTTATAAGCTCACACTGTTCCAACACAGTCAGTGCAATACTGACCTTGGACCTCTTGACATGAGAAGATCATGCTTCTCCAGCTCACAGGTATTTAATTCCCTGGCACAGATCTGAAAAGAACTTAGATATAATTTCCCCTATGCATTTACACATTTTTCCTTGGCAGAGATTTCTGCAGCACAGCACCGGTGAAGAGTTCAAATTTGGATCTTCTCTCAAATTCCATCATCCTATTCTTGTCACAACAGATAAAGAATAACCCAGCCCTTTGGCCTACTCAGTGCCAGTTTCTCTGCTAACAATGAAATGTTTTTGTGGTGCATTTTTCTGAGTCTATTTCTAGACTTGTGGTGCTATCAGCCAGAAAGATATACAGGTTCTGAATACCAGAATCTACTTTTTTTGTGTGAAAGGGTAAACATAAGTGTCCTCTAGCTGGGGCCAAGTGCCATATAAATATTCCTTGCATGAAGTACAAAACAGAGTTCAGGTTTATGTACAGGGTTTCAGTAAAAATCTCCCTGCATTTTGTCCTTGGTTGGCCTGAGTAGAAAGTGAAATAAAAGAAAAATAAAAATCTTAGCACAGTCCATCGGTTGAGCAGCACTCAGCAAAAATTCAGAGCAGTCATAGAGCTATTATAATTTATGGCACACAGGAGCAGCCTGTTAGAAATTGTCCCCTGAAATATCATTGTATTACTTAAAATTGCATTACATAAAAATAGGGGAAAAGGCACAGAAGAAACAGTGCCTCCATAAAGTTCTACTGAAAAAAACCCTCATTTTAATACATTTCCATTAATTTTGCTTAGCTCTATCTGAAAAGTAAAAGCCTAATACAAATCCTGCTATGATTTGAACCTGTGGATGCAAGGGATCTTGGAAAATTGAGAAGAAAGCTCAGCTAAAATATTTCTTTTAGAACAACAAAACAAATCACTTTACCACTATGTTCATAAGTGATTAAAACAAAAAGCAGAAGTATAACTAACAGTCCCTTCAAAACGTGTTCCATCCATACATGCTATAGTATGGATTGTGTGGCTTGTGCATATTCACTTGAAACAGCTGGATAAACATTTAATTATTTCTTTATTTATCAGGCAGTGTTCATTATAAAATACATAATGAATAGTACCAATCACAAAAAGGAATCACAATAATTCAATGCTATTTTGAATAAATAGATATGATTAAAGTGGGATTAAGTTTAATGTAGCATCTCATCACTTATGATAAAATCTTCAGAAATGTTTAAAAACCTGTATCACTCTTGCCATTAACTAGAGCTATAACTACAATTGATTAAGACTCACTTAAAAATAATTCTGTTGAGTAAAACTGTGATATTAACAGAGGCAGACAGGATAAACAAAGAGTAAGAAATTGCCATTTCACCCTTTAGCTGTATATGATTGTTTGTGTATGATTGTTTTCGACTGGCTTAACCTGTCTATATCAGCAGACTAATCCCAACAATTCTCTTTAGTAATATTCCCATGCGTTTAAGTTTAAAAATCGGTTTTCTTTCTAAAGAGCAGTATGATTTAAGATAGGATTTTTTCTGAAACATAGCTGAGAGCATAGGGTTTCTGTGTACTCCCCCATATTGTTGAACACCAACTATGCTAAATACTTCAGCCCGTGATAGTATAGGTCCACAAAGCCGGGAAGGAACCAGGGCATCAGTACCCTGAAGTTTTTTATTTTCCTTGAAGAAATGACGCACCTTCTTTTGCTCCTGTGGGCTGGGGAGGAGCACAGACACCCTCCTATTCCCATCCTCCTCTGTCCCAAGGCAGCAAACGACTGAGAGAGACTCTGCCTCGCAAGTTCCCTGACCTGGCAATGCTTCCTCATGGCTGATGAGGGGGAAGCATTTGGAGAAATGAAACCATAAAAGTTGTAGGTAGAGAGACCAAGCACACCAATCTTAAACTGGGCTTACAACTTTGAGTTATATCATTTCACCAAAAAAAGTAATGCTCTTTTACAAGAATTTCAGACATTCTGATAAAGTGCTTTCTCCATTTCTTTCCTGCATTCTTAGTATGATATTTCTAACACATAATCACTTCCTAAACATACTAAAAACCAGTGACAATTTTAGAACATTTTTGAAGTTCACAGTTTTCTTCCTTGTTAAGACTTCTTTTGGATACTCAGATCTCATGCTACTTCTTTTGCAAGGACTCTAAAGCAGCAAATTCACTTTCTTCTCATCACCAGTTAACAACTTTTCACTTTCTGAAAGCTTATGTTAATTGTTTACTTTAGTCCTTCTCAGAGCCATTAAGGAGTCTGGTAGCTGATGTCTAAATGCAATGCTGGATGTACTATTTATTACTTTCCCTTATTTTATTCCAATCCACCTCTCTAAATGCTAACTCTCAAATTGATGATAATTCCCCCTGAACTGGGAATAAGTCTGATATGTCTTTCTTCTTTTCTGTTAACACTGATTCATCTAATCACTAAATATATCCAACTTTTGATATGTTGGACTGTAACCTGCTAGAAAATTTCATCTAGTCCTTGACTGACAGATATGCATTAGGCAAGTAGCATGTATCAGGCCATGTAACAAGTATGGACATGCACACCAGACTGTGTGACAATAAGCCCCACAAACACACCATCATATGTACCGGTCTGGAGAGACGGGACATCTGCCTGTCTGCCCCTGACAGGTACCTGTCAGACCTCAGCACAGGGCCTCTGAGCTCCAGTATGGTAGCTATCAAGCTTCTCATGACTGAAAGTTTTGGATATTGTGGTACTAAAGAATCTGTAAATTTTTAGCCACCTCAGAAAAATAAAATTAAGAGACTACCATGCAAAGCTAATGAATTCTCCTGCAAACTCTGAACTTCCATTTTTAAATATTAAAAACTATAACAAATAACAGAAACATTTCTCCATGTTCTCATGTAGCTGTGTAGATAGTAACCATAATGACCAAAACAGCTGAAGATCACAGGACTCCTAATCACAGGTACATCAAGCTACTGACTGTGGTCATAATGTATTTTGAGTAAGCTTCTGCAGGAGTATCCATCTGCAAAGGTATAATGAAAGCAAAAGATCTTTGGAAATCCATCAGGCTGTTTTTTAATGGAAAATGTCAGCCATTGAAAATATCAAACTCTAGCAAAGACATCAAAGAACATGGGGTAAAAAAATTACTGTAGCTGTATTCTTTGATGCTGAAAAAGCCTTTGATACACCTATGATAGAGTGCAGGACAGCTGACTTAGATAAAGGCTTTCTAACTTGAAATAAAAGTTCTTTAATAATTTCTTAACTTCATCTTTGTCATAAATATATAAATATTACAATCCAGAAATACGTGTATTTTTTGTTAGGAATACCTTTATTTGAGAAATAAACCTACCAAAGTGTTTGTGCATTAGATTGTTTTGTAAGAAAGATAAGTTTGGTGTAACTATGGCACAAAATCTCCCGACTGTTAGATATATTGGATTGTTTCCACATAAATATCCGCTGTTTAGCAAGAGCTCCTGTCCTTGGAGATATGCAGACTCACATTGAATAATCAACGTACCATCTAATATTCTACTAATGATATCTAGAAAGTAATTTGTGTGGAAATTATTTCTACTGTAAAGTTGACTACTGAAAGTGTGTGTTACACTCCTGAGAGTGCATAACTTTACTTATTATTTACTGAAACTTGTGGACCTCAGTGATGAAACTTTAATTAAATAACCTCCTAAATGGATTCTTCTGTTTGACCTTACCCAGTTTCATAGACTTAGTTTACACAAGGGAGTTTACCACTAGTCCACTCAATTGGAATCTCATATTGTTCTATTCTGTTAAAATGCTTTTTTGAGGAAAGCTGGTATTTGCACAATAGCATCTGTTTTCTTTCCTCTGTATTGCAGATTTGTTTGTACAGATACGCAACTCGTTATAGAAAAGACAGAAATGGCATTTAATCTCTGACAAAGACCTCACTATGGTTCTTTTCTGCTTTTCAAGATAAAGTTCTTAGATATCCTCATGATGAAAAAGTAGACTATTAAATCCAACTGTGCAAAATCATTCAGCAGTCAAGAACCCCCTGCACAATGGTTTTAAGAGCGCATTTGAATTACAGAATTAAACAGAATTGTTTGGTTGGGAGTACGTATAAACAGAGCAGCAGAGGAACAAGGTATACACTGGTATGCATACATCCAGCAGGGAACTAACAGTAGATATAAGGGTTTAAAAGCTTATCAAGAAAAAAAATAATCAGACACAGTAGTAAGATAAGAAACTCATAGTCTGTGTTAATCAGTAATTTTTAATTACAAATTGAAAAATACGTGTTAAGTCATTTATGATACTGGCTTACTTTTTGCACTAATTAAGCTTTCATAATAAAAACAGATCAATAAAGTACTCATCCAGGCACTTTTACCCAGATCTGAAAAGTACTTTATGTACCTACTACCCTGTTAGAAGTGAAGCTACTAAGCAATTAGTATTTCAAAATCTATTGGGTTTGCTATCTCAAACATGAATTATTAAAATTTGTTTTTTACAGCAAAAGGTTAAGAAAAGTGAAAACACTTTTTCTACCTTACAAAACATGTCTTATTTGGTTGAGTCAGAATCTGTCTTCATGCAGATAAAGGTCTGAAAAAGTAAACATATTATGCAAAAATAGGATGAATATTGTCCTTACAAACATCAACCTCCAACTTCATATTATTAACATTCAAAAATAATATTTCAAGGCTTGAGATCAGATTTTGAAGTAGAAGAAAAAATTTCACATCCTTTGGCAGAAATATTTGAACTGAGTTCATTAAAAACATCTCTTGACAGGTTATATTAAGTGCTACAATTATGCCTAATTTTCGTTTAGTATAATATGTTAATTTTAAACAGTTTAAGAAATTGTATCCATTCTGACCATTTATTCCCTGCTTTGAAAGTGCACTTCACTTCCAACCCAGCTGTAATCATAATTTTATATCTGAACTGACTTCATTTCTTTAGCTCTCATATTGCAATGAACAAGTTAATAGACACATTGGCCTTACACTGGTGAAGCCCATAAGTTTTTTTAAGTAGCATATTTAATACCACTAGGAGGAAAACTAGGAGAGACCTGGACTGTTTCGAAACTTTTTCAGCAAGATCCTCTCTTCCCTGGGAGAGCAGCAACAAAATTCATACAACACAGTTGGCAAGAAGAATTGAGAGCTGGGATTAAACGTATGGAGTGTACTACAACACCTCTCTAGGTAAATAAGTGTAAAAAATAATTTTTTCCATAAAGTAATTTGGAGACATGGAAGCAATCTTTGTGCTCTTTGTTCAGGATTTTCTTTTCCCTATGTCTAAGGATCTGCAACAGGTAACCCAGCAGAGCCAACTGGAAGAGAGATAGGGAAAATATCCATTTTTGAACTGAACTGAACTGAAAAAAAAAACACCTGATGATACAGATGGGAGTCATGTGAACTTCAGGTTAACACAGAAGGCAGTGCTTCACTCTACATTTTCATTTGAAAAAAAAAAAAAAGGATAACAATTTTAATTTTCTCTTTTGAAAGGTGCTATAAAACATAAATAATATAAAGCAACATCTGCCTGGGTTGAAAATCGAGAGATGAGAGGTTCAGCTGTAAAATAACCTATAAAGCCCAATTCTGAGTTCTTTAGATGAAGTCATTTAGGTTTCACAGAGCTGTGCATGAAGCCAGGAGTAGCGAACATTCCCTACTGTACAAAATACATATCGCAGGAGGTATGGACACGTAACAGTCCAAAGAGCAGAATTTGACAGGGAAAAGATGAGAATGGGTCACTGGAAGTCCACTGGACTCCTAGTCCACTGGAAGCATTTTTTTTCAATATGGAAAGGGTGAGATAGAAACTGTGGGTGAATCCTAGACCATGGCACGAGATGGAAACCTGGCACGGGAGCAGCCCCGAAACTTGCAGGAGAAGCTCAAGATTGGACAGAATGATCATCCTGTGTCAGATAGAAGATGGAAGGGTCAGCACTCACTCATCATCTGAAAGATTAGTTTCAGAGGAAAAAGCTTTTCTCACCCCCACTCTCCCCTCTCACGTTTTAGTCCTTCTATTTGCCAGTTCAAGAAGTAGTACAGAATCCTCAGTTATTTGTACTTTTTCTTCAAGATTATGGAAGCAAATCCTAAAAGTCCAGCATCCTAAGAAATTTCTGTTGATTGAAAAAATACAAGCCATAGACAGAGATTACTTTTCCTTGCTTATCTGGATGTTTGAATCACCTTGCTACTGGAATCACAGAGGCTTTCTCTCCCCTGAGAGGTGGTAGACCACTGACAGCCTGTACAGGCTGGTTTTAGGTCAAACCTTTTAGTGAAGAGATTTGTAAGTCTTTAAATATCAGGCATACATAAAACAGTCAATAAATAAAAGATAATAATAATAATAATACACCATGAAGTCTGAAAAGGCACTCTGTACATCAATAAATAATCGCACTGTGTATCACATTACACATTCCGTCTGAACATTTCCAACTTAATCAAAGGCATTAACTTGACTGTCAAGCACTAAAATAGGGAGGCTCATTTGCTGGCAGATTTCTTCACCATGAATAAATATCGTTGTGGCAGAATACTACGTAAGTATTGATAACTAGCTTTCCACATTAAAAAAGGTAACAGGGAGTTGCAACAGATGGGACAAGATTTTCCTATGATTTTTTTTTTTAAATCAAATTATTAAATAAAATTATTCTGCTGCTGCCCTGGATTTGTTTTTTCAAAATTTTAATATAAAATATTGTACATTATAGATTTGATCTCTTAAGAGAAGCATAGCAGACAGAATGTGAAACACAACTTTGGAAACTGTAGGAATAGCAAATTACTTGCGGAAGACATCCAAAAGTACCATTTCCACTTGACCGCTACCCTGCAGACTGAGGAGAACACTCAATTCTTGCTAAGCACTGACAAAAGAGCTCAATGCTGAAGTGCAGTAACTTCTAATGACTGTTCAATGACTTCTCCTTTAATTATTTTCCTTTGTGCTTTCTTCGCATATTGGTAATAGGCAAAGAAGCCACTGCTGTATTGACTTTTAAAAACTATATTGTCAAAAGGCTGATTAAGTTTCTTTCCTTTCTCAATGTTACAGTACCAATAGTTTTCCCGCTAAATGCACTAGCTTATTAAGATTGTCCTGATATTCATATATTTATTATCCAGAAGCCCCAGCTGAGTTGTGAATTTTGCACAACTGATAAGCCCAGTGATGGTAGGTAAGATATTTCTGAATAAGAATTAATTTTAAGAAGCACCTGGTGTAGAGAGTAGCACTAGCGATTCAGTAGGAGCAACACTGCCCCAGAGAGGTGGGCACCGAGCTGCAGTGCCGTTCTACCCAGCAAAGATCACATCCACTTCTGCTGAATGATGCATTTGAGAGTTTAAACACTCACAATTTAAACAGAAACAGTATTTTTGCATTGCCTTCAAAATAAAAAAAAATCTAGGCTTCATAACATTTCAGATTTTGCAATAATACTGAGGACCACTTCTCTGGTTTAAATTAACTGTGTATGTCAGTTAAAACTGGAGGTATTTTTTATTTCAGTTTTTGTAGATCAAAAAGTTTCTAAATTTGGTACTTCATGAAAATGTGTGACCTTCATCACAAGTAGCTTCAAGAGACCAAAATTAACATTGAAATATTGCAATAGCTTAGTAGTGGAATTTTTCTTCTGATAACACCGAGTCCTCCCGAGCACACTCACAGTTTCAGAATGCTGTTTTCTTACAGCACATTGCATAGAGGAGGTCTCTGTAACTAGCGATTCCTCCAGGCAGGTATCTGGATATGCTGACATGTCCCTTTTATGCCTGGTGTCAGAATACGACCCTCCTCTCTGGTACAGAGGAGGCACATGCAGAAGTTCAGATAGCAGCTCGTGTTAGTCTGAGGTCCTCAGGGATGTGTAAACATCTAAATACCCTTGAAAATGTCAGCCTGAGAAATCAGTCTGCTGAACTGATGTCAGTAGGATTGTAGAGATTTACAGACATTGAAAACCCGGGCCAGGAAAAGAGAAGAGTAGCCAGATAAATCCTTCAGATCCCAAACATCAATACATTGGATACTGATATGACCCAACAATATTTTCAATGTATCACCAGAGAACACTTTGTCTGTAGACCTAAATAATCCTAAAATATTGGATTTGTTTACATCTGACCTGAAGAAAGACTTCTAAGGTCTATGTAGTGTGTAAGATACAGTCAGATTTGAAAAATGAAGCATTTCAGACCATATTGTCTCAATTATCTGATGATACAAAGGGGGTTGTTGACGAGGTATCTGGCAAATACTCCACATCACTGCTACTGGCATGCTTATCTAGCAGATGTTTAAAATGAAAGGCTGACAGTTTTTATGTGATAATTAAATCTTTTTAGTTGACAACTGCAATTTAATTTAATTTTAATCAAGAGTAATAACCACCCATAATTGCTATTATGGTGATGCTCCATTTTTACCTAGGGCCTGAAGCAAAAATGAGGAAAGATTTTGCCTGTAGGTTTTAATGTAAAATCTTTCTGATCTGAGATATTCTTCTAAATATATTAATTCTGAAGTACATCCAAACAATAAAGACATGAATAAAAAGGCAAAATCACAAATCAGTGGAAATTACTATACAAAAAGAAAGTGGGTACGTGCTCCAAGACACAATGAGGAAATTTAAATCCCATTTCATTTGTATTGTTAGGGAAAGTAGAGAGCATTTAGTGTTAAGGCTGCCATTTACTCAGTTATTCACCAAACTGCTGTGGAGCCATATGATCCTGGTGTCTTTTGAAGCCCCTCAGAAATGAGTTCAGGTGTGACCCCTTTAGTGCTGTGCAGTTTCACCTGTGGCATGTCAGCCTCCTACCCAGAACGACTCTTGCAGAGGAAGAGCTCAAACACTAATTGCTGTTCAGATTAACACTGCTGCTCAGAGCAGGCAGGTATAAGAAAGAATCTAATATCTTACATAAGTAGAATTTCTGTATTTGTGTTTGCTTACCTCAGTCCTTTTTACCCTAGAGAGCCATATAAAGTAAGACCTTCAACAGAGACAGGAGGCAGTAAAGAATGAATTATACAAAAATATCTCTCTTCTACCAAGAATCACATAAATAAGTAGCTTAGAGGAAGCCAAGTGTGGGTAAGCAAGATTGATCTATATTCACTGATTAGACCCAGCAGGGCAGTCTCAGGGCCACATCCAGGAATTAAGCCAGAAAAAGGATGGGACAAGAACACCAGAGGCAGACAGGTTCCTTGCAAGATATCTTGCTGTGCTTTGCTCCTGCTCACGGGCAGTTGTACAACCATACTTGTTCTGAGAGTTGGTCCAGCTACAGTGATCACCACTGCTGACAGCAGACCTGATATTTCTTGTAACGCAAAAACGAGTGGGGTTGAAAACTTTCTTGTTTTCAAGAACAAGTACACTGCAAATCAAATCGGACAACTCCTGCCTAATCTCAAGCAAATATGTCTCAGCTTATTTCAAGATCAGCTAACAGAGGCCAAGGCAAAACAGTGCACCTGGGTAATTTTTCTCATGAGGAACCTGCTAGTTAGGTGGCACCTGGAAGAAGTCCAGTCTGCCTCCAGTGGATGCCAGTCAATATTGATGACCCCTCATGAAATGACAAACCAACTCCTGATTTTGCAATTGCTATAGCTGAGTAGCTGCCTGAATTCATTATTGTAGGCTTATTAAAATGTGTAAGTTAATTTCAAGCTGGCAGATAGGCTGTCTCTAAGAAAATAACTGTCATCTCTCTTAAAATTTCTAGCTATAACGCTTGATAGACTGAGAGCAATAGTGAGGATCTTAGATCATTTCCCCATCTTTAGGTATCTGTATTCTTGTGGCAGTTATTTTCAGTTATTTTTCAGCTGCTTTGTGCAATTAATTTATATACTGTATTACACATGCTAAATAAAGATGTACATATTCTCCTCTCAAGAGAAATAATATGCAGTCATTATTACGAGGTTCCTGAAATGGGGGAGTGTCAATTCAAGAACACTGGTACTAAAACTGGAAGTACAATGAAGACATCAATTCATAGACTCTCAAATTTGATTGAGTATGTATCTTCCAAACACAATGAATGAAGACTTCTTATTTCTCATCATCTGAGAAGATGTAAAACAATTGTGTCTTTCCAACTGAGCAAAAAACCCACAATACCCAACATTACCAGAAATATTTAAAAAAAGATTTTTAAAGCAGTTGTAAAAAGGTTGAGAACTTTGCTTTAAAAAAAGGGGAGGGGGAACTAAAAGGATGTCACCCAAAGTTTTCTTCCATCAAAAGTGAAAGTTGTGTCATAAAACGTGAGATGGTGTAAAAGAGTCAACTTGAAATAGTCTGCACTTCTCCAGCCTCTTGGTCTGAACCTTAACAGACTGTGCAAGATTTTGTACTAGCGTGGACAGAGAGGTCGGAAGAGAATTGGCAATGTGGCTTTGAAGGAAAAATGAAATGAAGAAAATCAAAATGGACTATTACCTTTAGCTATTGCCTTCTATGTAATTTTCTTTTCAAAAATAGGCTTTCCTCTTCCTTTTTTTTTCTCCTTTAGTTTTTGAAAGAGATGCAGAAGGTATGAACAAATCTGATGGGTAGGAAACTAAAAATATCATAAGGACCTGGGAAAGTTGACTGTGGAGAGTGTGTGAAACAAAGAAACAGAAACACTGCTCACGGCACAAAATGCTCTTGCACTTCAGTGCTAAGCAAGGGAATGGCAAAAATTGGGAAGCTGAATAATAGTTCTTTGCCGCTGTTACTTTAATGCCTGTCTTTGCCTACAGAATTTGGGAAATGGGCTTAAAACTCACTGTAGAAGAAAAACAGCCCTAAGACACAGAAGAGACCAGACCTAGAGTTTTCCCTTGATCTCATTCCTAGTTTCACACATTTCCAGTGCAATATGGCTGTGCTGGCAGGTCAAATAATCCAAAGCACTGTGGCCAAAATATCTTTAAACAACACTGGCAGAACATTTTCTCTGAAAAAGGGCTGATTGAGTAATTCAGAACCATAAAAAAGCATGCAAGTTTCCACCGAGCTTGTATCCAGAAATGTTTTCTGGGCTGTCATACAATTTCTGGTGAAAATTATGAGATCTTTTTTACATAGCTGTATGCCAGAGCAAGTACCCAGGATGTGGAGCACCAACAGTCACATCTTTGGCCTGAAGGAAGCAGAACTGAGCTCCAGATGGAAAGTAAACTGTACAAAATCTGTCCATATAAAAGATGCTTCAAAAGGAAATGTAATTTTGTAGATGATTCAGGGAAGTCACTTATTTAATAAGTGGAGGCAGAGGCCTAAAAGTGAGTACTTAGCCTTCTTGCATATAGCCATAATTAATATCATAGTGACACAAATGTTCAGGCAGAATAACCGTCAGTAATGACTGCAGTGTGGTGGTACTATGAGAAACCATTTTTTACTATGAGAAAGTTGAGTGTATAGCAGGAACACCTGATGTTCTAATAGAGCAGGAACACAATTTGAAGACACAAATTTCAGGCTGTGTGAATTTAGTGAAATTTAGGGATACCGTTGGTTAGTTACTAGCATCTGAGCGTGCAAACTGAAAGGGCCATGACAGCAACACAACTGATCACAGCAGGAACCACCTCCCAAAACTCAGCTGAAGTGAGCCCAGGAGGCAAACTGGGAGGACTCTAAGGCAAAGCTTAAGATTTTTCAGGTTAGTGAAACAAGATAGCAACAGCTAAAATTATTGAGAAAAGATGGCTTCAAGGGAAGACACACTCCAGTTCACATTGAAAAAGGTCCAGCTAAAATATCACTAAGGAGAAATATTTCTGGTACTGTTGAGCCCATAGGAGTAACAGTGAATCATAGGTCCCATTCCTCTCTAGAAAAATAGAATAAGCTGCAGGATTTTCCTCATTATGCTACAAATTTCAGATGTTAATGGCTAAGCTTTTATCACACCTTTGATGGGTAACACTGTATTTGCTCTTTTCTTATTCAAATGACATCAGAGAGAATGAAGTTAAAAGAAAATTTTACTTATCTCTTTCTAAATGCACAGCACATTTACAATATCAGGGTGTATTTAGCCCTTAATTACAGAAGATACCTCTGTAAAAAATCTTGAATATTTGTAATTCTTTCCTGCAGATAGAAAGCAGAATCATATTTAACAATCACCAATCAGTGTACCAGTAATAGACGAAGGGTTAAATTTGACATTTGATCTTTTGACAAACACAATAGGTGTTAGTACCTTTGCCAGAAGATAACTTCAAAAAGCTGTTCAAGTTCTCAGTTTAGAGTTCCTGTTCATTTCTTCTACGAGGATGTATAGTATCACTGTAATAGATCACCGGGGCTGCTTTTCTCTGATGTATTGTTGCAATATATCATAAGAACTGTGCCTGGCAGGAACATGAATTTCAGACATGGGCCTATTTTATATGTTTTATTTGAGGACACTCTTAAGGAAAATCAATGTGGAGTTCAAGAGCTGGCACTAGAGCTTGAGAAATTCAGCAGAGCCTTAAAATGCTAGAGGCGTCACAAAAGTTTAAGAAACTATGAACGCAGGATGAGATGGGCTACCCACAGCTGTTCATTTGGTGAATGGAGTACTTAAAGATTTATCTGGATAAATTCTGCTAACTTCTAGCCCATCTGTGGGAACACTCTGGGGGCTGAAATATTCCTCTGTTAGTCAGAGTCTTGCTGTTTCCTTCCCAAAAATAATTTTAAACAAAGTGCTGAATTGCTAGAGGCAAACAGTTAGGTGGGCTTTTATACTTCAGAAAGGCACAATCATACACAGCCTATGGAAACCTTAAAAACCTGCCTAATTAACAAAGAAATGATATGAAGTAAAACATGTTTTATAATATAGCAGCAGATAATAGCTATTGGCCCCCTCTGGGCCACACCACAGAAAGTCCCCATTATGGAAGGATTTGAAACAAACTAACAGACCTGGTATCAGCTCCACATTCAATCCCAGCCCTAAAAGTGAAATGATGATGACCCAGAAGTGTATATAAGCCCACAAGTGTGTGGCTGATATGACAATAAACGTGCCAGGCTTAAACTGAAGCCTGCTACCCAAGCTATGGTGATCAGCAAATAGGACAATCAAAGTGACAGTATATTTTACTTCACACAATTAGTCATCAGTGTACGTTTGTTCCAAAAGCAATGCCATATAAGCATTTTCGTCAACAAAAAAGCCCAGCAGGACTTCTCTGCCCATGCTCTTGAAATGGGTTTTCTGTCAGTCATGATGGGTTTCACAAATAAGGATGACCAGAACATCAGGATGTGAATATTTCTGCTATCCAGCCAATTTGGCATGGTGTTTGCCACTCCATTTGTGCAGAGAGCAAAGCTGAACACATTTTATCAGTAGCAGCATTCAGGGCTAAAGTAAACCCTTCTCTTTTGTGATTCTGTCTGCATGGATTTTCAAGGGTTTCATAAACTTTAAAGCCAGGAGAACCATTAGATCATCACGTTCAATCTCCAGTATACTACAGACTATTACATGCAGTTACTCCTCTATTAAGCTCAATAAAGCATAACCATCTTTCTCCTAAAGCTCCAGTCTTCATTGGAGGTATCAAAAGAGAGACAATCTACTGTTTTCCTTGCTGTTCCTTTATAATCTGAAGGTTAATCATCTTCACACTTAAAACTATTTGCACAAGCTGTCATTTGAATTTCTCTATATCAGCTTCCAGGCATGACTCTCACCTACTTGTCTTAGCGAGACTGAAGGTTCTTCTTGTATCGACTATTTTCTCCACATGAAAATACTTAGAAACTGCAAATCATCTTCTGTCTTCCTGAGATGCTAAACAGATTTGAGTTCTTTAAGTCTTTCACAGCAGTATATTTTTTCAGCTCCTAAAATCTCTTCTCTGGTTCTTTCTGTACCAATATGTGTTTCAACAGCTTATAAAATATGTTGATGCTAGAAATGTATAAAGTATTGCTTCATCTGTCTCAGCAATGCTAGGTAATCAGGTAAAAACAATCTCTTAAATCCATATACTGTACTGTTTCTTATACCCTCAAAGGTAACCTATTTCTTTTATTTGTGTATATGTATTTATTTATTTATTTTGCTGGGAGCTATGTCACATAAGGATCTCATGTTGAGTTGCCTCTTGATTCTGAGCCCTAAAATTACTCATTCAAATAAAATCTAAGCCTTTCTGTTTTCCTTTAGAGTAAACCAAGTAAAAGCAACCTTCTGCAGAGCATTTTAAAAATCAGATTTCCACATTTAAAGGAAAAGGCTTTGACAAAAATGTAGCAAGAGAAAGCCAGGATCTTCACCCTTTGCACACCTCTGTCAGTACTGTATGACACATTTTCATAGGGTTGCAGGTGACAGCCAAATTTGGTACAGGTTTGCTCAAAACTCAGCTCAAACTGGTGTCCTCTTCTTTATTTCATAGTTTTCAGGTTTTGCCTCCCAGCACACTGAAAGTGGGGGAGGCAATACTGTCTGACAGCAAAGTGGTACCCACCAGGCAGGGTCCTGCGGAGAGCTCCAGGACCCCATCTATTGCCATGATCCTGTCCCTGACCGATTTTTTTATTTTACTTAATCTCTTATTGCTTTCAGCTGCAGTTCTTCATGCACTCTGAAGCATGTGTGTGTGTGTGTGTGCGTGCGTATACACGTATATATAAACATAAAAAAATCTCAGATCTCTAAATCTTTGAACCTGTGACTTTTGCAAAGCTCTGGTGTATGAAAAGGAAGAAGAGGATCTGAACTTGTAGCCTTGCATTGCCACCATGGTCCTTCTGTGGTGAACCCTCTGAAAAGGAAGGTGATGAGAATAATCAGGAGAAAATAGCTGTTCTCTTATTTGAACAGCCAAGACTGTTCAGGTGCAGCAGTTATCATTAGGTCTTTTCACAGCCAGTAGTCAGTTTGTGCTCTGTGCCGTGGCTTCAGACATAGTCCCAGGAAGCCACATTTCACCTGCTGAATAGCCCTATTTTCACATAACATGATGGGGCAAGCACAGCTGCTGATTACCATAAGACCTGAGAGTCCGTGCGGAGGTCCTATACTTCACGCTGTGTGAGGTGTAGATGGAAAAAGAATGGCTCATGCTTCACGCATTATAGGCTTCAAACAAGTATCTTTTCCTTCATGGGGAAAACAATGACAAGACACACTCAACTAGTAAGGTTAAATCAGCATTTAAACCCTATATTTAAAAAAACATCTCCCTTTAAATCTCTGCACGTTGCCTTCTATTAAAGGAAAATCAGAATATTGTGAAGAAGGTGCCCGTGGTGTCCCCACTCTCCTGGCCTGGGTAGGGCAACAATGCAGCAGCAGAAATGCACCAGCGGGGAGTCCTCATTTAACAGCAAAGAGGTGGCTGGTACTATTCTGCTTCAGCATCGGGGTTCAAAGAGGTCTAATCTTCGAAGAGCATCAGCAGTAGTTCGGCATTTTCATTTCTCTTCCTCTCAAACCCTGACAAACTGTCATCACAGAAAACTTAAATCTGGATCAAAACCACTTGGTTTGAGGATTTGCAGAAAATGAAAGCAAATTATTAGAACAATGATGTTCTGTAACGCTTAAAACAGTCCTGATTCATACCAGCCTCGTATAAAAGACCAACCCCAAATCCAACACTCTGCCTTTGCATAAAATTCTATTTCTCCTTTGCCATTTCCCTGGCCTGCCAAAATCATATTAGTAATCTACACTAAATTTGTAGAATTCAACAGCTGGTCCAGAACTCAATAGACTGTCACCAAAGCAACAGTGTATTGCCATTAAAAGCAACCATTGCATACTGGTTTTCAGTAGTTGAAAAGTTCCTGGTTTTACCCTTCTGACTTTTCAAACATATGTTGAATGCACCAAATCAATTATATGAATTCATCCCACCACACTGAATAGAGGATGTTTCTATACTAAGCCCTCAGGAAAATCATTCAATGCTATTAGACTCTCAGTAAGCCCAGCAGGAAAAAATGAACCCCCGACTGGAGCCAGATACAGCCTCCAGGGAGACAGGTGTGTTCTTGCTGATCTCCAAAGAGGTGCCGCTTTCCCTTATATAATGCTTTGAAAATGGAGCGGAATGTGTACCGTGCCCCCAAAATAAAGCACTGTCAGAGATAATGAGAAACTTGAACTTCATACATAAGGACAGCAAAATCAATGCAGGCACCTGAGGAGGGCATGCGGTACCTGCAGAGCAAGAGTGGGAAGAAGATGACTGAAAGGTGGGAAGGTGACAGTTTGCCTGTGTGGCCATCTAGTTGTCATCGGGAGACACAAAGAAAGGAGGAAAAAACCTGAAATATTCACTCAGCACTCTCCAGCAACCACCTCATAAAATACTTCAAATGCTTTTTCAAACAAAACCACTAATAAATGATTAATTAACACCTGTAAGCAATACCTGGGACCAACACTTCAAAATGCCTATGATTTCCTGATGTTCTGCGCTCACTGTTTTCTTGAAATGTTTTCCTTCTACACCCTGGCAATAGGATAACAGACAGTGGAAGGGGATATAACTTCCCCCCATCTTTTTCACAGTTAGGTTTTGGGGACTATTGTGAAGTTTGTTTATTCTGTTCTGTTCTAAGCATGATGGAATAATACAGCATAAGAAAATCAACTTGGGTAATTTAAATTATGTATCAGAGAAGAATCTGGTTCCTTCTAATAGCAACCAACAGAAAAATAGAAAAGAAGAAAAACAGAGAAGCATTACTGTCATCATGGGCCCAAACCTTGTGAGCCATCATTTACAGCTGAGGAACTATATCCAATAAAGGACTTAAAAACAGACACATGAGCCCATAGTTAGGTGCTTAGGCTTAGAATTCAATGCTTCAGCAAAGGTGGGAGCCGAAAGAGTGAAACAAAAACAAATTAGGGATCCAGAGCTGATCCTGAGTCTGATAACTAGGGATCCTGAATTTATTAACTGGAAGAGTTAAGGATGGGCCAGTGTTCAAACTCAATTTCTCTTTCCTTTCCCTTGAGCTTAACACACTGTTCTGCAAGCCAGGAGAGCATGCCAGGAGGAATACTCGCTCTATGTTGTGTTTGTTTCTGATTTTCCTTTAGCACCTATTGCTGCCAAGTGAAGAAACAGCACACTTGGCTAAATGGATCTTTGGTGTAACCCCCATGGTCCTTCTTACACACTTACAAATGAGAGCACTATTTCCTGTGCAACTAATATTGTATGTGTTTACTTAAAAATGCATAAAATACATGGTTAATTTTGTTAATTACCCCCATCATCAACAGAATTACTTGAGGCAAGCACCGATATTACTGCCATTTCTCTCCACTCCTTTCCTTCACACAGTAGAGAACATTTTCTCAAAACTCTTGCTAGAAAAATATCTAGTGTGTTTCCTTGGTGGGTTATGATAAAAATCTTGAGTCAGTTCTTTAAAAATATCTCTTCTTCAGATGTTATTTTATAAATTTCAGGAAATACTTTATACTACAGAATAAATAAACATAATGAAAAGAGAGAAACTATTGTATCTGTTCCTTGTCTTCCAGCCATCAGTGTACTCAGCCATAGAGGGGAAAGAAGAAGAAAAAATATATCAAGAAGGGCAAAGGTGAGAGATGCAGTGATGAAGAGTGTACACTTTTCTTTCACCTATCAGTAGTTTGTCAGGGAATTACAATGAAATATATGTTGTGAATACACGAAAACGAACCTTGTCTGATCTCATGCAGAAAAAAAAACAAACACAAATTACAGAAAATAGCATCCAAACCATTACCAAACAGATGTTAAGCCACTAAGTAGCCAAAACACATAATATAGAGAGATGTCTTCTTCTAAATGTAATATGAATACAAAAATACAACAAAATTATTCAGGCACATCAAATGCCTTAGGCTTTTTCCATCTCTTATGTTATAAGGCTGTAGGCTATTTCACCTTATACAAAATATAACATTCAGACAAACAAACACAAACTGAAAGGTTCCTTTTTTTCCCCCCTTCTTCCCTTCTGTTTCTAGAGAATACCTTAACCGCTACATCATTTCACAACAGATCTCCAGGAATACTAATTGAATCCTTCCTGACTATAACAGGTTCAAAGGAGTATTTGAGACATCCCTAGTTCTGGCAGACCAACAGTTCATCCATTTTTGATAGCATCTTTTGGATATGTTTCTGCAACCCATAGAAGTTGTGGCTAAAAGAAAGAGGTAGAACCACTGCTAGATGTATTTTTGTAAAATTAATGTAATTTTTGTGTATTATCTCATTCTAAATGTCAGGTGGAAAGCATCTCTTCAGCCTGTGCTAGATATTCAACTCTCATCCAGGTACTGCATACTGCATAGCTTAGGTGGGTCTCCATATGGGGAACATGTTCCCCAGATATTTGGGGGGGGGGGGTGGATTCCCCTTCGTGGCAAAGCACACAAAGAGTAAGAATCAATGTCCTTCAGCAGGTTGAACCCGGGGCTCAGATTATAAAAAGCATTTATGTACCGCAGTTCTTAAATTTAAAAATTGTGTAAATAGTTCTTGCTCAATTTTAAAACATGCTGAGTGCCTACAACTCTCAGTGGAAACTTTAGGTATTAAGCATTCATTTAGAATAAAAATCAAATAAGAACAGAGTTGCCTTTTTCAGCTCTGAAATACAGATTTAGAAGGATAGTTTTTCCTAAAGTGTTTTTAAAAAGTGGGTTTAGTTTTTTAGCTGTAATGTCTCTCTTTTCAAAAAGAACATATTAACTTGATCTGGCCTGTAGAAATTCTCAGTGCTATAAAATTGATGTATGAATGCATGTTTGTGTGAATGATGATGCTTACCTGATCACACACAGAAGACGCACAGAGCTTTCTGAATGACCTCCATAGTGAAAAGCAAGGTTCTTTCAGCCTTTTGGACAGTAGACATTATAATAAATTTACATCAGAGATGCCCTAATAAATACCCTTTCCCCTGAGAATTATATCATATTTTGGATTGTGTTAGTGACGTCTGGGGGGCTTTATTTGTGGGAGTGGGTGAGGGTCCATGTGATACATTCAAACTTAACAAAACTTGCAATCATATTTTTGGTGGCTGATTTACACTTCTCTGTCATTAACATACTAGAAGCACTCAGCTGTTTGTTGGTGGTAAGACCTTCGGCTCTGAAATTGCAGTGGGATACCACTCTGAAGGCTCTCTGTCCATAAATCAATTTTAATTGCAATACTATAACCCAGAAAATTCTGCTTTCATATTCTAACTATATATGAAGATGAACTTCAACAGAAAGGTGTGACCAACAGACTTCATCTGAAACTGTTATGTTTAAGTTTTATTTCCAATTCTGCTTTTTAATGCACTCCATACATGCACACCTGGCAAATACTGGGAAAGCTTTCATTTCATCTTAAACAAGATGCATTATTTCTAATAACTTATGTCTATCTCTTTACCTTCTCTTGGTCTATAAACATGCCTAACTACAAATGCCAGATAGTTCAGCCACTGTATCTTGTTACTGAGATGCTCAGAGGAAAAAAATGTAGAAATCAATTTAATTTATAGCTATTTTATTAATGCAATCACAAAATACAGTGTGCCGTTTCAGTGTTGCTAAGATAGCACATGGTAAGCAGATGTCTTTGCTTCAGACCCATTTAGTCCATGTTCTCAAGGAGAAGGAGAAACCTGAAACACTGCAGAGATTTTTACAGCCAAGTTCTTTCCCTTGCACCCCCAGATCAAATGTTCCCGGTCTCATCCTAGCTGGCCCCAGGGGAAAGTCCTTGTTCCTACAGGCTTCTAGGCCAAGGTCTTTCCTTGAAGAAAAGTGTAGGAAAGTCTCTCTCTAAGGGCATATGGGCTTTAAGACTTGCAGGCAAAAATTAAGGACCTCACAAATAGACTCACCCCTCCTTCCCCAGCCCAAGAACCCCTACTACCCAGGTAAAGCTGATGTGCTTTGCCCTTTCCCTGTCCTCCGAGCAGCTCCTCTGCCAGAGTTGCTCCAGCCCAAGCATTGGATGGACCAGGAAACACCTGAGGGAGGTTATTCAGGAGAGCACCAGAACGAGCTGCAGCTGGAAGGGGCAGCCATCCCATGGTACCAACCCTTACATAGAAGCAAAACTTTTGTGTTTTACTGTTAAAAGGGGGGGTCATACTCAATATACACAAAGAATGCCTGTTTTTATTGCTGCTCAAGAAAATGAGTATGTCAGTGAGCTTAAACCTGATAAGGAAAAGATTTTCATCATCACTGTTCAGAGACAATCCAGCTTCTGCATCTCCTACTTGGCCATAGCATAAATACATTGTTTTTCTTTTATCCACAGGACTCCCAGGTCTTTACTTTTGCTACTGATCTATGCAGGTAACCATTACCATCCTTGCAGTCACATGGATCTGTATGTGAAGATTTAATTTAGCAAGAGCTCTGGTTTTCTTTATTACTCATTTTTACTGATGAGCAAAACTCATCAGATTCAGTTTTACTTTATCCTCTGATTTTTTTGAAGCTTTTCAAAGTCATACGTGAACTGAAAAAAAAACTAAAGGATTAAACGCCTCCCAGACAGAAGATTAAATAGACTTTGTTTGGTGGGAATGTGACAGTAGCACACTCCTGGCACTAATAAGATTTTATATTATCATGGTGCTAGAAGAAAATAGATGGTTGCTAATAACGTTTTAACAAGAAGCTGTTATTTTAAGACAGTCATATGATTCTGGGTGAGTCTCTTACCTTTTCATCCCAACTCTCCTAATTGCATGCTTTGCTACAACACTCATAGTGCTACCTCTAAAATCTCCAAATCAAGGTTGGTCTTCTGCAGAGGTACAAATTGTGTGTGAATGGCATCTGTATCTCTGGCAGCGCTTCAAGTCGTACCCATGGCCAAGGAGAAATGATGATTCCTACACTCTGGCAAGACAGGGATGTCATGCCAGGGCATCACTTCAGCACACAGGTCTGCTGCTCCCGCAGAAGCAGGGACCATCATTACAGCCTTGACCTTTGAACTACCAAGGGGAAAGGAGAACATCAAATACGCTGTGCATGTTTTACTCTCAATATAGCTTTCCTTACAAAGTGTATCTCTACATATAGAGTACTGAGTCTGTATGTGTTTATATACGATATATTAATCAATATAATATACACACACGTCTATATATGCTGCGCCCACACACAGAGAGTCTCTCTATGTTGTAGCATACTGTGCTGTCTAATACATTGTAAGCACTAGAAAACTGCACTTTTGTACACACCAGTATCAAACTGTAGTAAAGAGCAGAGAATATACTCAGAACAATGCAGCCAAAAATCCTGCTTGGGAAAACCTGAAAGCATCTTCTCATGGCTGAGATATGAGGCTACTTGCTGAAGGCTCTCCTCCTTTCCCATGCTGGAAAAATGAAGATGTTAAAAAGCACTGATGATTGTGCTACTGATCCAGGTTGATGTCACCAACATTTCTTCTGCTGAACTTTGATTTTACCTTCCTGCAGAAGACAGAGCACCAAACATCTTCAGGTTTTATGTGAGCTTCACACTTATACTTGTATTTTGATAAGAACATTCATTTCTGGAGTCCCAACTTAAGTTTCTTAGTCACATATTTTCTGTCAAACTACTTTTATTATCATATCATGGCTCTTTGCTTTAGGTATAATCAATCATTCTTGCCTGCAGTTTCATTTCAGATTTGCCAATAACACATGACAGGCATTTCACTTTTAGACATTGCCTATTTTTTTAATGGAGATTAATTTTTAAAATAAGATGCAGTTTTAGTGTCAAGATAATTAAATTTTTGTAAGAGGCACTATCTTTCTTTTTGCTACATCAGCTCTCTTGAACTCAAACCTTTAGCAATCTGCCACTACGCTACACAAATAAAATCAATAGGTTCTGAAGTCCAGCATGGAGAATTTTTTTCCATTAATAAAATAACTTTATTAACTCTGAGAACCATAAATTGTTGAAACACATTTTTTTAAAATTGCCTCATCTGCGTAAGAATCAACAGCAGTGTTTGTAAAGTGGCTGTATTGCCAAAGGACATATTTGATAAATCTCTGCTGTATATTTTGCAATATTGAAGGGTTTCTTTTTGTTTGTTTCTGTCAACTACTAAACTTGGTAGAGTCAACTTAATGGAGTCAAATGATGTATGACTTCCCCTGCACAGTCTATGCTTTGTTCAAGTTGTTGAGGCTTTGTGATGTCTTTCAGATACCTGTTGGTGTCAGGTGGTATTTGGGATTTAAATAAAAAGAGGGGCGAAAAAGAGCTTGGCTATCTTGCTATTTAACCCCCCCCCGCCCCAGTTTTTTGCTGGATATTGTAATTTTTCTGCTGCATCAAAATTTGTGAGAAAAAATACAAAAACTATTCAGTTTCTAACTGTTCCTTGGCCTAAGTACAAAAATACAGGAGAGTCCAGAAATTACAAAGGATTTTGTTTGTTTGTTTTCATCCCTCTGGCACAGGCAAGGAATCAAATTCCCCCACTGGTGAGAAAGCAACTTTACAATGATAAAACTGGGGTATGCTCACTGGGCTAACTTTTAGCATGGTGCTGTTTCTATTTTTAGTGGCTTTCATTCCAGAAGGACCTGAAGCAAGGTACATAACACAGCTGCTATTTGTCGTTGTTATGCTGTTCACTAGCTCTCACTTAGAAAGACTACTATTGATTTCAACAAACTTTGGTTCCGACAGTTAGAATTAGGCAATTTTCCTACTTTGGAAAAGAGAAAAAAGAATTGCTCCCTGGTTACTCTCATATGGTTGCCTTTGCTGCCTTCAGTATCAACCAAGTAGCTGCAAGCTTCCAATGCAAAATCTAATAACATTAGCTGAAAGGTTCCTACCAACTTCCATGTGCCTTAGGTCAGATTTTCAGTGGTTCAAGTTCAGCATATCTTATTCCAATGACTTTGAGTTGCACCTGGTTTCAATTTAAGGAAGGAGCTTTACCCTTGTGATTTGTCTTCATCCTTACTCCTACCCCATGGTAAGTAGAAGAAATGCTTTTGGGATGGTAATGAGCAATCACAGCCTTTGCCTCCAATGCTTGAGCACTGCTGTTGCTTTTGGAATAAGGGTAGGTGATTAATTTTTCTTCCCCTGGAAGGACTCTCTGAAGCCTGCCTGTTCTCTCAAGCTCATCTACTAGTCAACCTGGTTCTGATCTGTTATTTTTAGAGTGTAAGTTCTGACTCAAGTTTGCTTTTTAAACAAGGAGAATAAAGCTCCCTATCATAGCAGACCATGATGTTACAATCAAAAGAAGTCAGATAAAACTTTCATCCAAAATTTCAGGTTCTCTTTGAAATAAAGAGAATTTTTTCAGTTTCTTCTTTTTCATCTTCATTATATTTTTCTTTTTTTTTTCTTTTTTCTTTTCTTCCAGTTTCTGCAGGACTAGAGGGTTAACTTGAATAGTTAATATCTTGATCCGACTTAAAAAAGCATTACAGATGGGGATATAATTGAACTTACACAAGAGGAAACAAACCCCTCAAGCCTAATAAAGTCCTGCTGTATTTCCTACCTTAACTGACAGGAAAAAAAAAATTAAAAAGACTACAAGTGTGTCAATTAAATGTCCATCTGAACCAAAGCTCTAAAACTTGAGAGGAGAAATCATGATAGCCCTTGTCAGTGGTAAGACATGAATTTCCAGAGCGTTCTGGACCTGATGCTATATACTTGATTGATATGGTGACAATATGAATAAAATAGCAAACTTTCTGTTTTATGGGTACTTTAAAAATTCTCCTGTTCTGGTTTTGAAAGGGCAAGCTCTCTGGGCAAAGACGGTGGTATAAAGCTGAACTGCTCTGAAAGACAAGCCTTACTACTAAATTAGGAAAATAATTAGAGTTATGGAATGAATTGTGGAAAGAAACATAAACTAAAAAGATTGAGATTGAGATTCACTAGTTTATAGAATAGCTTATGGAGCTAGGACTTAAAGATTTTAAACTGATCTCAAATACAAAACCTCAAGACCTGCAGTAAGTCACTTACTCATCATGATCTTTGATTCTCGCAAGAATAACATGAATGTCAAATCCGTTGCACACAGTCAGGTGCTCAAACAATGAGAGGATTCAGACAAACCATCCTGTCTCTTCAACAGGAAAAGAGAAAACAGTCAGAAAGCAGATGTATCAAGCCGACAGGCCAACAGCTTAAAGTCTTATGTTCCTGCATGCTTAGCCTCTGTTAAGGCTTGCCCTGGTCAGTGTTTGATTTAGTGGTCTTCTATTTATTAGCATCTATGCAAATCAAAATTGTAATATATGCTTAATGGGTTGTTAGTAAGATCAGCCTTTAGATCCAGCAGAATCCCCTCTGTCCACCCCTATTCTTAACCTTCAGTGTCAAAGAGTCATTACTACATACGTACCTTTAAAAATGAGATCTGGTCTATACCTCTGAGTATAATATTAAATATGCAACATCTAATATGAATTATCTTTCACAGATGAGAAGCACCATCTTTTCAAAATTTAACAAGACTGTGAAATTGAGCTGATGCATAGAACTGCGTCTTCTAGTTGACAGTTTGCACAAAAACGTTTTATTGAGCATTTTGCAAATCTGCAGTGAAAGACAAAAAACTACAGATTATTCCAGTAGTTAATAAAAATTTTTAAAAGATATAATATCACAGGCAAACTGTATTACATAGCAATACATTGTTCACATGTTTTTTCACAGGTATTCAGCCAGAGTATTGCCACAGAATAGGGTAGTACTTCATTAAACAAGAATTAGGGATGATCAAGAAAGAAGCTATTCCTCATTGTTGCCCTAAGAGAACACACAAAATAGATGAAAGTTTTTCCTAGAAAACTGATGCAGAAGATTCAGCTGTCAGAAAGATGAATACCTTGGTTTAGTAGTTAGTATAATGAGATTTTAATCATTGACCATAACCTGTTACAGGGAAATGACGAAATGTTTCATGGTCTAAGCATGGGGTTTGTTTCACGGAATAAGAACAGTAGACATTCTGTGGTCCCACCTCTAATATACTTTTACAGGACTATCTGAAATTGCAGAAAACTAAACTTGATGGTAGAGGGGATCTTTTCCAGTCTTGCACTCAGTAGTTACTTGTATAGATAATTTCCATTTTCAATTTTATTTTTTCCTATTATCATTCAGAAGGTATCCAAAGATTATATGATCTATCATCCATTTTTAGATTCACAGACATATTCAAAGAAAATTCTTCATGGTGAAACAGGCAAAAGGCACCTCGATGGCAAGCCTAGGGGTGTGTTTCATACAACCTATTGCACATGCTGTAGCAGCAAGAGTTGTGATAAATTTTCTTGTAAAAACACTTTATGCAAGAATTACAGGCAGTAATTTTCCGATTAGATGTTTGGACAGAGAATGCCTGAAAATACATATTTTCAAATAGCAGGCCATTAAGGCTTCTGAAAACCCACAAATGTTTTTGCAACTCGCATGATAAAGTGCTTGGTATTAAAAAAAACTTAGTCTCTCCAATAGCTTACTAAATTATTTTGCAGTTCCCTGATAATAGATTGGACTTCAGGCAACCTATTCATAATAACTGATACCAAACCCAGCACCATACCAGTAATTACGGTGGAAAACTAGAGTCAGATAGACTCATTTCTCCAGTGAGTTTGCCAGTTGGATTTATTCATCATGACCCAAACTGTACTCCTGCAGGCTATATCTGGTGCTGCACTGCTTTCTGTCCAGCTGTAGCCCCAAAATACACCTGTGATGCCCTCCATTTCTGGTAAAACAAATAAACCACAATCACTAGGGTACTAAATCAACATTCTCACCCAGTCTGGGTCCTTGGACTAGGTTACTGCAAGCCAAAGCAAAGGAATGCAAATGCTGGTTTCCAACTAATCATTGCCCTGCCTGACAATTTTAGGAGTTGCAGGTAACTAGATGTTTGACTGGGCCTATGTAAGAATATCTTCTGTCCACACATCACTGGTTTCCATAGTTACTCTCCACCTCTGAGCAATTCTGATTATTGGATTTATTTTTTAACTGGAAGGTACAATTACCACTCCCTTAAGTAAAGGCAATCCTGGCCTGATGTCCGAGATCTGAAATCAGATCACTGGCTTGAAAATCTCAAGCCAAAAAAAACAGTTTCCAGTCTAAAAGTAACAGTAAACTGAAAACATCCCGCTGCCAAAGAGGGACAGGAATTGCCCAGCTACTTTCTCGTGGAAGAGACTCTGCAGCATCTGCAGGGACACAGACAGCAATGGTTGCACTATCCAAGTGCAACAACAAATCGACGCTGCACCGGTTGCCCATTCAAGCACCATTTCACTCTTTCACTTGCCCTTGATTTTCTACCAACCTACCCATTCAAAAAGGAGAAGGTGGCCAGACTTCGGCTGCATTTCACTGTGCGAGTTCACTGTTGCTGATGGCTTGCAGAGGAATTGCACTGGTCACCAGGCTGGAAAAGGCCCTTTAACAAGGGCTAACAAAAGTCCACCGCCTTTGCCACTGACTCATATAACGTCAGTACAGCTCAAATTCGAAACAAAGTTTAAATGTAACGTTGAAAGACACTGAACAGATAAGACTCTAAGATAACACAGAAGCAACTTGCACACTGAAATGTTAATGTTGCACTTGTGTGGTTATTTTTTTATGATCTGGTACAAACCCAAAAAGTCTGGGGGTTTTAGAGTCATAAAGAAGACGACTAAGAAAAGAACCCATATCAGTAGAAGTCCTTCACTTTGTGTTAAAGATGCATGTACATCCCCAGCACATGGAAGCACTTTGGTAAGCCCTAAATGATGAATGAAATGAAAAATCCTGGAAGATAATTCTGTGCAAACAGTGGCACGCCATGCTAGTTGTGGAACTAATAAACACAAACAGTGAAAAAAAAAAATTCTAAAAACAAAGGAAAAAAATATTATTTTTCAATTGCTTGCGGTAGTGCTGCTCCCTAGACAGTTCCTGAGTGGAAATATTTGTTTGGTGGAGACTAAGCCTCTCTCTATACTCTGATGCAAACTATAGCAGAACAGTAAAATATTTTGTAAAATACCTTAAAAAATGCATGATTTAAGTATTTTTTCCTACATATTTTTAAACTTGTCTGTAACATTGCAGAGACTTTTACAGACAAATTGCTGATATCAAATCCACAGTCAAAAGGAAGTGAGAAAGCAGTTGAATTTCAGCACAGGCAACATCTACTACAAAACCTAGAGCCCTTCTCTGACACTGACAATTTTCCAGGAAAGAAATGCTATGAATAAACCAAGCAATACATTTTTTTAGATAAAAATACGGGTTTAGGGCAATCAGCAGTGACCTCACTGTCAAATTTGTCAGCATTTCTTGACAACACCAATCATGACTTGCTACTGATTCATCTTAGACTTGACAAAAGAAGAAAGAATTGCACTGACCCTTCTTTTGGGGAGATCATGACCCAGAGGGTTCCAGACATTATTTAGGCTGCACAGGATGCACAGGTTGTATAGGATTTCTCTTCAGATTTGGCCTTTTTTCAAGGCACTCTGCAAGTTATGCAGAAAGCTGCTCACGCATACCTGTGTGCATAGATTAGCTGGTCCTACAGAACCAGAAATAAGTCTGCATATTCTTGAGCACCATCTACTGGCGCCTTTTCCGTTAATAGTTGCACAATTCTCACAGAGCACCCAAGTACCAGGCTGAGCACTTGCCAATTCGCCTTCCGTGAGACACTTCATTATAGATGTTAAAAATAATTCCCATTAATTGCCTTAACCTTGGGTCAAATCCACTGTTCTAGCCATTGGGGAAAAGGAAATTATCTTCACAAGATCCTTCTTTTTAACTCTCTTTGAAAAGCTCTTCATATTTCAGAAATCAGTCACTTACTCTTTAAGCTCTTCAACACTGTGATTTTTCAATGCATTCTCTTTAATGTTGTATTAATTCATCTAAAGTTGTTTACATTACATTTGGTATTTCTATACATCTATTATTTACTAAATATAAGTCTGATTCAAAGCTCTTTACAGTTGCAGCATCTTTCCAACTGCTTATGAGTTCTGGACCCCAGCACCTCATTACATCGATTCTTAAGGGAAAATGCGAACCAGTAAACAACAACAAAAAAAGCATCACAAGCCATGTATTTACAAGATTCCAGTAAAAATTCTGGAGCTTTTGCTGTGTCAGCTAATGGAGAATGGGTCTAGAAGAGAGACCCATTTTTGGTCACAGTAGCTAAAATTTGGGCCAGGTACAATCACAAATTCTTCTTTGACGAGATCTTTTCTTAAGCTATGGTGTGTCTTGACTACACCAGAGAAAACTTTCAGCAAACACTGAAGTGTTTGCTGAAATTTCTATAGCCTTTTGTTTATATTATAAGATTACTGGGTTTAAGACACAGGCAATTAGCAGCAGCAGTATACCCATTTGGGAGCATCCAAGGTCAAGATCCTGCTAATGGGAATTGACATCTTGCTGTCCCTAGAGAACGCAAGAGCTGGCAACACAAAGTATCATTTTTCTAAATAACCTGTTGTAATAATGCACAAGTCACCCCCTGAAGTCACTAGCTATGCAAATTCTTTATGTTTGTGCGTAAAGATTAAGTTCGGACAGACCTATCCAAATGCTGGCTTGTATCTTGCAAGAAGATGGGGTAGGAAGTAGTAGAGCGTTCTTTATATCCCTACACAATTCACATAAAGTATTATTAATCGAGTTGCTGCTGAGAGGGAATATCAACACGTGAATATTCCAGAGTCTTTTAATATCAATTAAAAATCAATAATGCCTCAGCAATCCTTGTACAGCTGGAAATTATTAGTTTTCCAAGGATATATACACATCTTATGATGTTAAAAATGAACTAAAAATTGTTTTTTATGAAACCAAGAGTGGCTTTAATACATTAATATCAAATATTAAAATGATGTGACATATTAAAATACTATTAATTTTTTTTAATCCAAAAGCAAATATGAAATGTAGTTCCAAAAATGTGAACACAAGAAGTATCCTTACTATTTGGTTTATTCCTGTCATAAGACATCAGACATGTATAGAAACAATGAAAATAAAAATGTGGGGTAAAATACTGGCATTTTTTAAAACTATATTCCTCCAGAGATGTAAAATCTGAAAATGTGCATACTTGAACAGTAAATTACAGAATCTTGTCTTTATTATTGTCTGTTGAAAGATGTGGAAAAAAGTACTGTTTTAAAAGATGTTTTGGTTTTCTGGGGTTCCTCTGAAGAAGTCCTGCTGAAAAATTGGAGATATCTGTATATACTGTCTCTGTGCATGCAAAATGGATATTTACAGAACAAACTTGCTTGCAGTAGCAAGAAAGCCTTACACAGGAGAATATAAAGCTATTCAAGCATCATAAGGACAGTATATGTAAAAACATAAGTATTTTTAGTTGTTAGGTAATTTTGTTTGCTAATCCAGATGCATCACAGCATTTTCTCTACATGGCCTGGGCTTATAGGTGCACCTTCCCAGGTGCAGAGAGGTGTACCAATATGCCACAGTTACTCATCTTTTTTGGCAGAGAAGTCTGACTTAGAGGAGAAGGGACCACGAAAAACAGCAGCCATGCGGACAGGTGGAGTAGACAGTTTAGGCAATCTGAAGTGTCTCAGCTTTTAGAGGTGATGAGGAAAACATCTCTAAAGCAACCATGCCCATTTTTGCACCTGTGCGGGATGAAGCTGTGTACCAGAAAATCCATGCCACCATCTCTAGACTAATGGCACTTCTCTTCCTTTCTACTCTCCTTGAGATCATCTCTTACAGACCTTGAGCCTTGCACTTAATTTTCCTGAGGTTAATTGACATGATTTTCCATCTCATCTCCAGGGTTCTGAGCCACCCTCTGCCGTGGACAGCCACAGTTAACTTAGGTGTCCTGACTTCTTCTGTGTCTGTGATTCTCCTCTCCTGGGACAAAAGGCAATGATGACTAATGACCAGGCAGCCTTAGAAAACAAAGAACATTCATTCAACACCAAAACATTTAAAAGAAAACAGAATTTAATGCCTTGGATGTATGTTTAGCTTTCCAAGATGCCCAGCTGGTAGATCTAACCTCTTACAGACTTTTCCACGACGGCTGTTTTCCTGGGCAGCTGCTGGCAGTGGCCACCAGTCATTCGGCAGTTTGTTATCTCTTCAGTCAAAAGAGTTCGACTCTTCCATCTTCCTCAGTGACAGATATAGACTCCTGGAGGTGAGTCATTTCCCTGGTGTCGTTCATGAACTTGCCAAGGCACACTAATGTGAAATTTCCTGCAGAGGCCCCATCAAGGGAGAGCTTTGCAGGTGAATAATGGTCAGGCTGTTATTCTCCCTCTTTGCCCTAACCACATGGAGTAAGTATGCTATTGAGAAAGGGGCAGATGGGGTAAATCCTTACATTTCACAATTCTACACCTGTTCTAAGAAGTTTCCCATGGGACAAGAATTCTATTTTTTCTAATCAGTTCTACATTTGATAAAAGTCTGATATAATGTTTTACATTCTAAAATGTATATGAAGGGCATTCTCAGACATCAGCAATTTCAAGGTTCCTTTCAAATACTCTTGCCATCATATCTAACCCCAATTCCCTGCCTATTTATATCTGTAATAAAATTGAAACCACAGTTGCACATTTCAGACAAATAAAACAATCAAAGCAACAGCAAACTGAAAGAATTCAGTGGGCTGAAAAATAACCACAGTAAGAGTATTTTGGTAGCAATATAAAGAAAGATTAAATTTTAATTAAAGTGCACAAGATTAGATTAGTGACAAAATCAGGAGTGATTTTAGACACCTGTGTTTCTGGTGGCCAACTTGACAACTTTCTTTTTTGGAAAATGCTGAACTCCCAGTTTCTGGAACAAAGCTACTTTAAAGGTGCTGAGGTATCAGCCTCTGCTTCCCCAATCCCTCCTCAAATCACCATTTTTGCAACTAAATGTGTTTTGGTAGAAGTAAAAGCAAAACTGTAATATCCTCAAATTTTTATGATTTTATGACATTGTTACAATGACAGGTTGTAACTGATCCCAAGACAAAGCTTCTAACATAAGTCTAAATTGGTGATACAGGAGGCATTATACTACAAAGGGCTTCAGCTTTGCTGGGTTTCATCCTCTCAAATTTTGTGCAGCAAGGAAGACAGAGCAGCATACAGTCCATGACACAGTCCTGCCAACATGCTGTCTCTATGTCTCTAGATTATAAATACCAAAAAATAAAAACCTGACAGTACATTCTATGGGAAAAAGTAATTTAAACTTATATGAAATGCCTAGCAAATGTCTGCACAGTGTAGTATGAAGAAGCTATCGTTTAAAGATATTTCATAAATAAGTACAGATTGGCTTTAGCTCCTTGTCCATAACAGAAAGAAGCTAAAGACACTCTAAGGACATTGTCATATCCTGACTTCTTCAAATGCAGACAAAAGAAAAGGAGCTCTGTCCTCCTGTAGTCCAAACAACAGTGCTATTCCAAGCACACTAAAGTCAAGTTTTCTCTCCTAAGGAGACTCATTTTGTTGTCAAAGCCCTCTCAGGACCCCCTTCTTGAGAGTTTAGCCTTGAACATATCCTTTGCACCAAGCCCTGCTTAAGCCTGATTGTCAGCACCAGTGAAGGTTTGTCACAAAGGAGAGTGAGTTGCCCCTCCAGATCCTCACTAGACATGATGTACTGTTAATTACTCGCCTTTCATGATGTATTTTTGATGGCCAAAATACATATTACAGGTATCTTTGTCACTACTACCCAGACCTGAGTTAGCAGGTAACTACAATTTCTGTAATAGCTTTTTAGGATGGTTATAAATGACATGGAACACCACTGTTCCAGGAGAACATTCTGTAGACAAAGTCCAAAGACTACATATGATGTATTGGAAAATCGCTTAAGAAGAATAAAGCTTCCTTTTGCAAATATGTTTATTTAATACCATCTTCCAAAAACGGTGCACAGCAAGGCTATCTGACAAATTACAGGCGATGACAGAATGTCACATCATTACTCTCATATTTGTTATTTTCTATATGATTTCTAGAGAAGAAGAATTTTTATTGCTCTACCAGAGGGATGAGTAAATAGATCACAGAAAGACCTAAATGACAAGAGTCTGCCCTTAAACTACCCACAATTTCTAGACTGAAACTATTATAGATGTCCATAGTAACCTATAGCAGCTACTTAGTTTCTGGGAAAACAATGTATTAGCTTTTGCATTTTCAACTCTGACCTTTCTATTATTAGTGATCAAAATTTACCTCGGACAGTCATCAATTGTGTAGTGTGTCTTTTCACAAAGTGAGCTCTATTCCTGCTGTCTCCTGTCAGAGGCAAGGAACTGATAGCACCAGAATTCTTCCTGTGGCATTTCTGAACAAACCTAGCTAGGAGGCTGGTAAACAGAAGGCTTCCACTGTGTTTCTGACCTGACCACCTTCATTTGGTCCTTATACCTTTGTGGTAACTTGCCCAATGTTGGATAAAGTGTAGGAGTTTTACTACAGGGTTTCTAAACATCACCTGTTGGAGAGCCAGTGAGTATCCCTGGGACGTATCTCAGGAGCCTGCGGGGCTCTGCCATGAACCAGAACAAACAGAGCTGGAAAACAGGAGAGACTCGTTCTGTTTCTTACTCGATCCTGATCACTACTGTTTGTGGTCACCCATCTATGCCTTATCCCCATGCTTCTTTTATAGATTATGGGTTACTTGCAATAGCTGCTATTTTACAGTATTTTATAGTACTATAAAACCAGCTGAGAATGCACTTTGAGCTATTTTCATATCTCCTAGATATGTCTATGCACCTCCTACCCTAACGGTAGATGGAAAGAAAAAGAACATTACCATATCAGCACCTCACAATCTTCTTGTAATGCATTGGGTTTTGTTGTTGTTCATGCTCCACAGATGGGCATTGTGTCACTGAGAAACTAAATAGTGCAAACCAAAAAGAGAACTTGGGACAACAGAATGAATTGATGCAACTTTTCAGGAGACCTACGTTAGTAATTCAAACTTTGGGCTGTCTTTCCTTGCTGACTAATGTAGGACCCTTCACAATTATGCTTCCTGAAAGGTAAGTTATTACTCGGACAAGCCATGAGGACAAGTGTTTTCAACAGAGGTCAGAAAGAAGAATCAAGTCTTTAGAAAATATTTCTCTTTTTAACATGGAAGAAAATAAATGAACTACCTGTTTGGACATGGTAATCATTATTGATACCATAGTATCAGACAGAGTAAAGAATCATAGAATCATAGAATAGTTTAGGTTGGAAAAAGACCATTAAGATCATCAAGCCCAACCGTTAACTTAGCACTACCAAGTCCACCACTAAACAATGGCCCTAAGCACCACATCTACACATCTCTTGAATCCTCCAGGGATGGGGACTCGACCACTTCCCTGGGCAGCCTGTTCCAATGCCTGACTACCCTTCCAGTAAAGAAGTTTTTCCTAATATCCAACCTAAACCTGCCCTGGCGCAACTTGAGGCCATTTCCTCTTGTCCTATCACTTGTTACTTAGCAGAAGAGACCGTCCCCCACCTCACTACAACCTCCTTTCAGGTAGTTGTAGAGAGCGATAAGGTCTCCCCTCAGCCTCCTCTTCTCCAAACTAAACAACCCCAGCTCCCTCAGCCGCTCCCCATAAGACTTGTGCTCCAGACCCTTCACCAGCTTCGTTGCCCTTCTCTGGACACACTCCAGCACCTCCGTGTCCTTCTTGTAGTGAGGGGCCCAAAAGTGAACACAGGATTCAAGGTGTGGCCCCACCAGTTCCAAATAAAGAGGGACGCTCACTTCCCCAGTCCTGATGGCCACACTATTCCTGATACAAGCCAGGATGCTATTGGCCTTCTTAGCCACCTGGGCACACTGCTGGCTCATATTCAGCCAGCTATTGACCAATAGCCCCAGGTCCTTTTCTGCCAGGCAGCTTTCCAGCCTTTTCCCCAAACGTGTAGCATTGCATGGGAAATATGGAAGTCATTGTACAATTAATATTTTTTTTTCTCTTTTACCAAAGAGAACAGCAGAACTGCCTTTCTCTAGATAACTTTAATTGCAGTATATTTAATAAGTGTTCAGTACAGCTGGAGTGAGTGTTACCAAACTTCTTCCCCTACCATGGCTGGCCATTAAGCTGTCATTAAATCTGTACTCAACCATTTCTCTTAAAAGTTTGTCATAATATTACTGAAGCTGGTTTTCTTCCCCCTATGCAGTAACTCCACAGTTAACTCCCCAGCCCCAGCAATGGAAGGAATACACTCACTGCTCTTCACCATTCATTTCTCTTTCTTTCTTTCCATAAACTCTGATGTTTCAAAAGCCTTAATCTTTTATTAAGTTTGAGCTTACCAAAAGCTGTATGTCAACTTGATATTGGGTGAATGCTTTGGTATAACAGGTGCCCTGGTAAAATGTGCATATAATCTGTAGCAACACCACGGCTCTGTCACTCTGGCAGGAAACTCTGGCTGACATGGATTTTGAGTTTGCCTCGTCAGTCCTTCAATCCATATGTGCTGAGCCCCTGCTACCTGACTCACACATGTCAGGTTCAGATCAAAGATAAAAATGTATTGTACCCTGCATGGAAAGATCACTTGCTGCTAATCCTCAGTTGCGAGCACTAAAATACACCAGAAATATTGTTTCGTGCCAGTAGGTTTATAGTTGGTTAGGTATCTTAAACTTCCATTTCAACTCTTTTGAGCTGAAAATTTGTAGTCATTTGAATTTAACTGTAACTGGGTCCAGTTCAGGATTTGAGTTGTTACAATAACTGCTTGGTTTGATTTCTTCAGCGTTTGTACATGCTGTCAGCCTTTCCTGCATTATAATATGCTTTATATCTGGGAATGTCCATCTAAAGAATTATAGATTTCTGTATGAGGAACAAATATCTTAAAGTTTTTATGTTTTCATGTTTCATATGGTTATATTTAAGTATAAGTAAGTATTTTAAGCACTATACTTCTAAGACGAAAATAATGATCTTATGCCATGGGCTTACTATTGTTGTCCTTTATGATAGTATCCTCTGAAGCCATAATACAGTATTACCACTGCTAGTAACAGGCCATAAGCTATCTACTGAGTTTGCAAAGCCTCATGACAGAGGCTCATCAGGCTTGCTCTGAGTGTTTCTCATCCTGCCTGCAGCTTTGTTTTACTTGGTTTAACTGTGACAGCAATTTCCCTAATTGACCAGGCATCTGTGGCTAATTTGTTTTACTTTTGTTTATCTTTGTGAGTTACCCTAGTTTGGTATAGATAGCACTAACAAGCAGTTATTCTATGCAGAATGAGATATTTAGAGCTAACACCATAACAAAATGTAGAGAAACACAGACTGGTACAAGAGCTGGGGCTCAGAGGAGAGACACATGATGCAGTGCTGAGGAGAGGAGGCATGGGGTAGTACAGGATGGGGCACGGGCTAGCACTGGAGACCCGATGGCTCTAAACAACTTATCCATGGTTAAAGACACGCAGACCTGGAGCTAGACAGAAGAGGTTTTGGAGGTGACAAAGAAAACAGAGGAAAAAGTAGCTAACACATGACAAGGAACCATGTACAGTAAGTTCATTTGGAAATTACATGGAGCTGCAGATCAATGAAGAAAGAAAAAGGCGTAAAAGTGCAATAGCAAACATAAAAATGATCCCAAATGGATCCTAGTGTGAGGAAGAAGAAAGCATGAAAATGAACATGATTCTTGATTTAAACTGTTAAGTTTTCAATTGTCTTTATGATAAATCCTTGTCTATATATGCAAGATGTATTTCCTCTTTTCCTACAAACAAGGTTTTTAGCATTCCTTTACAGTGCTGAAAGGTACAAAAAAGGCCCCAACTCACAGTTTTTGATCAGTTTGGTTCACTTGTATGTATTTATTTTAGTCCCAGGTTCAGGTAAACTGAATTATTAAATAGTGCTGCTGAATATCTGAAGAGAGCTGAAGAACAGAAACCTGCTTCTGGCAACAACGAGGTTCAGGTTTATGGAAATAAAACACAACCACCTCCATATCTCCAGACTACACCCCAAATTCTGAATTTCAAGTTGCTCATTAATAATGTAAGAATTGAGTTCATGCGTCTCTTTCTCGTGCTGCTGTCCCTGATATTTGTGTACCAATATTCGTTGGCCAGTATGTAGCACTCAGAACAAGTAAAAACTTCCTTGGGGTTAGGAATGTGAGAATAAGAAGATAGAAGGCCATAGGAAAAGAGAAGAAACACATTCCTCTCTAGAGTAGAATTTTTTTTCTTGTGGCTGTCAATTCACCTTGTCTTCCCTTTTAATTTGCTTATTTCAAAAAGAATTGTAGAAATACCAGCAAGAACATTCCCAAAACCAGGAATACAATCCAAGATCAGAAGCTCAGAGGCTGACGCTTGTAAAAAAATGATCTGACGCTCATGAAATTAACAGCACGTTTTTTTCAGTCTGGATCATATACGAAAGCAAGGGAGATCATGTAAATCTATGCCAAGAAACACATTTTGTTTTGTAGTGCATTTAAAAACTATCATTTTGTTGAAGAAAGGATTCCTCCCCACCCACCCCCAAACTATAACAGAAAAAGATGCCACAGGTCAAAGGGTGCTTTTTATTGGGCCAATTTTCTTTGTCTTGAAGTTGGACAAGTTTCTAGAGACTTATTCTACTTTTAAAACTGGAAGTAAGCATCCCAACGATTTCTCAGATTCACTTAATTAAATAGGCCTTTAATTAACCAAGTGCTGTTTCCTTTCTTTAAACCAGTAAAGATATGAAAACTCTAATACTTGCCCTCTTTTGCTCTGAGGATAATTGATCAACTAGATTAAGATGTTGCCACTGCATGCAGGAGAAACAAAATCAAGATAGTAACATTTTTGTACTAGCTGTTTTGAAGGCTACCAGACCAGACAGGAAGATAAATTCTCAGACACACCAAATGTCTCTTGATCACAGTAGCAGTCCAAGGCCTTACTGATAAACTTCATCTCTTTTCACCTGTCTGTTTGTAACAGGAGTAGGAATTATTCTGCCCTTGTGCCCCAATAATAAGGTTGCATGAATGATGCTTATATTTTTTCATACATTTATATGATATCAGTGCTTAAAAACATTTAAATGAAAGGGCAATTGTGAGATGTCAATAAATGATCATAAGATGTAAACGAGGTGAGGATACAAAATGCCTTCACTTTACTCACAGAAGACCAATATATAGGTAACTCACAAAGTAATGCAGCACACAGAAGCTGGGCATCCCTGCTGTATGGGAGCTGAGCTAACTACCAGATGCATAGGAAAGATAAAGAATAGTACTGATTGCAGGCTCCCCTGTACATAACTGTGTCTAACTGGCTTATTTGTATTCCATTTCCTCAAATAGCAAAACACCCAGGAGCTGGAAAGGGGTCAGAGAAAAAGTGGAAAACCTTCCTTGACCGAAACATAATGCAACAGAGCGTTTTTTTTTCTGCCCCTTAAACTCCATCCAAACAAGAACAGAACAGCTTTAAGGCAGTAGTACAATGCAAGCAGACAAAGCAAGAGCAGGATTGTGTAGTGGACCTCTGGAACCATGGATGCTCTCCTGCTTCTCCAGCAGATAGGCAAAAACCTTGGCCCAGTGCAAGAAACAGAGGTAGTACAGCATGTCCTTGTACAGTGCTTTGAGATGCACAGCTGTGGACAGCTATGGAAGAACTGCACGTCTTATTTCCAGGAATGTTGCTTCTCTGCATACTTAACACAAAAATAGATTTTATACCAGTGAAACACTAGAACTCAGTTCAATAAAGGAATCGCTTCTTCTTTATTATCAGTTTAGCAGAGTAGCAAGGGAGTGATTTTTTTTTTTTAGTTGATTTATAAAAAGAGTTTTTAATCAGCTCTGGCAGCTAATTAAGTTATTTACAATTATGTAACAGTACTGCTTATTATAGAGCCCAAAATACCTAGAGAGAAACTGTTTATTCTCGAAAGCTTGTCAATTTTGCCAAGATCCCATTCTATGGTTTTATTCTCACTTCATACAATTTAATTTTTCTTTCTTAATCCACATCAAAATGCATGTATTTTCACCCAGATTGAGTGAATTCTTTCAGACAACATCTTGTGTTAACATTTAATCTGCTTTTTAGACAGACAGACAAGCAGAACATTTTAAAAACTTTGGAGATTTGATTTTGTTATCATTAATCTAAAAGCTTCCCTCTATCTTCAAAACTTTCTAAGGTAGACTTAATTTGTGGAAGAAATGTTAAAATAGCATCTGGATGCTCCAGTTTTGGTACAAATAGGTTGTGAATACTTGAGCAGTGAAAGGTCTTGCAGCCCAGGCGGATCAGCTGGCCTGGAACCACCTCTCTGCGTATGGTAACATAGCACCAGTGATGCTGCCAGTTGCAGAATCTTAACAGAACTATGAAGATTGATACAAATGGAGAAGAAATGGGAGCAATAGCAGAAGAGCAGCTATAGGAGGGGGAGGTGGTGATGGCTCCTGGATTAACAGGTCATCCAGAGCCCAGGACTCAGGAGGATGTGCAGCTTCCTTGGACATGTGAACCAGGAGGCAAAGGACTGTGGGTAAATCCTGATGACTCAAAGAGGCAGGAGAGGATGGAGAGGCAGAAGATCACAACTTCCATCAACTCCTAATGGGTGGAGAAAGATGTGTCCATAACAAACACATGGTCATCAACCTAAGAACCCAGGAGATACAAGACAGATTTGCTGGGCAGTACGCTTTGCCCTCTTTTTCATTGCAAAAATCCCATTCAGAACACCTGGGTGCATGTGCTGGTACATGCACCTCCTGCTGCTTAAAAGTATATCAATGTGAGAGGGTGAGCGTGAGTGAGACTATATTTGTCTTTAAATGAAATAATCTTCTTCTATAACATCTTGCATTGAACACTTGCTACTATGCCACAATATCATACCCAACACAATCTAACTTGCAAAAGGAAATATATTTGATATGTGTATTTGTTTAGTACTTGCACACAAAAAACACCCAGCTAAGGAAGCAGAAACTGCTTTGAACTTTTGCTGTAAACTTTCCTGGAAACTGTGAATGAAGGAGAATTGGAGAAAGAAATTGGCTCTCTGCTTAAATTTTTATACAGCGTAGAAAGCAACATACTCCCCTGAATTTGTCTGAAAATGCAGTTCATTCATTTTGAGGTGAATGTTAATGAGAGCACAAGCTACAGATCCTTGGAAGAGCCAACCAATATTTGCTCACCAGCTGCAGAAACAGTAATATCCAGTAGGTCTTCAGCGTTTCCTCTATATTTTGATAGGACGAGAGGAAACGGCCTCAAGCTGCGACAGGGCAGGTTTAGGTTGGATATTAGGAAAAACTTCTTTACTGAAAGAGTAGTCAGGCACTGGAACAGGCTGCCCAGGGAAGTGGTTGAGTCCCCATCCCTGGAGGTATTTAAAAGACGGGTAGATGTGGTGCTTGAGGACATGGTTTAGTGGCGGACTTGGCGGTGGTAGGTTAACGGTTGGACTCGATGATCTTAAGGGTTTTTTCCAACCTTAACAATTCTATGATTCTATGATTCTATGATTTTGGAAAAGCTAAAGAGGAAAGACAACTGATAAATAATATCCCTCCTGGTCTTTTTCACATATCTTATTTGTAGAGTTTCCAAGAGCTTTCTGGACAAATATACTGCAGAAACAGATGGAAACATGAGCTGTGTATAATTCAAAGCACTACATTTTAGGGGATCTGTTACCAAAAGGCACTATAAATAAAATTAGGGTTTAGTTGTGCCAACAGAAAACTTAATTTAGCATAGAAATATAATCATTATAGTTGATTAAAGCCAAAGAGTTATGCTTATGCACTTTTGGAGGATGTACTTTGATTCCACTGTTTTTTATGTCAACATGTTAACTTACTTTTTTCTACTTACTACCCATGAGTCTCCAAGTGCTTTTCAAGAGCCATGAGTTTATCTATTCCTTTTTCACTGAAGAGACACACAGAGAAGCTCTAATTCTGAGTTTTTACAGATACAAAGAAAATAAACCAGATGCTTTAACTCCCACTCTTCCTCTCCAAACATTGATCACTGCAGTGCTCATACCTAAGAGTTTTATGTACTGAATGACAAAACAAAGTTTAGAAAAGTAAACTACTATGAGAAAACCTACAAAGATTCAGACTTGTGTCTGATCGGATCTTGAATACTGTCAGCTTCAATTACTTATGAAGGTAAAAAGCTTGATTTCCAAGACCATCTTTGCCACTGTGTTGTTCCCCTGAACTCTGTAACTGTTAGTTATCTAAGAGTTAACTGGGGTGAGGTCGTAGTACTAGAAATGTTGGTGATTATCAAGTAGGAAAATATCTTTTTGAGAGCTCAATTAAAGCCTAGCACAGAAGGTTTAACAATTATTTCAATTTATGTATATCCTGATTTCATGTGTATTTACTATTTCTGTGAAAGCAACTTTTTACACAACACCTTTGTTTATATAAAGGTTTCTCTGGCAGAAATATTCAGAGAAACTGAATCTCTTTGAAGCGTCAAGGGTAAAATGGGTTCATTTCAGCAAGGTCTAATTTACTTCTTTGTCTTCAGAGGGTGCTGGATCTGATCAGCACAGAGCATGCTGCCATTGTCATTGCAATCCACTTCCAAACAAACTCACACTGCACGTTTGAAAACAAGTCTTAAACTGAATAAATATAGTGTAGCTTTTAATCTGTGATAGGATTTTTTTTTAAACCAAAGGAGGTCTGGTAGTTTACTTTTGTGGGATACTTTTAATTAAATAGCTGCTGTGGGTATTAAGCATGCCTTTCATTTGCTGACTAGGGATAGACACACTGTCTGCTCAAGTACCAGTTCAGTGAATTTATTTTTTTTTTAAGTGTGTGCTTAGCAAAAGCATAAAACCTGCAGCTTTCTGGTCTACATGGTGTGGAAGCCAGGTCAGGAAGACCGATGCTTTCAAGTGTATGTCTTCGTTCTGGGGAAAAGGAAGTTCTAGTAGAACCTCTAAAAATATTTGACAACAGTCAATGTTTTTCTATGATTTGATATTATTTTGCACATGCATTTTCAGAGTTATAGGTGTGAATGTGTAGCCTGTTGTAAATATTACTCCAGTTTTAAGGTCATGTTTAAATAAAAAATGCTGCAACTGCAATCCAAAAGACCATTACACCTTGAGTTTAAGAGAATACCATCAGTTTAGGACGCTCAACCTCCATCTCCACAATTCCCACTCCATTCATCTAGCCTAAGGCACATTCTTTAGGATGTCTCTGCGTTAGCTGGATTGGACACAGCCCTTCAGAAAAGGTGGATTTGAAATTCTGCATGACTTCACACCTCAGCCCTCACAGCAGCTCCCTGCAGCAACATACCAGGACATCACCAGCTTTGTACACAACTAATCTGTGCTGCATGTTCGTCTGAGAGACTTTAACAGAAAGCTAAGGAAATGTTAAAAAAGGAAACATTTATGAATTACTTAGCTGCATATTAAAACTGTCTGGTGACATTTTCATAAACTTCTCTGTGAGTAGGGTTTAACTGGGAGCCTGATAGTCTGGTGACCTAAAGGACCTTGAGTAGGTAGAAGTCAAACACTGCTGGCACAGACAGTTGCTCAAAAAAGTTTTAACAACAATAGCCAGGTGTTGTTAAAACAACACTTTCCTTTCAGATAAATTTTAGGTGGAAAAATTATGTTGATTTAATTTTTTGAAAGTTCACAGACTTTTTGCCTTTCTTTTGTTTTTTGGCAAGACCAAATGTAGCAGAATAAACTGTAATATCCTTTTATTGACTACTTCTAGTAGAACGCGTGAAATGAAATCTGGAGACAACACTCTAACATGGTATACGTACGTCGGTATGTAACTGAATGGTGGTGGGATATCCTGTGTGCTAATGGTGCAATCTAAAAATCTGAAGAACCACTTCATTTCACCAAAGTCCCTAAACTATATATAGAGATGCCACAGTAGAGGATTTCACTTCACCCCTAGAAAGTTCTTATTATTCAACAGAGCTGGCAGAAGCATAGGTCAAGCTGTGTCAGTGCCTGATGCTATTATTGATGGCAGACAAGCCGTCCTATCTACTCTATCAGGAATATTTTAGGACTCTCATTTATAATAAATCAGTTCCTTACATGCAAGTGTGTTGGGAACTCCAAATGCTACCTACCTTTTGTTGTGTTAGTTTTTTAAGTCAATTAAACATATAAGATAGAGTGTTCCAAAATGCTCAAGTTCCTTGAAATTTTTTTGTTTTGTACTTTGGAAATCATCACTTTCAGTTCGATTGAATAATTTGAATTCATCTAACAGGATTTAGAAGTGGCTTAGAAGAGTTTGAAGAAACATGTAAGCACTTGCTTAAAAAGCAGCCTCTCAGTTTCTCTCTCTACTGTGTTCAGCCCTTGTCAATACCAACCATTTCACAGAAATTTTCCTTTCACAAGGTTTCTTGCAAGACTGGAAAGATCTATAATTAAAGTTTCTTTCTGATTTTCACAGGTTGAAGAGAACACTATGCCCTGAAGCACAAGGTCTTTCCTTTCCCCATGCACAGTTCTCCTCTCATTGCACAATACTGTAATTCTGCATTTTCTCATAATATACACCACTAACCAAGGGGCTTGATGTTGTGGGGTCCCATGAGTCCCTGTTCCTCAGCAAAGCTTATAAAACATGACAACAACCAGTGCTAGTATGAAGGTCACAACAGCTCACTGCAACAAGCTCCATGGGACTTTTACTAATGTAAATGCTGCAAAGGAAACTAGAGTTTAGAAATCTGTCTTTGTAGCTAAAACTAGGAATGGAAAAAACAAATTCCTAACATGCCCTCAGTAATCTCCTTTTTATTTGTGGTCCTTATCATCATAGTAGCATGTTAATATGCATTCAAACATTAGCAACATAAATAGCAGTGAATTAAGTTTCTTTACAGTTGTGGCCAGCTCTAAAAGGAAAATGATTACCCAACTCAATTTTATTTTTACATTTGCCATTACGAGGCAGCTATTTCTTAGCTATTTCTTCTATAGACTATAAATTTTGTCATTTGTCATCTAAACCATTCAGAGGAAATAAAATTGTGATGGAGTTCTTAGTTTCACAAAATTAACTAGTTTACTTCTCACCAGTTTTTGAATGCAAGGAAAGCATTTTCCCCCCATGTATTCAGATTAGGCAGTTTTATTTTAGGTTTATCACTGCAGGTTTCTGTAAATCTGCAGAACCAGTGTGGCTATTTTCTAGACATTTATCAATGGATATAAAGAGCAAATCATCATACTGCTATTGACTCTGAAATGGTACCATAAATCTGTTTCATCTGTAGTCTTAATCTGTTGAAAAGAATAATCCAGTCATCTTTCCCCCAAATACTAATGACTGCTATTGCAGGTTCAATTTTGTCAATGGGATTAAAGGATGAATCTAATCCCATGGAAGTCATTGGGAGCTTTACAGCTATTTTGCTTTCTTAGTTATCCCAAGGACAAAATACTTACCTATAGCAGATCTAAGAATAATTACCATGAGTTTATAGGTTACACTTTAAAATTTCTTAGAGCAGGTACAAGAGAAACGCACAAGGAAAATGTTTCAAATGTTTATTGTATGTGAGAAACAATATTACCTATTAAAGGTAATATGAAGACAACATTCCCCTGTAAGTAACTCTAAGGATTTCCAAGAAACAGAAGCAGAAAATGTTCCCGTCTAACTCTGCTGGTGGGGACTGACCCCCCTTGCAAGTTCAACCGGCAACACGTCACTGGCACCTTAGAACCAGTACCAGCAAGGGTCTCCGTGGGGCTGAGCACCAGGAAGGACCCCGGGTTTGGGAATCTATTTTCTTGGCTTTGAGTCATTCTTAGGATAAGAATCTCCCCATATGATCCCTCTTGCAATTTCCTCAGTCTGGCACTATGACTGCAATTGTTGTTCTGGCTTTCTCACAGAAACAAATGTTTACATTTTCTTGCCTAGGTGCCTTTAGACAGAAGAAGTTGCTAAGTGCTGTTTTCATTTTAAAGTCATTTAAACTGCTAATTTTTCAGTTGTACTTGAAAGTTTTTTTCAGTTGCACATTTGGAGGCTTTAACAAACACTTTCAACTCAAACATTTACATTTTAAACTCTGTAAGTTTGTCTTAATTGTTAGATTTTCTTACCCAGTCTGTTTAAGCTGCTAATTATACTTGTCACTCTACTCTTGATAAGATTCTCTCTCTCTGAAAATCTGCATATTACCCTCAAGCATTGATTGCATTCCTTAGCTCTTTGAAATACCATTTGAAATAGCACTTCTCTAAATTCCTGTTCTTTCCAGGATCACCAGTTATAAAGATTGTACCTTGGACAACAGCACATGGACATTTGGTTTAACTTCAATTGCCACGTGGGTCCATATAAAAGAAAATCTAGACGTTACTGATTACTGCTGAGCAATGTCTATATTGCATACGAAAATAGTTCCTCATAACAAATGCTAATACCCAGTAGAGGTATGGATGCATTACCTCCTTTAAAATACCCATTACACCATATACTCAAGACTTCCATTATTTTAAAGAGGATGTTGCTCATGGTATTAATCCATCAAGAAAACTCACTAATCACTTCTGAAGCTTTCAGGCAATTTATCAGCAAACACTCCTGCATCAAAAGTTGGTTCTCATAGTCATACTTTCAGATCTGCCACTACTATAGAGTGGCTTCCAGGTCATGAACATTGATTTCAAATAAATGTATTGTATGTGAGAAAACAATTATAAGTGATAAGTGAAATCTTAGCTTGCAACTCTATTCAGCCAATAAAATAAACAGAGTAGGAGAAAGCAGATCAAACTACTGGCTTTTACATTTGCATGAAGACTTAAATGTACGCAACCAGATTTTTATATGACATACAGCAATGAAGCAGCTAATGTAGTTTAACTTAGAAAATCTGCTTATTTGAATCCTTTATAACTGACAGAATGAAAGAAAGTAATGTACTCTCACATTACTTTTTCTTTTTCAACAAGCACACGTATTTCAAGCTCAAACCCATACAATGATCAGGTTACCGGCTGCAGACAGTTTAGTGTTTAAACAGTAAACCACAGTCTCATTAATTCTACCTGCAACTTATATTCATTGCTATTTTCCAAATGATAGTCAGCCTGGTCCTGCAAACCAGACTTTGTCCAGCTATGTGTTCTTATAACTGTTTGAAAGACTCTGCTCCATTATCCCGTCCCTTATTAATGAATCTGTTGGAGAGGAAAACTGAAAAGAATAAAATGAGTTACTTGAAACAATCTCTCCCTGCTGATACACTGTAATGAATGGCATTCCCTTTTTTAAACAAGTCTCAGCAATAAAATGAGAGGTAGCTGTTGCTCAACTAGAAAAAACAAATAGTGGTACTCAGTAGGCGTCAGTGGACTTTAAGTAGAAATCCCTGCTGAGAACTGGATAGAATTGAAGAAAGAGAGATTTGGGTTGGTTAAGTTATTTGGTTTTCCCCAGGAGGGAGAAAAGGAGGGCCAGAAAATTATAGAAAAGCCATATATCTCCATTGTCTACATACCACAGAGGATGTTTGTGTGGTATTTATATTTGGAGGTCTGATCACTGGACAGCAAAATTGTGCATCTGCCAATATAGTGGATGGACAATTCAAACAAGTCCAAAGGTCAAGACAACAGAGACAGGTGTCTTTGGCCAAGATCTAGTCCAGCCTCCCTGCAAGGGAACGGATCCACAGACTTGCTAATGTTTGTGGCAGCAAGACCATGCTGATTTCACTACATGGGCAGGGTTTGAGATTATTTTCTATTTTAGCAATAAGAACAAGTTTGGTTTATAGAAGTACAAATTTTCATTGAAAGTTTTACCATGGATGGATGTCTGCTCTCTTCGCTGTTTATCAAAGAGACAGAAATGTGCTGACCAAATTTAACAGGTAGGCAGTTGTTTTTCTAGTGCCAGTATTTCACAAATGAACTGGGGAATAATGCCTATCAAGCAGGTATCTAACTGGCTGGAAAACTATAGCCAGAGAATCACTTTATAAGTGCCAAAGTGGAAGGTGTAGTGAGCAGTATTCCCTGGGTTATGTCCAAATGCAGTACTATTCAATATTTTTCATTAGTGACCTTGATGATGGAGTAGCGAGCAAGCTTTTAAATTCACAGACATCCTCAAACTGGGGAGGACAGGTCTGGAATTCAAAGCAAGCCTCGCTAATTGGAGAAACAACTGGGGGGGGCGGGGAAAGACGTAAGATGCAATTTCATAAAGGCAAGTGCCACATTTTACACAGAAACAAATAATCAGCTGTGCAAACTCCAGGTGAGAGACTGGAGGTAAAGGAGCAGATCAACAAAGTACCTAGATAATAACATAGCACAGCACAGAAGCTACTGAGAGAAAGGCAAAATATATACCAAGATATGAACAAGAGTGTCATGAGAGACGTGTGAAGTCCAGCAATGTTCTGCTACCCAGTAGGACAGCCTTGAGAAATTACTGTATCCAGCATAAGGCACTATGCTGCAGTTCAAGGGAGACCAAGCTGGACTTTCTGGATGGGTTCCAGAGAAAGTGAAAGAGAATAATCAGCACCTCAGGAAATCTTACTAAATAAAAGAAAAAAGTTGCTAGCATGCAGTTTATTTTGGCTAGGGGAGACAAGAGGCACACAATAGCTGCAGTCAAGTATATAAAAGTTTTCTGCAATATGGGAGTAATCTGTTTGTGATAAAGAGAAGTAGTAACAGGTTTAAGCTGGAGTAAGAGAGAGCTTCTAGGAGTTGTTCTGAATGTCTAACCTGCATCTTTTCCCACTGTGAAACCCTGGCACAAACTCTAAGTTCCATACACAGTCTTCATGACTGGAGATTTAAGTTCTGTCACAAATGAGGCAGGTATAGCTCATACTGTCTTGGAGCTGGAAGATGAGCTTAATGACTCCTTGCAATTTCCTTTAGCTTGGATTTTTGCAACGTGGGAGTAGGGCAGTCAGTTACCCCAACCATAAAACTAAGGCTTTGCTCCATGAGATCCTTTTTGCAAATGTAATTATAGAATTCATCTCACGTGAGCCTTTCATAAAAGTAAAAAAATTAGAAGCAAACTTCAAAGAAAAACAACTTATTCCCAGCTGTGCAAGTCTGCCTCCCTTTTACAAATATAACCCTCCAATAAATAACATATGCAAATATACAAAGCAAGTATAAGGAAGGAGGTAAAACAGAAAGCAACTACTTCCTCTGAATTTCCTCTTTCCATCACACATTTATGGGTTTAAATTAGACCTTTATGTGAACCATAGGTGGCTCACTGTCACTTGTGCAAGATAGACTGTGGTAGGTTAAAGTCCCGTATATAAAATAAATATATTCTATTATTAGACTGCTCTAATCTCAGGGAAAGGGATGGTGACACAAGCCATGTTTTGAATTTGTCTTTATCTTTGAAATTTTCTAATGTTGACTTCTTTTCAACCTGCCATGCAAATAGTTACTTTCCTGCGAAGACTGTGGGGCCATTAGTCACCTTGATTATGATTCAGGAAACTCTAAAATGAAGCACAATGCACACGGTGCACACCAGTCCAGTTAAATGCTTATTTGGAGCACAAAACCATACTTCTCTCATAGCACTTGTTTCTTCATTTTGAGCTTTAATCGATGTCACACTGACTGTGACGTTGTGCTCCCCCCGCCCCGAACTGTATCTCCCATAACCCTGCTCAGGCAATAACCACCAGTGGCTGTCGTAATGGGTGTGCCTAGTCATGATGGCTGCAAGTGGATTCAGGAGACAGATAACAACACAACAGCCAAGGGCTATTGTGCAATGTGCCCACCTAATCACAGTGAAGAAACTAAAATCTGTGGTCAGTATGCAAATATGACTATGAGTTAACCATCTACCCCCATAAATAGTGAGCAGCCCAAGGGCACTTTGAGCTCTCCCACACAGCAGCAGGCTGCACACCAGGATCTCCCCTTGAGTAGGGACGCCTCTCAAGGTTACTCCTCAAGGCTAAGAGAATCCTTGGTGCGTCAGATCCTCAGTAAGTGACTGATAGCATGCTAAACTTTGAAATCTTGGCTAAGTGATATAAAGGATTGATTGCACATATATAATCCTTTAGACATAAACCGCTGACCATGGCTGGGACTAGGATTTGATCCAGCCACACCTAGACTCCTCTCTGAGAAGGAGTTTAGAAAGCAAGGGGCCACTTTCATTACTTAATGGGAGGGACTCCCTGACAGTTTTGTCTGACCCTGTCCTCTATGCAGTAAATAATCAAGTGTACGTTGCCATTGAATCTTGTTAAACCACTGTTGCATTTACCATTGAACTTTGTTAACTCACTGGTTATATCAATAAAGTATATTTTTGCTTCTTTCTCACTCCATCTGTGGTACTGAACCATACTGGTTGAAGATGACTATACATTATACAAATGTAATAGGTGAAAAGGCTGTCATAGCAGGCAATTAATGACAGAGAAGCACTGGAAACAAATTATTCCCTGATGCACAACTTCTGAAAACTGCATAATAGAAGGCATAGTCAGTAGTGATATCCATGACAATGGGTATGACCCTGTTACTAAACCTGTTTTCTATCCTACAGGATTAAAATATAGGCAATTCTGCAATATGCATCTACACATGAGCTACTCATCCACCTTCTTTTTAGAGGAAATTGAGACTACAGGCACTTCTAGTGCATAGTTCATCTCACCATGATAAAAGTAACGCAGATAGCCTTTATTTTTCCTCCACCCTCTCTCAAGATTTAGACAAGTCTCAAGTCTGGATCTATACAGCTAAAATGACAAAATTCTGTGAATTCTGCTCATATTACTGACATAACAAACAAGCCAATGAGACAGCTATTTAGATGTTGCATCTCCAGCTGAGCTGGTTGCTACTGAGGAGGATACAAAACATCCTGCTGTAAGAGCAGGTGAAATTTACTCCTTGTGTCTTTATCAAGCCTAACAGCAACCATCAATTTTCTTATTCCCAGTGGACTGTGTTTGTTGGTAGATGCACTAAGGCTTTTTGTATAGTGTTTCACCTAACAAGTAGTTGCTAATTGCATATCACCTCACCTGATTTAATATACATGGATCAACCCTTCCACATGACTTCATCCAGTGCCTCTTTTCAGATTATACATAATGCCTACAAAGCTTGATCTCCTCAGCCATGTCTCTAGACAAGCGTTTCAGATGCTGAACTTCTCACTGGATGGGCATGACAGCTGCTCAGAGATTTACAGCTGTCTTTACTTGAGCTCGAATTTATTGAGCAATTTAGTGCTGCACTAATTGGCATAACATTCTTGTCATCTTCCCCTACACACAAAAGCTGTGCAGTCAATTCTGTCTCCGACCTAGTTCTAAAATAAGCAAAATTACAAGTAAGCTGTGTAGTTTATACACAGACATCACGGAAAATTCTTCAGTGCAGCAAAGCCCCTTTTCACTACTGAGCCAGTGTAACCCAGGTTTAATTATACCTCAGTTCTCCATGGATCACAGCATGAAGCCAGCAAGCAAGAATACTTAGGTGACAAGAAAGGCTGTACGTGGCGTACTGCTGAACAACACCAAACCATCAACTTCATTTTTTACATGAGGGCTTTTTGTAGGTCCTCTATCTAACAGTATACATAAAACAATGCCATATTTGCTCCACAGATTATGGCAAGGAGAGGACGTAGTGGCAGGACACATCTAGTCAAGGTGAGCACTGCTGTCTGACCATGTCTGCCAAAATATGGGCCCCAAAGCCATAGTTTGCCTGGAGGTTTGTGGCATTCATTTATCAGGCATAACCTTTGCTATCCCACCTGAGAAAACAAGAAGTTTTAAGAGTATTGCCATCAAAAAGTGCATGCTGCTTCGAAGTTGCTTGGGGGTGAGTAGTCCTGTCTATCTCTGACACTGTGCTGACGCTGCTGTCAGAGTCACTCTAGTTCAGACCCTGAAATGAGACGTAAAGACAGGGAGTTTTCACCTCATGAGTTGTCCCATGTACGGGGTGAAGGTCTAAGAAGCCTCGTATGTTCCTCCTGTCCGGAGGGATCACTCTCTTAACAGATCTGGCAGAATTGGTAAACACTTAAAGAAATCCAAATGCATTCACACAACAGAGAAAGCAAAAGCAAACAAATGAAATGGAAAACAAAACATCCTGTCCAGAAATAGGAGTATCCTCACTTCCTAACTGTGAACAAAGACAATCCAGAACAGTGCTCCTACAGTGCGTGTCTCAGTCGGGTATGAACTCCCTTTGAAATTCAAGACAGTCTAAGAATTTCAACTCAGTATTTCTCACAAAGAGAATTAATAGAAAACAAATCAGAAAAATAACTGTGCATTTATGAAAGATAACAAAGTAATTAAGAGTCCATTGTTTTCAGTGTATTCGTAATTTACAGCAACAAATGTGGACACTTACATTTATGGCTGGACTAGCATAAGCACTGGAACGCAAACCAACTATACTCACTAGGACCTCACACGATATTGATAGTCCTGCTTAACCAACAAGTATAGTACAAGGTTCATTCAGACACAACTGAAATTTAAGGTTATACATGTATTTTAAGCATGTGATTAACTGTACTGCAAACATGCTTAATGCACACTAAGCATTTAAACACCTTTGTGAATCTGGCCTCAAGTCTTGGGTATCAGCTGTCAAAAGTAACATAGACTATTACAATGATTCTCATGGCATCAACCCAAGGAAATAAACAAAAGAACATTTTAATGATTTTTCAACAGTAGTCACATATAAGTCTGTGCAAGTTCAAGCCGCTGACCCAGGCACAAAAGTTTCCATACCAATTACAAGCCCTTTGAGCCAGTCAGTCCTCCCATCACCTTTTCATTTCTGTTTGCCATATCAGTTTTACTTTGCAGTGGCTCAGATCTGTAGTTTTTCACATCTTGATTTTGTTTTCAGATGTTTTCTGGGCTTTCTTCATTGATTTCAACCCTCTCTACCTAGAATCAACTGCTGCGTCTCCCTGTGCCTGCTCTCTTCCAGAAAGAACTTACCATGTGCATGATGTGGAGGACCCACCTCCTCCACATCAAAGCAACAAGCCTGTGCTCCACAAGATGGTAAACTCATGAATGGTTTTAAACAATACAGTATTCTACAGTGAAAGCAAGTTAATTTTTTATGAAATTGCACTGTTTGAGTCTGCAGAATCAGCATGGAGATTTTACAATCTCTGGAATGTAACAAAAATTAGGGATGAAGGGGGCTGCTATTGGATAGCAGGGAGGGCAACACCTCTCTGAAGAGGGAGGAAACATTGAGAAAAGTCAGTGTTTCCACAGAACTACATAAAGAACAAAGTATTCTTGTTATAATACAGCCAGATGTGCACTATTCAAAACTTACAGGATTATTATAAAGAAAAAAAAAAAGCATTAGGGAAGGTATTTTAAATGCATGAAACCTTGATATAAGCCATAGATCATGGACAAGATGTAAGAAGCAAAAATCTACAGCATGCCCATTGGGAGTACCTGAAAAATTTATGCAGGGTGACACCTGAATGATTCAGGTTTCAGCTTTGTGTTAGATATTTAGCAGTGTCATATGGCAAGCCTGGCGTGAAATTCACACTGTGTTCTTTAGTCATCTCTCAGAGCCAAGGGTGCTGGCAGAGGTCTGCTCCCTTGCCTGTGTGGGTTTTAACTGATCAGCAGTGCTTGACAGCAACGTCCGCATAGCATAGAGCTCCTCTCCAAAGACTCTTTAGGGTACTGTTCCCCATATCTCTCCTTCCCAGAAGCACACTAGAATAATGCAGAATTTCAGTACTATGAATCAGTATGTCAGCAAAGACCAGCAAGCTGTATTTGTTAATCTCTCTGGTGCTGTGTAGGTTTCCTGGTTTCCCACTCTTACTCCCACAGGATCCCAACAATACTGCCTGACATTTGGGTTTGACATGTAAAGACCCGGACTACAGTAGTAAAAAGGTGAATAATAAACCTCTGCATTTCCTGGTGAGTATAATTCTGCCTAGTTGTAAGGTGGTTTTAGGCACACCAGCCAGCTGGGATCCCTATGAGAATTAGACATGGCATCAACTGCTCAGGCACCTACAAAAACCATCAGGTCAAAGACACAGGCACCCAGTTTCAGGAAACAGCAAAGAGCTGAACCAGGCATTTTGGCTTACAGTTTTGGAATTTAATATCTAAATTTTGCTTAAATCCTGCCTTAGGCATGGAAGTGCTTCCCCAGTCTAGCCCTAAGAACTTGCAAAGAGTAATCTGGAATAGCAAATGCTATATGTTATAATCATATGCGACATGTATGCTCAAATATGCCATACATACTATTCCCTTATGTTACTCCATTCTCATGCCTGATAGAAATATTACAGATTTACAACAGATTTAGGGCAGTGAAAGATCAGAATCTGATCCAGGCAACACACAGAACTGTCAGTGAGGGTCAGGCAAACAGAGTTTTCATTAAAAACCTCCAGTGTGATGTACCTAGTAAATCACAGATGAGAGGAAATCTGGAGTCACTCCTTCTAAAATATATATTATCTTCCTATTAGAGATAGCTCTAAATCTCACTTTTATCTCTGAAAGTCCCTGACCTCTGGCAAGTTTCAGATTCCAAATTTAGAACAGCATCTGAATTTTGCAGCTGGTCTCTCTATTCATAATGAGCCAAGTCAAAACTGAATACATCCAAATTAGAGGGGAGTATCAAAGTCTGGACTCACATCTGAGTTATGTAGCAAAGTCCTCTTTCTAATGCTCATCATGTACGCACAGCCATAACGTACAATTATCTATAAAAATCATACTGATCTTTTTTTCACAGTAAACCCAGGTAATGCTGCACCAAACAGTTATTAGTGATATTCAGCATAAGCTGTCACAGATATTAACAGTGTTAATACAAATTAATCAATCTAAGAGTTGGGTGTACCAGACACTTGTGATTCATTGGAGGGCGGAGATCAGATCTACATGCAGACAAGATCTACTGGAAGTGAATAAAAGAGAAACCATCATTCCTCTATGAGTTTGTCATCTGCTTTGCAAATTCTGTTTAAAAAAAAAAGACTACATAAAATTCTTCCCTAGGGAGAAAACCAAAGTTCAGTTGCTCCTCCCATTTCTATTTGCAGCTTTCTTCTCCTAATGTCAACTCCATCTGTTTTCCACAGGAACTATATTTAATCACTTGCAGGTTTGTCCCCTTGTTTGGCTGTACTTTGCCCTTCATTTGTCAGCTTCAGCGTTCACTACACGGAGCATCCTCCCTCCCCCACTCCTGAAGCTTTTCTTTCCTTTTCAGTATATTGCATTTTATCAGGTCACTCTTTTGTTGTCCTGAACTTGCTTTGTTTCCACCCAATGTGACCCATTTCTGCTTGGGAGGCAGTATCTTTGTAAGCATATGCATCCCATCTGCTACCTCTCTTTTTCTGTCCCTAGCTTTAGACAGCATCCTGTCTCTCATCTACTTTCTGCGATGCCCTTAGAGCCTGTTCTCCATTCTACTGGCATCTTTGTGCTTATAACGAGACTTTTTTTTTTCTGATTTGTTACTTGGAGTAGAGAAGGACTTAAGATTAGAATAAGTTTCTCTGCCAGTAGTAGCAATTTGTTTAGTGCAGTGCTGTTGCCACACAGTGATTTACTTGATTATTTAAGAATCATTCTGCATTATTCATTTCTGTATCCAAAAAAAAAAAAATTACTAAGAAGTGCACTCAAACTCCATTCACTCACTTATACGCAATCATGTTATAAGTGAATGCTAACACATACAGCATTCTTCTCCTTTATACATATATGGAGATTCTAAACAAATACTCATTCCTCTTCTGATTATGTATCAATAGTTGCAGGGTACTATATAGATATTCAACTCAAATGTAAATCTTCATGACTGGAACACCCTTGACATTTCTTTCTGCCTGCTACAACAGTCTTATCCATGACATCTCATTTTCCAGGTACTATAGAGAAAATCAACCAAACATTATCTGAAATAAGCAATCTTGCTTTGATTTTTACTACCTGCTTTATCATCCTCAGGCCTTACACTTAGTTTCAGTGTATTTCCACTTTAGGAGAAAGCAGGATCTCTATCAATAGCCAATTAGATGTGTCAGTCATATAGAACAGTCATAGAAACAGGGACTACTGTATTCTGGAGATAATCCTTCCAGACCCCTGACTAGATAGATGTTTTTGCAAACATGGGAATCTACATCCCTGGAGAATTAATGCAACCCAGGCTTCACTGTTTTAATCTGAGCACAGAGCATGCTGGGACATGATTTGAGGATTTTATTCAGATATATTCAGTAAAAGCCAGGTATGTTTTGCAATGTTCTGCCTCTGTGTAAACAGATATGTGATGTTGCCTTCTGATGACCAACCCCACAAGGAAGCTAATGAAGCTACAGAAACTATCACCTACAATTGCAAGAACAGTTCTTCTTCCCCCAGCTGATCTTTGGGATTTTTATGTATCTGGAAGATCAGAACCACTCTCCAGAAATATTTATGGACTATCTAGTTTCTATGTTGGGTGCCTCCAAAACCAAGTTTCATATGAAGCTTTGATTCAATGCATTTGCTTGAGGTATATTTACCTATTTTATCAGAATAGTTGTGCCACTGCCAGTCAGAGGTAGAAGAAAAAAACAATATGTTACTTCTGAAACACTCCTAGGTGCCACTCTGGCACTGAAAAACAAAAGACCAAAAGAGCTGTCTGTGCTTTGTCATTTGTGCCATCTTATGTATGTCAAGATGTATACACATATATATATTCACACATACGTGTGTAAAAACACTTGGCGGTCCCTGTCCTGGTTTCAGCTGTGATAGAGTTAATTGTCTTCCTAGTAGCTGGTATAGTGCTGTGTTTTGGATTTAGGATGAGAATAATGTTGATAACACACTGATATTTTAGTTGTTGCTAAGTAGCGCTTACACCAGTCAAGGACTGTTCAGCTTTCCATGCTCTGCCAGGTGCACAAGAAGCTAAGAGGGAGCATAGCCAGGGCAGCTGACCCAGACTGGCCAAAGGGCTATTCCATACCATATGACATCATGCTCAGCATATAAAGCTGGGGGAACAAGAAGGAAGGGGAGGGGACATTTGGAGTGATGGCGTTTGTCTTCCCAAGTAACTGTTATGTGTGATGGAGCCCTGCTTTCCTGGGGATGGCTGAACACCTGCCTGCTGATGGGAAGTAGTGAATGAATTCCTTGTTTTGTTTTGCTTTGCTTGTACATGCAGCTTTTGCTTTACCAATTAAACTGTCTTTATCTCAACCCATGAGTTTTCTCACTTTTACTCTTCCAATTCTCTCCCCCATCCCACCAGGGGGGAGTGAGCAAGTGGCTGTGTGGTGCTTAGATGCCGGCTGGGGTTAAACCACGACAAAGACTCAAACTCTTTAGCAAAACTTTTGGATAACTGCAATCTCATGCCCCACCATCAGCCAGTTTATTGTATAGATCAACTATTCAAAGAACTGAGTTCCCATTGCAAGACTTATGGCCAGAATTTAAAAAAATACTGAAAATCCCACATGCTGAGCTCTTTGTGAGACATGCTTATTAATTCACACATGAAAATTATTAGTTGGTGCAGAAATCTTCAGAGCTTCCCATTTACTGTCAGAAAGCCACCTCATTTTAACAACTTCACATGTCTTTGGTCAACCACAGGAGTCATAAGCATAAGCTTGTTGGCTGTTTCCTGACACTGATCAGAGCTGTGTACAGTGTACAGCAAGTAATAACATTCCAGAGAAGGCTTATTCTAAACCAAAATAATTGCTCAGCCTGACCTTCTTATATGCTTGTTTTTCAAAACTGTCTGTCCTTGAATAATTACAGTGTACCTAACCTGGCAATCTTTTCCTACCAAAGATTCACTTTCTCATATGCATCATCCCTGGTAACACCCAATTATTACAGAATCAATTGCAGTTTAACTATAGTTATAAGAGGTAATTAGTCAAAGGACTACAGCAATTAGACGGCCTCTGCCTTTGCTTTCTAAAAGTCAGATGAAGAACTCTGTTTATGCTTTGCTCTTGTGCCTTTAAAAGCTAAACAAATATGTTGATTCAGATTCACATACAAATAACAACATTTTCACGGGCTTTATTCAGTGACTATAAATAAGCAATCAAACAGAAAAGCATAAGAATGATTTCAAAAGTGAAATAACATTTAGCTATCTCCTACCCATTGATGGGAATGGTTTTGAGGGGTTACTCAATGACATAAGGTGGACAGTGTTCGCCTGTTACTAGAGGAAGAAAAAGCAAAGCAAAGGAAAGCACTGTCAGTATACCTATCCACTCCAGCAGCAGAAGCCAAAAAGCCCTTCTTTTCACTAACATGCATTAATCATCAGACAATGATCTCAGATGATTTAACAATCAGCCTAGCATAAAGTCCACATATAGCGTAACCGAGAGTACAAAACTGCAAGAATGCATCTCAGCCATGTCTCAGCCAAGGCTTCAACAGATGTCCTCTTTCAGATCTTGATTTCAGCTCTAGAAACAAATTCCATTCCAAGGCAAAGCAGTCTATACCCCAAGCTAATAGCTCACATGTAAGCTCAGGCAGATAAGGGGAAGTAAAACTTCCCTTTCTCCCCTCTCTTCAACAGCTTCTCCTGTTCTTGCAATAGGACATAAGCTCTCAACAAGGTGATATTTGAATATCTAGTAACTCTTTCTATGTCACACCACCATTTTGTCATCCTTACAAAAACTAATCCTGAAAAAACCCAGTAGTTTGCTTTAATCCACTAATGTTGGTACCACTAATTTCTTTGTTCCTTAACAAGAAGCCACACATTGTAACTTGATTAAACACCCACAGTGAAAATGCCATGATAAGCATTCTTGGTAGTAGTGTAATAATTCCTCTGATGAATAAAAAAAGCCATGCAAATAGCTTGGTTTTATTAATATGGATAACAAAAGTGAACAAACCAGAACATTTTGAGATCACATCATGTAGCACACTTTGGGGTTGAATCTGATTTCATGAAATGTAAGGTGATCAGTGCAGGATACTTAATGCAACCAAACAATCTGTTTTCCTGATCTCATTGGGAGTTACATATGATTACATAAATCATGTCAGAAGTGAGCACGTTCAACTGTTGATTTCTATTCTCTCACAAAGCTTTACTTTGTGAGAAAAGGAAATAATTTGTTTCCACCAAAGTTGAAGCTAACTCAAAACTTTTCATGCAGTCTCTGGTTGTGTACGTCCTCTGAGTTTCCCTTACTGAATATCTGGGTTTGACACAGTACTTCACCAGAAATGGAAAATTACACATGCATGACAAAACACCAGTCCAGATGGACGTGCTTATGAGTTATGTTTCACAAATTGTATTGTGTTTAAGAAAAAAACAGTCTGTAGGTTGCAGTATTAAAAATAGAATTTTAGGTGCTAAAAATATATCCTTAAAAAGATTTTCTTTGAAGCTTAATGATTATTAGTGTTTTCAAATATAATTGATATCTCTAGTTTACTAGAATACAGTCTTCAAGATAATTTATTCCATTTGATACAACTCTCTGGCCAAAAAACCACATTGAAATATTTTTAATATCCACATGCAAAGCTTTTCCCTTACTGATTTGTCATAAAACATTCAATACAAAGCATCAATAATTAATTAGGGCTGTCTGATCCATCAAAATGCAGATCACTAACTTGATCAAAGCACACTTTTGTAGATATAAAATTGTAGACTGTAAAAGTCTTGTGGAGTATACGTCTTATGGATGACATTTACCTTTACAAAGAGGGAGCATGTGTCATTTTGGATATATTTAATCGCCACTATGAAAGCGTAAGACTGAAATTCTACATGGGCTTGTCAACCATGGAACTAAATCTTAGGGAATGGGATGTTCAAGGTATAATCATGGATGTCAAATCACCTGCTCTCAACAAGCCTTTTTCTCTCATTCCTAAGGACACCGCACAACAAGCTTCGGCTTAGGTGATGCTACCCGTTGATCAGGTAGCACTGTGTTATGCACACGCAAGCGGGGCTCCTCCCAAAATGATTATACTGCACTGGACTAGGTGACTATATTGCCCAATGGAGACCCATAACAAAGTTAATCAAATAAGGACTGGAATAGGTGCTGGAACAGATATCCAAACAGGTGCTCTTTGGAAAGGTCTGGGGCAAGATAGTGTGTCATAAGCTGAAAATGAATCAGTAGTACCATATTATTGCAGGGGGAAAAAATCAATCTTGCTGAAATGTAGATATTTTCTACTGGAAGTATAGCCTGTAAGGGAAGTGAAAGAACCTGTCAGTCATCTCAGCTTTGGTAAAAACTTAGCTAAAGTATTGTGATCCATGTGGGACACTGCAACATACAAGACACATGCACAAATTAGAGGGAATCCAGAAATGAACAATAAAAATCATTCTATGACTTGAACATATTACCTATTAGGGCAGACTGAAAGAGCTGTTACTGGTTAGTCTAAAGACAAGGCAGCTGAGTGTGGGCTGTACAACATTCCTTAAATACAAAAAAAAAAAAAAAAGATGCTATAAAGAGAAAATTAATAGTCTGTGTTATAAAGTGCAGCATGGAAGATGCAAGTGAAGCAGTAAGAGGAGCTGAGCACTGAGATAAAGAGGAGGGTCAAACCTCTGTCCTCGAGGTTCATAGGAGAATTTAGACTAATATCTGTGGACAGATATATCGACGGTAGCTGGGAAAAACATGCAGGGAAAAACACTTGATGGTCCCTGTCCTGGTTTTGGCTGGGATAGAGTTAATTGTCTTCCTAGTAGCTGGTATAGTGCTGTGTTTTGGATTTAGGATGAGAATAATGTTGATAACACACTGATGTTTTAGTTGTTGCTAGGTAGCGCTTACACCAGTCAAGGACTTTTCAGCTTCCCATGCTCTGCCAGGTGCACAAGAAGCTGGAAGGGAGCACAACCAGGACAGCTGACCCAGACTGGCCAAAGGGACATTCCATACCATATGCCGTCATGCTCAGCATATAAGCTCAGGGGAGTTGGCTGGGAGGGGGGCACCGCTGCTTGGGCACTGGCTGCGCATCGGTTGGCGGGTGGTGAGCAATTGCATCGTGCATCACTTGCTTTATTTATTATTATTATTATCATCATTATTATTATATTATTACCACTATTATTTCACTTTATTTTATTTCAATTATTAAACTGTTCTTATCTCAACCCATGAATTTTCTCACTTTTACTCTTCTGATTCTCTCCCCCACCCCAGTGGGAGTGGGGAGTGAGCAAGTGGCTGTGTGGTGCTTAGTTGCTGGCTGGGGTTAAACCACGACAGTCTCTTTGATTAAACAGGGAAAACAATGATAGATCATCGACCATTGCTTCCATGAGATTACCCTCTGTGGCACTTCCATCTGCTAGCACTGAACTGAACTAAATTTTTGCAGCTGAAGACTAAATATGCTAAATATGTTTTGCCTGGGATAAAATACGTTTCAGCTACATCTATCAAAGATCATCATGATGACATGATAATAACTAAGACTGAATGACAGAAGATCATGTAGTTTGATTATAACAAAAAAAAATTGCTAAAACCTGTCCCTTTCAAGAAACGATTGATAAAAATTCTATTAAAATAGCATATGAATAGGCAAGTGAGGTTTTTACCTTAGTAGAGGACACTGAAGCATAGAACAAATCAGTAACAGGCTTATCCAAAACCTGTAGCCATCATAATATGACTTGCCAATTATTGTTAGGGCTGACAGATGATTGGTAACATGTGTCCCTGAAGTCTCAAAGGATCCCTGTCAATTCAGGAAGATTAGAATTCCTCCTAAGAATTAGCACTAAACTGAATTTAAGGTCATCACAAAGTCCCATAGAGAATCAATGTTTTAGAATATTTCTCTATTATAGGGAACTTTATTGTGCCACAGCAAGATGCTACAGCTCTGGATTTCCAAATCCAACCAGTCTGTTTGCACATTTCGGAGCTGTAGAAAAGGAGAAGCTACACAGCCAGGTGAGGTAGTAAGGGAGATATCCCTTCATTGCAGCTCCAAAAAGAAAGACACAGATCATAATACTGATCTCTGAGAGCATCTAATGGACATCAGAAAGTCAATCTCACATCATTCCTGAAAAGCAAGCCAAGGCCATTTCCACAGTTATTAACATTCCTGAAGAGCACAGTCAGATAGAAGAAATTGGCATATCGCTTTCTTATTAGTTTCCCATTACTCATTTACTACTGCAGGGGAATATCTTTATGTGACTGGAAAAAGTGACAGCCTTTACAGCTACAAGAAAGCCCATCTTCCTTCCTAATGACTAGGTAAATGATATGATCCTAAAGCATCCCAAGGCAACAATTACAGCTGCATTCTGTATTTGCATGGTAAAATGTGGAAAAATATACAGACCCTAAGTTTCACTCATCTGAGCACAAAAATCTGAAAGTTTCCTTAGACTTGGAGGCACTATCTCCAGAGCAGCAAGCTAACATTTCTTGTGATGTACTTTTTGCATAACAACAACAGACTCCATGGTATAAACAGTTACTCATCACAAAAAGAAAAAAAAGCATGAACTTTTTCCTTCCTTCCTGACAACTCAGTAACATCTAATCAGTGAAAGCTAATCATCAGCAAAGAAGCTGTCGAGACCTGCGAAACCATTGCATCCAACACAGCTGTAAGCCTATGGCATCATCCCAAAATCTAGATGTGCGGAGCTGCAGCAGACTGGCACGATTCTGTAGCGACATGTGTGCCTCTAGCCAAATGCCCAAAATATAACAAAAGGCAAGTCCATCATCCCTCAGAATCTCTGCAGAGCAGCGGGGCAGGAAAGCAGCTGGCTGACACAGTCCCACTCCCGACGAATAAACACAGAGATGACACAACTCTCCTCAAGGACACAACTGTTCAAAAGTTATCAGAGGTCGCCTTCCAAGCTACGGTGCAACACCACTGTCCTAGGTGGTCAAAGCTGCAAAATGCAGCTTTCTTAGAGAAAAATATTTTTTTTTCTTACAGATTCAAAACTTTGTGTGCACATTAGATTTTAAGCCATTCTTTCAGTCAATATCCAGTTTTCTCACAATAAATAATTCCAAAAGAAACCTATTCAAACTCAACATTTGCCTTTTCCCCCTCAACTCCTCCCCCCATACTGTTTCTTCCAGAGAATCCACAATGTTGAATCTGTCATTACATTCATTTCCATGGCAACAAATGGGATGTCATAAAGAGTGTTTTAATCCAAGGACAGAGTGGTAGAAAAAAGTTAGATTCTGAAAGAGAGAATTCTTACTCAAAGACAAATATCAAAGATAATTGCTAAGGTAGAAAATTACTTGCTAAGTTAATTTTCTTTTATATACATAGAAGTTTGCTTCTCTTCACAAAGGACATTCTCACCTTGAAATGCTGAAGGCTCAGAATAATGTTTATGGGTAGAGGTGATTTAATATGCTAATATTTATCTCATTTTCCTTGATTACATGGCATGCATCTTTTTTCTTATCGGCTGATAACCTAGTTTATATTAAAATATGAGGAGAAGATACTATGCTTGATTATTCTCAGTAGTATCTGCATATTTCAGTAGGTTATGGAGTAACACAATTTATCAGAGAAGAAAACAGGCACATTTACAATGACTTCCATTCTGATGGATTCCACAACCCCTTACAAACCAGGCTGGATCCAAAAGCCCGTTAAATTCTTGCTGAGCATTATCTGCTTACAGCTCAATTCCTCTGTCAAATTCTTGAAGTCCCAGAGAGATGTTCCCAAAAGGATCATATAGGACATGGGCAAAAGAAATGCAACCCTTTATCCCCATCTCTTTTGTGCAATACAGCACCTTAACCAGCCTTCACTTGATCCAGACTTTCTTGTGAATGTGGAAACAAATAAACTGGAAAATAATGGGATTTTTCCATCACTGAAAAGGCTGAAAACTTTTGCAAAAATGCTTTTAATAGCCAAGACAAAAATAAAACAAACAAAAAAAAATTTTTGTCAATCTTATGTTTTTTAAGTGGACATTTTATTGTATGTTCTTTCAAAAGTTTTGATTTAACCATATAATTCCTCAGTCAATTTCTAGATTAAGGAAACACTGGATCAAAGGAACAAGTTAAAAAGTTGATGTGCAGAAAGTCTCATGGACTCCTTCATGACAAGGACAGGATAAGAACAGCTGACATGATGGGGATGCATGTGTTACTCTGTGCATGAATGATACACTCTAAGAGGTTGTTCACCCCTAAAATGAATAATGTTAAAGAGAAAAACAACCATCAACTGAGTTAATTTTTTCCCATAAAATAACATTTGTCTTCTATTGTACTATAGCACATTTGGATTTAGCAGTCAATGCACAGAACTGCAATGTAACTATTAGCAAAAACACAGACGTATTTTTCCTAAAAATTCAAAATTAACCAGAGACTGCAAATATAATTTACTCAGGAGACATGCTCCAATAACAATTTAAAGACTTCTGTCAAGCTATTACCTATAAGAAAAAAAAAAAAAGTCTAACTCACACTGAAAACAGCATTAAGAAAGCATTAATGTTGTGACACAAACTGAGAAAAGTGATAAAAGGAATACATAAAAGCACAAATTATACAATATCTTTTTCTACGTTTAGGCACAACAAGGTACCTACTTAAATTCTTTCTTAATGTGCCCTGCTAGAAAATCAGAGGGCATATGGCAGGGTTCTGGCCCACTATGTGCCTCCTTTGATGGTGCTTTGTACCTCAGCCCTCCTGTCCCTCTACCTACAGGTTTTGTGTTTCCAAATTAACATTTCTATAAACAAGAAAAGAAAAACTAAAGAAGAACTGAGTGAGTATTCAAGGTAATACTTGAACTTATCTTTGAAGTTTTTAGGGAGTGAAAGGGAGTGGTAGAGGCTTCCTATGGAAGCTCATTGGAAACTTTATTTAACTGGAAAATAACTGCCATTTCATAAAACTGTGTGTAAAACAGCCTACTTAAGAAATCCTCCATTAAGATAAAACTTGTCTAGTCACACCATGTCTCACCACTCACCGAGCAATAAAAGCAGAAATGACAGCCATATGAAATTATATCACGTGGAGTAGCTTGAACTCTGTTTAGAAACTCATTTTTATGCTTTTCCCAAAGTGTTTCATCTCCCAAATAATATATTAATTTAAAATATTCTTTTTTGTCATCTACTGTAGCTATTGCAAAGTGGAATGATTTACAAATAACTTAAGACACTTGCATATTTGCATTGTTACAAGCTGCACAAATATTTTGAAACTGTTGTAATGGAGGTATAGCAACAATAATAATACTTAATACTATAATATCAGTTGCCAATAATAACAATCTTATTTTTCAGAATAATGTGTCTCTTTCCTCATTTAAATCACACTTCCATGGGACATTTTACACGCTATTTTTTTTTTCTTTACCCAGGCATTTTCTCCTGTGCTTAATAGTGAATTGGTAAATAATTATTTTTAGGATTTCAACCACGATCAATATCCATCAGAAAAAAAAAACATCCAGAGGACTGTGTGCTCCTTTTAATAATAAAAAAGAACCATTTCAGCCAAAGAAGCTGAAAAGTGAACAGCAGAAAAAAAAAAAAAAAACAAAAAAAACAACAACAACAACAAAACCCAATTTTTTTTTAGTGAATTTGAATGTCCTATTGTGATTACAACTTTTTCACTTATTATCTGACTATGGGGGGGGAAACAAAACCAAAACCAAAACAAAACCATGAAAAACTAGTTATTTCAAATAGAAACTCCAAATGGCCTTTTCTGCCTTTTTCAACAATCTATGGTTTGCACTGTAACCATATAAATTCACAAATTTGATCCTACAGAGGAAGGGGGAACATGCACTGTCTAACTCCTGTGTGTCACCTTCTAGAGAGAAGGTAATCTGTGACGGTACTGTGCTAATCTTTTGAGAAGACATAGTCAATATTTTGTCCATCCAGATGCACAAAATAATCATAATGTTTTGATAGTTACTACAAATTGCTTTTTGCAGACTCCAGTGGGTAGTCCAATATATGATCCTTAACTGCTCCACACAGGGCTCTGAGGGAAGCTTTTACACTTCTGTAGAAGCACATTTCTGTAGAAGCGTTATGTAGAAATGTTTTTTGTAACGTCTACAATGCCTAAACTGAATCACACAGCATATCACACAGAGGTAGGTATTAGAATGCTTTTATTTTAACAAAAGGAATATATATATTCCCTATGTTCTTTCATTTCGATCTCAGTGTTACTTTTATGTATTCTTTAGTTGCTTTCTTAATCATTCACGGCCTGTGAGGAAAATAAAAATACTCCTTTATAATATGGTATGTGAAAAGTCAAGTCAGCTCTATCCTGCTTCTTGCACCCTAATTGTTACATCATTGCTTTGCATATAGTTAATAACAAGACATTTAAAGAATACTACAATATTAGTTTTCATTCATCTGCCACCGATATGAACAAGAAACCCACTTATCAAAAACTAAGGCTTAGTTTGCTTCTGCTTCATATCTGAGTGTCTCTGGTACAACTGGACTGAAATCAATAGTTTTCTACTGACATCATACCGGCGTAGGAATCAAGCTTTTCCTCCCTAACTAGAAAGAGGTGAAGCAACCTAATGCACATATTAAAGTTTCTTTTTACAGGCTAAGGGCAAACGTCTAAGTTCCTGGCAAAAAACACTCCAAGTGATCTTAGGGGTAAACTGTATCTAGGTACTCAGCCTGAAATACGCAATACTTTATTGATCACTTCCTTGCACAGCACATCGTGAAGAGTCTGATGCATCTAGACCATAATACCTGGGGTAGTCACTTCAGCCTTAGAACGGATTTTTGATCTTTTTTTCAAATAATTCACTTAGTCACTATGGCGGGGGGCGTGGGGTGGGGAGCTGCAATATGAGTTTTGCTTAAAGCTAAAAGAGATCAGGGCTTGCTACATGACTACACAGAATAGATGGGGACCAGTGTCCCCAGTTTGATCTCAAAAAATGGGAGTGTATCATGGCTCTATAACCCTTTAATGCTTACTAGTCACTCCTCTGTTTCTTGAAAGCAAGATATGGCAGTTTGGGCTGGAAAGGACATACTGGAATGATGCCTTTCTCCATCAGGAACAAGAACTTAGAGCACAAATACAGGCACGGTCTTCAAAGGGAACTTGGCTGGACCAATGGGCAGAAAGCAGTAACATTTTTATGCCTAAGCTCGACAGCACATGTAGTCTTAATATCAGTTAGGACACCCAGTTTATTATCTGATTTTCCTTCCAAGTCCTTTAGAGTAGTCACACAATAATTGGTAGTAGCAACAGGCAAAATGTATCTTTAATCTGAAATTTACGGATGCAACTCTTGCTAAAACACACATGAACCTCGGAATCTGTTTCTTCCCTTGAAGAAAGTTTAATTGTATCAATATCCAAAGTTGGAAGCCATTAAAAATTAACAAACTTACATCTTTAAATGTAATGCATAGATATGTTTAATAGGCTATGAATAACATCCCCGAGACTACACGTGATTGAACATTTAATCTAGAGAACCTGTATTTCCTCTTATCAAAATAAGCTCAGGTTTTGTTATTGAAGAGGTGAGAAACAAGATTAATGGTCCCATGGCTTGTGAGTTATTTTTAGCCTATTTCTCTTGCTGCATTGGTATTATCTGCTTGTGTAGTGTAAAGCAAAATGATATTTCTTATGAAATATATTTGGTTACCATATTTATCTGGCTATTAAATCAATTTCAATATGAAGGATAATGTACATCAATAATCATTTACTTCTAAAAAGCCTCAAGTTGCAGCTTTTTGCTGAGATATTCAGAATGATGTAGAGGACTCATTGGCATTCTCATTAATTTTAATAGAAGATATGTATCTAAATCATGCATCTAAATCCCAAGGTTGTTTTGTAATCTCAACACATTTTTCCTAATGACATGACTTCACTCAATTATATAAAGATGCAGCATGATTTGGCTACTTAATAATATATTCTTAAATTCACATGACTACAGAAGATCAAAGAAAATACAATACTACATTATCTGCATATGACATGGAACAACATAGAGTGAGGATGTTTTGTCGATGCTTTGTCACATTGTAGAATGGCAAAAAAAAAGCCTTGATGATTTCTATTTAAGGGTAATTATTTGGATAGGCCAGCAGGGTCACTGATCAAAACATCAGAGATGATTTAGTTTTCAAAGTCATCATTGAATAGTTAATTTATTTAAAAATTAGGCAAAATAAATATGTAAAACAATGAGTCTATATTTGACAGCTCCTACATTCCTTTTAATATTTAATGTTTCTGGGGGTAGATTAGCAAGAAAATCTAACTGAATTAGCGACACCATAACTTGAAACATCTATGTCTAAATTTCAGTGGACGGTCACTGGAAACCATAAAGTAATTGAGCAGGTCAGATACAAATATACTCAATATATCCCCCTACACACTCCTTTAGGCAAAATAGAATACAAAAACACCTGGGGAGAAAAATTATATCCATGTAATTTTGAAACATCGGAATAAATTATAGGTACAATTATCATTTCATGATTCTTTCAGGAAAAAAATGGTTGAGCCTTTTTGCTTCAATTACTTTTAAAAATTATTTGTGGGTAGAACTTGGCAAGCTTTTACACTAAAAAGAGAGCATTTCACATCTAAGCAACTACAGGGAGGAATTAATACTTGAAACATGTTGGCAAATTAGTACTACATTTATTATGATGAGGCATTAGAGGTATTCAAGAACTGGTCAGACATGAAACAAGGGATGCTTTCCATTTAGAGCACCATGAACAAGCCATAACAGAGAAGTTTGAACACCAATCCAACTTGCTTTTTAATCATTACATTACAGACCATTTCAGATTCCTTTATTAAGGACTTTCTCAGCTTAAACCACTTAACTTGTGAACAACCTCTCTATACAGTCTCTGCCCTGCTATTGCCATCTTTGTGCTGCAAAGCAACCAGGATAGCTGCTGTAATGATGTCTTGTCAAGGTAATCAAGGCATTACCATGGTAGGTGATAATAATTGAATTGGAGAGGTGTCAAAAGAGTAAACAAAGCATGTGATCTGATGTGAGCCTTTATAGAGAACAGAGGGAGGGAAAAATGATCTTTGTGTGTCAAAATACTTTGTGCTTTTTAAAGATAGTCTTGTGTAGATGAAAGCTAAAGGATGTTCCAACATTTAGGCAATTGATAAAATACAGGAGGCAAGATAAAGATGAGGGATAGACAGAATCAAAGCCAGTCTTTAAAGCGCTTTTCCGTCTCTGTAATTAACCAAAGTGCCAAGCGTTCAGCAGGAAAGGGCGCATCTGATCTGTGATCACCTGTGCATCTCTCAGTAGCACACATAAGTGAAGCTTTCAGCTTCAGAAGCTGCGCTGTAAGGCAACCCAAATGTCATGCATCATATCAGAAAGGGAAGATGGAAGTCAAAGGGTACACTCAGCCTGCTGCATGTGTGTGCTTCAGCTGAGCCATTATCCAAATGTCAGACGCCGACTGGTTTAGTCAGAACAGGTGAAGCCTTAAAAGAGGATCCAGAAGAGAGAAAAAAAATCAGAAGCACTCTTAGAAAATAATAGGTCACTTCTTTTTTTGCATGGTGCCTTGCAGGGCTTGATCCAAAGCCCACCAAAGTCAAAGAAATATTCCACTGACTTCTGAAGCCAAACTCAGAGGCTGATCAAATACCTGGTGAAGTCATGCTTTTATTTCTAAACCCTCCATTTCTGAACAGGCTTACAAATGTTGCCTTTGGGTGGGTTTTTCTATATCAATGCTTTTTAAAAAATGGCAATAGATAGGACAGAAAGGCAATACTCCTCCTGGTAAAATCATACAGTAAACTGACTAATATCTATTACATTTGTGGTCCAAAGGATGAATGATTGAAGCTGGGTATTCAATTGTAGGCATTTAAATATGAATCTAGACATGTAAACAGGGGTCTACATTGGCACCAGTCTAAGCTGTTATAATTCAGGTAACTGAGACAAGATACTGCTGTCTGATGCCTGAGTTGCTGAGCAACAAGTGCCTGAAGTGATGTGTGAGCACTTACCAGCTGCAAACAGGGCCCCAGCCAACTGAAAATGTTAACTGACAGCTAGTTGCTGCACTAATTTTCATTGTTAGGCTGGAAAAAGTGAAAACTATTTGCTCTAATTCTCATCAAGAGAAGAATAAAGAAGGATTTTTTAGGGTTTCTAGGTCCCAAATGGAACCCACTATACCTTTGTCTGGGAATGCTGGGAATGCTCCTCCAAAAATTGTTTCTCAGAGTTAAATGATGCAGTGCAGGATTTGGCTCCAATGTAAATGTAAACAACAGTGGACTTTGGTTCCTGAGCATTTTATACTATGACAGAGCATCACCAGGAAATTAAAATGAAACCAAAATAGTACCACCCTAATTGTGGTACTTGCCAAGAGTCCAGGTATGCATTTGCCTCTCTCTTCAAACGCTTGTTCCTGAAAAAGCTTGAGTTATCCTAGCTAACACATCACAGGTAACAAACACTCTGATAAAAAAAAGTTATTGGAGTTGTATGATGTACTAATACTAGAATTATTGAAGTTATTAGGGTTGTTAACAGAGTTCAAGGGCTGGCTGAAGACAGACATCCTGTAGTATTTTGATATTGACTTTGCCTCTGGCTTGGAAATAAATTTTCCAGAAATTAGTTTTTAGGATATGCTGTCCAAAGGTAAAGCCAAAGACTCTCCAACTCTTACCACAATCCAACAGACCATTTATGAAGAACTATAAAAGTTTTACTTTGGATAGCTTAGCAGCTTTTGACTCCATCCCACCACCGCTGCACCAGAACTTTGTGGAGAATTTACATTTCCACAGAATCTGAGGAATTTCCCATCAGCCTGTTTGTATCCTTATCTCTCAGTCCGTGCTGGTATCTTGATTGAGACAGAGATTCTGGTCACTGTAGACTGGTCTACTCACAGTAATTTATGGATATTGGCTATACCATGTATGCATGTGACCAAATGAAAGGGGAGCCTGGGAGACAGAGACGAAGCTATGGCTTAAGAATATAGTTGGGGAAATGGTTGTTATGAAATACTCATCAGGACATTCAAAGGCAAGCCTAAACAAGTTAACAAGTTTTGGGCAGCAGGTCCAAAAAAAAGACCAGCTTCTTTTTTACTTTGTAATGTTCCTACTAGCAAGTTATATCATGCCCTTGTTTTAAAGGTTGCCTGGTGCCATGATATTCACATGTCGTCATAAACTCCCAAGAGAAATCCAGTAAGACATGCTGAAATACAAGTGAGACATTGAAATGTTAACTTTGTCTAACATTAAGAAAAGAACTGTAAGAGTTTTAAGCACATGATATTTTGTACTTGAAGGATTGCACCCAAAGTACTCTGAAAAAGAATTATAAGAGAAGCTATGACCAGAACTGTGATATCCCTCATTTTAATTTTGCTAGGAAGCAATGGAAATGTAGAGGATGACAACTCTGGCACTTTGGGGTATGATTATAAAGCTCACTGGTTTTGGTGGACTTTTGGATGAGGTCCAGGCAAAACTAGTGAGCAATCAAACTTTATAAAGGACATCATGAGACACAGTTAAAAACCACAAGATTCATTGTAGTCCCAGTGAGTCACTAGCAGTAACATTTTCACAAATTTCAGTTGAAGCTGAAAGGGGATTGTGGCTATGTTTAAATCAATGGACCTAGAAACACTTCCAAGATATTAAATACAGGTCTGTGCCCTTGAACATCCTGACTCCATTACAGAGAGAGATTTTTGCATGCAACAGCCATCATGCTCTGCTTTCCACTGTAAAGAAATCCAGCCCACAGATCAGTATCTTCTAGCCAAGTCCTTGATCTGGAACAACCCACTGGGGAAGGTACATAACCAAGTCAGCCAGAGGCAATCTATCTGTCAGCCCAAATTCCCCCTTCCAAGTAGGACTGAGCATAATCATTTAACCAGATCAATATGGAACTATTATGTATTACTGTGATTCCCTCATTGCACTTGATTCGGTTTTATTTAAAGTGACTTCATGAGAAAATATTTTACAAAATTGCATGGAAAGTTTCTGCAGGAATGGAAAACCTGAGACAGTTCATGAACGTGAAGGCAATGTTTTGAAAACCTCACTTTCACAGAAAGTTTTAATTTCTCAGGGGAATCAGGACTTCCTACCCCTATACTCAGCTTACAAAGACTGAATAAATATAGGCACTGGAGACACAGATAAGACACATTGAATTTACAAAGGTAAATGTGTGTTCCCTGAAAAGCACTCATCCATCTTTCAACTCAAGGACCCTTGCACTGCCAGCAAAATGAGCAGCTAGCTGGGCACCTCTGCTGTGTGACACAGACCTGCCTGGAGCTCTGCCAGCAGAAAAACATTGGAGATGTTCCCAGTTGTGTGACTGGACTGAATTCCCACAAGATGGGAACTTAAGCTACAAAACAGGCATATGTGCAAGGACACTGCTTCTGGGACTGATATAAAAATGGGAGGAAAGAGGGTTGAGCTGGTGAGGAAGCTGGAAGGCGAACAGTAACATTATGTGTAAATGCCTTATATCCTTTCACTATCCTTTATCATATTTTCATGATTAGTAAAACTTATTCTACAAAGAGTTAATAAAAAAAAAAAGATCTCAGTCAAATGAGGTTAAAGATTTTCAGAGCTGCACCAAGAGGCTTATGGGCTTCTTCAATAACTTTGCAGTAACTGGCAGTGTCCTGGCAAAGTCAGGGGTCAATTCGTGTCCTGGTCACCTCTCTCTTCATCAGGTACTGACCATTTTTGTAACACCGTGCATCTGTTGTCCAGCCTACTACTCATTTCCATGGATGGTTTTGATTTCATCCAGGAAGATGTCTGAGGAGAAGACGAGGAGCGAAAGATTTTGTTGTCACTTGGATCGTTAAAAATTACTTCAGAGGCTATTTGTATTCACAGTTCACTGAAGCCAGTTCTCTGCTCTTCCTTGGACATATTCCACTGTGGGAACCCCTCCCAGGGACACTAGTGATCTGTACCTACCCAGAGGTGGTTTGCACAGGGAGTGCTCCCTGCAACCCTACAGCCCCAATACTGTGACAAAGAATAGAATACCTATGGGGCCAGGAATAAAGTAAACACATCTTAGTGCGGTATAGATTATGTACAGCCCTTTCATGTTCCTAAAGAAATGGAAACATTTTGTCCAAATAAGAGAGGTGAACTTCCATACTAGGTTTGATTCTTATTCCCCTTGAAGTTTCCTACATCACACTGACAACATGCAGGACTTTAAAAAGACGTAAACTACACCTACATTCACTTTAAGACTCCTCAGACCATTTGTAACCTACAAACTGCTGCCTGCAAAAATAAAGTCATGACCCCTCTCTCTCTCCATGACAAAACCATGCTGTTGCCACTGCGGCTGGTTCCTCTCATGGGCTCTGGTTTTGCAGTTGCTGGGAAAGCCCTGTCTTGTCAAGAAAACTGTGTCAACACTCAGGGTGCCTTGCTGTAAGACTTGATATTCCCACATGAACAAAGTAATTCCATGATAAAAGCAGGGACTGTGATATACTGTAGATTAGCTATAAGTACATTAGACAGTGGCTTCAGCTTCCCCACGGATATGTATCTGTACAATATCAATATAAACATTCAAGTATCAATATAAACATTATCTCTTAATAACCTCAGCGTAAGTGAGAATCAGACCTATCCTCTTGTCCTACATAGCAAGTGACCTTAATAATGTCAGTACCTACAGCACGGTTGTCCTGTTTTACTCTGAAGCTGCACGACTAGCTGAATTTGTTATTTCTTGCTTTTATTTATTCTATAAGGTATTTCTTTCTACAACGTATTCTTTCACTTTAACTGCGTAAAGTCCAGAGCACTGTCAGCAAAAAGGGAAATGTTTCAAAAAGGGCTCAGTATTGGGGCCAGTCCTGTTTAATATCTTTATCAATGATCTGGATGAGGGGATCGAGAGCACCCTCAGTAAGTTTGCAGATGACACCAAGTTGGGTGGGAGTGTTGATCTGCTGGAGGGTAGGAAGGCCCTACAGAGGCATCTGGACAGGCTGGATGGATGGGCTGAGGCCAACTGTATGAGGTTAAACGTTGGGTCCTTCGCCTGAGTCACAACAACCCCATGCAATGCTACAGGCTTGGGGAAGAGCGGGTAGAGAGCTGCCCGGCAGAAAAGGACCTGGGGTGCTGGTTGACAGCTGCCTAAACACAAGCCAGCAGTGTGCCCAGGTGGCCAAGAAGGCCAATAGCATCCTGGCTTCTATCAGAAACAGTGTGGCCAGCAGGACCAGGGAGGTGATAGTGCCCCTGGACTCAGCACTAGTGAGGCCACACCTCGAGTACTGTGTCCAGTTTTGGGCCCCTCACTACAAGAAGGACATCGAGGTGCTGGAGCGTGTCCAAAGAAGGGCAATGAAGCTGGAGAAGGGTCTGGAGCACAAGTCTTATGAGGAGTGGCTGAGGGAGCTGGGGTTGTCTAGCCTGGAGAAGAGGAGGCTGAGGGGAGACCTTATTGCTCTCTACAACTACCTGAAAGGAGGTTGTAGCAAGGTGGGGGTTGGTCTCTTCACCCCAGTAACAAGTGATAGGACGAGAGGAAATGGCCTCAAGCTGCGCCAGGGCAAGTTTAGGTTGGATATTAGGAAAAACTTCTTTACTGGAAGGGTAGTCAGGCACTGGCACAGGCTGCCCAGGGAAGTGGTTGAGTCCCCATCCCTGGAGGTATTTGAGAGATGTGTAGATGTGGTGCTTAGGGCCATGGTTTAGTGGTGGACTTGGCAGTGCTATCTTGATGGTTGGACTTGATGATCTTGAAAGTCTTTTCCAACCTAGACGATTCTATGATTCATCAAGTAGGCAGGAAGGAAGGAAAAGAAATGGATTTTGAATTAACATTAAAACATAAAAATGAGCAATTTTTTTTTGGTATTATGAAAAGCTGTATACCTGTAGCTGTATACCTTCTCTTACAAAGTCACACAGCATTCCTCAAAATGTTCCATGTGTTTGGTATACTGACTGTGTTTGAGAAAGTAAAGATACCTCCTCAAAATGGAATTGATCAGCATGCATCCACTCACAAGAGCATTGCTCTGCTCTCTGCACCTCGTCTGCCAAGCTCATTCTCAGAAAGTGAGTCTGAATGAACTGGTTAAACACATATTGAAAGACAAAATTAAAAGAATACTTAAAAAAAGCATGCATCCCAAACAGCAGGGAATGAAAATGTTTCCAAGTGCTGGAGCCAGCAAAGCTGCTGAAATATGAGATAACATTCAGCAGAGGATCCCTACATCAGGATCTTGTTCTGAATGTGACTTTCATAATTGCTTGTTTTTCATAAAAGAGATGGGCACAAGGTCAGTGGAGCAACAGTGTCACAAAGAGAAAGTAGGTCTTGGCTCAAACTGCATGTTAAAAGCAGAGGAAAATCTAAAATTATCCAAAGTCCCTGCCACCATCTGTAGCCTTCTATGGAATATGAAGCAGAAGGACCATTTTTAAATTGTCTTGTGCATGAACAACAAAAAAAATAAAAGCCTAAAGAAGCACCTTCTGCATTAGATTCTCTGTCAAAGCAAGCAAAGAGACCTGAAATTCTTGACTATGCTGTAAATATGTGCAGGATCTGTACTCCAAAGTGTAACATCACCTGCTTGAACAGATTGCTATAATACAAGCAATCATATCATAGATGTCTTGGGTCCAACGTTCTGCCAGGAGAACAATTAAGGGAGAAAAAACATCTAGAGTTTATCTGAGAGACTGATGCCTATCTGCTAGCCAAGAGTCCTGTATGTATGTATTTGTTCTGCTTCTTCCTTTACAGTTCCCTTTGAACCTCTTGACCAAGGATGCCCTGGGTACCCTGGTAACACCCTAGAGTCATGAGATCTTCTTAGATCCCTCCCTTCTGAAGCAAAGTAATAGGCTTACATTTTCCTATGCGTTCAGGGACGTATGTGGGACTAACCCACTGTATCTAAATTCCTCTGCAGGTAGAGCTACTGGTGAAACATCAAAAGTCCTGTCTTATCACACATCTCTGGCAAAGCAAAAATGAGGTTGTGTTTATACCTGTTTTCTTTTAAACTCTAAGCAGAAATGTATAGTATGGCACTGTATTATCTGACATACTAACCATTAAACAAAATGTATTCATTTCAGTCCTATGTTTTCCCAGCCCTACTCCATGCTCCTTTCTTTGCATCCTATAACGTATTCAGGATAGCTACTATCTCTTTTTTATATGTTAGCAAAGCAGTTTGCACAAGAAAGCCTTGTTTATTATTTGGCTCTGTAGTTCTAGTATAATACAAAAGAAAAAAATAACAAAAACTAATAATAGTAATGAAAATAACAATAGAATGTTGCCAATAGAAGAGAAGACATGGAAGAAAAACAAAGCATCCATCCTTGACTACACAAATACAAAATTAATGTGCAAATACATTCATAAATTAAAGCATTGAGTTCTGATTGCTGTTATTTCTGGAGCCATATTATTCATTGTTTGCTGTGTTGTACTGAATTATATTGCAGTCTTGTGTGAATTCCCTGACAGCTATGTAAAAATATTCATTCATCTTGCAAGTTTCATGAGTTTTAGCACAAGTAATCATTTGTACCAGAACTGCTGTATTTGTTATATAACATAGATTTTTTTTTTCTTTTAAAAATTTGGGTAATTCAAATAGAAATACAAGAAAATGTAATATAGTTACAACGTGTTTAGTAAATATTGAATACAGGAAAAGAACAGTTTATCAATGCATCCTTGACTGAAATCTTTTGACAAACCTTTAGAAATAACAAACAGAATTAAGAGAAATCAGCAATTCAGTGTGACTGACTTCCAGAGCCTAAAAGGGCTAAATTCACCAAGGTAAATCTTCAGACCCACAGTTTTATTGGGTCTGCCAGATCTCTGACAGCTTCACCAGCTGAAGCTCTGCTTTGTGAATAAGATCCAAACCCACCCTTTCTACTCTTGAGCTATCCATCATTTTTATAAACTTAAATTGCAGCCTGTGTCACATATGGAAGGCTCCTACTCCTACTCCACACGGTTAGAAGTGGAAATTGTGAAGCCATCAAGCACAGTGCCCTTTACCAACATGACGCTATTTCAGAAACACCTGTGCTAAACACCTGACCTACTGTGAAAATGCACAGTATTCAGCAGCCTTTAAATTTTTTCATTTGTTACCCACGGCGAGGAAGGGAGGAGGTGAAGTGGCTGCATACTAGACTGTAGGATAAAAAAAAACCACACTGAGACAATGGATTTTAACTCCTTGAAAGACCTTTTGATAATCTGCCAGAAAGGCACCCTGGGGCTTCTTCACCTGTTGATCAATGTACCCTGTTTCCACACTGATATTTAATCACTTCCTAATGTGACTGGACGGAAGTTCTAAATATAACCCTGGTGAAGCGTGCTGTGAAGAACTAGGACTCACAGTTCCCATTACTATCACACGGAAAACTAAGATGAACATTAAGGTTTGCTTGTTTAACAAAATCTGAGCCACCCGACCCCATACAGGGAGAGAGAGCATAGGAGTGGAAAGCCAAAAGATGGGTCATTAGCATGAAGGACAGTACAATGCTATTGAGCACATGAAGTTAAACCAGTAAACTATGAAGTGTTACTAGCAGAAATAACTTGGCTTTAAACTACACTGGATTACACTATCAATTTGGAGGAAATAGTTGCTTTAGAAAGAGAAAAAGAGACCAAAGAATCTCAGTTAACTGCTGGCACAGTAGGCTATAAAGTGACCTGCAGAGTCTCAGCAAAAGCATACTGGAATAAATGAACAGAGAATCATTTTCATGAATGAAAAGTAAAAGACCCCCTCACAGTGAAGAGAAAAGAAAAGAAGAAAAATTGAGGAAAAACTGAAGAGGATCGCTGGATAACTCTCTTATCTGTAAGATTTAGGACAGAAAAGGAAACATGTTGAAGAAAAATATGAGTTCTGTATGGAAATGTATTTACATAAATATTCAAGCTGTAAATATCCACAAGTACTCATGTGAATACGCCTGTTTGGAATCTCCATGCTAGAAAAAAATTGTACAACTCATGCTCCTGTCCAGGTGGAGTTACAGCTCTCTAATCAGCGACCAGAAATGATCCCACCTGACTAATGCAATCCGTCCTGGAGAGTGACCAGGAGCTTACAAAGAGATGAGATTCAGAAGAGCCCAGTAGAAAGCAAACCGACATGCCAAAGTCAGAAACAGAAGTAAAACATGCCAAGTTTTGACAAAAAAGGTGGGTGCCCACCACTAGTTATATTACAGAGAATGTTTTTGACACTTCCAGCAGGAATACTTCTGCAAGTGTTTATCGACATAAGTATTCCCAGCACTTTCTCTTTCTACCAATTAGTAGGCAGTCATGTATGATCTCTGACTGCAAAAGAGCTTAATGTTGAATCCTTGACCCACCGAAGTCACTCAAGCTGCTTATCCTGCTGAAACACTCGCTGCCCTGCGCTGAGCAAAAGATTTCATGTGGATCACTGAAGAGGAAGAAACAAGATCAAAATGATGAGGCCAATTAGGAGATACTGCGGCTGATGCAGTGAAGAATAAGAAAATACTTTCTTCGTAAGTTTTAAGTCAGACAAGATGCAACCAAAGAAGCTAGAAAGAGCAACACTACAGAATATGACCAAAAGCTGGCTGATCTAAGTGTTTGTTATAAGGCTGACAAGAAAAGGGCAAATTTTACAGGTGGTATGGAAGATAGGGAAGAAGAATTTAGTTAGTACATTAATGGAGGAGTTGTTAAAAAATGACAGGGGACCAAACTATAATATGTTGTAAACAGCTGTTTTATTACACTTTCCCAGTTGCCATCAGTAGACATTCTGTCCTCTGGCTGGAAAAAGTGTGTTGGGTGGAAGACAGTGGAGTGGCTGACAATGACAGAGGAGAGAAGGATCGTAGGAGAAATAATCATTAAATAATACAGTTTTATTTAATATTGTAAATTGAATTTAAGCAGGGAACACAGATCTCCAGGATGACAAAAGTACAACCCCAAAACGTAATAAAAAAGATTGGAACACTGAGAAATGTCTTCCATAGTGTGCAGCTTTTCCTCCAGAAATTTTTAAAGATAATTTGTCACTTTTTATAAATGTCAAAAAAACTTAGTTTTGTCTGCAAGATCTTTGAATTTATTGCCAAAACTATCACAGAAATGGCACTAGCAGTTTGATCCAAAGGTCACTGAAGTCAGCGGGAAGAGCACCACTTTTTTCACAGGGCTTTGGATGAAACAGAAACATGCCCTGTACATATTTTAGCATAGAATAAATAAAATTCAACACAGAATGATAAGAGAAAAGAGAAGGGAAAGTAAGGAATGGTCAGCCCTAAAATAAAGTCATCATGTACCTTCCTCTCTACCATTACAACTGTTATTTTCAGAAGAGAAAGAAAGGCAAACTCCCTTTCAGTACAGCCCATTTAAGTACAGCAAAGATTACACTCTCTCAACAGTCCTATGCCTCTCCTTTATTAAATAGTCCTGCTTTGAGCTACCTACTTCTGTGCTGCTCTTGGGATGGCCTAGAGCATATAATTGGATCCACTTCATATGGAGAAAAGAGCCTGTTAACCAGCAGTTGCAACAGCAGATGCTTGTTCACTTGTGAAAATAAAGAGAGAAAGTTTCCGTCAGTCATTTAAAACTATAAACATAACGGGCTGGGGAAGCTTTCAGCAGCTTTGCTGTGCATGTAGTCATACGCTTTTCCCCCTTCTAAAACCAGTACTCAGGCTTTCAAAAAATAATTCATTGCCCTTAAATAATGGTGTAACAGTTAGCGAGAATCACAAAAGCCATCCCTGCCAGTTGGCACTGCTTCCTTAGCAATATGTCACTGAAGTAATTGTATCTCAGTACAGATTAGCTCAATGCATCATCCAAATGAGAGCCTTTGATGATGTATTAATGAAGATGGGACTGTCCAAAAAGAAGAGATGGATTCAAAAGGCAGCCAGCTTTTTTTGACTATGCAAAGGGGAAAAGAACTTCCAAAGAGGGAAGATATTAAACAGGACATATTGCATACCGCTTTTGACGGTGATACAGGTGATCTGAATAAACTAGGGCAAAATCATGATCTTGCTGAAAGACTGCTGCCCTCTGCAAAAGTAAAACTGTTTCTTTCCTTGCATCACACATGGATATGTGCAATCCTCATGTGACTGAATACTCTCACTTGGGCAAGTTGCACTAGACCAATAATGAATTTCTGGGCAAAATCTCAGGTAAAGGCTACTCATCTGCCTAAGGACTTCCAGGCAAGCACCACAGTTCTGCTAATTATCAGCTTTTTTTTCTTTTTTTCCTGCTTCTCTGCCTTCATTAACCCACAGGGCTTTGTTATACCCTAGATAAGTATAATTAGGGATTAAACATGTTTATGGGATGGATGGTACATTACTTAAAATAGGTAATCTCCTACCAAGAGCATCTCTCTCCTCAGCATTACCGAAACCACAGCACTGCAGAGCCCAGGACCCACACCCAAGCATTCAGACATGCCTCATCTGTGGAGCAGGGTCATGACTTATGCATTTGCTAACGAGCTGGTTATTGCAGGCTGAAAGGTAGCCGCATTCATACCTATAAATCCCTGAAGCTTGGAAGCCCATAGGATTAAAATAACAGCTAACATGGCCCAGCTCTCAGCTCTTAAACAACAAGAGATTTGCATGCAGTATTCAGGGAAAAAACCTGAAAGCATGCAAACAATCCTAAAACTTAAAGTGGTGGGTTTATTCCTAGAAACTACTTTTTTTCCTAATTCCATGTATTGAGGATCCCATTTCATCATGCTGCATAACAGATTCAGATTTCATAGCCCGAGCTTTTCCCCTCGTGCACCAGAATGACACCAGCTGCTTTGCCTTTTGGCCTTTAGGCACACGGGGAAAACAAACAGGATTTGGGCAAGAGAGAGTGATATTTTCTTGAAAGAGCTTGTTGCTGTGGCGTTATGCAAAGCCAGTGCAAGTCTGCAGGCAACATAAGCAGCCACCAAGGCATAGCATAAAATCAAAGTAAGTGCAGCTTTAGTGTCTAAGCTGCAAAATTCAACTAATGTAGGAAAATGGGTGCATTAGCCTTACAATTTCATACAACATTCAAGTAATTTTAAAGTCATTTAGAAAAGTAGGTGTTTTAACAAAGTACTGTAGATCAAGAAGGTGTTTTTTTTTTCCCTGGGTGGAGTTAGGTGTAAGAAGTAATTTTCCCAGGAAAAAGCAGTGCAACCAGCAAAAAGATCAAATTTTAACCTTCTATCTCATTCTTCTATACATCCTTCTTATAAAGACACAGCAGATTGCAGAAAGGTAGGAGTTAAGCAGAACTTTTAGGACTGATTTCATCCTTTTATTTCATGTAACAACATGGTAATCCCTCACATTTCAAAACACATCTAACCAAAGTGAAGAGGAGGTCTATGAGTCACTAACAGGAATTAAATCAAACTCTTCCTCTCAGCTACCCCCCCTTCTTGTTAGTTTAGTGTTGTGTTAAATCTATGAATAATAGAAGGTAAAAAAAGAACACATTTGTATCACATAATATGGATGAACATCTAAATCTGGAACTATGCTGACAAACGGGGGACCGCTGCTCTCCTCAGCCATCAGGAACCTGCAGCAAGGAGCAATCTCCCTGTGCTCAGAGCAAGCCCAAGCACTGCACGAGCTCCCCGGGGACAGCGTGCTCGCCCACTCCTGCACTCTGGCGGGTGTGCAGCAATCTGCCTCTGCACGTGCAAATAAATACACACATGAGCAAACTTCCTCCCAGACACGCACACATTCTCATATACATGAGTGTCTCACAGGGACCCAGAGTTCATATTTTTAGCAATGAATATTAAAGTAGCTTTTTTCAATAACTGGTTTTTACCAAAACCAGTAATTTTTGCTTTGATGAAGGCTATTGTTTTAAACTTCAGCATTCCCTTTAATCAGCAGTGAGATACGGGAGCACAGATCAGTAGACAGACAGAAGCTCACTCACGAACATGTGGACTAACTGCTATGGATGGTGATGGACGTAGTGGCTGAGGAGTCCCTGTGGAGCCAAGGGCTGCTTTGCAGATTGGGATTTCTTAGAAATCCATGTCCTGCCACCCAGGCAGCAGTGTCCAAAGCAGGGTCCTTATCTAGCTGTCTCAGAAAACCAAAAAGCAGGTGTGTACGTGAGACCTGCAGCCTGCAATCTCAGCAGCAATCTGTATGCTGGCAGAGCCATGGTGGTACTGTGAGTCCAGGAGGGGACTCCTCTGTAGGGGTGTCCAGGGAGGAGAGGAGCTGGCTCTGTCCCGGCAGGTCTCCCAGTCGCTGCCTTGGCACCATGCTTCCCTACTACACAGCAGAGCTCAAACATCGTATGAGTGCATGGCTGGGGGCCATGGCACACAGATTTAGGCCACTTTGTGTGGGGACGGGTCAGGACTGCCAGAAAGAGCACAGAACAGAGCCGGGTGGAGCACATATCGTTTCCCCACAGGGGTCTGTCTGGGATGATCGAAGCCAGCCACGCCTTGCAAATTAAGCAATAGAAGCAGTGATCCTTCTGACTGGTATTCCCCACTTCCCAACAACCTTTAGATGAAGGAATGAATCCAGCAAATGCAGAAGGCACTTTTGTGCTGAATAATCTACAAAGCATCTTCGGACAGATTGAGATTTCTGCTCCGAGAGAGAACCAGGATAACACAAAGTTGAACTCCAGCCCTTTCCCTCAATAAGCCTGTTTTTCTTACCGAGTCTGCTACTCAATCCATTTCTGTCCACCCGCCAAACAAAACAAGAGACCCAAAAGCACAAGATCAATCATAGTACATTTGACTGACTATTCCCCCAGTGCCCTAATTTATGCCTTTATTTTGCTCTAGTAAGGAAATAGAGATGAAGAAACATAACCTCATTTATAAAAAGTTGTTTGCCAAGAGGAAGGTGTTCTGTTTCTTTCAGCAAGCTGGAGTTAGCAAAACAACACTAGAGAGATTAAATGCAGACAGTTTTTTATGATACATTGCTTCCTATTTATTGCAGAATGCGTAACTGTGTCCAAAGGAGAAACAAGAAGCCAACTATATGAAGCCTCACACAACAATTTTAATTTGACTGGCAAAACATTAAAAGCTTGTCGATATGATGAGTCCCACAAAGTCCAGGTTTGCTTTGTGTCAGCAGTACACAGGTCCCAGAATGCGTGAGAGATGCCAAAACTAAAGAGGTGTTGCAAAAAGGGAAAAGAAGGGTGGAGGGGTAGGACTGTCTAGCTAGGCTTATTTATCTTATTATAAGATAAATTTAGTGGGTATTTTGACCACTTAAACATCCTGCAGAAAATTAGTTATGCTACAGGTCCTCTCTTACACCATAAACCAGAATTTTATATAAATAATAACAATAAACAATTAATAATACATATTAAAAATAGGCAACGATGTTCCTAGGTATTCACATCACTTCTACTTATATACTGAACTGATTAATAGGCTGTATCTTCTAACAGTAGAAAAGAAGAGGTTTAAAAAAATACAACCTTTTCCACATAGCTTTACCTTGGGTATGTTGAATTACTTGAACTGATCATTAGAGAAACAGAAATGTGATCTCTAATTTTGACATGAAAACAGTAGATACTTGGCAATAAAAAAGAAAGACATTTTAATAAGAAGATACAAACAACAAATCTGTAACAAGCAGTAAACATATTAGTAAAGTTCTTTACTTAAAACATCGTATAGTTGATGTTTATGTGCAACAAATTTTTTCTTTCCACAATAAGCAGTTTGAAAAATTGAAGTTGCCATTGTTTTTTTAGAAGCAGCTGCTGAATTAGGAATGCCCTTCCTAGTAAAGCAGAACAGTCCTAAACAGCCTGAACATTTTTGAGAACCATAATATAAACCCTACTATGCTGAAATGAGTCTTTCCCCAATGGAAAAGTCTTGATTGTGATCTGGATTCCAGTGCCCTTTCTCATAACGAACAGTCATTTACTTCAGGAAAAAATTCATTAAAACCTAAAGTGAGTAAGTTCTCAGCTAAAATACTTAAAACAATCATACCTTCTGCAACTGAGCAGTTGCTTTTGAAGGCAAAGGTCTTTAAAAAAAAACCCACAATTTAAAAGAAAAATATGTTTGTTTACCTTTTCTTAATGTTCATCCTCAAAGACTGTTTCATTGAGAAGTAAAAAGATTATAGCTATTAAAAGCAACTCATTTTTCTCTTTCACCAGTAACCTGCTTCACAGATAGAGCTACAAGAGAAAATCGTCTCTGGCTTCAGCTTTCAGTACCCTCAACCTGAGAACACCTCCTAATAATACACTGAGGTAGGTCCAAGTCTGACACAGTACGGCTCTCCCCAGAGAAACTGGGACACTGGCCACAACCTAAACCTGCATACTCCCCAGCTGGGGAGTTTTATCAGGATATGAGAACACATCATAGAATCACAGAATGGATTGTGTTGGAAGTGACTTTCAAAGAACTTCTAGTCCAACCCCTCTGCCATGGGGAGGGATACCTTTCACTAGATCAGGTTGCTCAAAGCCCTATCCAACCTAACCTTGAACACTCCAACAATGGAGCATTTACAACTTCTCCAGGCAACCTGTCTCACTGCCCTCACAGTAAAAACTGTCTTCCTTATATCTAATCTAAATCCACCCTCTTCCAAGTTTAAAACCATGCCCCTTGTCTGATTACTACAGGCTCTGGTAAAAAGCCTTTCTCCATCTTTCTTACAAGCCCTCTCTGTATTGAAAGGTCACAATAAAGTGTCCACGGAGCCTTCTCTTCTTTAGATATGATGCATCCTTTAGAAACTATTATTTTATGACATTGCTTTACAGTGAGTGATTAATCCTGAAGCTTTAATCTGAAATACTTTTGCAGGTTTTGGTGATTATACCAGATTTGAAATGAAGCAAGAACTCTGAATAGATGGCACTGGTACAATACAAAGCAATGTATACCAGGGCAGGTGCAGATCCTGGTAGCAATTCAGTGAGACTCCAAGAAGGGAAGCAGAATCTATTTTCCAACAACACTTTTGGTCTAGTTTCTTTGTAAGAAACATCTTTCTCACAGTATGAATTACCTTGAAATATAGTTGTGAGGTTTTTTAATCAAGCCTTGACAATTTTGGAACTCAGCACAAGGGGTTTCTTTCACATACTACTCAACAATCAAACCTCAACTTTTCCTTGAAAAGGCAGTGCCTCAAAAATACATGAAATAAAAATGCACTGAATGCAAACAATAAAACATTATCAATATAAAATACTGACCTGTGAACTATTTCAGGAATCACAAGTATCCCAGGCCTCTCAAATATAAGCATCTCTGTGAAATTTGGTTAGGGGAGTTCTACTGTTACACATCTCCAGATTGGGAGGAGAAGATGGAATAGCATGACTTGAAATAAGTGGCTATTCAATTTCACTGACAATTGGCAGGTCATAACCTTTAGAGTACCATCCATGGAAATCTCCCATTATATGTTGCTTTATCATTGCACCTCCAATGGCATTTAATATCTCTGGAATTGGTGGATGTTGTTTCATCCCAGTGATCAAGCAGTAGAATATAACCCACATCACCCTAAGGTAAGTCTCTGTCTTGTTTTAGTGGCTGGTAAAATATTAGTTCTATTAAAGTTGGCAGGTTAAGGCTGGAGGCTTAAACTCTACAAAGGTACCTGCATATTTCTCAATTACCTAAGCGTTAGTAGGAGACCACAAAGGACCCAGAGAACCCCTGAGGCATCCTAATGTCTTTGGATGTGCTGGTTTGTGCCTAATAGACCCAAAGTGACTTTGTTAGAGATGCATAAAATGGTTGCCTCCAGCTTTGTGGATCCAACTCTGGCCATCTGCAAATGCTGGGGTGCTACCGAGTAGAAGTGCCTTTGTGGATGTCAGCCTTTACATTCTGCAGCAGAAATTCAGGTTTGATGCAATTCCTATTTAAACTGGAATTTAATCACTGGTATCAACTGGCTTTGCATCAGGGCTTTAGAGGGAAACTTCAATCCCACTCCCTTGTAATGACCTACATTGAAACAGTTCTCAGAGGAATATTTCAATTAATTCAGACAGTTATCAGCTGGATCATTCTCCTCACCTCTTTTTAGCACTAGTTGTTTTATTGCCATTTTTTCTTATCTTACTAAACACAAGCAAAAACTCCTACATGGTATTTCTTAAATGATGATAAGCTAGTGAACTTGAATGAAATTACTTTGGGTAATGGCAGCTTGAGGAATTTTTTTTTTTAATACTAATTATATTTGTCCTTAATGAACATGAAATAGAGCACAGGAAAATGTGTAGAGTGTCTTTTGATCTTTTAATAAGTAAAAATTCAGAAAAGCCGAACAAATTTAATTTGTTGGGTCAGAAAGTACAAGAGTAAAGAAGCAAAACCTGTTACTCATTTCAAGAGAGATTTTATTTTCCTCAACAACATGCACTGCAGTAGGTACTGTTTTGAGACTAGCTGTTCCATTACATTCTAGTGCTGAGGCTATCATCTAGCTTTACACAGAGTTGCAGAAAAATGAACAGACCCCGCCCTGGGATTTCAAGTGACATAACCCCTCACGTAGGCTGTCCCAGTACTGCCGCTGAGCTCAGAAGGAGCTCTGCACCTAAGGCAGAGAGAAGTCAGGAGAGCACTAACATAAAGGATCAAGACCCAGATATGTAGTTTCAAATTAAAAAATTGCTTCTAATAAATTATCTTGATGTCCCTGGATTTCAGATTCCTGAATAGTCCCAAGGCCAGAATTGTTCTGATTACAGTTAAAATAGCAGAACAGCTAGGAAAGCAAGCTCACATGCAGCTCCAGGCTTGTTTCCTTGGACTCATAATCTTAACCCTGAGACATATCTTGAGAACATTTCATGATTCACCTCTAATGTGGGTCATGTAACTGCCAGAAACATTTGAGTTAAAGAGATGCCAGCTGTGTTTGGAGGGGTTGAAGAAGGTGCAATGTGAAGCATCTCATTTATTGCTATGAACTAGAAAAGCTGCTGAAAGACAAAGAAGGGGTCTATCCCTTCCCTCTCATCCATTTTTGTGGATCTTGTTTCATGACAAAATGAAGTTTTAAATGAGAGTGCAAACACAGTACAGATATGTCCTGCAGGAAGCCATCAGTCATTAGCAGCCAGTGACAAGACTCCAGGGACTGCCACAGGAGCTCCAGCTCATCGCGTGGCGAGACAACATCCCCATTAAGGAGCCCGTCGTTTAATAGCATTCTTAACCCTACCTCGCTCACTGCTTTTCAACATAATTTTTCCCACTGAAGATGTGAGATTTGAACTGATGAACTGGTAAACTACAGAGAATTTTCTTGCTATCTGCTCCTCTTCTCCACTACAAATGTAATGAGAGGCTCAACACCACAGTCTCAAGACAACCTAAAACCAGTACTTCAGAACTTATAAGACTTATAAGGTGTTCAAGTTCTTAGATCAGTTCAAGCAGACCATAAGTTAGTCCAGGTAGACAGGGTTAGCAACATTCCAGCCAAATGCTTCTGCTTTGGACTGAGACCCCCAAGATATCAGTGCGTTGTATCCGCAGGTGTGCAACATATGCTCCGGGTCTTCATGGGCACTCTGGATGTGCAATGACTGCATAAACCTGTGCACATATGATCAGATAGGCTCTGTAACAGCTAGCAAAGTGATAGGAAAAACCTTAATACAGTAAAAGTACTAATTTTTGTGATCAGTGTTTCAAAGAGATATTGTCGTCATCATATAATAAGTCTTGCTTTGGAAGTTTTCACCATATCTGAAGGAAAGCATTAAAACTAAATTGATTAAAACTCATATCTAAAATGAACCCATTTTCATTCACAATTCAAACCAACTGCACATTCAGCAAGTAGCTGAAATTAGGCTCTGCTCCAATTGAAATGGATCTTAGATGGCAGCGAGCTTCCTAGCGGCTTAGGTCAGAGTGCTTGTGAGTATGCACAGCTGCTGAAATATAAGCATCTAAGAAACACTGTTGTCCAAAATTTTAGTTCCTAATAGATTTTTACAGCTGCTGGAACAAAGACTTTTTGGAGCACCTTCTCAAATTAAGATTCATAAATCCATCTAAACAGTAACTTTCTGAATGTTTCCCTCACCTCCAAATTTGCTAAGCCAACTTCAACTTTAACTCTTCTAGCTCTTGTAAGTGCCGTTCATATTCTTATTGTTATTTCTGTGTCACTGTTTTTCTGGCTTAGTAGTTACTTTGTGACTTAATGCAAATCAAAACCATTTGAAAACCAGGGAAGATTCATAAATCTTGGAAAGAAGAACTGCTGGAAAATGAGGTATTAGTTTCCTGCCAAAGAAAAGAACCAGTCAACAAGTAAGTGTACTCTAGCATACTATGCAAATTTTGCTTCCCTGAACTGACATGTAAGAATAAATTCCTGGCTTTAGCCTTTAGATCCTCTGAATAGTCATTGCAAAAGTAAGTATTGTACAGAAAGTATGACACTATGTAAAGGTGTGTAGTTCTATCTACAAACACAAATAGTGGATTAATAAACCATACAGTTACTGAATAAAAGATTAAACTAGTTGGTTGGTTAGCTGATTGGTTTTACTCCTTCCATAAGAAAAACAACGCACCGGAAAAAAAAAAAATCTTTTATATTGAAGAGTTGGGTCCCCCGCCACCATGGAAAATTGAAAGTGGTAATTTTGTAATAAAGTTAATATTGTTAATTCTGTTTTTAATATTTGATTTTAACAGTGTGGTTAGACTTGACACACAGAGATTATGGTCCTTACATCTTCCAATGCATTAGAAGTTAATAGTATGGATGAGCATCTCTATGGGTTATGTCAATGTATTTTAAGCTGAACTTAAAAGTGGTTATTGAGTGTTTTTGTTTTCTTTTATGGCACTTATATTACACAGGATATTTTACACATAAAGAAAATGAGAGAGTAAGGAATTGCTCAGAAATGTTGGAAATATCATGCTGGACTTTGAAGCAAAATTGTCAAGATGAACTCTAATATTGAGAATGAGTCCAAAGAGCTCTCTTCCTTTTGCTCAGCCTCTCCCACACAATGGTTATAGAAATCAAGCCTCTGATACAGCAGTCTACATGCCAATAGACTGTCTCTGAAAAGCTGTGACAGAGAGGAACTGATGTGTGAGATGAGGAAAACAACAGTGAAGAAAATAAGCCACTTTAGATGACTTCTGAATGCTGAAAAATATTTCACAGAGGTGACTCAGTCAGTATTAGATCTGAGAATGATTCCCTAAAAACTGAAAGGGAAATTGCTCCAGTTACTGAAAAAGCATAAAGATGTTATTTACCTGATATGTTCCCTGCATGAAACTGCTCTTATCTGTTTCCTTTAACCACACAAAGAAAACTCAGCTTATTTCAACTATTTTTTTTTACCTGATCTTAGTTTTAACTGTCAACATAGAAAGCAGAGTTGGATTCTCTATATTCTGGTGGCATTTTATCCCAGCAAGAACACATTTTATTTTCCTGTTATGCCTACTAATGAAAATGTGAGCATTCCATTAAAACAGGTAGTTTAGTTATGAAGCCCTTCAGATAAATTTTCCTTCAATGATGAACTAGACAAGGCATCAAATCCTTCAGTTTCTGCATGTCCACTTCATCTCTGGAATCTGGGGGGAGTTTTGCCTGAATAATGACTGCAAGACTGGGTGGAAATTGTTGTCATCCAATAGAAGGTAGTCAAAATGTACTGTATCCATTCCTTCAAATCAGGAATAGAAAGATTAGGATTTAATAGGTAAAATAAACACCTGGAAGCACTTGGATGGACTGAAAGCCAGTAAATCATCAGAGTTCTGGTAAAGCATAACAGCATAGACCAGGTTAGGAAATCTGACATGACAGACAAGGTCCAAGAAGAAAAGGTCACTTGGAAGATCTGAATTATAAGCTGCCCTGTGAATATTGGGAAGACATGCTAATTTGACTGACCACAAATGGAAAGAGTCAAAAAATATGGTTAGAACGAGAAATAACTAGTTCTAGTAGTCATTAGTGCAAAAGTAATTCTTGGCTTTGTGTTCCTAAGTCCAGCAGTTGTCGTTGAAAATCCTAAGAATTCTCTTTTAAGAGCATTTTGTGCTGAATGAAAAATGAGAGCATATAAACAACTAACAGTGTTGCATTAAACTTCATTAGGCTATGAACCTATAGGTGCGCAAGGAAGTAGATACTACATATCTTATTGCTCATTTACAAGAGAGGAAACATGAAGAGATGCTTTCTGCTTTTGGGAATGGCATAACACACAATCTGAAACAAACTCTGCATAGCTTCATTTATAAGCCCTCCTTGATTAGTTACTATCCTTTATTTAATAGAGGTACTTTTACTATTCGTGCTCTTAACTGCAGCTACTCTAATTTAGTGGCTACCCTTGTTTAGCAGCCTCACCTTTAGCATAAGCTTCAGATTAAAGTAATTACATTTAATAGAAGCTGCCCACTTCTGAAGTTGCCCGTGATTTAGAGCTTCAAGAAGTACTTACATATAATAGAAGCCATGGCCTGCAAACGAAGTCTAGAACAAAGATTAGTTCACATACCCAGTCTAACACTATCTATAAATTGAATATGCCAATGCGATAGATTAGTTCCTGGAAAAGACTATACTTCGTATTGAAAGAAAACTTCATTCGGTGCTGAACAAAAGGACCACCATTCTGTTTTACCATACTAGCAGTCTGCTTTTGTTTAGGCAAGTAAACAGTCCTTGAAATGATCTTGCCATAAAACATTATGCTCCTGTTTATTTTTAAAACCTTTATCAATTTATTTCCTGGATGGCTCTGCAGTAAGACACTATGAGGAAAGTGATAATGCTTCATGTCAAGTCTCTGACACAGATTTGCTGTATGGCTAGATGGTAAGATTTGTTGCCTCAGTTATCTCCATTTGCGAAAGTGAGATTTCTGTTGACACCTCATTCTGTCCATTTGCACCAGTAAGGCAGAAGCTGCTTCCTCCCATGGACTTGCCATGTATTCCCTAGATTAAGGTGGGACAATGTCCTAGAAATCACTCCAAACACCTCTGTTAATAATGGTCTCTCAAAACAAGCTATGACAGTCACCCTCATCAACAAAAAAACCCAAGATCACCACGGGTGGCCCTTTTGGTTTCTGATTAAAACTGATGTATTTCACTTTACAAAAAAAAGTGCTCCTAAGGTCAGTTCCAAACACTCAGCCAAAGGGCCAGTAACATTCAACCACAGTCAACCTCAACCAACTCTGTTAACAGGCACAGCTCGTCCATGCAAATTAATACAGTTGTCCCTGTCTTCTGGAAATAACCACCAGTCCAAAGCTGAGATTCTCAACGTGTTGCATGCCAAAAGTAGGCACATAGCTACCCAATTTTGTCTCCAGTGAAGAGAGAAGCAGGTTTTGCTGCCATCTCAGAAGTCAATCACAAGGGCTGACAGACCAGACTCCATTTGCCTGTTCCCCTGGTCAGAAGTATAGATTCAGGACTACTTTTCCTGCTGCTGTTGCCGATCAGGCCGATAGTTTTCCAGTCTCATTTCAACCCTCTTACCCAATGTATACAGATTAGGACAAATAATTATAATCCAATTTTAACAAGAATAAATAAATTACATATAGGAATATGTAATTACATCATAATGGAAGTATATTAAATTATAAAGTAAGCATATTATGTTACATGCTGTTCTTATTGTGATTACAATAAGCTATACATGCCAGACATGGTAATAAATGTTTATTTTGCATGTGAATGAAAACTGTGATATATTCAGCTGTTTGATTGACACTGAAATTCTTCCTGTCCTCCTCCTTATAAAAAAATTTTAAACCACCCAAACTGAATTGATATATACCCATAAATAACATGAGTGCTACATGGAAAGATTTACAATAAAATACCATAAACATTCAATTCAACTTTTCTATTGGCCTCAGCGTGGCCATGGTTGTAACCAAACTGTTCAGGCAATATATCAGCTAAAGACGACTCTTAATGAAGGATCTGAGCCCACTGTTTAAGGAATACAGGAGGTACAAAGTAGTTTTGCTTGTAATCCAGTGTTACCCACTTGGCAGCCAATAGACCAGATCTCCTCCCAGGTACAACTGTCCCTCTGTCTTTTCTAGATATAAAGGCTGTGCCTGAGACTGCTAAAAGATATCCAAATGTCTCATTCCCAGTGGGGAAAAAAAAATTCTGCTTAAACCTACATGGTTTACATTGCTGAATTTTAGCAGTCATAACAACCTATGCTAGAAATACAGCATCGGTGACTGATAGAGATCTGTAACATACGGGACTGCTGCATACTCTCCAGTCACACTGCTCTTGCCTTGTGATCAGTGAAATTGTGGGCGCATTTTGCAACAATGAATTAAACATACGTGATCTTTCAAAATGAGTCTTTGAATGCCCTTAGTTAGCAGTTTTACAAGTTTTATTTCCAGTGAAATTCCAGAAACGAAAAAAATTTTTGCCTTAGACTGACCTCATTTAATTCCAGTCCTAAAAAAAAAAAAATCTTTACAACATCTGACAGAAATTGTGAGTGCAAATAGCTTTCAGCATCAAGCAAGAGACAACTGTCAATGAAGTGACTAAATTTTACAGCCATTCTTACTGATGAGTTCTTGAAGTATTAAAAACATTGATTTAGGGGTGGGAGCAGTGGACAGGAATCTATTAGAAAGCAGGAAATATGGCATGACTATGAAAATCAATGCAGTTGGCAAACAGAGGGACAGAAAAGGTGAAAAAATGCAATCACCTTTAAAGTGGCAATGAAGGAAAATGTGAAATAGGGATCCCAAACAGATGGGCCGAACAAGACATCTTCACTGTAAAAATGAAGCAGCAAGCAGGCACTAATTACTTTCTATAGGGACCAGCACAATAAATAAAATTAGCTTATGATAAGATTTGTTTGATAGCTAGGTTAAACCATTTGCTGTCAGCTAAGCAACTACTCCATCTTGTCAGTGTTAAAAGACAAATGTAGACATTTTTAGGAGTGAATACAGACATGATACCTTTGCCTCTACAATTGCCACTGTCATGACAGCAGAGGAAGCTGAGCCAAGTGCTGTGCTGCCTGCTAAGTCCATCGGTACCATACGTCTGCAAATAGCTCCATTTGAAATCACAGGTTAGAATTACTGCATTGTGTATGGGGACATAGAGATGGACGTAGCATTTGAAAGGAGTCCAGGATTTCTCAAGATGTGAATTTTAGTGGAGAAAATTTTGTAGTAATGAACAATATTCCAGGTTTTTTAAGTTAACCACAAAATTCCTGTATACCTCACTAGGATAAGAATTTTACCTGACTATGCAGACTCAAACACACTTATCAAAACTTCATCATGCTTGCTATTTTATAGAGGACTCTTGTCCCATCCCTACCTGAAGAACAGGTAGTCCATGAGCGTAGTTTTGCCTGGTGATAATGCTGGAACAAAATGCTCCATCACCATTGCACCTAGCAAAACAAACTGTAAAATATATCCTAACAAGAAGTGGTTTGAACTCCAATATAATGGCATGTCTTTCAGATAGACACTTCCTTTTTCTTTACAAAACAATAAAAGTTTTATGCCATAATTTAAACCAACCGTAAAATACCTCATAAAAATAAAAATGAACTCAAGCCATAAGATTCAGAGCCTAATCACAGTCATTAGCATTATATAACAATATAACAGTGTTAAAGAATAAGATTATAGCTTCCTGTAAAAACAGAAGATATCCACACATTTAAAAAATGTGCATACACTGTATTATTTTCAAAACAGAAAAATAAAATTGAGCTTACAGTGGCAGTTCTATCTAGCTAGATAACATTTTGCATTATGCATTATATCAATAAATAAAAAGTTAAATTTGATATCTACAAAGTATATTACATCAAATTGCATATCTGTGTTTCAGCTAACTAATTCTCCATAGGATCTCAGACCGTGACCACACACCAACTCCTTCTCATGATGCCTTTCCTCTTGCCACACGACAGAAAGCGATAGCACATGATTATTTATTCTCCACTTACTCTCATAATAGTAGGAGTTCTTCAAGCTCTCATCCTTCTTCTAAAGCACTGAGCAGGAGGATCAGGATTGTGAGAAATGTGTTTAAACTTTGGCTTTTGCAAAAAAAAAAAAAAGCAAGCTACACCCATATTGGACAAACAGTGGAGGGAGGGTATTACTGTTCAAGGTGGAGCACTTCATAAGGCTTTACAATTGAAATATGATTTAATCTTAAAATACCTGGGGGTTGGAATAGGTGTAAATCAATGTATTTCACTGTTTTCTTCAGGAGCTGACAGTCTGTCCCTGCCTTTTATAAATATAGTTGCCCAGAACTTTCAGTAAAAATAAGGTTCAGAGTTCACCATTTAGTTTTTCCCATAGCTCAACTGAGAGTGCCAGTTATCTGTAAGTCTACCTACCCCCTTGTGTTTGAAGGTGCCAAATCCAAATATAACCCATTCAACCCATCTTTGATAATTACTGGGTAGGGATTTAGTAGGACATTTCTCATTATGCCAATCCAGTATTTCAGTACGTTATACCCCTAGTGACTAGATGTCTTTTTTTTTTCCACCCTCCTTTATCTTTATATCTCTCTAGTATTTCTTCTGCCTAAAGCCTTCAAATCATATTAGCTGACTGCTATATTTATTAGGCGTCCTCAATACATTAAAACATTGTTCCCTGTGAAATGTGCTGTTAAGTATTACCTTGGTTAGTAATTTAATTTAATAGGATAGTGACAACACATTGACATTGTGCAGGTTTGTGACCTAATGATTTATGAGACAAGTTACATTTGCAGACACATTGATTTTGGTAACTGTGCAATGAACAGAAGTGAAGAACAATTTTCACTTTTCTTTTTTTTTTAACGTCTTTCTTTCCACCTCTCCCAATATTACTTTATACATGGAATGGCCTCTTTTAAAGCTCGCCAATGGTTTGAAAGAGGTTTTAGGTCATGGCATTACTTTTTGAATGACGCTTAAAGCCTTCATACACTTGAGAAGTCCTGTGCATCCCAGCAAGTGCCAATTAACATGTTCCACATCACTGGGCCTTAGAAGTGATATGATAAAATGCAGACTGTAGTAATCCAATTTAAATGATGGTGATAACCTTGTGCCTTGACACTCAGACAAAATAAGGAGGACAAGCAACGCAGCAATCCCATCACATGCAGAGTGCTTTCCTGCATCAGCTGGCGAACGCGGGTGGCCACGTGCAGGAAGAGCTGGCCCGGTTCACTCGGACTAAACCTACTGGGAGCATCTGGTGGAAATCAGGATCCTTCAGTGCTCACAGGAGAAATGCTTTGCTGTGTTGCTGCATAGCCACACCAGCCTTACAGGAATCTCATCAGGTAAATGGGATAGGGTGAATGGAGAGGAGTCAGGACATGCCATGGGAGATAACTCTCTACAAACAGAACAGGTGATGGTAGAAATTACCCTACTTTTTCCCCATCCATCCCCTAGCAGATGTGGGAACAAAGAACATGAAATTTGTGGCAAGGGAGGGAGTACACAGACATTTGCCATCAAAAATATGCTGCTGTAAAAGGGAAAAGAAAAGTTTGTGTATGCCACAGCAGGTAACCAAAGGCCAAGACAGGGGAGGGCTGAGAGTGGAGATGATGTCTGCGATAGCACTGTCGCCAACACTTGGGTTATTCTGCAGATCAGAAGCAACCAGGGAGTGACAAACTTCAGGTGTAGATCCACCCTAGGAGCACCTTACCTGGCTGCTGCTTAGCTACAGCCCTTGCATAGGCAGAGAGAGGGGACTGCACAGCAGCACAGCTGGTACACACCTCCCAAGGAGAGGGGTGCTGCGGCACCAGCAGACACCAAGAGTGGAAAAATCAGCAGTTAACCAGGTGCTTTCCTCCACAAGTGGTGTATAACTGAACCTGTCCACAGCTAGGAACCATGTAAAAATCAGTTAATGCTGGCATAGTACAGCCAAATGGTGAGCATCTTCCTCTACTCCATATTCAGTGACAAAAATTACATGCTGGTTGCACAGACCTATAAAACTAAAGCTGAAGCTCATGAATTACACCATGCTAAATAAGACTACAGTACTGCAGTATCCATCTTAAATCTAGAAGATCTCTTGTTCTTTCAAAATTTATCCCAGTTCAAATCTTTGCAGCTGATCCACATTTTCAAAAGGACTAATGGAAGCTCTTCCCCGCTTCCTCTCCCAGCTCCTGTCCTCATCGTGACACCCCGACACGCACTAGCACAGCAAGTCATGTTCCTCTGCTGTTAGCAACTCAGTTCTGTAACTCAGTTCAACCTGCTTCAATTTATATTGTATCACCTCTCATTTATACCCACTTCACATTTATTTTAAGATATGCTCTCTTCCTCATTAAATATCTTTTCTAACTTCTGTCAGATATGGGTATTTTATGTCCATGAGAGCATATCAATATGAATTTAAATATAGCTTTGTCCACTTTGTAAACTCCATTGGATTACTTGTACCCTTATCCTTTTCCATTTCTTCTGACATTTCCTTGTTAAATAATATTGTTCCAAAATGAGACAAAAAGGTTTGGGTTTTTAGGGGTGTGTCTTTCTATGCATCCCCAAACAGCTGCATCTTACTTGCACAATACTATTAAGAGGATTTCTACTTGGCTCAGTACTGCATCAGTCAAAAACACCAGAGCCAGCTCTGCAAGAGTCCTAATGAGAAGCAGAATACAATAGGTGACACCCCATAAGTGTAATGCTGTGTCCCATTATTTGAGCTAGCTCATTCAGAGCTACCTTGAGTATCTTTATACAGTGCTACATTGTCCTGCGTAGACATAGCATAAAAGACACTTTAATGTCAATGTGTGAGGCATAGGATTAATGATGGAGGAGATTTAAGAGAGAAAAGAAGCTAAGGAGCAATAAGAAAAAGGGAAGACAATGCCAGAAAAGCCTTCTGAATTCACTACTCTATTACAGCAAACTTTCTTGTTAAAACCACAAGAAATGTAATCATACTAGCAGGGATTAATTGAGATCCTTTTGCTGCTAAAGCATAGGACCTTATCACCAATCCTGCAGAACCATCAATATCCACCATCACCAATGTGAATTTGACATTGGGTTTATGCAAAATGTACCTTTTCATTGCCTCAGGCTAATACTCTTATCCTGCTTCCATCATTAAATTAGTTTTAAAATAAAACAATTTTTAGACTTCTGTGAAGTTATTGATGGATTGAAATGTATGTGGCACTGTGATGCACATGTCTCTATGAATGGGATGATTATCCACATTAGGAGAGATCTGCAGAGGTCACCAGTGTTAAACTGCTATTCAGTTAAGACTGTTTCAGCAAAACCTGAAAGAATTTGAATCAATTTTTTTTTGAATGATAAATGAATTTGAATAAAAGTAGTTACTTAGCAAGTTTATCTGCTCCCAGCTCTACCAAACACCACGATCTCTCACTGGTTTATATTGGAGCATCAGGATTCTGTTTCTCTGTCACAGATTGCCCATGTGACCTTGAGCATCTCGCGCTTATAGACAGATCTAACTAGGTACTTACAAGTGCTGCAGTCTAGAACTCAGACCAAGTCATCGAGGGCCCCAAAGGGAAGGAGACATCTCCAAACAGTGACTGAAACGACAGCAGCCAAAAGCAGAAGTGCTGCAGCCTGTTTTAATGCAGTAGTCTCGTGGCTGGAATACTCTCCACAGGCAGAAGAGACCAGGATTCGATTTCCTCTCCCACCCTGGGGCCCTTAAAACTTGATCTCCTTAAACTATCAGGTTATATACGTTCAGGTGGTTTTATCCCTTTTACATGCTTCTCCACTGGCCCTGAAGTCTTGACTACTAGTTTGCATGTGGGCACAACTTTTGTAAATAGCATTGAAGAATTATGAAAGGATGAGAACAATGAGAAGAAATTAATATTAAAAATTACCAAAAGAGGATATATTTGAAATACAAATCAAGAAGAAAAATTTTACAGAAAGTCCTATATTTGCCAGGAGGGAATAAATACATGGTTTTTATTCCAAGGACCATAAGTCCCCATCACATTTATGCAGACAATATATTAAATGTATTTGCAGAGAAACAACCAGATGCTCTCATCCACCATTGTAGTTAGAGGCAAAAAAGCAGACAGTGAGGGAACTGTACATCCCTTACAAAGGAGTCTTTTTAAGCTACACACAATTTTTAAATGTTTGCTAACTTCCTGGTACTCCGATTGTCACTGCAGTGAAAGCAATAAGCTTGTCAAACATATGGAAAATTAGAAATCTGAACATTTTCAATTATGGTTATTTCACTCTGAAATTGTTTACTCACTTCAGAAAAACCTTTCCAATTTTCAGACTTGTCAGTCGTATTGAAAGTCTCCCAGTATCCTAGGAAAAAAACCCTTGTGTTTACTACTTAGTTGTAAGGCATCATGACTGTTGAACACCACAGGAGTCCTCTCGTTTACCTTCATTGTTTTTCATATCACTGCATGGCTTAAAGATGCTCACAAATAACGGAGAAGGTAAATGCTGAAATATTTGCAGACAGAATCAACAGAGTGGTCAAAATTAGTTCTGAGAAGCTGCTACTTTTCTTTTGCTATTACTTAGTAAAGACCAACTTAATGGGTACTTTAGAAGTTAGCACCGCTTTAACTCCTTGCTAGAGTTTTCCATTCCAGTAAAAGAACTCATATTTTTTGCTTTTGAGATTATGGGTTTCCTCCAAGCATCCGGAAGACTATCACCCACCGACACTGCATTGCAGACATCCCTTTACAGAAATAGCACTGAATCTTATGGCACACCTATTTATTGATTTATTGTTTACAGAACTTCTAATTACAGTATTACTGAGTTCACATTAAACTGCAGTATTGCTCAGTACTATTACTGTTTATTTTGGGGATACTAATGCCCAAGCTGCCGTCATCAAAAGGGAATCACTGTGATAGGCACACATGCACAGCAAAACTAGTTGCTGTTACAAAAAGACATTATCTTTACACATCTCTGTGCAATACCTAAGTTTTATCCCCATTATCTGCAGTGTAATTAAACAAGGCACAGTGAAATTAAATATGACAGAAAAAACCAGGGATTTCACCAATATCAGCCATGAAATCTTCAACTGATCTGGCAAGAAAAGAAAGATCTCAGTTTCAGTCTAGTGACAAAACAACCTTTCTAAAATCTACCAAAACTGATAAGTAGTCTTCTGGCCACCATATGAGCCATATGTCCATATCGCTCTGAATTCCTACATTGGTATTTTCTATTTAGGAGAGTCTCATAACGGTATATTAACTAGGCTCACAACATCTCTCCCCACAGTCAAGTGTTCAACACATCAAGTACTTCAGTTGCAACAGCCTTGGGAAGTATCATACACCAAGAAAATACCATACAATTTTTCAAAATATACAAATGACTACTTTCAGTTTTAAAATGAAATCTGTGTAGTGGACATGATCTATCCAGCTTCTCTGGAAATGAATCTTCTTGAAATACCTTAGGAAAAACAATACTTCAAATCTCCCTTAACAAGACCTGTCATTGGGTTCTTTTTTTTTAATTTATTATTATTTATTTATTTTAAGCAAGCAGCCCAAGCCAGCCAAATCTTAGCTTTCAGTCTAAGATTCATTTTTCATTTTGCAGCCCACTGCCTAAGGCACCCTTTCCACAGCAGAGGCAGGCCGCAGCTTAGGCACAGAGTGTCACAATAGGCTATCACCCCTGACAAAAACCAGCACCAACAGACATGATCTATCCCAGCTGCCAGGTCAGGCAATGCAGGAGGGCCCACAGCATTGCAGAGTCATGCATGCACTATTTTGGAAAGCAGCAAGAAGGCAGGACAGCTCCTTGTGTTGTGTGATCTCAGGCAAACTCTTACGTGATGGGACAGCAGAAAGATGAAAAGTTTGAAGATAAATATTCATTCCATGGTATCCCAGTAGAAAATATTCAAAGCAGTTTGATTTGCTGCAGATGCATAGAAACTAAAGTAGTCGTCATTTAGTAAAATAACAGATGAGACTCTCAAACATATACTCAAGAAATCAAAGAATTATTATAATCTTTGTCTGGTTTGTTTTTTTTTTTTCTTTCTGAGAGAAATACAGTCTGAAAAACTAATCTGGAATCATATCCCCAATAGGCAAGCATCACAAAATTGCCAGCTAAAATTACTTTACATAAACGGTAACACCAATGACTGTGTTTTGGAAAAAGATGCAAAAAGTAATTATGAAAGACACTTCTCCTAGAAGTCTGATCTAGTCTAGTGGAAAAGTGAGAGTAAAAAAAAAAGGTGCAAAACAAATAAATTACAAATCAAATACTCTAAAATGGAAATGCCTAATTTCTGTAGTCAGTGTAAAGTAATTGAAATACTTTTTGAACTTGTTTATTTTCAGAATTATTTAGAAATGAAGATGAGTGTTCCTTCCTGTCTAACTGCAGTTTGTTCTTAAACTATATGTGAAATTGGAGTATTAGATACATAGTAACTAACATGAAATCACAACTGGTTTAGCTGTGTTCTAAATGTTACAATAAAGCTTCATATTACATCAAGCGAGCAGACTGGAATTAATCGGTGTACTGAATTTATGATACTACAGTGAACGTAGCTTAGCAGTAATTGATCCAACAGCAGGTGTGTGTGTAAAATCTAAATATAGGTTTAATAAATTAGACTAGCTTGCTAATTTTCACTTTAGATGCTCATTTATAATCATGATGTCTCAAACATGTATCACCACATATCTTGAAAAGCCTATTTCTGGGCTGTCAACCTGTTCTGCAAAAGTATAACTGCTTGGCATGTACCATTTGTTATTAGTGAAATAAGTATACGCTCACAAAATTAAGACAAATTAACTATGTCAGTTTTGTAGAGCAAAACACAGCATTTTTGTATGGCTTCATTCACAGAGCAGGGCACACACTGTAGCTGCTCGGCGAGGGAAGCACCAAACTGGGGCAGAAAGGAGCTGGGGAGGGAGCCCAGCAGCAGGCAGAAAAGCTAATTTCAGCCTGGTGAGCCATGCCACGCTTCCTACTCAGTGCAGTGAGGTGAGTTTCTCCAGAGAACAGTTCAGATCAGGGGCCTAATACAGTTGTTTTGAATCGCCTATCTCTCCCCATTGACTAGAGAAGGAATCTAAAAAGATTAGGTTTAGTAGGGTAGAGTTACCCCCAACAGTGGCTAATGGACTAAAACATATGTTGAGACTCATTAAGAGCTTGATTCTCCTGTATTCCTGCGGTATCAGAAAGCTCCAACACCTCCAGATAACACAACGTTCCTGTTGGGCACATTTAAATTGTGACACTAATTTAAGACATTTAACACACTCTGGGCAAGCAGTGGGCTGTTGGGGTGTCACAGAAATCTGCTGTACTACTCCTTATCCCATCTGTTGCATTGCCACCATACTTCCAGTGCCAGGGGAAGAGCTCAGAGCCCAGTTTGCAGAATAGATGCACAAGAAGCAAGTTCCTAAAATGTCTGAGATGACTTGCTTCTACATCATGACTCCATTTGCACTCAAGGGCAAAGACAGTCTGGCATCCCATGCAGAAAATGCACTGTTGTTCCTTTAGGGATGTACTTGTTGGGAAATGCCAGTAAGCAAACAAAACAGCTGACTGCCAAGTCTAAGTTCTGTTCCGTATGCAAAAATGAGTAAGAATATTACCGTTTGTCTGGGTAAAGGTAAGAAAATATGATCCTCCAAGCTGGATTTGAACTATGGAAAGCATATGCAAACTATATATTCTTATAGTGCTTGAAATCAGACATTAGCATCTACAACTACAGCAAAGATGAAGAGAAGCTGCCTTGAGGGAAATAGTGAGATATTGTTAGCAATTGACCTGCCTGCCAGTTCTAGCACTGGGGTTGCCTCACTTCCCGAGGGGGCTGGCAAAGTGCAAGCTTGGGGGTTTGCAGGATTAGTGCAAATGCTGGTAGAAATTCTGCTCTGTGGGTCAGACACTAATTTCCTGTAAACAAGAAAAAATTCCAAACACCAATAGCACTCCAAAAGCTTTAATCAACTCAGAATCTTCGGTTTAAAATTCATCTTTGTCAGAAAGCACTGATCAACAGAGGTCTTCAGGAAGGCTAAGCAGGACAACAGAGGAAATACGTCAAGGACATTTTTGGAAGAACAACTTATCCCAAGTATAACTACGTCTTCAACTGCAGTAAACCATTACAATTGAAACAGTGGAAAATTCCATTCTTGAACACCTTTTTTTCTCAATTTTCAGAATTATTCCTGAGAAGTATCTGATATCTGACAAATCTGAATACATCCTTAACTGGAAAGATAACTGATGACATTGAACAGCTGCTGGGACAAGTTTATCTAAAAGCCTAGGAACAGTGTTCTTCCAACACTTTCATTGCAGTAATGTTTGCTTCCAACACTTTCATTGCAGTAATGGGTTTGTATCATTGGCTGACAACAAATGAACATAATCCCATCTGTTCTACATGCCTTTCAGTCACAAATTACCAGCTGTCAGCTTTAGTCTTGGTATTTTGGGGCAAACTTAAAAGTTTTTTAAAAGAACATCAAGTGCCTCCATATTTAGTTTCACCAATGCCTCTGCCTCCACCTAAGCACATAGTCTGAAAACATCTATATTCCTGAACGCAAATAAAACAACCTCTGTATAGCTGCTAAGTTACGTTTAACGTGGCTGGTTAACCATATGTGTTAAATCATTAAAAAATGATTTCTCATGCTGCCAGTGGCCTCAAAACTGCTCAGAAAGCCTGTGAGGATCTTGTGTTATCAGTGCTGTTTACTGAGAGATGTACTACAGAGCGCCGTAATGTGTTCTCTGACATCCAAGGAACACAAGACTTTTCAACCAGAATCACTGTTGTGCTGCAATTGCTAATTCTGTGTCTTTCAGGCAAGGAATAACCTTGTGGTATTGCTAAGGAACAAAGAGAATTGTATACACTGCTATTCTTCCTTTTGTTTCGCTCTTGTTCTTTTACTGTCATGCCAAAAGGGTACTGAACTTTGATGCTGGTTCTTCAGATGCCGGCAAGGATGGCATTTCATAAAGGACATACAATCAGTCAGCAAGCAACTTCTGCAGTTTTTAAATTATTTTCTTTGTCCCAGTTCATCTATTGCTTCTTTGGTTCTTTGATACTATTGAAGAATGGCCAGATTATGCAGCATGGATTGCAAAATACAAGTGCAAATTAGAAATCACAGAATAGGGTCTACATAACACAGCAGGCTGATCTAAAAGCTTTTCATCCAGTGGCCTTGAATCAAATCCTTAGCTCAGAGTGACCACTTAATAAGATTGTAGATGTTTCATCCTATTCTGGCCCTGACATTTCATTAGGGCACTACATGATTCAGCACACTAGGGTTCCTTTGAGCAACTGTAGGTTTTGACAGGTTCCAGAAGGAACGTCCAAGTATTTACCACCAGAAAGGCAATATTTGCTAATACACTTAGTTACTCCACTCTCCTCAGTTAAACATGAAAATGTGATATTTCACTGCATCAGAGCAGCAGGTAAAAGCTGAAGAATGACAAAGGTGGGACTGTTTGGGAAACCTCATGTAAAATGGGTAAGGCTTATGCTCAGTTCATGCATATTTCTTGCCTTTATTGCATTTATTCTCAATTTTAAAACCAGATCTGTACCTTTGCAGAGCAGATTTTTTCATCTGGTGTCAAGGGACAGAGGTAGTATTTGCATTTTGTAACATTTGGTTCTCACTCTTCTGAGCACCCACACAACGGGGAACCTGGGGCCCAAGCAGTTCACCAGTATCTCTCACTCAAGGGTCTTGAATCCACTACTAAATATGCCTATTTTCATTTTGGGAAATAAGAGCAAACATGGAACAAAAGCCCCTGTCCCTGGTTGCAGAGAGGAGGTTCAGCAAAATGCCAGGAGCAAAACCTGCAGTTTCCCTTCCAGTCCTGGCTGACCACTGCAATCGTGGGTGAAAACTACTCAAATGTTGGATCTTCACTCTTACATCTAGCCCAAAAAAACAGTAAAACATTTTATAACAAAGACATAAATAAGCCAACACAGTAATTTTACGTACACAACTTCATTTATAAGGGGTGTGTAAAATGCATATTAAACCCGCTATTTAGTGTGATGGTTACATGCCCATCTTTCTGACTGATTTAAGAGCTTACAAGTCTCTTGTTATTGGAGAGATTCATAATCTTTTATGAATGTATCCTCAGAAGACCTTGATAGTAAGGGTAATGTTATTACCTCCATTTCAAAATTTGTGAAAATGAGGTACAGGCAGATCAATGTTAAAGCTAAATGGATGAATTCAGGAGCTTCAGATGGGATTATCCAAAGACATCAATAAGAAAAATCAGAAGTCCAGATAACATGAACTTTGTGAGGAAATGTCAATAAAAGGAAGTTTGCTTAAGTTTAAGAAGAGACTATTGGTTATATATATGATCTCAAACTTTAAGAAGAATGAAGTGCTGGAGGAGACTGCCTGAATCTTAAAGGCTTTTAAGGAGAGATTATGGAGACATTGGCCTAGGAAGGCCAAAGAAGTTGAAGATTAAGTTGTTTTTACTTTTGTGGAAGAGGGATAGATTTACTGACCTTGGGAGGTGCTCACTAATCTAAGCTGAAAATCTCTCTGTGCCTCCAGAGTGATTTGAGTGCAGATCTAGGTGACATAAGCCATTAATGATGATCTCAGCGGGAACTCAACACATCCCAAAGTCATCCTTTTAAACTCAGTACAGCTTACTACAGTAGTCACTGGGGTAGCTAAATTCAGGCTCATCCTATACAGTCTTTTATAATTCAACAAACTTCAAAGATGTAGGCCACTGGTGTTGGTAGGTAATGTAGATAGACAATGTAATTATGCTATACAGCATATATTAAAAACAACAGCTGATTTCACTGGCTTGTTTTAACATTAGGAAATAATAGTCATTACAGACCTGTGTCTCAAAATGCTGAACATCTGCAGATACTGCTGAATTCTGCTGGTGTTATTATAAGCTCACTGCATCTGTAAATTAGACTTTTACACGTCTGGCCACTGTGGTGGTTATTATTATTATTACAAAAAGAGAGTGCAGAAGAGCTAAATAAAACATACAGTGATGCTCTTGATCATTCACTTCTTTCCTGTAGCAGACTACTGTATTCTAAGAAAAAATAAAATACAATTATTCATAATAGCATAACACTTAATTAGCTTTACAAGAAGACACTAAGCAACACACCAGATGCTAACGAAATCCTGAAAGTCCATTTTGTAATGAAGCACATATGTACCAACATATTTTAATTTCAAACTGGTTTAGAGATTACAAAAAGAAATTGGAAGTTACAACCTCGAGATGCAGTCACAAGACTGCATGCAGACATGCAAGAAGCAAATTGACATTATTGGGAGCAGGATTTATAGTTTAAATAAAATATCACTATCGACAATAAAAAAACCCACACAGCCAGTGCATTCATCAGATTAAAACAACTGTGATATCTGGCAACACTATTGGTAAATTCCCTGAAGATAAAAAGCAATACCAAGTCAGCAATCATCAGTAGTCTGAAGGTAGCCTAGGAAAGCCTCAAAGAAAAAGATGTGTACCTCATTTGAAGAAAAGTGAGTGAAGATCTGCAAAGAGGGAGACATGATCAAAGGATTAGGCCAGGAAAATTATCTATTTAAAATCCTTTAATGCTACCAGTGTGAAGTTCTAAGTCTCTGTTTCTGCACAAATGTAAAGTATCTCTCCAAGGGCCCAGTTCAAAGCCAATCAAAGTCACCGAGAACCATAAATTTCAGATAAGGCCTTTACGATCACCCTGAGGATGTCCATAATTACTGTCATTGCGTTGCCTTTTTAGAGGGCAGGCGAAAGCAGCACATGGTCTCCAGCTCTCCTGTGTGCCCAGGGCCCAGAGCAGGGATTTGAGCCAGACCATGCTTTGTCCCAAGGACCCCCTGACTGCTGGACCTGCCAGCAGTAAATGAAGCCTCTCTTGCTCCCCCTGCCCATGTGTGGAAAGCTCCAAAGTGGTGCTTCTGGCCATATTAAATAGAGAAATCCAAAGAACAAGTTTTCTGATGACCTCACTTCATGCCAAGTAGGGCTATGTTGCTGCAGTAGTGTGAGGTTTTGTGTGTCTTTGAGTTGCTGTGGTGCTGGAGAATCAGGTACCCGGTAGTCAGGTGCCTCTTGTGGTTGGGAGCAGCCTGGGAGACATTTCAGGATTGCTGGTGATGGTTTTACACAGCTAAAGCATCCAAGTATATAAAAAAACGGAATTCAACCCAAAGTGAATGGAAATGGAGCAATTAAGGATTAGTTAGTTCTTGAAAATCTGATCCTTTAACGTCTGGGACAGCATTTTATGACACAAACAAACGTCTGGGACAGCATTTTATGACACAAACATCTTTGTTGCCATATTGTGGAACTGCACAGCTGTGTCAATATTCCTTTACCTTGTCACAGTGAGGAAAGTCTCTTTATTCTTAAGAAAAAAAAAAAAACATAAAATAAGATGTCTGACCATATTTTACAGCAATCCTCCAGAACACTCCACCTAATCCCAGTGATATTACAGAGACTAGCACAGTAAATATTTTTAAGGACTGAAGTAATGCAGAAACTCTAGCAACTGAATTGATGCTCAGCAGCATGTTTATTGTTTCTCTCTACTATTTGAAAACACTCAGTTTCAAACTCTTTGAAATAACCAGAAAAAGAAACTGCTACTCATTCCGTGACCACTGCCAAAAATACTATTGCTAACAGTAAGATTACCGCAGCGACTGAGACAACTCCCAGTTCTCTACAGAATGCTTAATAGTTGTTACACATGTTATCTGATAAAACATGCATTTTTTTTCAGGCATAGGTGGAACATAAAAATTCATCTACGAGCTTTATGTGAAGCTGAATGAGCACAAAAATGAGCAAAATGGACGAGATACATTTTTATTGACATAATGAAAACTAAACCCAGCAAATTCTCCCTCATTTTCAAATTAGCAGTTGGATCTATGTTATTATTATGCAGTTCTCCCTCTTCCTTTCCTCTCAATGTATTGATTTTTCTTTTCTGCTAATGAACTAGGTACTTTGACAAATGTAAACATGCCAGTCTCCAGTAATTTCAATACACAAACCTACTAGGAAGCATTTACAGAGGTATTCTGCAGTAGTAACAAAATGGTTATTTTACAAGTCACTTGTTAACACCCGTTGCATAAATGTATATAATTGCTCAAGTGCTCTGTAAGCCACTGTTACCTGGTTGAAGAACTTGGACAAATTGTTTGACTTACACTGTATTCACATTCTCAGCACAAGTTGGAAACAGGCCAGAGGAATAAACTACCCTACAGGTGTTAATTGTGCACTAGACCACACTGCATGACTCCACATTGTATGTGATTTTAAATATTGCCATTACTCAAAGATACAAAGGCAGGCTTTCCAGACAGCCTTTTGCACCTTAAAAATTCTTTCTGGAAATGTGCAAGAAAACAAGACAAAGTTAAGAGCTTACTGTAAAGCACACAAACAACAGTGATGTTTTCAAAGAGTTCTCCCAAATTTTCCCTATATTATAGTAAAGGAAAGAGAGGGAGGTTCAGAAAAATCCAAGTAAAGAGGCTTTGGGAGGGAAGATAAATAAGGATTGGCAACAACAGAACAAACCCAAGAAAACCAAAAGGCAGAGAGAGGTTTATGTCCCACAGCAGCACTGTTGTGGCACCTCTGGCTGCTGAAGAACTAATTCAGGTGCATGGGGAGGGTGTGAAAATCTCACAATACAGTTTGTGTATTTGTGTATTTCAATTCTAAATCCTGGGTTGCAAATTTCTCCACATTAGGTCTGAATGAGTACCAAAGAGATATCTTAATTCCCAATCTGTATTTTCTAGCTGGAAATCACCTTGTCTTGCATCATTTTTTTGCTTTACAAACTTTAGATAAAAGCTGTCTGATTTACATTCTCCCTTCCTTCCACGTACAGCATTCATCTTGTCTGAGCTGTCAGTGCTTTGGACATTTTTTGAAAACATCTTTCACTCCATGGTTATACAAGGTATGTATAACAGGACCCTGACCTTAGCATGGGTACCATTTTGATTTCTTGCTTCTATTGCCCTTTAAAAAAGCCTCAATACAAAGACAAAAATCTGAAAGAATTCATGTTTTATGTTCAAATATTTCTCTTCTCAGCCTTGGTTTGGTTGTCAAGTAAACATCAGCTTAAAAGAGAAGACATTTTCCAGAGACGTTCATTTGTTGAGAAAAGGAATTAATCTTCTTTTGGAGACTGCTATCTAAATATAATTAGGCAGGTTTATGAAATATATTCTCTTTTTTTTTTTCCTCCAGTGGAAACCATATTTTAAAGGAGATTTGAATGCGTGATTTCTAAGGAGAATCAAAGGAGCTCATCAACATACAAGTCTTTTATTGTCTGACAGGCATGAAAATTTAGTCTGAGTAGAGATTGATTTGATGCCAGCTTGCTGCAATTAGAAAGTAATTAGCATTCTTTCGAAGTGAGGACCAGAAGTATGGCCTGAGGTTGACATTCAGTTCAGTGAATAAGCAAGAAAATTTGTCTCCTGCTTTTGAGTAGGTGACAATAGAATTTAGCAATAGTTGGCTGTTCTGTAAACTCTGCTACCTCTAAGGCCAAGCTCAAAATACACAGAGACCTTTTTAACTAGTGAACACAGTATTTTGACTCCTACAAAGAAGTTTACTAGTAGGTTTTTCCAATTAGCCAACATTTCTTCTATGTCTTTTAAGATGCTGCCTTACTAGCTTATTGACTAGGAAAGATCAGCTCACTTGTGCACTGATAGTAACACTATGAAGAAGACCAGTCCAAAGCCCTCATATCCTTTAACTTTTACTTTCTTTGTAGAGAGCTTTTTTTTGGTCTCTTTTTCAGGACTTTTTTTCATTTCAGCCTCTATTCAAAGCTATGCAACAGCCTTAAACATGAAGCTAAAGACTTCTGCACCTTCGTAAAATACTATAAATCTTTAAATGCAACTTACTGAATTAGTTCTCTTTACGCAAATACCAACCTTAAATTTCATCATGAGCTAGTGCTGCAACCAACTGCAGTAAATGCAGATGTAAATACTCTGCTTATACCATTGCCTGTTACTTTTATTTCCTTAATTGGTATGCTGTTAGGAAATTTGCTGGGAGGTATAGAAACTGAGAACATAGAAATATTTGAAGTCTTCAAGAAAAGCTGTTCCATATTGGAAACAAAGAAAAATGCCTAACAATGATCTCTCATGTGCTTTTTGTTGCAAGTTTTATATTTTTATATCTAATCCAGGAGAGAATGGAGAGATTAGAAGACAAAGCATCTCTGATTCTGCATTAAAAGTAGTAACTACTAGGCCATCCTTTATTTCTCCCAGTATCATCTTTGAACAAGCGTTTCCTAGAGCAAAGGGATAAAGAGAGTGAATGACAGTACACTGTGTAGGAGAAAGTGATCTAAAGACAGGTCAGGATACAGGAAAATTATGCACATTTTTCTCTTTTTCTTTTACTTGCTTGTAAATATCATGTTTGCTTATAATGACACCAATAAATAGGATCTTACTGGAAATAGGCATGTGAACCAACTGAGGACTTGACTTTTGACACCACCAGCTGGACATGGGGCTATCCACTATTTCATGCCCATCTTTAATGGCTCTGAATTGCTAGTAAAATAGAAACACAAATATTTAACAAAACCTCACAAACAGCAAAAATAAAGGAGAGCAGAGAGCCAGCCACAAAGTTGAAGGGAGAAGGAGAGAAGAAATTTTTTTCCTGATTAGAAAAACTCAGTTTACCCACAGTATTAAATTCCATTTTCTAATTAGAACCTTGTTAGGTTTGAATTCTATACAGCAGCATAGAAAGAAAACCACAGGGGAAATGGTATATAAGCTTATATTAATGCTCAGCAACAACCACAACAGACAGGCTGTGACCAAAGGTGCAATTGTACAAGTTTCTATTTCTTCACTTTAAGGACTGAAAGCAGAAAAACTTTAAGCGTGAAGAAAAAGTAACATCACCAGGAGTGAAAGTTTTAACAAGTCACATGTCAGGAATACACTTGGTCTTATAGACATAAACAATAACTGATCTGAATATAAATATAAATTACTTCTAGTGTGGTTTCCCTTTTTGAAATCCCCCTCAAAAAGTTAAACAGCCTAAAGACCCTCATTTTGTCTGAAGACTGATGTTCTGGCAAGACCCCAAAACACGATAAAAATCTCATTCAAGGGAAGAGAGAAAAAAAAAAAACAAGAGGAGATCTTAGGAGGGTACTCTGTATAGGAAAAAACTGTATTATTCTCTTGGAAAACATGCTTTTAGGAAGATGGTAAAGGCTGCTATAGCCACTGGTGGAAGCCAAAACCAGGAACAGCCTTGCTTGACATGGCCATTATGGGCGACAAATCCTTAGAGCGGACACACTTTTGAGAACTGTGCACAGATCCCAAATGGAAACAGAAGAGTGAACTAAAGAATGAATGAAAGAATGAAATGAACCAGCACATAAAAAAGGAAAAGTCAGTGTTACATCTTCATGCTTATCCTATACCTTGGACAACTGTGGTAGAGCTCTAGGATTTTACACAAGAGACTACACCTAGAGAAATTAAGAAAAGCAAATCTCTGGTTGCTGATTTTTTTCATGTGGTGCTTCCTTGCTATTTCTATTTCACCCAAGAGCACAGTTTATAATGTCATGTCAAGATGAGCTTTCTGGCTAGAACTTGGTCAGGATTTGTATCTACGCTGAAGTTAATGACATTGCCCTTCAAGGGTGACAAGCAGCTTGGTAAACAATTACATGTAACCATAAAATAAATCAATGCTAAACCTTCACCTATCCCTCACTGTCACGGGGACGTACTGCAGCCTCAGCAGTCCTCCATGCAAACACTATCCCAGAAGAGCTCTGGTAGAAAATGGATCTATCAGAAATATGTAAAAGGAGAAGAATGTAAATAGCTCTCTTGTTTAGCAGTGAAACTGGGGACCAAAGTCTGGGGATTAGCCTAAACAAGTTTAGGAAACAAGACACACATTTGTATTTATATAGATGATTAATTACTGGAACATGTTACCATAAAAAGCTATAAGTTTATCATGTCTTGTGGGCTTCAAATTAAGGCTGAAGACTTCTGTAGAATATATACCATGATGGAGCTGAAGTTAACAGGGTCAACATAAGATAAAATTCCATGGCCTGTATTACACAAAGTCAGAGTAAATGATCAAGTGTCCCAGTTTGGCCTTTAAATCTATGGTTCCATAATAAGAATAATTTCTGAAGCAATGGAATGAAAGAAATACATAAATTTTCTACATTGATGAGGGTAAATGGCTCCTTTTCCACTTCTCATACCCATCAAAGAGATTTATCTTCTAAACTAACCTTTGAATCAACACAAATTGCCCCTTTATTGTCAACCCCTTTCCTGATAAAGTAACAATTAGATAGTAAAGAATAAATGTCCCAGAACTAATGGTTTAAAACAAACAAACAAAATTACTAAATGTGGTGTTATAATAACTGGGTAGTTAATTATTTTCATGTTTCCCACCAAGGAAAATACTTGTTGCAACTTTGAAAAACCCACTTTGTTGACAGAGTTTCATCTCTCTGTGAATGCAGCAAATAGGTTCACTGATAAACTTTGTTGACTATCTTACTTTACTTGCACACAGCTTTAAAATAGAAACAAAACAAAAAGAAAAAAAGAGAGAGGGAGAGAGAAGAGAAGAGAAGAGAAGAGAAGAGAAGAGAAGAGAAGAGAAGAGAAGAGAAGAGAAGAGAAGAGAAGAGAAGAGAAGAGAAGAGAAGAGGAGAAAAAAGAAAAAAGGAAAAAAGGAAAACAGGAAAAAAGAAAAGAAGAAAGAAACACAAAACAAGAAACAAGAAAAAAGAAAGAAAAAAAAACAAGAAAAAAGAAAAAAAACAAGATAAAAGAAAAAAAATAAAAGACAAAAAAAAGAAAAAACAAGAAAAAAGAAAAAAAAGAAAAAAGCAAACAAGGAAAAAAGAAAACAAGAAAAAAAGAAAACAAGGAAAAAAGAAAACAAGGAAAAAAGAAAACAAGGAAAAAAGAAAACAAGGAAAAAAGAAAACAAGAAAAAAAAGGAAAAAAAAAAACCAAGGAAAAAAAAAAAACGAGAGGTGGCTCTTCCTGGGATAAATGATTACAGATGATTTGACCAGCTTAGTAAAATATCGCAAAACTTACTTGTTTTAAAAAAAAGCCTGCAACCCCTTCTAAAGTAGATTATTCTATTTTCCTTAATTATCAAAGCAAATAAAAGGACAGAAATTTTTTCACAGTCTCTGTTCTTATCAAAGGAATTACTGAGAGCAGAGTCCCCCTGTGTCTCGTCTTCATTGAGTTTTAATTTCAAACTCACCTGAATTTTCTTCAGTCTCAAATTTGTCCACGTGCAAGGGGTGAGACAGAACTTCCAAGCCATTTAAATCCACACAGACCCTCAAAATAGAACATTAACTGTTCTTTGACCTTAATTAGGCAAATCGGCAATCTAACATCCACCTGTTTCTCAAAGCTACCCATGTGGCACCATGTTGGGCCAGAGCTCCTCTACCAGTTTCCAACAGCATTTTTTCAGCCTTCATAGGCTCTCTCAGGCAAAAAACAGAGCACCACTGAGAACAAAGTGAGACTGGGGTACACAACCAACCATGAGGCTTCATCGTTTTTTCCTGAATATTGACATAGCCAGAAACTAGGTTGAAAGCAGACATTTTTTGGTGCAAGTAAGGGGAACTTCAGGAGCAGGTAGATAGGAAATGAAGAAACCAGCTTGGAAGCTGCTCCCACAGCCTTAGAAGCACTGCTGATGTGACACAGAAAGATCTGGGGTTCAATACAGTTTGAAAGCTGAGAGTTACAAGGGTAAATGTGTCTCCTGTTTGATTTTCCTTGTATTCAGAAAAACAGGAGGTTTTGCATTTTTTTTAATTAAATAAGATTGCATATAAGAAACAACCAACTCCCTTACCATCATAACAGAAACAACCTATGAGACCCAGAGATTTTTACTAATTGCCCATGTCAAATGGAGAGAGGGGATAATACAGCTATAAGTTTAAGTTTTAATAATTAGGTAGAGTAATAAGACTGACACCTCTGAATGTCCTTGGGATCACAATTTCTTTTGGCAATAAAACATTCAGAATGGTTATGGTGAGCATTATGAATGTTTATTAACATAACAGTACATTCTGGTTCCACAACATGCAGGATGCGTATAATGGTGCTACATGCATTATTCATATTATGCAAGACCAAAATAATTCCTCACTTCAGTCTTATGGATTCATAATTTAAGATGAAGAGACAGTCTCTCTCTTACAACAGAGATGTTTATGCTGCTCTTAGTTAGGTTCATGAGAGTCTTGCGCAGACAGAAAGCAGAGCATGTGACCTAACAAATCAATCAATATGAAAAATAGTTAACAGCATTTCTGAGCATCCTGATAACCTCAGAACAAAAAGCAACACCACAGCCCCTTTTCTCATGCAAAATATCATGTGTTAAACATAAAAGATGGAAAATAACATTATATAAAATAACAGGTTAATAAATTCAGAGTAGGAGCACAAAGCAGTGTGTGTAGGAGCCAGAAACCTGTTATTTCCTATTGTTGCTCTTTTGTCACTAGCAGCTCTAAATTTGGAAACAAACTAGATTAAACTATTTTTGTGAGCTTAGACAACTTAAACAACAAGAACTGGTTGAGGATGAAATTTCAACCTGGTAGCTGTGACTGCCTGAACACCAACATTAATAAAGGAAGTGTTGACAGATCCTTACCTACAACATGCTATGATACCAATCAAAATGTCATGTTTGCCCAACACTGTCTCAACAGCTCTCATCTCTTGACCAACTGAAAGGATGACAATTCCCTTCTTAGTAGCTTTTCTGTTTTTTTTATACAGGGTACTACAAAATAAATTTCAATACAGACTGTACTGAAATACTGTTTGTGTACCAGGAATATTTATCAGTTTATATTCTTCCTAAATAGTATAGAATGGTGAATAGTTTTGTTAGATATATATTGATTTATTGCTTATGAATTCAGGTTTGGATCAAGCATATTACTCAGGAATTCATAGAGAAACTGTCCAAGGCATGCAGCTGAAAAAATCTTCAGAAAAAGGTGAGAAACGTTTAAATGTTTCATTCTGATATTTTCAGATACAATATTTGAATTTTTATCTTATATAAACAAAAACAATAAAAAAGAAACAAATCAAATTTATTTCACTTTGGTATGGGAAAAAATATGAAAAAAAAAAATTGTATCACCTCCAAAAAATTAATTTGGAAAACCACAGCAATAATAAGAGGCTTAGTGGCAGATTGCAGACATTGGAAAAAAAAGCACGAGAAACAGAACATGAACATAGTGAACCTGACCATCGCATTCATGTGTAGGGCCTAGTGATCCAAGATCAATGACCTTCCTGAGCCAGATGATATAAAAATAGACCAGGATGTTTTGTAGAAATCCCAAAACTGTAAAACTGTCTAACCCAGTTTTGGCCTAACAATTTCCATTATGAATATCTTATAAAATCTCATGCACAACAATTTTGTAAGATATTTAATTATCCCTTAATTTATCCAGTAATATTAAGTATACATGATGTGGGAATTGAGAATCCACGTACCCTACAGAGTAAGTTTTAAGCAATCAAAGCAATTCTTAGTGTAGTTTTGATACATAAAGCCATACACATCTTTCCCTTAGCTGGGCAATCTTAATTGCTGCACTCTGGCATACTGAGGTTGCTGTATGCAATAATCTACACAGTTGTTGCTTCCAGGTGGTGCAAGTCAGATGCCAGTTTAAAACCTCTGGGAACAAACAGTCCTGAAATCACACCATAATGTGTGCTGTTTATACGTCCCTCTCCAGACTTCTAAAATTTACTTTTTAAGTGTTCAGTTTGACAGGTGTTTTGATGTATAAATCATATCCATAAAATACATTTGAAACCACTTTGGTGTCTGACAACAAGCAGAGAGTAAGGATGCCACTTATCTAGAAAAGTGATGAAAAATGACACAAAAGATGACCTTGTCTGTCCTTGAATGCAGCACAGGCACACTCAGAGAGATGACTGCCCTGCGTGATGCAAAGTGAATATATCTGCCCCAGCTTGACCAAGGCAGAAGAGCTCTGTGTCCAGCTGAGTCTATCACCAATTCTCGCTCTGTCATGGGCTCGCTGTTGACAAGACTCTTCATGTCCCATTTCTAAAAGATGCCTTTAAACATTCTATTATTTTGTTTCCACTAAACAGAGTTCGCAGCTTGTATCTATTCACAAAACATCGCCATTATGCCCATTAAATATCAAGCCTAAGTCAGAGAAGAAATTGTGAATCCTTTGCATTACAATAGCCAGAATACATCTGCCCCATACTTTTATTTTACTTCACAGTTTAGTCAATGTTTCAATTTTTGGAGCACAGCAGTAGCATTTTTCCAAGTCCAAATCCAATTAGTCTTTTCATTATATGACTGCAATGCAGAGTATAAAAAAATAATTTATTGGGTTTGGTGCCAGTTATTTCATCTGGGTGTAAGCAAAATTGCTTATTTGATCATTTATCTAGGAACAAGCATTTTGTCACAGTTTTACTGATCACACAATTTGATTTTATTTTCATTTGTTATTAGGGACTCCAATCAGTGAAACAGAAAAAGTATATTTACTACTTTCAGTTTTAACTGAAGAACTGAATTTCCTACGTGAGTCAACAAACCACTTCAGCAAGCAGTGAGCTTGTGTGTATGTTGGTGTCAAGACTATAGGGGAATATAAGCATGTGCTTAAATAGAAAGATATTAAAACTTTGTCAGCAGGAACACAATCAAGTAAGTACCGTGGTGTTTGAAAGAAAAAAAAACAAATTCCAGAACTGCAAAGGGAATTTTAGCAGAGAATTATGGCGGAGCTGTTGTACAAGCACTCAGTACAGCGCTTCTGATCATCATGCAAAAATAGTCCAGATTCAGCAACTGGGCTTTAATAGATATGACGTGACTGACGCTGCCTGAGAAAACAATTTATCTGCACGTTTTTCTTTTGGTTCATAAGCATTTCTAAGAAGTTTTATTTTATTCTCTCCTGAAATTCATTTTGTTGCACAGGAGGTCTGCTTTAGCTGTTACGACCAACCATTTCCCCAGCTCTTCAGGACAAGGAAAAAGTGCAATCTGCAGTTTTGAACACAATTATTGTGCACAGTATAAGCTAATTCAGCTCAGATCTGCGGTAACCATTACACAGTTTTTGCAGCTTAATGTCTAAGCAGTAACACAGACAAATTGCCCTCACTCTTAAGAAAGCTGAGTGTCGTGTTTGACATTTTTTAAATGAGGAGCAAAGCACTGTTAGAGAGAAATGCTACCACGGTGGTATATATTTTTAGTCTAATAATATTTCGCACACTTTAAAAAATGTTTCTTTGAAAGAAAAAAACATCTTTCTGAGGGGAGTTGCCTCTCCTGTGAGCTGTACTCCATAATGTGCTTGCAAAGAAATCAGGACCCACAATCTGTCCATGCAGCCCCACAAGCAGCAAAATTCTTCTCGCTCCAGCATCATCTGTGGTGTTGCAGAATAGTTTGTTTCTCACATATGCTCTCTAAGTGTGAAGTCATTCAAATGAAATGAAAGACAGTCTGGTGTAGCTCATTCATTAATTTTCACAGCAGTTGGTGCCCTGTTGGCATTTCAAATTAACATAAGGAAAAGTTCAAGAGATTTAACTTCATTTCAAATCATGTCTACTATGATTTTCAAGAAATGTTACAAATAGATTAAATTGCATGAGTAAAAGCTAATTGCAGAGTAAAAGAGAAGAATATTAAATGCTAAGTACCAAACTAATTTCAAAGTAACGTAATTTTACCAGCTGAATCATCCGCTACGTGAAAGATTGCACTCAAGTAGCTGCAGTGGTGACTGTGCGTCACTGCACAAGGCTGAAGTCCCTAAAGACACTGGTTGCAAGTGTTAAATGGCAAATTGAAAAGAAAGGGTTTCAGTCTTGTTCTTTTCACAGTTCCAGGCCCTTCCAACCTTCTCTGCAATTGGATCCAGGCTCTAAATAAACCTCCACAGGCCTGCAGTTCTTATGCGTATAATAAATGCCTCGGGGTGACCGAAAAACTGCAGAGCTTTAAGAACATACAGAGCTCTTACGACAGGGCTGGAGTTTTCTGACAGTTACCTTTGGCCATTCATTTTCAAAACTCCCAGTAACTTTTTTGTATTAAACTATCCTGATCTGACCACGAAATAGGGAACTTGCATTAAAAAACTGCAATCTCAAGTGTAATTGCAGCTCCATGTTCATTTCTGCAGTGGTTGGTTTCACTGCCTGTCCTTGTCCTGCTGCTTTAAGATCTCAGACACAGATGACTTGGGAAATACATCAGTTCAAGAAAACTGGCCATTTGCTGATGGAGAGAATTAAAACACACCAGTTCTTTCCAAATAATGGAATAGCCAATGCATTTCATGCCTTGCTTCCTTCCCTGGTGTGTGGGGAATTTCTGCATGAAAACAGTGCACCTCCCAATGAAAAACTTGATAATTCAGAAGAAAAAACAGGTGATAACACTGGAGAAACTTGAAAATTGTAGCCAGGCATTATCTAATTACAAATCAGGGAGCTATTAATGAAGGTAGATAAGAGCTGACGAAAGGACTGAGGTGCAATTACCTAATTTAGATATTAGCAGTGCAGACGGCTGCATTTAAGCATTTCCCTTCTATATAATGGAGAGAAATAGGTTCTTCTATGCCGTGGTTTATCTTTCTCTGTGAAGGAATCAGAAGTGCTTCTTTTTCTCATTACCTATTTATTTTCCCATGGTCCATAGTCCAGATGATATCCGAAGTCAGACAAGTTGAATCCTACTCCCTGGTATATGGACGGTACTGAGAACCCAAAAAGAGGCATTGGCACCCTCGAGAAAAGTGCACCGAAGGGATATTTATGAGGTGGGAGTAAAGGGTGAAATTTATGAAGTTTCCAGAAAGAATTTACCTAAGGGCAGGACCTATGTTGCAGTGGCACCGCGCCAGTCAGGTCTGTATGTGTGTTGACAAATAGACAAATTCTCACAGGAATAAAGCATTTCACTGAAATTTTTCTGACCTTATTTTTGTTTAAACAAGCATGATTTCATGCTGAAACAGCAGCAAGAGCTATAGAGTTTCTGTGATCAGGTGAATTCAAAGCTGAGTTAGATGGAGAAACAATAAATATCCAGTGGTACTTCACAAAAACTTGATGCCACAGGAGTGGGAGAAAACATCTGTAAGGAAGCCATTTTATGCTTGTTATATTCAAAGCCTGGGAGGAACACTGTGAGTACGTTTCTGAGCTCAGTAGACACAGAAGGAATGCTTTGGTTTGTTTTCAAAGTAGAAGCTGCATAAACAGAACCATTATAATAGCTCAGTATTTGCTAAGACTGCAGACCCCAGAAATGAAGCCATAAGTTTAAAAAAAAAAAAAAAGAGAAAAAAAACACAAAGAGAGATGTGCATTGTAGAGTATTGAATAAATGAGCTAAAGAGCAAGGCTAGGAAACAGAAGGAAAAATACACAGCTTAGACTTTGGTTGCATTAAAGCATTTATGTCCGTCCATAGCAAGCGCTGGCCATGAGGTTGCCTTAAATTAGTCTCAACTGCATAAGCCGCTCCTCCCTTTCTATAACATAATAAAAATATAATATTATCATATAATATTATTATAGAATATAGAGCCTCCACTTCAGCCATCTGCATGTGCTCACTTCCTCAGTGTGACACAGAGGTAGCTCCTGTCATAAGGCACACATTTCTTTGTGCCTTGGGACATTAAACCCTTGAAGAAATCAGTCTATAGACCACTGTCTTTTCCTACTTATGGGCTTCAGAGTAACAAGGTAGAGAGCAGAAGGGGCAGAAGTCAGGAAGAAGAAAGCGAGATAGCTGATCATGGATTCCTGTATTCAAAGCCAACAGAGCAAGTCTAAGTTCCGGGAACGGCTCAGAAGCAGAAAAGCTTGGAGGTGATCAGTTACAGGGTCAACTTCAGAGGGTACAGTGACACGGTATGCTGTGTCTGTATCAGACCTAAGGTTCAGCCCTAGCTTGGCCTATGTTTTAACTGCTGAAATTGTTTGTTCTTCAGGCCTGGGTAACAAAACTCTACCCTTCCAGATCAGTGGTATCAGACCAATGGAGCAAGCTCTACTTGGAACTTTCTGTACATACATAGGAATAGCTTAAAAGCAGTTCTTTTCCCCTACCTTCCCCTTGGGTCCTTAAAGATGCTTTTACATGAATTCCCTCTATTCCCTCACCATGCACATTTATCTAGGGGCACTGTCTCATCCACTGGTTCACCAGTGCTGTTCTGACATTCATAAATTATTAAAGCACCAAAAAAGCTCTCTATAGAGACTCTATTCAAAATTTCTGCAAATTTGTAGCTTGAGCGTTTTACAGGTAGTTGAAAACATGCAGCAATATGGCCCATTCATGGTACAAAATGCAGTAATAACTAACAGTTTATTTAAGGATCTTTCCCTCCTTTGCCTCCTCCCAATCTTTGAACTTGGTCTGTGGTATGATCAGAGGACAAGGGGCTCTGACCAGGAGTTATTGTTTGCCAGCAGTTTACCTGTGCATAACTACCCACGTCCGTAATGATTTTGCAACATATCTGTAGTTTCTTTGATTGAATGCAAACAGCCATAGCTACAAATTCGACCCGGGACACAAAGTCATTGGGGTCAGTTGATTTGGGAAGCTACAGCCAGTAAGGCAGTGGAGACACACCCATCCTGCAAATTCAACAGATCTTCCACAGTTGCCACTGGGGTGAAGCTTGTAGGTTTACAGTTCATATAATAGATATGGATGAACTTGAGCAATATCTTATGCTTGAACTCAGCTATGTTATCACAATTCTCTTGCCTGGAAGGTTGGACCAGATGATCCTTGAGGTCCCTTCCAACCTGGTATTCTATGATTCTATGAAACCAAGCCCAAAATCTATAGCAAAATAATCAAACTATGTAACAGAATGATGGGATGTTTTAAATGCAAATCCATTAGAATTAATTAGAATTAATTTCTGCACATATGATACAACATGTTGTGTGAGGTTTTGACCACCTTTCAAATAAACAGGAGACACAAAGCAAAACAGGACTGTAATGAAACTCTCATTGTCTCAAGCTGTTATATCTCATCAGTCTGAACAAGCCAAGCAAAGTTGTGCTAGATGAAAGGTTGGGACTGAGGATCTCCAATTGCTGTTTCACATTTCAGCATTGCAGTTAAAGGTCTGCTCCTTTGGAGTGCCCTCTGTATTTTCCAAATTAAGCATCGGGAATGTTTTTCCGTTACTTTTAAGAAGGTTATAAAGTAATAAATAAAAAAGAATGAGCATAAATATCAGACTAAACATTTGAAAGTGTAGTATCTGATTCAATGCATGCATAATGTATTCAATTCATTACGTACGTAATGCTGAGAGACAAAGCAATGCTGTCAGTAACTTAGTCCCAGATCAGAAAAGGCACTTAGGAATTATCATATCCAGAGATGAAGAGACAGTGATCCACATCTCCCAGAAGGTTTTCAAGAGCAATGGAAAAATCTTGGAGAGTGACAAATCACCACAGGGATCAATAGTTTCTTTAACTGCAATTGTCTACAAACAAATCATGTATTTTGGCTAGTGTTTTTGTCTCTACCAGCGAACATGATAAAAGCAGTAGCAATAGCACAGTCTCAGGAAATATTGTGGCATTTGGAGTATTTCACAGTTTAAAGAGCTTTTCATCAGAAGACAGTGGATTTGGTGACACCTAAATATTTCATGGAATCATACTGAGTTCCATATTTTAGGTAGTAAACTGGGGATGCGGATGAAATTTCTGGGAAAGTCACAACATCCTGAAAAAACAATTACCCTGCTACTGTCGCAATTCTTTGTGTGTTGCAATGCTTAGTGGAGCAACACAACAATACCTTTAAGAACCCGGACCCAGGACCTCACATCCCGTTAATCAGAGGGTTTATGATGCTGACATCATATTCTGCACAACGCACTGCTTAATAAGCACACTACTACATTTCATAGTAGGCAGAGTCTCTAGGGAAAATGACCCTTTATAATGCTCTGTGCAGGCCTGAAATCCCTTTTTTCCCCTGAGGGAATGCAAATCAGCCAACACCAGAAGAAATTTAAATGGACTATGCCTTATTTTGTGAGAGAGAATGGATTTATGTTTATATCAAGAAGATAAAAGTAAGACCTAATGGTTGCAACCCCTTACACACACACTGTTTGGGAACATTGGGCATAAACTAAGTCATTTCCACAACTCCAGAAAAAAATTGAGGGCTTTGGGCTTTTTTTCCCCCCAAAGAAATATTAGGGTTTGTTTTTTTACCTCTGAACAGAATGCACCAGGATGCACTGTAAGAAACTCCATCACTCAATTAGTACAGTCATTGTATGCCCTGGTGTTTCAAGAACATTGTTTTCATTATTATTAATTCTTTTTATCTGGAAAGAACTGTGGGAAAGGTCCCATAATGGGTCTTCAAAAACAACAATTTTAAATCCATCTTTGTTACTGGCAAGAACACAGAATTAATTCAGTTACTGCCAAACTTATTAGAAATGTCATGATTATCAGGAGAGCAGCTGGTCCAGTTTGGAAATTTCAATAAAACAGATTGATAGTCTGAAAGATCACAGACCTTTAAATTTTAGCAAATGAAGCTGAAAGGCAAACGTAGCTTAGTTTGGGAAGAAAAGGATCCCCTCGTAAATAGACAGAAGGAAGAAAGATATAATTTGAAATGCTTTTTCTCAATTACAAATACAACTCTGAATCCTACTAATCAAAAGGTAAACAGAAAACTTATAACTAGAACTTTTCACAGAAGAAGCATAAAGCTTATAAAAGAGACTGCTTTACCAACACAGTGCAACGTGGATGGGGTTTTTTTCCACATTCTTATATCTTCTGAGCACAGATAAAAGCAAACTTAAGGACACTTATAGACAGCTATCCATAGATTTACCTAGTTATGATGGCACAATTATTATGAAATGGAGAAACCATGACAGTAAGGGAAAACAAAAAAAAAGATATATAAATGAAACAGATAAGAATAAGCATAAAAGTCTGATTGTAATGCTGTCACATGGTAGCAGACCTTTTATATAAAGAGTGATGGGAAGATTTGTCTCCCAGTCCTAATGATGATGAGCAGAAAGTTGGCACAGAGAATCTATGCAAGAAGAGCAAAGGCCTTCTGCAGCTTTGACAACAATTTACATCCATAATCATGAACGATGTTGCATAGAACGTACATTTAATGTGATAAATAACGCTGCCACCTAACTTTCATCAGTAGCTTTCAATGTGCTTTTTTAATTATCCTGTCTGTCTTACAGATGGTGAGACAGAAGCAGTGCAAAGTGAAATGGTTTGCCAAAGATCATCTAGGAGAGGAAAATCTCCTGAAACTCCAGACCACTGCTTTATACTTTCAGAGCACTCAGCATAGCATGTTGCAATGCAGTGTTGTTGTTCTAACTAAGCTAGACTCACCATTCCTCATTAGTTCTCTGCATTACAGAAATCATTGCACCTGTTTACACAATTATGGCTCCCTATGACTCACACAATCTCTTTTAAATAACCAAGTGAGATATTTCATGGTTCAGATTACTATTTTTGTCACTTCCTTTTCTTCCTCTCTTCCTGTAGCATAAAGAGCAGGGATTTCACATTACCCGCTCACATGATTTTGTCCTTTCTATTTTACCAAATTTCAAGAAACTATAGGCAGAAGGAAAAGCATATAGTTTCTTCTCTCTTCTGTAGAAAAATATCTGGAAATAGGTTCATTAGACAGTCACAAGATTTACACAGTCAACAGAATTCAATCTTATCACATCTTCTTTTCATTGCAGTGACACTGAAGAGGTAAGTAGAGGCAGTTTACCATCAAAAAATGCTAAAGAACTATGTTCATGTCTAATTTACCAGAGAAGTTTATAGACATGTGGCTTGGGGACAATCCATTTTTCTTTTTTTGTCACATGCCCCAAACATGCTCTTGACCTACAACGATTGTACACTCAAGGCCAGCAATTTTAGAAAGTTGATATAACTAAACTGTGGTGGTAGCAAAAACCAAAACGAGTGCCTGACTTCAGACAGGACAGCAACACATACAGGCAGCAGCCAAAAAAGAAACGGAGAGGGAACGGGGACCGAATACCAAGATCACATTTGGCAAACACAAGGATAGATGTGCTAAATGACCAAAACAAGCTGTCTCAAGATGATGACCAAACAACGCTCACCGTGTGATAGGGGCAGGCAGGTGCTGGTTCTCGTACTGTTTACACGTATTTTCATCACTCCGGGAGCCTCATCTCCCTAATCCCAGTGTTATGTGTCCTGCTCTCCCATTCCATTCCACCTGCTTCCACCCCCTCAGCTCTCTTCCCTGTGCAATTCACCCAGGATCTGCACAGTACACACAAAAACATGCAGGCTCCCCTCAACTTAGCTCCTACCTATAGCATTTTCAGCTCTCTCCCACATCTCCAGTGGGGTCACAGCCTCAGTGCCTTCCAATGCCTCCCACATCTGCTGGGTCACACAAAGGAAAGGACACAGCACGCTTGGTTTAAGTGTGTTGTTGACCCCACAAGACTCCTTCTGAAATGAACAGTAATTGGTACCCTCCTGGCTCGCTCTCAAGGCTTTATTTGGCCTCGCTCACCTCTACAACCATTAATTTGCTGAAGGTTTGGAAGAATTTAATATATTTGCAGAAGTTCAGCAAATAGATGATGGTTTCATCGTTGTGAGAAGCAGTACTTAAACTTCTTGTCTTTGCTCATCGCAGGAACATCTTCAAGCCAATGTTACACTGACCGGAAAAATGTACAGCCTACATTAACTCTTAAACCACCCAGCAGTGTGACACTGGTTAGACTAAAGTACAGAAAAGCTTCAGAACAAGCAGGCAACATACTGAAAGATTAATTTTATATTTTTCCAAGGGTAGCTGGAACCTTTATCCACCTACTCTCTCATTCTTTGCAGTATGCAAGAAAGCTTGCCATAATCATACACGTCAGCATAGCTTATATTTATTGCTTAATTATGAAAGAGTAATAATGAAAATGAAAAATGGCAATATAGATTTTCAGTCATATAATTCCAATGTTCCACTTTGCTAAAATGATGTAAAACACCTATCCTTATTAGCCAGGAATATGCTGAAACAGCATTTAAAAAAGACAAAACCCACAGCCAGGCAGTAAGCAAAAATGCCATGGACACATTTTACAGTTTCCAATTAGCCGTTTCACTGCAAATAAGATAGCAAAAATACACATTTCTATCTCCATAACATTATACAATGCACAAGTGTCTCAAATCAGCATTTGCTGTATAGCTTCAATCTCAGAGTAGTGTTTTGAGATCTCCAAATAAAAGTACAACTTATGACTGGACAAAAAGTATATTTTGTTTGTTCTTAGATTTGTCTTGTATATTCATTTGTGGTAAAAAGATGCAATTCCCTGGCTTCACAGTTGTATGAAATACTGTTTACCTGAGTCAAGAACCAAAGCATTTCTTGTCACTATGTGAAATTGTGGCATCTAAGATGCTGCAATCATTTGGTAGTCTAAGCATCCGACGCTACTGTGTTTAAATTACAGCAAATGTTGGCATTTTGATGGAGACAACTACATACATAAAAATCAAATTAAAACAGCAAATATTAAAGCAGCATTAAGGCTGGGAGTTTAATTAACTTCCCTGAAAGTCAGACTACTGAATACATTGGAGATACTAGGGTGGCTGAACATGTAAGGAGGTGAGAGAGTGAGACAGAGATAAGAAAGAGAGCAAAATTATCTAAATCAAGGTCATAGCACTGTATGGCCGCTGGCCTGGGAGAGGGGCTTGCTCAAAGCAGGGAAGAGCCAGACATGACTATCAAGCAGACACTGGGAACAAGTTTTCCACTGATTTAACACCAAACAGAAGACGAACAAGGGATCTGCTGATTGCTTTTATATTGGGGAGAAACAGCAGCCGGCATGGTCAGGCTTGGGAAGCAGCCTCTGGGAACCTGGAAGCCACAGCACAAGAAGGCAAGGCAGCTGAAATTTTTAGAAGCAGGGAGTAAAGTGGCTTTACAAATCTTTTTATTACTGTGGCTGTGATGGCAGGTGCTCTCCTCAGCAGTCATCTCTCTGATGCACCATCTCTTCATGTACTTTGAGTATGTCTATGTTCCTTCAGTGCCACTGTCCATACACAAGAAAATATCTGCAGAAAAGTCCTCTCTGTCTCTGACATACCTTATCACAGATCTCATTTGCACTAAAATGTGTTTCTGGAGGCTGCAGAACTTGCCAACTGCTGGATTTTAAGAGGAAATTTTCATGGAGGGTTGTGAATTTAGAGAGGAAAGCTAAGGTAGCAAAAATTCCCAAATCATTCTGTTGAGCCAGAGAAGTGTTAAGGAAAGGAATGCTTATTGTATTATAAGCACAGGTTTCTCAAAAAAGATTTGGAAATAGAGTGTAGCCCCCCCACACACCCCTCCCTTTTAAAGACTTAAATTAATGCTCTGGCCCTGTCCAAGCCTTATTTTTCCTCATATCTCACTTCCCTTTCTTATATTTTAGCATCAGAAGATCTTTGCGGTGTCTCAGGCACTGCTGAGCTCTCAAGAAAGCATGCACCAGCTCTGCTCTCAGACAGCAACAGATTATGGAGTTCAGCAGACAAGGTGATAGCATCCTCCTGACACCCATCAAAAGATGTAAGGATATCACGAGGCATACAGCACCCTTCGGGCAATCTGTTGGCACTGGGGTCCTCCCCCTACTCCCAATATACAGCAGCAAACAGTCATTTGAAATGTTTGTGTCTAAAGCCAACTGAGTACATGCACCCAGAAGGACTGCTTCTGAAACTTCACCAAATGCTTTTAACTAGCTGAATAAATTGTTCCAGCTCTGGGAACTGCTTCTTTTCTCTTTCTAACATATGTTTACTTTAAAACAGTGAGATATATGAGGTTGGAGCTGTTGCCTCTGCATATGTCTACCCTGGAGCCAAAGATACAGCTGCAACTTCCTCCAAGTAGCTTTAAAACATCCAGCTTGGGTACCAATAGTAACATATTCACAGCAACATAGAGCTCGTTCTGGCTAGCTGCTTTGAGTATACACCTTAAACCCTACACAGGTTTCTACAGCTTTTCCTCAGCTCCTTGCTGCTGTGCTCAATGCTTGCTGCACCAGAACAAGTTGCTTTAAACCCTGCTTTGATGCGTCATGCTTCTGCTCCGTTGTGGATGGACCCTCACTGCCCCATGCCTGGCAGACTGGCCCTTGAGCAGGGTGAAGGGCTGGATGTGCTCTTCCAGTTTCTGTATAGACAGCTGAGTTGGCCCTGACATCAGTTCACAAAACAATTGCCAGGAAAGTGCCTCTTCTGTAAGCCACTGCAGGTCACAAAGCTCTACCTTTTTGTTAGACGGACTAGAGAGATGATAACAAAGAGCAGACAGAAAACAAATACTTTTTTTCTTAACCCTTCTCCATTATTGCCAAAGAGGGGAGGCTTCTGAACATTGGAACATTGGATGGTAGCTATTTGGAAGTGGTTCTTTGACTACAAAAATCAGCAAAACAATTTCCACTTTACCCCTGGAAATATCTTCTGCAACACAATTGGAGGCAACTAACACAATGCAGGATGTTTTATTTACAGCAGCACAAGCAACTACAACACATGGAGACCAAGCCATCTATGGATATAGGTGAGTTGTTTGGGAGTATCTTATCGTCATCTCTATGCTAGCCTACCTAAAATTTTTATCCTTCCTATCACTTGAAAACAATGATTACACATGTCAGATTTTTAATGTTCCTTATCACTGTGATATTAACGGGAGAACACGTAGCATGAATGTCTGGGAAATTTATTGCTTACATTCATTCGCCTGTTTACTCTTTTAGTCTTAATTTAGCAGCAGAGATTGTTTATCAATATTTTAGACTCAGATTGGCTACACTGAAAAGGAAAGGGGATTTGAGCAGATGGCTCTTGCAAGCTGCATACCATAAGTGGGTAATGCACAGATATGCCTCTTGATGTACCACTGAACAGACACTTTTGCAAAATTATGTGCTGAAGAAGACCAAGCTCAGTCTGTGTGATGGAAACTGTGACTCAAGTTCTAATTTAATTTTTCATTCTACACTCTCCAGATTATTCCATAAACAAAACAAAGGCACGAGCTGCACTGCATCGTGTTATGCAAAGACACTTTTCAATTCAATGTATTAATTTACTGGGAAGTTAGTTTGACCTTATGCCTACATAACTGAAATCAGAAAAGTCCCGATGGCTTAAAAGAAAATAAAAAAATTTTAAAAGCCATAGACAGACACACCAGAACCTCTCTCTCAGAGAAGCAGCACTTCCAGAAATAATTTTAGTTTGCAACATCACAAATTCTTATTAGCAGCTCAAGTGAAAACAATGGCAATGAAGGCAGAAGAGAAATGTGAGCTCGTCTCTCAGTGTCCTTCAGCATCAAGGTGGCTGGCTGACACAGGGTTAGGTCACCTGGGGCTATTTTTTTCTGGTGAGGTGCAGCCACTGCAAGAGCCTACTGTGCTGTTCCTTAAAAAAAGCTTAACCAGCCAGGAAAAGAATAATTGTGTTAAAAATGCCCTGGCAAAGGTGAAGAGAGAGGTCAGGTGATCTTGTAGCACTCCTCCACCTTGCTGTCAGCGGAGTAAAACGATAAGCGCAGCTGTGCGAAGGTTTTAGCACATCCAGGATTCCCTGGTGTGTCTGATATTCAAGCCCCAATTTCAGCTCTCTGTAGGCATTTTAGCCCATTTTGAGGTAGAACAGCTTTTGGGCTGCTTTTTTCCAGGCCAAGGGCATTAGCTCCGCATAGCTACAACTGGCCTCCCACTTCAGCGGCGGCTGTGCCTTGTGCTCTGCTTGCAGTTGACAGGCTGGTGTTTCATCTTCAATGCATCTTCAAGTCTCTTACTGATTTTTTTATTTATAGACAAGTATGAGGAATCAGATAGGTTTCCAGTTGTGCCATTCAGAGTCAGAAGTTCCACTAACAGAAGTCCTCAAAGTCAAGAAAGTGATAATTGCAAGATTGATCCCTGCCTATATAGCTACCTGCCTCGTGAATAATTTTATTCTCTGGGGCTGTCAATCTAGCCTCCTCTGTGAACATTAAATTTATTACAGTAACTTAAAGAAAAAAATGATGTGGTTTCAAAGTCATCTCTGAGATGAATATTACAAGAAAAGGGAAAGGTGAGCATGAGACACCAAGGACACCCCATGTGCCATGCCCATCTGAATTATAGCTTTTATACCTCTGTTGCCCTTAGACTGAGGTCAGGATTCTGCATCAAGGTACTGTGAAAACAAGGCTGGGAGGGCAACAGCAGGCACAGCTAGCTGAGAAAACCTTTCCAGGCCTCCTGGACAGTCCATGACTGAAGGAATACTAGGACCAACCTGTCTTGCATGCTGTGCCTACCTACCACAGCTGCATGCCTCTGATTACTTTTACTACCCTTGCATTTGGTTTGAATTTCCAAAGCAACTTACAGGGACAGACTGTTTAATCCATTATCATAGCATTTAAAGTATTTTAGTATTATTATGCCAGGATTTGAGTTTTCTTTTGATGCTTTTTTTTTTTTTTTTCAAATGAGTGCTAGCAAGCTAAAGTCAGATGCAAAGAAGAACATGCTCCTTCCATAACATTCAAAATATTTCTAAACAGTTGAGAGAAACATTAGCATATTAAAACATGAGATGTCATAATAAACTAGCTATTTTTATATAACTTCAGAATTCCTGCAAATGCAAAATGAATTTCATGTTTTCTTAAAACTCCATGTGAAGCATAAATTTACTGATAATTATGCAAGAGTGGTATGCAACAGCATATTGTTTAAAAAGTAGGCCAAATCTAATTCATACCAAACCACTATGAATCCTGTTCATTCATAAAAATACCTCTATCTCCTATCTTCAGCCAGGCACGCACTCCCTATATTTCCATTCCAGCTAGAATTTTTTTTTTTTTAACATTAAACAGACATTGTTAGGTGCTTCAAAGGAATGATATATATGGTTAATTCTACTTTTTCTTGGAATTGGAGTGGATATTAAATGAAAGTGATACAGTGTATTGATGTAAACATTTAGACATACAATACTTTTTTAACATACACAGCTACAGAGCTGTTAAAAAAATCTTGTTTAAGAATTCGTTTTACTTAACACAAAAGTAGCATGATGCAAGTTGCAATCCGAGGATAATTTTAGACTGAAAAAACAGGAAATTAAAGATTTTTTTATTATTATTTGAACATCATTGTTGTACAAATCCCTGAATTGTAGCTGTTATAAAAAATAAATTTGCAAGTGAGGTATAAGGTGATGATTCAAGAGAATAAGGGCTCCTCTCAGCTTTATCTTCCAAATTCCCTTATATAGTGAGAACTTTGGACACATCTCTGATTTCAGGAAGAACCCACAGCAGAATTAATTTGGGAGAGGACCTGGATGCAAAGATCTGGAAAAGATCTGAAAAGATTTGGAAAATTTGCATCAAAAATTTCAATCCCAACAAAAATACTATCAGAGATACCCTAATTGACTTTAAGTATCAGACTGTTTGCAAATGTAGAATTGTTTGGAAAGTATCTTTTTCTTTTATCATTATTTGGATTTTAAACTTGGCCTTTTTTATACTTAGGTCAAGGAGCATAGTTTGTTCATATTTACAAAAAATTGTAAATAAGAACATAAAAAAAACAGGAAGATATCTACTTTCATAGTTGCTTTCAGACATTTGATTCCTCCCTCAAGGTAATTCCATAGATCCTAAATGCCACTAAAAAAAAAAAAAACAAAACACACAACCTTTTGCATCTGCCACTCGCTATTGCATAAAGGGTCTATGTAACTATTAACAATCAGCCGTACTCAGCATGAAAGCATTTTACTGCCATGGAGGAAAGAACTGGGACAGATGGAAACCACTAAATTCTACTACTACAGGAAGATAGGGGCCCATCCCTTTCTCTGGGAAGAGTGACCAAAAATAAATAAAAAACAATTTCATTGACAGTGTCTTTCTGTCAGTGCACTCCTGTGTAATAAGCCTCTCTCATTTCATGTGGTTCGTTTCTCCCTAGAGAACGGGCTTATCTGGTGACTGCTTTCAAGGTCCTAGAAATGGTCGTTACCAAAAGCCATCATCCTGACTAAATTCTCAAGCTAACATTCTTTTTCCTCTTTTGTGGCTCACGGTTCTTTTTTCTTGTCCATGTTATCCTTCAGCATACTTTAAAAGTTATAGTGCCACACTTTTGCAAGAGAAGTTTTGGCTCTATCCAAACCTGTTGCACTGCCCTGGATGGTCTCTTTTTTTCTTCACCAGAAATCATAAAGATCTGGTCTACCAACACCACAGAGTCTATATGGATTCAGTTCACCCCCACATCATCAAGGAGAATTTACACCACAGATGCACGAACACCAAGCTGGTACCCTGGCTTCAGGCCATGCTGGGCAGCCACTGGTAGAGCATGTCAGGAGTCGGTGTGCTGATAATCGGTGTGCTTACAGGGTCCTGATAATCCAGGCATATGCCCTCCCTTGAGTAAATTATCTCTGGCCAGACAACCCAACGCATGCCAGCAAAGGCCATGCAAGATCCTTTATATGTTTACTTTTGAAGGCACGCTCACTTTTGGGGCAGAAGACCAAAACACAAATGTTTAACAATTCTCTCGTCCCTTTTTTAATTGACGTGACTATTTTCCAAGAGACCCAATTAAAGCTGAAAGGGCACATATAAAAAATCTTTTGAAAACATGCAGGGGTGGGAAAGGTTTTTTGCAATAGCAGTCAAAGAATCTGGAACTACAATGATTTGTCAGAGTGCTGCAATTAGGAAAGGTGAAAGGTTTGCTTCTCTTACGAGGATGAATTTCTCTAAATCGCTTTCCTATAACTTTTGCTTTGGTGTTACAAGGAAAGTGCAAGAGCCATTCAACTCTTCAATAGACATATAATCAAAATGAAAGTACCTTAAAGTATGTGTTTCTATGCAAAAGCAACAAGCAACATCTTCAAAGGAGTGATGCATACCGAGGCTATATTCTTTTCTCACATCTGTCTTTCGTTTTCTAGAACTTACATGATTTGAAACATCTCTCACTTGTGTGGTTCTTTTCACTTTTTAGCAGCTCAAGTAGGATAATATACTATTATTCATATTTTGCAGATGGAAAGCTAAAACAAATTTAATCCTTAAGATCTCAGCAAATTAAACAAGATCTGATTTAATGGGAGCAGGGATTCTTACATATTTTTATGGATCTGGAAAAAAATGAGTCAGGTGATAGAGGGCACTGAAACAGGGAATTAAAGCCAGGGATCTGCAGTCCTGCTAGGCCTAACCACTCCATTTCTTGTCACCAAAGACAGCTCATCACTTTCTGGAACAAGGTGTGAAGTTATTTTTTGAGGTACATAAAATAGACACCGTGAGTTCTCATCTCTTTCCATCTTCTAGATCTTTTCCTCTGCATCACCCAAACTCCTGTCTGCTCTGACTGATGTTCACCTCCCGACTTTCTGCTTCTCTAATGACTTTTACAGTGCTTGTTTCAATTCATGTTTTACTGCCAGATAAACCAACTCACCGTCTTTCTTTTTACTCATATAGTTATAAGCACAATACATGCAGCCTACAGAAAGTGTTTTTACAACTAAATCCACATCTGGCAACATGCCACATCTCTTCTACCTTTCAACACAGCAAGTCTGCACATCACTAAGTGCATTTGAGTAGGACACTGCATACATAAATATGAAAACACTGATCTTAAACTACAATTAGTACAGAACATAGCAGCCTATCCATTTAACGAAGCAGGTCACTAAAAGCTCTCTCTGACTTACTATGGGTCAGTGATGTTTTTTGTCAAGCTTTCAGTCTTTTATTTTTAGAATCAATGTTGTACCAATTACCAGAGGGACACATACACATTATGGTGGTCTGCTGGACCATCAGAGTGAACTGAATCACTTCCCCAGAGCTTACTCCTACAGGAATGGCACCTTCAAAGCAAAAAGCAAAACCTGGCAACTCTCAACAGGAACAGTCCAAAACAAAATAAGAATATAAAGGTGGGGAGAGGGGGAGGGGCACAAGGAAGGGATGGGAGTGGAGTAGAGTATCCCTATCCAGTTAGTAGCTAGTAGAAAATTTTGCAACCCACCTGTCTTTGATTTGAGGAAACCTCAATTTTTTGCATTTTAACAGCCACAGAATTTTTTATCTGTTCATTTTGAAACCAAAACAGCTGAGGCTGATCACAAGTCTTCTGTTTCAGGCTCCTGCTGAAGAATAATTTGGTGCAAATGCTCAGATAATAACTGAGAGCACACCAGTGAAAAGCCACTTCCTGCACCTTCAGGTATGCCACCACTTCTCTCCAAACAGGGCATCTTTTGGAACAAAGTAATGCTTTGACTACTAGTACTGACTACTAATAACAAGTATATCTCAGGTTCAATTCTTACAGTGAAGCTGCTGAAAACAAACTTGCCAATAGATGAATATAAACATAGAAACAGAAACTGAAATAATTCATCAGATAAAATATTTGATCAGGATATGAACCGGTTTAGGCAGAAGAAACTTCCAGCTCCTGCCGTATTAGCAGAACCAGATTAACTGCGCAGGCCCATAGGCCATAAAGAGCAGAAAGCAGAGCAAAGGCTCGTTTATTTGTCTTTATACCTGAGATTGCATCTGAAGTTTCTGTGTAAAGGTGATGAACTGACAATATGAAGTTCTGTTAAATACTGCTGCTGGCTCAGGTAACAGCAGTATGATTTTCACCTCTAAACTACCTCAGGACGGACATTTGGACCCATTTTTCTAACGATCTGAAATCTTTCATGTAGGAGTAAGACAGATAAATATTGAATAAACATAGCTTTAAATCAATATGCACTGTGCATAACAGGAGTGGTACTTTTATCCTAATTGCTTCACAAACACAAACCTAAAATAATCTTAAAAGATGACTGGTGCCCTCTACTATAGTATTTATCTTAACAACTGTCTGAAACTCACAAGTCTTGTCTGAAAATCCATTGCCCTTTGGTCCATATCATACAATACTATGTCAACAAGAAATTAACACTATTTACTCTCATATTTTTACCAAACCTGGCATCTTGCAAAGATTCCATGCACAAATGCAGACAAGGCAGCAGTTGTGACAATGACCCCATAAAAAAGGTCTGTGCAACAGAATCTTTGCATTGCATCGCTTCATCTGAGCCCTGGGGTCTGTGCAAGCTCTGCTCAAGGTCTGAAGCTTGTACATGAATGGGAAAGACTGCATAACAACCTGGCTAAGGGGAAGAAAACCATAATCATCATGTAGCTGCTTATTTTCCTTAGGGATGCACTAGCAGTACAAGGTCAATTATGGTTCAGTTACCCACCACATGATGCCCTCATAGCAGCAGGAACATTTAGTTGTGCACCTGGACTGTGCTTTTAACTTACTGAATTAAAATTCTGCAGAAGGTTTTCTGCTATGAAAAGTGTTTATCATTCTTTCGCTTGGTGGCTCTTCATTGACTTCCAAACTCCTGTTTTATCTCCACAGTGGGAAATAGATCTGGACTGATGCAACAGTTGTTTTGACTGAGGCCATCTCCAGCCCCGATGCCGTGAGAAGGCATGCATGCTGCCTGGCCATCCCCAGCCCTAGCAGCTACAAGTCATCGGCATTATTACTCAGTTAATGAATATAATGGTGAATGAGTACAGTCAAACATGATTACTTGCTATACTAACACCCTAATTCAAGATCATTTCAAATTAATGACATTACAATGAATCATTTCCAAAATCAACAAAAATAAGACTCCTGTAAAAGGGAACCCTTCTGAATTGTGCTTATTTCGTCATGTTTTGCAGGTGCTTGCGCAGAGGGAAAGGAACACATCCCCTGGCTTTGGAGGGGTTTCACCACAGAGGACATCTCACTGAAGATTTGGTCCATTATGCTGTGTTTTCTGTTTTCCTGAGCTTTTTCTTATGGGATGTTGTCAGTTGTTAGGTATGTCTAATATTACAGTGTTAATTAGAGGTTCTCTACCGATAACTACTTCAACCTTCTCATATGCAGAGCTGATTAACTTCTAGGCATGCATTAAGCTAAAAGGCATATTAATTATCATTCTAACAATTTATAATTATATTATGCATTAACAATAATATATTTAATTGCAGTAATCATGATGACATTGTGTGTGGGTGGCACTATAATTTAATACATTTACATTTTTCAGCCATAAGACTTACGATCTAAAGTTCAGCAACTCCTCTCCAACAATTGATGTAATTTTTGTGCTTTTCTTTAAAGGCACCTGCTAGCTATTCTGCAGAAATTCTTCAATTCACAAATGGAAGCTGCAAGTTTAAACTAAATGTCTTTTTCAGATAAGATTCCTACCACACACCAAGATGAAACAGAAGGTCACCGAGTATGAACTGTGCAAGCTAAGGGAAAAAAACAAAAACCTAAAAACATCCTCGCCTTTTATTGTTAGTCTACTGTATTTCTTTGATAGATCTTTCATGCAGTAAATGTTATTGATGTCTAGATATCATATCTTGTTTCTGGCTTATTGTTACAATCTCTAGTCTTCCTCTGTCTAGCTGCAAAACTACCACAACATTCTACTAAAGGCATGCTTAATGTTCGGCTGACCTAACATCAATACTTTTTGCTACTGCTCCTCCTCCCACAAGATCTTCCTCTGATACGGTATTATTTAGAGACTCTCTGACTCTGTACCCAATCCTAATCCATCCTGTTCCATCTCTGAATGTAAAATACCACAGGCAGTATCTCAGCAGGCACGAGGACGTTAAAGGCTGGTTCTCAGAAAAGTGAAGTATGCCATCAGCACCCAAATGCAGCACATACTTTTTTTTTACAGTTAATAAAAAGATACTAAAAATGACAGGAATCATCTTCTTTCTTTACAATGAGCGTAAACCAGTTAAATTTGCATTAAAAGTTCTCCTACATGCAATGGACAGATCTTCCAGCGGTGTCATCTCCCACCGGTCTGTTACGCAACTGCCCGCAGGAAGAACTAAAGGCAAATGTCCTGAATGCATAACACAAAGTTGAGACTGATTTCATGCATGCGAAGCCAGAAGCCAAATCCTGCCAACACTGTGTCCTTTCTCTCCATTGTACAGTCAGCTGTGCTTTCTAAGGCCCTTTAGAGACTCCACCTCACCTAACACATTTCCAGCCCTATCACCGCTTCATGTTCCTTTTTGCTTTTTTTCCTGCTGCTTCTCATACAATTTATGTGCTTCATCATTTACAGATCACTACTGGAATTCAAGCATGAATTATTTCACTATTTTTTGTGACAACATACAATCTGAGGGAAGCAGCTGAAGTTACCCAATGTGTCTAAAACAGTTTTCTAAGAAAGTTCTTGTAAACAATGTTAATCCAGGTCTTGTTAGAGTAGTTGTTTGTGGCTATGTTTGCATGCACACACATTTGGTTTCTATTCTACTGTCAGTACTGTTCTTTGCATAAAGGTCACACACAACAAAAACATAATGATAATAGTGTGTTATTGTTTCTTTCTGTTTTCACTCTTAAGCAGAGAGAAAGGAATAAGTAACTATATTTTTTTTTCATGTTTATATAAATCCTAACTACCTTGAGAAATTCTTGTATAAGATTATCTCAGGGAATTCTTGAAACAAGCCCATATAATTTAACAGACTATTTTTTTTTCATTGCTGCAAAGAACTGCAGAAGCCCCCATGCCCTGCCATAGGGAGGATGTAATCCCATAGCCCAGAGTGGCTCAAAGCTGGCAGTCCTGTGCAGAGACCACTAGACCCACTGGCAAGGGATTGAGCCAACAGCAGGGGCTGCAGGCAGAGCAGACCCTGCTCAGGAATGAGAGAAACCATTGCTGGTGATGGTCTACAGCATCATACACAGCAGGTTTATCACATTGTTAGTTAGCGGCTAAAAACACCATGTATCTGCTGCAGCGCACATAGTGTGAGAACAGTCAGACAATAAATCAGGAGGTCAGGATATAATCTTACCTGCACACTGCAACCTCCAGACCAGGGAGAAGACAGCATCTCATCTCTCAGGGGCCTGCAGGAGTTGATAATATCTACGATACCAGGATCTTATTCACGTATCTGGCCTTGTCAGATTCATCACATTCTTATTCTAAATTAACATTTCAACTTGACTTTAGAAAAAAAAAGTTAAAGCTATTTTTCTTAATGCTTATTCTTTAAAAATTTAAATTTTATGACTAGCAATGAATATAAGATTAGGTTAAATACCTGATCTGACAAGAAATTTTTCCTGACGTTTTTCTATTTAATATGAAAATAAACGTGTAGGTGTTTTTTCAAAATGAAAAATTACTCAGGTGCCTTAGAAGCCTACTTCTTTGGAAACATGTAAATGCCTAAGTTAGCTTCAGAAATTCAATTCAATTCTTTAAGTCACTCGGGTACATTTGAAAATATTAGCCTTGATCTAACTCTTGTTAGAAAGAGATTGGTGTTTTCATCAAACAACCTTGTTGAAATCAAACTTTTGCTAAGTTCTCCATTTTGATGAAAAAAGCTATTTTTCTCTAAAAAAAATATTTCAAATTACAGTTTTCACTCACTCGATCAAACACGTTATCTGTATATTAAACACATGCAATGCCAAGACAAAGACAACTTTAGTTAAGCATCATGTCTCAAAGTTTTCCATTTTAGAGGGTTATTATATACAGTCTTTCCCATACACATCACTCTCATTTAGTCATAATAATTCATCCATTTTCTATGTCTAATTTGAAGGAGACTGAGAATTTAGGCAGTTTAAATCTAAGATTATTAACAGATCCCTAGCAAAAGAGTCCCTCTCCATATGAAGAGGTTATTAAGTAATTGGCCATCTCTGTTCAAGTCATTGAAACGATTGTTCTTTATAGTTATTACCCTGTGCTTTCAGTTTACATAATTTTTCCATTTAATACAAGTAGAAGGTAATTTACCAAGTTGGCAAACAGCGTTCTGATTAGCAAAAACATTTTGAGCTAAGACAAACTAAACGCAATTATTAGTATAATCTTATTACGATGATAAATCTTTAGACAAAGTTCCGGCAGGAGCCAGTAGCTTCTATATGCGATACTAAATTTAATTACACTTAGTTAGACTATTAAATGAGAAAGCCTAGGCTAGGCTGGGAGCTTCTGGTTTCTTTAAGCCAGCGCCCAAGAGAGTTGACAGGTATTAATCCTATCCTCCTAGTCTCCCTGCACAGATTTGGTGAATGATGAAAGAGGGGCTTTGAAGAGGACAGAAGGATGAAAGGGATCTGTTCCTGCACTGTAATTACAGCTCCCAGGGTATATCATTTAGCGTACTTAGTGTGCCTGGGATATGGGACCAAAGCCCCTGCCTAGGAGGGTGTAACTGGCTGTTGAGGGTCACGGTGAGACACAGATGTTTGCCCACTCCCAGGCACAACCCCATATACCCAAAGTGCCTCCTGAGCCAGTTCTGCACTGTGGCACATCACTCAGGACACTAAGCAGACTCAAATCAGACCTAAGATAACCCAAGATCGATTTTAGAGTCCTCTGCAGAGCAGTTAGACTACTAATACTGCCAGCCTAATGAACATGTATTTTAAAACACTATATTGCATACCAGTTGCCAGTGCTGTTGTCATCCTTGTCAGCCTTTTCTTCTAGCATGTTGCATTTCTGGTAGTTCAAAGCCAGAAAGACACAGTTCAAAGGTCTGCTCTGCCGAAGCAGATGCAAAGTGATCACCTAGCCCCAGGGCTTGGGTTACAGACCTTGACACCATCTCAGACCTCTTTTCTCCCATATGCTGCTACCTACAATAACATGCACCTTAAAATAATAAGCCAATTCTCTCAGATGTTTACATGTTTATTTTAAAAGACCTTGTGGCAATTGGATGCAGTAGTGACCTACTCTTGCTTTGCAATCATCTGGCATAGACAGTGATAGCCCCAGCTCACCACAGTGGAGAAGTAGGCAGGATGTCTTTTTCTGCTTACCGGAGTGCTGTAGAGGCAAAGTGAACCAGTCCTACCAGCCAGTAGTGGTGACTGATTTACCACAATCAAAGTCTGAGTGACAAAATTATTTTCTGAGGAAAGAATATTGCACATGGAACCCAATACACAACCCCAAGTAGTTCTGAAGTACAGAAGATATGAATGCCTAGGGCACTCACATCCTAAGTAACTGATGGAAGTCAAGGGCAAATATTTGAAACAGAACAGACACCTAGACCTTATAACAAAAAAAGAGCAAATCCAGCCCATTATTTGAGTTTGCATCTGCACATATTCAAGCTTTATCTAGCTGGCATGTTAACTATACTGGGAAACTTAAGAACATATTTTATGGACCAAGAAGTTCTTATTGTCTAATGAAGTCAGTAGTGTTATACTTTCATTGCACTGCATTCTTGGATCATGGGTGCTTTTTTATTTATTAATACATATCGATGGTTTCATGAGGCAATATTTTTCAAATAATCCAAAATAACAGTCTGGATTTGTGCATAGCTGTAGTTTTCCATTAGTGAAAGAGTCACTGGATGCGGACAGCATTTGCAAAACTGTTGCCACTCTAACTGCTGCAGAGCTTATAAATTATGATACTGTACTTCGCGGGAAATCAGTCACTGCTGAAATTAACCACCTTCCTTATCACCTTACGCTTTTAGCTTATCACATCATTGACTAACTGCTTATAATGAGTAACACTCAGGGATTATTGTTACATATACAATTTACAGTAATTATTAGGTCACTGACAATGAAATGACTTATTAAAACTAATAGTGCATCTCTCTTTCTCCAGGTTCAATTTAAGGAACTTTGCCATTCTCACTCCATTTTAAAGTGTCAATAAAGCTGTTTCCAAGTTGAAAATTCATTTTCATTTGTACATAGGTTATACATTTCAAAGGACAGAAACCCATTTCCGTATTAGTCACAAGAACAAAATGATTTGTCATTCACCCTCAAGTTTATTAAAAACAAAGTGCTTTTAATGTTGGATGAAGATGGATTAAAAACATACATTAGCTTCTGAAATTAAAATGGAGTCATTTTATTTCTTTATTCCACAGTCTGAGGCAGCATACCATTAGAAACGTAGAGTTTCAATAGATATTTTTGAATTGCAATTACTGCATTAAGAGGCAAATCTGGACTCCAAGCAATTAATGCATTAAGAGATGTATATAGACTATAGAGGTGGATATGGATAAAGGTTTAATTATAATTTCTTCTTTTTCTTCTTTTTAAAAATATGACTGCAAAATACTCACTGAGAAACAATTTCCCAGACATCATTGATGTATTTTCCTGGTTTTCTACCCTGCACAAGGAGAATACTAAAATCCCTAAAGTTACTATTTGGCAATAAGAATCAAAGAATCTCCTTCTGCAAAACCCCTTAGCAGGCTTGCCCACCAATAAAAGTGCTCCTTCATGCACATAATTCTTGAAATTCTCAACAGAAGTTGTTCTAGGTCCACTGCCTTTTGCTGCTGTCACTCCCCTCTAAGCATTCCCTCGAGACTTTTGTGACAGCTCCAGGAGAAACCACAACCACAGCTCCTTCTGCAGAGACTCCCCCCCTCCCCTCCTTGCTCCCACCTTAGAAAAGTCAATAGGTGCGAGGACACTTCAATGCCTCTGTCTCACCCTGTGCTACAAATCCACCTGTGTAGAGGTCAGCAAACCAAACCACCTTGCTTTCGCTCTCTCTTCCTCTCAGTTGCCTTTAGCTGTAGCTTCTGAAAGAGCACAGATGCTTTTCCTTGTCTAGGCTTCAACCAGTTTGATAGCCCTCCTGCAACCCAGCAGGTCACCATGGGCTGCCATAGCAGGGAACCCCTGCCGGCTACCAGGACAGTTTATCCCACCACCGATCCTCCCCCCAGAGATCTCTTCAGCCCTAAGGAGCCAACAGATAACTGCTCCCTGACAGCAATTCCCATGAGTTCCCAAGAAGTCCAAGCCAGCTGGCTTGCCCTGAGAAACAATTCACATGAGCTGTGGTTGCCTTTCCTCCTCCTCCTGTCTATTGGCTTCTGGTGCCAGCCCCTTCCAGGATGGGCTGACATGTCCCGCAGGAGCTAGAGCTATTTTATCTTAAAAAACAGTAATTAATCTGACATTAACAGACACGGGTGATAATTTTCATGCCTATGTTATTCTTATTTTCTCACACAAAGAAGAATATATAGGATCAGGACCATTATTTCTTGGCTATGGATTGATTATACAGACTAAAATGTAAGGTAAGTCTTGCTTTCAAAACATATTATTATTTTTAGCCAATTGTATACACAAATTAAAGCAGAAGGAGCACTGTTTGGTTTTAAACATGCCAAATAGTTTGCATGTTTCAACACTGCATTGGAATGAGCCAGGTAATTTTTTTCTTCTACCATGGCCAAATCGCTTCTTAAGACTCAATAAATCAAGTCTGCTGTTTATATGCAAGATCAGGCTGAGTGACTTTATTTTGATGTATCAAGGACGATGAAAAAATGGGAATGTAACAGAACTATATAAAGTGCAAAGATGAGAACTGGGTCAGAAAGATATGCTGCAATCGGGGAGACTGCAGTCGGAGTGACATGGTGGAGTAGGGGCATACAGAGAAGGTGGTTCAAATGGGTTAGGCTGCAGATAGCCATTACCAGACACTGCTAGCCAAAATAGACTAGACAGTATTTGTATGGAATAGCACAAACTACGCTAGCACAAAGGCACATATTCTGCAGGTGCAGAACCCCAAGAAATCTCATGTATTAGGTTTAAAAAAAAAAAAATTACATGCTAGCTGAAGGTTGATGTGAGTTAGACTCTCTAATAGGCTGGGCAAACCCATGGAGGCTCTGTGCTCTTGCCTGGCAGGACACTAAGAACTGCCATCCTGGCTAAGACCAAAGCGAACACAATCCAGACTTGTGTTTCTTGACAAGCAACAAACAGAAACTGCTTAGGGAAAGAGCATAAGCAAGAGAGGATGGATAATGTCAGCAGCCCCCCTCACATCCTCTGCCAAAAAACAGTTAATAGATTTACTGAATTAGAAATGTAAACAAGACTCATCATTTTAAAATAATCATTAATGGACTTATCCCTCACAAATTTATACAAACCTCCTCTTAAATATAACTAATTTTGACTTTCAGAACACCTTGTTGTAGTAAGCTTAAAAATTTAATTATTAATTTTCTAAGAAAAAAAATTACTTCCCGTTTTTGGTCCCGAATCTGTGACTTAATTTCATTTTGTGTCCTTCCAATTACAAATCCGTGCCCCAAAGTATTTATAAACCTATGTATCTGCCACCTTCAGTTCTTCTGGAGCTGTTGCCTTGTGAGGAGTGGGAGCAGAGAGCCTTCAGTAACCTGACAGCATCACACAAATAATCCTCATCCAGTTCCCTGAGATTACTACAGTTACGTTGGTATAACAATTTGAATACCATTTCCTGAGAGGCCAACGTGAAAACTACCCTTGGGAACAAATTCTGAAGTCAAGTCCTGAGGGCACACAAATTAGGAAGGGTGCATTGGAGCTGCTAAAGCAGTGTTTTTGTAAATAGCCAATGAAGAATTTAGGAATTTTTTGCCATAAACTGGCTAATATCAAAAGAAAAGGTTTTCCAAAACTTCAGTCACAAACATAGAGGGAAAAAAAATGAATTGATGAGCCTAATGCCAGTAAAGTGAGCAAGAAGCGTATGAACAGCAGCATAAGGCACAGTTTACGCTTCTTATAATCCCCACAAAAACACCAGGCTGTTCAAAATGCTGTCTCTCAGTAGAACAAAAGCCAATTCTACTTTTATTCATCCTCATCACTATTCATTTTTAAGCACTTGGAATGAAAACAAACAAAATCCAATTATTCTTTCTATTATGGTAGCACATAAGGCCCCCTACCAGGACTTTAATAGGTGAGGCACTCTTCAAACACAAAGGGAAGAGACCTCTGCCATGAAGTTCTTACAAAGTAAGTTGCCGAGAAAGCTGACATGAAGGAGAAAAACAGAAAGTGAGACTACAGTCATCAGTTCTTTACTGCTTTTCACAGTGTTGGAAGCTGTTCATTAACTCACAGCCATTTCTGTATATTCAGAACAGTCACTTCTGCTGCTGCCTATTTCAACAGGTAACCATTGGCCCAAAATTTTTATTTTTATATGTGTGTGTGTGTGTGTATATATATATATATGAGTCAGTTCATGCTTTTCCTCTGCTCTACAAATAATTTGTTTTGACTAGTAGTTCTATGAAAACTTACACTTGCTTGGTTGAAACAAATCATGTGGTATTTCTTAACCAAGTGACCATAAGGACCAAGAGGGACTCTGAATCAGACAAGTGGGACACAAGGTCATTCCCAGAGCGTGTCCCTGCCCAGGTAGACCAAATGTGTGGCCACATTAACCCTAACTTAAGGATACTGTGGATTTAGAGACAGCATTCCTGACATCATATGTATTAAAAAAAAAATAATATCTTATTGTGTCCAATGTTTAAAAAAATCAAATACAATGCAAACACAAAGCAATAAAAGATGAAGTATGAAACTCAGCCAAAGTATATTACAGCAAGTGTAGCTGGACATCATAAAGAAGGACAAAGCCAGATCCAATAGGGCGCTATACAACTTCTAATTAAACTATCATTTAAGAAAGACAACATTACTAATTTTTGATCTGAGATAGCACTTGCAAATCTAAGCAAATCCACTCAACTAAACTGCAAAAGTACTTTGAAGAGTCAGGCTGACTGATAAAATCAAGTGCTGTCAAGTGACCTGAAAAAAGGCAGACAGAAAATACCATTGTTAGACTCTTATTCTGAATTTGTCCATGAAGGCATGTTCAAGGTTGTGATTCCCCTGTGAATCGACTGTGCTATTAACAGTTACAGCAGCATTACTGGCAAATAGAATAGGAACTACAATTTCAGCAATACGTAAATCAGCAATGCAGCATTTGAAGCAAGTAGCTGTCAGAAACCTCTTTCAAAGCCTCTTTGAGCATTTCTGTTATTGACTTAGTAAAACAGGTGATGCCATCTAGTAGCCAGAGCACTGTGATGTCCTTGTTTATGATTGCTCACATTGATTCCACACCATTTAGCACCTCTCTAGACAGAGTGTAAATAGACCAAAATATTTATATAAATATAATAATAGGCAGTCTCAGGGACAAACCTGGACAGTGTCTTTTGAGTCATAGAAATTCATTGCAGTCAATAGAAGTGAGCCAAACTCATTCTTTAATTTAGGACTCTTCAATCAATGAACTTGCACCAAGAGTGAATTTGGACCAATACCTTTAGGTCTGTGAATCAATTCTGTTTCTGTCAGGTGTGATTTGAAAAAACGGACTGAATCAAAGACCATGGGCTCTAACCAACATCTTGAATTCTAATTGCTGTTATTCAAGAAGCTGAGGGAATGGGGAAACCGAATGTGGTTTGTACAATTGCCAGTTCTTGCTTCCAGCAGGAGTGACAGAACTCCTTTGTATCCCATTTGACTACAAAAAAAAGAATTTCAGAAGCTTTAACACAAAAGACTACTGCAGTAGAGCCCCTAATATTTAAGTTTCCTTTCTTGTATTTTCCATGGAGTCAATAGAAAGTTGACTGTTTTGTATTAGGGTCAGTAATTAAGTGTATTGAGAGCTTTATTGATTTCTCAACTGAATTCGCATTTTGCATCTTCCTAGCTTACCTTAGGAATGACAAAACGGGTAACAATTTTATTCCAAAATGCTTAAGACATGCACGCATTATAATGTTACTTGTCTCCTATGTGATCTACACTTATGCTCAAGATTTGGAAAAGTTGAATCACTGTGAGGAAATACAGTCAGGCCTTCTATAGCCAAATATGTACAAGTGTGCTTGGACAAATTCATGGAGCGTGCACTGATCTCAGACTCTTTGGTTAATATTAGCATCATCTTAATGAACTATAGTAGAAAATAAGATTTCATGGGCATTACCCATGAGACACCTAACCTTTACCAGCATCCTCAAGAAATTACAACATTATAGCAACTGAACCAAAGGTGAGGGAATGAAACACAGAACAACACAATTTACTGTAATTAATAATATGTTAATAGTATGTATTTCACAAACTCACTGAAGCAGGAACTATTGCTTTATTCCTGGAATACAATGCAAACTGGGACATTGTGCATTCAGTGCACAATGGTAGGTATTGGTATACAGTGCTGCAGCATTTCAGTTGGCAGGCAATGAAGGGACATTACTACAGTCAGGTGAGCAACTTGCTCTTGCTCTTATTATAACCATCACACCGCTAAGGCTTCTGCTCCCAAGTCTAAAGCAACAGTCCTGTTCCTCCTTGCATGGACAGATATTCCCCTCTGTCACTTCCAGGTAGCTGTTTTATTTGAAACAACCACGTGAAGGGTTATACTAACCACTGAAACAGCAAATCTGGTCATGAGTAAAGCATGTTCTTCTATATGCTATCCTGTTTTTTTAGGGGAAAACAAATTAGTTCTCTAACACAGGAACCTAATTTTTTGATTGGGACTAAGACACAGATATATAGATGGTTTCAATTTGCTTCATTTACATCCATAATATCCTTTAACTCATTAATCAGCATTGCTAAGATAATTAGTGGAAAATCCATCATTTTATATTTAGAACTAATGATTGAAATGAGGGATCCTCCATTTCCCCTTCTCTGCTCTCTTGTTAACATCCTGCCCAGCTCCTTCATTCTTCATGCTTTTCAGCTCTTCTGTCCTTTAGTGACACTTTTGAAACTTCTCAATCATATTTGTTCTTGGCATATTTCTTCTGGAAACAACTTCTAAATATATTTCTTTCAGCATATTCTAGCTAAGATAATTATCACAGGTAGAACTACAATGGTTTTTTTGGGAGTCTTACAGCTACACTGTTAACAGAAAATTACAAACCTAGAAATTGTAGATAGGAAACTCTACACCAAGGACTTCCACTTGATTTTCTGAAATTCTCTTCAGAGAAGTAAAATGGAAGATACGCTCATAAACTAATGAATAAGTTATGGTCATACATTAGTTCTAGTGCAGAACAGGCTGTCTCCTGGGACAGCAGACCAACAGTGCAGCAAAAGAGCCACAGCCTCACACCTGCAATGCTCATGCTGAAGAGCCATACTCAACGTTATTCTATATAGGAGATATGTATATACAAGTACATGCACATAATATAATGTTCTTCATTTTTAAAGACATATTACAGATCTTCCCCATTACTTTATCAACTGCTTATGAACATGTAACACTTTTTTCCTTTAGATAATTAATAAGGCTCACAGCCATAAACTGACAAAGTTCATTTACTAGTCTGATTAACAGCCAATATTTATCAGACACTTAAATTTCTAAGGTGAATTGAATCATCCACTAATCTGTTTGCTGATAAGTGGGAATTAGACAAGTTCTGATTTAAATGAGGAGCAGACTGATCAATCAGAGGTGAAAATGATATTAAATGTTAATTACTATGACAAATTGATGCGACAGTTTTCTAAGTCATGTATAGGACTGAAAATCTGATTCCTTTTGTGTGCAAGGCTTGAAGACATTCATTAGCTAGCTTGAGAGAACACCGAAACACACACTTTGAAATCATTATTATAACCAGCCAACGTTCTTTCTAATGAAAAAACATTATGCTTGATGTAATTCTAATTACAGAATTACTGTATGCTTATATCACTATGCATTTTTACAGTACACTAACAAAATGCGGTGTGCTACAGACTGGGAGTTTGTTCTGCAAATAATTACACACTCGAGTAGCCTTCCTCTTAGGAGAAGTTCCACTTCAATAGCTTTAATGAGACAGGTCATGTGAGCAAAATTCCTCTTACATATATTAGAAAAATTTCTCTCCTTAGTATTTAACCTTTGGGTTTGGTTTGGGGGTTTTTTTGCACATTTTTAGCTGTTTTAAATTTGTATTTAGGGGGGTTTCCCCAAAATTTTTTTTTCATTTAGCTTTGCCTGTTTTCAGTAAATCAATACAGACAGGAGGTCTGCTTGAAACAGAGTTTCCAAGAGGAAAAGATATTCCATTACCTTTGTATTTTAAACCAATATCCTATTTCATAAGAAACCAAAATAAAACAAATGTTAATCCAGGGGAAAAAAAATGAAACACAGAAGTCTGAAGTATCAAAAGACTAATACTTCATTTTTAAAATAATATTTCTTTTTATCATTTCTCATTACTAAAATATTCAATGTTAAAATTTCAGTTTCTTAACATCTTTTATTAGATATATGGTTTCCACAAAGCTGGGCAACCTTGTGTTTTAACTATTCAGGACAAGCTGATGTCCCGATTTCCCTTTTGGCTTGACATCCAGCAGAGAACCAAGATCTGGAACACAACAGCTACTTTCCCCTTCTTTCCCCCCTTTAGCCTATTTACTTCAGTACAGCAAGCATCCAGCAAACGATGAAAAATCCAGCTGCTAATCTCAGCATACAGCAGAATAAATCTTGAGGTTGCATTGGAAGTGACTAGACATTACCCTTGAGAGAGTGAGGATTTATCAGGACGTGGTTGGGTATTTCAGCCCCCCTCTATCCTCCCAACATATGATTAAAGAGATGTGGTACAGTCATGAGAGGTAGCTGTGAGCAGTGGCCACAGAGTTCAGCCAGAGACATGTCAAGTCTGCCCTGGTATTTGAATAAGACTGCTTCTGTATGAGAACAGCAGACTCAAACCTCTTTAAAAAAAAAAAAAAATCTGAGTACATGGCTCATGAAGTACATTTTCAATTTGCACTGGAATATACATCTTCTCTTTAATCAAGTTGCCCAAAACCTAGGTGTAGCCGCAGTCCATAAATTGTTCACCATAACTTTTCCAAAATCCTTCCAGACGGTCCAGCCCTGGGTCTGAAATATTCTTGTACAACTCTAACTAAATTCAGTAGGATTTGAACACCTACGTCTGCAGAGAGTATGATATTTATATTCTAACTAAATTCAACATTTATAATGTCAGGCTATTTATTTACCGTTGCCCATAAAGAACAGCACCTTAAAATCAGCGTAAGTTATCTTGTGTTTCTGATGCTCACTCCATTATTGCTTAATTATGAGAATAACTTGTGCCATCAAGAATTCTGTTCATCTTTAATAAAGATGAACTAAAATTACAACTATAAAGAGAGATCAGACTTGCTGACCTGTGACAGAGTGCACTCATAGGGAAAATAAATACTAGTTTTAAATTATCATGTGTACATACAATACAGGCTAATATTTTTACACAGCCTTGTATATTTATTTGTTTGAATGAACTTGAGCAGCACTTAGGGGCAGTTTATATTTACCTCTAAGATAAAACACCTGGGTTAGCATTGCCAGAGGACCTGTAATATTGTGGAAGGATTACAACTGGGTCCACAGTGGACTATGTGAAAAAACAGCATTTTCCTTTTTCTCTGTCTGCCAAAGAGCAGAATTGATTTAGGGGTTCACGAAGCGCCAGCTACTAGATGCACCAAACCATAAGCAGACCTGGAGAGAACAGCAATTGGAAATAGCAAAGGCAAACCATGTATGATTTGGGACTAAGAGAGAAAAGGAATCGACTGGCATTCAAAGCAGAATTACTGAATGGGGAGCCAGGTGCTGCAGCACTTCATGCTGGAGGAACTGAGCACAAAGCTTCTGGGGACAAACTCAACAACATACTCAAGGAGGAGCACACAACTATCCAGAGACCTCTTACAACCACTGTAACACACAGCCATTAGCAGAGCTGTGAGAACAGGACACAGAACCCAGCAAAGGACAAAAAAATGCTGTATGTTTCCTCTATACAATGTGTGGATGTATGGGGGGCAGAATATGAAGTCATTTTTCAAATGTTCACCAGTGGTGCACAGGGAAATGCCTGCAGGATATCACCCAAGCAAGTCACAGAAGATTCCAGGGGTCTTCAGCTAGCAGAAGAATTAGCAGCACAACAAATTTGAAATTATTTTCTTAAAGATCTTTTCCGAGCAGAACAAATACTGGAGGATGGACCACTATCTTCATACGAAACTTCATGGAGTTTCCAAGACTAAAAGCTGGAAGTTTTGGCTATGGAATATCAATCCATTTTCCAGGTGAAGAAAAGGCCTTAATCTCTGCTGTGGACTAACTGGAACAACAAGGGACGTTTTAAACTAACAGTATAAAGTCAAGCTGATAAAGGAAACAAATGAAGCACAGAGAAGTCCAAGATTTCATGAGTGAGTTCAGCTGAAGTATGAAGGAAAAACAAGAAACACTTCAGTTATCACTGCATCAATGACAGGAATCTGCAAAACAAAGAAAGAGGAATTGGAAACTCACCAGTGGGAAGAAATTTCATATAATTAGCATTAGTGAAGTCACATGGGATGGTTCACAGCATCACTGAAATGTTAAAAATGGTGTTTTATAGCCTGCTTAAGGGCAAAATGGGTGATAGAGGTGGAAGCGTATATTAAAGACATCATTACTTGTTTTACGGTTATTGATTACTGTGGAGTAGAGTGTCTGGAATGAATACGTAGCAGTGTTTTCAGCAGCAACCTCCTAAAAGAGGAACTGGTGTAGTAAATGGGGCTGGAGAACAGGACAAGCATCTCCTTTAGCATCTACCTACAAGACACAGAACAAAGCATCTAATAGGGGGCTTCAGTTTGAGATGCATGGCAAAAGTTACACGGGCCTTGTAGTTTAAAATTTGTGCAAGTTACTAAAAGTTATGCTTGAGGACTGACATTAAAATGAAGCAACCTAGTATTAGTTACCTAGTATTACTTAACTCTATATGCAGCCACCTCCTAGTACAAAAAAGTATGCTTAATCATGGCACTGAAGTCTGAATTCACCTGGGGACAAGTGATCACAAAAGACAATGCTTGACGTGAGCAGAAGGTGGTAGAAAAGCATGGCAAGATGTTAATAATTCAGAGGTCTGAAATGCAGTTATTCCAAATGAAAGACATGAAAACTGATGGATTCTTTGTTTCTCCATGTTATCTTCTCAAGATGGGAATTGTTTCTGAAAACTAATGGACTCCTTCAAGGCATGCCATCTCTAAAGTATTGTACTTGGAGCAAGATGGAATGGAGGACCCCACCGTTCTTCCTTTCTGACCTTGGATTACATCTATGGAAAATGTCAAAGTTCAGAGAGGAGTATAAAGCAGCCATCAGATCCAAGACCCACGTAGCCGATACAATGGGTCAAGAAAGAGGACATGCTACTTTCCAGGTAGTCCCTACGAAAAGCAGGCATGGTCTTTCTAGACTCACACTTTCACCATGGTCACTCGCATCACCCAGTTGCGCCCAACACAGAGCACCTCAGGGACTCATTTTAAAGGCAGAATCCAGATCTGGGAGCAGAGTTTGGAAAAATACCCCATTTATTACCATGACATTGCATAGTCTAGTTTCATATGTTCATACCAGAAAATTTCTGATGTTAATATAAATCAGAGTTATACAGAATGCATTTGACAGACAGCTGCAATGTGTTCAGCTTTTCCAGTGTGTTTAATGACACATGTATTTGTGATTGTAACTGGAAAACTTATTTATCTAGTAGCTTGTTTTAATAAAGATATTCTCCTATGGTTATATAGCCTACACAGAATTTATAAGCAGAAAGAGTAACTGATGAGAAAAGCTGTAAGGTCTTACATATTGTCCTGAATTGTAAAACACCTCAAGGGAACTCACTATGTAAAGATTACTATGCACTCTGAATAAGCACCCAACACAGCACTTACACTTTGCATTTCAGATTTGATAATCGTCATCATTGGAAGTCTTAGCTTCACCAGGAAAACACATTGAGTTCTACAGTTCAAACTTCTGTGAAATCTGCTTGCTAAAACAGATACATTTTCCATCTAGTTTTCCAATATAATCCCCACAGTGAAAACTCAAATATGGCATTGCATAAAAATGTATTTTGTGCCTATACAGCAGAAGTCCTAAAACCTATTATTATTGATTTCTTCTGTTCAATAGAAGGAACTGAGTTACAGAATGACTCTTAACTGGAAACCACAATGTTAAGGTCATTACTTTGAAAACACCAGGTTTTGCTAAGCAAACACTACAGCAAAACCTACACAACTCTTGAGCATGTCCTAGGAAGTTTATCTCCAAGGTTATTTTAAAATTCATATTAAAGCAGCTGAAAACACCCCATTTCAGTGTCAGTAATCATGACTGGATATTCTGAAGGCAAAAAAAAATCAATTTCATTAGAATTTGAGTTGCTCACAAGCATTAAGTTCTAGTGTTTTTGCTCCTTTGTCAGTCCATCTCTGTTTGTTATCCCTGTAATGATAATAGGAAATCCATAAGGTATTTCTGTGGGATGCTGACTGACAAGACGTGCACAGTCTTTCTCTCTGACCACTAACCCTTCTAGGCAGAACACAAAACAATTACAGGGTTGATATAGAATAGAATAGTTCAGTTAGAAGAGACCTACAACAATCATCTAGTCCAGCTGCCCTCCTTTTAACTTTCTGGCTCATGTGCTGTCAAGATGTAGTTTAGCCTGAACTGGAAACTAAAATTGAACATCAAACTGAAGTAGAGTAGTATAGAGCTAGGTTTAGTCTCTATGTGGCCTTACAACCATCACCGAGACTGAACCTTGAGGGACGCTGGCTGTCCCTTCTATGTTTGTACAGCCCCTGCCACTACCATCTGCATCCACATTATTAGGCTCCTCCCTAATAATACGACAACAGGTATTTCCACATCTGTCCAAAGCAGAATATCAGCCCCTTAGATTAATTAAAGTCTGAGCACAGGGTTGTAACACAATATGTAACCTAGTCATAATAAATCGCATTTTCTTGTTCTTATGAAGAATGTGATCCTATCACTGAAGTCCTTCCATTATTCAATAAAAAATACTAATATTCTGGCCAAACATTTAGTAAAGTAGCAATAGAGAAACATCTACACCACACCTGAGCTGGCCAGAAAAGCTGTCATAGGAAGATGGTAACCTTTTGCTGGAGAAAGTTCTAATTGCAGGAAGGATTCCTTGAACAGACTATCTATAACTATCTCTTATGAGTGTGATTTTAGGAATTGAATAGGAAAAATATAATTTAATAAGCTGAAAACATCTAAAATGAGAAAAACACTTAAAATCTGCTTGAGACAGCCTTTTTGGTTTACCCACATTTTTAAAAGCCTTAGAAAACAAAGTCCTCGTCCTTGAAGCTGGAACACAGGAGAGCAAATAAAATAAAGAGGAGCAAGTGTTCTTAACTGAAATTACAAAAAGGGAGTTTAGGCAATGAGGAGATTAAATGACTTAAGATGAGAAAAAAGTCTGTGGTTTAGTAAGAAACTGTCATTTAAGATTTCCCGGGTCCTAAGCTGATGCTATAACTATATTCCATCTGTTGGAGCTTTTTGATAAATACAGAGTTTGAGTGGCTTAAAGCACTGGAGGTTATACTTAACTAACTAATCTGCCACAGCTTTATGCTGCTGCCATTTTAGATAAAGGAAATTAAGTGGAAATATAAGCATATTCAGATTTCCAAAGGGTACTTTGATGAGATTTCACATTCAAGATTGCTCAGCAAATTGGGAACCACCAGGTTAATTAGGACATTTGGCTCTACAGGCAATGGCTCAAGAGCAGGAAGGAATGCATTAGCAATTCAAAAAACACTGGGAAGTACAGGAATCATTTGAAAAAGTTACTAGAAAGTAACAAGAAAAAAAATACATAACAGACCACATCAAGTTGTCAAGAGAAAAGCATTGAAGAAATGTTATTTAGGTTTTTGTTGGTTTATGTTTTTTCCTATTATAACCTATAAAGACCACATAGCTAGAGAAGTCGTGTAGCTTCACAGCTAGTGTAGCAGACCTGGTGGTCTCCTGTGGCAAAGAGGAATGGGTTGCCCCAGCTACCTCCCTCCCAGATCATAGAAGTAGGAGTAATGGGGCCCATCTTGGAGCAGTCACCACTCTCTCTCTCTCTCTCTCTCTCCCCCCCTCTCTCCCCCAGTACAGTCATCTGAAAGAAATACCCAAGTGGAAGTACTGACAAATCCGTTAAATGTAGATACCACTGGTTCAGCATCAGTCTGAAAAGAGATATCAAGTGGGGACCTCTGAGACTGGGACCTGTGCGCTGCTTTCATTAATGACCTTGATGGCATAGTGGAGAACATAGTTATTAGATCTCCAGGTGGCACAAACTCATAAGGGCTGTAAGCATGAAAGGCTAAAGATGAGGAAAGACAGAAAATTGACATATTGGGGAAGAGGTCAAAAATAAAGTACAAAATTCACCAAAGAAAGGTAAAAACAATACATCAGAGAAATATGCATATGTACGAAGTTGATGGGGAAGAGCTGCTTGATCACAGTGTTTTAGAAAAGGACTAATGATGGATGACAAGTGAGCATGAGTCACTAATACCAAGCCATCTTGGGGGCGGGGGGGAAGATGCATCATAGAAGGATGCTCTCCATCTTCACTATGGATTACATGGAAGCAACAGGCTTGAACTACAGAAAGGAAATATTTAGGCTGGCCATCAGGAAAATGGTAGTGTAATTAGGACACAAAAGTCAATAGTTTGAGATGCAGTCTCATCATCAGTGGAAACATAAGAACTAGTTACTCAGCCATTTCTTAGGAATGGCTGATTCGTCATCCAAGATTTAAGAAGAAAATAAATTACAGGAAAGATGTCCCTTCCACCCTCATTTTCTCTGATTCGGTCAGAGTGGCCCACACAACTTACACAAGAAGGTTTCTTTCCCCATTCCCTACATATGGCCAGTGGAGAAAACCAGGCTTCTACAGGGGACGGCTTAGAGCCCTTTTAGGCTTTTACTCTGAAGCACTTTCCAAAAAGACTTTGTCACTCTTTTGACTACAAGAAGCCTGGAGAGACAAATTGTCTAATTTAGGATATTTAGGAAACTCTTGAATTTAAGCAGTGTGAATCCTGCACGATGGCTCTACCTGGATCAAAAGGGTTTGTGTCTGTGGTACAGTAGTTAGCTAAGACCTCCATGACTCCTTTAGTATACTTCTAAACTATAAATTTGACTGAAGTTCACAGGGAAAGATAAAAGCTGTCACAACAAAGATAAGAAACCATAAGCCTCACTGCTAGAGAACTTGTCCCAAATCTGCATGAACTACTGAACACTATAGACAAAATACTAAGACCCAAACAGATTGTAAGTATCTCAGTAAATGGTGCAACAGAAGGAGAATGCAGTTCAGCGCAAATTAATTTAGAAGCAAACAACCAATCGCCCTATACGCTAATCAAAAAGGGTTTGAAAGGTCTTGTGAGAAAATAGTAACAACTGGTAGTCAAACACCCCATTGCAGTTTTGTTGAAGTTGCTGTGTTTTTAATAGCAGAAGAGTAGCACAGATGTCAGATCCATGGCATCCTGGACACACCACTATTACTGGTTTAGCACCATGACATCAAAACTTTACAGACTCTGAAAAACAAAGTGCGAAAGCTATTTAAAGGAGCTAGATGTTTTCGGGGGGGGGGGGGGGAATGGGCTGGCCTAATGTAAAAGATTTATTTAAACAGTTAAAAAAAATAATTAAAAAGATTAAAAGAAACAAAGTCAGATCATCAGATGGTGTCAACTGGCAAAACTCCATTGGCTTTAAAAGTAACTGCACTGATTTATGCTAATTGAGGATTTTTCTGGCCCTTAAAATGCGCCATTAAGAAGTGTCAGTTCTTAAAAAGAAAGAAGGGCAACCTGTTAGCACTGGTCACTGTACCACATACATAGAAAACAAAAATTTGGAATACAACTGAAGCAAGAAAAATTAAAGATGTACCTGTTTGTTGATAAATACTGTTATAGTTACACTTTGATAACCAGACAGACAGAGGGGAGAGGGGAAGAGGAAAAAACAAATATGGCCAAGAATATAAAGAAAATTTACAATAATTATGCAAAAATCTTACAAATATTTTCAAACTTAATACAAACTAAAATTATTTTATATGTTTAGATTTAAGTCAGCATGACTCAAATTTCTCCCTGCTTATTTGCTGGTATTTTCAAATATCCACAGTATCAGTTTTATCTTCCTTTTACTGCATTTTACAGTAGAGTTTCTAAGGCCTCTAGTAGGAAGACCTTATGCTGAACACATCTGAAAGGTATTCCCCTGGCAGAAAAAACTCTGTTTCCTAAGGGTATTCCTCATTTAGCATTTGTCATCCTCTTTTTGGAGCTCTATTCTCTTTTCTGCTGGGAAGTACTTACTGCAGGCCAAGATCTTTCCGTTCATGTTTATTACAAATACCAACAGACTGTGTTTATTCGCTGTCACAGCTCTTCTGAGATAATCCAAAAACAGATAATAGGTTTTGGAAGAATAAATCTCTTTGGTTGCCAGCCTATCAGAGAGAATGTTTCCTGAATTATATATAAACACCTACTAATACTTACTCTGTGCTTTGGACAGATACTGTAAGTAAGGCATATTTGAATCTAGCTTTCTATGATCATTTTGCTCATACTATATTTCCAGTTGAATACCACTATATAACTATGTCTTTATGGCCCTTTTTTTTTTAAGCTATTTTCAACATTGTACAAATATTATAAATAATTTGATACTAAGAGATTAGATGAAATAGAGACATTTTCTTGCTATTATTAAAGGCCCATTAAAAGCAAAATACAAAGCTGTTGAAAGGAAATTCAACCTTTTCCTTTTCAAGTGAATTAAATGAATGTGGACTATGATCAGGAAAACCAATATTGCTGAGCTCCTACCTCCTCTACTTACACTGTACCTTTCATCCACCAGTGATAAAAGACAGCAAGGAAGACAGGTGCTCTTAGCACCATTTCACAGATAAAGAAACTAAGCAGCAAGAGCACAGAAATTACTTGTACAAGTGGGGCAGAGCCACACATTGACACCTATTTCTTCACTCCCAGCTTTATGCTGCATGATACTTATTTTCTAATTTCCTTTTTATTGTTTATTGCATCCTAAAGCTCCATCACAGCACACTGGTGAAAATCAGGATATACCACTCCATGCTTATTAGGACTCCCAAGGCCATACAAATGGTTAGTAAATTAGAAAAGACTTTAACCTTTAATTCACTGACTGCTAACCAGAGTAGATGCGTAGCTCTGGGACAGACTGACCTCAAATCTTTTAAAGAGTCACTTTCATACTTTTCTTTTTTTTCCTTTGTCCTTTGTTCTATCACCTCAGCCTGCCTTGGTGGATAGGATGACCCACTATGGTAGGCAAAAGAATGTAATTTTCTTGATTATGTCTTTTAAAATAGATTAGATTTTTAAAAACTTGAAATACCCTGAACTAGCTAGATATAAGTCCCTTCCCATTTGTCCCCTCCACTGTTTAGGTTTTTTTTTTTCCCCTTTTTTAAATTAGTCCTGGTAGAAAGCCCTCTCTCCCCTAGAAAGTCTTTTTGTGTAGAGAGATGCTTTTTGTCCTGACCACCAACAGATATATACAATCATATTAGGCTTCAAGCCACAGGACTTTACAAGCTATACAAGACATTTGCTATCCTTTTCATTCAACTTCCATCTAAGCTGAAGATATTATTTGTCTTTCAGAGTGAATTCTGTTGAGAAATATCTAGTTCCACCCAAAACAGGACTCCTGAGAGTCCTGCATCTCTGAAAGAAAAGAAATAGGGATATTTTTGTGCTTATGCAACCAAAGTGTCAATTCAGCATAAGAAAAGCATTTATCTGTGACAAGAAAGATTCCTATGTCTGATTTTATTCTCTGTGCTCAAGAGTATCCAAAACGCTAATCATAACTATCTCTGTATGAGCTGACAGACTGCAACAATATTTGTCTCAGTTGATTACTTATCTTTGCCATGGTCCCTATTACCAGTCTTCTTGACTCTGTCTGCCTTCCTTTCTTTTGAGACTTTGAGATTTATCTTTTTTTCCTCCCAGAGTTACACTCACTGTTGGGGTTTCGTTTGTTTTTTGTTTGTGGGGTGTTTGGGGGTTTCTCTAATCAAGTCTTCAGAGCCTGAGAGCAGACGTGTCCAAACCAGGCAAGGTGACAATTCAGAGTAACTATGTGGTCCACAGACAGATGAAGGAACAAAATGTGGCTTTGATATTTTAGATATAACCAACAGGTTAAGACTGATAGGAGAATTACTCTGACAACAACCAAAACTCACCTGTCCAGTTTCAAGATAAACCACAGTTTACACACAAAACAAATTTTCACATAGTTTTATGCTCTATTTTTTTTTTTTTCTGCAGAGGAGGAGATGTATCCAGAGATGATGTTTTTGCTAACATTTGCTTTATTTAGTGCATATTTTGATCTTTAAAAAGAGAGGGAAATAATACTCTGAATTCAAAAGCCATCCCATGCATTTTCTGTCTGGTCATGTCAGTGAGGACTTGCCCCAGGTGAGAAACTGATGTTGGCTGGAAGTCAGGTGTGGGCTCTGTGTGGCCCCATTTCAGGTAGTGTTTACCTTGTTCCAAAACTTGGCACGAGTTTCTCTCTGCTGAATCTTTGCATTGCTTTTTGCCTGTGTTTCAAAACATTTTTGTGTATCTTGTATTATTTATTTGACTACACCGGGATTGAATGAGTCATTTATAATGAAAATTGCACCAATGGGATTTCAGCTTTTTTTGTTTGCAAATTGCCTGTGAACAAGTTGCAGAAGCCTCCAACAGATTTATTATTCAAAACTATCGACAATTTTTCATATGAGTAATTAATCAGATTTGCAAGCTGCTCACAAATATTTCATCAAAGTTGTACATTCCCTGCTCTGCTGGTTAGTTTTAAAAGTTATATCATACTGCTTCTACTCTTATATTGGGTCTCAAGTATGGTAGACTCAACATCATCTAACTTGAAAATTATGCATCTAGCCATGAAAATAAATTCCAAATTATGTACTAGAACATCAAAATTGAAATCCACAGTTCAGAACTAGAATTCTCTTTCCATTTCAGAGCATGTTGCAGTATTTGAGCTTAATACCGTATTTCTGCTAATCTGCATGTTGCAATGTTTCCACACTATCACAGAAAGCAGCTCCCAAAATTATGGGAATGTAGCCAAGGCAAAGTCATCTTAAAGTTCAAATGCATATGTAATATTTCTATTCCTTGCTACCTCTCACTTTGTTTTCAACACCTAAGCAAGTATGTGGTGAATATGTAATTCATATCATTAAACTGCTTTTCTTCCTCCTGGATGATTAATGAATATGTTAAACAGACAATTTCCTTTTCTTAGAATCTTTAGAAAGATTTTAATCCATGTTTCAGTTCTCACAGCTATGTCAATCTGTTTTTTCTCAACTAACATCTTATCATTGTTAAATATTGGCTAAAATCAGGGAATTTTATCTGTCACATGCCTTAAAATCATTGATTTTTGTAATTTAATTGTAAAAATCATCATGTTGTTTTCAGTTATTTGCTTTTTGTAAAAGCTAAGCTTTTCATAAAATAGCTGCGTAACACTCAAGTAAAAGTAACAGCTAAAATATTAAGAACCCAAACAGCTATTCTAGTCAAAATGAAGAAGAGATCACACATCTGAAAATAAGATATAGCTTCTATATCCTCTGACAAAAAGTGAAGTTTTTTCCTTCCCCAATAAAAACCAGCCCACTCCTCACAGTAACAGAGAGGCGCAAGCTGCAGCGGCTTCAGGCTGCCTTTGTGCTCTTCCAGTCTAATCTTATCTAGGTTTCCTCAGAGGCCCAGAGATTCACTATCAAATCACCACCATTAAGTTTCATGCAAGTGCAGTGTATCTCAGGCAGAAGCAGCCTAGTTAGGCTCAAATGTTGATATTTTAGTTTAGGAGATGTCAGTCTAGTTAATTCATTTATACATTTCCTAAATATTTTTAAACTCTGTTAAAGTCACACCATCAGCTTTATGAAAGTCGCCTTCATCTGTCCCATGAGGCCAGCTTACACCTCAGCATCCACACCGTTACAGATACCAACATCCCTCCAATAGCTTGTCTGAATTTTAAACCTCATTGACAGACCCTTTATTTTGGAAATAGAAGATGAATCCTCAGAAGACGACTACACAGCTTTCTCCTGCAGCACCTTAGTTGCAGTGGGAGTCTGAACTAGCAGGACCCTGACCTGTTAGAGCAAGTGTGTGCCAAACTATTTTTTAATTTATCTGAAAGAGCTACAGCAGGAATGCAAGGGGAAGAAAATAAGGCCAAACTCAGAATTAGTCCCACTGATAATTTTTGCAGTTCAGAGGAAATATAACAGAGAAGAAAGATCATTTTTCCTTCCACATAAATACTTTTAAAGCTACTGATGTCTGGAAGCATTTCTTGCACATTATTGTAGGCAGTCTGGGGAGCCCATAAAAATAGAAGCTAGTCATGAATAATTTTCCAAATTGTACAAGGACAATGAAGATAGAGAATTAGGTTTAATAAGCACTACAAAAAGGTTCCTTCATAGAACAATACTCTGATTATGACTGATAACATCTAATACCAGCAGAACTAATGAAATCCCGTTTCTCATGCATTTGTATTCCTCATTGCTACACAACCCCACAACATCGGACTCCACACTCTCCCCCCGCCACAGCAGTACCCCATTTCCCCCTCCCCAGCCCACATGGCCCCCGACACCCTTTCTACCCATACAGCATCCTCCAATTTCACCAACAGACCCCATTTGCCAGCAGGGCAAGGGCAAAGCTGGCTCAGGGCTGTGCGAGAGCCATTGCTGCACACAGGCACGGCCAGACCCTGGCCACGGCCTCGCTGCGGGGAGCAGTCCTTTCAAACTCTGCCACCCAACTGCCAAAACTTGGGGGAACTTACCTGTCTTTGAGACTCCTCTGTGTCAAAAATGGATGAGCATTCAATGGTTACAGTCAGGAGGAAGAACAGAGCTGGTGATCAAGTAAGCCTTGTTGTCTTAGGAAACTCTATTAAAACCAAAGAAAAACTAGATATTAGCATAAAAAAATGCCTAGATTTTACAGCTTATTGTTCAAAATTTCAAATTGCATTGCTGAGCAGTGCAAATGTCAGAAGCATGGGAAAGTGACAAGAATTTCAGAGCAGTAAGACCACCAAAAAAAAAAAAAAAAATTGAGTTGGCCAAAATCAGAATAGCTATATTATGGTTGAAGTTATCCAACCGCTTCATAGCCAGCAGCTTATCAGGATGTGGAAATGAACAAATGTATAAGCAAGGAGTGAGTTTATGTGTGTCGGTGCTGTAGAAAGCCAGGCCAGAGAGCAATCTAGTGTTTACTCAAAAGTGGAGCATGAGAAGAGCTTACCAAAGAGGACATGTAAAGGATGAACAAATTAGACCCCATTAGTCCATAGAGAAAGTGAAATCTCCAGCATATTTCTTGTCTTAGGAGAGAGCATAACAAGATAGGATGATTAAAAGCTGGAATTCAGACTGAAAATAAGGTGTGGATTTTAAACCACTGGAGTAGTTATAGAAAAATATTTTTCAAGAGATTTAGTAGGTTTTCCACCTTCTGAAATATTTAAATAACTGGTGGATTACTTTCAGACAGGTAATCTCTTATCCAGGAATAAGGTTGTGTGAGCTGTTAAAATAGTCATTGCTTGGCATTATGTGCTACGTGAAGTTGGGATGATCACAGTCTGGCCTTCAGAACTTTAAATTTCTTCATCTGTTGATACAGACACATATGAAAAACATTTCTTTTGGTCCTTCTAGCATGAAGGATCAATATCTGTCATGAGATGCACTTATTTTGTTTTGAAGAGTCAGAAATCCTATACAAGACAAAACAAAGATCATGATATGGAAAACCAAACTTATCTGAGGCTCGGTTCTAATTGATAGTTACCCTAACAGAAACGCAGAAGGATGCACAGCTTGCCTGGAAAACAACTGAAATTGTTGAACAAGATGAGCAGGGGCACAACAGGAAACACACAAAGGGAATTCATGTTCTGAAGCTTTTAAGTTTTTGCATATACACACCAGGAAAGCCAAACAGGAACTTCAATGAAGAGTAATTTCAACTACAGTTTTGAAAAAGTGCCTTTTTTTTTTTTTTAATCCAAATTTTGGGTGGTTCCCCCCCCCTTAAATGGAAATAAAAATTATTTAACTAAAAAAAAAAGCCCAAAATTCACGTTTCTGTTATCTTTCCTTTTGAGGTTGTGGTCCTCATGTTTACCTTTTATTTCTGCTACAGAAGTTATTTGAAACACAGGACAGGGGGGTGGGGAAATTCCATTTTTGAGTGTCATTTTTCCCAAAGAAATCAATTCAAGTATTAAGTGCTGAAGGCAACACGTTCTCCCTGAAAGCAGCAAGAGGGGTGAGTTCACAGGACTGTGTCAACCCTTCTGCTATGAAATCCAAACCTATGAAACCAGCTCCCTGCAGAGCCCAAGATCACCAGGAGGAAGATGCAGGGGACACCCAGGCTGCAGACATAACTCAATCATGTTATTAGACAGGGGCTGTGTATTCCCTATCAAAGCACAGTGTGGAAATACATAAAACTGAACGTAGAAGATTGCTTTGGGCCCCAGTAAATGCCAGCAATCCACTTCTAATGAGGGCCTGGGACCTTCTGCTCCTTCGTTCCCAAGCAAAGGTATTAGGGCACATTAAAGTAGGTTTCTGTGAAAACAGAGGTATGAATTTGAATTTACCCTCTGGATTTGGACCAGTGTCTGCCCTTTCAAGATGATACACATGGAATTAATACCTGGTCATTCAGGCTAGGAAATCAAAACCATCACCGTATTGCTTTTTGCTGACTTTTGGGAGTGGTGAGGTCCTGACATTACCCTAATGAGCCAGGACAGGCCTTTGACTTGACCATCACTTCCAGGGTAACTCTCTTTCCTAAATACATCACGTTTTCTCCTGATTTCGTATTAATTGGATCTAAAACCCCTACATAAAGTGATAATCAAAAAGAAAACATACACACACATACTGCAAATAGTGCATCATTGGAAGATGGTATACAAGCACAAGGGGGAAAAAAAGAAAAGCCATTTCCATGAATTAAGATTTCCAGCACTCAGTTATTTTCTTTGTATGAAGGAAAATAACATTTGTTCACTTAATTTCTGTGGTAACTATATAGCAAAAAAAACATCTTTGCTTAATGACATTTTTAAATCACTTAAGCCACCATTTTATTACTACCTGACAATTCAATTTGCTTAGAGTATTATTCCAGCTTATACTCAGTATGCTGAATACAGTTTTAAAAAAGCTTTTATTTCCCTTTTCTTCCCTATATTCTTATGTGTTGGTTTTCTTATTTGTTTCTTTTTCTCTAATAGAAAATTAATAAAGGATTATTCCTTTTCAGTTATAGTCTGTATGGTAGTGTGAAAATTGTAGGCTTGACAGAACTAAAAGGCCTGCAGTAAAAGAAAGCTAAGTGTTGCAATAGTGGGAGTAGATAATACAGTCTTTAGATGAAAAGGAAGCATCTTATTCAATTTGGACTAGTTAATAATTACATGTCTTAATACATTGTCAAGACAGAAATTCCCACTGAAGTTCTGCACCAATATTAGGTTAGACAGCAACATAATAAACACTAGAAAAAATAAAGAGCTTACAAGCGTGGATAACAATTTTGTAGGTAAGAATTTCTGTTATGTATTGTATGGCTGCACATTACTTCTGTTTCACTAGAAGTATGTTACTAACTCTTAGCTGTAAGTAAAACGATTGTATAGTTATATCATTATACGGATTAAGTTTTTTGATGAGATACACAAAGTTTATGTCAAGTAATAATATGTTTAAGAACCACATCTGAACAACTGTAAGGCTTCTAACATCAGTTACAGAAACATTTCACATTTCTTCCAATCTCAGATAAAAACATTCCTTAAAAATACCATTTTTCATACGTGGTAAATAGCATGAAAAAGCTGAAGGACATGGGCAGTGAAGACACACAGGAAACACACGGGAATGAAAAGCAGGTACGGTACCCAGCCATGCGAGTGGGGTTTCATAGCTCTGCCCCCGACCTTCCCACAGAATTTGGGCATCAGGGTCCAGCCAGGCTAACAGTTCCTACCTTTCCCATACTGGGAAACAAAAGTGGATTTCTTCAGCCTGGCAGACAGAAATAACTATTTGCACAGTTTTTCCACTGAGAAGAGAAGTCATCATTGTTCTAGGAAGCACAGAAAAAATAATATCAATTAAAATTTATATATATATATACACACACACACATATATATACACACACACACATATTTATGAGTGCTAAGACAGCAACTACTTTAGGGTAATTAAAATGCTTTGACTACTCATTGTTTCAGAAAAACAGCTAGGCAAGTTAAGTTATCCTATCAAGTGCCAAATAATAACACAGAAACTTCTATTAAAATGTTATAATATTGATTAATTTGCTAGTTCTAATTTCCACAGACAGGTTCTGTCATGTGTACATATATTATTCCCCTAGACATTAGAAGAGGTAGATCCCACTCCTATTGATTTCAAATCTGAGGCAAAACCCACTGAAGTAAAGATGACAACTAAATTATGTAGAGTATTTATTTACATGAACTGAATGAAATTAATAGCCACATTATATTTCTTTAAAATATCTGGTTATTACATCAAAATTGTTTCTCACCTCACTTCATATGTACGGGTCAATATTTTAACTTCAAGTTTTTCATCTTAATAACTAGCTATTACTGCATATTACAGATTTTTTTTTACTATAGCAGAATTACAGTAATTAACTTTGTACCAATTACCAGGGTGTATATTAATATTCATATACTTTTACAGAAAGAATGATCTTGAAATCTCTTAGCAGGGATGGTTAAAATGATTCATTAATGTTCTGCACAGGTTTCTTTTCTAATTCATTAAGAAAATATTAGCATAATCATGTGAAATTAATTTTCTTAAAAAGGTTGATATAAGCAAGGGATTAAGGGGACTGGTGTTAATAAAAGAAACATGGCTTGCACCATGCTCTTCGTCTCCAGAGGCTGACTATCATATTTGAGGTATTACTTGCCAGTGCACTTTGATAATGAAGAAGAAATCAGAGATAGATGGAGCCAGTTGAGCTGAGGATTTCATTTTCTCATAAAAAAAAAAAAAAAGAAGTTTCATGCATCCTGTTCTTATATTTCTATTTTGTGAAGAAATAGAGAAAAAACACATTACTCAACATGAACAAGAGGCTGAAAGAAAATAATAAAATGAAGCAATAGGCTACAGATGAGAAAAGCATCCAGAAAATGGAATACCTAATGATAATAAAAGGTGAAGAGAAAGTTCAGCAAAGAGAAGGAAAAGAGATCTAAATAGAAAGGACTAGAGAGTGAAAGTTAAACAGCCTCTCCAAAAAAAGTTTCAAGGAAAAAGAAAAAGCAATCTCAATAACAAATGGCAGTGAGAGAGTAATAGACCTCATTCATAGATTCACGTAAAAAGGCATTTAAGGTAGGAGGACATTAAGATATCTTGTGCTATAACCCAAAGTGCCTCTTGATAAATCCCACTCTGGTGCACCTGGGGGGCGGGGGGGGGAGAAGGGTAAAAAAAAAAAAAAATGAAAAAAAATGAGTTGTGGAGCCTACACTGGGTGAGAATAATGTCACAAAAAAAAAAAAATCAGGAAAATGTGTGCTGTGAGCCAAGTCAAGGCTTTTTGTCAATACTACATTACATCTGGCATTGCTATTCCATTTTCCTCATGGTGACTATTCTTTCAAGTCAGCTTTTAGCTCCGTAACAAAACCAAGTTCAATAACACTCGAATGTGCTCCAGAGACAATAGAGAATCGGTCCTCTACTAAGAAAGGCAATAGAAGGTTTTTAATCTTCTTTGCGAGGACCATATCAGAGAGGTAGTTTGTAACCGAAGGGTATTCAAGGAGATCATTATAAAGATATATAATTCTCCCCCTTGAGCTCTGTTCCTCACATCTGATCTCTGTCTGGAATAGGCCCTGGTGGACCACAGGGCAGCTCCTCACATGATGGGAAGTCTCACACAAAGTGACATTTGAAATTGGATATTACATTGTCATTAATGACTTTTTGGCACTTGAGCCTGAGCTACCCCACCTTCATTTTCATGCATGCATGGATTTCTCCTGAGTAGTTTTAGGGCTTTGGAATGCATAGGAGAAGATAAGCCAAGGATGTAGGGGGAGTTCAGATCATACAAATCTAGACCTGCAAAAGCATGTGTGCTTTTGGGCTCCCCTTCCTCTCCAAAATACAACATTAAGCCTTTGGTTTCCTTCAGCGAGTGATTGCTTGTCTGGATGAGACAAGGCCGTGCAGATCTGCACGTGTGGATGTACCTGCACAGTCTCAGACCACTTCAGTGCTCCTGGCTGCCTGCTCAGAGACGTACCAAAACTCCCAGAAACACACGTGTGTCTTCATAAGCAAAGCAAAACACGGATATTGTGTAACACATTGAGCGCTGTAGAAAGAAATACTCAGAGGAAAATCTGGGTCCTTAATAGACCCGACTGGCCATCATGACCTGAACACATGAGCTCGTTTGTCCATTAAGCCTATTACCCAACTTCCAGCTCTGCCAGCTTCCTTACCCCCTTTTCACAAAAGTACTGTATTCAATACTAAACTAGTGGAAACAGATACAAAACAATCATTTTTATAATCATTTTCAAAGTTACATAGCACCTGGATCTCTGAACCAAAAAAAGTGCACACGGTCTTAACTTTTTAGCTTTGACATCCTGAAAATTAATTTTTTCTAGTGTTGTTTTGCATCAGTGATGTAACAGTTAAGCCTTGGTAAAACTTCCAAGTGCATCCCATTATTTATTATCACTGAAATTATTATTCTATGGCATATATAGTCCAACCTTTCACAAGTAAATTATATGTACATAAGTTCCACTGATTTATGAGAGGCATCAATTAATTCTTATATGTGCTCATATTATTCAATCTATTGATGTGAAAGGGTCATATCTCACTTTAAGCAGCAAATCTATACATATAGACAAGGAATGTAGTAGAGTAAGAACCCACGACGTGGCAGGGGGCAGAGGGAAGGACACTGTTGGATAAATGTACAACTGAGAGAAGAGGGAGACAAAGAACAGTGGTGCAATTTATACCTGCTCCTCCACATTAACGTAATTTTTAAAATATTTTACGAGTTTTTTTCTTGCCTTCTAAATATTGCTTTAAGTCTACAGTCTTCCACTTTAAAAAAATTATTTATTCTTAGATTTTAGAATTTCTTCTTTACTGATGCAACAACATAATCACTCCCCCCTTCCTCTTAATTTCAACTTTTAATCATTTTTTCCTTAAAAAGCATTACTTTAAAACCAATATTTATAGGTATTAATTCAGGGCTAAAGGTACTTCTCAAAAAAGTCTATATGTAATATTTTGTCGAACATTTTCCTTTCTCCTATAACCTCAATATTCTTGTTATATCCACTACTAAGTGACATCATTAAACTCAGCTATTTTAGTTTTCTACCATCCATATTTTTCTGTCATTTTAAGTAAACTACCTTTAACACAGAAAAAAAAAAGAAATGTGATTGCTTCCCCTAACTCATTTTTCTCAATTTATCCTAATTACAAAGGCTTCTCAAAAACCTCATAACATTATTTCTCTTCTAAAGTTTTTTTTCATCCAGATAAAAGTCATTGACAGTAGAGCTGCAGTTCTGAAGGTTTTAGATTTATATGGATAATGTTCAGTTCAAACATATAACAAAGATCCTCATTCTTCTATTGACATCTCATTATTGATGGTTCCTGAATAAGGAAAGGGAATACACTCAAAATATACTCAAGGGCACCCTTCCATCTTTTTTCCACATGGTCTTTTCTCTTGTAATGCTTTTTTCTTACAACTTCACCTGCTTGCTGGTGGGAAAGTATTTTTACTGGCGTGAAAAATTCCTTGAACAAAGGAATGAAAACCACTTTCTGAAAGCTTTCAAATTATTACTGAAAGACCATCAATAGGAAAAGCTACGTAGATTACTTTTCCTCATTAATAAAATCAGAAAAAGGTAGGAAGATCTGTACATACCTCTTTTAAACACTTTTTCATGAAAGTGGGTTGTTTCCTTTTTTTTTTTAATGAACATTAGCTTCCTCCATTTTTATTAGCATCGTATTGCTTTTTGTCTCTGTTATAAAACTCAGGCTTTTAGCTTCATCTAATAACAGCGTTAGCAGGATTTCCATCCTAATTCATGATTCATTAACTGTTATTATATAGAGATTTATTTCAAATTGCTCTTGAAGAACTAGACAGTTTAAAAGGAAGGAAAAAAAAAAACCAAACGAAACCAAGTCCCACATCACATACAGAAAGACAGCATTTTCAAGCAGTCTTAAAGAATGAAGATTAGACTCCATTGCTGTGCTGGCAAGTGGGCCGGGCAGCCACAGAGGTAATTTACTGTTAAGTCCTAAGCAGATCTAAACTTCTGTGTTACCTCTTTAAAGCCTTGTGAACACTTTAATTATAGCCATTCTATGAATAAAATTGAAGCGAGTCGAAGGAAGGCTGTAGTTTTAAGGACAGGTTACATAAAGATAGCCTCACACTGCAAGGCACCACCATAACAATAACCACTCAAAAAAAAAAAAAAAAAAGGAAAAAGTCAAGCCTTTCACATATGTAGGCGTACATATATGCATATAAACAAGAACATGAGTAATAAAGGACCCAGCTTTACAGAGAAGTGTTTGATGTTATGTCAATATCCTGTAGCTATATGACTACTGTAGTCTATACGCGCAGAAGGGTATCCAGCTATCTAAATATGCATAAAGATATAACTTCGGAGCCTACATACCACGTTTCTTGGCCACTGCCAAGAATGCTAGCAATGACAAGTAATGGTAGTGAAACTCCAAGGATTTGGACTTTAGTCACAGCACTCAGTGCTACCTAGTGCTGTACAGAGCTCAAAGTGGTTTAGCATGCTTCATCCAGCATCAGAGAGTTATTGCATCTTTATCTCACATGTTTTGAGAACAAAGACTTGTTTAGTGATTCTGGGTTTTGATTTGTTTGTTTTTACAAAGGCAGCACAAGGTGAAGGTGTTCGAGTTTTGTTAAAAATGCAAAAATACTGTATTTATCAAAGTACTCTTTACTGGTTACTATGGCTTTGCTGCATCTTGCTGAGCTCTGCAGAAGTCCCAGATGCCAAGTACAGGTGATCCTAGGCTGCTGGTCTCAAGGTTTTGGTTTATCTCACCTCTAAAGTTTTAAGTGACCATACTGAAGTGGTAGCATGAAAACAAAGGTAGTAAAACAACTCAAATAATCCAGTCATATAGAGTTTTCTACAGATCTTCTATCTAGACTGCTCATTTTCCTCATCTATCAGCACCTATGCTTGAAAAATTGTGTTCATTCCCGTTCATCAACACTTCTCTGACAACCTTTTAGCCAGTTCTCATTTTGATCATCCTATTAATAACAGCAAACCTGATTTCCATTTTTTATGTCAGCTAGATTTATTCCCTTAAGAGTCTGAACAATTCTTCTTTTCTAACTTGTTATCTAGGGTCAATGCTTCTTGTTTATTAAGTCTTCTATAAAAATCACAGTTCAGTGTCTCCTCACTCTCTCTGGAGGTTCTCTCTTTGCTGCGCTATTTTCTCCCTACTTCTCTACTGTTTGCCATGGGTTTTGTGGGTTGTTTTTTGGGTTTGGTTTTTTTTTTTTAATAGCGCATTTCATCCCACATCTTATACCTGAACCAAGCTGATATCAGCTGCAGACACAGCCATCTTGATATAGATGAAAATGCATTACACTGAAAATATAATCATGAAAATTATACTGGAAAGGGCTCCACCTAACTATATAATATTTAATAAACCAGACTATCAAGGGCATGCAAAAACCACCCTGTTTCAGAATGCATTCATTCAAACATTCCTCTCCAACATCAAATATTATATGCATCAACAACCACAATGCTTCATTTGTGAGATCTTCAGCTGTTACAAAATGAAATAAAGGAATATAAAACTGTAAGATGTTTTGAAATTGTTATCCTCTACAAGACAGATGCCAAGAACAGGATACTGAGGATGGGCTGACTTCTGTTCGGTTACTTTTAATAAATTTCAGCAGTGCCTGTGTACATAGTCAGTATTACCTAGCAAATTCCTAACTCGCATCCTACTCTACTGTGAAATACAAGCCCCTAGTATCTACCAGGAATAACATCTCTCTGTATGCATAAGCTTATAGTGTTGACTACAGAGAACTATTTAATTTATAATTAAGCATTTTGTCTTAATAAATTATAGAAAACAAGTGACTTTTTCATGCGGAAGAACCCAAGAAATTTAGATAAATTAATACCAAAAGGTAAAAGGTAAAATTCTGTCAATGAATCAGACATTGGTTCAAGAGAAAACAAGAAATTCAAATTACAGCCTGGTTTTCAGTCCAGAGAGGAGCTTGCTTTAAAAGCTGGAGGTGCGAATTAAGTGTGCAGAAGAAAATACGTAATGAAAACCAAGTAGATACAACTTTCTAAAACTGAAGATATGGACAGTAAAATGGCAACAGATTCTGTTCCTAATAGCAGATTCTGGAGGCTGGTGAAGTCTCACAGATATCGTGTGCCCAGCAAATGGATTGCATCAAATTCATCAAATACATAATAGAATCATGATCCAGAAAAGTACTTTCTTGATTAAGTATTCTGTGAAATGATGCTAATGACAAAGGTTTCTCAATATACAGAAGTGTAGTAAAGGAGCAATTTGGTCATATGTCACTGTAGACAACCCAATTAAAATATCTATTTGATGTTCAGTAACAGACAAAAAGCTAGACATATGAAGTTCTATTAAAAATGAATGAAAATAGCCTTGAAAAAATAGAATTTTTACTTAGATTTCAGGTGCACTCTGACATTGAACTAGTGTCTGATTTTGGTTATCTTATTTCTAGAAGCAGAGCCCTGAAGAAGTTTCAGTAGGTTAAAAGGTGAAAAATAAAACCAAAAAAATAAAAGCCATTAGAATTAAAAAAAATACTAGAAACCAGACAACAAGCAGGCAACACCAGGCAGGATACACATTTTTTCTCTCACATGCCAAATAGAGCTAGGCAGAACAATACATCTAAAAATAATGACAGAATTTTTAAGTATTGTATTGTTATACTGTGATTGTGATGAAATAATGACCCAAAGAAGTTTCAAAAATGTGATTTGATATTTGTAAGAATATTAAGTATGTCATCCACAGTCAAATGAGCTTGGACAGAGACATTAACTACCATGCATCTAAAAATGAGCAACAGTGTAAATTAGTAGTTAGACAGGCACTTTAGTAGCGTTATTTAAACCTATCACTACAGGAGTTGTAAAGTGTAAAGCCAGAAGTAGGCACATCTCATCATAAGGGCATAATTGTTGCTTCCTACAACGTGGGCACCAATTTCTGCCCTCTTTTTCCAATATTCATCACCTCCCAGAACATGGTAACAACATATCTTCCTATTTCTCCTGTGTGTTACCACTACTAAATATTAACTATTATAGAGCTCATTCAGCTTCCAGCCTGGAGACCTTTAGAAATATTCTGTATGAGGTCCTGCACACACCCACATGCATCCCAAAGCTGCTTGGAAGGCACATCGCTGTTGCTCACTGAAGCATCAATGGGCACCCACTTCATCTGTCAAGAGTAACAGCTTTGTAGATCCTCAGGACATTTTTGGTTTTGGGGGGTTTGGGGGCGGGGTGTTGTTTGTTTTGTTTTTAATAAAGGAAAATATCCTGCAGTCAAATCCCCTTCCAATTCTTTGGAATTTCTAGATAAGTTTTCATCCTAAACCACTTTGCATCTCAAAGGCAATAAGCATCCAAGCTTCTGAGTGGACTCAGGAGCTCCTGCCTGCAAAATTACCCATTGCAGTATTTCTGTTACCTCCTTTTCACTCAACATTGTAAATCCATGTTGCTGTAAATTCAGGTTGGTGGGTTTGGTTTGGGGTTTGTTTTTTTGTTTGTTTGTTTTTATATAAACCACGTGGCAATACAATCCACTAGAGACAAAAATAAGTGAGAAGCTAACTTGATCTCATCCAATGAATCAGACTGGAACTGCCACTTGAAAAATTTTGATTCTAGAAAGCTGAAGTTTCCTCATAAATGACTACATGAGATATGTATGCTCAAACTTCTAATTCTTTTATTTGCAGCCATCACCTTGAAGGGATAAATCCAAACATGCAGAGGGACAGGTGGCTATGCAGCTGCAGATGTCACTATGAAATAGATGTGATCAGGCTAGATTTAGTGATGACCCAGTAGGAAAAGAATTAGAGATTATAAAGGGGATTGCAGGCATTTTTAACAACCTGAATTACATTTAAAATTGGTAAAATCTTTATGCAAATTTGTGCTACTTTCCAGCTTCAATAGAGTAATTTCATACCTATTTAAAACAATCTCAGAATATAACATTACCCCATTGTTCATTTTCATGAAGTGCAGGATAGTGTTATGGTTTATAGCAAACCATTATAGATAACAGGACACGATTGCACTGCGCATTGTCATTACTGGAGACACCACATTTTGCAGTGCCATTGCTCAGAGTAACGTATATCAGCTTACCAGAGACACCAGGACAGTGGCAATTTCTTTTTGCTATTTTTCCCTTCCTGTTTGTTAGCCTCACAATTTGTTATCAAGACACTTTTCAGCTGTTTACTTCTGAGCAGCTCATTCTTACAATATATGACATTACAAATAATTCAACTTCCCATTGCATTATTACATCAGTGTGCAATAGAGAATAGACACATGGCACATCGTAGGGTTATTAAATCACAGCGCTATCTCAACAGCTGCCATAGACATGCAAACAAACATAACTTATTTTCCCCTCCTTTGTTTTTTCATTTACCCTCACATCTCCCTCCTCTTTCTACCTCACTTTACTGTGTTGTCTTTCTAACACAGATAAACAATGAAATAAATAACTCCAGAAGAACATGTGTTATTTCTTATGGGTTACATTAATCTAAAGTGAAATTAATGGCAAAACCCTCACCGACTTCAGAGGTGCCAAGAGGATTCTATTTGTCCCAGAGACATGCTCCGTCAACATTACATCACTAGGGTTTCCAGTGTCCTCAGACATCTCAAAATGAGTTTGCATCCTTGCAATAGCATCTAACCATTAGATCCTATCCTCAGAGTTGCACTTAGTGTAAATCTAAAGCAATTCCAGACTCTAGGCCCCAGGTGGAAAAAAATATGTTTTTATAGAAAAGATGGAGAGAGATTATCAACTAGTCTTAAACACTGGCAGAGTTTCTTTTGGGGTATGCCTACGTGACACAAACAGAGACGCTGAGATTGCTCTGATAATCAAGTTTGGGAACCAGAAGCAATATGGTAGCATTAGCCCTTAGACCCACTAATTAGCCTCCCTGAAAGTGGGATATATTAATTTGAGCAGAGCACTGTGAACTGGATCAGTCACGGCATTTCTATTTGGTTGTTGACAGTTGTTGATGAAAGCAGTTTGTTTTCATCTGATGTCTGCTGCTTTGTAAAAACATTTTAGTTTTTGTTGGGGACCTATGGACAAGTATTTCCATTACCAAAACCTGCAGCTTGTTAGCCTTTTTGCCTTTAATCTCTTGAGAAAATGGAGAAAAGGGGTTTTTAATCCATGCCTACATGTTCCTACAGATCAAGTTCAGGCAGACCAATATGGGAACAGACAGTAGAGAAAAGTTGATTGGGTTTTTTTTGGTTTGAGTTTGTGGGCTTTTTGTCACCAGCCCTTTAAAGATTGCTGCTTACACAAAATAGTGACCTGCAGTTTTCAGATATCAGTCTAAAACATATCACAAAATGAAACCCTCTGAAGAAAGTAGACTGAACAAATGCACTGCAAGTGCCAGGTCACAAAAACTTGACCAGTTCTGACATACAGGATTTTTTTTTTTTCTCTTCCTAATCCTTTTCACCAGCAAGATCTTTTGGGATACATGAATTAAATTCAGTACTTTTGTAAAGGTAAAAAAGGACCATTTCTAAAATCTGTTCAACTTTCTTCTTTGCCTCTTTTGAATGGTGCACAAGAGAGCAACTGTATGGGCTCAAGCTTCCATTTAACATATTTTTGACATTTTGCTCCTCTGGTGATATAAGGAAGGGCAGTCAGTTAACTTCACTGGAGCTCACAAAGGAAGAGATGTCAACAGAGCTTAGACGATTTCTTTAGAGCTGACATCAGTCTTCAGAATGCCTGGGAGGAAGCCACATGAAGTATTTTGTCATATCATTTTTTTTTATTATTTTATTTTTTAAATCCTTCAGTGTTCCCTGATGGACTTAGGGTTCATAATGCTGTATTTCAATTTATTTGATAAAGCTAACTCCCAGTGCTACTACAGATTATTTTAAACACTGCCTTAAAATATTAAGTAGCAAATTGGGTCTGCACAAGGAAAAAAAAAAAATCACCTAATCACAGTACCATTGAATTGCAGAAATTAGAGATGGAAAGGAACATTCACTCTTATCCCCATGCCAGTGAAGGATTGCCCTCTAGAGTACACTTTCTACTTCTTTTTCACATCTAATTTTAAACTGTCTTAAGTGATGGGTCTTTCACCACTTCTTATTCTTCTCTCTTCTGCATTCTGAATTTCATGTCATGAAGCTTTATCATGGCATTCAGCCCACATTTTATTTTCTTAATTTCAACCCATTACTCTCAGTTATACCCCTCTGTTCCTCTCCATAGTAATTCTTCACCATCATTGGTCTTTACCGAGCAAGTATTTCAAGATAGTTATCATGTCCTCTGCTCTATTTGCATACCCAGTCTAAATATATTGCAGTCCTAATATTGCCTTATAAATCAGATCCCTCCAGTCACTTAATCTCTCTGGCTGCTCTTGTATAACTTTCCTCCAAACTGTGCACAGGCGTGAGGTGGCACAGGCAAAGGCATGATTTTTGCCTTCAGACTATGCTCAGCCTAAAGCCACCAAAGCAAGCCCTGGTGCTATCCTGCCAATCTCCAAGAAAAATGCAACTTTTTTTTTCGTTGCTGTTCTCTGAGCCCCATGTTTTAGCTTGTGACAGGAGAAGGTAGGATGGACAGCCTGCAGACAAGCGTTATGAAATGGTGGCAAGGAAAAAGGGAAAGAAGAAAGAATTTTGGTGGAATGGAAAGCAGCAATGCATAAGAGAGCAGATGACAAAAAGAAAGAGGAATATAATCCTTAACACGTTTTTTTCATAGGCAAGTTATGGGAGAAGCAACAGAAGACTGACATATTGGTTTTAATAGTTATTACCATAGTAAGCAGGACCAAATTTCCAACAGCATAACAGAAAAATAGTTGAAAGGTAAAACAGTAGTAGAGGGTGGCAGAAGAGCAGTGGAGGCATGGACATCAGAGGTCCCTCGCTGGCTAAAAGATAGCTGGTGGGCAACGTAGTGAAGATCCCCTCTGAATCACGGTAACCATTTGGTTTTCAGCACCCTGAGGGATAGTACTAGGAGTTAATTAAATGAGATCAAATACCTTTCTGAAAGAAATTATTTTTGTTTAATTTCTTTTAATATGAACCCTTGTTGTACTGCTGTGCTCTACCTGAAAGAATTTGGCAGTTGTTTCATAGACAAATATCCTGTCGGTTTTGAGTAAGCCATAAATGAATATGCATTCCTTTCATGAAGGATTGAATTTGTGGCAAATCCAGCCATCAATCTGGTCTTAGGTAAATATGCTTTTTAGTGAATGAAATGTTAGCATCTTTATACATCTGTTGGTACTAGTACACTTTCTCAAGTATGCATTTCATTTTTTTTAATATAGCTTTTATTATTATTATCATCTGAATTCACTGTTCTTTGGAGTGGAAAAATGTCCACTTAAATTGACTAAAAACATTCATGTACATAATCAGATTTTAATCTAAAAAATAATCTTGTGTACAAAAGATCATGGAGCTGGCTTTGGGAAAGCAGGGGGTTGCACATTCAGCAAGACCACTAGGGTAAGAAAAATAACAACCTTAATTGAAAGAGAAAGAAGAGACATCAACTCAACGCACCAAGGCAGAAAACTCCCCAGCCTCAGGAAATGTTTGGGGTTGTTTTTTTTTTTCCCCCCTTTAGAGTGGCAAAACACAGCATTTCCACATAGCTGCAAAGCTTGGAATCAGACTCAGTTGAGATTAATAGCATCAAACAGATATTATGTTTAAAAAATATCAATCTCAGAAGCCTTTGTTGGCTAATTTCATTTGTCAGCTTTGAAATCTCCACTGGTACCTCATTATGCCTTAGTTTACACTCAGTAATACAGATAGCACACACTCTTCCATCCTGCCTTTTCAAAATAAACAGACTACAATACTCTATATTTTTCTGTAGAGTCAATTAACTTGGTACTAGTTATCACACTAGACCCTTGTTCCTAAGAACACACGTGAGAGATTCCCAATTTTTCCAACTTCAGCTTCTTCCTCCCAACCCCACCACACATCCCTGCCTCTTCCTCTACACCAATTCAAACATTTAGGGCTAAGCTCCAGACAAAACCAGGAAAATGGTTTGGTTTCAACTCAGACTGACCCCTTTTCTCGCAAGGTTTTTAAACCAGATTGTGGGATGCTATGTTCTGTCTGTGAAACAAACAGCTGAACTGAACAGCTTAGGGCTCAGAAGGGAAAATAAGAGAGATGAAGTTTTCCTAGCACCTACCAGACAATTGACTACAGTTTTTAGAAAAGTCTCAGAGGTTTCCAGCAGAACCCACCACTACATCCTGAGCAACAAGTCGGCAGGCTTAGAAGAGGCAAGGGGCAATGATCAAAATCTCAGAAACATTTCTTAAGTATCACATTACACTCCATTAAAGCTGGTAAGCACTTGGTAAATCGGTGAAATTTGTTGTTCTCCGTTTTAATCCAGTTCACACTTCACTGTTAGGAAACAGAGTGGGTATTTCTTTTCTACTATATATGTATATTTTAATGCTTGCATATACAAAATAGAAACAATGTTTCATGAAGACTTCTTGCCTGACAAGAATATGCTGTATAACTGGAGTGAATTTCAATATTGTCAGGTTTGATTTTTTCATTTTTAAACTAAAAACGAACACAGATGACTCCTTCTATAAGTATTGTTCATGTCACTGTGTAAATTTGAAAATTACAAACACCACCTCAGGGTGCCAGACAGCCTTCTCCCTTATCTGTTCTGAAAAAAAAAACATTTTGTAAAAGTCCAGAAATATCTCACAGCTATTTAATGCTTTTGGTCCCTAAACAATAGTGATTGATTTTGTTTGGTCTGGCAAACACAAATTATCCCATAATCATTTTATCCTGCCAGCCATGCTTCCATGCAGTTTAAGAAGAAAATTCAGTGATTGTAATGAAAAATGGAAAGGGCTGGAGGCAAATAAAAGATTTCTCTGCTGCTGAAAATGCATCTACTTTAATTGTCTACACAGACTAGGCTTGGTTTTTCTATGAAAACAGAATGAATTTAGAAATAAAAGGGCACTTTCCTTTCCCTTTAAACTTACCTTGCAACTCTCCAGGGCTTTATTTCCTCATTTTTCCTGCTTTATGAGAAAAGAACACACAGACAACAGTGATGTTTCTTTCCTCTTTGTGCTTTTTTGGGTGCGTTTTTTTTTTTTTAGGATATAAAATTATTTGAAGAGATGAAAAATGGAACCTAGGATTCAAACCTTCAGACTCTTAAAAGAAGCTTTGATTGAGATAACATGATCAAGAGTAAAAGGGATCACGCTAGGACAGGGTACGCTGACAGCCACAGAAGTTTATCCATTTCTTAGGTGGCAGGCTGGTGCGTTTTGCCAACAGGCTCAGGAGTCTAAAGACGAGGTCAGGACATCAAACAAATTTGGCTGTTGAACCTTATCAGGGATTGTTGTCTTCTCCTCTACCATACAGCATATTCATCCTCTTGGAACGCAGAGGATATTTTGTAAATGAACTCCTACCTATTGCAGTGAATTAGGGCATTGCAAACAACGCTGATGACTTCTACTCTCCCTGTACTACAGTATAACCATGCCTCCAACATCTGCATTACATAGCTTTAGTCTATGATATGGATTAGGTAGTCATTTGTAGCATATGGTGCTACAGTAGGTGCTTTTGGCTACTACCAGCTGATGGGGATGATGGTCTTTTTCAGGCCAACATTCCTGGGAGGGAAGGAGAATTCCTGGTGAACCCTGGTCAGGAGAAATCTTCCTCTGGAAAGTCAGAGCCTCTTACTTTCACCCCACCTTCAGGAATACATCATTTTTCCAAATATAAACAGGCAATGAGTTAGTGAAGGTATAGGAAATGGCACTAGGGGGGTGGGAGGAAAAAAAGTGTGCACAATTTCTGGTCAAGGTTGGAAATTCAGCCAGAAAGAAAGTCTGGGAGGAAGAAAAAGAGGGAGGGACAAAGAAAAAGGAAAAAGAGAAACACTGAAAAATAGCAAGCAGACTCTGCTGTTACATGTCACTGTTGCCCTTCAGAGAATGAAAGGGATTGAAAGAAAACAATAAAAATTCACCAAACCTATGGAGGGGGAAAAAAAAAGGCACGGCAAACAGAAGGCTCAGGGAATGCAATGAAATGCATGTGTTGTTCTTGTATGGGTTAATAGACCTAAATGTCAACATTTGAAGCTTACTTTTGGGTGACAGAATAACTGACAAGGGACAGAGAGGTGTACGTGGAAAGAAGATAGACTGTCTTGAAACCATGTATATGACGTTCTTGAAGTCTTGAGCTGGAAAAATTGGCATGAAAATAAAGTAGATTTCTCCCTTTTTTCTTCCAAAATTATTCTCAAAGTCTCACACAACTTCACAGATAAAGTGTTCCTTGAAAAATATTTTTCAGGGAATTTATTACTAGGGATGGAAAAATTGTTTGTGTTCACCTAATCTCATAGAATCATAGAATCATTAAGGTTGGAAAAGACCCTTAAGATCATCGAGTCCAACCATTATCCTAGCACTGCCAAGTCCACCACTAAACCATGTCCTCAAGCACCACATCTAGCTGTCTTTTAAATACCTCCAGGGATGGGGACTCAACCACTTCCCTGGGCAGCCTGTTCCAGTGCCTGACTACCCGTTTGGTGAAGAAGTTTTTCCTAATATCCAACCTAAACTTCCCCTGGCACAGCTTGAGGCTGTATCTCAGATTCCCGGAATCTCATAGATTCCCCTTCTGTGTGAGTGCCTGCAACCAGGCTCTACAGGTGCCTTGGGTATTGGTGGAGAAATAATCATGGGAAAACACCAGGCCAATGTGAAGAAAAAGTTTATGTTAAGACACAACACATGAAAGACTCCCATGGACCAAAGAGCTCAGGAGAGTAGCAGTCCCATTGAATCCATGAGAACTGATAAACTCAGAACACCAAAACTTGTCCAGATCTGGACAAGACCATCAGCATGCCCTATCACCAACAGGCTGTACAACATCCAGGACAAAGTGGTGCCTGCTGTGTGCACAGACTACAGGACCATACACACAGAGTAAAGCAAAGGGTATCTGAGCAAACAGCCAGGGAGCTGCAAGCTGTTGCTACAACTAGACTGAACATGTAAGTCAATGTGATGTGCAAATAGCTTTCTGCCTTTGATAACAACTTTATTCTATTAAGAGTAGCTTAATAAAAGGTGTTCTAATAATACAGCTTCTGATCTACATCTCTACTCCCAGCAAAATCCCCCATTAGGGAAAAGGGAATTTCCAACACTTATATTAAGTCCAGCTATAATCTTACTAAATTTTGATTCCTTTATGGTTCTCCAATTTCCTGTCAGCCAGATAACCCACACAGCACTTCTCTGAAACAACAGAAGGGATATGCTTGCACTCACTGCTAGTAATATATCATATTTAAGAAGCTTTGTTCAAAAGCAGAAGTAGCCATTTACAAGAAATTATTGGATCTCAGCTCTTGAAGACCTCATAAATTGGAAGGAAGCAAAACTTTAAGTGCAATAAATCTATCTTTAATGTCAATACAAAACTCATTGTTGTGGTCAACAGCATTTCAGAGGAGTTTTAGGAGGTTCGGAAGCAAAACAACTCCCTGGAAGTTCCATCAAATGTAGCTGCTCTGTCAAGTCAGCAGTTTTGAAATGCTCTATTTGGGAAAATAGCAAACACTATGGTCTATCAGGTTCTTCTGAGCAATTCAACCCGACAGTGATTCAGCACCCACTGTGGCTTCAGCCAGCCCATTTCAAGCAGAGCCCCCTGCACTTTGCTTTCCCCCCCACCAGCCGAGCACTAGGCTCCAGGATAGTCTGAGCACAAACACACTCCCTTTAACTTATTTTCAGCTTCTTAGACTACACGGTCAGCTATTAAGGAAGGAAAAATAACCCAGTGTTGAGGAAGGATGATCATATATAGCTGCCACGCAAATCTAACTCCTCTCTCAAGTCACCCTGCAAAAAAATCAGGAAATAATCTTTTTTGATTAGGGTTCTTTGGCTTTTCACTCCAATTTACCCCACGTAGCTACATAGGCCCATCTTACCATCCCACTTTTAATTACCACACTACTATACTTTTGCTATTACAAACATCTAGAAACAAGCAGTTTCCCTGCAATATATGCTTAAGTGTTGCGGAGTCTCAGCTGCAGATCTCCTCCTTTAGGTATGCAGAAAGGCCTTTGAGGTAACAGGCAAGTTTTAAGACGGAACATCAGAAGGAACAGAAATAGCTCCAGTGATGATGCTTTAATCAGTCTTCTGCCTCTAGATCTATGAAACACTGGAGTCGTGTCAGCACTCAAATCACAGTTCAGTAGGTGGGAGGAATCTAAGTGTGTTTTGGAATCCTGATACTCCACCATTAGTTTTCTTTTAAGGTTAGGATAAAAAGTTGACAGTGCAATTAATCTTTCACTAAAATGGAAGCTTCAGAAGAAATGCATCAAAACACAGAAAAAATTTTGTCTTAAACCCAAATATTGTAATGTTCCTTCAAATTAGATTATTTATATTAGTCTACTGAAGTGAAAGTTGATCCAAAACTCATCTGCATTTTCATACAATATTTACTGACTATGATGTGTTATTTTTTAAAATTTTTGTTAAGCATATTTCCTGTACAGTGATGGGCATAGTCATCTACCCCCATCGTAGACCAAGCAGTAACAGCCTAGAAAAATGGAAGCTCTGAGCTCCAGAAAATGCTTCCATGAAGCAAGGTAATAGGGTTATTAAATGCAATTCAATTTTTGAATCAGCTGACAGTGTTCCGTTTCCAAGTAAGTAAATAAGCTAATAGGGAGGAATTGATAAATCTGTAGATTTTACTAAAAAAAAAAAAAAAAAACCAAACAAACCAAAGCAAACAAAAAACCCCCACAGCTAACCAGTTCACACACACACAAAAAAAGTCTGACCCATTCTGCTCTCCTCCTTTCCCAAAGTTTTCTGCAGAACAGTCCCTCAGGTAATAACAAAGTGAAGAACTGGGTATATCTTTCACTTTCTAGATCACATTTTTACCATGCCTCGGAATATCAAGAAATCTATTTGGAACAGTATACACCTCCCTCAGTAAAGCTCATCTAAAGCAATTCAAGAACTCGTCAAGCAGCCAATATAAACAAACCACTGTGACACCCACATTGCACTTTAAAACCCATGGGCAACTGCACTGCTCCTAAGCGAGCTGCACTCAGGGGGTCAGTCGCTGACAACCCAGCACAGAGAAGTGACAGTAACTGCGATGCCTTGAGAGCACACATTGCCTCAAAGCACGAAATTGAGCTCTATTTAACACATGATTTCCCAATGATAGGGTGTGGTGAAGAAACAAGAACATCTATCTCATTTCACTCACAGCCTGTAAGAAGGTGGCCCAAATGAAAGAAACAAGAGAAGAAAGACCTTTTGTAAGTGGTTTTCAGTCCTGCCAACAACAATATCCCTGTCTCTCCTGGTTTGAGGACAGGGTCCCCTTGACATATCCAACCTACAAAGTGCTGTTCAGATGTTCACCCAGAATCAAGCTCAAACCCTGACAGCAGGGCATGAAACATCTGAGCTGTGTCTCAGGATAGCAGCGACCTTCTGCCTCCCAAGCTCCTTTATGCACAGCCACAACCAGCACTATATTTGATAAAACCAGCCCATGGAAGATGCCAAGTCTCTTATCAACTTAAGTTTAATGAAATTCCACCATCTGACCCAAAGCAAAATTAGCAAACTGAAGTCTAAGACTTGCTTTACTCTCTGGAGCTAGTTTACTTAGTTTGCCCAAGAGTTCACCATTATTCATTTTAAATCCCACCTCAGCGATGTCCAGCGTAACAGATCATGGGTAGCCCTTCCCTCTCATCACCTGCAGGACTGAAACCTACCCAAAAATATTGGGTTTTTTTACTGTCCTTGAGGGTCACAGCCCTTTCTCACAAAGGAACAGCTGCAAAAGGGAAAGCTGACTGTACCATCTTGATTTTGTGTTGCCGAGAATCTTGTAACTGCATGGGATCTGACCACAGTTTAAACTGACAAATGTCATCCGAGAGCCTGGCTTTAAGCTGGCAGCACTCAGCTAAACTCTGACAGCAGCAAACAGACAGCAAGTGCTGCTGCTTAATAAGGAGTTGTTAGCAGCTGGACAGTATCAAAGTTTCAGACAATCTAAATAAATGGCTATTAGAGTTGTGATTTCTCCACTGAAAGTAGCCAGAGTCCTTCCCCTTGCCCTAAACTTCTTCTCTATTACCAAGTCCCACAAGCTGTTCTGATGAGAAACACCATGGACACTACGGGTAGGTACTGCGCATTTCATTTAAGTTTATTAGAAACAAAATGGAAACAGATTGAAGCCCACTGCAATTAAGCAGCAGCCACCTGCATCCTCTGAGCTCCTCAATTGCTCCCAAGCAGCTCAGCACACATCTTGGCGGAGCACGGAGTCCAGCAAGGCAGAACCCCGGGGCCTAACAACTGAATTATTCACAGTTTGCCCAGGAAGGCTCTGAATACGCTACTTCTCAGCAAGCACCTTTTCTAAAGATGACAAAGGTTATTTATGTTTCATCTTGCATGCTACAGAAGTTATCACCGCCCTGCAGAGGCAAAATAAAGTGAACACTCTGCACTCCTGGAATGGGCACTGCATTTGCACAATGGTATCAGAGCTCAGAAAGACCCTGTGGTTTCTTGTATCCACCATCCTATATTTGTCCTTTGATGTCAAAATATTCATCTCTCTAATGTTTCAAGAATGTTCCTTAGGGCACCATTATCACAGATACAGAGGAGGATCAAAATAGTCTGTGACTTCATAGCTACACAATTGTAAAAATCTGCAGGAAAAGAAAATAATCGGGAAGGATACTAAAAGCAATATTGTACATCTACCTGTCTCTTCAAGAAGCATCTTTAAAGCCACTGATACCAAATTATTTGCTAGCCTACTGCTGCAGTTTGCTATGGGTGAGCTACGGCCTGGCTTGCGATCTCAGCTGGATGAATATTCCCCACTCTCAAGCCAAAGAGCATGAAACCAGCAGGGAGGAGCTGACAAACCCGAGGGCAGCATACCCTGCTACAGTGCTGTGGGAGTTACTGCCGCTCATCTTCGCACTGGAGAGCAATTGTCCCATCAACTGGTACAAGGTAACTTGCTTTTAGGCACAGCGAGACAAGGGGGGGGAGGGGGGGGAGGGGGGGGGAAAAACAGACTAACCACTGGCCTACAAGTGTGAGGAATAAAGTATTTTCAGGTATAACCAGTTAAAATACTGGATTAAAAATTGTTAAGAAACTTTCTACTGAGTGTGATTTATTTATTTATTTTTAACTCTTTAAATAACTGAGGGTGTTAGTTCATACTTTCTAGCAAACTATCACATCTTGTTTAGATACCGACACAAAGATAAAGAAAATACCCATATTTGCCCAAAGCTATGCCTCAAATCCAACCATTTTAGTTCCCTTATGATTTATGAAAGGAGTCAGGTTTGGAAGAGGAGGGGGGAGGAAAAAAAAAAAAAAAAAAGAAAAACCACACCAAAAATGACAAATACAACACTTGAAAAGATACAGTCTCAAAACTAAAGACGACAAGAGGACAGAGAAGCAAGTTGCTGTGACGCACAAGTGTTTTCACGGACCTAAGCTCTGAAGGGTTTAGTAGAATAGAAAAAAAGTGGCAGAAGTAACAAGCAAAAGCCATTTCTGATTATTGGTGACAATACAGGGGAACGCATACTGCCAAATCATGTTTTGCAGTGTTATTCTAATAAACAGACAATAAAAAGCAGTGAAATGTAGAGGTGGGACCAAATCCTATCTGCAAATGTAAACGCATTTTAGATACCTCAGCTGTTTGCAGCATTCATATCCTCACTCTAGTTTCCTCAAAAATGATAGTAGGGCGCCCTACCATGGAAGAGAAGACCATCAAGGACTATTAAATACAAAGATACAATATAATCTCCAGCTCAGAAAGTCCCTAAACTGCAGATTGCCAGAAGCTAGAAGAGTACATCAGAGCTGCAGGTTTGATTTATGGCTGCATGCTTCCCCTGAGCATCTGCCGCTGGCAGCTGCTGAGGGCGAGCGGTGGGGCTAAGGGGACCTTCCCTCTGCCCACTCTGGCTGTTCTCACTTTCCAGACTTGCTGAAGGGTCAGGTTTTGAATGGTGTCCCCAGCCCCACAAAACATCATATGGGGGTGAGGAAGAGGATAGAGATACTTTTACAGAAGGAAGTGGAAGTAAAGGGGGATGGTTGTTGTGACCAAGAAAAAAAAAAAAAATATGGCATAGACAAAGAATGGTAGGCAGGAAAATTAGACACGGAATTTTTAGTAAAATCCATGGGAGGACACCTGAACACAATGTAATCCCTTCAAAGTAAGGGATATTGACACGGAAATACCTGCCTGGGAGACACCAGAGGCATCTCTGATACAGTTAATACCTACATTAATATCACCCTTGGTTACTCACGAGACCAACATAAAGCAAACCTGTTTCAATAAAGCTCTTATTGAGAATGCAAATGGGAACAGATTTATTGTGATCTCGCAGTTGCTGTGGTCTTGCAGACACATGCACTGTTTTCACAGGGACAGTTTTCATAAGGATTTATGACATTTCAGCACATCTTTCTTGGCATAAAGAAGAATTTAGTCTTTGTAGAGTGAATAGCTATGAAAAGCAACCTGTGCATGAAAGCTTGCCATAGCAAGGACATGACAGACGGGAGTACTCAGCTCTCAGCTTGGCTCCTGCACTTCCACCAAGTGCTCTCAGCAGAGCTTGAGGAAAATCCTTCAGTCTCTCACCAGTCACTGGAAAACATCTTAAGGAGGATGAGGAAAAATAAAATAATTCTTCACTTCTTCCCATCCCTAAGTATCTCTTCACAAGTGTGGAGAACACAGTGCTTCAGTGCTGTAAGTGAGCAAGAGCTTCTCCAAAGCTAGAGCTGCTAAGTGATGTCCATAGAGGAGAGAAATTTAAAAATTTCCATGAAATTGTTTCTTATTTCCCACTCAAAGGCACATTTTCTACTTTAAGCTGCAGGTGCTGCTGTTAGCGAGAGGCTACACACATGCACCAGGGATGAAAGATATTTTTCCCCTTCCAATGATGTACAAACCAGGATTCAATTATAACGATACCTCCCACATGTACAAAGAGAAAAGCTCCTGAACAAGGTGTTCTGCTTAGTAATATTTAATTTCCATAGAACTGCAAACACAAGAGACCTGAATTATTATTAGGATTTCCATAACTCAGGCCAGTAAGTATTCATAATTAACTGCTGCCTTGAGTAATTGCCCACAAGAATCTCTGCTGCCGTAAGCAAAGTAGAATCCACCCTAAAGAAATAATACAGTTGTTATCTTTAAGGTAAATGGAGTTAGAAGTATTAAAAAAAAAAAAACCTAAACCAAAACAAAAAACCCACAACCATAGGTGTTTCTAGGACAGGACCCAGTGTCAATAGACTTGCCCCCTCACACAACAGCCAGTGCTGGAAACTGGGTTTTCTGCAGTCACAGGCCATGAGTTCAGAAAAACCCTGCTGCTTGCAAAGTGTAGGAAACCTTTTGTGATTGAAAAAGTCCTTTCTGACTGTGGAATACCACAGCAACTCAGTACAGCTCTGTGCTCCTCCAGACTCAGCAGTTTGAGTCATAGTCCTACACAACTATCCTAGCTCAAGGATTAATTTAATGACTGCTTACATTTCATCATTTCATTAATTCCCTAGGGAGGGTAGGAACAGGGAGAAAAAAAGATACTTGACTCATCCAGCACGGGGAAGGGCTAATAGCCCCCATAAATAGAAGGGGAAAAAAAAAAAAAAACCACCACCAATATGCAACATACGGAAAATCCTGTCTGGTATAACTAAAGTAACATGAATCACAGCTACTGAATGGGAGAGGAGAGAGAAACTACTGCAGAAAGTGACTGATAACGGTGCCTGTGTCCAGCTCATCCTCATAAAGTAAGCAGCAAAAGGCCAATACCGTTTTGGAAGGCAGATAAAGAAGCATCATATCACTAAGCGCTCAGGAAAAAAAAAAAAAAACAAAACCACAACCATCTCTTTGCACCAAATCCATTCAATCGATGCTGAACCTCTACTGATCAGAGCAGCTGTGAAATGCTTCAAGCGCAGGTGTAATACAGAGACACCCTGGCAGCTCACCCTTTTAAACAAATCCACAGAGAAGTATAGCAAGGTACAGCCTAATCTTGCAAAGGCATTACAACCAGATCCTACAGCAACGGGTACAACACAAAACATGCAGTAATGACAACCTCCCTGGAGCAGAAGGTTATCATTGTTATATATGTATCTACAGGACACAGTATCATGGGAACTGGAGAACCAGACTGGCAAAACTATATCAAAGCTCACAGCAATCTATTCGGGTGTAGAAGTTAAGACGGGCTCTAATTTAACATGATTTTTCTCTACAAAAATTTTGTTGTTACTGTTAAAAAATAAAAGAGCTTTTTGTTTCCAGAAGGCCTGCTGGCACAGTTCTGCTCTCTAGTTGAACCACAGCTTCTTTACTTTGTGGCGTCCCAGTCATGTCTAGTTTTCCTCTCTTCTGTCCATCTACTTGGATTTCCTCTACATCAGAAAAGCAGAATGATCCATACCTTATAGCTGAGACATTGCCAAGGCGCATGCTGTGAACCAGGAACTGAGAAGCATTTCTGGGTCCCACACATTAGATTCAGCTTATATTTGTTACTGGTCACATATTCATGCACATACATGCAAAAAAAAACCAAAAACAAAAACAAAAAACCCCAGCAACATCCAAACTCAACTTCAGCTTGTTGAGTAAGCACAGCTGATAACAGGGTGCTTAGGGTGAAGAACGTGTCATGGTTTAACCCCAGTCGGCAACTAAGCACCACACAGCCGCTCGCTCACTCCCCTCACCGTGGGATGGGGAGGGAGAGAATCGGAAGAGTAAAAGTGAGAAAACTCGTGGGTTGGGATAAAGACAGTTTAATAGGTAAAGCAAAAGCTGCGCCCACAAGCAAAGCAAAACAAGGAATTCATTCACTACTTCCCATGGGCAGGCAGTGTTCAGCCATCCCCAGGAAAGCAGGGCTCCATCATGCATAACGGTGACTTGGGAAGACAAATGTCATCACTCCGAACATCCCCCCTCTTCCTTCTTCTTCCCCCAGCTTCATATGCTGAGCATGACGTCATATGGTATGGAATAGCCCTTTGGCCAGTTGGGGTCAGCTGTCCTGGCTGTGCTCCCTCCCAGCTTCTTGTGCACCCCAGCCTCCTCACTGGTGGGGTGGGGTGAGATGAGAAACAGAAAAGGCTTTGACTCTGTGTAAGCACTGCTCAACAGTAACTAGAACATCCCTGTATTATCAACATTGTTTTCAGCACAAATCCAAAGCACAGCCCCATACCAGCTGCTACGAAGAAAATTAACTCTACCCCAGCCAAAACCAGCACAGAATGGCAGGTTTCCATCCCAGGAGAGACCCAATGCTCTTGTAAATACTAGAGCAGAGCAGAAATATTGCTACTGAATCAATGTCAGGCAACCCAAAAGATACCATTTAATATAAATAGGCAGAGTTTTATAGCCAACTGAAAAATGCTAGGCAAGAAACTGATTTGACAAGAACTCCTTAATCAATAAGCCCTTCTATTAGTCAGTCAAATTTCTGACTCAAATACTCTTATATGCATGCTGAACAATTCCAAACACTCCCTGAGACAAAATAAACCTAGAAAAAATTGTATGGGTCACTGTCCATGAAGAGTTTCCGCTTCATATATTTTACATAAACCTTGTGGTTTACAGCTTGGAGAATTTCATGCATCTTGAAAGCTCAAAAGGTTTTTGCTGAATAATTATCATCTCAAAAGCACAGAGCCATCTCGATCACTATAGTCAAGACCTTGTCGTGGTTTAACCCCAGCCGGCAACTAAGCACACACAGCCGCTCACTCGCTCCCCCCCACCCCCTGCCCAGTGGGATGGGGGAGAGAATCAGAAGAGTAAAAATGAGAAGACTTGTGGGTTAAAAACAGTTTAATTATTAAAGTAAAATAATAGTAATAATAATAAGAAAAAGAATGTACAAAGTAAGTGATGCACAATGCAGTTGCTCACCACCCACCACCTGATGCCCAGCTAGTCCCTGAGCAGTGATCGCTGCTCCCTGGCCAGCTCCCTCAGTTTCTATACTGAGCATGACATCATATGGTATGGAATGTCCCTTGGGCCAGTCTGGGCCAGCTGTCCTGGCTGTGCCCCCTCCCAGCTTCTTGTGCACCTGGCAGAGCATGAAAAGCTGAAAAGTCCTTGACTTAGTGTAAGCACTACTTAGCAACAACTAAAACATCAGTGTGTTATCAACATTATTCTCATACTAAATCCAAAACACAGCACTATACCAGCTACTAGGAAGACAATTAACTCTATCCCAACGAAAACCGGGACAGACCTTAAAAACTCAATTCTTGCTTAGTAAAGGCAATTGGCTGACTATAACAGGACAAAGTTTGTTGTTTTGTTGTGCTTTGTTTTAAATCAAAATTTAGAAAGTAGAAAAGAGAAAGCATTCATGAACTGACTCAAATTCCAGTAGATCTTCATCTCCAGATGGCTGAATGATCTTCTCTCGAGTCACAATAACTCAGACTGAGACACTTAACTGATTTCCCCCACTTTCCAATATTTCAAAGGTAATCTCCAAAGTTCCTCATATGGAGCCAGCAGCTCAAGAGTGAGAGCTACTCTACCACAGGTAATGGGCCACGGGGGACTCAAACTGCAAAGCAAAAAGAAAAAAAAAGAGCAAGAGGGAAGGAGAAAAAAGATTTCTTTTTTTAAACTGTAAAGAAACAGATGTAGGGAGTGAGGGGAAAACTGGAGATTCATCACAAGAGCACTTAGAGCCAAAGAGGAAGATACTTAAGATATTAATCAAATCTCAGTTCTTCCCTTCTGCAGTTAACTTCCCTGAAAGTTGCTGCTTTTTTTTTTTTTTTTGCGCCCTTTGGTGCAAAAGAAGTTACCAAACATATATCCTTTTATCTACAATAAATTTTGGAGTTTAGCAGTAAAGCTTCCCTGACGTTTGAATCCTACTGTTTCTTCATGGGAACTACCAATGAAGACCCAAACTCCGTTTCTAATGTGTAAAACAAACAGCATATTTGCATTTAAAGTACTTCAGCCATTTTTGTATAAGGGAGCAAAAGAACTTGACATCTCATACTCCAGGCAGTTTTCTTATTTCTACCAGCTATTCCATGGTGATTGTAAATGAGGGTTATATCTGAAGAGTTTAAGATACAGACACACATAAATTGCTTTAAGGTTAACACCATGATCTATGGGGCCAATACAAAGAGGATGAACACGGGTGGCACAATGGGATTAAGTACAGGTATGCTGTAAGCATCAGATCCATCCAGATATGGAAAAGATTTGATGCCATGAAATATAAATAGCTTCAGAGAAAGTCTAATTCGAAAATAAGAAGTTACAGACAGAAATAGCATAAAAAAATGTTCACACACAGAACATTTGTCTGCATTCAGTGTCTAATCAGGACAGGCACACACTGCCAAAACCACCCCGAGAATAAAGTTGAAGATAGTGCATCAACAGAGGAAGGAAGCAAACCTACAGCTATCCGAAGATATGAAACCCATATGTTATCCCTCTGTTGCATTTACCTTTCAATTTGAATGGGAAAGTACAGTCTCATGGTTTTTAGCAGTTTGTCCTATATGCAATTTTTATTTTCCAATGATTTTCTGTTTTAACCATACTTTGTGTGAAATAGCATACAATAGAAAATAATATGTATGCCCATTTTACTATCCCAAATTGGATTTCTGTGCCATTTCTTCTGATAGACCAGTTTTATTTCATCCCATCACTATTTTACCTTATCTGCTCTCAGTTTTCATTTTGTTTCAAGGAGAAACGCATCCTTATGCAGGAAAGCCAGCATATGATGTATCCAACATTAAAAGCTCACTGAAGCTTTATTTGGAGCACATAATTCACAGCACACGGATGAATTTCATCCTCAATAAACACTGAAGATTTCTAGCCAAATAAGGAAGAATACAGCATGCCAGTATTCAACATGTTTTCTTCAAAACAGAATCAGTGCTTCATTTCTGAAGTGATTCGTGGCCATATCCTATTCCTGACTTTCAATAACACCTGAGCGTTTTATCAAATAGCTGAGGTTACAATATTGTCTGTAAACCAGCTCCTGTCACAGTCAAAGGTACTGGCAATGCAAATTAGGCTCTCGTTGACTACTGGACTCTTTTTCAGGAAAAAAAAAATAGACAGCTCTATGCCTCCAAGCCTTTATGTCATGTAAATCAGTATATAATCACCTACCCAATTGTTTGCTGTCACAAATACAATATATCTACCTTCTACGCTTAACTCAGCCCACTCAGAAACTGACTCTAAAATTGAATTCTTTAGAGAAACCCAAGTATTTCTTCTTTGTAATTTTAAATAAGATTTCTGCGTATAGGGGAATATGTAAAATATCTGCCTCCCTAAAATGAAGTGTGATCAGGAGAGGAATCTGCAGAATATAGGCATTCCTTCAGCCTAAAAATAATTGGAGCAGAGCAGTAAATGAGTACATCCCAGAACATCTTATATATGGTCATTGGTGAAAGGACTGGACTCCCCACAGAAATAAACTCATATTTTTCAAGTTATTTCATTTCTCAAAGTGTTAATAATTAACTCAGTAATTAGGACAGTCACATACCCAGCTGTCTTTTGCAGGGGAGAAGCATTCACTTAATGTTATCAGAGCTGACTGCTCTATCCATCCTGGTCTTGTTTACCTCCTTGCTCAAAACCACCGCATCCATGGAGGAGTTACTTAAGGCAAAGCAGCAGCCAACTTCTCAAGCTAAGAGAGTTAGCATCTCCATGGGATGCTCCAGGCTCTGCCCTGCTCCACACCGTGTCCCCAGGCCATCTCTCCTGTAAGACACACACATCCCCCACTTCCCCTATGACTTCCCAAGGGCTTCTTCAGACCACCTAGGCTTACCTCACTCGGGGATTCACCTGGGATTTTCTAACTTTAAAAGGTATTTTTCTTTTTGAATACACAGCGGTATTTCCAAGCCTTGCCAAGCTGTTTCCTTTTTCTCCTCAACAAGAGGCAACACCTCTAAGCCTGATATATGAACTGCAAACACAGTCTACCATAATGAGCTTGTGCTAAACTTCAGGCTTATTTAATAACTCCTACCTCTTAAGTCAGTTACATTTAACCGCAAATACATCTTTCTCAGGGTTTTTTGTTTCATTTACAGTCTTTTTTTCTGCTTTCTCACTATTGTAGTTTGACATGTAGCTTGACATCTTTTGTTATTCCCTGAGACCAGAAGGGGCATCTACAGACTTGCAAACTGAAAATGAATTTTATTAGGCTCAACAGGGAAAAGGCACCATGGGATTCATCATGGGTTTGTATCAGAGAGACTAATTGACAGCAGACTAAAGGCATTACATGGTTCTGATTTCATGATTCCCACCACAGCTCTGCAACCACTTCTTTCTTTTTTTCTTGGAAAGCAGAAAATAGTCATTAAAATCAGCACCAAGCAGTCAAAAGAAGGAGAGAACTAAGCATCTATATGAACCAACCTGTTGCAAATATCTGTGCTAAACCACAGCAATTTCATGCAATGCAATAATTTAATAGCTACAGTAGAAAGGAGGAAAGAAGGGGTTCTTTAGTATTTGCAAAAGAATAATTATTACTTAGTTTAAATATGAAAGAGTGTAAATGTACACAGGCCAGAATTTACCAACCATGTTCAAGCATTAATTTTAGTGGCAGGAAAGACAGCAGGATTTAACCTCAGACATTTGAGTACAGTTTTAAGTAGGAGGTTAGACACAGTCACAGGAGCTTTTTATATATATGTATATATACTGGCCCATTTCTTTATCTCTGCTCTGTCTCATTTGGAAATAATATTGTCTTCCACGAGTAAGTACATTAGTTCCTCCTGAGAGTCTCCCTGTTCCACATTCAATGCATGCACACCAAATCACCTAATACGCAGTGACAGCTGCCAAACTGCTCTTTCTTCTCCGAAAGATGGGACCCGTCTCCTATTTCAATCTCTTAAACCTCACAGTCACAGCACTCCTAATTATCCACAAATTCTGGATCATCTCTTACATCAGCTAGATAAAGCAGTCACTGCAATTGCGGCCCTCAGCCATCCACCCAGACCCAGCGGATGGGCCAGGTCTGTTCCTCTTCGCTTCTGCTGAAGACATCAAGAGCACGCAACGCAACACAAGTGTTCAAAACTTGCTATCTGACTACTGTCCTGCCAACATTAAAAACTATGTTCTGGTTGTTTGGGGTGTCCAGTGGGTGGAGGTTAGGGTGGTTGGTTTTTGTTTGTTTTGGTTTTCTTTTTTTTTTGTGAGGATTGGGGGGGTTTTTGCCTTTTAAAAAAAAATTCTCATAACAACAAAAATATTAACATGCCAGTTTCCTGCAGAGATTGGGACATTCTCAACATCTAAGAATTTTAATGCAATTTAGAAAAGTCTATAACTCAAAGAGAAGAGTGGGAAGAGCAGAGAGTATAGATTATAAAACATACTGAATACAGGGATGTAGCACTGGGACACAAAATCTAGGGCTTTTTAAGCCAATTAAGCTGATAATTTGCTAACTTTATATTCTTGTCACTAAACCGTATATAGTGACAGGTGTCACAAATAGAGTCTCTCCCTTGCAAAAACACATCAGATAGAATAAAATAATTGCAAATCATGTGTATCGCTAACAAAGAGAAGAGAACCAGGAAAAAAAGTAAAGTTCAATTGCATGTGACTTTGGTTTTTTTGGTAATTTTGAATTGTCAATGTGATTGTAATGTGTATTTAGTTTGCAGTGCTTGTTGTTTTACATTAACATTACACTTCCAGGAACGCTAATGTAACATAGATGCAAGGTGGATATAAATATTAATGATGCTGTAGGAAACACACAACACTACTCCCATTACCATCTGCTGGGAGCAACGTATTATACACCTTGTCCAAAGTGTGCAGAATAGTCACACTGTGAGATGAACCAAGTGAGACAGGTATTACAGAGTCCAAACTGATACAACCATCACTAAACATCCAGAGGGACCTTGCCTTTCACTGCTGACACCTTCCCGAAAGGTCTGAAGGATATTTCCACACCCTGCAGCTGTGATGCCCAGGGTCTCACTAACACAATGCTAGAGACAAGTATCACAGCACATCCAAAAACTATTGACAATGACTTTCTATTAAAATGGTTCATCAAGTCATGCCACTGTGGTTGGATCAACAAGGTGTAAACCAGCCAATTTTTCATGCAAACGAGAAGTCAGTGTCACCTTCATGGAGGGACTTGGTCACACAGACCAACAGCCCAATGCTAAACCACCTCGCAACAAACGGTGGCCTTTCAGGGACGACACATTTAAAATGAGGAACATTTGCTGTTAAGATAGCAAGAGCAATGACCGAAACCACACAGTGTACTAGTACTCTGTGATTAACTGTCGAGGGCAGAAAGCACAGAGGAAACATGCACGTACAAAAAGCCTACGTAACACCTAAGAGGCCATGTGTCTTTCGCACCCTACTTGTTGCTTTGGATTTAAGGGCTAGAGAAGTTTCAATGAGAAATCTCCAGAAAGGGAACGAAGGAGAGCAAAAGAACCACGTTGACTACTATTAGCTGGTCTTAGGAAAAAAGTGAGTAACATTACAAAGAACTATTTAGGATTCTCCATTTTTCTAACAGTTTTTGTTTCTCTGCATCTGTCACCAATATAAACATCATACTTGGAACGATAGCACATAAATATATGCTTTGAAGTTTTATTATTTCTCAGCACTATGAAACATCAACACCATTTACATGTTTATCCTGGATTGAAGTTACGCAAGCCATTGTGAGCTGCTTAACATTTTATGTAGACAACAATTAAAAAAAAAAATCACAGAAATTCTTTTTGAGGACTGAAAGGCTCCACAGGACATTTGAAGCTGGGATTTTAAGCTATTTCCACTATTGCAGAAACAAATAACTGCTGCTTCAAGGAAGCATTTGACCAGTTACACAGTCATGATGGGCAAAGGCGGTCCTGTTCTTCTGAGTAGCTTCAATACCTCCCAGACAGAGTATATCCAAAGAGAACAGCAATAGCCACTGAGCACAGGAGCACATGAGAAGATGAAAAGACCACCTGTTTGCCCCTTAGGTACAAGGGAATGCTGCAAAACACATCATTTTAAAGAGAGCTTTCCACCTCCACAAAAATTAGGACAACTACAATAGCTGTTATGCCACCACTAGGTACAGCAACGCATCCAAGTGTACAAGAACTTATTTGTCCAATTATTTAAAAAAGGAATTTTACTTTCAAGCTTCTTAACAAGTGTATTAACCATTATTTAACAAATTAACAATATGATCAGGAATATCTGTGGCTGGCTACACTATATTTGATGGTGCCTGAAGGAGAAAAGCCAATAAATTGATTAAACATTAGCGGTAGGAAGTTGTCATTTTTTTTTTCCTCACTACAGAGATGCTTGGAAGCCTTACAGACTTTAGTGTGAATTTGATTTACTGAACAAAATTATGGCACAACAGGAATGTCAACCATATGAGCGAAGTGGACAGATACAGCAGGTAGCATTAATAGCACTTAGTCTCAGCATTGTCTTAAGCTGGCAGACTTTATTTCAAGTGTCATGTATCTCACGCCACTTAATATTTCACAGCAACTCTATTTTTTTTTCCTCCATACTTCAGCACTGTCATAAACACTATTGGCTTAAAAAGCCAAATGAAAACTAAATTTTTTATCCTTCTCTGTTGCAGCATGTATTTCATATGCAGCCCTCAATCAGACAGTGGGGCTCTTCTTGTTTGGATCAGATCAGATGAGCAAAGCATTCCTTTTTACAATTTGTTTAATCCAAAATTGAACCAAAATACATCTTTTTGTCAGACAAGCGGTGATTTTGTGTGAGGAAATGCAACTGCAAAGGTTGATGGTGTGTCTATATGTGTAGGTTGATTAGATGAGGTTTTTTGTGTGCTCTGAACTCAAATAGTCTCTCTTCAGAGATCTCTGCTCAAGCTATCTATTAGTCACGGTTAAATGAACAACAGTTTCAAATATACAGAAAACAGATATGCTTAAGTCATAGAAATTCTGTGTGTGCAATGCTCAACATCAAACACAACAACAGAGGTTATCCAGAGCCAACGAAGCTTGGCTGAAGCTGTGGAAGGAGAAAGGGAGGCTCTCCTGCTCTCACCACAGCAGAGACACTGAACATCAATCCCACCTTCCTGCTTGAGGCATTGGGGCATTACAGATGGTCCCTTCAGAAGTAAGCATCCAATTCTACAGATCATGCTTTGGAAGCAGAGTTTGCACCACTATGGTTTAATTTTAAGATTTAATAACACACAGCATATATCTGCTGCAGGGATTTCTGGTCACAGAGCTTTATATTTACACTTTGCTTCAGTGATTTCAGAATATAATCAAACTCCTGGTCTACAAAATTCAAGAATTGAGGTCCCAGAACATCTGTGCAACCTTTCTACTCTGTGTCCCCTTTATCAAGCTGATCTTCCAAGCATAATACTTGATGCCCCTCACCGTATATGAAATACCACAGGGTATTGCTTGACAGCTACCAAACAGTTACTGTGGTCCTCGGAGTTTTCATGGACCATAAAATAGAAAGGATGAGTAAGGGGAAATAAATGTGATGTACCAGCATATTTTTAAAAAAAAAAAAAGTCACGTGTGTAAATGCAGCACTGTGAATTATAAAAAACTACAGCTCTCCTTTTAAAACAGTATTTTTTTTTATATACTTATACAGTTATGGAAAAAATAGTCGTAAATGGAATAGTGATTTATATTCCACATAAATAGCTCTCCATAGAAGCCTAAATTTGCAAGATACCCCAACTAGACAGAGCAAACTTCTAGGGAATGAAAGGGACAATTTTGCATGTATTTATCACATGAAAGTGTGCAGAGTATGGGGAAGATCAGTGATCAGGTATAACAGCAATATTTGTCATTAATCCTAATAATTCATGCAACATTACCATATTTGTTTTCCCACCTTGGGGTGCTGGGAGAAGAACCTGGGTGAAATCCACCACCCCCGTCCCCTAATGAAAACTCAGTTTCCCAAAAATTGTCATTTTCTCAGAGCAGTATTCACAGCCTATAACCTTCACTGTTGAAATGAATAGGAGGCACTGTTCACTTCAGTTACAGTGACTGAGAGGAAGGGGGGAAAAAAAAAAAAAGAAAAAAGCTTAGACTTTACAGCACAGACACTGAGTCCAAATTTAAATCTCATTGTGGCTTTATCCTGAGAAGCATTCTCAAATTAGAAGCAGCACCTGGTGAATCAAACTAAGGAACGAGACATCACTCCTCCCTCAAGTGCCCTCCATTAGCAGATGTTTAATCATAACCATGTTATCCCACATGAACGCATGTATTTGGAAGTCAGGAGGACTGCAGTTCTGGGATGCAACATCCCCCTTCTCTCCAAGGTCTGGGCTTCCTTCCAACACCAAAACTTTGATTGTTTGGTGGTTTTGACCAAGGCACTGGAGTACATCATCAGTCTCTGTGTGCAGAAGCAGAAGTAGCCACAAGCAACCTGAGACATCCTTGCCCAGCCAGCAGCCTTCATCCCCACTCAGAACGAGCTGAAGGTGTTTCAGCACGAGCTCTCATGTACTTGCAATTTAAACAGTTGATGTTTCTCCAACACCGAGCAAACACACAGACACTGAAACACAAGAATATCCCGATAGACAAAACCTGTCTTAATTTGCACTAACTTTACTAATTCGAAAATGCTGGTTAAGATTTCATAGTTAAAGCAAAGCTTAGCTTTACTTTCTTCCACCATGCTATGCAAAAAGAACACAGTGTGTCCTCCCAAAACTGCAGCGTAAATATCAGAAAGTACTAAAAGTAAAAATCTACATTTAAATCCAGAGGGGACTGTGAAATTAAGTGCAATGACTAAGAGAAAGTAGCTGATATTTTCCTCTTCATGCTTTCTAGAGGTAAATTACATCAAACCCAACTGAAATTATTTTGTTGTTTGTCAGTGTAAGCCAGAGCCAACAACGCGCGCTCAGAGCAACCGAACATAAAAACAGCGCTGGTGTGAGAAGTGGACTGTCATGCTGCGTGGTGGCTCAGACTTTATACTCCCTGGGACCACTTCAACGCAGTCATGGTTTGGGAAGGAGACCAGGGTGGTAATCGTGTTCGCATACTCTGGTGTGCCTCAAAGCTCCAAAGCATAGATTTAAAGAGTTGCTTGAAAGGAGAGCAGAAGGTACAGTAATGAAACTAGAGACCGAGAAACTCACGGGGTACAGGCTTTTCAGAAGCGCAGTGTGATGTATGTTTACAGAAGCCTCAAATGCCCTTTTTCATAACTCTGTTTATAGCTCATCTGTGTGCAGTAAGTCTTGACCGGAATTGGTCTTTGACACAGACTGTAAAATACAAATCTTAAAAGGACCCAATGGAAAATAAAAGTCAGTATCACAACAAAATGGATGATTTCTGATGTAATCTCTTTCCACTCGTGCCTTCCATATAAAGGAGATATGGAAAATATGTTTCCCGCTATAGAAATTAAGAATTCTACTTCAATAAAAACACATCTGGCTGCTATGATGTTGAAATAAGAGCTTATTAGTATTATTACAGTTGTTATTACTATAGCTGCTCCCAAACGAACACACAGTCCTCCTTTTTGAAGGACATCTTCCTCTGCTGCCTGTTTATTTGTCAGGCAGAGGGGCAGTCATTAGAAGAGACTGTAGCGGCATCACAGTAGTATACCAAAATATTACCACGAAGACAAGCTGAATGCAGCAAAGATGCAGCTGAACTATGTAGAGATAAATAGGTATTTTATCTGTTCCAGATATTTTGACACCAACACAGCTTGATGAAAGAGACATTTAAAAAGTAGTCTTCTACGCCTAACAACTTCCATGACAGAGGAAGCTTGAATAGGAGAGGAAATACAAGTAATTTTTTTTCTGGGCTGTCAAGCCCTTTGTCTTGACCCAACAAACAACCTATTGATCTACTTCAAAGCACAAAGGGAACAGTAACTGTCATGATGATATGACACAAAACCAGATTTAAAAATAAAAAGAGAAAAGAAAAAACAGCTTGTTTATACTTTGGCAATTGTGTGCTCTGGCATTCCTCCTCCATCATTTCACACGCACTGTCAACGGAGATGTGACATACCTGTCCCATGTGGCAGTGCTCTCCTGGGTACCACTCAGAATCCCCTCTCCTCTGTCCCATGAGCCCTCTTGCCCCTGTTTCCTCAAGGAGGACAGCACTGAGAAAAGGTAATAGTGCGGCTCGCCATTTACCCAGGTAAGGCAATTTCTCAGCTTGCTTTGGAGGATAAACGCCACGAGGAGGCGATGGTGCATGCTGTGAGCTCAGCCACATGTCTCCAGGATCAAGAGCGTACATGTACAATTCAATCTTTTCTGCTGGACATCTCCCAGTAATGATGGGGGTACCACATTTTCTCTGCGCTGCTAGCGAGCAGCACATCCACTTTATTTCCATTCTCCATCCCTCAGGGCTGGGATATCCACAACTTTCAGTCAAATCCAGATGTCTCGTTCCATCTGGTTTCCCTGCAATACAGACCAGCTTGGCCAATGTCCTCACACCACCTGTCAGTGTTGCAGTAGTAGCTTCCCTAGACCTTCTCCAAGTCCATCTTCCTGAATAGCACCAGAAAAACTGCTCCCTTAAACGCACTGGAAACAGCCACCTTAAGACTAATCATTTTTTCCTTCCTCATTGAAAGTCTAACAAATTTTTGGCCACCCTGCCTGATACATAAGGAGGTCTCCCACCCTAGCCAGTGCCCTGTGGGTGGTCCCATGCCACTCATAAGAGCCAGCAGATGTGACCATACAAGAGAAGTCCTCCAGCACAAGCACCAGTTTCCAGCAGCAATGGTGCGTGATGTAGAGAGTCACAACCCAGCACTGCTCAGAGCAAACTGAGAAAATAAAGAACTGATGGTCCCAGAACAGGGCTCCATGATCATTTTTAGCATTTAACATGCAGCCAGTGGATTCAAGTCATAAGTCTATTAAAATATCAATCTTCAGAAATCCTACAAGAGGCTGAGGAGATAGGGTTGCAAGATTCAGATTTAATAATGCAGAGAAAGTTAATGACAAAATCTAAATTAGGAGTCACATTAGGGGTACTTGATGCCCCACACATATATCTGCTTCCTCACACCAAGTAGTGTCCACAAATAAAAATACTACCATAAAAGTCTCCACATGGTCCTTTCTTAAAGTTGGCTTAGGTAATTCTTTACTAAATATTCAGGTGATAAACGTCAGAAAAACTGAGTTTAAGGAGAAGTGAATTATTTTGCATGTTGGCCTAATTCAGCAAAGAATATTAGTTAAACCCAGTGATTTTGGAGTTTTGTTTGGTTGCTGTCGTCATCAGAATTTTTAATTTTTTTTTTAAATATTCAATGCGTTTTGGTACTTATGAGCAAACCACCTTGCTTGATAGTTATTCAAATATCAAAAGGTTGAACTAGGATTTCATGTAGACTACCTGGCATTTTTGCTCTAAGAATTGTATTGGAAAAAGAAAAAAGTTAAATAAAAAAAGAGAATGCTTTACTTTGCAGTTGGTTTTGATCAGTCCAAGTTTGATGAATCAAATATCCCAAAAAGTTTCTCTCTCATTTCAGCCTGACTTGTTCCCCTCCACGATTATTATTTTGACTGTGAAACAAAAATATATTTCCCAGCTGTATTAATCAGATATTGGGGATATTCCATTATTATAGCACAGCTATAGAGACAGTCCTCTCAGGTTTTCTTTTAACAGAAATGAAGCTAAATCAATACTAAGCAAATTTCCCAGAAGTCAGATTCCCCAGAATTACAATGAGGATGGATGAAAAAGTATTATGCTAGGTAACACTGCAGAACACAGGGCATCTGGGGCAAAAGATATGTTTTCCCATACCAGTTAGAGCTGCCCCTTTGAGCAAATGGGCAACTATACAAAACCTGAAACTTTCAGTGGTACGTAGAGCACAAAAAGGTGATAAAAGAGGCTATTTTTTTCCCCACACCAGTTTAATCTTGTTGCTTTCCGACACCAGTGGACATATTGGGACGGGTGGATTGCATGCATTACGATGCTCATCATTAAACCCTGGACTGAGTCTGCCAGATTGACTGTATTTTCGAAAGGATACCGAAGGGTACCCAGACACAGCCCCAGTGACAAAACAACATACTATACGTACACAGGATGTGGGACTTCTTACTTTTGAGTCCTTAACTACTCCCACATAGTTCATACTCCAAACAACCGTACAAATCTTAAGCAGGTCATTCGGCAAGCATTAGCCAATATACCAAGAAAATCTGCAAGAGAATACAACCCCTTATACTTTTTTTTTTTTAAATAAGAAACTGCTCATAAATATTGTTCTTGCTTTCACAAGAATACTTGCATAGAACATAAATTTTCATTTATCTTCAATTCATGCAGCAAATAAAATACTACTGTCTCCGGAAAGGCATGCAAGTACATGCTAAAATTTAGCATGTGGGGACACGAATTGAAGAACAAAATAAACACATTTTAAAACTTTGTTCTAAAACGCCTGATTTAGCTTAACGAAAATAATATTTAACTTATACTTTTTCTTTGAAATTGAAAGTGTCAGTATAGAGGAGTTAAGAAACATATTCAGATGACTGAAAGTCCCAGCACATCTATTAAGGTGGTTTCACTAAACACACACACGCAAATTAGATAAAAATTAGATAAGGGCCTCAGTATTCACTGTACCTGAAAAGGTAGGGTTTATAACTTTCAATATAGACACTGACAGGAATAGTAAACAAAACAGATGACTAAATATTTTGTAGGAAAAAAGCAACCTATTTTCTTTCTGTAAGCAATTCATGTTACAATGTTTATTTTTATGTACTTCTCAGTTTTTGAAAAAAATCTACAGCTACAGTAGGCACTATTTCTTCAGTAAAAGTGGCAAAACAGCCTTGGATGTAAATCTCATTTCCAGATGTACACAATTTTCAGACATGGCCGCTCCTGTGCTCTGTGTCAGCAGTCTATGAGTAAAATGAATTTATTGCTTCCCTCATGTCAGGAGTTGAGTAACACCTCCGTGGTTAGCTTGCAGCTTGGAAAGAGAACGCTTTTTCCCACTTGGTTAAGCTCTGATCTCCATCAGACACTACCGGCTCATGGAAACTGAGGTCTTATCAGGGAATCTTACATTACTAAATATTACTGAATCATCCCTAAAAGGCCAAAAGCCCAAAAAACAGTTGTTGTTCTTATAGGATGGAATCCTTTAGGCTCTCTAGTATTATTTTTCATGGGGGGTCAAGCCTTTCAAACTTCCACTTATTTCCTTTCTTGCTACAAAAGCATGATTGACAAAGTGAGGTAATTTGCCAATAATATCTCAAAAATTGCTACCCAGCTGCCTGAAGCTTAGCAAGCTCAGAAAATGTAGTCTGAAATTCCCAGTAATAAAGATACAGTATTTTGTCTTTTCTCTCTGGTTCTGCAATCTGAAGCAATACTTCTATAAACAAGGGGAAACAGTCTGGATCACATTTGTTGAAAATCTGACAGAAAATTTTAGGTTCAGATAATGTATTCCCACTAAGTTACATCCTTAAATCAGACAAAACTCAATGAAATTTGCAGAATCTCTTGAAGAAATGGCTTACATGAAAATACTCAGAGATGTATTAAAAATAAAAACCCATTTGGATAAGCACAAACATTTAAAAATATGTAACCCATAGCAGAGTAGGTTAAAAACACTGCAAACCAAGAAAAAAAACATTTCAAGAAAGTGATCCTTATACACACCAGCCATTTTCAACCAGCCCTATTCATTAATTGTATCCTGTATTACAATTACCAAGATCATACCAACTTCAGGCATAATTCTTATTCCCAAGAACAACTGTGAAGCCAGCCATGAAGAGAGAGAAGGAAAGAGACATTGCATTTAATGGAAACTCCTTTGTCTTGGGAAAACCTACAGAAGTGCTGAAAAGTCAAAGTATCTTTTTCCTCCAGACCCCCATTTCTGGTATTGCTGCTGCCTGTTGACTTTGGATCTGAGCTGTAAGTAGACTCAGAGGAAAAAGACGACAACATGCAAGGAAAAGACTACTTCACATTTTCCCTGTGTGTCGCTTGTTCTTTTACTGCTTTCTTGCTGTTCAACTATACGCTATTATGCTGGCCATATCTGACTAAATCCTAAGCGCAAGGCACAGAGAATGAAATAGTATAATCACACAACAAAAAAACATGCATTACAAAACATAACTAATAAGAGCATTGTCCTGGTTTCAGCTGGGATAGAGTTAATTTTCTTCTTGGTAGCCGGTAGGGGGCTGTGGTTTGGGTTTAGGATGAGAACAATGGCGATGCTAAGTACTGCTAAATAGTCGCTAAGTAGCGCTTGCGTTGGTCAAGGACTTTTCAGCTTCCCGTGCTCTGCCCGGTGCGCGGGGCGGGGGGGGGGGGCTGGGAGGGAGCACAGCCGGGGGCGCTGACCCAGACTGGCCAAAGAGTTATCCCATACCACATGACGTCATGCTCAGTATATAAGCTGGGGGAAGAAGAAGAAAGGGGGGGGACATCTGGCGTGATGGCGTTTGTCTTCCCAAGTAACTGTTACGCTTGGAGCGTAACATGATGGAGCCCTGCTTTCCTGGGGATGGCCGAACACCTGCCTGCCGATGGGAAGTAGCGAATTAATTCCTTGTTTTGCCTTGTTTGCGTGCGCAGCCTTTGCTTTACCTATTTAACTGTTCTATTTTATTTTACTTCAATTATTAAACTGTTCTTATCTCAACCCACGAGTTCTCTCCCTTTTACCCTTCCGATTCTCTCCCCCATCCCACCGGGGGGGAGTGAGCAAGCGGCTGCGTGGTCCTTAGTTGCTGGCTGGGGTTAAACCATGACAAGCATATTGCACGTATTTAATAAATTACACACCTACTCACCTCTGGGTATACAGTATCTGTCACATATAGGAGATGTGTATATGGGAATTTTACTTCTGTATTCAGGTATTGCTCAGGAACAGATTGACAGGGAGCACAAAACAAGCTATAACCAACCTTTTCCTTTTATTCGTGGATGTGTCATGTAAGGTGGGAAATGCCGAAAACAGGTAAAAATTGAAAAATGATTGTACTTATAAAGTTTAAATGATTTACTCAATGGCATTTCTGCAACCCTCTGTGTGACTGAACAGCTTTTCTTCCACCTTTCTCCTGAAAAATCCTTAATTGTAACCATCGAAAGGAAATAAATTTCTGGCTATTTTCACAAAATATATGTGTTGTTATGTCTCAGCAGTCCGCTCCCATTTAACTCTGCAATACAGCTATAAAATGGTTGATTTGGTTTAGTGCTGCACATCTGAAGTACCTCACACACCACAGGAGGCAGCGACCATGAGGGAGGTCCAGATCACAGATAGAAATGCAAAATCTTGAATAAATCCCCTGTAATGAGAAACTTCTGAGGGACTTTGCTGCTGTTATTTTGGGAGAGGAGGCAAAGCCACTTTGCAAGCCTGCAGAGAACTTCAGTTCCCATTAGTCCAAAGTGCCACCAGCACCACTTCAGCAAACCATTCATGTGCCAACTGGAAAACAGGGGGATTTTTTTTTCTCCCCTTCCCAGTCTTTCCCAAGGGATGGTACTTCTTTCCAATTTTCACCCCAGGCACTATGACAACGCATGGTCAGAATAAAAAGGATATTTTTCCCATCATAATTCAGCTGCTTGCTTGCTAGCTTATGTTCTTCAGAAAGGCTCATCCCTGCCTCTCCTTCGCCCACACGGTGCTCTGCAAACCGACAGCTCTTATCCTTGTGCATCTTTGCAGAGGATCCACTTCAGCCACACAACAACTAAAGTGGGTTAGGCAACTCATTCACACACACGTCTCATTATTGACTCGGTCCAAACAAGTTGATAGCCCTGATGCTCATTTACACTAAAGCCAATTAGCCTGAAATTTCATTTACTCTAAACCCACACTATCACCCTGGCAGCATAAAGGGGCTTTAAAATGAGTCACAGTGTAATTCATTCCTCCTTTACGATGCCAGAGGAGCATAAAGTGGCCTAAGTGCAGACAAGATCGTAGCCAAATGACTTCTGCCATTGATTTCGTCAAAGTAGAATTCGACCCGATTTTAGCATTTATCGAACTGAGCTTGAAACCCAGCTCAGCTGCACTGGCATCAGTGAAACTGCCAGTTCGGCTCAGCTAGGAATGTACACCAAGACATCTGAATGTCTCTGGGTGGTTAATTTAAGAGTCTCAATAAGGTGTGCTGGAGAAAAGAGCCAATTCAGAGGGTGGATACGGAACATGTTGCAACTCAAGTCCTTCTATTAGCTCCGAAGATGGACACTAAAACACAGAGGGACCCAGAGACACCCAGTTGTTCCTGATCTTAATTTCTTGTCCAGTTTTCAGCTACAATTATTAATATTAAGCAGCTAAGCACTTTGTTTGATATCACAATATTGCAAGCTGCTATATTTTTGAACCTCTATTTGTCATTCCCCTCCTCTTCCTTCCCTGACAGTGACTGGAGCACAAATGAGACCAAGAGGCCTTTGGCAAAGGCAGTCCCATGTCTTTTCTCACTGTGCACCTAAATCAGGCCTGTGTTGCTCTAAGCTGCAAATGGTTATCACATAGCAAGCAGCAGAGAAATCAGAAGATACTGTCAGTCTTCATCTATTCCAAAAGCCTGCTGTTAATAGCAGTTTTCTCCAATTTTATCTTGTGTCCGCTTGTGGCCCTCTGGTACATCACAAAGTCACTGTTTGACTTTTTTTTTTTTTTTTTTTGCTATTTTTTGGCATCCCAGTTGTCACCATCCTTAGCAACCCCATGGATGGAATAAGCATGAACTAGCCCAGCATTCTCCTAGGGAGCACGACCAAGGTAGGTAAGTTGGGGCATGAAGCTTTATGGCTACTAAAAGCCATGAGCTCTGCCCAGTTCTACCCACATGATTCGCCTTTGCTGGGCTTGCAGTCCGACACTGCAAGTTATGGTTGCCACCCTGTTTGTATAAATTCATAGCCAAAACTGCTTGTAGTCTAGGCACATGCAGTTTTTGTGTTGAGGTTAGGTGGTCAGACTAAAACTAGATCTGAAATTCTTAGCTCATTTCTGTTGTCTCAGATAGCCCCAAAACACTGATTTTTTTTTTTCAGACTCTTGGCCAGAAACCTGCCTGTGATACTAATCTGTATGTTACAAAGTAAACTCAGTTCAAATGCTCTGGATACAAAATTACATAGAAATGAAAAGTACATATCAGTAAGGTGTGCTTCACAAGATATAATGCCACACATAATAGCATTTGTCTCTCAGTTATTGTAGCTGGACAACAACTAGATCATACTGGATGATTCAAACTCATTCTAAAAATAAAGTTACTGTGAATGCTTGCAATGCAACATCTCCGAGACTGCTGGAGAAAAAGTAACTGTTTTCATGCATCAGTCCTACAGACAGTTTAATGAGCAAAGCAGTGCTATCTTCATTTTCAGCGTGGATTCAAATCATTCCTCTTTCCTGTTCGACTATTACAGCTGACATATAACATGACTAATCACTATTACCAGCTCTGTGCAGAATAAGTAGACTGTGTGTGGCTTCTGACTGGACCAGAATAAACATTTTGAATGACATTCCATTAATATCAAGCTCAGTTTCATTAGAGGATATGACATGTATATCCTCTAAAAAATAGTAAGCTTTGGTCAAATGTGTACTACTTGCAAACTGAAATCAGTGTCTGAATTGTAGTTATTCAGAAATCAGTAGCTAATGAAAAATAGCAAGGGTTTTGCTTAATACACACAGTAAAAAAATATTTACTATCTTATAAAAAAAAATCATAAAATTTTAAGTTTTCCTTACAAACTTCTGTTATTTAAGAAAGAAAAAGGAAAAGAGATTTTGTTTTCCCCCCTCTTAAAAGTTTGGGAAATAATTTGTTTTATCCACTTTCCAAAGGAAAAAGAACCATTCATTCATTAAGAAACATTTTCCATTCATTTGGAAATAAGATTTCTAAATAGAATTTAAGTAGAGAATTTGCTTTTTATTTAAAAAAAAAAAAGTTTTCATGTTAGATGATTACACTTTCCAACCAGTAAAATGAGCTGAAATGATTAGCAGTAGGAGTACAGAAATGAGACCTGTCATATACATTTAGTCCCTGAAATAACCCTCAACCCAGACCATATCTGACATCTCAACTAAGTCATTTTTGCCTTCAGCCTTTCTTTACCAATTTCCTCATTACAGACTTTTGGAAACAACACACATACCTTAGCCTCTTTTTGCACAAACATGCCTGTTAACAGACCCAGTTAAGCACAAGCTATGTGGGTCACCTCACTTTCATGGAATCATAGAATCATTTAGGTTGGAAAAGACCTTGAAGATCATCAAGTCCAACCGTTAACCTACCACCGCCAAGTCTGCCCCTAAACCATGGCCCTAAGCACCACATCTACACGGCTTTTAAATACCTCCAGGGATTGGGACTCCACCACTTCCATGGGCAACCTGGTCCAGTGCCTGACAACCCTTTCGGTGAAGAAGTTTTTCCTAATATCCAACCTAAACCTGCCCTGGCGCAGCTTGAGGCCATTTCCTCTTGTCCTATCGCTTGTTACTTGGGAGAAGAGACCAACCTCCACCTTGCTACAACCTCCTTTCAGGCAGTTGTAGAGAGAGATGATATTTGTTCATGTTATTACAACCAGCATCATATAGCTCCTTTGTAACCTCCAGTTTTTGCTCCCCATACTCCTATTTGAGGGCATTTCAATAACCATTTTTCTAAATCTCATCCTAAAACCTGCCTATATGCATTTCCAGCCAGTTTATAACTTTTTTCGGTGCCAACGTTATTCTTTAATTTAAAAAAATCATTCATTTATGCTTTTTAATCATGTTCTATAAGCAGCAGTGAAAATGTACAGTTAGTTACAAAAAAAAAAAAAGGTGCAATCTTGCAGCCTGCAAGCCTTACTTGGATAGGTGTGAAATACTGGATGTCCAGAGCCACATACTATACGTGTTCTTGTAGAGGCCTCACCAATCCTCAGGCACCAGTACATACCAAACCCTCATGGAAAGACTTGTCCTAATTCACCCTCCAGTTGCACTTATAACCATCACATTTGTGTCTATAGTGCTTCTGTTAGAGCTCCCAACTTAGACCAGCAAATATTTCACTATTCCTTCAGTACGTATGGCTTTGCATTTTATGCTGCTGAATTTGATCCTATTCTTACTGCCCTCTTCTCCAAGATCATTCATTTCTTGTGTATGACACCCTTTTCACTATTCAGTCATTCCTTTTAGTTTTGATCTGCCAGGGAGTTTCATTAGCCCAAGCTGACTTTTTTGCTGCCAAGCTTGTTTCATTGCCAAAGGAAGAGAAAAAGGAAAAAAAAACAGGTATGCTAAGCAAATGCAGGGTTAACTTCAGTGTTTATCACAGTTTAGTACAAGAATCTCGGTTGAACCCTGGCTTGCTGAGTTCATTTAAGCAGTTAGATTGACTCTGTTGAGATAATTCCTTTGAGTACTACAGTGTGTGATGCAGCCCTTAAAAAGATCAAAATATGTATCTCTTGCACGTACATTTAGATAATTTAAACAAAGGTTATATCCTGAAGGGCAACCCCAGTCTCTAAGAATCAAAATAATTAGTGGCCTCCCATTTGCAGAAAACTTGTATATACAGTATTAATAAAGGACAAATTACAAGGCATATTTTACATGCACCATTAAACCGGTAGGATTAAGTTTGCACAAAATGTAATTGCCTTTTGATGTGAATAAAGCACAAAAAGCCCAATCAGATGCAGCACACTAATTTATGACACAGCCCTAGAATTTTTGGTGATTAGTGTCACAACATCACAAGTCTAATATATTGCAGTGTTAAGAGGTACACAGCCCTGTTGTAAATTATTTCACATTTCCCTCCTGTACATCTGAGGTGACAGAATGAAGGTAAATTTCTTCCTGACCATTTAGACAGCTCATTATTTCCCCAGAATGCTCCTGTGTCATCACTAATCTCTGCAATGTATCATCATTCATTTAAAATATCAATTTGCTACAACCAAAGTTAAACAGCACATTTTGTTTTCTAATTTTTCAATATTTTTGAGGACAAGTTCTCAGCTGAATTCTGCAAAGTCTGAAAAACTGGAAACCCCCTCAAAATGTGAGGGTGACACATTTATGGGCTAGTGTCTCAGGTGATGCAAGTTGGATTTTCTCCATTACCATATACCTTACACTGGGGATTGGGTTAGCTCTCCCTGAAGCGGAGGGACACGAGAGCCACCTTTCTCTTGATATAACCTTAACAAACAATAATCACCTTCATATAATAGGTCAAAGGACTCACTACCCAAAAGCATCTCCCAAACAAACTGTGCAATTCTAGCACACATATTGTGAGCATCATTTCTGGACCTCTCCAGAGATGCAAACAGAGATTCAGGCATCAGTGAAGAAGGCAAATGAGTGCTACCAAACAGAAGTACCCACAAAGCCATGGAAAGAACATCTCTTCAAGGATCCAGAATTAGATCAAGAAGTTGGCTTAGGAAAAAAAAAAGTCGAGTCTCAAGATTTCCAAGATATTCATGCGGAACTTTTAAAAAAAAAAAAAAAACCACCAAATAAACCAAACAAGAAAGCTAACCAGAAATGGCTGTCTATGAAAGACCATTCTGTATCAATTCAAGATTGCAATGAAGTCAGCAGGGATCTTCCCGATGATGTTGATGAGAATGCAAACATTTTTCTCCTCCCTTTTATCATCAAGGGAGGAGGAAGAAGAGTAGCCAGTCTGAGAAAATGGTATTCAATTAGTTGCATATCCAATATTAAAATAGTGCACTGTCTGAATAACAGCAGATCACATCACAGCAACTCATATAAATTATTAGAAGGATAAAAAGACAAAAATACAAGACAATAACTCAGCGTATCAGTCAGGAAAGGGCAACACATTAACAAACCAGTCTTGTCAGCTAGAAATGCCATGAAAATAATATTTTTTTAAATAAATTAACAGAGTAGGGCTAAATACCTACAGACACTATAGCTGGGGCAGGGTGGGGGGACAGGACATGAGTGTATTTTCAAGTATTTAAAAAAAAGAAAAAAAGAAACCACATGCATTCACCAGATTGTAAGTCTATGTCACCAATAACAGTTATGTCACTAGTTACCTGTGCACTTTTTAGCACCCAATTCTGGTATCGTACCTCATATAATAAAGACAAGAAAAAGCCACTGAGAAAGCTATGAGACACATAAGGGGATCTTTGGTCTTGAAAAGCCTCAGAGGTCAATTTCCAACAAACACATGCCACTGGTTAACCTGTTGGGTAGCTGTTCATGCTAGAAAAAGCTTTTTGTCCCCAAGGGGCAGTTGCAGAGCCCATGTCACAGCCAGTGGATTCCCACTGGTATCAGGGAGTCCTGGATCAGGCCCTAGAGCACAAGAGGCATTTTCACTGTACACAAACTGCATCACATCATATCCATCTGAAATTTAAATTTCAGATTCCTTCCTTTAAAAAAGGGATTCTTAGGTTACCCAGCATCTGAGCACTGTATGTTTGTACTGAGGAGCATTGCACGTACAGTTTGGTATAGGAGATACTTGAGTTCCCAGTGACATGTAGGGAATGAGTCTTCAGATATCACCACGACTACAGCAGTAACTAAATCATCACAAAATGGTACCAACAGTTTGCGGGATCAGCCCTCTCTATCAGTAGCACAAGCTCTTTTCAAGAGGAACGCCTGGCAGACTGATGATGACGCTTGGGGTTGCGCTAGGGAGGGGAGGACAGGACAGATGAAGCTGACAGTATCAAACAACGAGTTCTGCTCAAACAGGAGGGCAGGTTTGCACAGCCGCATTGAGAAAACACAGGACTGTTGCACAAATGACAACGTAAGACAAAAGGGCAAAAATAAGAGTTGAAAATCAACATCAATGCAGCTTTGACTGGATCCTGGGAAAGGTGCAGCTTTTGTCAAAGAAACTGTTTTGACCCTGGTTGGTTCAGGTTTTTTATGCACTTGTGGGGAAGGCTGATAAGATACTATGTATGAAAACGCACAACAAAAATTTGCATTGGCTTGCTACAGCACAAAGTGTCTCTGCAGGCAGAAATAATGAAAACAAAACTAACATCTTTACTAAGCATTTTTATAACAATAACAAAAAAATAAGAATAAACCACAGTCTTACTGAGGCAAATGACAGACCACGAAGAAAGAAAATAAGCAATCAGGGTCAGAGTAACTGAGCCTCTGCAGGAGTCCTGGAGAAAGCTATGTGGCAAGAGAAAAGTTAAAATAACAAAGCCACCACCAAAGCAGTCTGAAAGCTCAGAGCCCAAGCCACACTCAGCACTGTCACAATTTTAAATATCAACTACAACCAGTGAAGACAACAAAGCCTCAAAATAAGCCATTTCCAGAAGAAGATTTCTTCTGTTTTCCCATCTACAGTAGGATCAATGTCAGGTGGGACCACCAGGTTCACGCAAAGATAACCTCATAAGTAAGTTTGTAAAGCAAAGGATGCAACAGGCAGCTGCAAACTAGCTCAAACACCAAGTTGTGCAAGAAAAATGTTTTAAAGACAGACACGGCAAACAACTTCCCCATGTCCTCTGCTGGAAGGAACTCAGGAGAATAGCAATGATTTGTAAGTTTAAGTAGTAGGCAAATTATAAATATTCAGAAGTATGCATTATGTAACATTTGACTTTTATCATTTGAAGAACTGTGATTGCCTGGGAAAGGAGGCAGCAGGATTGGCACAGTACCTGGGAGAGATGCTGCAGAGGTACGTAAAAATTGTCTATTCAACTAAGGAAGGATCTCTACGCTTCTGGAACCCTGAGTGGGGTTTTTTTTTAAACACCTTCTTCATTACGCACCAAGTTAAGTTTAGCTAAACTTCTACCATCTCCCCTTTGCCCAAGAATCACTACTGTTCTTTGCAGTCCAAATTCAATTGTCAGTTTGGCCAGCAACGTAACTGTGACTGCACCAGCATTTCTCAGCATAACTAGGAGCAAAATTTTGTTCAAAAGAAAAAGACAAAGTTGTTTACAAAAGATTTCTTTACACATTCCAATTTAAGTTTTCTAAATTTAGAAATATCAAGAGAATTTGCTGACTGAAACTTGAGGCATCTGCTTATAAGTGCATTCACTTAGTCACCTCTCAGTGCCAAATGCTGAGCCCCAAATCCCAAGCACTTTCATGAGCATTTCCCCCACCACCCCCTCACTGCAACCCTGTGTACAGAATAAGCTGGTCAGCCTGATGTACGGTTGCTGATCAGGCAGACATGGGGTGAACCCTCGCCTAGAAGAGCAGCTACTACCCCACACAGCTGAGAGGGACAGTGACACTGCATGGGGCCATCGAGTCCAGGGACACCTCCCCAGGCTACAGCCTCAGCTCTGGGCTTCACGTCGGCTGGCCTCAGACGCACACTGCCTCAAGGGGCGTAAAGCAAGGAACAGTTACTGTGTGCCCTTTCCAGTATTTAATAGAAGCGCTTAAACAGTTCAAATTCCTATTGAGGGAAAATGGTGTTTTTCATTAATCAGCCGATTCAGCTCGCTGAAGAGAATCATACTCTTGAACTGCATGGGCTTGAGGACACAATTGCACAATGAGGGCAACTGAGGGGCTGACCCAGCTTTTCCCAAAATCTGCTTAATTCAGTGGAAACCAGGGCAACTTCTGTGCCAGAGATAGTATCACTTTCTGTTTAGGAACATCTTTTCTCTCAGGATCCCCACCCAAAGAAATTTAGTTTTAATCCTCCCTTTTTGATGCAACAAAGGAAAAGCTGCCAGCTCACAAACACCTAAACACCCATTCTTCAGCGCAGAGCAGTCACTTATTCATCAGCCTCTGGGCAGCATAAGAATTATGCCATCTGACTGCTTTCAAATTGGATTCATAATTTTCCTGCAAGAGACATCACATGTTTCTCGATACTGGATATGGCAGATAGAGTGAAGACATTTTGTATAATTGACCAACTTTTTTTTTATTGGCACGCAGTATAATCAGCCTACTCACACATCAGGCAGAACTTTGCAGGCTTTCAAAACCCCTTCAGAAAAGCATGCTATTTACAAAGGTAAATCTTGACTGTTTAGGAAATATCAGCACATCGAACAGATGTTATAAACTTTAAATGGGCAGATTTCCCACATCAATTGTGCATTGAAATATTCAATAATCAGCTGCACGGTATAATATGCACTGTATCTTCCAGGCCAGAAATAGCTGATCGCAATTATTATAAGCAATCTTGCTTTCAAGGGGGGCAAATTAGAACAAAGGGAAGTAAGCTGGAACAAATCACACCTGCTCTGCTTCCCTGTAAGAACATGCACTGGGGCAACAGAAAAAGGAAAACTGCAACCAAGGAGCTAGAGTTCGCTTTTAATAAAACGTAAGTTTTAAGTTCAAAGCCCAGAAGAAAATATTTACTGAGCAACAGAAACACTTTGCCAGCAGGTATCAGCAAGCTAAGAGGAAGCAGCAGAACAAGCTAGAGGGGTTTCTACAACGAGTGAGCAGCAGGAATCCGCGCTAGCAGAGCAGGGGAACTGTGCACAGATACCTCATTTTGGCCATATCTCCTGCACTTTGTCAATGACTAAAGACCATTTAGTTCATAAAATCCTCTGCAAAAGCTCTGTTTTCTTTTCTTCAATTGTTATACATCCCCAGAAAATAGAAATATAAAGTGTAGTAATCGGGAGCTGAAACTCTGCCAAGAGCAGGGCTGAGCGATAGCCAAGTCCTGGAGATCGATACTCCCGCTGCAGGTGCCATTGCCGAGCTGTCGCGCCAGGGAGAGCAAGCATCAATCTGCACCCAGCAAACCTGCCTGCGGAGCTGCAGACGGAGATTATGACCAGACCCATGACAGCTCAAGAAAGAAAAGAAAAAAAAAAAAAAAAGGTCATACAGCTCCAAAATGCAAGTTTCAATGCAGTTATTCACAATCATATACTCAGATGGGACTGAGAAGGAAAGGGCATACAGGTTTTAAATAAGCTCCTTGCAAAATTGAAACACTTGAACCATATTGTTTGAAACACTAAAATAGATGTGCACTTTTTTCTTTTTTTTTTTTCTTTAAAAACAAAAAAGACACTCAAGCCTGCAGGATTGAGCCTTTAAACCTCAGGCTGGCACCTAACAGAGAGCAGCTCTCCTGCTGCAGAGGTACTGGGAACAGCCTGCTCCCCTCATAAAGGTGTTCAATTTAGGTACCTAAACATGCATTTAGATATCTACCTTTAGGCCCTAACCTCCCTGAGATATAAAAATGAGTAAGTTGGATTTCAAAAGAAATCTGCTCCATTTAAGCTGAAAAGAACAGCAAATGGCAGCTGGATGTGAAGGATGAAGCCTGGTGTGCCTTAGGGCAGGGCTTGCAAGAGCAGTGTTGACAGACCCTCAGGAAAAGCAGCATTAATGGGGGTTGACAGAGCATCCCGTAAGAAACAATCCTTATCCAATGGCATCTTTCCATTTACTCATAGAGTCTACGGCCCCTGTGTATGTTACTATATACAGCAACCTTTAAAGCATATGCACAGCCTTTGACCAGGTGCACTGTGAGGAAAGACAGCAGCAAGGTAAATCAGAAAAAAAATATTTCCATGTAAAGGAGATATGAATTCATTAAACATCAGAGTACAGTAACAGCATTCCTAGACTGAAAAATTAGGGAGAAGATATTAGACCCTTGTTCTGCCCAAATTAGTTTGCTCAGCATGTCTGAGTTCTTAAAAAAAAAATCCTATGGAAGTGCAAAGATAATGCTTCAAGATAGGGTTTTTTTCTTATTAAATTGATCTGTCCTTTTTATCTATGCCTCTAAGAGCAGTAAATACTTCATATCTGGCATAGTATTCATATTTTGTTCTGCAACTTCAGTTGCAAGAAGAGAGTGCCCCCCTACACCACAGCTGATAATAATTAATTGAACCCAGGAGGACTAATCTCCTGACACCTTAAAAAAGAGAGGGTGGGAGCACTGTCCATTGATGAAGGGGAGCAGTGTCAAAGTAAAGGCTGTATGGAACAGGCTCTGGTCAATGCCAGACTTAGTGCAATTGCTACAAGAGGGTCAAGTAATAAAAGCCACTTAAAGTATTTTATTCATTTCATGTCCCACAGTTCTTTACAACTCTTAAGCACGTGCACTGGGATCCAGACAAATCACAACTGCGGGATGCCCAGCTGCACAGGTTGCCTGTAGTGCTTTGGGTTGATTGTTAAAGGATTGTAGCCCTCACAGCTTGTGCAGTTATCTCCAAAACTACACAGCTGAAGAACATTTCAGTTCCTGGAGAAAATGCTGTTTCTAAGGCTCACTCACCTTGAAATTAATAAGTAAATCAAGTTCCACACTGAGGCAGCTTTCTGGAGGACAGGTGTGAGAAATGCAGCTTATTGCACCTAACAAGTGTTCTGCTGAATTGTTGTAACCACTGCTTAGTCAAGTCAGCATTGAATTTGGAAGAGAGTCACAGAAGTCCGAGTTTGACTTGTTATTTCTTCATTAGCACCTTAATATTTAGTACAATGCAACTCCTGTGCTGATAGTTCACAGTAAAAATGCAGATTTGCTTCAAACTCATTTGCACACTGAAATAAATTCAGTTTACAGGAATTGTTCACTGACAGCTCACACTTACACCATCTTCTGCCCAGGCACAGCGGCTCAGGTCTGCACAGCATTATAAACGCCAGCCTACCATTAACACAACAATGCTCTGCAAGCTTTGCATCTCTTTGAAGAGATGAAACACAAAACACCTGCTACAAGACATTTCTGGGGCAGAGTCCCTAAGAAGTCCTAGGAGATCCTCAGCAACCCATATATTGAGGAGTACAAGCACAGCAGCCTCACAGAGAATCCAGCCCCCAATGCCCTGCCATCACATTAGGGTAGAGTTTGTCCTCTCAGATAGTACCAGGGTGGGGGGAGAACTTGGTGGAGTAGTTTCCTCCTTTGCCAGTGATATTCCAGATGTTAAATCCTGTGTTATGTTTTGTTTATTTTGTCTTGCTTATTCAGACTTGAATGATGGTACAAACAAAACTACTGTAGAGGGAACCATCGTACGATGAAAATTTATAATGGGTTATACAAAAGTCAGGAGTTGTTTTCGTGTGCTGCAATGCAAAAATTACACTTTTGGCTACAACTAACCTCTCCTTGTAGTGAAAATGTTATTTGAAAAAAAAAAAAAAAAACAACCAAAAAAAAAATCCCAACAACTTTCATCATTAGCAATTTCTATTGCAATAAAATCTTGGAAGATATAGTAATACTCAACAAAAGTGTTTAGTTAAAGCAAAGATGAAATAACTTTGGAAAAAAGAAGAAAAGGCAGAAGTCTGGCCTCAATTATTTTATAGTTTCTATCAATAGAAGTAAGAAATCCTGTGGGATGACAGAAAGCAGTAGGTGATTTAAAGGGTGTAATATCTCTTATTTTGTCCAAGAAAAGATTTTTATTAGTTTTGCTATTGAGTGATTTTTAGAGGTGAGAGGAAAGGAACAGAAATGAATCGATGTAATAATTCTGAAAGAAAAGTCAAGTTTAATAACAAGCAGATGTAACATATGAACAGATACAAGAACAGCCTTCAAGATGATAGTTCTGTGTCAGCTTTTGACAAGATGTGGTTGGAAGATTATATATTACATTTTGCATCAGTTTTTGTTAAGTGGTTACAGTGAAATTGTGCTGTTCCTCCTTGTCTCTTTCTAGTATGCCACTGTTAGGTGAAAGTGGTGCTTTCGTTTTTAAACTTACTTACCTGTGCTAAAATGTAACATTACACCTGGGGAAACATCAGCTTCTCCACTGCTTTTACTTACAATAACCAAAAAGAGAAATGCAGATTAAGACAAGCCAAAAGCAGTAACACAAATAAGACATAGGACTTAACACAATGAAATACATTAGTGTGCTACTGCTACACACAAGTCACTAGAAAAGTTTAAAAGTGCTATTTTTATAGCTCACTTGCCCAGAATCAGTCCCCCTTATTCCACCTATTTCCTTGCTCTTTTTTTGTTCACTTGATGTGTAAACTACAGCTTGGACTCCTTGTCAGGGGAACAGGGCAGGGATAAGTAGATACAAGAGCAGAGACAGAGGGGAGCACACGCTGTGGCTGTCTCTCACAACTAGCAATTCAAACGGCACAGAAATTCACAAAGATATTCCCAAACTCCATGTGGTTAGATAAGGTCCAAAGATCACAGAATTTTTCCAACCTTCTTAACTGAATCCAGACTCCCATTATACAGCCTGGAAGTTCCCTATCTCCTGGGCCTCTTGGCTCAGTAGTTTTCTTCACAACTTATTTACTTATTGTATAGTTGTGAGCTGTTTTGGCATTCCTGATAAAGCACTTAGTTCCAGTAAGCTAAGCTTTGTATCTCATTTGTCCCTACATGAGAGCTTTTGGCTCTCCTTAGATAGGCTGTACATGGTCTTACAATTAAATCACTAACAAATATACAACCTACTTTAATCCACTTTTAAGGTGCAGAAATACAAATAAGCACCAAGAAAGACATTTTACAAATAAACAAAGTACCTCTGTGTAAGCTTATAACATCCAGTAGAAGACACACCTTTCACCTTGTAGCAGGCAGCTCAGCAAGCAGCATCCTTTACCTCCCCTTATTGAAGGGCATCACTGGAGGATCCGCTACAGATCTTAGAAAGCACTTTGGGTCAGCTCCTGCTCACATCTCAAACACCTCTCCTCTAAACCCAACTGCTTTCTGTGTATACCTCTGCTCCTGCCATGAGCCTTGGCCACCTGCTCCACCCCCACTCCACAAGGTGCAGGTGATACCAATTTTCCAAGGCACCAGTAATTAGCATTAAGGGGTCCCAGCTGCCTCTGGGGCTGGACATAAGGGTCTTCTCACATGCTCATGCTATTATACATTTAATCTAGGAGTACAATATATTCCTACAGCATCAGATACTTGCTATCTGATGCATTATGCATCCCCCCAAGCAACTGTCCCTGCCACAAACAAATGAAATAAGCTGTGCTGCTTAATACTTTTACTTGAACTCAGCAAATACCTCAGATCCCACAAAGTTATTGTGAAACACTACAGAGCAAGTCCTTCGGATTCAAATATTTCACTGATAAGTCTTCTAAATAAAGGATAGTGGGGGAAAAAAAGCTATGCAGAAAATATTATCTGCACTTAGCAAGTAGAAAAAGAGGATGCAACCAAAAGGAATGTAGTTCATCTGCTTACAAAAAAAGACTCATCATATGATAGGCAAGCACCATCTCACTGAAAGGTGATTTGGGTAGCAAGTTCTGGTCAACTAAAAAAGAAACCTTCTCAGCCTATAAATACTAAATGATCAAGGCTTCTGGTTTATATGGTTTATGATGAACAGTGGAAGACAGTGGATTAAATGGCACACACAGGCCTGGTTTGAAATTTTTCATGCAGAAGAAAAACAATGAGTGCCTAAGCCCTTTACATAACATAAAATAACATGGCATAAGCATCAGTCACTCACTACAAGGTGCCACAGGTATTTCCCATGGCTGAGAGCACAGCAGCGTGTGTGCAATGCAATGGGCACAGTGAGCCAGTGGGGCTGCATTTCATGCCGGTTATCTGGACATCCCAAAGCTGCTGACCAATCTGAACCACAGTGGTAGAAACAGCAACTTCATTCCTTTTCCATCTCATATTTGTGCACTTAACAGTATACTGTCATTAATAAAGTGTATCTTCATGCCTGCCATACATGAGGATAGAAAGATTTACTGATGTGCTTAAAAGCAGGAGTTTAAATTGAACTTTTACAGCAGGTGATGGGAAGAAGTCCCTTGCTCTGTTCTCCTCTGTGTGCTTGGAATTGATATCCCTTAATTTCACGCATTTGGGAAAAAAAAATATGTAATTAATAGTCTCTAGACGGTGTGTATTTTGGAGCTTTTAATACGCCTAGAGAAGCATCTTTGGCTATTGTTGAACAAGCGCTACTCACTCAGCTCTCCTGAGCAACGTGCCGGTATTGCCAGCCCAAAGAGTTCAACAATCCTAAGCCGGAAGCTTCAGAACCATGAGCTTTCAATTAAAAATTACAATTTTTTACTCCTTGCCTTCTGATTCTTATTTTCATCTTTAAGGTTCAGTCAATGCTTACTTGCATGTTTCTTCTTCACAATCCCAAGAGCTTAACAGAAGCTGAAATTCTCATATAATTGCCAAGAACTGGAAACTGAAACCTAAAGCAGAACACTAAATACTGTAACAAAGACAGAACTTGTGAACTCTGAGCAATTCATGTTTCCAAAACAGGCTTATGACTAAGCTTTCGGAAGTTCCTAATGATTCAAAATTCACAGCTAACACAGGTGTCTCAAAGCTACTCCCAGGCTTCTCATTCTAGCTGCAGGCTTTGAGATCCCCACTGAACATAACCGGGAATTCGTATGGTGACTTCTGTGGAGCTGTGTTGATTGACACCAGAAGCTGATCTTAAAGTTCACCAGAAAGAGAGGCTATCATCTTCAGTAAAACTTCTGTTCAGAGCTAATAAGAATCTTGGAGTGCCCATTTTTACCCATAAAGCAGGATCTAAATACATCTGCACCTTGACCCTGCTTGTCTTGAAATATCTGAGCTTCCTTTGATAATATCAAGTTCCAGCACTTCAGAAATATATTTCTCAGTCCTTCTGGGTTCCTGCTTCTGGTGACAAGCTTTTTCCTTTGATCTCAGTGTAAGAGTTTTCTCTGGCATGCTCTTTGCTTCCACCTTTTTCTGGTCTACTTCCAAGAACCAAACATTTTTAGTTCTCCCATTAGATTTTCGCTTTTGTGTATTTTGCTTTATTGGAACTGGCAACATGGTGCTATTTAAATGCAGCTCCATCTGTCAGAGTCAAGTCCTGCATGTAGGGTGTCATGTTTGATTTCATGTTATCATTTGTTGTGTAGTCAGAGGTAAAGAAAAAAAATGTTTACTATAAAGCAGTTACTTTTATAAATTCCTTTGAGACCTCCTTTACTGTTGTTGCGGGACCTACTTGTGTCCTTATGAATACAGCCCCTTCTACACTGCCAGAGAGAAAACAGAAGGGATGTGCTCAGTCTGGCTTTGTTCGTTGGCTTTCCTTCTTCTGCTCTCCACGTTGACTGCATGTCCTAGGCATGTACGTGAATTTTATGCCAGCATTATAGCTGATGGAAAACACCGTAGGCCTAAAATAAAGCTGATATATTTGAGACTGTGTTTTCAGATTTGAAAATGAATGTACTTATCTTTCATCGCTCAGCTTCAGAGCTTTTGTCTGGTATGAGGTTACATCTGACACTGGAAGAAGAGATATGGTGGACTTTTATCCCAGCATGATAACAGTTTTACTTCACAGTCAGTGCTTCCCAGCCAAAAGGGGACTAGATGGGAAGAAATGCCTAATAAAAACATCATTTACTGGAGCCTGGTGCAGCTATCAAATAGATCTGGTGAACACAATTATTTCCTTCCCAGTCTCCTGGACTGACATTACTTCTTCTGTTCCTTTTTCTTCTCAAAAAGACATAACCTCCAAAAACCTCAAAAATATGATGCTGACTATGGTCCGGAGATATTTATGACAGCTTATATAGAAGACTTTGCAACCCATTAGAGTGCTTATCTTCTCTTTTCCATTCACAAACAGCATGCACATCTCACCTTGCAGGTCTCGCTGATCACATTTGCTTGGGAAAAGCATTGCATGCATGTTTTAGTTTTGCTTTATTTTTGGCACTGCATCAACAGTGTTTTTCTTCAGTCATCTAGAGATGGCTATTCTGGTGGAAGAGGTTTCCTGAGTTTCTCCCTTAAGCAGTTCTCCTTAAGCAGCATTAATGCTTCTAGCCTGAATATTTCTAAAGAAAGATAAACCTGCAATATATACTGCCTGTACAGCTTCACCAAAGGCAATGGTGTCCCGAGGCAGAAAGCATGGCCAGCTTTTCTCATGCCCTCCCACTTTGAGAAACACCGCAGTGGAGAGCGATCGAGTGCTGACAGACAATCCACGTTGCAACAGCAAGAGATCAAGCCGCGGAAGCATTTCACAAGGGGCAGTCAGTGTTTCCTCTTTTATTTGCTCTTACATTTCCTACCTGAAAGGAGGTTGTAGTGAGGTGGGGGTTGGTCTCTTCTCCCATGGAGCAAGCAACAGGATGAGAAGAAATGGCCTCAAGTTGTGCCAGGGGAGGTTTAGATTGGATATTAGGAAAAATTTCTTCACAGAGAGAGTGGTTAGGCATTGGAACAGGCTGCCCAGGGAAGTGGTGCAATCACAGTCCCTGGAAGTATTCAAAGAACGTGTGGATGTGGTGCTTAGGGACATGGTTTAGAGGTGGTCCTGGCAGTGCTAGGTTAACGGTTGGACTCGATGATCTCAGAAGTCGTTTCCAACCTCAACGATTCTATGATTCTCTATCAGGATGGGCTCAAGTGCTGCGAGGCGGGCTGTTACCTTATGGAGGATCTGACAGCATGGAAGTAAATGGCACTAAAAGGGGCGATGATCCCACTCAGACTCTCTGCTAGCAGCCACGCAGAGGCAGGGCAGCTTTCCTGCCATGAGGACCCAGCAGACCTTGCTCAGAGGGGCCATGAAAGGAAGCTGTAAATGTCAGCATGGGGAAGTGTGTTGCAGCCGGAGGGCTGGGAGGGCTGAGCTGCAGCCTTGCTGCAACCCTTGCAGACGGCCATGCCGCCAGCTGGCCCGGGCGCCTGCTTCAGCCACACGAGCCCAGCCTGGCTTTCCACTTTTAACAGCAAACAGCTGGGGAAAGGCCACATCTTAAACAATCAGAGCTCCTCTGCTCAGTAAATGTGAGGCATAAATTTGAGGGCTTACACTGAGATCGGCACAGCTGACCCAGTGCTAGGCTGCTATCGTAAGATCTGTGCTTTTACTGCAAATAAAGTACCGTGTCAGGGGGAGGAATCAGTTAAGCCCTCTGCTATTAGCTCTGTTGTCATTGTAAGCACTTTTTCAGATTGTGCTGCTGGAAGCAGCTATTTCAATTCATCCACAAATTTTTCTAGAGCAGGTATGGCCAGATTCTCCACTGTTGATGGAATGTAAACCACCAAAGCAGATGCACAGAGTGGCCAGAACACAGGGCACGCACAGAAACTCTCATTAATGGCTGTATTGAACTGGAGGTTTGGAGCGCACTGGTGTGCTGGATATTGTGCAAACAGCACAAAGAAATTATGTTCACAATACACAATAAGAAGCAAACTTACAAATGGATAGCTCCTATCTTCACATGTGACCAGTGCTCCTATTTAAGCCTCCAGATTAGAGCAATCCAAGCCTGAGCTATTGCACCAGAGTTACGCTAGCGCTGGCCTTGCCCAGGGAGGCTGCTAGGATTCCTGGGACTGTGTTTTCTGGCCTAGCAAGTTAATCCACAGCCATCTTCCTCCTTGGTTAGTTAATGGCTGTCCTGCACACATGGAAGGAATTGTGGACAGCTGGAAAGCCCTCACCCTGCAGCGAGCGGCTACCAGAACCACATTGCCGCAGCCTGCAATGGCCCCATAGCCCAAGCCTGGCCTGCAGTGATTCCTGTTTCTAAAAACAAAAGGAGACAACAGCAAACTCTGGGTCATGTGCAGCTCCTGCAATAAGCACTCAAGCTGATAGCACGACACAGGAATTAAAGAGATCTTTTGTTTTGTTTGCCTTCCTTGTATTTCCAGCTGCAAACATCAAAGGCTGACTCACGCACAGACCCACAAGGACGTTTAAGTACCGGGATATGCTACAACAGCTGCTGCCTGATCAGGAGAACCATCTTTCAGGGCCATTGTCATTAACAGTTCTGCAATTTATATTGATGGCAATGAAGGGAAACAAAAATGACTGTTGTTCAGGCACTAGCAGTCCTCAGCTGGACAGCTTGTCTTTCTCCAGGAGCTGTGTGTAGCCTCCTCCAGTTTAGGGAGGGATGGAAAAACAGAAGATGAGAGCTGCAAAGCAGGTGTCTGAGTAGGAGTGCATCCCACACCGGCACTGGTAGATTATAGCCTACCGTATTTGATGGATTTAGTAATTAATGTAGTAGTCGATGAACAAATGCATGTTGCAATGGTTTGCCCAATTTCTGTAGGCTTTAAGTTGGACCATTTCTTTAATGGACCAAACAGTTCATTTTCTGCTGCTTGATAAATGGTTTGTGCACAGCCCCCCTAGAAGTCCACCTGAGAGAAGTGAGTCCACCTCTGCTAGGCACTTAGTACGTGGCCCAGGTTATACAGATGAGAGACAAAGTGGGGGCCTTTCATCCTGCCACCTGCCCATTTTACAGATGAAGATGATGTCTCTTGCACAGTCAGGTGCTTCCTCTCTGCTCTGCCAGTCGCAGATAGGCTCAGAGCACCCGCCCTGTCCTCAAGGAGCGCTGAGCTAAGGATAACACCAAGGCAGACCTGGTTTAAACACCCATGGTCCCACCTGTGCCTCAACCATCCAGATTACAAAGGCTAATGCTTGGGTTTGCCTCAGAGCACCAGCACCACTCAGGCTCTTTTTTATCAAGCATTAGAAGCTCGAGCTAACCTTTTGCTTGCTTTTAAATAATGTGAGGGGCAGCTGAATCAGGATTTGGTCTGAGACATTTGTCTGTAGCAATGTTCCTGATGTCACTCAAGAAGGATGTGACAGACTTGGGAATTGACACCAAATGGACGGAGCACCTTCACCATGGTGCGAGATTCCGCACGCAGTGCCATAGCTACAGACCGTGACTTCTCAACAGGGGACTAATTCCCTGCAGGGATTGTACCAAACACTATCAGATGGTTTCCCTTTAAGAACTGCTTTCTGATCTTCATCCTTACCTCTCCTTTATTCAGCCTTAACCTCTTGCTTTTGTTTCACTGTAAGTCATCTTTTCCCATATAGGTATTTATAGCCTCTAATACTCTAGACACCTCTATTTCCAGGCAGTGATGAGCTCCTCCTCACAAATATATTTTGTCTCCTCTTTGTCTGCAGCTTTTGACACTGTGCTGCTTAACCAGCGTGGGATTAAAATAACCAGAATAGCACTAGCATTTTTAATCAGAGAGACAACTCTGGGAACAGCTTCAAATGCCCTGATTCACATATAGATTTTGAACAACAACTTTTAAGACTCCTTCCCAGGTTTCTGAAACAAAAGAAGCTGCAGCTCATCCTCCACCTTACTGTAACTTACACCAACTTCTCAGTTTGGAGTGGACAGGGATGAGAGGCCCTACCTATAGGTAAAAAAGATGTAAGTAGGTCTGTGGAAATAAAACTGAGTCAATGGATATAGCTCTAATTTTAGATATGAAGCAGTCAACACATGAGATATATGTCCTTCCTACTCCACGGTCATTTTCTTTCCAGATTCCTCTCTACATCAAACCTATCTGAAAATCTTCTCTACACCAAGGCAGAGGAGACTGCTGTGGTAAAAAGATATACATTCCTTTAACCTCATATTGCCCTCCCTTCTCGCTTACCTAAACAGACAGGCAATTTGTTTTTTTTTCTTTTTCTCATACATATATGCCAAAACCCAACCATGTCAGACTGCTTAGTTGTTGTGCATAGTTACAGTGAATTTTAATTTCTGCCTAGGGCTTGTTGTTCATAAGTTCTTTGATTTCCAGTTAAACTCCCTGCCTCAAATTTTCACCACATTCCTGCACAACCTCAGCATGGAAGGAGATAGAGCACCTGCAAGCAATTAGTCATTGGAAATAACAACATGATTAAGGATGGAAAAGCTGGTTAAAATGGAGGGATGAGTTGGCTGCTTCCATGTGGCGCCTATTCAGCAAAGTCCACACCAGCACGCAGTATAGCTCGCTGTCTGTGCTTCAAAGGTAGGAACACTGGCTAGATACAAAGGTAGAAGTTAGGTTCAGAAAGGGAATAGGAAGGAAAAAGAAAAACGTTCACTGAATGTGGGGAGCTGCTTCTTAGGTTTCCTTCTCAGATCTGTAAAGTTAGAGCCCAGATTTGATAGTGCCATAAAAATCTGTTCTCCTGAAATACTCACATTTTTAAAGTTAACAAAAGCCAAAAGGATATCTCAGACCTGAAGCTGATTTTGAATTGGCCAGTAGTTTGGTGTTCAGCATTTTTCTAATACTGAAAGAAAAAAATAAGAATGAGGTAGAAAATGTGGAAGCCTTTCACAAATTATAGCAAGTTATAGAAATAAAGTTGTCTGTTCTGCACAGGAAGAAGCATACTATTATAAGACTGACATCATGTCCACAAAATAAATTAGCTGGGCATTAGATCCTTCATTCTGTTCCATGGGGATCCTTTCCACTCGTCCTGTTACAGGAATGATTTTCTAGCTACTGATAAAAAGTGCAGCAGATGCAGAGAATTATTCAAACGCCATTTTATCATGTAACCCATGGTGACAGTGGGCTGTGCTCTGACAAGAAGCAGCAGGACCACCTTGCAATCCACAAACGTGTAACGTTTCATGAGGAAGAATGAAAAATTGAACCTACATGATGTTTTTTCTCAAAACTGTATATTTCTTCTTTATGTTTTCTCTGAGTGTCTTTCTGTAGAACTGTAAATTAAAAACTTCAGGTGCAGCAGCACTTTGGTCTAGCATGTAAAGCTTACTCACTGACTCAGTGAAGCAAATGAACAGCCTATGCTTTTTTTTTCCTGTCTACCTTGTAGGTATATTCTCCATTGACTTAAATAATAGCAAGTGAACTGTGTGTCTACTCTTGCATTGAAATCTTAAATATTTTTTCAGACAGGAATTCTAGTATAATATCTTATATAGCAATAATTATTATTATCATCATTTCTTTTTTGATGACTACTGATTGGCCCATCTGTCAGGAGTACAGATAGATTTTTTGTTTGTTTGTTTCTTTTGAAATAAATATTTCCCAACTCTCAGGAAAGCAGAATTCTTCAGAATACATCAAAATTTTGCAAAAAAAAAAACCAAAAGTGAATTACTGTGGGAAAGGACTAATAGAGAACATCTGCTGAAGTAAAAGAGAAAATAGCAAAAAACATTGCTTATATTAAAAAATGTCTGCCATTACTAGGAAAATGTTAGCAGTATTTTAAATGCTGTGGATTTCTTAATTAGTGGTGTTCATGAATGCAGCAATATTCATTTTGTACAAAAACCTGAACTTGGGCAATGATGAGATGCTGAAAACATTTTAAGAAAGAGTGAGATCAAGAGAGTCAAAACCAAAATGCATTTGGATGAATGGTATTACTCTATGCTGTGAAGCTTGAATGCTAGTGGAGAACTCCCATTACTGCAACTGTTCACTCACATGTTCACTTCATTAACTCCATTGAATACCCAGAAATCATACTGCCATGTAAAAAGTGCTTGACTTAAATATTACACTTATCAATTTTACATGTGAAGAATGAAACTTCTTATGTTGTTACACCAGGGTTTGTGCCAGGGAGCAGCAATGGCTGGCTGCTGCTATAAGGGAAGGTGAGTAGGAGCCAGGGGTGACAGCAGGGAAGGCGAGTGGAGGGACCTCACCGAGCAGAAGGCAGGGTGCTGAGCAGACAGTGTGGTCAGGGTCCGGCCCAGAGGCACTGATCAGGGTCAGTCTCAGTCCCATGATCACCGGGCAGTCCACAGGGAGAAGGCAAGTCTGAGGTCAAGCCAGGAAGCCAAGCCAACACTGAACGCTCTCAGGCTGTGCTACCACATATATGCCACAGACTGCTCAACACTAAGCTACTTAAAAACATTTTATCCATTATTTTTAGGATCATTTTAGTTTATATTATGTTTATTATTTCAAAGCAGATAAAATTCTTAACTAAATAACATCTTCATTGCAAAAAAGGAGGAGAGTCATCATCATTTTTTGAGAGCTGTGACCATGTTTCCTATGTGCAATAGACAAGAACCACACACAGCTCTTGAATATTCATATGCATCACAGAGATGCCATAAAAGAAAAGAGAAATCCCAGATTCCTTGAGAGCCCAGTGTGGGGATATTTGCCTGGGCTGTAGGAAAGCCTGGGTTAATCTTCTCTTGTGCCGTTCTCCCACTTATCACAGTTAAATACCTTAACTCAGAACTCATGACTGCTCTGGGACACATCAGCCAACTTTAGAAACCTTGTGTCCTGAGAATGCTTTCCCAAAACAAGATTATCCAAACTTGCACAATTTCAGGTACGGCTGGCTTTTCCAGATATTTTCACTTTTAACAGATCAGGGGTGTTTTGTGGGGGAGCAGGAGTTGCTTTTTAAGAAATCTAATAACTCAAAAGAAAAAATTCTGAAGCAGCTCTAATTCCTACGCAGCATAACTCACAGCCTAAATGGGCAAGACAGATGAAGAACAGTAGAAAGAAAGAACTACTCCTTGACAGGAGGGAAACAGAGAGGTAAAGTGACTTGCCCAGTTTAAATCTTCTGGGTAACCCTCTAGTTAGCAGCTTACTCAGAAGGCTACTTAAGCTTTTTAAAATGCATTCTTCTTTCTTTCTTCCATATAATAAACACTAGACAGCTGCTTGCATTCTCATAAGCATGAATCTTTAATTCTTCTTCTGTCATCTGTTTTAAACAGCAGAGTATGATTTTGCTGTAATAAAGTTCTGGAATCATAATATATAAATCTGTTTGTGATTTGTAAATGTCAGTACATACGGTACTCGGGCATTTGATTACTGACTGCTTCAAGCATATAAACTAGCATATTAAAACCTTAGCATTCTTGTCAGAATTAACTCATCTTAATGTTTCTAAAAACATCTCTCCCATGCAGAAGTAATTTCTTTCAATGTTTTTTAAATATTCTTTCATTTAAGCTATTTCACTTTTCCTTGTAAATGGCAGAATCTGTTTCAAAAACACCCAGCTGACAACAAACTCATAGGGTTACATGCTCAAAGTATTTAACGTCTTTAATTTTGAGGGACAAATATGAAAAAAGCAGAAGTCTAAAAGTCTTCAAAGAAACCCCAGTCAAAGTCATATACCAGCCTTGCATGCAACTCCCACACTTGTGAATATAAATAGGTATTCAGGCTAAAGCTGTGAGGTAAAAAGAAAACTCCCTCCTTCCCACCTGACAAAATGTGAAATATGCACAAAAACTTAACAAACAAATATCATCTAGTCTCTGCTGGCAAAAGAACTGCTCTCTCCTTAGTTATCCATCTCTTGCTCATCTTGTCATTTGACGGAGCCCCCTCTCATCCTTCTTACTCAGATTTTTCTCAGTGGAATTCACCTTTGCCTTCTTGCTGCTATCACTGAATGCCTTCTCTAGCAAAACTCCTTTTGGTTCAGTACAAACAAAAAATAAACATCATCTTCAGCTCCACAAGCTTGCAATTTAAAGTAACCTCCATGTACCTTTTTTTACTTTCTGTATATTCAAAAATTGGCATTTCAAGCACCCTGCACTGCCACAAAGAGATGCAGAGCGGTGCAAGCTTCAATGCCTCCATTTCACAGAGGTACAAACACAAACGGACAGCTAAAGCACCTTCCCTATTAAGACCTGCTCTTCTCCATGTGTTACAGTCTGTTCTCTCCTTACACTGCTTGAAGACACACATTATAAAGTTACATAGTGCAATACAAAACCATTAAAAGTATAAAACACAGGTATGTACTATATTTTTAAACAGAAGGCTTGATTTCTCTTTTTCTTGTCTAATCAGGACTATTTTTTGCATATTAGAGTTTAATTCTATTTTTCTCATAGCTAATTCAGTAGTAGCAGGATTAAACATTAACAAATGAAGGTGAAAATATATTTGGAACCTAAATGATGCAGTATGTCCAGTAAAACAATCACTCTCGGATGAATGCAAAAGAATTTATTCAATAAACTGTATTACAAAGCTGAAAAAAAAAAACCCTATAACTTCCAGGAAGTTACTCATTGTTTTATTTTGTGGTTTGGGTTTTTTCTTGTTCCTGAATTTTAATTTTGAGCAATAGCAAGGCAACCCCTTTGTCCAACTAATTTATAACACCTCTGGAGAAGCCTGCCTACCGAACATTCTCTTGGATTTTATTTTAAGTTTGGGTTGTTTTTTTTTTCCCCAAATGAAAGCAAGGGATACCTAACAATATAACATAGTTTTAACCAGTTGTCTAAAATTCTGCAATTTGTAGAAGCCTCCATGGATCCCAGAAGACAATAGGAACAGTCCCACATATTCACTTTCAATTAAATGAAAAAGCCATAGGAATCTTACTATTCTGTCATGGGATAGTGGAAGGCTTCCATGGTCAGTGCAGTATGTAATTAGTGAAAACCATTACTTTGGAGTACATTGTCAGCACCCTGCAGGGGGAATTAGATGTTCACAGCTGCCAGTATGCCTAATTTCTCACATGCTGCATGGAAAGTTTACTCCACTGTGGCTTGAGACTGAACAATGAACAAGAGTGAATTTATATGTGCATATTTTTATTCTGTTTTTCTGATGAAATTAGAAGTAGAAATTGCAGCGTGATGCAATATTAATGGACACATCCATGTATATGTTCAACTGGCTTACAGAAGTGTATAATCTCTTCGAAAAAAAACCACAGTAAGTGTTAAAGCAATAGCTAAGGATTCAAGAGATACAGTCATACTTGTCTATCCAGCAAATCACTAGATTTTCCACAGGAGTCTGAGGAATTAAAAAGCTATTGCCAATGGGTTTGATTCTTGCCACTTTGTGTGCCTCAGTTCTCTTCAATAAAATGAATATAAAGTGACATCCTTGGTCTACAGCGCCTACAGAGCATTGCAGTATCTCCACGGCTGCAATGGTATCTTCCTAGGTAGAGAGAGAGAAAACATTTCATACCTATAGCAAAGAGACCTCTGCACACTCCCACATGAAACTCTTGTAATATCTCCCTCCCTTGGTTGTCATAGCAAAGGGCACAAGTTCAGTTTGAACAAACTGGACCTAAGTAGAAGGAGGGGGTGGGAAGCTGAGGTGTGAATCAGAGGTGGCTGTTCCAAAAATTAATACTGAAGCATTGCAAAGTCAGCTAGTAAAACCAGTGATATTTCACTGTTCTCTCATGGATGCAATCAGTGCATGGTAAGGCCAAGCTTTGCTTACCCCCTTGACATAAGGAACTGTTGCACGTATCCAAACAAAGTGTATAGATTACACAAAGGTTTCAGAAATGAAGAAAACTACCTCCAACTTACTGCTTGCATTCCGAAGGAACATAGCACAGAGAACCACATATCATGTAGCTGGCGGTGTGCTAACTTTCCTGCATAGAAAAGCCGTAACTAGCACTTCTAAACGAAGTGCAGCAAGGACAAGCATTAAACACCCACAGAGACTTGGATTCAGTCCTAGTCCATGGACAGGTTTTTTTGCACCTAAAAGGAATACTGAATCCCTGTATAACAAAAGGACTAGGACTGAGTTTCTATAACCTAGGTTCATTTGGTAATGCAAAATTAGCTGACTGGGCCCAGCAGACAGTCTTGCTCCATTTGTAAGGATGTACTGATTATTTTCGTTCACCTTTTTCTTTCTGAAGCTAGGACAGCCCTTGGAAAGACCCATGCTGGAGTGAAATAATCACAGAAACTTTTTTCTCTGAAATTCAGAAAGATTTAAAAAAAAAAAATTCTCAGGTACTGTGCTTGTCTGAAAACTAAATAAATATGATTAAAAGCAAAGAAACACATACTTTTGCACTTAATTACTATTTGTACAATACCCATTTATGAGACATTCGTCATTAAGAAATTAAATTAATTGTTCAGCCTCACCTGTGAAATTCTACACTTGTGCATCCCATGATTATAGCCATTTCAAATTAATGACATACTGATTCCTGGTTATTAACAATTTAACAGTTATGTGATTAGCATTTTCAATTAATCATGAAGCTGATTAAGGCAGCAGCACTCTCCACTGTGCATGTGCTGTATCTACAAGCTTGAGTAATCACCTGCAACACTTAAGGAGTTACAGGTTAAGGAATTAGCCTCTGGGACACTTGCCTCATGTTGGTGATTTAAACTATATACCAGACTTTTTAGTAAGGACTTTTTATAATTGCCACAGACTTGTAATATATGAATCCCTAGTTATTACAGGTAGATGCCCATTAAGCACCAAAAAAGCTACAGACACAGCAATTAAAAGAAAGGACTCATAATATGAATATCACTGCTTAGCCAAAATTTTAAATCCCTTAAAATCCAAATAGCCTCCGGGGGCTGGATCTAGTCTGTTTGTTGTATTATGGAAAGCCTACAGTATCATCTGTTTCATGTTATGTATTCTTTGTTAGTTCATTAAGGGATAACATACACTGTGCCTCCAACAGTAAATCTGGGGAATTAATGCTTACTTCCTACGAGTTTGAATGATGGTAACTTCTCTTCAAACATCCCAGACAGTAAAATTCCCACGAGCAAATATCCCTTGTTTCAATACTGAGGACTCAATTTCTAGGATTTCGTAAATCTGCAATCCCTAATGTATGTACTATCAAATTATCCATTTTCTTACTACTCTCATACTGTATCAAAGCAAAGTTTTTTGTGACATGTATGCCATGAACTTCCACTGGGCTACGGAAAGTCAATTTGATTATGTCAATCAGCCATTTTTATGGACAGCCAAAACCAGGCAAAGAAATACTAGCTCTGCTTCCTACACTAGACACCACCTGATGACTAGAGCATATGCTGCATTGAAAAAACCCTGTAGGACTTTCAGAGAGGATCTCTAATCAAATACAGCTCATTAGAAGCTAGATACTTATTTTAGACTTCATCAGTGATCTTTCTGCATTTACATCAGACTTTACTTACCCGTTATTTGCACTAATAGAGCTAGTACAGGTGAGGTCCATTCATATGACATGACCATTTCAACATAAATACCAGAAATATTCACAGAGATATAGATCTTTGATTTAGCCCTGCCCCCATGTGGTCTCTTCTGTAGTTTTCTTTTATTAAAAGTACCGCTACCAAATATTTAGTAAAGTCAAGATATTTCTTGCCACCTGTTTTCAGTTTTCCCCATCCATTTGTTCTACAGTTTCAACTTGGTCTACCTACCGCCTCCACTCCTTCCCTTTTCTCATTCTGTTGCAAGTCTTTCTAACTACGACTGGCAATTTCTAAGTAGATCCACAAAAATCTTCCCATGATTTGTCTATGATGTATGATTGAGTCACTGCATTTTGATAATCATCGGGTTTGGATGAGCAGTGTTATCTGAGATAGCACTACAACTCAGAGGAAACATAGCACAGTCATAACACTGGACTGGAACGAGAAGTGGGACAAATTCTCAGGTATTGTTTCTGTGAATGAGCTCTGCTCTCAGGAATCTCTTTCCTCCCCTATGTATGATCAGTATAAAGTAGAGCAACAGTAATCCCACTAGCCAAGGAAATTCTGAAAAATACTGGCCTGTAAAATTGAAAGTCTCCCACTTCGTACATTCTGTTGTCCTGATCTGTAGATTTTCACCAAAATCCAAATGGTGTTTGAAGTCATAGCATGAAACAGATGGGCACACTGTCCTGCAACAAGGCACTGTCCTTGGACTCAGAGATCCTGCGAGATGGCACACTCCCCAGCTTCATGCTTTTCTACCACATGAGACTCCATGTGGAAATGAAAAGAGGAAGGTTGCAAGATCTGTTTATACCAGCACAGAACAAGCAGACATACTTGTCCAAGGGATCCACAGCTGAGGAGAGAAAGGAAGTTATATGTAGATGAGAAATAGTTCAAGTAAACACCATTTGTCTGTCTTACATTCCAGCATACAGATACATCCACCAAGGAAATTCACACTATTTTAAAGTGAAATAGAACAATTATTGACACAAATGTCAAAAAAAAGTATTCTTATTTGAAACTCAAGGTTAGACTAGGCAAGGGTTGCTTTTGTAGTGGAATTTATAGACCCTGAATCAGGACTTTCAAGTTAACAGGTGGACATCTTCAGAAGATATGAAAGGCAAATGGGACAAGGGACCACTCCTTATATAAGCCTGGAGAGGCTCTATGTCATGAAACTTGTTCTGCACTCTGGTAGATTAGCCCCCTGTGTATAATAGAATATTGTACTTGGAAAAAAACTGTTGTTCACTGAAAAACTGTATATCTTTGATACATACTGCCAAGTTACAATCAATATCTGAAGCTACTTTTTATTCCAACTGTTACACCAGATGTTTACAGATAATGCCCATCTTTGGAAGATTATTACTATACATCTTGATGGCACAAACACTGTTGAGAAGGTCTGATCTAAGAGAAGACTTTCCAAATCTGGTACAGCATGAGGTGCCCCACTGTGTTTCTTCATTCAGCAAGAACAATGCGAGAGGAACCTCGGGGCTGCAGATGCAGCTCTTTGAAGGCTGGGGCTGCATGAACTTCTTAAAATTGTTCCCTGGTGTAGATACAAACAGCAAGAAACTTCAGACGAAATGGTTCAAGCCTGGCAAAATTACATGCTTTTGTAGTTAGAAACAGAGGGCAACACTACTAATAAGGGGTATTTCCAGGCTGGTTGCTAATATGCTTTAAAAAACAACTTAGAACATGTCTTAACACAACATGTTTTATTTTGTGTTCGTTAGATGGCAGGAAATTAGAGAATGAAATCAACTTCGATGTTTTAAATTCTCCTTTTCACCTGATTTTTCAGATTCATATCAGCTGAAAATTTGGTGTCTCTTCTTAATGATGTGGTGTAGGAAGCATCATTAATAGTTAGCAACACCTTATTTTGCTCCCAAATTTTCCACCTTCCAGCAGCAACTGAATTGGCACTGTGAATTTCATTTTATCAGAGAATGGTTTTTTGTGTTTGCAGAACACTTGACTGGTTAGACTGGAGTTTAACAAAGAGGGATTCTGCTGATATACCCTAGCTGTGTTCTTTTCTTCACAAACTCATCTGGCAAAATATTGTATGATCTTACTTACTCAGCTCCAGTTCACTGCAACTCCTAAAGTTCAGTAAAATTTCCCTACATTCAAAGACTGCATTCAGGCTTCTCTAAACCATTTTAAAGAGTTTTGATGTCATCATCTCTGGAGACACCATTCTTGCTATATCCCAGTCCTATACCAACTGTACTTCTAAATAATGGTAAAATGTGCTCATCAAAATAATTTATTTTTCTCAGAATATGCAGAACCCTTTTCTAGACACCCACCTGCAAACTACATTCCTGCCTTCTGTCCTGTCCTCTTGACATCAGCTCTAAAACTAAAAACCTAGGGATGAAAATGCTGCCTGTGAAGTTGGCTGACCTCCTACTCTGGTCACCAAACAGAGGTCAATCTTTCCTTTTGCTAGCAACATACCCCTTTTTCCTGATACCTCTGTAGTCCCATGCCCATGGATATCTTTGCTGGAGGGATTCCACCTTTCCTGACTCCACTTTGTATCTTTGTAGAAAGATTCTGCTCTCCATCCTCTGCTCCAGCTACTTCACACTGTTCTATCTCCAGTGGGCTCTTATGGTCAAGGATCCATGGCTATGCTTCTCTTCAGGGTCCATTTCTTCAGGAATGTGAAAACTTCATGATGGCTTGAAACAAGCAAAGCAGAAAATTTTCCCATATGAAATAGAGTATATTCCTTTTCCCTTAAAGAAGTAGGCTATGCAATGCCCCTATGTAACCCTAGTACCAGTCAGAAATAGTTATAAATAAGTTCTTATGACTACAGATGCTGACTTCTGATGATAAACTACTTAATCATGAGCTAATGGCTCTCTTACAGTCAGTTATTCCAGTGCCAGAGTCTGCTGGCTCAAGTTGCCCTATATGCCCTTGTGTTAATTACTTTGACTAACTACAGGAGTGACTTATTAAATTTACTGATTGCACTGTCCATAAACCAATATTTTCTAATTCTTTTACATCAATAACCAGAGTACTGCTCTCTTTAACACTGATAATTTGTCGTTGGCTTATATTGCCTTTGTTCAAATTCAGTGAAATTTCCCTTTGTTTACAGGGCCAACACAGCACACTAAGATTCAGTGACTAAGTTGTGCACATGTTTATTTTATAGCCCTCTCCAAGGGGCAATTTTTCTTCCAGCTCCACAGTTTTAACATTTGGCAATCAGTAAAACAGACAAATATTAGATACCTTTGATATTTAGATATATGGGACCATCGAAATATCTACCTTGTTCCATTTACATCTTCTTCCAATGCCACTGAACCATTCTTAAATTTGCAGAGACACTGTAACAGTTCAGGCATTATTAACTGTGCCATTTGCAATTTCTTTCAAGAACAAGTTAATGTCATTATCATCACTGGGTGTCAGTACCCCCCTTGATCTGTCAATTACAAAAGGAAAAACACTAGTGAAGAAGTGAGACACGTCTTCAGCATTACTAATTTTAATGCCAGTATATCTGTTAGTCTGCATATGTGTATCAGGAAATAAATTCTTTCAGTCTGCTGCTTCTACATTTTATTTTCCATCCTCTCCCATCACCAACTAATTTCTAAAATTCCTGCTTATTCTCTTCAATTTACCACAGGTTATTGCATTCTGGTCTTCCAAGACCATGAATTTAAATATCCTTCTTGCTTAGTGTGTCTTGAAGCAGACTAAAAATGTCACCCTTCTGCCAGGTGCATTACACTTTGGTCTCTCAGGTCCAGACTTGGTGACTACCTTTCTTCACTTTTAATTAGTATAATTACTTATCTCTGTGCTTCACCAGTTACTGCTGATAGAATCCAAAGAAGGGAGTGATACAGTATTGCTTTTATTACTACAAGGTAGCAAAGGCAAGGTTTCACATTTATTTGAGAGACAATCTGAAATGGAAGAGAACTCTAATTTCTGGTGTCTCTAATGCATTATCTTCCCTACATGTAATTCCCTTTAGCTCTTAAGATAGTCATCTTGAGTAAGAGTCAGTGTGGTAGCACAGCATAGGCTGCTCAGTACAGGAGGATTAAGGGGTCATTAAACACCCTGGTACCCAGTTCTGGAGGGAACTCAGCTTAATTAGGATAAGGACTCAAGGCTTTCTAAGGTACGGTAGCTTCCCCAGACTGTTTTATAGCAGTATTGCCTAGAATTTCAGGAGAGCTCCAGTCCCCTCTCTAACACCCTTTGCATTTCAATTCCCCCCATGCAGCATGCCACATACTTTGCAAAGGAGCTTTCAGAAGGCAGCACCTGATTGTACCTAAGCTGAGACATTTCCATGGCCAAATGAGAGATTCTTAAGAGTCATTTACCTTTATTTGGAGTAAGGAATGTAAAGAAGAGGCAGAAAAATGAGGATTTCAGACCTTTCTCTGTATGATAAAAGTCACAATACATTTTAAAAAGTTGTAAGGTTATTTATATTGAAAATATTTATACTGTATTCCAAACATGGGAGCCATTGTAGAAGAATAAAACCAAAGAGCAATTTACTACACTGCAGTTTTGTCACTGAGCTGCTATTTTAGCAGGCACTGGAAAATGATAGCTACCCTGTATCATCATGCAGCACAGAGTTTTGTGAGTCCATGGTGTTCTGGAAGTAAGCCAGGCAATAAAATAATGAGGGATTTGGACATGAGTCAGAAACAAACTACCCTGAATATTAAAGAAGAAAGAAAGAAAGAAAAAGAAATATAATTGACCACACCAGAATAAAAATCACAGTGTTTTAGAAATTACTGGTCATTTTTCTAATACTGCAGCTAGAAAGATATTGAAGAACCTAAAACAAAATGTCCTTATTTTCAGAGATTCTGAGCATTCGTTCACACAGCTGGAGTGGTTTCTGCTCAGTTTATATGTTATTTCTTTCCTTGTAAAAGAAATAATTTCCCACACTACTGTCTGTCACTTCTCACAGTGTTATGACTACAAGCAGTCAAAACCATATGATGAAACAGATTTCTGTTAGAAAAGGATGATCATTAAAAAAAAAAAATAAAGGCATGTTTCATGGTGAAGGCTCAGTTTTTTGCAAATTTTATAAAGCTTTTCTTCCGGAAACCTAGGTCAGGCTTTTCAGCTTTGGAGGAGATCCAACTTGCAAACATTTATAATGCTTCACCCAAGGAACCAGAAGCCTTATGAATCCCACCGTGAATCAAGAAATTTGGGGCCAAGGCAGTGCTTGGCATTTAATATGTCTAGTTTCTCTGTCACAAAACTGTGATCTTAAAAGTTATAAGCTTTCCACTCCAAGACAGTGATATTAAACAAAATTAAAAAATCTCAGGCCTACCAAAACTTGTATTTGCAATTGTGTAGTCACAAGGTCCAATTATTCAGTTGTACTGCTGCTTTTTGGAGAGAGAGGTTTCACCTAAAATTAGAAGAATCACATAGCTTTTGGTTATAATCTCTTGGAGATCACAGGGAACACATTTTCATTTCACAAAATGAAATTTGCAGGGTATCAGTTGTAAGCTTTTTTCCTCATGATTCTGGATTTCAACTCTGGACCAGATATTTAAAAAACCCCCAAACTGTGGAAAGGAAGACTCACAACCAGCTTTAGACAGCAAGATCCTCAAGGACCACTGTTTCTTTATATTTCTGTAGAGCTACTTGGGACCTCTTAATTGGATGCATAAAAATAACCATTAATATGTCAGATCAGAGTTAGAGAACTCCCAAGACACGTGTGTAAGCTGATTTGTAAGGAGCAGCAGATAAAGATTTGTGTCTTTGTACCTATTTTTCCTTTAAAGAGAAGTCATCTTTTTAACAATCCACATTCAAAGTAGTCAAATGATGTATTATGGAAATTATTGATTAATATATATTCCATTCATATTCCTTAAGTAAGCCCTTCCACTCTATTCCACTTCAAGAACGGAGAAAAAGCTTTTTCTTGATTTAAGCCATGAAGGATTGAGTTATGTTAGGACCATCTATGAGAACAAGCAGACAAACTGCTACCTTTTCCCCAGTCTACCTTGCCCGAAAGAGTGAAAGGCCCATATCCTCATTTTCCTTCCAGGCATTTTCTAAAGCTTGCTCTGCTTTACTTCTGCCAACACCTCCTCAACTATTTGATCAAAAATATTTGCTCAAAAAAAGCAAAGGTTATTGACTTTTAAAGCCCTCTCTCTACAAATGGATCAATAAAGCCTTCAATGGCAACAAGTAGCTCATCTCTCATTCTCATCACTGTATTTGCATTTGCATCCACTGCGAGCGATCAGAGAAACAGGGACCCTGCTGATCTTGTAAACTTCCCAGGACATGTGCTAGAGGGAATAGTGTGTGTGTGGATGGATACTGGTACATCAGAGATCTCCAAAAACACAGCATTAAAAAATTAGCTAATACATAGCCTAAATAGGAGAAAAGAATGCCTTTTACAGAAATTCTGTCCAAAAGTCCTCAGGATGCATTTCTAAAAGTGGTTTAAAATGTTGTCTGTGGATTTTTTTTTTCCTCCTTCTCACCAGTTAGCATTGATTGGCTGGGCTTTATATAGCACTGTGCATGCAAACTAGTTAGAAAATTGTTGTTAGCACTAGAAAATCACCTGCCGTTAAGCTGCATACTGTGGATGCAAATTTAGCATGCTCATAAACGGAAAGCTTGAGAGGAGTACAGAATGTCCCTACAACTACAGCTCAGAATATTAATCAGTTTGAAATATGTTTAGACGGTATGAGGTGGGATTAATAACATTACAGAGATAATAGAACTTTCTTCTTTAGATAATCGATCCAGGTTTTACTTTATTACTGTTTTATAGCTACGTGGTGGCCCATCTGAAAGAAATCGGAGGCTCTGAAGTTTCCTAATGAACAGCTTTGCCCACATTTCAAGATCGATCATCTCAAGCAGGACTTGCGGTCCCAGATGAAAGGTGAAAGCCTGAGTGGGCAAAAGTAGTCCAGGGTGGGATTTTCAAAGGCTGGCTCAGGGCATTGGCTCAGACTCAGAAAGCCCCTTTCATCCCCCTACCCACGTCAAGGCTGGAGAGCTCCTCACCAACTTACCCAGGGTTGCTCTTCCTCACCACCCCAGCACTGCTAAGTTCTCCACTAAGCATCAACATGGCTTCAGCAGGAAAGGCTAAGAGGAAGGGTAGCTCCAGAATTCAGCGGTTACAGTGCTCTCCTGGGAAAAGGAGATACAGATATAAAACATTTATTTGCACACAAAGGGTGATCTGCTAAGCCAGGTTTCCTGATATGTACAGCCCGTGCATGAGGTCATAGGGCTAGCCCTCTCCTTCCTCAACTGGAAAGTGAGAGATATACAAGAGAAGGTCTAAGGTACCAGATGGTACAAAACACAATGCAGCACTACAGCTGTGCTAGCTCCTATGAATCAACCTGAACTATGTCATTCTTGTCTCAAAAGGTTGAAATCCAGCTCCACCATCTTCTCCCATATTTTAGCTACATGCTTCTCAAATACTCTGCCTCTAACACTTGTCTTACCCCACAGAAAGCCAGTGCAACTCATTAAACATGAATGCTATTCAGTAAGGCAGAAAGAAGAGTCTGTTTTTTGTTGTTGTTGTTGAGTTTGGTTTCTGTGGGTTTAGCAAGCAAAATGGTCTCAATAATAGGACCAGAAGACCACCAGAGATGGCACCTCTGCTTAGAGGAAGAGACATTTTGGACTAAGAGGGTAGCTTAGCAGTCTCATGAAACCTTCCCCCAAATCCTTTTTTAGGTCTGAGTCCAAGACTAAAGACACTCTGTTTCTCAGTGTCCATCTAGGCTTAGGCAGCTCTCTAAGCAGCATGATCATACTTTATGGTCCCCCCTTCATGTGCTTAACTCAGCATTCCTGAATCTCCTGCAGGCACTAGGCTACGCATTTTAACAGTAGCTTTGCCATACCCGAGACTCAGATCTCTACAGGCATTTACATGGATGCTTCCCACTGTTTTCAATTAAGTGAGAAGCTTAAATACCTCTGAAAATTTGATCCTGTAAGTCCTTATTTTGTAGCCTCAGCCCTTCAGGTTTTAGTTCCTATGCCAGGAACTATCATTTTTAGTTACAAAAGGCTTACATTCAGACCTTACTGATGGCATAAATACAAGATTTCAATTTCTGAGAAGTGATTTTGAAATATGAGATAAATATGCCACAGCTCCTATGCAGCATGGTTTCCAACTTATTTTACTGCTGACTATCAGACTAAAATGAGATTTTATACAACCCAACCTAAAAATGGAAGTTTATCATAGAAGTGCTGATAGACACTTTGTAATATGTTATATGCTAATGCTTTTAAAAGTCCTTACCAGCAATCTAATTTAAAAAAAAAAAGAAACAGAGAAGAATGAAACATTACCACTAATACAGTCTTTTCACTGGGAAAAGATCTTAGGGTATTTCTACATATATGCATTACCCGAGGGTAATTCACCTTTCAGTTGCCAGTAAAAAAATTGCTATCTTCATAAAAAACTTTGCCTCAAGGAACTTGACAAAAGTTGAACTCTTCCATTAATGAGATTTTAATGAGCTACTCAGTGAAGATGAGGGAATTACACAAGGATTATTTTTTTTCTGTTCTACAACTACTGTTGTATCACAATGGACTAAATACATCTCCACGAATACATCTGTTGTTCTTCATGGTTTTGCAAAAGGGCTAAATTAGACCTAATACTTTTTGTTGCAATTCTATAGTGCTATTTACAAGAACACCTTTATGCTTTCCTCTCAACAGCAGAAACTTTGTTACTCCAAACACTGAAAGTCAACCAAGTGGATGCATCTTCAGATGCCATGTTTTGCTAGTGTTGGCAAAACAACCTCAATGCAGGTTTTCTTTCTTCATGAAAATTTTCAACAAAAAGCACAGCTTTGTCTTAACTTTGAATTTAGTTACAACACTGTCCCAGAAATCAAAAGGGATCTGCTTCTTACCTCCTCCCACCTCTGCTATCCCAAACTATCAGCTTATTTTGTCAGTTTGCTCTCCTTTGAGGCTGGACATTGGTAGGTTCAGCACACTGGGATGCACGGGTCAGAGATGGCACGAAGAATCCTCATTTGTCCATGGTTTGGCCAATGTGTCTTGTTATCAAGATTATGATCCTACAGATTTGGGTTCAGAAACAAGTTTTCCTTAACATGGACTGACAAGGATCTCAGGATAGTGAGGCAGGGAGGCAAGAAAGACAGAAAGAAAATTCTCTCCAGTACAGGGGTTGAAACCTGCCACATTTATTCCCTTCCTACTGCAGGAATAGGACACTGGAGATCCCTGCTCTCTGCCAGATAACCCAGTAAAGTATTTCACCCCAGCTAAAGTCTTTGGACTTAGGATAGGGGCCAAGTAGCAGCCTGGGAAACAAGAAAAATCAGATTTGATGCAATAATGGGTTCTTTGAGTTTCTGTGAAAGCTGGGCTTGAATCATACAACCTTAACTTTATCAATCATATAACCTTATCAGATTGCACCAAGCACAAGACTTGCTAACTGTGCTGTCAATGTTACTGGGTTGCATTTGACTCAAAAACATCTAAAACCTCTGTTAATGTCCCTTTTTTCTGGAACAGAACTAAAATATTCCTGTAATGAATCGTAAGTAGTATTGAACATCTCTGACTAGAGAATTATTTTTCTCTTTATTCATGCCTTTTGATAAAGCTCATTTCTCTTAGCTATATTGACTAAGTTTATGAAAATAATCAGGCTACTGTGAATGGAAATAAGCAGCAATGAAAATCCTTGGTTTAAGAGAGTTTTTATGCAGATATACAGTACTATTCAGCTTAGCAATACTTATACACTGGAAATATTATTTTCATTTTTAAAAGGTTTTTGTCACATACTGATAAAGTTATTACATTTGCATTATTAAATATTTTTATGAAAAAATCTGGATATCAGTAAAGAGACAGGTATACTGGGGTATTTCTGGGTATTGAGAAATATCTGTTTCTGAAAATAGTTATTTTACTTGGTTTTTTTGCTAAAGAAATTCTTTTTTTGGAATGACCAGTTGGTATCAGCAAAAGTACAGACTGAATATCATACATATGTAAATCAATAAGCACAGATGTAAAAAAGTGTTATGATACATGTTTCAGAGATAATTTGCAGTTGAAAAATCCATGAACACTGGGAAGGCATCTGGCATATGCTGAAATATCAGGAGTAAGACAGGAAATGCATTCTACAAAAATACCATTTAGAGTAAAAAGAAAAAAAAAACAATTAAAATTTCTTCTTCTCCCTACTGTTAGCACACTTGTTTCACATGAGCTTATCACAACCTAGCACTAGCTCTCATTCAAGTCTTTCCTGTAATGAGACACTACAACATCTGTAGAAAAGGTGACTCTGCCTGTTAAGAAGGAAATTTGAAGCTGAGTAGACCTCCATGTATCATTCATATTGATGTCTGTAGTATCTCAGAGGATAAGGAGATGAAAAACTCAGCTTTGTTAAACTCCTCAACAAAGTGCACCAGGCTTCACTTCCACAAGTGTTTAAGCATATACTGAAATGCATTAATGTCAGTGGGACTTAAACTTGTGCTTAAACTTTGCTGAATAGGGATGATGAATTCAACAAGGCTTAGGAGTGGAGGAAGGGCTGCCCATAAGAACTGAACAGCTGAAGTCAATTTAATGGTAATTTACCAGTTCTTGCTGTCCCCTAGTAAACTTACACTGAAGTGAAACACAGGCAGTAGATCAATACAGCCAATGCCTGTTTTATACAATCTTCTGCTTATATTTTAAAAAAAAAAAAAAAATCAACCCATGTCATTTGTCACCCTCCATTCTACTTACTTGATCTATGTTTATAATTTAAAACAGCTTGAAAGGACCGAGGACTGAGGACAGTCTAATCTCAGAAATTTCAGGTAATACTCATGATCTAGATTTTCTGATGTTGACCTCAAGTCATTCTCAATATTTTGGATATTTACTTACATATTAACTCCTTTACATGTTTATTCTGCATCACAAAGGTCTCCTTACGATAGTATCCTTGGACTTTCCAGTAGTACGTCAAATGCTGTCACGAGCATTCCTCTTCTCCAGCTCATTCTCTCCACATTCTTTCCCTAAGAAGGAAGATGAGTGCATATGGGAATGGGCTGCTGTGGGTATTCCCACTGACTGTAAGATACAAAATAACTAATAATTCCTATCTTGCACCTATCACATATGTCTTAAAATCGAATGGGAATCTCAACACTCACCCCAGTTACAGTAGGAAAAGAAGTAATATTTTATTATATTTAAAAATCAAGGAAGAAGGAGAAAGCAACTTTTCTTTAATCTATATTATTTTTAGACAGCTACAGATTTTACATACTTTTAATCCCAGATCCTCTCATCTCCTGCCCTAGCAATTTTTTAAAATAAATAAATAAATGTTACCACAAATATAAAAGAACCCCACATATTAATTACACACATAATTTGTGAGGAAATTGAATTGCTGTGATCAGTGACAAGGAAAAACAATACATGATGTGGTATTTGTTCAGAACAAATATAAAAGTAAAAGCCAAAACCAAGCAAGAGTAACATTTCTCTTTGAACTTATAGATTGCCTGTTTTAATTAGAAACTAACAGGCAGATGCAGCAGAAGCTGACCACCTCAAAGAGATCAGAAAGGACTTCTTCAGATCTCTTCAGAGAATATTTACAATTGCAAATCAGATCGTGGAACAAGCACAGAGGAGTAACAGTACCCTGCTCCAGTCTGAATAAAATCCAGCTCTGTGACAGTATTGAAGTTATTTTAGGTATCCTGATTTAATAACCTCTCTTACAACAAAAGCAACAATAAAGAAGGTTTAGCTACTATTGTTTACTTGGCATCTTAATATGTAACGTTCAGAGAAGTTTAGAAATAAGGCAATTGTTATTTTCTTCCTTTTACTGAAGTTACGGCACAGAGAGCAGCAGCGTGTTACCCAAGGTCAGGAGGGCTAGCAGCAGAGCTGGAAGAGCAGTGCCCAGCTGAGAGTAATATCCAGTGGTCACCTAATCCAGAAGGCAATCAGAAAACAGAGGCACCACTGCCCCTTGAGAACCAGTTTGCCCTGAAGAGCTATTTGCACCTCTGAAAACACTCTTGATCAGCTAATCTGGAGGTCACGCAGTGAGGAATCAGAACCAAACAGCACATTTAAAGTTCTTATCCTGAGCACCTAAGTAAAGAAAACAATAAACCTCTTTCACTGCATCTCCATTTTTCCTTTATACTTGCCTACAGATGCACCCTCTTCACCATTCTCCACCTCATTTGGTGTATATGTATTATTCAAAAAAACAATAAAATGCAAGCATGGAAATAATTTTTCATAAATTACATAAAATCAGCCCCTCTTTAGGATGACGCTATGTTTCCAGTGTTTGGTTTCTCCATTCCTACACACATTACAGATGATAGCCTAAAATGGCACAGGGACTCTGTTGGGTATGATTTATTGCCTTGATTTATTGAACTGAGCAATGACAGAGCTCCCGCTTGACAAGTTTTCGTTTCTTCATGGCAAGTAATTAGCCTTCATATTGCCAAAGGGCTCTTCAGCTGCCCTGTCAATGCTGTTCCAGCCTAATGAAAATACACTGTCTTATCATAGTAAGACATTTACATTATTCACATACTGCTTTCCAGTGGCCTCTCATTAGCTCCAGCCTGCTTAACTTTGCTGGTTTATTTGCTGCAACAGAACAGAAAAAATATGATGCTCGAGGAGGAAAGGAATCATTCAGCTGCAATCTTGCCTCACTGCTGGGTTAAAACAAGGTCTTCTGACACCCCCATGCCAATGATTTTAAAGAGAGTGTGTGAGGATATATAACACAGCACATATTTTGGGCTGTGTATTTACTCTTTAGCCTTCACAGAGCTGCTTCTTGTCATTAAGCACAGCCCCAAATAACAGGTAGCGTTAGAATCCACACCTCATCACGGTCATAATCTCTCTCCTACTTCTTCCTCCTGACAGGTAGTTTACAGCCATCTGATCCTGATACCGAACTCTTCTGCCAAGCTGCCAGCCCTCTAGCCAGCAAACAAAATCTATAACCACATCCCTGCCTGTTCCCTAACTACCTGGGGAGAGGGTAACTGTCAGTGGCTCAACAACCTCGCTAACTCTTTCAGGCTGGGACCAAACCCCGCAGGCGGACAGTCCAGCTGGGATGGAAGAGGAGCTGTGAGGGCACGCTGTCCAAACCACAGTGTATACAGAGGAAGATGGGCTGATAAGTAATCCCATCAAATCCCACAAACAGTGCTTTGTCTGGTGTGGCATTAACATCGCACTTGAGATCTGCAGACTGTAAAGTGCCTCAACACCTTAGCACATATCATGCACAGACCTACCCAAACTAACTTTAATGCAGCCAGTGCAGCTGCCAAGAGCAATTTTGTCGAGCAGCAAGCTCTTCAGCAACGCTGTACAAGACCACCTGGGACCACTGGTTAGGAAGACAGTCAGAGTTGTGTGCAAGAAAAAGCATACGGTGAGAGTGAACAGACAATCTGCCACAAAATATACATTCAGCTAGGCTGTCTTATGAACTTTCTAGAATGATACTAGATCCTTTCAGAATTTTTTTAGCATTCCAATCCACAGATTAAGATTATATTAGAGCACACCAAATCATTTCATCCTTTGCCTCGGCTTTCTCTTGTCCTGCTTTCCCCACCTTGCAATAAATTTTGCTCCTGTTTCTGGCACAAGGAACTCCGTTCCTCATCCACACAGGACTTGTCTTTCCATTGACTGAGTCTGGACTGCCAGAGAGAGCAATTAGGAAGCAAAACATCATTATGAAGAAAACCTAATTTCTTCACTTGGAATGGATGATGGAGAAATATGAATTTTACCTTGGGGACTTCAAAGCTATCAATGAATTGCTTAATACATAGCCAACAATCTAGGTCTACCACCAGCAAGTAGAAAAGAGAGGGATGAATTGTACTAGGAAACCAGCACCTGGCAAAGACATTTCTACAGACGGCTGTTTTCTTTGCAGAAGCTATCTTGCTAACTGGCCAGTGGACCATTTAGTGTGTTTACATTCAAGAAGACGCTGACTTGCATCTGGACTGGTAGAGCCTTTCTTGGCTGTCGTGGTTTAACCCCAGCTGGCAACTAAGCACCACACAGCTGCTTGCTCACTCCCCCCGGCCCAGTGGGATGGGGGAGAGAATCAGAAGAGTAAAAGTGAGAACACTTACGGGCTGAGATAAGAACAGTTTAATAATTGAAATAAAATAATATTATAATAATTATTATAATAATAACAATAATAAATGGTAATGAAAAGGAAAATAACAAAAAGAGAGAGAAATAAAACCTAAGACAAGTGATGCAAATGAAAAAGAATTGCTCACCACCTGCCAAATGATGCCCAGCCCATCCCTGAGCAGCAGCCCCCCCAAGCCAGCTTTCCCCTAGTTTATATACTGAGCATGATGTTATATGGTATGGAATAGCCCTTTGGCCAGTTTGGGTCAGCTGTCTTGGCTGTGCCCCCTCCCAGCTTCTTGTGCATCTTCAGCCTTCTCAGTCGGTAGAGCATGAGAAGCTGAAAAGTCCTTGCCTAGTGTAAGCACTATTTAGCAACAACTAAAACATCAGTGTGTTATCAACATTATTCTCATCCTAAATCCAAGCCACAGCACTATGCCAGCTAATAGGAAGAAAACTAACTCTGTCCTAGCCGAAACCAGGACACTGGTCTATGCCAGATAACAGACTAACCCTAGATGGATGCAAAAGGGTAAAATAGGGAATAAGGTCCCCACAGCCGTGCTATTCTGTGGCCTTGCTCAGACCCTGCCTTCCCCAGGAGACATAAGGAGAGGAAAGTAAATCTCACTGCCCTCTGCTTAATCCTAACAGTGAAAGATTGTGAGGAAAAGGTGAAGCACACTTTCAGTCTCTACCATCCCACTGGATTGCACAACCGAGAAATACAGTTGGTAATATTAATGAATTGGGCATATTGCTCCCAGCACATTCCCCACCACAAATGAGAGATAACAGAAAAAAATTGTTCCCTAAATCACACATTCTTCCCCACAGATCCTTTGGGAATGATAAAGACACATATAACTCCTAATTCTGGTTTTCTACTTCTGCCTTTCGCCATCCGTAGAAGGAATGCCTCATCATCATCTTGCTTGTTACTCTTTTGTCCTATTTCAACTTTCAGGACAAAAAATTCCCTGATGTAAAACTACTATCCAGAAGAGCAAAGCCCAAAATGGATATGGCCTTCTGTCTGCCTGTGTTTATTTTTACTGGTATTGCCTTTGATACTAACACTGTATCTTCCTTTCAATCTGCAAAGCACCTAGAACATTTTCTACTGCACACTTAAAAAATACCAAATACTCATAAAACATTGCTTGGGAAGCACTGAGTAACAAAACCCAAGCTGTCCTACAGCCATGTATTATGACAAAAAAAATAAGTGTTGATTAAATTCATGCTATGCAGTTTAAGCGTTGCTATTCCAACTGTGAGCAACTAGATACTTCAGCTTGAGCTTGCTTTTCAAGGCAATACTAATGCCTTAGGAGGGTCTTTAGTCATAGTTCCTTGCTTATTTCAGAAGTTTCCCCATGTCAGTGCTATTATGCGTATAGGCACCTTGGAAACTGTGTCAGAAAGCAGATATTGGGCTTCTAATGTTAAGGCCAAAGGCTGCAGATAAATAAGGCTGTGATGACCCAAGGGAACACACTATATGTCTTCTAATTCCTTTTTTCATTTTAAATCTGAATGTTCAGCAACAAAAGCCTGCTGAAATTTCAGGGTAGGGGAAGGAAGAAGGGTGAGAACAGGAAAGTAATCAGTTTCTGTGGGCCTTTTTCAAGTCCCCTTAAGCCCTAAAGGAGATTCAGTGGTGAAGTCTTCAAAAGGAGCAAAAGTAGGTCCTGCTTTTCCACCTGAAAGAGTGATCAGGAAAAGAGAAATATGCTAAATTTACCTAATACTTAAACCTTAAATACAAAAATGAAAAAAGCAAAGGCTGAAAGTTATGGGAAAAATAAAGTACATTTGTAAGGATTTTAATGACAGAAGAAAATCTGCCTTCTTTTCTTCCCTTTGACCAACTTATTATCAATTTCATTTAAATCTTGCTGTGGGTCATGTAAGCTTCTATGCCACTCCTTTAAGCAGTGAGGAGCTTTCTTGTAGGCTGAGGGCTATATGGCAGATAAAAAGGCTTCCCCAAGATGTGGGAGCTTTGCAATCTCATTAATCTCGTTTTGTTTCTCTATTCTGCTTTTCCATATGAGGCTTTGTTATGTTTCTGCCAACTCTGGCAGCCTCACCCCTCCAACTCTTTTTTTCAGTGGCAACCTTTCTTCCCTTCCCCTCCCCTCCCCTTCCCCTTCCCCTTCCCCTCCCCTCCCCTCCCCTCCCCTTCCCTTCCCTTTCCCTTTCCCTTCCCTTCCCTTCCCTTCCCTTCCCTTCCCTTCCCTTCCCTTCCCTTCCCTTCCCTTCCCTTCCCTTCCCTTCCCTTCCCTTCCCCTTTCCCTTCCCTTCCCTTCCCCTTCCCCTTCCCCTTCCCCTTCCCCTTCCCCTTCCCCTTCCCCTTCCCCTTCCCTTTTGTCTCCCTTATACTTCATTACTTCCCACTTTGGTCACATCTTTCTTTCTCAGTTCCCTAGGTGAGGGGTTGCTGTCATTCCCTGTTGCATGTAACCCATCCCCAGTCAATGCTGGCATTTTTCTTCCCAAAGTACGTTCTACCGTACAACTCAAAACCAGAGCTCTTTGCAACAGTCTTGAATCTGGTTTTCTCACAGCACTTTCAAGTACTGCTTAACTCTGAAGAGGTATCCTCAGAGATGACAATTCAGGTACAGACAGCTGATCTCTGAAAAGCTATTTGTACTCAGCCTGGCCCAAGAACTTGTGAAAGGAGGGTGAAAAGCTATGTATTAGAGACTTCTTTTCAGTTCTGAATATTGTTCAATAACTCTGAGACTAAAGGTCCAATTTGCAAAGGTGGAGTCCAACCAAGACACAGATGTACAGGTACAGATGCCAGCTTAAAGGCAATGGCAGTGCAGAAGATGACCACTCTCTATTAGATTTTGACAGGCTGGCACTGAGTCCTACAAACTGCTGAGTTAATGAGTCATGAGCCCAGGACGGGAACTAAAGCATCCCTCAGGATAAAACTGACGCCCTTCAGGGACTGAACCAAAGACTTGGAGAGCTGATTCTCAGAGAGGCTGAGTCAAGAAGAATTGCAGTTAATCAGCATCACTTAACACCTTCTTTCTGCAAAACACTCACAAATGTGGATCCTTTCTGACTATTTGGCCATTGTGAGTTACCAGCTGTGTATATCAGAGATTAAAAGTACACCTTTCTCAAGCATACTCAAGTAAACATATTCCTCTATGGAGTTCTTAACTACAACTTTATTTTCAGCTCACCACTGTGTTACAGACCTTTGTGCAACACATGTGAGTAAGTAATACAGAGATTCTGTTTGCAGCAACAAAGCAAATACTGAATCTCCTTCTTAATTCATTGAAGGCTTATACTGAGCCAATTTTTATTATAGTATTGCCAAGTAAACAAACATTCTGCTTTTCCCGAGTTTTCTTGGTCTTGCAGGTTTCCTCCCCTTTATGTTACAGTATTGAAACAGATTGATTTGTGCAGGCAAAACCACAATTGAGAAGGAGGGAAAGTATTCCCAATGTTTTAATCTGGTTTAATAATGTTTTTCAACATTTTCCTTCTTTTTCTGTTTAAAACTCAGCCAAAAGCATTGCTTAACATGGGGGGGGGGGGTTACAAGCATGATCTGATTTTTATCTACATAACTAGTGGCTTAGGTATTGTTGAGATGCACACTTCTCTAACCCATGCAGTCCAGTGAAGGAGTCTTTCTGCCTTATCAAATGCCTTGTACCCCTGCAATCTCACACACAGACACATAGCCCAAGAACTCTGAGAGGCAGAACAAAACCAGAATGTTATATAACAGCTTCAAGATGGTATTTGCATTCATTTCTAATAAACAGACTTTTCTCATCACTTTGTCACATCTAGATTAGATGTCCAGTATGTAAAAGGTTTCAGATGCCATATACAACAAACACTTTCCATCATATGAAAAGAGATAGAACTAAAACTGCAAACTATCATATACCCAGAACACCAACCAGAAGAGCTAGTGGAAAACTCACTTCTATAGGAAAAACTCCCTTACCTTCTCTACGGACCTGTCACAGAAAGTGTATTAGAGGAGTAAAAATGTGACAGGTGGTAGTGACTCTTGCTGGATGACATATTACTTGTAGCACTAACATGATTATGAGATTAAGAAAGTGTGGAGATAACATATCTTCTTTTTCTTGCATTATATTTGTTTAATCACAGAAATTCCATCAGAAAAGGAAGAAAAACAGAGGATGAGTATGCTTCTCAGCAGTGTTTGGATCACAAAGTAGGGAAATGATAACATGACATGCTTTTTTAAAAAAAAGAGATATTAGAGATGCTGCCACAGAGATTATGTAAAGTGCACAAGAAACAGTGCAGCTAATTAATGCATCTAATCCGTATTGATAATGTCCATTTAATGTATATGCCAAGAGTCCCTATTTGAAACGGCTGATGTGAAATCCTTACAGGAGTTAAACCAGAAGTTTCTGTGCCTGGATCTCCAAGTACTTTCAAGCAAAGTGAAAGTTAACCACAGAAGGTTAAAACAAAGATGGGTGAAAGTGGAAATTACTGGCCCACATCAGACAGAATGACAGCAAGGGGACTTAAGTACCACTCTGAATATTTAAAAGTTCTACTATAGAAGGAAAAGACAAAAACCCAGCATGCCACTAAACCTTGACATCGATATTCCTCTTCGAAGCATATATGGCATATAAGCATTCTCTGGTACACTTTGACCACTGTTATCTGTTGCATATAAACACTGACTGAGCTGTTTTTACAGCTATTGAAGACCCTTATATCCAACTAAGAATTTTGGCATTATAGATTCCAAGACTTAAGAACAGAAACAAGATACATTAATAATACAGCACTGGATAAGAGTATTTTAAAGATTTTTATATAATTTCAAAAAGATCAGGTGATCTTGCTTGCATCTTCTAATAAGAGAAATCCCTTATGTATTCAACGGACCTTACTATCTCAGTACAAATCAACCTAGAGGAGATATTATGCATTTATTATAACATTTATTAAAATAAATCATAATTAGTATGATATCATCTGTTGATTCTTGTTATCTGTTACAATGAGATAAAGAAAAAATTAAAAGGTCACTATAATATTCTAATCGGTACTCATTTCTTAACAAATGCAAGGCAACCGTGTATTTTTATGAAGCAAGCCTGGGAAATAATTACATCCTTAAATAAAATAAAAAAAACAGCTTATCCTTTGCTTGTCACTGGAAAGTGAGAAAGCACACAAAAAAATGCACATAGGTCAAGCTGCTCCTCTGCAGCTCCTGCTTTTTGCACGTCATTTTAACACCACATTTATGTGTCAAAACTAAAATGTCACTGCTTTGAAGTGCCAACAGGGAAAGAAGAAGTAACACTGGAACTAAAAAACAAGGGCCTATATGGACATGTCAATTTATTATTTACAAAGCCAGTTTTGGGTTTTCTTCTCTGATAAGGACTTGACCTGTGATATTTGGTGAGTCATTTTAAGCCAGATCTGAAGAAAGACTTTGATTCCAAAGTCCTGCCTAATTTCCATTTGAGCAATGCAAATCCAAATTACAGTCCTCAGGATCACCACTCAGCTGCCACTCCACAGACTCTTAACCTTTTTACATTGAAACACTTTTTACCAAAGATAAACAACCTTTTTAAAATTCCATTTCCTGGGAGTGTTCACAACCAACCTCCTCCAGCTCGCCTTCCTCTAAACCACTGCGTACAGAGTTTTTGCACAGATACATGTAAATGGTATACATAGTCAAGGAAAAAGGCAGTAGAATCCAGCTTTCTGTCCTTCTACAAAAGCACCAACACTGGGCTAGAGATCAACATCACTTTCTCTGTCTAGAATAGTGTGTCTTTAATTTTGCCATATAACATAAACTCACATCTGCAGCTGACAGTGATCTTCTTCTTCCATCCCAGTTCCCCCAGTATCTTGCACTCTAGGAGGTATTGTCTCTTCAGACAGCTGAGGTGTCAGTGGAGGTGTGAATTCATTGTTCCTATAACCTGGCTCACCTTTCTAATCAGCTAACTACTGGCTAAACAGAGGGCACCTACGCCAACTGGATTTTGAAGGACCTCTGCTCAGTTTTTGTAGCACTGTTCCAGGAGCAAGGCTGTGATCCTCAAGCAGAAGGAGCTGTCTCCCCATTGACCTCTGGCATCTTCTATAGCCCTTCTCCATCTTTCTTCTTGGGAAATAACAAAGACAACAGCATGTGTGCTCTCCTCTCCACCTGCTGAGCTCTGCTAGGAAGTGTCTGGCTTCCCCCATGCCCAGTTTAGCTTAGATCACAGCATCCTGGACAAAGTGATTAGCAGTAATTTTAAAGCCACTGCAACTCAATGGGAAAGCTAAGCTAAACTGAGAATAACAGTACATGCCTGGTTAGGCAAATATTACTCAGGACAAAACAACTGAATACACACAGGTACGTGTGACTCTAAAATTCATAGAAGTATGTTGATTACCTTAAACTATTCATGCGACAACAAACTAGATTGTATAGCACAGCCAATACACACACATCTGAAAATACCTTAAGGAACAGTATTAAAGAAAATGGGTCTAATCATAAAATGGGGTTAAGAAGAAAAACATGAGAGCATCCATGCAGGGAGAAAATGAGAGTTCAGGAGCTGTATTATTTCACTACATGGGTCCCTGCACTACAAGATGCTGAATGGGTGAAGAAAGAAACTGTTGTTGTTTTATTACCACACTCCATGCAAACATTCATGCAAAGACAGCCACAGCTTTACTGATTTCAGTAGTCACAAGACAGCTTAAGATGATGGGGAAAACAGTTTTAGAAAGACAGAAGCAGAGGGTTCAGTGAGAAAAAGGGTTGAAATGTGATCCCCTGTTTCTGCTCAGCTACAGCTGCCCTTTCTTTTAGCTGGACTGCAAGGTGTATGTAAAGTATTGACATACAGGAGAAGAATGTGTGTATAGGCAGCTAATGTGGAAGACCTTAGCCTACAAGACTGTGTTGATGGACTAATCTTCAAAGGGCGGAATAGGAAGATTCCCGCTAACATAATAATAGCAGTAATTAACACAAAAAAATGAAATAGTGTAGGAAGAGAAGGGAGAATACAGGCATGTTAATTCATGCCTGGTCTGTAACAGAAGGAACCCCATCTGAAAAGTTTAACTCCTGGGGGAAAAAAAAAAACTAGCCAAAATAAAAGTTTAAAAAGAAAGAAGTGAAAAAGAAATGGCAATTTCACCTTCAGATAAAAGCTACTAAGGGAAAAAGAAAGTACAGAATGTAAAAGGGTATTTTCTTTAAAAAATACTTTACATATTTCAATTCTTGTGTTTCCCTTGGGGTTTGCATATTTCGGTCACATAGTTATCCAATTAAAATGAAAACTCTGCATTATCCTTTAGGCGAGGATAGCTGCCAGCTGCTAAGTTTTATAAAGTCTTTAATCTTGTCCATAAATATTTAACAAGAATTGGTTGGTACACAAGCCAAAGTAAAGTAAGAAATCAAAGGCACGAGCTCTGCAGTAACCTCTGTATTGTCTGAATGGAGATGAACTACTTGAACAAAATTATGAATTTTCTCTTTTTATGTTAAAATTATTATTAAAATGTATCCAGGCAACTTTTCTGATCATTTTCCCATTTTCTTCTCCTGATGCAATGTATAGAAGAGAAGCAAAGAACTAAACAGATTTCAAAACTGAGATAAATCTCTCTTTTCCAAACTGAGTTTACAGCGCAGCAAAGTACCAATCTTTGCCATTTTATCCTATATGCTTTCCGTGTTAATTAGTTGTTTTTCAAGCACAGCCTTCAATAAAGGGTAACATCTTTTCCTGATACGTTGGATATATAGAGACTGTGTGTTCGATATCTGTAGGCAGAAATATACTCACAGGTATAATGAGACTGCAGGCATAGCCCACAAGATCAGGTCTTTGCAACATCAGCACTAGCACACCCTTACACGTGGCCTGCCGTCTAAACCCCATGGCAGCAGCAATGCACATGGCCTTCTCGTTTAGACTGACATCAGTTTGAGACCGAGCTGGCAGTCTAAGTCACGCCCAGGAGCAAGGAGGAGTCCTGTGATCTGCTCTGATTCCACAGACTACGTGCACAGGAACGTACCTGGAAGGAGGCAGCCGTCAAAGGCACATGTGTGAGCAAATCACCGATGCAACAGCCCCATGCCAAGCCAGGGAAAACTGGCAGCTCTCGCTTGGATACAGGATATTCTAACAGGTGATGAACTGAGGGACTCGTAGACTTATATTTGTAAGGCTACAGGCAGTCATAGCCTTGCATAACCTCATTTTTGCAGAAAGCAGAGGAATAGTCCTATCGTCTATAGGAAATGGTAACCAATTCCACCCCCCCAATCCCAGGCCTCCAATCCCAATGTTATGTCTGCAGAGGATCAGCAGGAGGAGACATGGCCTTGCCCTGTGGCAGTACATTCTGCTTGGCCTCAATGATCCTTGTGGGTCCCTTCCAACTCAGGACATTCTATGATTCTATGATTCATGATAAGCACAGAGCAGAGTTAGAGCATGTACAGCAGCAGCATTACAGCAGCATCATCTCTTGGGCTCAAGAGAATGAGCTCAATGACAAGCTCTGCACGTGGCCCTTGCATGATTGGTCTCAGTTTTTCTCATGCCTCTGCTGACCACCAAACCTCATCTCCATGGCCTGGACTATCAGCTCCCCAGGATCCTACACACATAGGACTAGGGAGACCACACACCATCAGGAACAAGCATGAAACAGCACCTTCCAAGTCCTCTGTATCAGTGATGGACAATCCATGACCAAGACAGAGAATGACAGCTGCTGGTTCACACTTGTAGATCTCTTTTTTCAAAATGTTTGCAAACAGAATAACATATTTTAATGCCTAAGAGTTTTTACTTTTCACTTTCACTTCAAGGAATTATCTTTTAGTTTAATTTTTGTTTGGATGAAATACATACTGCTAAGTACAGTCAAACAGAGATAAAGTCCTTTAACACGGACTTAAAAAATAATTAACGAGACCAATTTCTTGCCCATTTGATTGCCAGGCCTGTAGAAACTCAGAGTTGAGAGACAGCACAGTGAGCAGTCTCAGTCTGATAAACAAATATACAATGGCAAACACTGCTCTTAATCCTATCAGTTTGGCAGTAGCTCTTTAAACATCACACTATTTTAACAGGCAGAATATTGAAAAATGTAAGCATGAGCTCTCCAAGCACAGACTACCCAAGAAGAGGATGAGCCAGGTGACCTAATGACTCTTCTCTACCTCTGTGATAAAAGTAGGTATCTTTGTCAGCTGAACCCAGCTCAGGTGAGTCAGAGAGACGCTTTTAAACTGATTGGGTTTTACTAAGGCAGCCACAGCAGAAACAACAAAAAAAATCATTTTAATTTCCAGAAAGACCGTATCACTTATAACAACATAAAATAACTATCTGTGTCAGGATGTCAACCTTGATGTAAACAGACAGTTAGATATTGGAACCGCACTCAGTAAACTAAAGCTGCATATGCTATAAATTGGTTATAAGGCACTCCCTGGCACAATGGAGCAAAGCACACACTAGAGCTTAATCCTTCTGCTTTCTGAATCAATAGAAATATTCTTCTCAATTTAACAGGATGGGATGAAAACACTAGAATCAGCTTCACAGGAGTGGCAGAGTGAATTGTGAGGGATGCTGGAGATGAAATCAGATGAAAGGAGTTATTGCCAGAACCTTTGTGAGTGACAAGCGCTTTTCAGAACTTTGCATTTTCAGTTTTAATCTGAAACCTGGAAATAAAGGAATCTGACTTTTGAAAAGAAGATCTTTGGCAATGTTGTTAAGGTGGGAGATTAGGGGAAGAGAGGCAAAAGAAAAAGGTTCTTGTGAGATTTCTGGAAATTAAAACCTTGACATATTCAAAATCACTAGTCATTAATGAAAAAGACGACTCATTCTCCCAGCTCTGTCACCGATGAGTCAAGTAAGCTTGGAAAATTATGGTCGGAAGTACAAGTGGCTGCAAGTCTCTCTGAAGTTAATGAAAGCTGCAGAGACTAAGCACACTGGGAAAAGTCAGGTCATTAATATCGCTGCACCAAAATTTCACATATTTAAATGTAATTCTGAGGCAGTATTGACTCGTCTTTTTCTTCTTCAAGTAAACAAAATAAGGCCTTCAAATACATCCATAAAAAAATATGCTTTAAATTCCTGTGAAGACAGGCTCCAAGTACAAAGCCAATGGCACATCCCACCCAATCTGTGATTAAGATGGTATTTGAACTTTGGATCCAGACTTAAGAGGTATTAGTCCTGAGTTCTGTTAGCCCTGACAGATTAGAGCACAGTCCTTCACAGGCCTGTGAATAATTGAACAAAGAAATTCACTGCTATGGTCAAGGTGAGCAGAACTTGATAAATATTTTCATGGAAGAACTCATCCTCATAAGAAAATTTTATAGCACAGATTCATCTCTGACATGTATTAATTATAGATGAGGGAGCTCAATGAAAAGATAAGCTAGGCAGGATAGGTACTATGAGAATCTCAGAAAATCTGCACTTAGCCTAGCGAGCAAACCTGTTTTTGTCAAAGAACTCCTCAGGCTCACAAGCCCCTAGGGCAGAGCTAATTAAAGTTCAGAAAGAGCAGCAAGAAGTGATGAGCATGACAATTCCTCTGATGAAGGAAACAATCCAGGGGAAACCAGTGGGAGGCTGAGCATAACGACCCTGAGGTGTGATGTGTCAAAGTTAGGGAAGGCCATAGGAAAACTGGTGATATTTGGGTGAGAAAAGCTGGGGTAAGCAGGAGGCAATCCCATACTTTGCAGTCGGGGGTGGAGGAAAGCAGTAACTTCGATTTTTTTTTCCACTCGATACAAACTTAACTTTTCTTCAACAAAAGCACAAACAGTTTGTGTGCTGAAGGACAGGGTGACTAACTGAGCACAACCTCTGGACTAAACCTCTATGTCCCAATGTTTAGTCCTTGAGCCAGAATTAGCTGTACAGAGTGACATAATACTATTGGATGAAGCCACGGCTACTGGCAGAAATGCTATGAGCAGATGCCAACACATGCAGTTCAGCTGTACAGACTACTAGGGACACATGGTTGCTACAAGCTGAAACATGGCCCGCGACTGCTGTGGGACAGGGAGGAGAGGGGGAGCACTTCACCTCCAAAGTATTAAACTGTTCAGCAGAGCAATGTAACACTGGCAGAAGAGAGAGCTGTGTCTTGCTTGTGTGCATCCAGACAGCAATGCGCCATCAAGAAGTTTTGGTGAGAGGCACAAACACCACCACTCTCCTGCTTTGGATCTCTCCTGTAGACAGTACACATAAGATATAGCACAAGACATATAAACAACCTGAAGTGCAGGACATATTGCAGTTCTATTTTTACCTGATGCTACATTGGAAAAGATTGCTATTAAGTTAGTAGAAACTTCTAAAGCAATGCCAACTGCCTTTAACTGATACTATTACTTTAACTGATTCCTTCAGCAAATAGCTAGCAATAGCCTTTATTTCCTAGGTTACTTCCCCACAACAGTAATCGAATTCTTGTTAACAATTTTCAGTCATGGAGGAAATCTGAACAAACTAATCTCTGATAAAGCACCTCTGTTCACAGCTGTGCAATCTGAAGTATTTCTGAGGGAGAGACATATTAAGCCTTGAAATTCTTCCATTTGTTATCCTCATGCCAATGAGAAAACGGAACATTTTAATTGAGTTTTGAAAGAGTGTTTGCAAACTGCTGACCTAGAAGGAAAGCCCTGCAAATCATTTGCCATAGATTTCTTACAGGACTAGTGACAAACCTGACACGAAGCAAAACAGCCATCTGCCACAGCACCGGTGAGTGAGTAGTGCATACAGATCAAGTTAAACGCTGGTTTTCACAAGCCTCAGCCAGAGCTATACGTAGCTTTGATTCAGGAGCAACATAAGCATTTTGCATGACAGCATCATGCGCAGCTTTTCAGCTTCCCTTTAAAAGGAAAAAACAGGAAAATATAAACCCCGGAAAATAGGAAAACATAAACAGATACAGATAATGTGGTTTATAGTGCTTGCCCCTCAACAGAGAACAGAGGTAGAAACTCAATTTGCTTAAGCAACCATCTGCCTGTTCTCTTATTTAGGGGAACTCTACACAAGTTATCATAAAACTTAGGTATAGAGTACATATGCTCATCTTATTCTGGTAAGAATTGATTCAGCATAATTCAACTCACTAGAACGTACACAGCGCAGCACAAGGCCATTAGGCAGGAGGCGTATATCTGCTCTAATGTTAACTTTCTGTAATAAATTGTTTGGTTTTGATTCTAAGACTGGATTTCTGATAATGAAATGTGCTACTAAGCTCAGGCACTTACAGCTGCAGAGGAACTCACACCACAGTTACCAGGAAGGAAAAATATGAAATGATATAACCCGCATTCTTGCACTTCCAGACCAGAAGATTACATTTTGGATTATCTTGACAGGCTGGATTGCAATACTTGATATTTTGGGCAGAGTGTACTTGTGTCAAATATTTGTTCTATCAGAAAATGAAAGACACATTTATCAGTGAGAGACAGGTGTGAAAGCAGAGATCAAACACACAGAAGCATCTCCGTTCAGTCTCCCGTAGTGGTGACTTCACGTGTTAAAGTATTTCAGATGTCTGACCTGGTAGCAAAGGACACAGAAAAGGCCAAGGTACTCAAAGACTTCTCCACCTTGGTCTTTCACGGGCAAAGCTTGCCATCAGCAATCCCAGGTCCATGAGACCAGTGGGAAAGTATGGAGCAAGGAAGACGTACCGTTAGTGGAGGAGGTTCGGGTTAGGGAACATTTAAACAGATTGGACTTACATAAATCCATGCAACCTGATGGTGTGTATTCACAGTGCTGAGAGAGATGGCCAATGTCATTGCAAGGCCACTCTCAAGTATGAAAGGTCATGGTGATCAGGGGAGATTCCTGAGCACTGGAAGAGAGCAAACAGCATCTTCAAGAATGGCAAGGAGGACCCAGGGAATTACAGGCCAGTCGGCCTCATTTCAGTCACTGGGAGGGTGATAGGACAAATTCTCCCAGAGGTCCTTTACATACAAATGAAGGTCAGAAAGGTTATTGGGCATGGATTTATGAAAGGGAAATCATGCTTGACCAACCTGATAGCCCTCTACAATTACAAGACCAACTTGGTGATGACAGTAAATGCTGTTTATCTCTACTTTATTATGGCTTGCAGCACTGTCTACCACAGCATTAAAACTGACAAACTGATGAAGTACGCGCCAGATAAGTGGACAACGAGGTGGATTGAAAACAGGCCCAAGGGGTTGTGATCAGCAGCATAAAGTCCAGCTGGAGATCATTCCCTAGTGGTGTACCCCAAGAGTCAATATCGAAGCCAGTGTTGTTTGAATCTTCCTTAATGATCTAGATGATGGGGCAGATCAGGAAGGCATCCTCAGGAAGTTTGCAGCTGATACAAAACTGGGAGGACTGGTTGATAGACCAGATGGTTGTGCTGCCACTTGAGGGACCTCAGCAGGATTCAAAAATGGACAGAATAATGTTGGACTTCAGGAAGTTCCACAAAGGGAAATGCAAAGTCCTGCACCTGGGAGGAAATAACCCAATACACCAGTTCGGTCTAGGAACAACTGGCTGGAAAACAGCTTTGCAGAAAAGGACCTGGGAGTCCTGACAGACAAGTTGAATGTGAGTAAGCAATGTACCCTCGCAGCAAAGAAGACCAAAGGCATCCTGGCCTGCATTACAAACAACGTTGCCAACTGGTCAAGGGAGGTGATGCTTCCCCTCTACTGAGCCCTGATGAGACACATCTGGAGTCCTGTGTCCAGCTCTGGGTTCTCGAGGACAAGAAAGACATGCACATACTGGAGTGAGTCCAGCAAAACATCACAAAGATTACTAAGGGCTTGCAGCATACAAGTAGAGGCTGAGAGAACTGGGACTGTTCAGGCTGGAGAAGGGAAGGCTCAGGGCGATCTCATCAATATGTATCAATACCTGATGGGGGAAGTAAAGAAAATGGAGTCAGACTCTTCTCAGCAGTGACCAGTGACCAGACAAGAGGCAACAGGCACAAACAAATACAGTAAATTCCATGTAAACATAAGAAAAAGCTTTTTCACTAAGAGGATGGTCATGCTCTGGAATGGGTTTCCCAGAGAGGTTGTAGAGTAGCTCCATCCTTGGAGCTATTCCAAACCTGACTGGACAGGATCCTGAGCAATCTGCTTTAGCTGACCCTGCTTTCAGAAGGGGAATAGGATCAGATTATTTCCAGAGGTGCCTTCCAACCTCAACCATTTTGGGATTATGTGAATTTACCCTTTTGGTGAATTGTCTACATATCTTTCTTGGGGTAATTCAACAAAATTGCGAGACGTCTACTATTTAATCTAAAAAAATGTATGTATTCCACTAGGCAGGACACGTTTGATGCTGTGTTTGACAGCTGCAGTTAGGGAAATGGTTTTAAAGTATACTTTATATTGTAGTGCATTAGTGTGACTGCTCCTACTGTCTAGGTACCATTATTAGATGGAAGTACCTGAAAGAACGGATGCCATTGCTCTTTCTAAAGTAATGTATTTATGAAAGGGCCCAGCCTCTTTGGTAATGCACAAAGAAATTGTAACTCATATTTTATATATTTTAAAGCTTTCATAATTCAAAGATACCATCACTTACATGTTACTGACTATACTTACAACTCCTAAGTCCAGGGACTTGTTTCTCAGAGCCAAGGATCACCTTTTTTCCCCTCTAATCCATCTATATTTTTTATTGAAGAAGAGCTGTTTCACCCACAGGCACTCACTTGCAGTCAGTTGCTGCTTAACAGCAATCACTGCCTCTCTGTTTTTTCTCTTAGCTTTAGTATTATCTCAACAGCAATTCTGTACGGATTAATCTTACCTAAATTTAGTGTATATTGTCTCAAATAGCATGAATACTGAATTTCAAAACACCACCCTCCATTCTGATACTTCTCTGCTGAATCTGCTTGTCTCATCCATAACTTCTTTGGAGAAAGAAGCATTTCAACCAAGGCACACAGGTGCTACCCTGACAGAAACAGTAGGAAATATGAACAATAAATCTCTCCCACTGCATGCTGAAAGAAGGTTTTGGCTTCTCTCTGTATGTGCATCTTCAGAGAACAGATTGAGATTATTGAACACAGGAAGACTTTGCCTCTTTGAGATGAGCACAGTGAGGAGAGAATATAATCAAGTCAGGCTTGAATAAATACATTAAAAACCAAAACAAAATAAAACAAAGCCACATTTTCCCTAGAGAATTCAGTATCATGACTAGCCTTCTCCATAGATTTTCTCCCAGTCAGAAGTATTAAATGCTGTTATGGTGCCAACTTAGCTGGCCAATAATGAGTGGCTGGGGTTGGATTTAATGTGGTCTCATCAGCATTCAGTAGCACTACATCATACTGCAGCAGGGAGGAGGCAGAATGGGGGAGAGAGAGGAGAAAAAAGGAAAGAAGGGTTAAGACAAATATTATTTCTTAAATTTCACAGTAGGTTTTCATGCTAATGGGTATCCCCTTCCAGATGTCATCCTAAGTAAAGATACTGGCATAGTATGTAGTGAAGACACTAGTATGATTATTTTTAGTGGTTACATTTTGGCAGGAATTTTGGCAGCCTTATTCCACACAGATATGTAGACAAATCATTCACTCTGTAAACAGGCCTACATTACAGCCAGAACAACATCTACTATTATACTCTTCTTCTCTCTCTATGCTCCTGAGACAACAGCATTTTTGCTTGAACAAAGAATACCTAGGGCATCTGAGGTCTTAACAGCACCTCAGGGCCAGATCTTTTTTTGCTGCTAATGGCCACAGGGGACAGCAGACCAACACCAGTGCATATCAGTTGACACTCCTTATTTGCAAAGATCCACCTGGAATTTGTGACCTACAAGTGCAGCTCACACTGAAGCCTGTAGAGTATCACTGCTATCAGTATTCATTCCACCTACAGCGAACTGACTTGCTTTTCTGTGCTGCAATCACGCTTTCCAGTGATGCTGTACATGTCACTGGTCTCTCCTAGAGAGCACTTATGGTCCTAGTACAGCATTTTTAAAAACTACTTAGTATGCTTGTTATTAAAATTGTTTCCAAGTTCTACAAACCTATAATTATGTGTGGCAATGAGGCCATGTTTGTTGGAGGATTATGCATTTTTTAATATATTTGTATTACATATTTATTGGAGGATTATATATATATTTTTTTTTTCACCCTTAAAGCACCCCTTTTTCAACTTTGGCCAAAAAAATTGGTAGTTTATGCCTTTAATGAAGCATTAACATTTTCAAGCAAAAATCCACCTTGCTTAGCATAGTGCTTGGACTGTCTCCATGCACAGTCCCCAGGAGAGACTGTCACCCTATCTCCCCATGCTCTTCTGGCATTCCCGTTATCCAGAGCCTTCCCAGTCCCACGCTCCCCAGCTACATTGGCTGTTGGGGGAGAGTGCAGTCACAATCCAAGTTTCGTCTCCACAGACTCACACAATATTTGGTACGAGGGAGTAACAGTACAATTTCTTCTTAAGGATTTATGGCAAGTGCATGCACTGCAGAAGAAAGCAGAAAGAGGGAACTGTAATGAAGATACAGGTCTAGATAAAGTTTCAACTTGTAGTTTCACACAGTGTTACTGTCAAAAGAAAAATCTCTTCCATTTAAGTCTCCTCTCCCACTAACATTGCTGGATGTATCAACAGACTTCAGACTCTGTCACTTAGCAATATATAAACAGATCTACAGCTGGTTCTGATTGATTCATTCTACCTGTTTCAGAGACCCTGCATGAAATTTTATAAAATATAATTCCAGCAGTTTGCAGCAGATCTATTGAAAGGGACCATAGATTTCTGATTCCCATTTGTATTGAAAATCAATAACTGCTAGGCATAACACAAGAGAGAGATTTGTTATTAAAATAGAAGGCCAGGAGCCCATATATCTAGGTTATACTTCTGGGTTGAGTCTAGGTGTCTGTGGGTCTAAGTATATCATCTCATATTTGTGTATCTAGCTGTCTTTGTAAAATGAAGTATTTAATTTGCAGAAGACTCGCAAAAGTAAGGTACCATTTATAAAGGACCTGAAGTCTTCAGGTGGAAGGGCAGTCTGGTATCACCGGACTACCATTAAGTATCCGTTATATTCAATAGAACCCAAGCGAAATGGGAGCTATTAGGAACAAAGTCTAGCACGCAGCAATTAGTCAAGGATAGTTCAGTTGCCCTGATTCCCTTCCCTTTGTAAGTCCCTTCTGCACACTGAATAAGGCAGGTACCCTGTAGAGAACTAAAGTAGGATGTTATAATTTAAGACGCTGGGCATATAGTTCATGTTGTACAGCCAACCATAAATCTGGCATTTTTCAGCCTCAAAATACTTGACTTTGCAACCTAAGTAACTATCTTAATGAACTGCATTGCTCCAAATAAGTAGACTGTTAATCTAGACAAGCATCACTTTGAAGTGGGAAGAAATATAAATAACATAACTTTATATTTAAGTTTTACCTGGTCCCAAGCTTACATCCCCACAGTCAATTTGTCAGTTATTCTATGGCCACATCTGCTAATCACACAGCCCCATGTCATGGGGGTCTGGCTGCATTTGCCTGAAGCCACTTCTGAATTCAGAGGGTATCACTGAGCCCTGAAAGACTCCCAGCCCCTTGGTCAAACAAGTATTTACTAAGGAGCTAAAATGGATATAACAACTCTTTTCCTTCCCCATGCACTGCCTTTGCATCACCCTTGACTTTGCTTCTTTCCTGGAAGCAGCCCTTGAACACCTATCCTGGCATCTACATCCTATACCACACCCCAGCCACTAGCACCTGGAACAGTCCCAGGGACTTCATTTAATTCTTATTTGAACTAAACCATGTCTTTCTGTGAAAGAATAGTCTTGCTATCTAGAAAGGCAGAGAGATCTAAACCTTATACTGGCTCTTTATTTCTTGTACATTGACATTACCATCAAGGGGGAAGGCTGTGTAGGTCAGATGAGGTGCCCAGTTTCACCTGTGTAACACCCTCCCTGTCAGTGTATTTGCACAGCTGTGACTTAGCAAATGGGTCTAATGCTGAAGAGAGACAAGGAAAGAAGTGTTTTCCTTTGTGGTACTGGCTGAGCAAACCTCACAGGCACTCTGCCAGCAGAGTAAAAAATCATTCAAAGCTGTCTCTTGTCACACTAGTCAGTGAGTATTATTCTCTGAGTGCAGCCTTGTTGAGAAGGGAGAGGCTATCCTTACATAGATACTTTTTGATCTACAAATTCATTTTAAGTTAGAGGTATGTGTTTTAAAGTGAGAACACAGAGACCAGTCAGAGAAGAAAGAAAGACAGCATATGCTAGAATGAAACCAGCAATGGCAAAAAAGACAGGACTATGATGAAATACTTTCTTTTACAGCATGGATATCCAGCTTCAGCATGCCCTTCACAAAGCCTTGAGGGCTCACCTAGACCCTACTGAAATGAACAGCAGACTTCCACACAGAATATTGCTAGTTGCACCCTGACCTGACTGCAGATATTTATACGTTTCTTGCAGCAGACACAGTATTTTGTACATGCTGACAGTCAGCCACTGTCATTACCCAGCCTGTGGGTGGCTGACTGCTTTTCCATTATATATGTAAAATATGTAGACTAGGCTGCGATCTGGCTGCTTTCATGTATCTGTTTATCCTTGTGGCATTGCCGTATGACTGACATCAGACAAACAACAGTGTAGGACCCTTCCTAAGAGTGTTTTTTTTGCCAGGTTTCTTCATTACAATGGTGCAGCTGGACTCCTGTGGTCCACAAGAAAACACAGATAGGAATGCCCCTGCGGGTCTCCAGAATGGGCTGTACCCAGCCTTGTCTTTTGGTTTCACTCTCACAGATGTTAAAATGAGCATTTCAGCTTCGTATTCTGGAGAGTCATGGCAATCAGACGCCATCCCTCCTGAGGCAGCAGGGGTGAGTGGTAGAAAGCCTTTTTAACCTATGTTGGCATTAAATATATTCTTCCCCGAGTTAAATGTAGAAACTGAAGAAATGGCTGAAAAAGTATAGCTGCATTGAGCAGACAGATTGACCTTCATTTTACAGAGCCATGTTCCCAGTCCAGTCCAGCCCAGTCTTATCTCCCTAGAAGAGTCACCACAGCGTGAAGGATAAAAAGGTCACTGGAGTTTCAATCTGCCGTGTGCAATTTCGTAGTGCACCAAAAGCAGATATACAGATAACACACACAATGTGTGGAAAAGTACTACCAGCTCTTAATTCAGTTCATACAGTTAGCATACAGTTAGCATACAGTTTCTTCTCCTAAAACTAGCATATTTTAAAGTTGTCTCTAGAAATAGAGTGCTAGAGCAGGATCACAGTGAGAAACAGGGTAAGTTGAGCCATTTTCAAAAAAAAAGGGTTTTATTTAAAAAAGTAGATTCAACACTAAAACGAACTGAAATATTTTTTTTGCAATTTTTAACATGATATTTGCAAAAATATACTAGTGTGCTCTCTCTTCCAGAAGAAGCAGTTGATATAAGCCAAAATTTCCATGCCAATAGAGGCAGCGTTTCATGTGTCATTTCAGTGCCTGCATTTTGGGGTTTTCAGCTTGTGACACTTTAATGAAACTTACTCCTTTTCAAGGCAAATATTGCTGTCAGATGGACACTTACCAATCAAAGCACCAACTAGCTCCTGTCTTTGGAAAGCAAGAGTCACGTTTTTTTATGGTAAGAACTGAGCTACAGGAAAATGGCTGGATCATTGGCTCCACTCCAACAAAATATTTGATTTCTTACAAAAAAGACCTGAAATTATGAAAACCCACTATCTGTGATGAGGTACATGAAGGGTGATGGCACAGTAAGGGAAGAGGTGCACATCTGCCACCTCTCCCCCGTACCGAGATGCAATGGGAACATTCTGACTCCTTCCACTCAAGGCACTCTGTGATGAGATAAAAGTCTATGGTGGGACTTGGGCTGCCTCTGCAGTCTTTTTAGGGTGTGTGCATTTTTCAGGCTCTGTGCATTTTTCATTTCTTAGTCAAAAATTACCTCTTAAGCTTGTTCCTGAAAATACAGCCAAATCTAAAAGGGGATCAACAGACTACCTACTTGAGAAACTAAGTGTCATTTTTCATATTTAAAAAGGAATACACATGCAACATAAATATGAAGCCAAAGGGTGCTGTTTTTGTTTACAACATCCTGGTTAAGGATGGTTTCTATGGCAGCAGAAAAGAAGGGGTTTGTTTTTTCCCATACACACACCCCCCCAGAGGAACTATTCAGCTATTGAATTTAGGAAGATTCACTTAGCTTATTAAAAACATTTTTTCTTCTTTGATGATATGCCAAAAGTGATAAAAGATCAGCTATTTATATCATATCCTACTTTAAACATTTCCTTCGATGTAACTGCAACTATATTTTCTTATTGCTGCTCTGTGTTTCAAAAGAGGCATTCAGAGATAGAGCAAGGGCATTTGATTATTCAGCACCAGCTGAGGTCGGAAAATCACACTGATTAATGATATTAAGCTGAGGCGAGTCACAAAATTAATTATAACTTTACCAGACCTTTACAAGCAGGTAGCTCTAGGTTCATAAGAATGCCATTAGGTTTTGGATAAACAGCTACATAGCTGAAGATAGTTTCTCATATTAAAAATATATTCATTTACAATTTCTATTTTTATATCTGATAGCAGAAGATATAATCACCAACTCATTGCGCAGATATGGAAAGTTCCATTCTAAGATGATTTGGTTAGGTAAGGTGTTGGAGAAAAAAGGAATACAGTCCATTTTAATTTACCACCTCACAGCCACATATTATTAGGCAAGTTCAAAGACTCAAAGACTGTGGTCTCTTTATATTGCCTGTGGCAGACTAATATACTCTCAAATGGCATTATATGAAGATCCACAGTTAAAAAAAACCCTACAGTCTGGCATTCCACAGTGGTGAACAACTGCAAGGGCAGATTTAGGATATCAGCTCAAGATTATTTAGACTGTTAGGCACTTGGAGACTGATCTTATTTCAACTGAAGTTAACAATTACACTTCTGCTCACATCCATGGTAGAGATTTGACATTTTGACTAAATAGGTTCCATGTTGCTTGATAGTGTTTTACAATAAACTATGTCAAGCTGCACAGCTTCCCAGCACCAGAGGTATGTCTATATAATCAACAGCTGGTCAAACTTGTGCTCAGTCCAACTACTGTGTCCACATTGTGTGGACACAATTCTTGGTTTAGGACTGCATAATCCCTCGGTGTGTATTGAGACAAGACAATGAGAAAGGCTGGATCCCTCCTGTCCCTTGGCAAAAGTCCAAACACATCGATATCCAGTGTGGATGGGACAGATAGAAAGGTTACATTTAACCTGGCTGCTACCACTTATCTCACTTCCTTTTGCAGCAATGTCTCATGGCTGAGGTCAAGAAGACTTATCATCTACTAGGTCTTTCCTGGGACCCTTTTGTTTGCAGATGAGCAAATATTGCAAGGACTCCTGCACTCCAAGCATGCACAATAGCAAGTGCATGCTATAGGCAACAATTTACATACACAGCTTATGCACAACTCTAATTTTACCTTCCTCTCAAGTGTTTGCATGGCAGACTCCCTTAAATTCACAAAGAGAAGCAGCTTTGACACAGTGAAGATTATCTGTGCAGATCCATTCCACTCTTTGTAGGACCTCTTCCATTTTCTCTGCAGCACCAGACTACCTTCTGGAACACAGCAAGTAAATAAAGGCCATATAATTTCTTTGGTGTTTTCAGGAGGATTCAGTCACAGAAAAACGTTAGCATTAGCATGGTCTCAAGTCAAATAACACTGTTTTATGGAATTTGCATCCTGTATTTGTAATTCTTTGCAAACCTGATCTTATAACCTTCAGTTCTGATGTCACAAATATTTACACAGATAAGCAGTTTCTGGGATAATCCAGTTTTGCCCAGAATGCAAAATCCCACATATGGAACACAGTTCAGCTATCTAAATATTTGTGTAAACAAATACTGCTTAATTTGGAGCACTACATTTACCACACCACTGTACTTAACACTTAGTATTTATTTCTGTTCCAGGATGCCATAATACTGAAAGGTGCTCCATGTTTGTTTCAAGCACAAGCACGGGGGGGGGAGGGGGAGGGGGTGTTTGGTCCAAATCCTGCCATTACACACCTTCTTTCACTGACCTGAATGCAAGCTGCATCGAGCCCGATAGATACATCTTCCATTGAGAAATTCTAGTGGACAAACATTGTGCTTCGCTGTCCTGTGAAGACTCAGTTCTGCGACTGCTTCAGTGCAAGACTCTCCAGGTACAGAGAAGAGTGCCATGTCACTCCCATTGACTGCAGTATGAATTACACTTCATTCCTTTACAAATCTCTCTCTTCCCTCTCTCAGATGGAAACTTCCCAATTTGCACTGGAGGGAGAAGGAAAGAAAATGCATTAAAAAGGCAGAAAAGTGTATGGTGATTGCCTTTTCCCCTATCCAGTGAACACTGTCCCAAAGATGTTTTCCTCAAGTCAGATGAAACTGAATAATATATTTTAATATCACTGCAGGCTAAGTTTGACCTTTAAATATTCATATTTAAATATTAATGAAACAGCAGGAGGAAAGCAGACTGACAGGTGTAATACAAGTCAGACAAAATAGCACAGTAAAATTATATGCTGCCTTGAAATTCTCATTAGTGATAATGAGATATGCACAGATAATCCATGAACTGAAGATGTACTCCAGAAAATCCAGGTAGAATAAATGATCAGAAAATTTTGCTAAGAGTAAGTATTCTTATTTTATAACTTTGGGGGCAATTCTTTAAGAGAGGAAAAGTCAGACACCTGTACTTATGCATGTAAGTGGACTCTTTTCTTTAAATTGGACCCTTATTGGATTTGTTTCCTAAAATATTTTACCCAAGGGTCTCTTTCCATTTCAACACTATAGGAAAATCTTTATCTTTACACAGTTCTTCATAGTAGCTCACTAGTCTGTTCTTTATCAACGTGTATCTCTCAAACACGCCCTGAGTACTGCTTATACCACTAAAGCTGTCTGAGAATAGTGGAAAATTACATGCTGAAATTATAAACATTTTCCCATTAAGTGCAATATAACAAGACAGAGACATAATTTTGAAGTAAGACCAGTTCTTCCTTCAGCACCTTCACTGCAATATAAAAAGGCAAAATCACAGAAGTCAGGCAGGGATACTGGGAGCTTTCAAATCATTCACATTTAAAATCATGTGTGCAAATCTACAAGATGGTTTTGAAAATGTGACTGAAAGTATCTGTCTTAAAAACAATGAAAACAAGACATTAATAATGAAGGAGAGCTTAACAGATCCACAGCTGCTGCATCACAGGTCTCTCTGCTATAGCTGAGCTGTTTAATGGAAAGATAATATGATGTTGGAAATTATGTAATTAAAAAGATTATTTACAATTAGTTTGTTTATCCTTTTTGAAGATAGTTAACTACCTAAAAAAGTGGAAAGTTGTAGAAGGTGTAAATATTTAGAAATGCATGGTGGAGGTGAGGTTTAACTTCCCTGGGAGCAGTAAACATTCTACACTAATACCAGGCTGGCTAGGGAATTCAATTTGTTATATCTCCCGGTGTCTCTCAGCATCACCTGCAGGGCCAGACTTATTCAATGCTTTATCTTCTTCTGTCAGAAAAAAAAAGTCACTAACACTAATTCTATGGCACAGCACAAATGACTTTACTTTTGCAGGTAAATTCTTATCCTGAGCAATCAGACTCCAGAGAAAGCCTCATAGCGACCCACAAACAAATAGCTGTACAACATCAGCCAATGTGAGAGTCCTGCAGGATCATGAATGTAGAATACAACTGAAAATGCTTGCACAGAGCACGTATATTCTGAGGAGACCGAGATCTGTGCATGTGCTAAGTCTGAGCTGCCAGCACAGAAAGTTTTATTTTAAGTAACACTTGTACCACCTACTCTGTCCTTACTGAGCTTCTGACATAGCCCTTCCAACACTTCTGTCCCCACCACCTCACCTGCACTATCCACAACTCCATGGCTCAACACACAGTCCAACAAAGTGTACTGCTAGCTCCTTACTCTCCCTAATATTTTCTCCCGACTTTATTGCGCCAGTATACTGTAACAGGCTCATGAAATTCAGGGAGAACAACTGAGGGAGCTGAGACACGACATCCAGCTTATCCCAGACACTACACTGCCCAAACCCATGTGAGGTATGGGCCTGGATGAGGCAGCCTCTAAGCATAGGGAATATGGTTGACCTCATGCCAAAGACATCTCCACTGTTCTTAGTAAGCACCACCCATCAGCAGAGATGCTCATTGTCCTTCTAATGTGAAATGATCAACCAGGAGCCATTAATTTCAGGAGGTAACGGGGCTCTTGAGAAAACACAGGCTTATCTGAGGATACACAACATGTAGATGGTGGTGACTGAAAGGTGGCATGTGCTTGGATGTGAGACATTGCATTTTGGCATCATCAAAGGACTGTCCCACTACTGTTGTCAGGGTCAGCGAAGGAATGTGCTTTTGTAGAAGAGCACACTCAGGGGACTCCAGGGTATAGCAAAAACAAATCTTTTTGTTCAAGTCAACTATCACCTTTTTTTTTGATTAATGTTTAGTTCTATGGCACTTGAAATAGCATTTTTACAACAGAAATTTTACTCCACATTTGGTATCTAGACAGAAAACTTTTTTTGAGTGCTTACACTTGCTGGGCTATTAAGGCTTAGAGCCTAAGAAGTCACACAGAGATCTGCTTCATTCATCAAAAGCTGCTGCACATTTGCAAAATATATATATGTCTTATGCTCCAGGTTTCCATGTGCATCCTTGCTTTATTTTTCTTGACATATACAAATCCCAGCTCAGGATTTTTGTTTTGGCATTTTGCCATCTAAATTGGTTAGGCAACTCTTGCCTTCTTTTGTGAAATTACATAATTACAGATTAATGCATTTTGCCATTCAAGGTTGAAGTAATTCAGACTTCATTTAAAGCCCTGAATTGCCCTTTTACACACTGTACAGTGTGTAAGCTCCAGCTCTCTGCCTGGAACTTACCCATACTGATTTGCTGCTTCCTTTTCTTTGTCTTTGATTACCTTCATTCCTTACAGACATGGACAGGAAAGGGTAAAACACACTATTAATCCAAAGGATGGGCATTCTATAGATGCAATGTCATTGTGAGACTAGAACAAAATAAAAATCTGTTCCATTTCACTCAATCTTACTTAAAAAACCTTTTTTTCACTCCATACCCTCCAGAAGAGGAATGAAGGCATAGGCACAAAAACTGCCACAAAGCAAGCTGAATAACACGACTCCTTCATGTTTTGTGTAGAGAGGGCTGAGGGAGGACAGGCTCTCTGAGAGACCAAGGGCTCACCAGAAGAACATAGGAGCAGCTCTAGGCCAGACCCCGTCTCTGACACTAACCAGGAGCTTTGATTCCCTACCTACCCCGGACCTGGGGCAAAGATTGATTGTTATCATGGATAAGCAAGCATAAGTAATTACTGAACTCTATACAAAAAGATGCGAGGAACCCTCTAGGGAAGTCCAGCATTTCAACTCAACAAGGTAACACTTAAAGCATGCAAACCCAGATAAACATCCAGCACAATTTCCAAAACTGCACTTAAGGACCTTGACTATGTTAAAAGCCTGTTCACTCTGTACTCCCAACAGTCAATGAAGAGAGACAGACACCACTATGGAGCTCATGTGACATCTGAACTGCTTTTTGAAGTGAGTGCTTTAATACAGGACCTCTGTTAATGTCCATAGTTAGATGGCAGGAATGTGAGCATGAATTATTTATTTCAATCATGTAGGATGTCTGTGGCAGAGGTAGAAGCTCTACATATATTTTCTGAGTCCCAGTCCCATAACTGAGTGACATTTGGAAATCATTTTGGTGATATTATTAATGTCATTTTTTTACACCTGACAATTTACATGAGAATGTTTTAAGCTGTCAGAGTATGGGGGAGTGTGGAAACTAGACTGTATGCCATGGCTGAACACTGTTTCAATCACCAAATGCTTTCTTCCTTTACTAATACATATCCTCTAATAAGGCTCTGTTAATTCCCTTCAAGAAAATTCCAATATCTGATGTGCTGTTGGATGCTTGGTAAATGACCTGTGTTTTACCATTATGTAAGTAAAGACAGAACATCTCTCTTTGCACGACTCAATGATTTAATAATTATTAATGAGACATTATGCCTTTAAACATTTCTGGCACATGATTAAGTGCACGCTAAATGTTTAACATAGCTTTTAGAGGCTTGTATTATGATGCTGCATAGCAACTGAAACTTCATATACACAGCTAAGGTAAATTCCATTACAGCTATTTGTTGTTGAGATTTTGTGAAATGGACAAAATAACAAACTTTGGTCAACATATTCAGTGCCACTTGTATATCAAGCAGTTTTGCCACACCAAGGAGTTTTGCACTCTCAATGTATCCATATTGCAAACCTATATCCAGATATTCCTTACCATGTACACGATTCTCACCTCCAGAATCCTGGCACGCAAGTCCAAAGACATTTGCCTTCTGCTAGATGAGAACAGCCTGTCTTCCTGCATGCCAAGTTAAAAATAGAGCTCTGCTGTGAGAACCAGTCATCTGCAGGATGTCTACAGGCATGAATGCTCAGGAAAGCAGTGGCAAGACATTGAGTAACGTGCATCAAACTGAACATGGTGAGCTGTAGAAGAAAGGTTGAGGACCTTTACACAGAAATGTGTCATGGAGGTCTGTTATCACCAACTTAAAAACCCAGAAACCTTTCCCTTATAATACTGACAAATATGACGAACGAGAATATAGGTGGACATTTGGAACAATTTATTGTTTTCCTCCTTTGCTTGGTTCTGCAATAAGCTCAGGTAGTAACTGAATACTTAATAAACATTAGCTAGCTTCTACACCTGGTCATCTTACTCAGCAATGCCTAAAAGAATGTATTCATGTTATTATTGTTATTATCACTATTAGTCAGTGAAGGGTTGTTTAAGACAGTTTGAAATGGTTGTAAGGTACAAAGCAAGAGTTTGCCCCAATAGAAGACAAAGTGTTAGTCCAAACAATGTATAAGCCTGATGCGGTCATGAATAATACTTGCTCTTGCTCTCTATACACTTGCCATTCCCATGTACCTTACTGCAGTTTAAGGGAAGGAGTGGTAACAGTGAGAAGCAGCTTTGGGAGTACAAAACCATGATGATTATTAGTTTGTTAGAATTAAATCTACCAGTGGTCCTTAGTTCTAGTAAATAATTGAAGGCAGATCATGGTTTTCCTAAGCTCTGTTTGAGTTGGACTGTGACAAAAAGGACAAAGAGTCAATTTAAGCCACCTTTATGCTCTCCTGTCTCAGAGTCCCTCGTGCTTACTCTATAGAAAAACATATAGAAAGGTAAGAAGTTCTTGTTTATGTTTGCTGCCAACAGCTCAAAAGAAACTGATATCTCATACTGCCATGCAGCCATTACTTCTCCAGTAAGAACAGATAATCACATATCTTAGTGCAGTGATACCCCACTGCGTTAAAAGCTGATGTGACACTGCCTTTTGTCAGATTACAGGAACAGAGACCAAAAGCATCACAGCCAGTTAAAACCACTTTGATCCCCTGTGGAGGCTCTGAGTTGTCCAAGAATGGTGACTGGTATCTGTTAGGACCAAATTAACAAAGAGACAGAGTAGGTCATACTGTCTCTTGGTGACTACATTTTACTGATTAAATACACATGAATGAATTGTGGTTTGTTTCTAAGACAGTTTTCTCTGAAATAGCCTGCCTTCAGATGAAGTACAGAGTCTTAGGAAGGTGGGCTAGTCATTGAATTCTCCTGTCAGTATTACCAGAGAAGAGAGAACTGTAGTTCATGTATGTTGAAACAGCCAGACTGCACTAAGGCCAATCTGAAGACTGGGAAGACCATGATTCCCCTGGATTTACATGATTGTTCAAAATCTGACACCTGAAAGAAAAGGCTCTGGACAATACCAGAGAGGTCAACCATGCAATGACTTACCATGCCAACAAGATGTGTGGCTCTTCCTTCACTTCATTTTAAATTTTTGCCCATTCTGGGGCACAAGAACAGAAATTGTGATCACCAGAATTTAACTCTGATCCATTAAGAAAGACTGCCATCTCCTGGTTTCTTTAACAACAGTCCGTCACAGAAAGAAAGAGTTGGTTTAGTTAAACCTTACAGCACATCATAAAGTCATGCTTGCTCTGAACCTTTAGGGGAAAATGTCACTGATAATAAAGGACAGGCAAGTGAAAGTTGGAAAGGCTAATGCATTATGACTACACTATATAGATTAAGCCAACGTGTGCAATAATTATGACTATCACAGCTTGACACAGTTTATAAAGGCTTGAACCATAAAAGCTCAGAGTCCAATAATACAAGCTATTGAGCATTCTCTTATGGAGTGCTGAGTGTCCGAGCTCCCACTGAGTTTCAATCAAAAAATGTAATATTACGTAACAGACTAATAATTAACCATTCTCATCCTCAGGAATATTAAAACTCCGTTAAATGGCAATCCGAAAGGGTCTTAAGAGTAAAAGTGAATGTGCTGGTTTTGACTGGGATAGACTTAATTTTTTCCATAGTAGTTTGCATGGGACTATGTTTTGGATTTGTGCTGAAAACAATGTTGATAACACATGGATGTTTTCATTATTGCTGAGCAGTGCTTACACAGCCATTTTCTGCTTCTCACCCCACCCCACCAGCGAGGAGGCTGGGGTGCACAAGAAGCTGGGAGGGGACACAGCTGGGACAGCTGACCCCAACTGGCCAAAGGGCTATTCCATACCATATGACGTCATGCTCAGCATATAAAGCTGGGGGAAGAAGAAGGAAGGGGGGGGATGTTCGGAGTGATGGCGTTTGTCTTCCCAAGTCACCGTTATGCATGATGGAGCCCTGCTTTCCTGGAGATGGCTGAACACTGCCTGCCCATGGGAAGTAGTGAATGAATTCCTTGTTTTGCTTTGCTTGCGTGCGCAGCTTTTGCTTTACCTATTAAACTGTCTTTATCTCCACCCATGAGTTTTCTCACCTTTACCTTTCCAATTCTCTTTCCCCCCACCCCACTGTGAGGGGAGTAAGTAAGTGAGCGGCTGTGTGGTGCTTAGTTGCCAGCTGGGGATAAACCACAACAGTAACTTCCACTGGTTTTAAGGACATGCAGAATGATGTAAAGCAGAAGAGTAGTGTAAAACTACGGATGTACGAGCATACTAATAATACTGAGCAAATGAGGGGTAAGCCACTTCAAGGAAATCACTAGTAAGTGTATTCCTAACTGCGTCTTGCAGCAAATGTGAGAATGAACTCGATATTTTCTTGAGGGTATTCTGTTATTCACCATGGGCTAAAAACACACTTAGGTAGAGGTATCACAGATGATTTGACAGGCTGTATGTTCGCTATTTAGTTTCCTCCTCTGTCCAGGTTTATGAGAATCTGGTCCCCTGAGATGTATACTTTCTTACAAAATAGTATTTTACTATCACTTGTGTATTTAAATTTTGGTGGTGAAGAGTAATACACTTTTGTTTAATATTATAATAGTGCCCAGAGCTCCCTGACACGTACAGGCCTTCTTTGTTATAGGTCCCATATAAACCTATTCTTTAAATTAGTCCTTGCTTTAAGGGCTTGCTATCTAAATACAAACAGGCAGTGAGAGTAAAGAAATGTGTCTATCCTCATCTTATAGATGAAGACATTCTCACTGTATGGATGAGATAAATGAAGTTAGAATGATCACTTAAGATAACATGAGCATCTGCAGCGTAACAAGGCATTGAGTTCTGTCCTCACAAGTCCCAGGCAGATGTCTTGACCACAAAATCTTTTTTATTATTTTATACAGGAAGGAAACAAACATTTAAAGCATAAATGTCATTCTGAACATAGGCATGTTGTCAGTATTACTGAAGTCAGGGTCCTGAGCTCAAGGAGTTTAACATTTAAGGTGTCAGTTCCCCATCCATAATCAGAAGAACGCTAATACCATTGTTTAAATAATGCTGTTTAATTCAAGATTTTCAACTCCTTATTCCCTGAAGGAAGGATTTTGCATTGTTTAGAGTAAAGGTAAAAGGAATTTCGAACTGTAACGTAACGAAAATATTACTCTTCAGCACAAAAATGTTTACACTGTTTAGGAAGAAACATAACAATTTAACTATGTTATGTTATCTGAAAGTTTTTCACAATAGTTGCCATTGCATCCTACTATAAGCTTTTAGAATTCTAGGTACATGTATGAAAATCAATAAGACTGAAGAAAACTCAGAAAAATATTACACTGTGTTCTCCATCAGCTTTTTCACTAATGGTATAAGAAACATAAGGCTACTATTCAAGGAAGTCAAATCTGACTTCAAATTTCAGGAACCTACTTTAAAACAGCAATTAAAAAGTCATAAATGGCAGGATAGAATTGAATTTAAAAGATTCAGCAACACAGAGAAAATTTTGTAGTGAAACATTGTTCTGTGATAGTTAAATGAAGGAACACGTGATGGACAACTTGGGGGGGGGGAAGTAACCTCAATCCTTCATTCCCTTTCCTCTTCAACTAATGGCATTTTTGTGTTGGAGCTCTCTCATAGCTAGGGTGACATCTTGTGTTCATTCCATCCACAAAATGCCACGGATTTGTCTCCATCCAGCTGCCATGTGCCCAGAACATTCAAAGCTCCATCCCTCCCCTTCAAATTTTATCTTGAAAATAGTTGCAAAGAATCTCAGCTGACTCTATGTATTTCACTTACTGTCTCAGGTTTCATAATCTCTTAATCGTGACTTTGTATTAAATGAACAGGGCTAGTTTAAATGAAGATATGTTAAATGATAAGACAATATAAAAGACACACCCCTTCTGAAAAGGAGACAGTAATATATTTACTAGGATTCTTTAAATTAATGAGTGTACTGTAAAAGGAAAGCCTTTTATTCCTGAGAAAATTATTATTTTAAAGATTATGAACCTGTCGTTCTGTAAGTTATACGCTAGCTGCTACACCTGCAGTTTGACTAAGCTGTTAATTAATCACTTGATCATACTTGTAGCCTTTGTAGTATTTTGAAAAACCTTCACTAAGTTTTTTAAAAACAGGAAAATATTTAAAAATGGATCTTTGTATGTAAAGAAAGAATACTGTGAATTTAAATGCTGTCTTAATAAAAGTGACTGTACCTTACTGTCATGTGCAAAACAGGCTATTTATCAATACTAGGGATGGTGGTACAGTTGAAACAAACAGCTGTAAACAGCCTCCTAAAATAGAACCGAAAATGCTTGATTATTATTTCATCCAACTCAGAAAAGCAGTTTCTGACTACCCCAAAAATACTTTGTAAGTTTAAATTACAAATGTCAGAAACAACATGTTCTGCATTGATAAAATAAAATAGAATCTAAACTATTCAGCTGTGTGCCATGCATGCTTTTACACTAGAGTTATCCTCATGGTGCCCTTTGCCTGCCAGTAGTACATTACAAATTGGGCACTGCTCTTGTATTATGTATTATTTGCTCTCTCATTGACTCTGTGAGGATAAAAATGTGTATAGCACCTTGTTTTCCTAGAGGATTTTTTTTTTGCAATGTGTAGGTGTTAAATATAAAATTACTATATATTTATCTCAGAAATGACAAAATTTTCTTAGTAAAAAAGAGTGATACAACAGAAAGGCCCACTGTGACAGCTGTGACGAACAAAAGGGAGGTGATCCTTCCCCCTACTCAGTACCGGCGAGACACATGTGGAGTATGGTGTCCAGCTCTGGGCTCCCCAGTACAAGGACAGGGCCATACTGGAGCGAGTTCAGCAAATGGCCACAAAGATGATAAAGGGATTGGAGCATCTGGCATATAAGGAGAAACCGAGAAAGCTGGCATTGTTCAGCCTGGAGAAGAGAAGGTTCAATGTGCATCAATACCTGATGGAAGGGAGTAAAGAAGACAGAGTTTTCTGTGGAGTCTCCATCCTTGGAGACACGAAAACTTGAGTGGACAGGGTCCTGAGCAACCTGCTCTAGCTGACCCTGCTTGAGCAGGGGAGTTGGACTAGGCAATATCCAGAGGTGCCTTGCAACCTCAACCATTCTGTCATTCTATGATTGCAACTGTCTTCTTCATTTCAGAGAGATTTAAGCGATATTTTAGATAAACTGGGCCCTAGTGATGATGTATTTTGGAGATGAGGAACAAAATACTGACCTTAGCATAAATTTGCGTGGCAAACCAGTGCATAATCCCTCTTACTGCAGGGGAGAACTACAGCATTTTATACTAGGTGGCATTTCCTAAACACTGAAGATTTTTTGCCCATAAACATCACATAGTCTAGCTGTAGTCACATCTATACAGCTCACTTCAGTTTAATTAAGCTAATCTCACACAATTAGCTGATGACCTTCATAATAGCAGAGTCGATGATGTAGTCACAGATGGTAACGAATGCACATGGCCGGGTGTTACCTGCAAATTGCTAGTCTCTGAATCCAGCTGCGAATCTGGTTGTATTCCATTGCTAGAAAAGGACACAAGGAAATTAATTTTTGTGGGTTTCCAGCCGTTAAGGACCAAGTGGGGTAGGCATGCAGCTGATCATCACTGTCTGTTGGATGTATCTCTTCAGGAAGGGCCCAAACTAGCACAGTAACCTGGACTCCTGCCATCCAGCTCATATGACACACCAGGATGTCAAGATCAGCCATGCTAAACTCTGCAGGGAGGTCTGAAAGAGTGAGATTAGACTTTGGTCCTCTATGTCTATAAAAGAGGAGATCATTCACTAGAAGAATTAAAATGGTTTCAGTTCCTTACCCTGCCATGATCCAGATCATTCCAACTCTAGAATATTGGCTTCCCTTTAATGAACTAATAAGGGCAATGGTGATGGCCTAACACTTTGAGGTATTAACCTGCTTTTCAGAAACACCTGAGCAGCTGTAAGTTCCAGAAATTCCACAAGAGCTATGCAAAATCTACAAGGTCTTCAATAAAATGCAATTCAACCCAACTCTACTTTCTCATCCTGGCTGCAGATCTGCACTGGATTTGATTTGGAACACATTCAGATAAATGTCCATCTGCATTTACAATTGATACACTGAATAGCTTCAGTTGTAAAATATGGGGTAAATGAAAAATTTCCTAAAAAACTCATAAATGTGGTTTGAATCCAGCTGTATTCAACATGCTACACAAAGTGTTGATGATGCCAGTTATAACTGACACCATAGCTCCATATGACACAAGGGAGACATTATTTGAAAGCAATATTAAACAAAAACCCTAAAAAACTGTGATTATGATAGCCTAGCTTGCTTTTTCCAAACACAGATATCTTACCCTCCTTGTCTTAAACTCGAAGTCATATTTTAAATTCCCTCACAGATTCAGTGATATTCAATGATACCCTATGGAGATATGATTTGCACCAGCAATTTCTAACCCCCATTAACATTAACATGTTCTATAAATCAAGTCATCTATTCTCTGTGTGATATATCTGGATATATCTGTATCTACACCATTTGCATCAGTTCAGGTGTGAGTAACTTTTCTCTGCCAAAGTGCAGATTTCAGAATTATATGTCTCGATTAAACTGGAAAATTTATTATTTCTGCAGATACCTTTGTATCCATCGCTCGCATACGTATACAGATTTTTTTCTTACATAAGTTGAACACACTTGGAAAAAAGTGATATCTATCTGTACTTGATTTTAAACCAAGTCCCCATCCAGAACTTAATACTGTCTGACAGATAAATTTGTCTTAACAGGGAAAACTATAATCTGTTAAAAATTAAAAGACAGCTCTGAAAGATTTTCCAGCTTGTGGCTGTAAGCAATAAAAGGTCTAGTTTTCTAGTTCAAAACTTTTAGCTTAATGATGCAGATGTTCATAAATTACAACAGTGATGATTCTTTTCATGTCCAACCTAAGACATCAAAAAAGCATTTTTTCAGAGATTCTGCTTTCTGAAAATAAAACCTGTCTGCTTTAATTCAGCTCTGTACCACAACTCTAGTATCCAAAAATGACTATACACTTTTGTTTCATGATCTTTTCTATATGTGATTTTTGATACCTTTTGTGTAAATTATCACCATCTACCTGAAATGATACAACTGAAATCAATGACTATTTTTGCATTACATTGTTAATCAACACAAGTGAGCTAATGGTAAGTAGGAGCAAAGATTTTGATTTTGGCTTTAATGATGAATTGACTCTAGGAGAAAAAATACTGACTTTGGCAGCCCATTAAAAACATTCATCTTCAGAGATAAATTCAGAGTATCTAATATGGACTTATTCAGCTCTATAAAGGCTTTGCTAACCCAGAACATGATTCCCTACAAACCTTCCTGCAAGATCATATGTAGAGAATTTGAGACATTTTGACAACAACTCAATAACCATTTGAGAAAATCCTATTGTTAGTAATGATTACCTGATAAGTCAAGCAATTAGGAATGAATCTATTGGACAGAAATGAGGCATGTACCAGGGGGAATTCATATGATAACTAAGAAATGCCAAACTTCAGAGAAAAACTATTAACATGAGTTAGTGGTTTAAACTATTGTCTAGACCTGTCACAATAAAATTATCATTATTGCCTTCTGAGTCTTCTTTTTTGTGACTTTCCACAATTGCAGCTTGAAGAAAAATCAAAGACAAAAAGAAAGAGGCTCATAAAACATGTTTTGAAATTTACAGAGAAACACACTACTTTGCTAACTCTAAGCAACATCTTTTACAAGATACTGAGACAAAGCAATGTTGGAGCACATGATACTTTGCCACCTAATGAAATCTGTAATTTCTGAATTCCTATACATAATGCCATGACATCTGTTTACACAGATGCAAAATCATCATTTATCTGCAAATGCAGCAAAGTTTTCCTTGTGCACCACGCTGATGATAGTCAATTGACATAGCCCATATATTCTGCTCAGTGGGGTCTAACATACTTTCTCAGGACAGTTTATCAGTTTGGGCCTTGTGCCACACTAATGCAATTTTGCGAAGACCTGCTAAGTCAGCTAAGACCCAACATGGACACCGAAGTGAGTTCTTTATTTAGGGTTTTACCTGACCAGGGTTTCCAAGTCCTAATTCTTGGCAGAGCTTGGGGTGTGATGATGTGGGTGAAAGCAAAATAGCGATGATCCTGGCAGTACTGGTTAAGATAGGAACATGTGGACCATGCCATGCCCAAAGGACATAATTTTTCCTCCCTCAATGTAAGTATTAATGTCAGCTCCCTCCTGTCCAGATTTTTAATTCACTCTATCTGCACAATGACCATATTCCAGAAAGGAGCACTGCCTGGGCTAAATCTGGATCCAAATAGTAAACCTAGTCACTTATGTATAAATCAGTACAGACTAGGAAGAGCGAACCCGTGTCCACTTAAAAATATATTCTGCAGACACAATATAAGGTAGCCAGGAAGACAATATGTCCAGAACCTAAATTACACTGAGTTGCAGTAAGGCACTTTTACCTGCTTAAAATTCAGCCTTGAACTGACTTCCCCTGGAGTTTTGTACCAAAAGCCTTTCTTGCTGAGGATGGTTCAGTTTATTTTCAAACACAGCTGATGGAGATAGCAGTTATCCTTTCAGCTTAATAAACCAGCGGCCAGATCTGTTATCCAGTCTGTGACAGTCTGGACAAGATCATGCCATTCATATTTTGACATTCTGGCAAAAAACCCCTAATTCTCATCCTGGTCATCCATATGACCTCTGCAAGACAGCAATTACAAATGGTGAAAAATGACTTTTGTTTCATCTCTAACATCAGTAGCTTTGTAAAAAAAATGTTATATGCAATAAACACTTTGAAATTAATATAGTAATAGTTCTTCAGTTTAATCTGCATTACAGCAATGTATGGCGGGCTGAACCTTACACAGCTTGTAATCAGCCAGATTTCTAAGACCACGGTAGTTACAGGTTTAAGACATCAAAGCAATCTGCTGTAAATTCCTGTACTGTTTGTGCCATCTGCTGGTCAAGAGGGATCTGAAGGGTGCTGCATTTCAGCCTGCAGGAATCGCTCCTTGGAAGAGGATGTAGAGCCAAAAAGCAGGAGTACACTAGAAGGAAAGGTGATGCTGCCTATCATTGGAATCGGGGAGCAGCTGGGAGCTCCAGCTGGCCAGCTGGAAAGCGCTACCTAATAGAGCTCCAAGAAACCATGCCCTGGAAATAACGGGCTCCCAGATTTGGCCCACTCACTCGCTAGCACTGCCAGGCTGGTGGAAATCCAGGGTATTTCCATGTTCTTTGCACCCATCAGGAGGAACAGACAGCAGACCAGGTGGCTGCTGAAGATGCAGGACTTCACCGAAGGCACAGCTGTGTCCTTTATCCTCAGGGTCTGTGCTGGGGATTCTGCAAGCCTGAAACTTTCACCGGCTTTCGTGCTGGAAGTCGGCGTGAAATTTTGCACTGCAGCATGCTGTGTCCCTGGGGATGTCAGCGGAGCCAACGGCCGGTGGGGATCACCACTTCCAGCTGCTGCCTGCGGTTTGGCAGCACTGTGGGGCACACCGTGCTGCCTCCGGCCCCTCCGGCCTGCACACGAGAGGACACGCAGGTGAAAGGGTTAAAAACCACAAGAGCAAGAAAGATGTTGTAAATACCTTAGTCACTCCATTAGATCAGAAGACACCCTGTTGTGATTTAAGGATGTTGTGAATACCTTGTTAGGCTTGAGGGTGGTCTGATGTGATTTAGGGAGTAGCTAGAAGAACAGTTATAAGATAAAGGGGGCTCTGGGATAATTTTGTTACAGACAACTCGGCCTTGGGAGAACAGATGCACGGAACCATGAAGACAGAAAGACACAGAAGAATGGCAACATCATCCTTGAAGGACAACGTTTACATGATCCTAGGACTGAGTTTGTGCAGAAGCAAAGGTCAATCAGCGAACACAGTAAAGAAGACTACGAGCCTTCATCTGAAGACCACCACGAGAGATGACTGTGCATGCAAATCAGATATTTACATATGTTAATAAGTTCCTGGAAATCTCATGTTTATGTAAATGAATCCTCAGAAAGCCTATGAATATGTATGATTGTATAGTATACATTCTCTGAAAGTTCATTGACTCGTGGGAGCACTTATGGTGGAAAATCCCCAGTGCTGCCCAGCGCTGCAATAAAGGATACCTGCTTAATAGTAACTTCGTTGCTATTGAGTTTCATTTCAGGGACTCTGAATATTCCATTTCTCCCTCGGGGAGATTTGGACTGTGAGGAGAAGCATCCATCAATTTTTGTATCACAGGGTGTCCCCAAAACCACTTCTCCCGGAGGGGCTAAATTTGGAACCGCACAGGTGCATGCCCGGGAGCATTTCTTTCTCCCCCGTTGAAGTTAAACACCTGTAACCGTGAGCGGAGGCAGCACCACCGGGCAAACGGGCGGTGTGGGGCTGGAGTGGCTGTGGCGGCGGTAGCGACTGCCTTCCTCAGGGTAAAACGCTGAGCTACAGCGGACGGGCAGGGGGGACGACGGCCCGGGGCAGGACACGCGGTTCGGCCTCCCAGCCGGGCCCGGGGACGTCCCCGCCAGCGGCAGGGACCCAGCCGCCGCCTCCCGCCCAGGCGCTGTCTCCGCCGGGCCGCCGGAGGCCGCTGCAGGCCGCCCGTCAGGCCTCGCCGGCGGCTGGGGGGGTTGGTTCCGGCGGGGCCCGGATGCGCCGCGCCGCCGTCCCCACGTGTGGCGGAGTGAGCGGAGGGAGGCGGCGGGGATGTCGGTGTCGGTGGCCGCGGGCAACCTGCCCATGCGGCTGCTCCGCAGGAAGATCCACAAGCGCAACCTGAAGCTGCGGCAGCGCAACCTGAAGCTGCGGGCGGCCGAGGAGGCAGGTACGGCGGGGCCGGGGCGGGCGGGCGGCCCTGCGGAGCCTCCGCTCGGCCGAGCCCTGCCTGACTGTGGGTTTTTTCCCTTCTCTCTCTCCGAAACGTGCCTCGGCCAGGCGAGGCGGCATCGCGGGGCCCCCCGGAGGAGGAGGCGGAGGCGGAGGAGGCGGCCCCTGAGGTGGAAGCGGCGGCGGCCGGAGAGGCCTCGGAGGGCGCGGAGGCTGCCGGCCCCCGCGGCGGGGAGGGGAAGAGGAAGAAGAAAAAGAGGAAAGCGGCGGGGAATGCGGGAGCTGGTACGTGGTCTGAACGAATGCAGCGTGCCTCCCGGGGCTGAGTGGCTCCTGGAGACCCCGAACAGCGCCCACTTTAGTTTTCCGCCCTGTCGGAGAGGATTCGTTGGCTGGACTGCGCGAAGTACCCTGCCTTGCTCTGGTGAACCTTTTAAAGCCCTGGAGGTCTTCACCATTACCTGTTTTCTTATTCCAGGTTAACATTTAAACTCTCATACACCCTAAACCGGTAGCAACCAATTTAATTGCTGCATAGGATTTTGCTTTGTTACATTAAGGTTGGATGTTTTTGCGTGTTTATTATGCAAATATATATACTGGCTTTCAAAGGAGAGTTTTGACAGATGGATGCTTTCTGTGCTTGCCTGTCCAGCCAGTACAGCTTTTTAGCAACGCGTCCAGCCTTTGGCAACATCTGTATATTATGAAACCATAAAGCATACTGGGAAACTGCCACAAAAAATTGCATCCTGCAAATACTGCTAGATTTTTATATATTTTTATACATATATATATTTCTATATATATTTGAAACTTTTATCTCTTATTTGTTTGATCTTTGTGACAGTTCTCATGGTTATGCAAATAAAGAGGTGTTTTCATGCAGTTCTCTGAGGATTCAGGTACTTTAAACTGAACAGACGTTACATTTCATACAACCTGAGCACAAACCGTGTCGGAAACTTGATGTCTGCATTACAGATAGGAAAGAATTTTGTAACTTTTTTCACATTTCCCCAGAAAATTTCATATAGTATACATTAAGCTTCACTGTTTTACTGTGTGCAAGGAACTTCTGAAGTTTTTGCTCTCTGCCTCAGAAATTTCCACGGAAACCTTGCCTCCCCGTCTCCTGCCCTCCTCCCACCCCATGAAAAAAGCATGGCATTTTTAAGTGGTGTACAGACTAAAGAAATTCACTGTGTGGAACAACATTTAACGATTAATATGTCCTGCGTATCTCTAACTGACTTGTCTTCTGTAAAATAACGCTCTAGATACAGAACCTAAAAAAGTGAAAACTGAAGAAGAACAATCTGTGGAAGTAGAAGATGAAGATAAGCAGGATTCTGGAGAGAATGAAGTGGAAGAGGAGGAGGGGGAGGAGGATGAAGATGAAGTGCCCAGTTTACCACTAGGTGTAACAGGTATCTTGTGTCCTCTTTTTCATACGTGTGCAAAAAGCCAATGTCTAACGCTTTCTTCCAGAGCAAGTTGCAGTTTTCAAATTCGCGTTATAAGTCAGGTATTTGAATGTAAGTGATGTGACACTGGCAACGGTACAGCTATTACTCAGTTACTGTTCTTTGAAATTTACATTATGTGCACACTCCTATTAGTCTTAAAATGGCTAGTGAATATCTGTTTTAAAACATATATACACACATATGTTTAACTGTAGAGGAAAAAGTCAAGGAAGAGCAAGATGGAGGTGTATGACTAGTAAATTTGGCAGGAGAAGCAGTGCATTCATGTTGGTTTTTAACAGCTCTGTGTACTATTCTTAGGAACACATTAATACAGAGTATTTTGTCAATGTCTTCAGATTTTGTGGTAGAAGGGAATAAGAAAAAGTCCTTTGATTTTTTTCATCTAGGTCAATTTTAACTGGGTGATCTCAGAGGACAGATGGAATTGAAGAAATAAGTTTGAATTTTTTTTTATTGTTCCCCTTCACTTCAGGTGCTTTTGAAGACAATTCTTTTACTTCCCTGGCTGGTGTTGTCAGTGAGAATACATTGAAAGGCATAAATGATATGGGTTTTACGCACATGACTGAAATTCAGCATAAAAGTATTAAGCCGCTTCTGGAAGGCAGGTAAGAAATACGTCTTTTTAATCGCTATATTGACTCTAAATGTTGCATAAATTTTGCTAGCAAGCTAAATGCATGAAGTGTGACTTTCTGCAGCTAAACTTTTTTTTTTTAAAAATATATTCTCATGTTTTATATATTTTGTTTATAGACATTAATACAAATTAACAAAGTATATTTGTGTCGCATGTGAACAAATACTTAGGGTAATCTCATGGAAACTGCTTTGCATTTGGCTTTCAAAGCAGGGAAGTCTGTCTGCACTAGTCTTGTTGTCAGCGTGTCTCGTCTTTGAGATTAGCACTAGAGACATAGCGACCAATCGCTGTGGATCGCATCTGCCACCGAGCTCGTAATACCAACTCTACTGGTTTCCTTTAAGCTATGTTATGTGTTTACATCATCAACATTGTTCAAAATAGGATTGTTCTTTTCTCTGTACCATCAACTAAATACTTGTTTCTCTAACTTTGCTGCATACAGGGATATTTTAGCAGCTGCCAAAACAGGCAGTGGCAAAACACTTGCGTTTCTTATTCCTGCGGTAGAACTCATCTACAAGCTAAAATTCATGCCTAGAAATGGTAAGGCTCTTCACTTCACAGTTGAATTTTACTGTGGCACAGCCATTTAGGGACGTGGCTAGGAGGGGGATCGGACGAGTTGTGACTTATTCTTGTCTGATCGATGTATTTTTTAGGAACGGGTGTTATTATTCTTTCTCCTACTCGAGAGCTTGCTATGCAAACGTACGGAGTTCTTAAAGAACTTATGAATCATCATGTTCACACCTATGGTCTGATAATGGGGGGCAGTAACAGATCAGCAGAAGCACAGAAACTTGGAAATGGAATCAACATCATTGTAGCAACACCAGGAAGACTGCTGGATCATATGCAGGTAGATAAAATATTGAAGTCTAATCTGCGTTATTAAAACATAAAAAAACTCCTGTCCCTGTCTGACTCTGAATTTTTTAATCTTCTAGAACACTCCAGGTTTCATGTATAAGAACTTGCAGTGTTTGGTAATTGATGAGGCGGATCGTATCTTGGAGGTTGGATTTGAAGAAGAAATGAAACAGATCATAAAACTTCTACCAAGTAAGGGGGAAAAAAAAAAAATCTGTCTTTCCTGGAAATCACTTGACTAACATTATGTCTTCTTTATGACTCAATTATTATAAGAGAAGTCATTAATTTTTATAGTTCTGTAAATGCACTTCAGAGTGATTGTCTTACTCTGTCCTTTTTTTTTGATAGCTAGTATATATTACTTTATTTAACATCAATTATCGGAAGGACAGCGTTTTCATATGCACTTTAGGGATATAATTCTGTTCATATAAGATCCTTTTAGTTTAACATCTACGTTCTCTCATTCATCTTCCTCTGCCCATTTATTTCCTACAATTCATTATTTCCTAATAAGGCTGAAATATAAGGAAAAAGGTCTTCTGACTTGCAGTTTGAATTTTCTTTATACCTTCTAGAACAGTATCTTAAGGAAGTTAAAGTATTTACCTTAAAAGTTTCTTTTTCTAATTTTTCATTTAGTTATTCCTTGTAATTGATGTACTAAACACGTTCTCAGAGTCAACAAGGCTCTCCCTTTAACTTTCAAAATGCAGAAAAAAAACCCCATGGAAATAGTATATAAAAAACAGTGATAAATATTTTGAGGTTGCAAATCTTATATATTAAAATTCAGATCTGCATGTTTAAAATGCAGGTATATAAATCTAATGAATAACATCCTGTGAAGAATGTTAATGAACAGTGCTAAAAACGGAAGGGGAAGGAAGAGTGGGGAAAATGACGTGTTCTTTGTGAAGTAGAAAATGTTAGATAAAATAAATGTTTACTTTGCATGAGTTTAATTTGGTTTTGTCCTGTTAGGAAGGAAATTACATTTTAGAACTGACACTTCAAAATAGAAGAAAAAAATCAAAAATGGTGGCACTGGTTATTCGGCAAGAACAATTGCTACTGTGCTTTCAGTTGTGAAATGGAAAAGGCTAATGTGTATTTGAGCTGAGAGATGACAGGCAGGCAGGAGATTTCCTACACCTGCCCTAAGACCATTGAAGTCACTGAGGCTCCGTACAGGTGTACTGCCACGTGACTAAATAGCATACACAAATGTGTATGTTCTAGATTGATTTTTGCAAGACAAACAGTAACAATGCACTTCAGTTCTATTAATTTTTTTCTTGCACAATCTCTAGCGTGATTTTTTTTTTTTAAACAAAATCATTTTAATATTCCTGGGAATTAAGTCAATTTATAGTTACAATTACAAGGCTGGTCTCTACTTAAATCATTGTTTTGTGTCTAAATTGGAGTGCAAATGTTTATTAACATTTTCCCAGAGAGAAAGAAAATAATGTGTTTTGATAGCTGTTAGGATTTTGGGGGTGGGGGCAGCCTAAGTAAACATCCTGTAGGATCCATAATACAACTACGCCTGTCTTTGTTTGTCAGTAGCAGTATGTTTGTATTAGAATTTAATTGAAAAAAGTAGAAGACTTGCTTGGGGAAGTTTGCAGCCAGAGATTTTATGAACTTGCTATTTGAATTCTCCTTTAAAAAATGAGCCTGTCTTTCAAAATAAATACTTTTTCAGAGCGCAGACAGACAATGCTTTTTTCTGCTACGCAAACCAGAAAGGTTGAAGATCTGGCAAAGATCTCTCTGAAGAAAGAGCCACTGTACGTTGGGGTTGATGATAACAAGGAGACAGCAACAGTAGATGGTCTTGAACAGGTAAAACACAAATGTTATTAGAAGGGGTATGATCTGTGAACATAGCAAGTCCTATGTGTTTTTAATTGGGTGGTACAAACACTGTCTTAAAGGGTGTTTACCATCCTAACGGGCAAAAGCTATCAGTTGCCTAAAGGGCTTTATTCAGTCTGCTAACTACAGTAAGTTATATGCATCTAGTCAATGTTTGCAGGACAGATGATATAAAACCTCATGAATAGACACTTATCTGTTCCTATCTATATTACATACCTAAGCCCAAATTGTCTTTCTATCTGTATTTTCCATGTTACTGACTAGATAGATATATATACTTCAGATACGTTTCATTTTTACTGCTTCAGATAATAGCTAAATGGAGTTGCACAGCAGTTTCTGTGTTTGTGCAGTTAACATGATGAGTGTTGTTATAAAATTACCAGTAGCTATGTATTACCTTAAAAGAATAAACCAGTAGCAAGAATTCTGTAAAATAAAATTCTTGAAATCATAGAAAAGGTTAAGAACCCTATGCAGTTTTTTCCATGCCTAATGTCAGTAATTCAAAGTTCTTTAAATGAATTTTTATTGTATAAACTAATTACTTTTCACTGAACTTACACTAGTTTGGAGAATTAACTAAAAATTCCTTCTTTATATTTCAAGTTAGTACAGTAAGTTTCTTGCCAAGTTCATCACCTTTTGGAGTTTCCTATACCAAGGTGAGGGACAGACAATAAATCGAATGGTTTGGCCCAATATAGCTGGAAAAATTAACGTTGGCGTATTTGTTTCACAACATAACACCTCCCTGATTTAATTGTATTGCTGAAACAGAAGTTTGTTCCATACTACTTTATTTAACAATATTTAAATTTTTCCAGGGGTATGTGGTGTGTCCATCTGAAAAAAGATTCCTTTTGCTCTTCACATTCCTCAAGAAGAACCGGAAGAAGAAACTAATGGTATTTTTTTCTTCATGTATGTCAGTGAAGTACCACTATGAATTACTCAACTATATTGATCTGCCTGTTTTGGCCATTCATGTAAGTATTTTATTCATTGATTAATTAATCTGATAGTACCTGTAAGTTGTTACTGACCTTACATTTGCCTTGTTTATTTCAGTCCAGTTTCTAATAAGCAGGTTCCCTCCTCATAAAACTGATGATGATCTTGATTAGTCTGTAGAGGAAGGAGACAAAGCAAAGACTATGTAATAACAACACTTCAACATTGTTAATCTTGCTATTTTCCAAACCAGGGTTGAACACTTATTTATGCTCTGTGTGTAGAAAGGTTTCTGTTTTCTACCAAAGTGTTGCCTTTCATAAGCATTAAAACTCAATTTGTGGAGCAAAGCTATTGTCAGAGGAACCCAAACACTTTGATCCCTGGAGTGCTGGGTGCTTTTTCTAAGGCCAGGGTGATGTTTGGTTTTACTGTGCCAATTCTTACCATTTGAATGAGTATTTTTAATTTTTACCAAAACTACAAAATGCATAGTTCAGGAGAAAGAATTGAGTGAAAGTTTGTGAAAAAGTTATAACTGATCACAACTGTCCTTTTTTATTTTGTTCTTTTGGGGATTTTTTTTTACTATACTTTGATAGAACTGTTACAAGTACTTTCGTATGTTTTTTTTTAAACCTATAACATATCTAACATATTGCTAGACTTGCAAAGGTCCTTTTTCTGAACTTTAGGCATTTATGCAGCCCTCCTGAAAGGAACGCTTATGCAAACAAATTTTTAATGCTATTGATGGTACAGTGTAACCTCTGAGAGATACCATTTCATGTAGCCCCGTGCTGTTTACTGTGGTAGCATTGTTTTTTCACTATGAAATAGTCCTGCTTGGTGTGTACAAGTCCATAATATAGAAAGATCCCCCAAATTATTTTATATTTTGGCAGTGATATAATATGTGCAATGGGAAATTAGATTTGGCTTACAAGTTGGCATATGTTTTTTTTTTTTAGTTGATATTTCATCCTTAATGTGTTTGTTTCCTCTTAGGGCAAGCAGAAACAAACCAAACGTACTACAACATTTTTCCAGTTCTGTAATGCAGAATCTGGAATACTGTTGTGCACTGATGTAGCTGCCAGAGGACTGGATATTCCTGAAGTTGACTGGATTGTCCAGTATGACCCTCCAGATGATCCAAAAGTAAGTTAAGGAAATAGAGAAACTTCACAGCAACAAATCAAATCCTAGCTACAAACATAGTTGCAGAGAAAAGCTGAAACTGCGGCTTGACAGGGGTCAGGATTCAGCCATGTTTATATCTAGCCACTGATTTCTTCCACTTCCCTTCACCAGATCCTAGGAAATGCTGCACCTAGCTGAGACCTTCATTTCCTTTTTAAGAGTTGCTTTTTTAAAACATTATTCTTTGTGCTGTTAAATTAAGTTGAAATCTAATCAGCTGAACAACAAAACACTTCTCAGGAGGAGTATGAGTTTATACATGCATCCCTGAGTCTCCTAACAGCTTTTCTGGTGGAAATTTGATTTTTATTTAAAAGTCAGTATTCTTATTTGAATAAATGTCCAGTGTAAACAAGCAAAATGCAAAAAAACTCAGAAGTTTTGACAAATATGCAGAGCAAATATACCAAAAGCAAAGTTTAATATTCAGTTACAGCATACTAAGATTTTTTTTTTTCCTTCGGTAAAAGGTTATTTTACCTTTTTAGTCAGGGGTTCTGTCTCAGCCTAATTATGCTTTGCATCTTCAGCTCTTTGTTTCCCTCATCCATGTGTCAGTGCTAAGAAAAGTCTTAAAAATTAATGGATGATGCATTACACTTTATTAATGTTAAATTTGGGGTTTTTTTATGAAGCTGTTTGATTATTACATGTTGGAAAGACTGATTGGACTTGCTGTTTCTTATTCTTTCCAAAAGGAATATATTCATCGTGTTGGTAGAACTGCCAGAGGCATAAATGGTAGAGGACATGCTCTGCTCATTTTGCGACCAGAAGAACTGGGCTTTCTTCGTTACCTAAAGCAAGCCAGGGTAAACTTATGTCTAGAATTTTTTTTTTTTTTTAACTGTGCAACAGGTTTTTAAAGGCAGAAACTGTAATGATTAATCAAACATTTTAATTGTTTAAGCAAAAAACATTCTGTTACTTAGAAAATATTTAACTGAACATCTGACTTTAAAGTCAGCAGCCCAAAGGTAAATATTGAGTGTATTTATAGTTGCTTTGCAACTGTGCAACTTGTGTTATTAAAAAATAAATCAATTTCCTATGATCTCTTCTCTCTGGAAGGATACTGGGAAATTAAAACCCGGATGTTGCTTGTGCAGTTCTTATTTTTTCTATTCAGAGTCAATTGCATTTTGTTCAATTCCAAAAGAAGCGTAGCCGCCTTCTAAATGTAATCATTTTAATATGATGAAACTGCACATAGTTTCTTGGTTGCTCTCCTTATGGGCTTGTTACATTACAGAGTTTTGCCACTTGTAATTGAAGTGGTATAGCTTCTAAAGCAAAAGCTAAAGTGGTGAAAGTGTCATACTGAGCATCTTTATTACTCCAGCTTAAAGGAAGTCCTAATACTGGCATGTTGATGTAAAGGCACTATTTAAAAAATAATCTTCTGTTTTGTAACAGGTCTTTTTCTATTTGTCTTAGGTCTTAAACACATTCACTATTTACACAGCACAAATAATTTTGATTTTTTTTTTTTTTTTTAAGGTACCGCTAAGTGAATTTGAATTTTCTTGGTCAAAAATTTCAGACATCCAGTCTCAGGTATGAAATGACTTCGTACTACAGCCACTCTGACTATCTGTATAATAATTTACATGGAGAATGTTAGTCTATAACAACTGCAGTTTAAAAATATGTATGCTTGTTTGCAAAAGTTCCTGTAGGTGAGTACTGCACAGTAAATCCTCCTGCCATATTATCCCTTGGTGACAGTAAAGCAATAAAATGTTTAGAAATTAAAGATGAATTTTAATATCTAGTACTAAATTATCATCATCATACAGTACGAATTTGCTTGTAAGAGTTGTTTTTTCACATTACATCGCAAAACCACAGTGATGTAAACCTGCTTTCAACTTCTGAACAGAATGTTCTTGTCTAGCATAGCAAACAGGGTTTTGGTAGCTTTTGTTGAATAGTTACGTATGTTCAGATTAATTGCGAGTAACATATGTCTTCTAAGATGATTTACTCAGACTGCAGTGTGCAGAAAGAGATCCAGTACCAACACTTAGAAATGTTAGTATGTACTCCAGGTGTATTTTTAACTAGCTGGTGTTAATAAAGCCCAGCATCAGCTAAACCTGTTTTGTGTTCCAGTGCTACAAAAATAACCATGGAACACAAAGTTGAATAGAACAGCGTAGATAGTTCTGTAGATGGGAATTTCTATTGATGTTTAGTTCTGTGAATCATTCTTTTGGTAAGAGCTCTGTAAAGCTTCTTTGCAGTAACAAATTTGAGATAGCAAGTACAAGAATCAAGAAGACAGTCCTAACAGAAAGAGGTTCCTAGTTTATAATAATTAGAAAGTAATGATGTCTAATGTAACTTATTTTTAGTATGCTGAATTAACATATGTTAAGCATCAAATGAGACACTTGGATCTAAAGAGTATTGGGAACTTAGCCTGCAACAAATAAAATATCTTAATCTACACTAATGCATCTGCATTTTTGTCTTAGAATTAACACTGCTTATTTTAGAATGCATTTGCACCATAATAGATAAGACTATAAAATTACATGGAATGGTACAGTTTAGTTGTCTGACTTAAAAGTGTACTGTTATTGTCCATTAATTCTCAGTACATGTAGTTTCATGGCGTGGCTGCAGTTCTATACTCCTTCTTGATTAACTTGTTTGGGACAACCCAATTTAATATTTCTGTAAATTTTCTGTACTGTAATTTAGCTTCAGGCTTTTTTGTCCCTCTATCTGTTTATAAAAGCACCCTGATACATGTATGTGCACTCTACCATCACAGGGCAATTTTGCTGAAGTGAACAGTGAATGTCACTGCAACTCACACGCTAAATAATTTGCTTGAATATAATTTATACACTTGTTACAGCTATAATTGGATATGTGTTTTGGTTTTTTTTTCCCCTCACCAGCTGGAGAAACTGATTGAGAAGAACTACTTCCTTCACAAGTCAGCCCAGGAAGCATACAAAGCTTACATTAGAGCTTATGACTCCCATTCTCTGAAGCAGATCTATAATGTCAATAACCTGGATCTTCCCAAAGTCAGCCTTTCATTTGGTTTTAAAGTTCCTCCGTTTGTTGACCTCAGTATCCTTTTACTGCAGTATTTCAAAGCTGAATTTCTGCTTTATAAATGTTAAATGCAACTTAGTGAAGTTCATATGCCACTTCAAATTCTTCTGATTTTTTTTTTCTATTAATCACAAAAGTGCATCATGCTCCAACAGTGGTTTGTCAAAAAAAATGTTAAATTGCGATTTTAACAGTTTTAATATTTGCTTACAAACATCTGTGTTTTAGTGCATGTATGTGCTTCAGTTGCTGCAGGGTAGCAGATACTGGAAAATTTCATACGTGTTCTAGAGTATTCCTCCATGCAGAATTGTTTTCATTGAAAGGTTACGTGCTTAAGTTTAATAATCATGCAATATTGAAATAGAGGGGCAAGAGCATGAAATAAAAGACTGTATCTAGATTACTGTCAAACCTGCCAGTGGATGGAATTTGAAGCAGTAGTACTTTGGCCAGCTTAGTTGGACAACTGTAGGAATAAAAGCATTATTTAGAACCACAGGCACAAAGTTCTAGTTTTGTCTGTAGTTATGCAACTCAACTCTTTGTATAATGCTGTTGTTTTTTTCTCACATGACTAACTCTTACAATACCTAAAAAGCAACATTTCAAATTATTCCTTTTTAAAGTTCTTTAACCAATAAAATTCCAGATGTGAACAGCAACCATGGTAGAAGACTACAGAAAAGAGGTGGAGGTGGGGGATTTGGTTACCAGAAATCGAAGAACGTCCACAAAGCTAAAATCTTCAAACACATTAGCAAGAAATCGGACACTCGGCAGTTTTCTCGTTAATCATACATTCGTTAAAATGGCTTGTGGCATTGGAATAGACTACCTTGACCAAAACCATCTGACAGTTACTTCCAATTTAAACTGCTCTATTCACATATTTAGGGGCCTTTATGGTTTTGTTTCTTTTATCTTTCAGTTAACCTGAAAAAAACCTAAACATCTTTTATCTCCCCGCCTTTCTTTGGAAGGGAGAATAAAGATAGAAAGGGAGATTATGGCCAGCTAATTTTGCTATGCTTGTTGTAAGGAAGAAGGCAGTTGAATAGGATTATCTTAAGTCAATACTACAGAGTTTTTTATTAAAGAAAGAAAAAATACTTTTAGATTTTATAAGAATTTGTTTTACATTTACCCTTTTTTCTATGCACATCTGAAAATTGTTGGGAGTAAATGCAAGGCCAGATTACAGTGTGAGATTAAAAAAAATTTTGCTCACATGAATCATTGCAAGGGTGTTTAGTGCTACAGAACTCTGATTTGTCCATCAAATATGCTGAAAAATATAGGAAGATTCCTTTAGAACAGAAATTCTCTTATACCGCATCTGGGACATGCTTAATACTGTTTCCTTTAATGTTGTGATAAAATGGTAACATTCTAGTGAAATGTTTTGTTTTCCTTCATATTCTCTTTAAATCTGAATTTATCCATCTGGTAATGTCTAGTGTGCTCTCTTACGAATACGCAAAGAAATTAAGAAAAGTAGATTACATAAGTTGAAGCATTCAGCCCAGATAATATTTTTTAAAATGCTCCATAACCTTGATGCAGTGAGAATTTTTGCAGTTGTATCTGTAAATTACAGAACTGAATTGCTTTTTAGTCTTAGTTTATCAGATCAGTGATGGGCAGAGTCAAAGATGCTACAACAGGATTGAGGGGGTGGAGAGACTTGTTAAGGAAAAAAGTGAAATGGGGTATAAATACACTAGAAGGATTTTTTGAGGGAGAAATGTAAAAGACTGAAATGGAAGAGGGTGGAATACACATTGCAAACAGAACAAACATGGAGACTTAGTAAAAAAAGAATACACAAGTTGGGCAAAAGTAGAGTAACTATATTACAGGTATTATTTTCATATCTTGACCACTGTAGAAGTAGATAACTATTCTTATGAGGCTACAATGGTGGTGAGCAATGGTATTTAAAAAATGTACATCCATCAATGCAGGGAAAGACTAAAATGTCACAGAATCCAGAAATCTGGGTCCTGTGTGATTACAGTAAAACAGCTTTTAATTTACATCTAAAAATGTAACCCAGGACCAATTATGAATGCAAAAGTATACCTATTATATTCCAATATGAAATGGACCGTTATTCCTTTTGAAGTAGAATGTCAGATGTAAAACTATGATATGTGCATTGAAGTATTGCAGAAAAACATTGGCAAGCTTTCTTTTCAGCCTTTGAGAAACCAGATCATTTTTTCGGGACAATAGTATGACCATTCTGTTGCTAGTGCTTCCACCATTCAGAACTGAGTGTTGCCTTTTTTCCCCTTTTTTTGTGAAACAGCTGAGTTTCAGCCCAAATGGATTTTTCAAGACTCTTAATTAACATGGGTCAGATACTAAGAACTCCTGATATGTCAAAATATTTAAGTAAATTAATTTTGTTACTAGGGTTTGAATGTCTCATGCTTCCAGGGTTGCAATGAAAAAGCAAAATCTGCTCTGAAGGGTAAGCAATACTAAGCACATGATGCCTGGCTCATGGAGTTCTAATCTTTGATTCTGGGTTTGCTTATATGTTTATAAATAATAGATGTCAACATAGTTCTCATGTCTGTTTATTAATAGCACATTTTAAGAATTATCTCTAAGATCTACAGCAGCATACGGTCAAAGGGTTCTGTCTACACTTGCAAGCTGTGCAGTAATAGTAGAGGAATTAACTTACATTACAGTGAAATTGACTGAGGGACTCGTTAGATGAACTGCAGAATTAATTACTTGGGAAGAGATGTAAGCAAAGCTGCAGTAAAGCACCGCAGAGATGAGAGTGTGGTTATGTGGGTACAAGCAGTGTGAATGAAGTAGTGTGGAGTATTTGTTTGGAAGAGGAAAAAAGCTGAGATGATGGGCACAGTCAGTGACCACCTGTCTGACCATGTGCTGCATAGCCAGCACTGGGTGGGCTTAAAAGCGCATCAGAATTCTTGCCAGTTCTCTTATGTATGCAAAAAGCCGCTTCACAGAGAACTGCTTTTTTCTGTCACTTGTCGTTCTGGGAACAGAAGGCTGACTGCTTTCCCAACAGCGAGACAACCTCCAGCTCCAGCTAATTTTTCCTTTGGAAGAGTTGAGGCACTGTCGATTTCTAAAGTCTGACATGAGGGCAACTAAAAAAATACAGGTTTGGCCCGAGTCTGCACAACTCCTCCCTGGTATTTTTGGTTTGCATTTTCTTACATACCCTAATGCAAGGAAATCTTTGAAATAATCTCATCTAGGAGATGAAAAGACTAGATGGTATTGCTCTAGAGTAGTACTAGCTTACCCTAAAAAAAAAAAGTTAACACTGTTACTTAAACATTTTAGATGTATAATGGCTGCACAGTCTGAAGTAACTACATAGTCTGCTAATTTACTGATAAAGCAGAAGAGAAATTCCCAAGCTGAGACTAAGTGGGTATTGAAAGAGAAGGGCTTCAGCTTTCTGGCTTGTGCAGATGCAGTTACCTTTCTCTTTGTTTATGGAATCATAAATGAAAAATAGTTTCTGATGAAATACCTGTATGTATCAGGCAGCATCTATTCGACTATGGTATTGCAAGAAGTTTAAAAGGTTATCAAACTGATTGGATATCTAACGTTTCCTTTGCAACTTACCCTGTTATCAATCTTGTGAGCAGTTAATAGACCTCAGCCATCAGACTCTCAAGGCTTGTCTCATAACAGTGACTGATAGGTTGGGGACTAATATTGTGTGCCTTGAGAAATTGCTGCCTTTCTCTGAGAACCTTGACAAAGAAATTGGACTCTTTAAACCACTTAAGGGGATGATCAAAACTGTCCTGCTTGAACTGGAAGATTTTTTTGACAGTTCTTGGAACAGGCCCATAAAGGAGAATTCCATTGCTGAGCTACTGTTCATAATCATGAAAAATTTGTCATGATATGAGTTTCCTATGCCGCAACGCTGCAGAGTTATACACAAGCACAAGACTAGTCAGAAAGTGTTGCCATCGAATTTTTCAGGGGGAATGTCACAGGGAGAGGGCACATTTATTGACAGTGTAGAGCAAGAATACTTGAGAACTGGATAAGATACTATCTACTTAGGTCTGCTGTAAATAAGTATATTTATATTTTGGCAGTAATTAGCCTTTTTGTTTCATGTATGAGTTGATAATTTAAGTAAGCTACCAAAGCTTTAGATACTTGTAGAGAACTGCTAATGTCAAACAACAAGATGTCTCAAACAGCCTGGGTGCTAAAACCACAATACAGAGCGACAGTCACTAGGACCCAGGACTGGACGGTACCCTGGAGTGAGGGTGAGGGAGGGAGTCCTGTGGAGACAGGGCGGCCTTGCCTCAGCCCCATTCCCCGTGGTCTGTGAAGCATCTCATTCCCCCCCACACCTCCTGCCTGGGGACAGTCCTGGTATCACTCCTCTCGGTTTGACTGGTCGCTGATGTAATTCTCCAATTAGCAAAACTACTAACCACTTGTGCCTTGGGAAAGGAATTTGGGAGGGAGCTAAAAGGTAACAAACTGTGGAAAACTAACGGCTCTAACCTTGAAGAAGAGCTAACAAGCCGATAAAAGTGAACATCTTGGCACCAAAGACCGGACTGTGGCCAGAGAAGATAAAACTGCAGAAAGTAGGTGAAAGGTGAATGTGGTGAGGGGAGATCACAACCACCGACTCAATTCAGGACCGAAAAGACTTGCCCCCCCACACCTGAAAGGAGCATGCGTGCTAATTTACATAGCAAGCGAGGCTACTTTAAATACAGTAAACCGATAGTGTATGAAATGTTAATCACTAACCAATAAGTGTAAATTTAGGCGGGTTTATACTAATCATGTAGCCTGATAAATGTGCGTGTGGTCACGCTCGTGGTGTGTGTGTGTGTGTGAGTCTGTGTGTGTGTGTTCGTGTTCATGCTCGTGCGCGTGATTTGTGGAATTATCATCACCGAGCACCCTGTGCAGAATCAACATCTCTAGAAGAACCTTCACTTCTCCTCACTCTTCTCCTTTTTTCCTCACCGAATGCAGGACCAACGCTGGATCCATGGTGGTGACTATCCTTTGCTCATCTCTCTGAATGCTTGCTTAATTTCCTCCTAATATTTCCTGCCTTTCCTATCGCTTTACTCTTTTATATTTACCCAATAAAAGTCTGATTGGCGGCATATGACCTCGTTTGTGTCTTAATTTCGCCCTTGGGATCATTAAGAACCTTCCCCGAGCCTGACAATCAGACCGGGTCGTAACAATACTCTAATGATTTGCTTTCAAGCCAGTAACCTAAAGCTCAGGGGAAGAAAGCTCTCACAGGAAGGGTGAAAAGGACTATGTGATTAAAAAACAAACAACACTTGAGTAGAGGTCTCCGATTCCTTCCCGCTGTGAAGGAAAGCAGGGTACTGCCAGGATACAGTGCAGGTCTGTGACTTGTGGTTTTAGTTCTACCACTGTCCTGTTTAGGAGATAGTTGTCCAGTTACTTCAACCCCCCCAAAACTTATAAGGGATTTTACAGAGATCTAAAAACCTAACAACTAGAAAAGAGCTCTTAAAAGGTGGGTTGTTGGTTTTTTCTCCAAACTAAAATAACAACGCTGCAGGAAGCTTAGAATAAACTGGCTAGGCATGCAGAATGAAATCTGTCTCTGCTCTTGACTTTTGCTCTACTAGCTTGATTTCCTCAGGATTTTAGCTGCTTGGCTTGACAGGAGAATTCATGCAACTGTTTCCGATGCTTTTGTTTGCTCTAGATTTATAGAAGATGTTGAGCTATGACAATAAGAATCCAGCCTCTTGAACTGGAACGCTCTTTGCTTCTACAAAATTTGCTGGCTTGCATCAAAGTCATAAATGCTATAATGTTGCTTGTGTCAAATCTCTTTATTGCATGGTCACATGGGGAAGAGATTACCTTTTTTTTTCTTCCTCTTAGCCACCACAATAAACTTTTGATATGGAGTTGTGAGAAGAGGTAGAGGAAGGATGCCATTAAGAGAATGGAAGACAAATGGAAAATCAGGGTGCTGTCTAGACACATATTCACTTTGTTTTATCAGTGTCATCCAGCTTAAGAACTGCATTCACCTTTCAAAAAAATATCTGAGCATACTCTACAATAGCAGTCCATCTTCCCAAACACTTTTGTAAGCTACAACACTGAAAAACATAACTGTCTACTATATTTTTCCCGTTGGTCAGAATTTCTGGGTTCCTCTATGAGTGGTTGCAATCCCCTACGAAAGTTAAGAATCACAGAAATATTAAAGGTGTTACTCTGCGTAACTAAAACTAGATGTTCACTCATAGGGGTTGACAGATCATGTGAATTTGTAGGAGTTGCTCCTGGAGGAGCTCCAGAGAGACTCCTGAGTCTTCCTTATAAGCTCTGGATAAGTGTTCTTGATATATTGTCACTTCTTCTATTTAATAAAACCTTTTCTGTACAGAAGAGAAAAGACTTGAGTAGCAGGTAAGTTCTACCCAGCACCTTTCTCTAATTGTTATTAGGAAACCTGAGAATGAATTTATGAAGGTACATAGTAACGCTACAAAATGTCCTCTGAGAACATAAATGTAACCATAAAATGACATTGCTTAAAAAAATATATAATTATAAAGCAACTTCATTTTTCCATAGAAATTGTATTCACTGATATCTTTACATTCCTCTCTTAATTGTGGCAGAAGTTAGCTAAATGGCTTGTAGTACTAAAAAAGGTAATTCTTTAATACTAGAAAAAGAATCCTTAGCTTCTACTAAGCCTAGCTGCAGATGACCTGTAAAAAAACTATATGAAGTGCTAAATGATTATTTAGACATTGTATTTTCCACTTCATTGCAAAATTTTATGAATCTTTTTCTGGTGCTTTGCAAGTATCTGCTACTATAACTTTATGTAAACTTTCCATAATTTTTTGTCCCACTTTCTACATAAATTCAGCAAGGGATTATTTGTAAATAAGGATAGTTAATATTTTAAGTGCAAACTAATCAATAAGGTATACAGGTTTTAATCATTAAACTCATCCAAATCATTCTTTTTTGAGTATGGGTATGAAACTCATCTATTCAAAAGTATTGCACAGAGAAACCACACACACATATTCCAGACTTGTACTCAGGGTGAATTCATATTAAGGCCTTGCTTTACTGTATATTCACTCCACATTATAATGGCAGTGGAGTTAATTAGTAGCAGTATATGGCCCATATGAGGAATGTTTTGTGAACGCTTTGTCCAGGGAAAGAAGGCTATTTCTACCAAACTTGAGACAAATGTAAAAGAGTTGCTATGCAGGTCTGAAGTGAGCTAGAATGAGAATCAAAGGCATTTGGCCACCGCAACTTTCTCAGACACCAATTACAATATGGATGGGCTCCTAAATAACTTTAAATCTGACACTTAAAAGTATTCAAATACACAAGTGGAAAGCCCATGTCTTGTACATAGTCAAAATAATAATTAAAAAAAAAAAATCTGCCTCTTCCTCAAGATTATTGGTGGTAGCAGAAGCCAATAGTCAAGGTCAAGCAAATTAGATTTACTCAATTATAGATTACTAGTTGAGGGGTTTTTTTTATATGGCTGCTCTAACAGGAGGAAAGCCTAATGTTAGCAAACATGCTACTATATAATCCCCTTTGTGTTCATGTGTTGGTCTTAGCTGTGCTAGGGCTCCTTGGCTGTTAACGTACATGCACACACCTCTGTGGCAAACCTAATTCATGCAGGTATACCAATCATTGCTGACTACCCCTTGTGTTTGAAAACCTTGCGCGTAGTGGTTCGCATCCTCATAGGTTACGTAAAACTGATACTTGAATGGAAATTATTCTGTCAAAGATTTGGTCATTATTATTCATAAAATCAATACTAGCTAGCATTTATGTGACATCTAGATTCTCCATCACATTTTCAATCATAAAAATATGGAACCAGCTGTCAAAGGGCTTCTGAGGGTTTGTTTTCCCCTTGAGCTGAAATTTTTCCTAGATATTTATCAAATTAATTGCAGGATTTATATAGCTGTTTTTTCTGAAAAATGCTTTATAAAGGAGGCTGGGTTTCTATTAAAGAGCTAGCAGACAAGACAGGTTGGAATAAAACTGCATCTACTATAAGTTCTCATAGGACTTTTGTATATAAAACAAAAAATGGAAAATGAGACAAAACAGTCAAGTTCAGCATAGTCCCTTTTTAACAGTCTAAAAATAATCTGCTTCTCTCTAACAGATAAAAGCAAAAGTCTGAAAAATGTAACCTATATTTAAATTTTATATATTTGTTATAAAAATACAGCATCACTTCACATAATGAGTTGAAATTCTGTTATCTGGATGAATCATCATCCCCCAAAGCTGTTCCTAAGCAGCACGCTGCCCTTGAAAGTGCTTGAAAATAGAGAGCTATAATGAAGCTGGCCTGGGTAGCTGCTGTCTGGTGAAGACAGCTGCTTCTTTAGCACAACGGCACAAAGAGGAGCTTGGACAGGAATTAGAAGGATGCAGGGAGGATTAAGCTAAGTTAAGAACTTTCAGACTGACAGAAAAAAAATAAAATTATGACAAGACTGTGTCTGAGGAGATGCATTTCACCATTGGCAGCCAGAAGAGCGAGCTTTGCAGGTGGTGTTCGGCAAGGTGATAAGGGCTAGGAAATATGTTTTGCAATTCCTCACCTCTGTCACAAGTCCTTTTCTCAGTGATTGTTAGGTCACCAGGGAAAAGTGAGAAAAGTTGCAAAGGCAGATGTAAAGGATTTCTACACTTAGACTTAAAAGCAGATTACTATTTTCCACCCTTTTGTGTTTTGCGTTCCTCAGACTTCTCAGCCCACAAAGCTCCAAACACCAAGATGGAAAGATGACATTATTCTGTATTTACTGTTAATTCCATCATCTTGCTCCAAGTCCTTAGTCGCATATTTATTTGTTTATTTTAAGAGCAATGAAACAGTTGGTGATATCAGTTATCTTTTCAGGATACACACTGCTATACTTCATTGAGAGAAGAAACTATGAAGATGCAGACTGTAGTTTCTAAAGTCATTGAAAAGTATCAGTGAATGAAACAAAGGATTTTCATTGTTTTCATTGCACTTTGATGTGACAGTAACTTGTAATACTGTAACTACATAAAAGTAAACTTGGTAGAACAGGAGAAGAAGAAAAGTGTGGTTTGGTTTTGTTTTGTCTCTTGTGTTTCATTTTATCATTTCATGCAATACTTACTGGCTTTTCTGTTATTTAGAATACATGAATACCTGCAAGTCTCCTCATTTTTTAAAATTCCCTCTTCTCTCTTTCAAAGTATACCCTGGTTTCTGAGACATTGTAATGTGTTGCCATAGCAGTCTTTGAAGAGCACTAAGCCTTTGCATTCACAGGACAAGACAGCAGTGGGGTAGTTATCACGAAAAAATAAATCCCTCTGAGACTTTATTCAAGCCTCTGTATTATAGGACTAGGTTATTTCGGCCAAGTGGGAGGAAAAAGTGGGGGATTTCAATGCATTTGACGTGTGGACTGAAATGTAACTACCCGGATGTGGCACATACGGTACACATAATAAATAGGAGTAGAGGGATGGGACACATGGCTTCTAGGAAGGGAAGATTTTGAGATCATCTGGGCTGCTTTAATGGTGGCCCACACAGAGTCCGCAAACCACAAATGAAGTACTTTCACACAAGAAAAAGACAAGCTCATTTCCTGCAGGAGCAGGAACAAGTGGATCATATCCTGGCCCATTTGGGCCCCTAAACATGAAACTTTTACAGTTAGTCTTATTTGTTTGTTTGCAGTCTTTCTTTAATAGCCGAGTTATTCAAATTGTGACAAGATTCTTTTATTCCTTTATTAAGTTCACGGATTTGGACTGACAATTGTTGAAACATTTAGAAGTTAAAGAGCTTTTTTATCTGTTTGTTTCCCTTACTGCTTTTAGGTCTGGGTGCCTTTTAATGGAATAAAGTGTTGTTCGGTAATTCTTTAGCTGGCATTTTAAGTGGCATTTGTGGTGGTGCATCCCCCCACCCCCCCCCTCCTGGACTGCTTTACAATCTCGGTAACTCTCATCAAACTTGGCCTTTGTGTAACGAGTTTGACAGTTAAGCGTCCCTTGACCGTATCGGAAACTCTTACATGGCTAAGATGGGAGCAGCACTGTCTGTACCAGGGAGGCAGCCGCCCCCCCTGACAACCTTGGAACATATTTTACATCTGTACCAGGTGCCTCCTGACAGCCTTGGGACCTATCTTATCTGGGTTGTAACTCAGAAGGATCTGTACTAGCATCACTGGAATTTTTGAGAACTTTAGTAATTTCCAACACGGGTTGTGAAAGCAGGATGGAAATTTACTGATGCCTAAAGTCAATCATCTTGGACCCTATAAACCAGCAGTACCAAGGGAGACCCTTTGAGCTCTCCAGGACTGCAGCGGGCCGTGCCAGCATCCCCCTCTGAGTGGGACGCTTCTCAGAGTTTGCAAGCTCTTATGTTTGCATATGGAGGCCTGGCAACCGGACCAGAGCTGATTTCCGGCACCCTTTGCTCCTTGAAGCTCGACTTTTCACCTGTTCAGACAATCATTTAAAGTGAGTATTTCACTGAACTCAAGGGGAATTTTTATCTGCGCATATTGCATTTTCACTAAACCCAAGAGAATTTTAAGAGGTACCTTTATCTGCGCATCTTGTGAGTATTTTGCTGAAGTCGCAACAAATTACCAGGCCTATTGCGTGTGTGTGTATCAATACAAATATTGTAGTAAAACCTATTTAATCACCTTGTAGATGCTAAAATAAGCAATGATTAGTTATTGCTAAATTCTTGTGAGTCTCTCTTAACTGTGAACAAACCTTAAACTGCTGTTAGACATATATAATCCTTAGACATAAACTGCTAACCAAGTCTGAGACTAGGATTGGATCCAGCCGCACCTAGGCTCCTCTCTGAGAAGGAGTTCAGAAAGCAAAGGGGGTCCATTCTGAACTTTGTGACTCAACAGGAGGGCCTCCTTACCCCCGCCTTGTATTTTCTTCTGACTCAATTCTCCCTTTTCTCTCTCTCTCTATGTATTCCATTCATTTAATAAGTAATAGAGTGAACCTTGCCATCGTAATTTGTTAAATCACCTTTTTATAAATTTCTATTAAATCACCTTTTTATAAATTTCTATTAAAATCACCTTTTACAAATATCCCTGGTGGTGATTGTTTAAGCCACCTAACCACTCATTTGTGACAGCATTTAACTAACAAAACAAGACACAAATTAGAATGGAGCAATCTAAAGACAAAGCATGCAAAGCTGCTTGTGAAGCAGTCACATGCTGCCTGCCAACCCTGACAAATTTTTACCAGTGTCTAATTGTTTCAGATGCTGCTTTAGGCTTAACTTGCAGCAGTATTGTGAAAAGGCTTTTCTTGACAAGCTCTGTCAGATTCTGCCTATTGGAAGCTCAGGTGGCAAAATGCATTTAGCACTCAGAAGTCCTTTTCTTCTAATAATAAAAGCTGATAAGTAATGCAGATAATTTTCTCTTTGCTGCTGGCTTACACTAGAGCACTTTTTAGAATTACTATAGAAAAGAACAACTAAAATTGTGTCTGCATTAAGAGCCTGGGAAAGGATTTATTTGCTTTATCGTTCATCTGGTGAGTGAAGTGGCATCCAAAAGTTAACCAAACAAAACAGCCTGGCTATTCTGACTACAGTCATTGTCTTTCACTTCTGTAGTATTTCGTCATTGTGCCAGCTTTTGAACTTGGGCCCTCTGAGTAAGCCAAGCTGGACCCTGCTTGCTGTGGGCAACACAGTGGTGCTGCGAGAGGTTTATGTTTTGTCAGATGGTGCTATTTCTTCAGTGAACGTGAATGTAAGTGAAAAACATTGATTTGAGCAGCACTCATTTAGATGGGACTATTCTGACCCTGAAAATACTCCTTCTCTACCTCAAAAATGAGCAACCGACCTCCTGTCCCCAAACTCTGCCCTGTTACAGTCTGTGATTGTAGGTGTGCTGCTATTTGCAAGGAAACAAATTTCACTGACCTTCTTTGATCTTATTTGCATCATCAACATTTTGATCAACAGCTTCAAACACCTTTGGAGAGCTCTTGATGGCACCATATGACCTGGTAAGGGAAAAGAGCCTGTGTTTTGTCCAGTAACTTCCACTGGAATTGTCCGGGTAATGGTCTAAGCAGGTGGAAATGCCGGTTACGGGTTGTAAAGGACCCCAGCAATAAAAGCAGGCTGGGATAAAGGATACTTCCCAAAGACCTTTGACATCATACCTTAAACACACCTTAAATATAATACCCAGGTTGCTATATGATCCTATCACACTACTTGTCACCATTTATTACTCGGGAGGTGACAAAGCTGTTTGCTGTGTCTCCTTTATGCGTATCACCCTGTCAACATCTATTACAGACTTTAGAAGAGGTTTTGTAAGAGGTTTAACATTATTTTTGAAACATCTTGATTTTGAGAGTAGTTACTAGAAAGGGCGAGAAGGGTGCGTTTTCAGAGGCTGGGCATGTGCCCTTAGTAAAGAAACGGTGCCATGAACCTGGCCCGAAACGGACGTAAACATTGAGATGTTCCTGGCCACTTAAAAATTTAAGAGAATTTCATTTTTTTTCGAAAGGGAAAAATTCCCATTTAAATTCTGCAGCCTGGAAATAATTCGTGATCCGTACCACAACCGTCACCAACCTTGCAGGCTGCGCCGGGAAGCGGCGGGAAGGGGCCGCTTGCTTGAGGCGAGGCAACGCTCTGGCGGGAGCGCTGAGGGGAACATGGCGGGCAGGGGCCGCGAGGAGAGGGGGTGTCCCGCCGCCTCAGGGGGGCCGTGAGGAGAGGGGGTGTCCGGCCGCCCCACGGAGGCTGTGGGGAGAAGCCGGCGGAGGCGGCGCCTGCCGCCACACCGGAGCGGTCCGGGCACCGCGCAGGGGCTCCGCCACCGCCCCCGAGGCGGCCGCTGGGGCGGAGCGGGAGCGGCAGTGCCGCCCTCCCCGTGCCTCCCCTCGCCGCGGTCCCGGCGAGCCTCCTCGTCGGCGCCGCAGCCGCCCGGGACGGGCGTGAGGAGCGGCGGGAGCGGGCGGCAGCGGGAGCCCGGCGGCGCCGCGGAGGGGGCGCGGGCTGCCTTGAGGCGGCGGCACATGGCGGGCGGCCGCTGAGGGGAGGCCCGGTGTGGGCTCCCGCTCCTCGGCAGTGGGGCCGGGGCCGGGGCTGGGGCGGCAGGGAGCCTGGGAAGGGGGAGAGTGCTCGTGTGCAGGAGTAGCGAGGGGCCAAGCCCCGGTCCCGGGTATGGCAGAGACCCTGAGCCCCTGTGCCCCACGGGGCCAGTGTCAGGCCAACATGGGCGCCAACACCTCGTCGGGCAGCATGGACACCAACGCCTCCTCGGCTGCCTCCGCGCTGGTGGGCAGCAGCGCATGGAGGGGCCGGGAGCCCTTCTCCATCTTCACCATCCTCATCCTGACCCTGCTGGTGCTCCTGACCGTGGCCACCTTCCTCTGGAACCTGCTGGTGCTGGCGACCATCCTGCGAGTGAAGGCTTTCCACCGGGTGCCCCACAACCTCGTGGCCTCCACAGCGGTGTCGGACGTGCTGGTGGCGGCCCTGGTGATGCCGCTGAGCTTGGTGAAGGAGCTGTCGGCCGGGCGGCGGTGGCGGCTGGGCCGGGAGCTGTGCCTCGTGTGGGTCTGCTTCGACGTGCTGTGCTGCACGGCCAGCATCTGGAACGTCACCGCCATCGCTCTGGACCGCTACTGGTCCATCACCCGCCACCTGGAGTACACGCTGCTCACCCGCCGCCGCATCTCCAACGTCATGATCGCTCTCACCTGGGCACTCTCCGCTGCCATCTCCCTCGCCCCCCTCTTCGGCTGGGGGGAGACCTACAGCCCCGAGCAGGAGCGCTGCCAGGTCAGCCAGGAGCCCTCCTACACCATCGTCTCCACCGGCGGGGCTTTCTACCTGCCCCTCTGCGTGGTGCTCTTTGTCTACTGGAAGATCTACAAGGCAGCCAAGTTCCGCGTGGTGGGCCGCAGGAGGAACGCCGTGGTGCCCCTGCCCGAGGCTGCCCAGGTAAGGGTGGGGAATGGGAAGGAGAGACCCCGCTGTCTCCCCTGGGCACCCGCGCTCCTGCTTCTCATCTGCTCCCAGCCATCGCCCCTGCATTGGTGGTTTCGGCACAGCGAGAAGACTGAGACGTGCCCTGGGGCTCTCGTGTGAATTTAGCTCTGTTACAGACCAGACATGAGCAGTAATTAGCCAGTCAAAAAGCGCCACTCTTGGAGAAGTGCTTTATTTTTTTAAGTGTGCCATAAGTGACAGGTGCATTCTCTGCCAGTCTGGAGAGCCATTTAAAAATTGTCTCTTTAGTCTGAATTTGCCATTCCTTCGGGTTTTTTCCTCTTTATTTTTTTACAGTGTTGATGGGGTAAACAAAGACATAAACAGATCCCTAGGTTGTGTACAGAGTAAATGCATGCACATTTATCTACCAGCACAGACTTTGTGTGGGATCTATCAGTGTCGGAATAGATTTTAATAAGCAAATTGTACACTTTATTTATGTGCTTGGGCTATTTTACCTCGAATGCTGGGAATATACTGCTCACTACATAGTGTTGAAGTAATGAGCAATGCATTGTTTATATTTCAAAATTACCAGCTGTCTTAAAAAACACATCCTCCTCCTTCTTATCCCAAACATTGCCTGTAATCCCACAAAGCCCTAGTCATGTGGGAGGTCTCATTCATTTCAGGGATACACCTAGCTGACAGGAAAGCTGTGTCCCTGTGGAAGGGTTGGGGTTGGCCTCTTGTGTCCCGGTAAGTCAGGCTCTCTGCATGACGATGCTGTCACCCATGCCATGTTGCCAGGGTGCTCAGTAGTGCTCTCTGTAAACTCTCTCTGCTTTCTGTCACATACTCTTACTCTCACTCCTATCTGTGGAAATGATTTTTTACAGTACATTTTTGTGATTGCACATTGTACTTGCTAAGTCCAGTCCCTTCCCCATAAACAGAAGATGAGCTGTGTGGATGTTAGAGAAACCTAAAGAGACATGGAACATTTCTGTTCTGTTGGGGCTAATCCTGCAGATCCTCAGTCCTCTGCTAAATCCTAACTTTGATTTGGAGTCACGGTAGGAAACATGTTATTATGGTCACAGATAAAAGTCTGTAGATGGTGTCCCCTGATTCTAGCAAGAGATGACAGCACTGGCAATTATATGCGGTCAGACTTGCAGATTGGGATCGTAATGTCTTGAAGATGTTTTCAATAGAAATTGATTTATGAAGCTGTCTCCTATGCAAAGGCATAAAATGTGTTAGAAAAGATGAGAATGGCTCTTCTACTGGCATTTTTTTTTTTTCCTACGGCCTTCATCCCCTGGTTTGCACCAAATTTCTTTCCAAGTTGTTCTAAGTATGACACTTGGAGTTAATGCATAATCTTTCCAAGCACAAAAACTAAGGGAATATTTGTAGTGGTTTTGCACGCTTTATCTTTGACATACACACATACTCCTACAGGACTAGTTGTTTGGAATCTAAAATTATGGGAAGCTAAATGAGCTGAGGCATTGCTGCTTCAGTTTTAGCCTATACAGAGACACGTGGTTGGTATGTCAGTTTTAACACGAAAAAAGCCTGGCTCCTAATTGTCATAGTTCTATCTGCAAAAACCCTTGCGTGGGCACAGCTAGGCTGGCAGGTAAGTGCTTTATGCTGATGCAGTGTCTGGGAGCTGGTTTAGGCTCTACTGACAGAAGAGCTCCTGTCAGTATGAGCTGAATGCCCATTTTGGAGGGGTTGCCGGTATAGCTGTAATTGCAACACCAGCAAATGCTCAAGCCAGCAATTCTTCATCTTTCTTATACTTGCAGTGATTGACATACTGTCTTCTCCTTTTATAACAGTGATTCTTGAATCTGCAATTGGTATATAGTGGCAACTTTCCCCATTGTCCCAGCAGCTTCGTTTGCTGGCTTAAATAAAAAGACTTTTGTGGTGCACATGCAAATCTTCACTCGTCCTCTAAAGGAAGAGCTGATGCCCAGCTGCACACATGTACATTACATGAACCCATGGAGCAAGGGAGCTGGCATTCAGGATGCGTTTCTTCTCAGTTTTCTTTGAGACTTATTCACCGAGTTTTATCCTGATCCCATTTAAGCTTATAGGAGCAGGATCCATCATGTCCACAGGAGAAGCAGCAGTTCCCTAGTGAATTCTGGAGAAGAATCTTCAGACACATCACTACTGTTCCTTTGGCAAAACCCATTTTTTTTAACTTGCAAACACAAAGGTAACATTGCCAGGGTATGTGGCAAACCTGATGAGGTGATCCAGCTTTCCTTCTCCACATCCAGGGGTAATTAGGCTATCAGTGTCAGCGCTGTCCTTCTCTCTGATGGGGCAGATTCTGTTCCACTTATCTTGTTTTGCCCATCAACTCACTAATTTTCCATTTCTTGCTCATCTAACGTCTCTCCTACGTTTACTTTCTTTCATCCCTTCCTTCTCTGAGAATGCTCGCCTGTCCTGCTCACCCCTCAACATCTTTCGTCACTGTTGTTCTGAGTGTGAGGTGCCCTCTGCACCTATGTCAGTTCTCACCTAGGGTGCCCTGCGCTAGTTGATCTGACATTAGAGGGGCTTTCGGCAGCCAATTCCAAAGTCTGGCAGCGCTTCCCAGGCTGGAGGTGAGTAGTAACAATGGTGATCCCTGCTGGGAGAGTCGTCTGTCTTGCACTCAGGAATTAGCTGTCAGGTAGCCCTGAGTTGGAACTGCGTGCCAGGGCTACGGTTTGTGGCCTGAGATATACCCAGCAGTGTAGCTGGTTAATACTAGCAAGTTAATTTAACAAGGAAAAGATTTGAGGTCGTGGTACTCATATTCCAGTAGAAATGCCTTGAAGAAACTGATGCACCAAGTGGAACAATTATGATGATGATACCTTGATGTTTTTATGCAGTGCTTTTCAGCCAGCAGAGCCAGGTGCCAAAGTGCTTTGCAGGTTGCCACCTGCTACATATATATATACACACAGAGAGAAAGAGCAGTTGTCTCCAAGCTGAGTGTTGACATGCGTATGTTGTGGTTCTGTACTCTTCTAGAGGTGCTGAATAGAATAGTTACAAAATAACTATTTTGAGTCATTTTTGGTTAAAATTTTATTTATGTTTTTGAAAAACACTTTGTAAAGTCTTTGAAAAAAATTAAGGTGAGGGAGATGGACAGGAAACATCTGAGGTGCTTCTAGTTTTAATGAGAGCTTGTTTCTTACTTTCCCTTGAAACAAAAGAAATGCAGAATTGGACCCTAAATTAGACTGGTGCTTGTATAATTATTTGTTTGCTAATTGTGAAACTCCTTAAAAAGTGAATTCTTCAGTCAATGCTGATGTGAGTGACCCTCCTAAAAAAACTGGTGACATACCATCACTGACAGAGAGCTATACTCTGTCACACCTTGTTGACAGTAGGTAATAATTCTCTCTGTAAATAGTCCAATTGAAATAAATGAGACTGCTTGAAAAACAGCAGATACTGCTGAACAATGCTCTTTTAAATCAATGAAGTCACTTGTAGCAGGTTTTACCCAGCAAAACCAAGGATGGCAAAATCTGAATGTCAGGATTACTTACATGTAGCAACTGCAGAGTCAGGATTAAATTTGAGGAGTTAAAAATCAAGTTCTGTTGATGGTTGGGGTGGTTTTTTGTTGTTGGTTTTTTTTTTTTTTCTTTCTCCCCTCTCAAAGTACCTCGTATAGTGTATAAGTAATTAGGCCTGATCCAAACCTTATCAGTTTTGTGAGAGTCCTTCCCGCTTTAGATAGATAGTATCAGGCCCCAGAGCTCCAATGGTGCAGTGTTGTTCTGCACCTTGGCCTGTTCAGCCTCTCCAGCCCACGTAACCAGTCAGGACAATAAGGGAAAGAAAACAGATTCTCCTTCTCTGAAGGAGTCACAGGCCTTCTGTTTCTTATTTCTGCCTCTGACTGTACGAGTAGAAGAGATGGGTCAGGAAACAAAGTGCAACTACCCATAAGAGTGGCAGCAGATGTCAGATAGGAGAAGGGCGAGGCAGGAGGCAAAGTGGAGTGGCTAGCAATTTCCTGGAAGGAATGCAGAGCTATTCCTCCTTACAGCAGAAGAAAATCCTGTGAGAGAAAGCAGGTGTTCTTTTCCCTGTTTGTCCTGTTGGTGGAGCATCCAAGAAAGTGTGGGCATTCCTATGTTTTGATCCTTCGTTGTGCATTTCAGTTTCTCATGTTCTTGTTCAAAGAGGAAGAAGTATGCCAAAGCGTCACTGAGGCAGTAATGATCTTTGCTGAATCACACTGTGATAGGCAAAACTCTGAATTTGTGGTAATAAGCCAGATTTGATTAATGTTAATCATCTTTACTGTTGTTTTGTTATTGCAGACCCTGGAGGTACAGTGCAAACACATACACAATACCTTCCATGAAGGACCAGTAATAACAATCATTAAAGCTATAAGGAACATTTTAAATCAAGGGATTTCATCAGAAGCTCCTTGGTGGCGTGTTATAAATAACGCTGCTAGGACGACAGGAATTGGGAACATACAGCTCTAGGAACATGCAGCCATTCAGTAGTAGTAATTTACTGGGGACAGACAAGCAACAGAAGTGGCATTGAACTGTAACTGCTAATCAACGTACAGAAGAATGACTTCTGAAACTAAACCCAAGCTCCTTTGTGTCTGTAGAAGAATTTGTACTCGAGAGCTCTTTTCCTTCATTTAACTCTCTTTATGATACTCTCACTGGAAAGCGATCATCTCTGAACTTCTCAGGCCCTGTTATCCTGGAAATAGCTGATTTCACGAATTCAGAACTTAATTCTGGCCTCAGAGTAGCCGTCCTTTCATACCAGCTTTTTTCCCCACTGCTCCTGACACGCAGCTCCTGGAGCAGTGCCTGGGCAGGTGGAAGGAAATCTGTGCCTGAGGCATAGCGTGCTGCTAGCCACCGAGTGAGAGCAGCGTGCAACACCGAGCAGAGATGCTCACATATGAGAGATGTCCCCAGTATAACCTAAGGCATCTTCATGGATTGCTTTAATTTACAGTCCATGACCACCTTTTCCCCTGTCACAGCCCGCTCGCTAGCGCTCATCAGTAGGCCCAAAATGGGGGAAAGGTTTTATGTTGGGCTTCTCCTTTGTTCCGTGTGGCACAGGGATAACGATCAGGTATTTATTGGAGTCATGCAAAGCCTCCAGGATTGGCACTGGAAACTGCAGATTTCTTATAGTCAGAGCTGTGTTTAGTTCAAGAAAATCACAACTGGCAAGGCTGGAGAGGAACTACATAATCTTTTGGGCCTGTGCTCTTGTTCAGACAATGCCAAATTACAGTGGATTACCCCATGCCTGCATAAGGGGGGAATCCTGTAGCATGGTTCCCCCGCCAGCACTGTGTACCACAGCAGTGTTTGCCTACAACAGACTAATTTACTTTCCATGTACTTTGTGTGGGTTGGCTTATAACAAACAGCCTTGACAACATCGTCTTGGGGGCTGATAGTTGTAGCAAGGATAATCTTGCACCAGCCAGGCCAGGGAGATGAGTCAGGCCTGCAGCAAATCATATAGAAAGCAATAAAAATTTAAAAATTTGAAATTATGATGAAAGGTTGGACTTTCCCAGCTTTGCAGTCTGCACTGATACATATTTTCTGATATGAACAGCACTTCAAATTAAATCCATGTTTAACTTTTTAAAAATCTAGTGGACTTGTCCCCTGATGGATCAGTCCCCACAGCAGGGATGAGATGCTGGCAGTCCTGTAGTAGGTGTATATGGTGACCAGGCAGGGAGGGAGCACAGTACCGCAAAGCTGACGCGTTTACAGGGGCATTGAGCACAGGAGCACTGAGCATAGGGCCTCGCTAGAAACCCTGTGTAAAGTCTGGTCCCTTTTGCGCTAGTACAAGCCAGGAGCAGCTGGCCAGTGGCTCACAGGTCTGCCAAGTGGCAGCGCTCACGCCAGGGGCTGGCACGTGGACCAGTACCCCATGCCGGGAATGCCTGAGAGGCAGGTGTCGTGGCGGGTGAGCCTGATGGAGAGCCAACTGAGCGAGGGTCGCTCACAGCATGTGCGGCTGGTCAGCTGGAAACGGCGTACGGGGTGAGCATTAGACACTGATGATCATGGAAAGCTGAGCTTTCATACAGCTTCCAAGGTTTAAATGCTGGTGTAAGTCCTGTTGAAGGCACAGGCTGAAGGACCTTGCTGAGCAGGGATACTAGTTACCTTTTCAAGAACATGTTGTGTATCCTTTTCAAAGGATTTCTTACTAGAAAATTGAAGCAAAATATCTCCAGTGTGCCAGGGATATTTACATGGTTTACTTAATGGAAGGTTCCATGAGAGATCCCATTATTTTTCCTAAAGCACCAGGCTGCTATTTGCACTTTTATTATTATTACTGTTATTACAGCATTATTCAGAAGTCCCAGGCAGAACTAGTCAAAAAATAATTGAAAAAACAGCTACAACAACAGAGAAGGTAGAAATTATGTACATAGGAACTGCTGTCCTGTAATTTACAAAAAATACCATGGTCTCTTTTCACTTGCTGTTTAGTATTCAAAGCCCTGATCTAACAACCAGTGGAGCTTGTGAAAATTCCTCTTATTTCAGTAGGAGTTTGACCAGGCTGTAAATGCATGCTTCATTTGGGAAAACACCTGAGGACTGTGGTATCTTCTATCAAAATAAATTAAATAACTTTTTCTCAGAATATGTAATTAAGTGATAAAAGAGTCGCTGCTAGTAAATTCTGCAGTTCGCTCCCAAGTCTTCTAAAACATGAAGTGCTGAAAAGAACGGCTCTGATTTGATGATGGCACACTGCAAGCTCTGTCTTTTGAGTAAGAGTTGAAGGTTAAATATAGTACCAAACTATGCCCAATGCTAGCGACGAAGTCCTTTGTATGGCTCTTCCCAAGAGGCATACTTATGTAGCTTTTCCTCAGGGCTAAGATGTAATCTTTCAGGGTTGCTTGTCACAAATTTGTCCTCATGTCATACATTCATCCCTTTTTGCAGAGTGTGATTAAGGATGCGCAGAGCAAGTCCTTCTGCAGACAAATGGTGTGATCCTTGCTACATGAGGGGTGTCCCATTTTAATTGTCAGGACAGATGTGATTTTCATTTTCCTCCATTATTTGCCTGCGCCCATAATCTGCTGCTCTTACATTCTGCAGCCATGTCTGATGTCTGAGGGTGAAGACAGGGATATCCATCTTGAAGAGTGATTGTTTCGCCATTGCCAGTGCTTCCCTCTCTCAGTTGCTGTGCTCATATTAAATAGAGGCTCTCCATCTATTATCAAGCTCACACAAAGGTGGCACGCGCATGTGGAATATGTAGCTAACAAGCCACCTTTGGAGTGGTGTCAAAGTCTTGCAGTGCCTGTGAGTTATCACTTAGGCAAATTTTAGAGCCTCAGGTCGCATCCTTAAACTTTATTTTATTGCGCTAGTCTTCGTAACTGTCGTGCCTAGAAGAACTTTAAACTCGCAGATACATTAAATCTTCAGATTAAAATCACAAGGGAGTATCTTTTTCTGGATAGACCCTAAGCACATTAATAACGTGTGCCCAGAACCTTTTTGCCACAGCCTCGCTGCCCCCAGAGCACTGTGCTGCACTCACTGCGCAGATGAATGTCTTGCCCTTGGCGAGAGAGAAGGAGACAAGAAGCACCGGCGGCAGCCTGGAGTAGCTGACGTTTTCCCCTCTCTTGTGTAACATGCTTCTGTTGAAGCCAGAGTTTGAACTGAAGGCCAATTGAAATGGCGTTTTTCTGGCAATGGAGTACTTTTTGTGAGAATACCAAGTAGATCTGAGTGAAATAAAGGACAGGTGACAGAAGAGAGAAAATGAGGACCAGAAAATGCTGCTTCTCCAGCAAAGCTTTTCTTTGATTGCTACCAGAGTATTTTAGAAGCTAATTCAAAATGGTGGCACCGTGCCTGAGGGTATGGTCATTTCAGGTGCGTCCTTATGCTCCCGTTGTCATATGGAGCGTTGGCACTGGGACCAGGCTGCAGCTGGTGCGATACACTGCTCTGTTCCTCTCCAGGAGGGAGAAGTGCCTGTGATGAGATGGCCTCTGTCAAGGAAGAGCAGAAGGCACCTGACTTCTGTCTTTCATAAGGGACTCTTCGTGATGGGTTTATTTTCCACTGAAATATTTCCAAAATTTTTTTTTCCAAACGTTTCCACTGAAATATTTCCAAAGTATTTTATTTCAGGCATTTATGATTTTGGGGAGGTAATGACATATTGGCATTTTCCAAAGATCAGACACATTTCTTAAAACGTCCCTTTAATTGGAATCCCATTCTTTAAAAAAAGGTTCTGATGGCAAAATTTTCCTGCAGATTTAGCTGAGGTTTTTGGGGTATGCTCTGTCCCTTCTGCAGAACAAGTGGTAGTGCCGAGCTCCTGCACCCCCCAGGGATGGGATTTTGAGCTCTGCATCCAGGCAGTTAGGCTGAAGAAATTAGCTTTATCTTGTAGTTGGCGAGCGGGCATTTGTCGCAGGTCCCTCCCTAATACCTTAGGGAGGTGACCCAAAGGGCCTGCAATGGAATGAAATTCATTTACGATTCAGGCCTGAGAAACCCTAAAGGTCACGTAGCAGCGCAGGAGAGTCTGCTTTAGGGATGGGCAGAAGGCATGTGCCTTTGTTAGCCTTCCTTACCAACCTGATTTCCCACTAGGTATCAAGGAATCCAATAAAATAAACTGAAAAAGAATGCCCACAACACACATGGCTTCAGCTACTCTTTATTTCGCTTCGTTTGTCAGTCACACTCAGCAGCTTTTCCAACATAATGAGAAGTCTGGTAATTTTGGCACTCTGGGGCATTTTCTTTCTTTTAGCATGGAAGGAACGGAGTTGGGGCCTTTTGTGGTAGGTGCACAGATGTCGTGCTGTCATTTAAAAGTAATACTTCACTCAAACAAATCGTCTTGGTAAGAATCTGTGTTTGCTTTTGTTTTGAGGTGAAGGAAGCTTCGCATGAACCACAGATGGTGTTTACAGCTCGTCATGCAGCTATCACTTTCCAGACAGATGGAGAAACATGGAGAGAACAGAAAGAGAAAAAGGCAGCTCTGATGGTTGGCATCTTAATTGGAGTTTTTGTACTGTGCTGGATCCCTTTCTTCATCACAGAACTAATAAGTCCCCTCTGTTCCTGCAACATCCCACCCGTCTGGAAAAGCATCTTTCTTTGGCTTGGCTACTCCAATTCTTTCTTCAATCCTCTCATTTATACAGCATTTAACAAAAATTACAACAATGCCTTCAAGAACCTTTTTGTAAAGCAGAGATAAAAAGGGGCACAGAGGAGAAAATGATTCCTTTACTGCATAATCCAGAGATTTCTTGAGGGAAATGTGCCTGTGATATGTACAGTTTTCATGCGCAAGAGCCACTTGAGGGGATTTAGGAACAATGAAAAAGAAGATGGAAGAGGTTTGGATATAGACCTCCGGACAGTTTGCAGTTCCCCCTTGGAAGTACATATATGCTGCTCCGGGGTTTGGCAAAGATCGAAGCAGTGAATACCTCCCGTCTGCTCTTTGAATCGACATGCGTTAAGGTCTGCAAGCGAAGCACTGTATGTGTCTGACACCGTGACTGTCAAATCTAACAGGACGGATTTCATCTAACTGGCTACAGGTGCCGTTCTGTAGCTCTCAGCATTAGCAAAGGCACCAGTGGGAACTGCTAATTGAGCAGTACTGACACGTTTGTGATACGGGCAGGATGCTGGCTTCATTTTTGAGATTTATTTGGAAGGGAATAAACATGCTGTATTCAATCAGTTGTTGAATTGATGTGAAATTAAAATGGATGACTAAGCAGCACAAAACCACGCCCTCGTATGATTGAAGGGCTGCGTGTTCTCTAGCAAGCGGCAGTCCTTGATGGGAAGGCTTGGTGAAATACAGGTCAGTTATGTCCCCTGGGGTTAAGTGAAATTTTAGAGCCAAGTGTCAAATTATTTAGAGCTACTGAGAATGCGCTCACACCACTTGCACAGGAGGAGGATCTAGCGTGGAGTTTTCACCTGGATCGTACCCTCTCACTCCACAGGGCTCAGGCTCTCCCTGTTTTCTGAAACCCAGGTGAGCTCAAGATGGGGACTGTTGAAGAATTTTCACCAGAAAGTGGGTATCTCTAGGTTTGCTTTATTAACAACTCAGAGTTGGGCCATCACCTCAGTGAGTGGCAGCCAAGTTTTACAATTGTCACCTTATATATATTCCTATAACAATTACATGATTATACAATTACACGATTATCAAAGTCCACCTGCATTCCCACTGCATTAACAATTCTTCATTTTTCTGGTCGGCAGACAGTTCTTGATTTCCCATCGGTAAACCATTTCTTTGCATTCCATTTCAGTTCCTGTGTATCGACCACGTAGACCCTTTCAGCCACTGGTCCGATGCAAGATCATAAAAGTCATTTATTTCCCTCCAAGTTTTACAATGATCTATTTAAAACCGTCTTCAAATTCTAAGAATCAGGCCACCTAACTTCTATTATGAATGCTTACCCTACCCCTATTCTCATCTAAGGTCTACATCAATTAAAATGTCATAATCAAATGTTCAATTATTCATCTTTCCTTACTACATCTATCTTTATCTACTGATTAACTCGGCTGGTGATTAATCCATCATGGGATAGGACTCCAGCCATGGGATAGGACTATACAGGGACAAAATGAGCAGTGTAGCATGGACGTAGATTAATAGAAAACTCCTGTAGTTATACAATTCATGTAATTTATCTTTTTCTAAATAACTATTCTTAAATACACAATAATATTCAAAGCCTCGATTAACTATTTCTTAACAGGGACACGGTACCTCCAAGCAAAGGGGGACTGTATGCATTATTATTTCATGCTGCCATAAAACTGAGCATGCGTTTGTGTTACAAACACCACGCAGGCTGTATTCGATCACCAGGTTTGCTGGCAGCGACACGTGGCTGCTTGGCAGTGGTACCTGAGGATCTGCACTGCGCTGTTTGGCGTCCTTGCACCATAAATGTTGTGCTCATCACCCTTCCTGAGGGAACTCCACAATTTGTCAGCTTGCATCAGCTTCCTCCTGCTGTAAGAAAGATATTGATGCCATCAGGGCTAAGTGACTCCAAAACCACTGAAGTGACTCAAAACCAAGCCTCAAATTGTTTTTCCAAGATCTAACAAACAAACACCCCTGTCCCAACAATACATACATAAATAAATTAAAAGATAAGTATTTCCATGCATACTATCAAGTCTCTCTCTTTCCATATTTGTTCCTCTAGTGGGTTTTCCTTCCTCCCCTTCCCCGAGGGGGGATGCGGACAGCATCTCTGATTATTTCTAGCGTGGCAGCTTTTTACTGACACGGAGTCCCAGCACCTTCTCCCATCTCCTCCTAAAGCTTCTTTAGGTACTGTAAGGGCAAAACACGGTAGCTTCGATGGGGCTGGGCAATATCGAAGCTCGTTTGGAAGCTGAGGTTTAACCTTTTACGCTGCCTTTCTCTGCCAGTTTTGTGTTTTCTGCTGCTTAAGCAACTCTTGGATTCAAAGCATACCCTCAGGCAAACACCACAAAAGTGCACGGAATGACAAAAAATTAACAAATTGCAGCTCCAGCAATGTACACCACTGGCATCTTGATCACCCTGCAGTGCATCGCACTCAGCCTCATCTCTGACAGTTACCAAGCTAACGGGCGTCGCATCGACGCGAGTACTGACCACGAAGCTCCTACCAAAGTCTCAGTATCCTGGTAGTCTCTGACAGGCAACAGCAGCTACAGGTATTTCTGTCTGCTAGGGACTGACGTACTCAACAGCCTTGTCAGAGAGGTATTATCAAATGTCTGTATCTTGTCTGAAAAACAGAAAAATGATGGAGCCTTAACTGTAAAGCAGAGTTTATGGCAGTGTAGCCTAATGTGATTGCGTACCTGCTGATGTCAGTTTGAGCTTAATGCCAGGTGTATGGGCAACTTAGGCAGGTTCCAGCTCCTTTCTAAATAAGTGATTTAAAGAAATGCTGTCAAAGCGCACATCCCTCTAGTGCCTTAAGGGAACCGCCCGGCCTCATCTCTCTAGCACGGTGTACGGTGAGATCAGGCACTGCTGCACTTCGCACCCTGCAGTACTGTGACGTTGCAGTGTGACCCCCGTGTCTGCAGCCACAGCCACCCCTCTATCTTATGAACCCGCAGAGGATGCTTCTCACAATTTCAATGGGAATTAAGAAATTTTATTAACCTAGAATTTCAAAAAGTTGTTAAATAGTTGCTCAGCCTTTTAAATGCCAACTTAAGTAACTCTTTCCCTCTTGAATCTCAATTTGCCTTCATATCGAATAGCTACAGTTCAAAGTAGTGTTTGGAGGCTTAATTAAACCAGAAGGAAGACACATATGTGAGAGTCTAAAAGTTAATAAAACCTGCGGGTCTTATTCCGAACCACTGATGAATTCTTTAAGTGCATTGAATTTTTCATCTAAGATAGCCACTGCTCTACAAACCTTAAAATCGAAAGAGATGACCTGGAAGGAGAAGATGAAGAGGTCTTTTTCAGCTGGTTGTTGAAGAGCATACAAATCTCCTGCACGTGGCCACTCCTGAAGTTTCCAATGATCACGCTGTGGCCAGACTTTCGTGCCTGTAAGACAAGCCGTCACCAGCACGCAGATCCGATTACCAGCCCTGCTGCACTGAAGTTAAGGCCCATCACAGTCTGTGGCTGCGGCAGCAGCAGTGAGAGCTTTGTTCCAACTCCAAGTGCCCGCTGGCTGGAGGAACACCAGGCTCCGGTTCTGGGGCAGGAACCCTTCCAAGACACCACACAGATTTTGGGGTGTGTTTTACCACGGCTTGGCATCTGGAACTTGAGAAAACACCATAGAGCCAGAAGGCTACCGCGCAGTTCAGTGTAGCTGTACGCTTGCACTGGTGTTACTGCAACGCTGAAGATGCAGCAGGGCTGCCGTCAGCTAGCTGGAGAACTGGTAGCAGGGCTACTGATGTAGCACACAACGTAGCTCTCCACCTCCTCACAGATGAATTTAGCTTCCTCAGGAGGGGACTCTGAGCCTCTGTAATTTTACTGTGAGAAGTTCTCAAGATGATAACTAGTTTAGTGCTCTGCCCCCTGCAAGCATCTGTGCCAGCAGTGAGTTGCTGCAGAATGACAGGCTTCCACTGAAAGCAGCCTGCCTTCACACTCGCCCAGAGGCGACGAGAAACAAGCGGAGCTTTCATTTCACTACGGGGTTTTAGAAAGCTCTTAAGAAAACTGGCTTCCCACACTGGCTCTGTGCACATCCGCATTTAGAAGAGCAGTGGCGCATATTCAGGATTTAAAATCCTGGATTTTAATCACATGGAATCTGAGTTTAGCGTGGGGGAAAGAATTAGGTTAGCTGGGGTTATGGCCTAACCTGCTGGATGCTGCTTCCCGCTTAAAGCCAAAACAAGGCGTTACCATCCCTGGCCCGCCGCACAGCCTCTTACCCACGGACTTGTGTGCCAGACCCAGTCACTTGGTGCAGTGGGAGCAGAACTGTTGGATAGTCATCAACCTTGATTAAAAAAACTTGGAACTGTGGATAATTTTCTACCTCCCTTGGTACTTGATTTCTGTGATTAATTACTCTCATTATTAAAACTTGCAACTTTATTTTAATTGAAAAAAGAGGAAAGAGTAAAATCAGACATGCAAGCATTCCTCCTTCTGGCACTTCAAGCATTAGAGTTTAGGTCTTACTTTATTGCTGTGTTCTCATCCTTGGCTTCAAGAGGGACCAAAGAAAATATGGAAAATACAACTCCCATGTGAACTAAGATAAATGATACAGTATCTTGAATACCCAAATAGAAAAAAAAATATAAAAATCAGCTATTCTAAAGAAACATCATTTGGCAGTGCTTAGGTGTACAGTCATTTATTTCCCCAAAGAGAAGCTGCCAATTTGGAGTACACCAGTCATCTCTGCTTGGACCCAGTGGACTACTAATTTTGTTTCCTGACACTGAATCTGCTCCTAGGAAAACTCACTGGAGCCTACTGCTCAGCAGAAGGGCATTGCTGTATCCTGCAGCAAGGCTCTGACAACCCTGCAGCTATACTGAAATTAAGGCCTCGGTTTGTTGTGCTGTTGGAATCCACAGCTTGTGCAGAAATCAAAAAGAGCTTTGGAGGATGAACGTGAACAGAAAATGCTAATAACTGTCTATGCTCCTCCTCGCTCCATCAAACCCACATCCGTGCTACAGCTTCCACAATAAAAGCTCTTCAGTAATGTATTATTGTACCCAGGAGCTCCTCATCTTTCAGCTGTACTGCAGTTTCTGCTTCTAACTACCTGGGTTAGCTGAGAATTCCCAAGCCATTCCCACATGAACATTGATGTAAAAAGATGAAGGGGTTGGCCCCGAGAATACACCTTGACAAAGCCCTGTGAGCAGTACCTCATAAGCTGGTCTACACCACCATCACCCAGAAACCGGGTATGAGCAGCAGCTGATGACGGGAACACGCTGCCGGGCGCGCAGCGGCCACCAGCCCCGCCTGTAGAGCTGGGCAAAGAGGCAGCGCCTGCCCCGCGCTGCAGGACCAGACCCATAGCGGCTCTGACGCCAGCTGGCTGAGCTGCTGCAGCCGTCGCTGCGTAAAGACTGCATGAATAAACAGGCTCGCGTTCAGAATTTTTTTTTTAGATAAAAGACTATCCTAAGAGCATGTCATCCACCACCCAAACGAGTAAGATTTGCGTATGGCCTTGTACGTGGTGCCCTACTTACGTGCCTAATTTAGGAAAGCTGGCGCTAAGGAGGTGGTGTACCAGCAAATCGCAATTCTCCAGCTGTCTGTTTTGCGTGAGCACCAGCAGCTATACAAAGTGGGACTTAAAAGAAGTAATGCCCTTGCTCTCATGCAAGTAATTTTACGTTTCTAAAGAAATTTCTGTAAAGTTTTGCTATCATCTCCCGTATGGCCGGGTATACCGGTGCCACAGCGTCTCCAGAGAATCAACAGCACGACGTGCTACTTTGTCACACAGTAAAATGCTTTTGCATGTCATACATTTCTCCCCCATCAAATACCGTTTGGTTCAGGCACCTACGCACTAAGGTCACACTTCAGTAAGTAGATTTTTCATGAAATAAAGAGGAAGAAGGGAAGAAACCTTAAAAAAAATATTGGTCACATTTTAACTTGCCTTCCAAGATTTTCGTTTATTCAAATCACTAGTGACTTGGTGCAGTACTGCATTTGTTTTGACAGCCTGTAACAAAAAGATTGTCTGGATTTTGTCATGCTTGGATCAGGTGTATGTCACTGACTTCGCTCTCAAAACGTATTTTACAAGTGCACTTGTGGAACTGCATTTAAAGGAAGCTGTCACGGCCTAGAAGGTAAGCGTACACCTTAAGCTCACAGCCTGTCTCACCTTCTGAAACAAAGAGCAGACACTTTACAGCAGTTTATTCATCAGCATATCAAAATAGTTAAATTTCTTTAAATGCAAATTAAAGCTCTGAGCAGGCTCTATCAAATAAAAAAAAAAAGTTTTGCTACAAGTCCTGTAAATATTATTTTACAAGCCTGGTAACACCAAATGAATTCAGGGCGAGATCTTTCTCTTTAAACAAAGAAATTCAGCAATACTGAGGTAAAATTCTGAGAAACTCTTAGCTCCTCCCTTGCAACCAGCTGAAATGGCGAATTAAGACAGATTCTGCTTGCTGTAGTTTGCATAGCCCTTTGCATACACGCATCTACGCTCTCAGAATTCAGTGCCTCAGCTGCACAGCTCCAGTCACCAAACTGGGGGCATTACAAATATTTGTAATTCTGTAGATCAAAAAATTAATAATTATGCAAAAAGACCTTAAATCTCCAGCAAAGCCATGGGGCACATTGAAGCTTATAGACTTAAAGGAAAATAACCACTTCACAGCACTGCCCTCCTTTCTTTGAGAACTCCACTTCGAAGTTCCCTCCTGACGCTGCCCTTCGCTTTGACAGATAGCTGTCATCATTTCACTGGAAGCCAAAATTAACTCAGCTGTTTCTGTTTAGCAGGACTGTCATGTTTATAGCGTCAAAGCGTCTTGGATACGGTTCCCAAAAATCGCCTTCCCACGAGCAGCCATAGCATGATGCGCACTTGTTCCTCCGCGCTAGAACTGCCTGGGCACAGCCTGATGGAACGGTTAAGCCCGACAGCCATCGGGTTACGCAGGCCATGAGAAGCAGCGCCTCTTTCATTTTAATTCCTCCACAGGTACCAGAGGAAACGGCACCCCCAGCGCACACAGCCCGCCACAGAAAGCAAGGAACAGCTGACGTAGCTTTTCTCATACCTCTCCAGCCTCTTTCCTTCCATTTTCACACCGCGATCTGAAAGCAAAGATAGCGTCCGTCTGCCCTGGCGCTCAATCTATTGCAGAAAGAAATTGGTCTGTTACATTATGGTATTATCTGGACTCTCATTTATTTTCTGTGAGCAGTAACTGGATCTTCGCAAACCCCAGATTTATATCTTACTCAAAATCACTAGCTCCTAGCCAGAGCAATGGTTCTAATGTTTTTCTGTTCCATGTTGAAGTTTCCAGGTTACTGTGTTTGTAACAGGCAAGCATAAAATTTAATGTTATACTGAACAAATAATCACATCATTTATTCAACAGGTAAGTTCATTACTTACCCTACCTAGGAAATCTTGCTTGATACTAAAGCAATTTTGATGAAAATTGTAAAACCCAAATTGAAATGTCCATTCAAGTTATTTTTTTTAGAAGTGCATGGTATGCAAATACGTCACAGCTTGAATTCACAAACAGGTTGTCTTGGTGCCAAAGTTAAATTATTCACTTTACAAATTAGAAAGAGAATTACTGTTTTTATAGAGGGCAAAGTTTGTAGACATAAATAATGTCTCCTAATACCAAAGCTGACTAGAGAAAGTCTGCAAGTAGCACTCAATGCAAATTTCCTTCTTTGAAGGAACCCTGAATGTAATTTTTTCCTCCTTGGAAGGTACTCGGAATGTCATTTTGCCTTCATTACTTCACTAGCTCTAGGACGACTGAATACGTACAAGCGGAGCAGCCTGGATAGATTCAGTCACTAACTAGTGTGGGGGAGGAAGGTACAAGCTCTTTCTGTTTGGACTGAAGGAACAGGAGAAGTGTTTCAGGTTGGCCCAAACCCAGAGTCTCATTTACGAGAAGGTACATCACATCGAACCTAGCCTACCGCAGTTCTGGCAGCTCACCGCGTGTTACCCGGACAGAACACGAACCATCTCCTTATGCAAGGCTTCTCCATTTTCAATGCTACAGAGTTTGCATAAATTCGTATGGTAATATCAGACCTTCCATCGTGTTCAAAAAGAGTAGAATGAGGTACTGTACTGTGGTGAACTCGTACCGTCTCCACTGAAGATTCCGAATTTTAAGCAGATGCTTACAGAAGACAAATATAACCGTCCACGGGCCTCCTTTGCACATGCCGGGTTTGATAGTTTGTGCCAAATACCAAAACGCCACGCTTACCAAAAGCAGCAGGAGAAACCAAAATGTTACCGATTGCTACATGAGACACGAAAACATCCTTATGAGTGAATATTGACACAATTCATCTTTTAATGGACTTGTACATCAAAAGCATATTAAGGCTTCTAAAGCAAGTTCCACCTTAAAAACACAATAGCAGAAGGTCACTGGATTCCAAACATTCTTTATTTTGTATTCGCTGCCATAGAAGTACTCAAACAGCACTGCCATCATGGTTATTGGGAAAAAAGGATGTGGTTTTTCTTCTCCCGAAGATGTGATGTACATTAAGAAGTCAGTCCAAAATCCTGATGTTAAGTACAAAAAGCAACTGTTTGAATTATAAAATACTGTATATACAGACATAAAAATGTTTCAGAAAGTGTTCCACAAAGTTTCTAAGCTTTCAAGGGCAAATCTTCAGCAGGGTAAATAGGTTGTTGTCTTCAAAGGTGAGCATCAGTTCGTTTGAGCAGAATGTCTGAATCTTTATCTTCCTATATTACAGGTGACATCGACTTTGATGTTCATCCCAGCCAGGGATAACGCGATGGTCCTAGTGATTACGGTGTTTTGTCCTGGAGCTATTTATTTAACAAGCACACTCTCTCTATATAAAAATGAAATTTCAAAGAAATTTATACAACAGCTAGACTTTATAAAAATATAGATCTATAATTTTACACCAGGAATTATCCAAGGTAAGTTTCCATTTTCTTATGTCTTAACCATTAGAAATGAATTTTTATCCTTTGGAATCTTATCTATGGCTAGAGTGTAAATTAAAATCATGTGAAGTTATTAGCTGGTGAAGGGAGTTTCAAGAATCTCATTCTGTGGGGTTTTTTGGCCAAAACTAATAAACCACTGCATTCTGCAGTGCTCATCTTGGGGTACTGGACATATTACACAGTACATATCTACTTATTCCAGAATCTTGACCTAGTTCAGTGTTAAAACCCAAATAAAAAACATCCCCATTGTCCTTACTGTTGGAAAAAACCAAACCCAAATAAATAAAATTAGACAATATTTCCATTTTGCTGTACTGTGTCAACTCTTTACTCTGTAGTGGAGGCAATGAATAATACAGCCATGTGATGAAGGAATGTAAAACTGGATACATACTGGGAAAAAAAACCAGACTTTTACAGCTGTGTGTATATATTTTTTATATATATATATACCTATATATATCTACATTGCAGTTATAACTGTCACCTCACAAAAGAGATTCAATGGACTGAACAATCATCTCTAAACTTCACCAGCTGGCGTTCTTCAGGAAGAACTAGCTTTCAGCTTAGACAGCAGCATTTCATTCTTACGGCATTCCTGTTAACAGAAAGCAAACAGATAAGGAGGGAGTTGCTCTGAACTCTACTCAGCAAAACCAAACCCTTTTATTTTGAAAGATCTCCAAAACCCAAAGCAGTCTGGAGTTAGTGAGGAGCTGAAGATAGTTCTGATTCACCCATGTTATTCCAATGGTAATAGTCATTAACCTTCAGGACATTCAAGCCTGTCGTGGTTTAACCCCAGCCAGCAACTAAGCACCACGCAGCCGCTCGCTCACCCCCCCCCCACCGGCGGGATGGGGGAGAGGATCGGAAGGGCAAAAGGGGAAAACTCGTGGGTTGAGATAAAAACAGTTTAATAACTAAAGTAAAATAAAAAATAGAACAGTAGTAATACAAAGCAAGCGGTACACTGTACAATTGCTCACCACCTGCCGACCGATGCCCAGCGCGTCCCCCAAGCAGCAATCGAACCCCTCCCCGGCCAACTCCCCTGCTTATATACTGAGCATGACGTCACGTGGTATGGAATAGCCCCCCCGCCCAGTCTGAGTCAGCTGCCCCAGCTGTGCCCCCTCCCAGCCTCCCATGCCCCTGGCAGAGCATGGGAAGCTGAAAGGTCCTTGACCAGTGTGAGCACCACTTAGCAAGTACTTAGCACTACTTAACAAGAACCAAAACATCAGTGTATCATCGACATTGTTCTCAACCTAGACCCAAAACACAGCCCCATACCGGCTACCAGGAAGAAAACCAACTCCATCCCAGCCGAAACCAGGACAAAGCCAAAAGGAATGCTGCTTGACCATTTGCCTAAAGTTGGTACAAGTAGCTAAAGCAAATCCACCTTTTTACTTACAAATGGAATAAATCTGAAACTGAGATTACTTTTAGGTGATGTAGAACTTCACAAGACAGTTTGCAAAAAAGTCAGTGTTCAGGGAACAAGCCTAGGCCAAGAAATACATTTACCTAAGTACGTACCAGCTATTTTCAACACCACAACCATGACTTCATTTATTTTTAGGGATAGTAAGGTTGAGTACAAGTTCCCTCACAAGGCAGTGGAAGAAAAACAGCTTATTTATGCTTCCACAAAAAAAAAAAAATTCCACCTAACTTATGCAACTAGGAGGTGAAATTCTCTATGTCAGAAAAGCAGCTGAACAGTCCCTGTCATTGTCCCAGAGCGCGTTGTCTGCAACAGGAAGGAACTGCCTCAGAACAAAGCAGGACGAATTACAGAAAGATGTTTTTCCTCAAACAGCTGAAGCCAAATGACAATTCTGCCTGGCAGCACTACTTTGTCATTCATTATCACGGAGACAATAATTAACAGAAGCACATTATGATGAAAAGCTCAGGAAAGGCTAAATCAGTGAAGTGTTAAACAGTGCTTTCACAGTGGTTAGAAAACAAGGCTGGTTCCTAAAGGTATTCATGGATTCCCTCCCTTATTCACACACATTTCCACAACCCTCTTTGCTCCAATACCTAACTGCTCGTAGATCTTCAAGAGATTCCATTTGGAACCCCAAATATACAGCTTGCTTGGTAACAAATTGTCCTTCCCCTGTAACCCAGAAGGGTGCTAGTCTATCAATGAAAAAAGAATTTCCAGAATCAAATTCAGAGTCTGAGACTCATGTGGAGATAACCACCAAGAGACATCGTGAGCACGGTGTGATAATCAGCTTATTAGGAACTCTTGTGCATATATTAATGCAAATGTCAAGCCAAAATGGGTCACTGAACACTTGCCAGTTTACATTAGCAAAAATGTTCTTACCTCTTTAAATTCTTTCACTGTTTTAAAGTAAAGCCTCTGTTTCTCTAGAAGCTCTAAGTATTCATCATTCAACTGGTCTCTTCGCATTTTGTTTTCTTGCTTCTTCTTTTCCATCTGTTGGTAAACAGGAAGGATAAGAGATCATATCTCTATAAGGAATACACACACACGTGCGCGTATATACTGTGTAAGGAACAACTATCCATAATCGAAAATGGGAGGCAGATGCTTCATAAATTATACCCCTGGCTTGTGCTTTAAATGCAACAAACATTTAGGCCAGCTCTTAAAAAAAACCTGAAAGGCTAATGCTGAAGTCTCAGTACCAGTGGCACTTTAGGTAGCATTCCGAATTAAACTAGGGCTCTCATCTCTGCAAGCCAGGAATCTTGCTCACTGAGCAATCCTACCTCAACTATGGCACAGTGAAATCATTTAAACAAAAAAACCAAAACGAAACAACAACAACAAAAAAAGGTTTTGATGCAACACTGAGTTCTTGATTTGATTGTTCATGTTAGTTGTATCAAACAGGGAGGGCAGGAGACATCTTCACCTTCCTGTGCAATGCTGTACTTGCTCAAGACCCACACATAAGCAATCTCTTTTCTCCTTGTGCCAAAGTTGTGACAAACATAACGTCAGTCCCTAAACGTGAAGAGGGTTGGTTCTTACTATAGAACAGAGTGCCGTCCTCTCAGGGGTAGTTCTAATGAAATTCTTCCATCACAGCATCACAGACAAGTTTGCTGCTACTCTAGAGCGTCCATTTTCCCTCCCTCCCTCTGCTGCTAGGGCACAACCACATTAAAAAAGCCCTGTTGTATTCCTCTCCCCAAAAATTATTTTTGTATTCTCTCTGACAGGCTTTCGCCTCCCAAATTTTGACAGGGAAAAATGCAATTCCAAAACCTGCAAGCATCCCCTAAAGCCCAAACAAGCAGGTTATTCCACAGCAGCAGAACTTGCTGCATTTCTAGATCTATGTATCAATATTGCTCTTAGTGATTCTTACACCTAAAAGACTGTAAGAGACTGAAGTGTTAAGAACAATTGTCTCAAAGCTTGCTTGTGTGTGTTTATCTGATAAGACCAGACAGCAGACCACTCTTGTCTGAGAAGACCCGAGGGCAGACCATTCTTTGACTTAACAAATGCCACCAGCTTGCAAGGAAATTTGTGCAAACTCGCTGAAGCAGCAGGCCATTCTTTGGCTTATCAGGCACCACCAAAAACAGGACACCAACTGGTATCCGGACCAGGCCACTTGCCCACCAACAATACATACTGTGTGGTTAGGTGTGCATGTGTGGCGTACGTGATGTTGCCCTGGGAAACCAAACCGAACCGAGAGGGCAAACTCCCTCTCCAACACCAGATAAAAGACGGCACAACGAAGCCTGAGTGTGGCCACCCACCACCGAAGAACTGAAGACTGAGGACCAACAGGACGCTGCTGGATCCATGGTGGTGACTATCCTTTGCTTATCTCTCTGAATGCTTGCTTAATTTCCTCCTAATATTTCCTGCCTTTCCTATCGCTTTACTCTTTTATATTTACCCAATAAAATGTCTGATTGGTGGCATATGACCTCGTTTGTGTCTTAATTTCACCCTTGGGATCATTAAGAACCTTCCCCAAGCCTGACAGTCAGACCGGGACTTAACAAAGACATGAGCAGATCCTAAACTTTCCCTGAGTATGAACACTGCGAACAAGGTACGTCTCCTTTACAAAGCCGGCTGCTGTCCAAAACATCAGGGAATCTCTCCTGACATAACTTACTAGAGCCAGTACGTTTCTAAAGTTATGCTTGAGGAAGAAAAAGCGTTAAATGTGTTAATACAGAAAAAAAGCATTACCACATGTGTCCTGTTCCTTTAGGATGAGGCTAAAACCAGCACTGCTAAAACACCTAGGAACTAGAGTCTTGTGAAGAGATAAGACCCTATTACTGTCCTTTGATAAATTGCTTCCTTTATGCATGACCATGACAAATCTCTCGACATACTCCTCTCAGTAGAAATTGGCCTGCTCTGTCCTCGGAAAGTCTCATGAATATCTGTTATCACACTGAAATGCGTCTTCTCAAGTTACTCATTCTTGGTAACAAGTATGTCTGATTTCTCCTTAGGCCTCTTTTATGATGCTGTTACAATATGATGGGCTTTGAAAACTGAAATTTTTCCTCAGGTAGAAGGTCTTCAGGGCTGTACAGAAAACAAAGTGGATGCACTTTAAGAGCGAATCGTGAAACTGACTGTGAGCACTTCTAACGCACTGCAGCCAGAAGTCCAATAGACAAGACTAAACCATCACAGGGATGAATAACCCTTGCAGCGTACAACTAGCCTGTCTGTTGAAAAAGTCATCCAACAGACATTTCCTAAGTGAAGAACAAGAAAACCTTCCCTTTTGCGGCAAAGCTGTTCCCCGAGGAACCATGTGAATTGTTAAAACTTTCTTAGCATCCATTTGTTGTCAGTATCTTCACTGGCATTGAGAAATCAACTACGAGAAGGTACCAAATGATTATCTACTCCATCGCTAACAATTTTTTGTCTCCCAACTGAGATAAACTTAGCTTTTTCATTCAGAAACTCTTGGTTTTCTCCATTAGTTGTATCTGCCACCTCCTGCTGATCCAGCCACCTACACCTAGGAATGAAACATCACTTGTGAACTCTCTCACGATATGCCCGTGGCCAAACTGCCAGTGCAGAAATACAGCATAGGTGACGCGAGCTGCCACTGCATTCAGCAACCATCAGAGATGCTGAAATCATTCTCCCAAAACATGAGTCATCTGACATGATGGCTCCCATGTACTTGCCTCTCCCTATTTGTACATGAAGCAGCTGAAAGTTTTGATTCCATTTGAAAATACAGTAAGAGAGTCCAGAATGATTCTGTGGACTTCAAAGATTTAACAGTTCAATGGCAAGAACCTGCAGTAAGTCACAGCAGAGCTCCGAGTCTGCTTTCACTCCTTGCATTTGCTGTGCTGTTACCCATTTCTGCGTGCATAACTGAGGACAAGACAGAAAACAAACCCCTGAACTCCCGGACAGTTTCAATTTGGGGCAGTTGCTTGTTGCAGCAATTAAAATAATGTCAGTCTTCAAAAAAGAGAGAAATGTAATTATCTTCAAGCTCATCTTCACTAGACAGAATTGCACTGTTCTAAAGTATTTTCATAATCTCAATTTGATGCTGAGTCGCTCATTATGTCAACAGCCTTCACGACAGAAAGATGACCCATACATACAACCACCAATACCACTATTCTTTCTGCTGTCATTTTCTCCTCTCTGAAAATAAGAAGTCAAGCAGATGAAAATAATTCATTGCAAAAAAAGGCAATGAACTAGCCACCTATTTGAACAGCAGTCGATAGTAAATGCCATATATTTTTATAGTGGAGTTTATTAGTGCCAAAGAGCTTTATTACAGCTTGAGTTCCATCCTGTTCTGTTTTGCTATATACACATGCTTATCATATTTTGCACTTGAAGTTTCTATTTAGCTATTGAGATAAAACAGCCCAGCACCCGGACAGCCTGCATTTCCAGTACACATTCTAGTATATATTGATTTATAGTCTATCATACTTCCATTTAAACTCAAATAAAGAACAGCTATAATCCACTACCAAGAATTTTCTGGCTCTATAGAGAAAAGAATCTCCAAGCCCCTTTATGGGACTTAGGAAAATATGAGTATGGTCACATATGAAAATAAAAGAGTAAACCAACACAATAGCTACAAGTTAGTAACTACCATTAGCAAGAAGTACTTAAGCCTATCCTCATTGTACGCAAATATGCCTGTGGACAGTTTTACGTGGAGCCACTGCTGGACCCCATGCTTGCATTGCCCCAAGACCACTTAACCCAAGTCCACTGAGGCTGTGCTTCTACAAAACAGCCTTCAAATGTTACCAGCAGCAGTTTTGTCTTCTCTGAACGAGCACTGGGGCTCTGCTCACCCACAAACCCCCTTCACTTGCTACGTGGACACAACACACTCATTAGTCTTTTCTAAATCAGGTTAAAACCAACAAAACCAACAAAACACCACCTGAGTGGATTCAGCAAGGCGTCAGATGAGTGCTGCAACTGGGACAAGGGAAGCTGAGGCTGGGGCTCTGTGAGGTGCTGCTGACCCTCTTCAGCAGCAGAAAGCAGCTTCAATCAGCTCCAGCTGCCTGAGAGACCGTGCCCCAGACAGAGGTCTGACGGCGCCCACACAATCCAAATGGAAGAATTTTCACTGACTTCAGTAACAGCTGTTTCAAGCATCTGTGTCACTACACTGCCAATAATGAAGTTAAGGGGTATAAGCTTCCTGTCTGGAGAGAAGCGTGATACCACCTCTGTCCTACTCTATTCATTAACATTTCAGTGGTGAGCAGTTTCTTATGGATGTGAAAATAAGTAACACTTGTCAGTTGCTTGCTTAATTTGCACCTCACATAATGGCGTTCTCCATGCACAGTTATTATCCAGGAGGCTTTTCTGAAATAATTCCCAGGTTCTAGCAAAGCAAGTGAGAAGAGTCTCAGACCTTCATCCGATTCTGTTTGATGCCTTCCACAATCTGCTCCATCTGCCGTAGAAACTGCTCACGAGAACCAGAAGATGCCATTGCTCTGGAAAGAAAAAGAGATAACAACTGACAGGGATGTAGGACATCGCGTCTCATCTACAGTTGTCTTGCGTATTTACCCGTGTCCAAGAATTCACATTGCTTAGTGTTGTGTGTAAAAATTCATCTTTTTAGTTACTGATTTCAGGTAGCAGTGCAGCTCTTCAGCTGGTATGAACTATCAAAGAGACGGGAACAGAGACTACAGAGCTCATCACAAGCGTTCTCCCTGTCGGTTCAAGTCTGTTCCTCCCTCTCATGTGTTGTACAGAAATAAATTGCTATTAACTAACCAAAAGCACAAACTTAAGAAAAGCAGCTGTTGTGATATTAAGAAGGCAAGTAGAGGACTAGTAGATCAGCAAATATTCTAAAAAGTAATTTCATCCCCTAATAGAGAAAGCCCAGAAGTAGTTTTAGACTTGTAATATATCTTAAACAGATTAAGAAAAATAAAACAAAGAAAATACAACTCTGCACACCCACCCAACAAAAAAAACAATCCAAAACCCAGCTGTCCATGACAGCATTGGTTTCTACTGACTGAACAGAATCAAAGGATCTCATCACTGAGCAAAACAGACCTACAATCCCTGCTGCAAAGGAAAACATCTAAAATACTTAATTCCTGGGTTTTGTTGTAATTAAAAGTTTTGAATATCATAATAGGAAAAACAAAATTTTAAAAAAATCAAAATTTCTGACCAACCACAGAAGGACAGAAGTGTATTGAAGTAAGCAAAGAGTTAATTAATTACGCTGGGAAAAAAAAAGAGAAGCTTGTAATTTCACAACAGAATTATAAAAAGATATAATAGGAAGAATTGCTTAAAACTATTAAACGGCCATCTCCTCCCCCACGACTCTACTGAATTGTACTGTTGTGACAAAAATTCATACTGGACTTTTTTTTGTGAAGTCAAAAAACCACAGAAAAAAAATAAATACCAGCTGCATCATAGACTGATATTTGACCTTGAACTTCCAAGGGAACCATGATTTTACCTAAAGACTTCACACTTCATCAAAACCTTTAAATACAGAGTTAGTCTATAATAAACATGTCTGAAATATGTCCGAGTCTAATGTTTTGTACATAATGTATTAACCACAACTTCACAAAACAGAGAAAAATATTTAAATTAATGCCAGGAAAATTATGACTGAATTATTTCTTTCCACAACTGCAACTTAAGAGGCAGATATTAAAAACATATGTTGCCTATAAAAGTTAGGTAATTCCAAGTCTTTCATTCCCCAAACACTGGCTTAAACAGAATTAATAAACTATTTTATAGTTTACGTTAATTAAAAATTCTAACAATTTTTTAGACTCTATAGCTCAGGCCTGCTCCCATTTTTCCAACCAATCATGCTACTCATTTCAACTATCAAGACAAAAATGACTGTTACTTACTGATGAAAGTTGTCGTGAATAGAATTCAGTAAGTTAACCTGTGAATTGGGGGGGAGAAAAAAAAAAAAGAAATGATCAATCAATCATAGAATCATAGAATACCAGGTTGGAAGGGACCTCAGGGATCATCTGGTCCAACCTTTCTAGGCAAGAGCACAGTCTAGACGAGATGGCCCAGCACCAAATGATACATTTGTCCTTTCTGGTATGAGTTTTCACAGACAATAAAATGAAATTCAAGTTAGAAAATTGACTATATAGATGTTGCCCTGACAAGCAGTCAGCTATCTGAAAATCACCATGAGCTTTCTTTTGGAAGAGAAACCACAATCCCTCTGTATTAATAAAATCTATCCCAGTGGGGAAGCCACTGAAAGCAGAAGCAAGTCTTGGACCACAATTGCAATTTTTAATTTTACTGATGCCCAATTGTACCATTGAGAACTTTCCAGCGTGATGCCTTTCCAAACTAAAGTGATGAAGTAAAATGGTGTGTACATCTGTTCAACGTGTGTTGAAACTTGTCATACAAGTAACGTACAGGTACTCATCCAGTGTTCAACAGTGACAGCGCACAAGCACATGCTGTGGCTATGTTAGGTTAACGTAATTAGTCTTACTTGCAGTGATAAAGCAGAACAGTTTCACTTAGGCATATCCCTGACTACGCTTACAAGCCAGACAGGATAGCAAATGAAGAAATATCATTAAAAAACCCCCACCAAACAAAAACAAAAAACCAAGCAATAACTCCCCACCGCCCAAACAAAAGAAACCCAGACTGTGTAACAGTACTGAAGATGCTGGCTTTGAGCTGTTACCAGCATGGCTCTGTCAAGAAGCTGCAACGTAGCTCACCAGCCTGAGCAAAAATTGCATCACGAGAAGAAAAAAACAAAAACCAAAAAAACCACAAACAAAAGACCCCCCACTTTGGCTTCTGAGACTGGAACCAGTATCTCCACACAATACTGCAAAGACTCCCACCAAGCAGTGCAGCAACAGCAGGTGAATTTCTGCACTGCTTTCATCGTGCAGATGAGTTTTACAGGTTTCCACACAGCCATGCATCATGGCTCGCTTTGCTTACGTGTATTTTACAGGCTGTTAAAAGATGAACTTCTAAAAAGTACCAAAGTGGCATTCCACATGCATGGCTTCTATTACAAGATACTAGCATTGCACTGAATCAAGACAGAAAGGGAAATTTATAATATCACAGGAATATTTTGTTGCTCTCAGTATAAACTCCCCCAACTAATTAAACTATAAATTGAATATTTTCTGTGTAACCATCTTTGATATTTTTCCTTGCTTTCTACATATTGCTGAGAGCACTAAAATTCACCAAGTAGCAATTAATGTGATTCTCTCTCTTGGCTTTGAATACTTCTTGCAAGTCTCCTCTGGTTAAACCTTCCAAGCAGTTTCTCCTTTTGATGAATATTTGAAAGTGTTCTGTACTAAACAAACCTAAGCGTTGCAAACAGAATCGCTTTCCCCGCTGCTATGGAAAGCTAAACTGATCCCTCCCAAATCTAAAATCTTCCATCTGAATGAGACGGTGATAAGCACATGCGTGGCAGGATCTGCACGTGTTCATGACCTTACTTTGAACAATTAAAACAAACGAATCCTGAACAGACTCCAAAGCAGCTAAGATGTTGAAGAATTCCTGTTACTTAGAGGAAAGAAATTATTGCATGACTCATCAATATTTGCCAAGTCCACATCCTTGCCTCGAGATATTTCCAATAAGCGTGCGTTTAAGAATGTAATTAGTTTATACCGCAAAACAGTCAAGTCATGAGAAGCAGTACTGCACAACTATTGCATAGTAAGAATGCTGATGTGTTACACTACAGACAGTAAAATCAGCGTATAAACCCCCAAAATCAAAGACATTATGAAAAAAAAGAGTTTAAAAGCATTTTAACAATGACTCTTTCACAAAATATGATTAAAATATCAACCATATTCACAGAGACCTTTCATGTCAGAGCTATAACCTTTATAGCAAAATCCCACTGTATAACAACTCTTGCTATTGTTATTTGAAAGTAATTATGCTCAGTGGATTTTATGAAAGGGTTGGTTTTGGGGGGAGAGGAAAAAAAAGGGGGGTGGTGCTAGAAAAAGCACAAGCATATTCCAGAAATCTTTGTGAGGCACAGATGCCAAAGGCATCTTTTGTACATTACTAGATAATATTTACTTGCCGAAACCTTGGTTCTAATATTAAAAGGAAACCTCAACTATATTACACATTTAACAAAGTTAAGACTGCATCAGAAGACATTCAGACCTCTCTCTGTTGTGATTGACATGAAGATAAAAGAAATCCTTGACCAATTTATTTGCCTTTTGAAATTATACCCATGTAAGTGAAGCTTGGAACTAACAAAAAACCCCAAACAACCAAAACCCCCAAAAAGGCATTGAATTGTATTGGCAAGAGTACTCCCAATTTATACAACAATGAAATACATCTGCTGTGTATTCTGTCAGCTGTTTTTTATGTGCCCATTTCAAAAACAATCTCTGGATGCTTTTTAAATTTGCAGGCTTGCCCTCAAAATAAAAAAAAATAAATCTGCATTAAACTCTAACCTAGGGGAGAAGTTAAAGTCATATGAATTCTATAGCTACTACTTAACATAGTATTTTAAATCTGGTATACTGTTATCTGCAACCTGTTGTATTACATGTTATGAATACATTTCACCATTTGGAATAAGAAAATAAAACCAATGAAAGACCACAGAAAAACAAAGCATGTGATAATCTTCTTACAGACTTAGGTAAGGCATTTGCCAGGAATGCTGGCAGCCATTATAGCACCCACCCTTGCACAGGGATGCAGGTTTTACAGCTAGGGTTCCTGAATATTCAGTATGTACCTGACATTACACGGTATCATCACGGTTGGTTTGTAAGAAGTCGGTGTTTGAAAAACTTTCAAGGAAAATTCGTAATGGTATTTTCAGGAGACGAAAAGGTAAGTTACACCCCTAATTCCAAGATAATTTATTTGAGGATCTTGGGGACCATCACCTAGAATAATTTTTAGAAACAGCTAAACTGAAACCTCTAGAGCCCAGAAATTCGGTATTTCTAGAGCACATGACAATCATCACCGCTGGTTAAACTTTGGTAAGATCCTGCTTTGTACTGATCATTGACCTAACTCAACATATATATACACACACCAATAAAAAATCCATAAGGCTCAATTTCACACAGAATTTAAGATTTTTTTTACATATATTATTTACATGTGTTGTTAAATCACCTAGTCACAGAAGTCACTTTTGAATTTATTGAGATGCAACTTGGATTCTGACAACATTCGTAGAGCAGTACAATACTTTTCTGTAACAGAAAGGGCCAGATCTACCCTGACGCTGCAGTCATGCCTTAAAATACTTCTATCAGGGTCAACTGGGGAAAATTAAAGTTTAGAATGGTAGTGTGAAAACAGTAAAAACAGTATTCTGGTTTCTCTGAGTAAGTTCTGCGCAGAAGTAGAACATTGGTGAGCTTTCCAGCAGACTCCCACGGTGCGCTTTTTAAGGTTATCAAAACCAAAGCAGGTAAACTGGACTCAGTTACTGTAGAACTGAGGAGAATCAGGAAGGGATGAAGTTGGTTTTTTTTCCCCACAGTTAACGGGCTGTTGTACATGCCTAACGTTCCTCTATCCTGAAGGGCTGCTGTTTGCCAAAAGTTCTCCCCAACCACCCCTCCTCACAGTATTGCTACAGGTACAGTACCTGCAGCACAGGTTAATTGTTAAAGAAGATTTCTGTATTTAAACCTATTCCTTCAGTTGTGGTTTGTGGCAAGCCACTGTTAGGATCACACGCTCTCTAAAGAAGCTACATAAATTAATGACTGTTCTGAATTGAAAAACTGAAAACTATCTAACACAGGTATTAGAATTAGCTGCCTAATGGAAGGAAATGGTTGCTCATCCTCTTCAAAACCAGGAGATAAACTGTCTTTACATAGTCAGAAATTCGACTACTGCTTGTCTCATAAACTAAACAAATATGTCTAAGTAATGCAAAACTAACTAATCTGTTCTTATTTTATTAGAATAAGCAGAGAAGCCTGAAGTATCAAAACATTTATATTTTAAAAGTAATGTCACAATTTTTATCGAGTCTTGACCGCTCCTATTTCTCCACCTTTACTCAAGTCACATGCTTGTCATTGCAAAAAAAGAAAATTGAAATCACTAGATTAAGTCATCCCCAGGAAAGTGCCAAACTCTGTATAGTAGGGAGAGAGGGGAAGGAAAAAAACAAGCTGCTTTCATGAAAACTACTCTTCTGATCCTGATCCAGTAAAATCAGCAGCAACTTCAGTGTAGGCAGGCTCAGAGCCTGTGAACTAACTCTGATGTTGCTGACAGCAGCTGGAATTTGCCCTCCAAATTTACTGACTGTAGCACTGGTTCATAATAAAAGATATTGACCAAAAAGAGAGAAAGAGGGTAACTCGGTCCTGTGATACAAAGACAGAGATATTTGCTAATCAAATATCACTCATGTTTTGTGAACACAGCGAGTAGTTTAAACACGCTGTACTAATAGCTCTTCTTTTACAACACAGACCATTTCCCCCTCAACATTAGAAACATTCTTATGAATCAATTGTTTAATTTTTAGTTACAAAGACTGTTAATTCTGCTCTGACACCACTGAATATGGTGAAAGTAAAGTAAAAAAAAAAACCTCTTTATCTCCTTCTCCACAGACTGAATATTTAGAAAACAGTAATAACATTTTCTTACCTCCTTTTCCAAATATACTTTCTTATCATCCAGTGTATTATAAAGAGTAAAGAACTGCTTCGTTTCTTTGTGAGTTGCTGAGACTGCAAACAAAAAAAGGATAGAATAATAAAAGAGCATGAGGTGAAATGGAATCTGTAAAAATACTTCGTAGGCTTTATATAATAGACTTTCCACTATCAATAATGGAACACACTCTTTAATACATTCTGGAAGAATATTCCCTCTGCATGTAAATCTCCAGCAGGGTTTGCAGCTATCAGATTTTACGAGAACAACACAGCTTAGTGTTTAAATTAAGCCTCAACTGCTGACAATCCCTTATGCGAACATACGTTGGCACTATCAGCTGTGCTTCCTTACCACTGCCTGTTCATCCTGCCTTCGTAAGCTTTACCCTTACACCATACCGGTTGCTGTGCTGCTAACAGTCGCCCTCGCATAGCTTGCCCATGGTGGTGGAGAGGCACAGGCTCGGCAGGGGCAGATAAGAAACAGATAGTCTGATAGTACTGTGTGGAAAACAGTGCGTTATACTATACATTTCAAGCTACACATGTGCAAGATGCCCAAGAAAGCTTTTACTATTTTAAAGCCTTTTTTTCCCTCTTCTTACAATTTATTCATGTTGATAGGATTAAGTAATACTTTCTTTTCAAATAATACTTTCTGGTTTAGGTGATTATAGCAGATGTTGGTCATAGCTCAGTGGGGAAGGTAAGGCTCAGACATGGATCCTACATGATGATGACTGATACTCGAACCTGCTAAGTCTTCATCTATTCTTTAGTTCTTCAATGCCTAAGGAAACCTAAGGACGAGAGGAAATGGCCTCAAGCTGCGCCAGGGCAGGTTTAGGTTGGATATTAGGAAAAACTTCTTTACTGAAAGAGTAGTCAGGCACTGGAACAGGCTGCCCAGGGAAGCGGTTGAGTCCCCATCCCTGGAGGTATTTAAAAGACGGGTAGATGCAGTACTTGAGGACATGGTTTAGTGGTGGACTTGGCAGTGGTAGGTTAACGGTTGGACCTGATGATCCTAAGGGTCTTTTCCAACCTTAATGATTCTATGATTCTATGATTCTAAGGTATTTGTGATTCCCAAGGAAAGAGTTCAACAGAGAAGGACGGTTGGCAAAAATTATTATGGTTAATATACTAAGCACTGTCTAGAATCCTGAACCTGGAAAAAATGTATGGGTTAAAAAAGATCAAATGATTTAATAATGAAAATTATTCCAGAGGTCATGATTAAGCCAGATGAACCTGAGTGAAATCATGCTCACTACATTAAACTCTAAAGGCTAACAAGTTGCTATCTTTAAATAAAACCTTTACTGAACTGATAGGCTGGACTACGCTTTTGAATGGAACCACTTACAGGCAGCACGGCCTCCTTCCCACGTCACAACATCATTAACCATCCAAATTTTTAAAGAAAGCCCAAATCTTGGTTTGTACAATTCTGTTCTCCCGCTGAAGCCCAACAGCAACCCACAGCTCAAAGCTGAATGTTTTAGTGACAGCAATCCAGCAGTGGCTACTTCTGCAGTAGCAAGACATTTGGGACCAAGAGCTTTCTCATTGCCACAGTATGATCGTGACACATGTTCCGCACATGCTGTAGCCTTGAGAAGCGTACGGAGTACTGGGAGCCTGGAAGCACTGAGGAACTCAGAAAAGCCTGGGACAGGCTGACAAATTAGTAAGGGCTATTCAGCATGTTCCACAAAGATTTTTCCAAATGCTGAGATCAGGCTGCTCCTTGAAAAACTGCACGAACACAAGGATCACCAACAGGCTTACTTCAGGTGTCCTCTCCTAGCTAGTTTGATTTTTGCAGGACTTGCTGCTGCCAAATGGAGAGGCCTTTCCCAAACCACTTCCTTCCTGCAGCAGCTCTGGTAGCCATAGATCTTTTCTGAGTGGATTCCACATACCAACCCAGAAGAAAACTTTTCAGGATTTCCACTGGGTTAGAAAGTTGTACCAGCTTACGGAGCCTCATGGGCACACACCAGAGCCCATGCAAGGTAAGACAAAGAAAGAAGAGGAAGAAGGAGCCAACTGGCTCATTAATTCTCTTGAAACCACAGCTTAATGTTTTCAAGGGAAGAGGCTTCAGTTAGGTCAAAAATAAAGCAGGGAATATTGGAACTTAAGAGCATTCTAGGACAGAATCACTGAGGTTGGAAGGCATCACTGAAGATTGCCTTGTCCAACACACCTTGGATCAAAGTTCAAAAAAAACCCCAGGCAACTCTGAAGATCACCTGAACCTGGCTAAATGAAAAGCTTCTAAAAAATACCACAATTCACAGGAAGACTTGCTAGAGTTTTTCAGCTCATTTTTCCAAAAACTTAGCCTGTACAATGCAGGTTCCTAGCCACGACTGAACAGTGTGTTATCGAAGTTACTACACATATTTTGTACTATAGAAAACAAATTCCCATAAAATTCAAAGCATCTTAAATCTACACGCAAAGCTGCACAAGTCTCTTTGACCTTAATCTTTCTGTACCTCATATATAAATGAAGCCCCCATCTTCTGAGCAGGTAGATGCTCTGACCATAGATTATTTGTCTGAATTCACTTAGCCACGAGAGAGAAAGCAATCTGTAGAAAATTTGATGAAAGACAACAAAGTGGTCTTTATAGCTGGACTCGATTAAACAAACTGCATGGCACATAAGGAGCAAAGCGGCGAGAAGGAAGCAGTGGATTTGTACTCACTGAAGAAGTACATCTATTCCATGCATTGAGTTAGACAACACACATGGCAGATAGCACACAACTATGGCACTAGAGATGCCTCATCAGGGCAAGGGATTTGAATCAGAGTTAGATAATTTTAGAACTGCTCAACCTTCAAGAGCTTGGTTCATAAACGTATTAGTAAATGCAGAATATCTTTAAAACATTAGCTGCTGTTCTTGGTAGAAACTTATTTTAGCTTATGCTAATGCACAAGCCATATTAAATATACACCAGTAAGTATACTGGTCTTTTATCAGTTTAATGGAACAACTTTAAAATTTTGTTCAGTTTGCATGCTCCATACCATCCATGCGCAGCAAACGCATACCTATCCAAAAAGTCAACCAAGCACATTTCCCCATTTTATAACTTATCATAAAGGAAAAAAAGTTAAAGACAATTTGTACTCTGATCCTACCAAGATGCTGCAGGATATTTATAAATCAAAAATGAAAGAAAACCACCCCTTCAAGAAATTGCCTTTACTTTGTAGCTCTTGACATAGTTTGGCTCAGAACCAGATATCTCACGTCAATGAAAACAATGAAAGCAATCTAATGTTAAGAGCAATTAATTAAACACAACTCAAATTTACAACAACCTCATTTGTAAATGGTGGTTTAAGGACTTTCTAAACACACTGGTCATTAACCTAAATGACTGAACCTGTTGCAGACAAAATTTACTCCAGACATCTTGTGCATCAAGTTTCGCCCTCAGGAAAATTCTTATAGCCAGCTTATAAAGCCTGGAAATAGGGTATATAACATGAATACCAGAAGACCCTTAAAATACCACAAAATTAGCAAGTGCTGTTGTTACATGCCATATGCTTAAAATGCAAATGCCCTCCTTCCAGGGCTTTAGCCTTCAGCAGGATGTTCCGGCTTGATATACATACCCTGACTGTAAAGTTCAATAAATCTCTTCTGATACTGTGTTAGCTCAGCTCGGCTGGGTACTTCATCAATCTTGCGTTGTAAAATGGCTATTTCTCTGTTTCTTCGTGCCTGAATAGAAAGTTAGGAGGGGAGAAAACAAAGCCTCTTCTTGTTCTCTTCTTAAAATGGATGAAGCCCCCCCCAGCAATATTTTGTTACTAAACAATTAATTTAAAAGAAAAAGCATTGGCTGAGGCTCATTGGGTTTTTTTTGTAATTGATTTGTGACAGAAGAACTTTTAGAACAACAAAAAGAAGTATTAGAAGTTAGAAGATAAGAAAAATGTCAATAGTTTTGTACAAGTAAATTTACAGAGAGTTACTCACCAATAACAGCCGGATCTTTTGAAGTTTATCTTTCTCAGTTTTGTACTGCTGTTCTATAATCTTATTTGGCTCCTAGAATTTGAGAACCCAAAACAATTGTGTATTACAGTAGCAAAAATGCGCAGCCTGGGTTTGTTTTCTGTGTTTGTCTATCTTCCATTTAATGGCTCCCACAATAACACCACCGTTCGCCGTTATTTTTTTTAACAATGATTCATAATCTGCATTAGAAAACTGACAGCTTTTACTGCAAGTAAGTACATTTTGCTAGCTTTTAAGCCTTTAACGTTTTAGTTTTTAAGATTTATCAATAGTTTTTCCACTGCTTTACAAAAGCCACACTTTAAATGAAGATATGTATCGGAAGATTGTCTGTACTCCTTGTCTGAATGTTTATACTTTGACTCAGTGGCGGGGTTAAGGATGAACATGGCCCAGGACAGAACACAGACCCCCTGACATGTATTCTAGATTTCCTGGATTGTGGACTTGCAGATAATTTTTTCTTGTTTAAAAATGTAAGATTTAGGTTTGCATTTTATTTTTTCATGCTGTGTTCAGAAGGACAGCAGCATCATGGAACCTGTAATCTACCTCAGTTCAGAGGCATAAATGCATCACATGTTTACCCACTGAAAATACAAGTAATTCAAGCTTTTCCTCTTCTGTTCGTTCATTATTCATCGCCATCAGTCTGGATGCACTTGTGTTAAAGCCTAACTTCTGACAGCTGCTCACAGCATGCAATGTACTGAGCCACTGAAAACTTTTGTGCTTTCATTCTTCAAATAAATCCACTTTTAAAAAAACAACAACCAAAACAAACATGCTTTCTCAGGAAGACCTGCTTTTGTCAGAGGTATGCACTGCTCTTAACACAACACCCAGAGATTCTTCTCTGGTATTACGAAGTAAAAGGCACAAAAGCATCTGAGTTAGCCCCATAGATTCTGCAACAATAATGAAGAATACCGCAACTATTTTCAGTCTACTGTATTTCCATGATTATTAGCCTGAACTGTGGCTTTACCAGTAGGGGAGAATAGAATTTTTCAGAGATTGCAACAGATACTTCAACGCTTACGAGAATGTGCCAGAAGTCAGAAGGACCTAAACCAACATTTTAAAATACAAATTGAAAAGAAAAACTTAGACATTTGCTATTACCTGTTCCTCCCCATTTTCCACTGCCTCAGCTTTCAAATTCTCGATATTTTGTTGAAGTCTCTCCATTTCTTCCTTCAAAACAAAAAAAAGTTTATGTTGCTTTTAACTGAGACCTATCCTAACAGGGGAGAGCAAGAAACTTGACAACATACACTTCTAACAAAATTGTGGAGCTGACTACAGACTTTAGATTTGTAAGACTGAACAGCATTCCCTGATTAAGGGTAAGGCATCCATTATTACCATTATATAAAACTGTCTGCTTTTATTAAACACAGGAACAAACTTATTTCTTACTTGCAAATATACTAGATCCAGCTAAGACAACTAATAAGTGACATGGAAAATGAAACTGAGGAAGCAAAGGAACATTACAATAGCAACAGCGTGACATGAGATTGCAACATATGGCATTTGTGAAAATGAATGAACCTGAAGTTACTTGCAAGGTAGTTTCCATTACAATCCGTTAGAGCTTTCCAAAGGAGTATGTATGGGAAAATGAGGCTCCTATTCTCATCAGTCTATGCCTCAGGGCACTATTTCTTTTTACTTCTTTTCATTCTATTAAATCCCATCCACTATTGTTTAAATAGAAGAGAATGAAAACAATTCTCTCCAATCGTATTTCTAGGCAGTCCATAAACACAGCAGTAAACAGGACAGCAAAGCATAGTAATTAAGCAGTAAAACTGAAACATGCTATGAAAACTGCAATAGCTTCATCTCAGTCTTGTCTCTTTTGGTGGGTTGCTCCAAAGCTAGGGGCCTTCATGAAGCCCTCCTCTTGGGCGCTGCTCCTCTCCTCAGGTCACTGTTGGCTGCATTATCCAAGAAGAGACAATTCCTTTCAGGTTCTGAAGGGCACAAGTGGGTATCTAGTACAGCCCAATCTCAAACTTACATTTTAGTGCTCCCTGCCAAACCCAAGTTGCTCTCAGAAGAATGGTAATGGGAACGAGGAGAGGCACAGCTGTGACGAGTACAAGGCTGATCTGGCATTATATGTCTAGGAACTGCCCTGTATTAAAGAGTCCCAGGCACAACCGAACATTGAAGGCCGCGCTAATTTAGATGCCTTGGCAGCCTTCCTTACACCTCCCTGCCTCAGGGCAGGGGGCAAGTCCTTCTGGTTAATCCAGTTCCAACCTTCTTGGGCATCAGCCTTGGTGGAGATATGATGCACTGCGGAACTGGGCAACTGTCCATAATTCTGCCACAAATCAAGCCGGTGGCAATATTCAATGTGAACCTGGATACCAGTAAACAGGGCAGGGTAGGGGGTGGTGACAACAGGGACACACGACACAACGACAAATCAGGAAGAAATACAATGCTTATTTACCAAGTTCTAAATGAATCCTTATATAAGAAACTAAAACTTACCCTACAATGTGCTTTGAACTCTTGCTCCTGGCTTTTTAGGTTTTCATTCATGGCCACCAGTGCTCGCAGACTCTGTAATATGCTAAATTTGAAGATCCAATAAACCACATTAGACTTTTTAGTTTCTAATTTAAACAAATGGAGAACTAAAAGACATTAGAACAAGCTTAGATCTAAATAAATTTCCAATAAAATCCGTGTAAATTAAAACCCCAAATATCACCACTGATATACCGAGGTCAAAATAAAAACGTATTATTACACTGAGTATTTTGACAGTTTTGCTATGTTCTGAGCTCATTATTGTGGAAGTTTTGAGAGAGCCTCCTATTTAACTTGCGTGAGATGCAGGCTTCAAATATGAAGAAAATAAATCAGGACGGCCTCATCTACTTGTCAAATATGTCTAGGGTTCTTCTGCTTTAAACACCTACAATTATTTTCAACTACAGATTGACACTTCTCATTCTGACTGAACACTATGGTAATATTTTCCTGTCTTTGGAAAGCAAGCTGGAGAATTATTTGATTTTTAAATTTTAGCTATTTGTTTAGGTTGACAAAGCAAGAAACATTGAATGATTCATTTTAAACCATCATTTTTCAGAATTTCAAAGGTGACAAAGGAAGAAACTTACCTAGAATCTGCTTGGGATTCTATTGTTTCTAGGGCTGCCAATTCCTTGTCCAGCTTTTCACCGTAACTCTTAACCTAAGGGTTGCAATTAATAATAAATTGAAATACACTTCCACACGTAAAACGATTCATGGTACTCTGCTTTCCCACACCATGAGATCAGTGAGGTAAGCTGTCAAACACCTTCACCATTTAATAAATCCCTCTACACACAGAACTTCTCAAAAATGATTCAGCTAGAATCAGTGCACAGAAAAACAAAGATAGATTACCTCAGTTAACGACTTTTTTGCTTCGGTACATTTTGCCTGCAGATCAGCACATTTAGCTTGCAACTATTATGAAAGAGAAAGAAAAGAGTTCGATTCTATATTCACACTAATTACACCTGTAATGGAGAATAGCAATATTTGAGCTGTTAATCATGGTTGTCTATTAAATAATAGGCCCACCATCACAAACACTCTCTTTTCTTGTCATCTACTCTGAGCATTGGATTGCAAGAATTCTGATTGAATATTTAATTAATAACAGCAAACACTTTTTACCTGACCGTTTAGATGTATTAGGTCCCAGAATAAACAGCAGCTTTTACAAAATGGATGCCAACAGAATGGTAAGGTATTGGATAGAATCTCTGCTAAATTGCTCGAAGCTATTTAGCCTGGTTACACTGGCCTAGTTTCACACCAGGCTAAGAAGAGAGTCCCATTTTCTACTTCTCCAAACAAGTTAGTGTGATTCAAGACTTGCATAAAAGTGCCATGGCACCATACCATAGACATGTCCACACCAAATAAGCAAGCTGGTTTATGATTTTATTTTGTGTAACTATGGAAAGTCTAATAAGAAGGCAGTTACCAAAACACCACTGGGTATTTCACTTGTCAAATAATTTAGAGAGGCTAATTGTAGAAGAACATCCTTCTTTAAAGTCCTTATGATTTAAGATAATATTGCCTTAGTAACTACAAAAATGGGACATGGGTTACAAAAGCGGAGCAGAAGTGTTGAAAACAAAGAAATGCACGTTTGGCTTTCTTTTCCACTTCTTTTCATGCTGATTTAGTTTGCTGTTCACAACACGGAGCTGTGACTCAACACTCCACTCATCCCTTTCCACAGCCGAATTTATAAAAAGAAAGCTTTTTCATCATTTTTCATACTTTTCACCAATAATGCACCAATAGACTGAATTCTAACTACTTGAAAAAAGAATAATATAATTTAAGCTTGCAGTCCACATCTCATGAAAATTGACATAAAGATTAAAGAACTATTTGTTATGAGAACTCTTCCCCCAAAACTTATAGCAGTAGTGAAGGCAGAACTTCACAAACATTTTTTAAAAGGGGGGTCTTGACTGTCGCTGATTTCAAAAGCTGTCTTTGGCAAGTGGTAAAAAAAAAAAAAATTCAGCCAGGAAATTTTTACTCTACTAAACTGATAAAAGGATTATATTTGGCTTATAGCTGTCAGTACTTTTTTCCCATATAAAAACATAGCAATGAGACTGTTATGTACTGGAAATAAGCAACACAGTATTAAAGGGGCCTCAACTGTTAAAATGGCAAATAGCATGATAACAGATTTAAAAAATACTTAAGTTTTCCTGTGGATTATGAAGTTTGTTTGGCAGTTAAAAGCAGATCTGTAATGAAGTAAGGGATCTACCAATTTTGTGTGGTTTACAACTGTGTTTCCTCGCCACCCCAAACTGCTTTCTTCTTCTCAGCAGTATGTGGAAAGCAAATACATTCATTCATATGCCAGGGAAACTGATAAAGAAAATTACTTGCACCAGGCATGAAAATGTAATCCACTCAACGTACATCTAGTTACAGGCATATTCTGTATTACTAATTCAGCAGCCACACTATGCTGCAATTCTCTGGAATATAAGAGCCATCTGCTACAGAAAAAATGCTTTTGAACATTTCAGTCATTGAGACTGCATACAGACATTGGTGGATGCTTTCTGCTTTCCAGATCACAACGGCACAATGCAGAATAGCTGCAAAAGCTACCCACGACTGCTAAGCTCATTTACCAGCCTCTCCCACTGCTCAACTAGGCAAGAAAGATCAAGGAAACAACATGGCTGGAGAACTGTGTTAGTACACATTTTCATTTTTTGAAACCTGAGCTAGCTGTTGCAGTTTCCTAATGCCACTCTTACTACACAATTGTACCTAGGTTGTCCTCCCCAAAATTACGCTTGAGCTAACTGCCTCCAAGAACACGAATGTTCTCACACCGCAAGGGCTGTGGTGCAGTGTTCTAGTACATGTGTAAGAGACTGAAGTGTTAAGAACAATTGTCTCAAAGCTTGCTTGTGTGTGTTTATCTGATAAGACCAGGCAGCAGACCACTCTTTTGTCTGGGAAGACCCGAGGGCAGCCACCAGCTTGCAAGGAAATTTGTGCAAACTTGCTGAAGCAATAGGCCATTGTTTGGCTTATCAGGTACCACTAGCCTGCAAGGGAATGTGCGAACTTGCTGAAGCAGCAGGCCATTCTTTGGCTTATCAGGCACCACCAAAAACAGGACACCAACTGGTATCCGGACCAGGCCACTTGTCCACCAGCAATGCATATTGTGTGGTTGGGTGTGCATGTGTGGCGTACGTGATGTTGCCCTGGGAAACCAAGCCGAACCGAGGGGGCAAACTCCCTCTCCAACACTGGATAAAAGACGGCACAACAAAGCCTGAGTGTGGCCATCCACCACCGAAGAACTGAAGACTGAGGACCAACGGGACGCCGCTGGATCCATGGTGGTGACTATCCTTTGCTTATCTCTCTGAATGCTTGCTTAATTTCCTCCTAATATTTCCTGCCTTTCCTATCGCTTTACTCTTTTATATTTACCCAATAAAACGTCTGATTGGCGGCATATGACCTCGTTTGTGTCTTAATTTCGCCCTTGGGATCATTAAGAACCTTCCCCGAGCCTGACAGTCAGACCGGGACTTAACAACATGCATGCATTCAAACCGAGCATGCCTCCAGTACGTCTACATACTGCCTGCAGAAAAACTGCAGATGGATGTGAGCTGGTGGATACAACCAAAATCCATTCAAAATCTGTAGAACTGTACTAGAACATCCTTAAACCTGAGCAAATGTGCCCCCTTTTGTAACAGGGCAGCGCTAAACCACTGCAAGTCATGGCAGCAAAGCTGCTTATCTGCAACAGGTTTGCAACCCGCTAGCTCAGAGGGGATGCTGAGAGAGCCTGCATCTGTCTCCACTCTACAATATACACACAGCACATCTGTATCTCCCTACATATGGATTTGTCTTGTAGCCTTTGTGGTTTAAAAGAATAGTTAAAGCGTGACAGAAACGTACTGTAATGACTTAGGATACACTGAACATCCTCTTCTTTTCCCACTTCTGAAATTCCAAAGATCTCATTCTGTAACTTGTGTTTCTACTTCAGGAAAAAAACTCAAACCAACATGGGAATTCACACAGGTTTTAACTGTCTGTAAGCCCATATTATGATTTTGAAAGCCTGACACTTCAGCCTGCATTTAAATACTAGGTATTGTCAATATTTTTTTACTAACACTCATCATCTTGATAGGGCACTGAAGTTATGTTTGACATAAACAGACATGGAAAATTCATATTACCAAAGTGTTAAAAGAATACAAACTCAAGTAAAAAAAAAAAAGTATATTTAATTTCAGTATATCATAATACCATAATTATAGTATGTCATAATACTTTCTAATATTTCACCCTAGAATGGAGAGGAATTGTGACAGACATGGTGTACATTCAACATACAGCGCAAATAATAATTGTAGTGTTATTAACTATGAAAAAATGCTATTTCTAACAGATGGGCCATGCCAGAGGGCAACACAAACAGAAATGCATCAGTTTAAGAAGAACAAAACTAGTTTGGCATGTTCCAAAAGAAATGCATTCTAATATTTACCAGTTACAACACTGTCAAACTCTACCCTTTGAAAGTCTTATTTTTGTGCAAAATAAATTAAGAAGAACCTGCACTGGTTCTTCATAAAGCTTTTTATTAAAGTTGGAAAAAAAAAAAGGAGAAAAAAAGAACAGGATAGGCAATTAGTCTTTCCAATTTTTTGTGCATAACTTTTATTTCTACAGCTTTATTTAAACTTAGTATTACTTGAATGCTAGTCAGAGACTCCAAAAAATGGTTCGCAGCATATGCTTTACTGAAAGGAGATTTAAGTTTTGAAGGATTAATATCCTTTAATAAAAGACTTTATTGCACTGTTAGAGACTATTTTATTCTCACTTTAAAAATAAATTAAAAAAAAAAAAAAAAAGTCAGGTCTGGTAACTGGCTGAGCAGGAAGGTTTAAAATCTAGTGCTCCCATTGTTATACCATAGTAGGTAAGGCTTTCAAAGCTACCATTCTTTTACCTCTGTTGTTTGTAAGACTGAATATATCACTGTCTCATAAAATGTGCCATACAGACACCTATCTTTCACAGCCCCTGTACCCCCGACATTTCATAGGCAAAAAACAGGTAAGATATAAGGCATTAAGACGTTACTGACAAGCAGAGCAAAACAAAACAAAAAACTGATGAAGGCTGCTGGAGCAATGCTGTACTTGACAAGAGTATCAACCACAGAAGTAATCAGCAGCAGTTTTTCCTCAAGTACTGTTTGGTTTTTGGCAAGCTCTTCCAATTACTGACTCTGATGCAATATGTTTTCATCAGATTCTGCAAGCTAAAGATGGCATGGTGCTGATTACAGCAGTCTGCATAATTAAAAGCAGCATTTCATTAATGGCATAGCTTTTCCACTTATACTTTTCTGGGTTTAAATGGCAACAGCGTAAGTAGGTTGAAATACAGGAATGGTGGTTCTTGCTCTTACTTATAGATATGAACAGAACATCAGTCACAAATTCAAGAGCCTTTCCCTGCTAAAACAAATGCGAAGATGTGAACCAAGCAGTGACTGTGCAAAAGAACCCCCAAACAAACAAGCAAGCAAAAAACCCACCTTAAGTCAGTGAGGCAAGCTGGCTCATAGAAAGGACAGGAAGTGATAAAAAGTCATCTGTAGCATATTTTAGAGTAAATTCCTAAATTGTTTCCTGAAACTGTGAAAACAGCCCATTCAACACTACAGCTAGCAAGTCAAATGGAGATACTCTCTCTATTTTTCTCCGAGAGAGGTATGCAAAAAAAAAGGAAAAGCATGCTTTGGTTAGCTAGCCGCCTCCTCACAGACAGGGCTATAGAATTTTTTAACATAAAACCAGCCGCATTGTCTTAGTAATAAGTGTGCAAGCGAGACATTCAGAGATGCTGAAATGAATGTTCAGCATGACAAATTGCTGGTACAGAAGATAGCATCCAGAAAAGATTTGCAAGTTAAAAACTTTGTGATCAACTACATTTATCAATGTTTTCTTCTTTATTACTCACACAATACTTACCTCTTCCAGGAGTTTGGTTTTTTGCAAAATCTGCTTATTCAGAGATGCCACCTTCCTTCTATGCTGTTGGGCAGCTCCAAGCCTTTCTGGTCGCTCCTCAGCGGAAAGCTCAGATTGCTAAAATAAACAATAACAACAACCTGTTGGACCTCACGCCATTAGTTTTTGCTTCTTCAGTAGCTCAGGAAATGCCAAAGCGGAACACACCTCTGATATTCCTTATCAAGAACTGTGTCCCACTATCCAGCAGAAAGAATGACTTACCGATTTATCTCACATCAAGATAAAGAAGCAGCTGAACAACTGAATTATATCCCAAAGGTAACAGGTAAAGTAAGCTAAAATTAAAGTCAGGTGCTCTGGGATGGGTGGAAAACACTACAGTATACCAGAAGAAAGAAATAATTTTTTGTATCAGCATTACAGTTAAACCTAGTAGAGTTCTTAAATGGAAAAAAATAAACACATGCTAAAAACCACCTTAAGCAGTGGTATTTACTGAACTTGTTGAATCAGAGATGCTCCATAGCCCAATAAGTAGATCCAGAACTTTCAAAAGCCTTGAACAATTGTGTATTTAGATTCTGAAATACTGGCTTGGATGCATCTTTATGCTGAACGACAATGACATACTCAGTGTGGTAGATACACTTACCACTCTAAGTGGGTGTGGGTGTGGGTGTGTGTACGTACATACGTACTACGGAAACCAGTCTTTGAAAACTACTCAATCCAGCATGCACTGCCAAGAAAGCGTCTCATAAATACATAATGAAGACAGCAATCTGGAGCCAGTCTCCTGTTCTCTCTGAATTGTGAAAGGAAAGCTGCCAGAAACATTCTTTACCAGGAATAACATTTATAACAGAAGTTGAATATTTGCAGTAGATAAAAGAATGATTAAAAATCAGTGATAGCGAGATGTCTAAGTGATTATTTGCCTGAACATTATTTGTACCTTTCGAAAGTCCTCACTTTAATACTTACATCCACCTGTTCTGGTAATTTGCTTCATGCACTCAGACTTCTTTTTCCAGTTAATCCATTTTCCAATATTTCGTTAGAAAAACACTTAATTTTCAAGTACTTCAGGTGCTAATTTGCAGAGTCTGTCAAAGACTTCAATACTAAGTGCTGTTTGAATAATTACCAAATGTTGACAACCACTACAATGTAAAATCAGCAAAAATGTTACAAGAAGTATGAAATACTCCTCCCTCATATTTGCTCCTGGTATCCACTCTAGGCAGAGGGGTAAGCAGGTCTTTGTTAACAGCTTAATTTTAAATGAAAATAGAGGCAAAACCTGTCTTCCTCTTTTCCATTTTCTATGTTATTCATAGTGAAGAGTAGCTTAATGATTTGTTATACTTTTACATCCACAGCAAGAAAAGACCAATTCTGACATCTTAACCCAACAATTCGCGTGCTTTCTTTCCATTTGTTAGGAAAGGAAAAACACCTCCGAGCAACACCTGTAACACTGAACTATTCAACAAATACACGCTCAGATTTACTTATTCCTCTCATTATTTAGCCAAATCACATTCCCTCATCATGTCATGCCATCCTTCTCAGCATATGATTAGCCTATCTAATATCCATACCACGCAAATCAAGAAAACTGGAAATGCAAGAGAAAGAAACATGAGCTAAACCAGTCTGAGACCCATCTTGCAAAAATAGTAAAAATCCATACAGTACAGCTTTGGCATAAAGAAAAGGTCATGTCTCAAGAAGTGGACTGTTAAAGCTTGCTTTTTGAAAATGGGAAATAACCATCACTACAATACAGAGGTTTCTGCAGAAAAAGCCTTCTGGTCTGCAAATGAAAAAGCTAGGGTTAAGCCTCATGCTGTCAAAGTGGGCTAAGGCTCTGCTCTGCAGCAATACTGCAGCTTTAAAGTTACTGAGGAATCAGGTTCCAATTTATGGAGAAAAATGCATCTTTCAGCATAGAAGGAAGAAACCACAAATTATAGCAGCTACTTTGCTTTGGACACAATTGTTGTTACCTGGTCTCTTACTAGACTGAAACAGCAGTTGCCTTTTGAACATAATTTAAACAAGCTGTATCTGAGCACTAGCATCTCTGTTTAAGATTACCAATTTGGTACTCTATCTCAAAACAAGAACTTTGATTCCACGTGACAAAAAGGGATACATAGATACATCCTTCAACTTTTCTGTTAACACACATTATTCTCACCACTGACAGGTGTAGACCCACCTCTGCATTCTTCCCTGTTCCCTGCAACTGCTCAACTGCCCTAAAAAGATTTAGCCAATTCAAATAAAAATTTAAGAAGTGTCAATAGCCTCATTTTCTATGACAGAATTTGTTAAGTTAAAATGCCATATTAATTATGCATGAGGATCACTAATCTATGTCAGCTCAAAAACTGCTAGCCAAAATAAATGGCTCATTCTAGACTTTAAGAGCCTGCCTCCCACTGTTCACAGATGAAAGTTTTAAATGGGAAGGAGGAAGGAAATATATGCAATTAATGTTATTTTTTGTAATGAGATTCCCTCACACCCATTAGTGCTATAAACTTCCTAATAATTCAGTCATTACAGAACTTCACATTCTTAAAAAAAAAGTCTGTGTACAAAAATACAAACTTTGTAGCAGTACATAATTTTGTTTATCTCTTCATGTTCAACCATCTCCTACTAGCAAATAGACTTCAGAGTTTTAGATCTGTGACTAACTCCATCATAGTTGCCCCAAATTGAAGTCCACTGTCTAAAGCCCATTGGGGTAAAACAAACAAACAAACAAACAAACAAACAGAGTCTCCAGCCCCATAACAGTTGAATCTGTTTTCAGTCAAGTTCCACATAGACCTTTAGCAGGCATTTCAATGTAATTTGCTGTCATTTGTCCTTGACACTTTCCCAAGGCTCAGGAACCCAAAGATAAAAATCACTGCATCTCACTTCATCTTTGAGGGTTTCCTCAAACCAAAAAAAATATAAAAATATCCAATTTAGTATCTTCCTTGAATGACAACCCCTAAGCATACTAAATGGTTGAAATGCTTGTTGCACGTTACTTCAACTGATTGTGTAGGGTGCACAGGAATCTTTGATAAAGGATTCTAGAAGTCAAAAAATATTCTGAGCCAACTTCTCAAGATATAAAGAACTTGCAGACAGCATTTAAAACTGTTGAAGAGGATTCTCCTTCAGACATTTCTGAAGGGGGTAGTTTTGAGACAGCACTTCTCTAGTTTCATTCATTCTCTCATTTTACCAGGAAACAATCTTTTCCTCCTATTCTACTCCTAGCAAAATCACTTCTTGTATATGACTATACTTGTAAATTCCCAGAGGAAGAATCCTTCTAACACAGTAAAATCAAAGCCACTTTGAATAGTTGGCCTTAGAAAGCTGGTGATGAATAGACAGATAAAAGCCATGTTAAAAATTTTCTGCCAGGATTTTTAGAAAGTGAGGAACGACTCTAGAATCTTCCTTCCAGTTTACCCAGCAAGTTAACACAGCAGCAGAAAGGAGGAGCAAATGCAGAAAACTGTATGCATTGATCTTCCGCAAAAATGCCATCTTGTAAGAAAGGTCCTGGCACATGGCAACATCAGATATAGAATTTTGTTTGCTAGATATCTTCACTGGGCCTCTGGATTCTATTAAGACTCTGGCAGACAAACAAGCACTGCTGTGTTCTTCAGACTATGTATAGTTACGAGGAGTTAAAACTATTAGAAATATATCCAAACATTACTGATGCTTCAATAAACTGTTCGATAACATCCTTAATTGTCTTTTCCTGGTGCATGCATGCACACACAGAATTTTTTTTTGTCACATCCAATAGATTTAAAAAGCGATATATTTTTGGTATGACTTGAATCAGTTCTTACTTTCCAGAGTATTAATCATTGTTCTACTATAATAGTCAAGGTCCTGCTGCCTTCTCTCAGAACAGAAGAAATGTAACATTGAAATATGACCCTTGGGCTTCTGTTCTTCCAATGCTTTATAATAAAGAAAGGCCAAGAATTTGCTATAGACTCTGTTGAGTTATAGGGTTTATCTCCCAAATGGGAAAGCTCCATACCTCATATGTGTCAACAAAAAGGAAGAAATATGAGAAGACTATTGGACAAATAAGAGCGACCTATAACTCATATCTGGCAGTGATGTATTGTATATATTAATTGCTTGAAGAGCCAGATTTTCTTTTCACATTACTGTAAAAACAATCACAGTTGAACACAATAAATGGAGCTAATACACACAGTTAATTGCCTTGACTTCTAAAAGCAACAAAGGTTTGTTTTTGATGATAGTAGGTTCAGAACGAGAGATCCAGGGTGTGACTGCTAATTGGAGTCCGATGTAAGTAACATCCCAGTGTCTGAAAATCCAAGTGGAGGAGGCCTAGATTCTTCTCTGGGCAGGCCCACAGAACTGTATTTCTGTGCTTAACACTGAACATTTTAAAATGCATTAAGAGTTTAGGCCTCTGGTTTGAATAGATATCAACCCTCTGGTTTGAATAGATACCAACCCAGGAGCTTCTTTATTCATGAAAACATTTAACCAAGTGCTTAAACCCAAACTACTCATGAATGCAATTCAGGAATATGTGCTGTCACACCAAAAGCTTGTGCATGTTTAAATCTCATTAAAATACTTTCCTGAATCCTGACTGTGCTGTTATCCCCAGCACATATGAAACAGTGTTGTTTCAAGAGAATCATGGCAATTAAGTTGGAAGCTTAAGGCTTAAATTAACAAGCTATCAAGCATGACTTGGCAAAACATAATCAGGTAACACACTTACCTTTTCAGCGTATTCTGACACTATTTGCTTGATCTCATCTGACTGGAGTCCAACAATCTGGCCAACTGTGCTTGCTGTCAACTTGCCCTGCAATTGTGTCAAGAAAATGTTTGGAGTTTTGGGACTGCCTGTGCTTTTCACATGGCAATTTCCCCAAGCTCTAATTTTAACAGAAATGTACAAAACCTTTACACTGGCGAAAAATCTCTAATCGTAAAAAAATACCAAGAAACATTCCACCCCAAAAAAACGCTTTGCTGATGGGAATTTCTCACTTACAACCTTTTCACAAACAACAGTGGTAATTTGAATTCAGACTTTCAAAAACTTGCTTCGAGTTGTATTCTGCATACTGAATTTTGCATGCACAGTAATAAAATTCACTTTTAGACCACAATAACAATGCAGGAGTGTGAAAGAATGCACCTTTCAAACTGGATGCATGTACAAAAACAATCCTCAAGTAGAACTGAATTCTACAGTGGATTTCAGTAGAAAGCATGTCAATCAACTTTGAGACTAGGCTAATTACTACCTTTCCTTCTGTGACTTCAGCATAAACAGAAACAATGTTTAACAACTTAATTTCTTCCCAGTTCTCTCATCCAGAAATCAAAACATAAAAATTTTCAAAATTACAACAGCCTAAAAGTTCCATTATATCAATGACTACAACCAATTAAGAATTTGAAAACAAGATACATATCCAGTATTTTCAGTGTCTTACACTAATGGTGTTGTTTATAAATATTTATCAGTGCTTTGAAAAACACCTTGAAACACATAGAATTTTCCTCCACTCTCCCCAGTAAAGTGATTACTCCTCTGGATGTCTTCACAAGATGAATAAAGTAAGATCATACTGCATCTTGAGTAGCTGCACCGTGATGTCTTTCCCCTGAAATTCCCCTTCTAGAAACCATTTGAAAGAGGCCCTTATTTATATTGCTTTTATCATTTCAAGGCAAATAAGTCATCAGTCTCATAAAAATTACTGTCTTCCTAATTCAACCATCTTTTCTTGCCCTCCCTTCATGAAAATTTAAACGCAATCATTCCAAGACTTCAGACGCACCATTAACCCCATTTTAGGAATAACTGACATAACCAACCATAATTTAAACAAAGCTGTATCAGTTTTAAATGCTGCTTACCTCTTCTGTTGCCATTGCAGCCATTCCAGTCATCAGAGTTTTAATGCGAAGCTAGGGCAAAATAGGAGGAATTACACATAACAATTTATCTTTTACTATTTAACTTATTTCTGCCCAGTGACAGGGACACATGTATACAATTAGTATGATATAACACGTGTATTTTAATGCATGTAATGGGACAGTAAGTCTGTGAAAGTCAAGGAAGAGGTGGCTAAAGTTATCACATAAAGGAAAATTCCTTATAACAGTACAGGTTCAGAGTATTCCGCTCCCACTATCAACCAAAAACTGACCTCTTAAAAATGCTTGGATTCCAACACAAAAGTTGAATTTTTTTGTATTGATCATCAACAAACATTTAATTTTGTGCATCAGTTTCAGGTTCCATATTCTCCTGTGTGAAGCAAATCCACTTCAGCTAAGCATGGAAATTTTCCTTCTTGCAGAGAGAATGACTGGGCAGTGATAACTGCTGGCCTCCCCCCAAGTTAGTAACATCCAGGCCTACTGTGTATATGGCACACCTCTTCAGCAGCCTGAAGGTCATCTTCATCACAAGGCTCAGCTTTTCCTGCTGCTGCAAGCCCTGGAGTTAGCGCAATTTTTTTATCTTCAGCCTTTTAAATAAAAATTAAGAAAATATTGTATTTAGTTCCAATAATCTAAAGTATTAAGACAAGGAGAAAACTGGAATATAGCTGTTCTGTTTTTATGAATACACGTTGGCTACTGGAACATCCTCACACTCCAACTCATGCCAACTGAGGTGTAACCCTCACTGACTTCGCAAGTATTCCAGCTGTTCAAGACAGCGTCTCTGGCTTGCTATGGACACATCTGGCGCAAAAATCCCTTATTCCACAACATTCTAAGAACTACCAGCCTCACAAGACCAACTGGCTACCCCAGAATACGATGTCATAGGAGAAAGCGGATTTTTTTTTTTTTTTACATAAATAATTTTTTATAACTTAATTTAATTTAATATTGGTATAACAAACATACAACATTTAAAAAGTGTAAAATTGCCTAGTTCAGTCAGAAGCATTCATACCACTAAAATAATGTGAACTGGTGATAGACAGACTAAATTTCTAGGTCACGCTATTGCACCACTAACCTGACTATTTAATCTTCCACTTCTGCCTTACTGGTGACTCAATTCACACAACAAACATGATGACCTTCTAATATACAATATTCCAAAGTCAGTAAAATTTTTGAAGAAACAAAATGAACTCTATAAACATGACTGTAGCCTGGCAGTTACTTTGAGGGGAAAAACAGGTATACCTAGATTTGGATTTATATATATAGATAGATTTATATAGATCTATAAAATTTTAAATCTATATAAAATTTGTGTAGATTTATAAAATTTAAATGCTAAATTTGTATGCAAAATATTGAGATAATGAAGAAGGGCAACCTTAATGTACTCAGTGTATTGCTGGGTCCATGACATGCTTAATGCATTTCTTCATTATCTCTATAATAAAAGCTTGTAGCCAAAGTAATATCTGCACTGAAATAATAAAACTGCAAATACTCTGAGACAAGGACATTTTATGATTCCATAATCATCAAAAGCACAGCAAGGATGCTGCTTTTGAATAGGCACTGTGATTTATTTATGGCATGGTATCATGTTTCTCTATCACATTAAAAAACCTGTTATGTAATAAAAGCCTACAAAATTTCTTACCAAGCTGAATGGTTCTTTAAAAAGAAAAGGAAAAAACTCTTTACTGGTCACACCATGGAACACTTAGTTAAAAGATACTCATTAAACAGACAGGATACGTTCATTACCTCACATTAAAAAAGAAAGCGTAACAAACAAAACACCCAAACCCCCTTTCTTCTAAGCAAAAAATGTTTGCAAAATATGATCTTTGAATACAGATGAAGGAAATGCTTTAAAAAAGGAGACAGTAACCAGTTGCATCTTTCATGGCATGCAGATTTTTAGTTCCCATTAGCCATTTTTAAAAGGTGGTAAAAATAGAAGTTATAGCTGTTTATTCTGTTGTATTCCTTTAAGATCTTACAGTAACCAACACTCCAACAAAAACAACGCAATTCTTCCCACAATATGAATCGTTAAAATCAGTATATTTTTACCTGTTCTGTTTTCCCTGCTTGTCTGCTAAATCCGTATCTCCTAAAAGAACAATAGTAACATGAAAGAAATACATTGTTGTTTACAGCTTCCACAAATAAATTAAGTTTCTATCAGTTTTCAACATAAGAAATGCACTAGAAAGTGAATCATTTAGCAAAACCAACAGCCAGCTTCAGGTTTTGGAATGCTTCAAATAAACTAAATGAGCAGGTACTGCAGCATATTTATGGAGTAATTTCAGCTCCATCTACTCCTTCCATTATGATTTGCAAATCTAGACTGTTCACAAAATATTGTCATGTACAGTTCATGAAAGGAAAAAGCAATGCTCTCTTTCCATTTGGAAGTTAATCCTCAGCTACTAGCTATGTACTTCTGAATTCTGGAAAGGCCTCAGGAAGTTGTCAGTGCAATCTCTACTCCCAAAAAAACATTCATGCTTGTGTACTTTGATGAATCTTCAATTTCCTTCTGAAGCATGGCATTCAGAGCTTTAAATATATACTCAAATAATTTTTTTTACTTCTGTTTTTTTTGAGGGAGAGGAAAAATTGACATTTGAGTTATGTTGTTAGTTTAGAAATATTATCTTAAAGAAAGACAGGTAGAAATAAATTTTGGATATGAGTAAGCAATCAGCTTCAGTATTACAAAGCACTAAACCCAGCACGTACACAGATATGAAATGAACTGATGTTCCTGATTGACTAATTTACAGCTACCACTGTTTAATTCCTTAACTACTGCAGAAGCAGGACTATCTACAAGCCTTTTATGGCTAAAAGTTAAGTGATCTTCAGCAGTATCAATTGTTACCAGTTCTCCATTTATTCAACACTCATACTTAACAGGTAAATTCAGTCATATTTTATTACTGCATAATACCAGCTTTTCAAGAATTCCCCAACAGAAAGTCCTCTGTGCATTTTAAAGCTTAGCAGTACAAAGAATGTGGCAGAACACTTCCCTCCCACAGAATATGCATGAAGTTGTATTTGTACAAAAGCATTTGTAATTAGTATTGCCATTATCAGATATCTGTTCTCACTTTTTGTAGGAGCACAATTTTATTTTCACACAGATAATTGCATCCAAGTAATGAACTGCACCAGAACAACAAAAACTTAAACATCAGTTATATCAACAGAGAACCCAGATGCCTCCCAAGCTTAACATTTCACATCTGTTACAGGAACTGACTTTGTGCTTTGCTGAAAACCGATTGATAATATGTGAAGATGCGGCAATGAAAGCCCTTGGCTGAAACAGACTATGCAGCTGCGTGGAAAGATGCTCACTGGCCTCGCTCCGCTCTCAAGCCAGACTCTGGCCTACCACATTCAAGCTCATTTGTGAGAACGTTTAAGCTGGAGGCCAGAGGATCAAAACACAATTTAGAATATGGCACTATCACTGGCTGCAGCTGAATAATGCTGCATTTGGCATCAGGACATTGCAAGACCTTATACTATTTGTTGGATCGAGGAAATTAACTTTTATGATTAGTTTGCTCCGAAAGGAGCCATTTCAATGATAACCAAGGAAAAAAAATTGTCTACTCACGACTTTCTATGACTGCCATCTACATGCAGTAAAAGAATGAAAGGTTCACTTTGACTATTCGAATTCTAAAAACATTCAATTCTACTCCTAAATCTACCAAAAATTTACTATTTGCCTTTTTCAGCAGTGTTCTAGTTCCCCTAACATTGCTGAAGAGTGGACAGTAATCCTCACTGCCCCCCCAGATTTCTGTATGTATTTCTGAGTCCTTGTACTCTTGTTATTTTATCACTAGGTTCACAGCAGACATACTATCATCCTCCTTAAGAGTTTCTTTGTCTACCAAAACACATGAACCAGACATTTGTGTGGCTCACTACTGTCATCTTCTCAGATGTTCTTTATTTTTGCACTATATCAGAAATATATTTCTGATCAAGAGTTTTATGCTTTGAGAACTCATTATGAAAGCATTACCAAAACACACTCAAATCTTGCAACTATCCTTATTTTCTCCCACTTCCATTCAATTCATGTTAAGCTTTTTACACCAAGTAACTAACTGTATTCGTCTTCTAGTAAGCACTGTCCTTCATTCATATCACCAATTTAAATAATCAGTACAGCAAGTCTTCTGTCATGCTCCATGCCCTTCAAACACCAAATACCTTGTCTCCATTTGTTCTTCTGCTAGGACTCTGCAATGTCATCAAGATCATCTCAACAAATACTGTCTTGAAGAGGTATTTTCCTTCCCAAAATTCACAAGTTCTTGGTCATCTTTCTTATTAGTCCCAAACCACTCCTCCTATCTATGTACTGATGCACACTGTACACAGAAGAGTGGTTCCCTTGTATCTTCAATGCCTCCTACTTTTCTGTTCTTATTTCCTTTCTCTGTACTTAAACTTTCTTCATCATCCATTTTCATTGTTTTTTATATTAAAGATTTATCTGTTTTTCCAGCAGAAGTGAGCTTTACTTAGGTCTCGACTGTTCCGCAGTACCTAAAGCTAAAACAATTTGTGAGCTCTACAGAAAACATCTTCTATTTATTTCAATTTTCAAGCTATATACTGATTTCCAGTTTTGCCTTTTTTTTTAAAAAAAAACAACTAAAATTACTCTAGAAAAATCATACACAAAAATTTCCTAAAACTGCATAAACTATTTTATACACTTTCTATTTATTAGGAGATGTGTATTGACACCAATATGTAGTAACGACACTGAAACAGTACAAGAAACTATAAATAGACAGAATAGGAGCACACCACTTAGTTTTTCCATACCAGCTCTTTGGATTCCCATTGTGAGCACTGATGAGGTATTAATGACCTGATCTAAATCTAAAGATTTTGGCATGCACGTCTTCCCCTGAAGAGTCAGAGAAGAAATCCACATGCCAAACAGAATAAACCCTGACATTGTCACCAACTTGCAAATTCAATTTTCTTTGGGGACGGAGGAATTGAACTCTAAAATGGATGAGGTAAATCAAGCCTAACTCCTTACTAGCATTAGAAAAATAATAAGACTCATCCAAGACTATAGCCCACAGAATTTGTCAATGCTAACTGTGTTAATAAAATTAGCTGTTTTAACATATATAGGCATATATATATTAACATATATAGGCACTGTATTTCCTTGTAGCTCTCTGTGTTTTGAACGGATTAAGCTCACTACAGCAGCCAGTCATCTTATGATTTTAAATGAGCTTGCTATACTTCAGGTAACTGCCCTGAACTCCACTGGTGGCAGAAGGAGGGGAAAAGTTCTACAGTTAACCATTTGTATATAAAGTTTATGCAACGTCAGAAGAGCTCTGCTGAGTAACAGGACACCCAGATGTCTCCCAATAGTTTCATTCCATTAGGCACACACAGAGGATTTCATCCCACTTTAATGGAAAATAAGCTGAAAGATGTTAATTTGTCCATGCTTCCCTCACAAAATACCACCAAGAATGAAAGGGGAAGATTATAAGCTATCTGCAACCAGGACACTTGCTGATTTCAACTGTGTGCCAAGACAAATGTGCAAAAAGGTAAAAGGAAGGTACTCAAAATAATGAGACCAAAAAAAGAAAAAAAAAAAATCTATGGCTTTGGAGGAGAAGAAGCCACAGGAGATACAAAAATGAATTCAAATGTCATTTGCACTCATTAAGAGCTCAGACAGCAGACAAGCTGTCCGTATCACTAAACTATGAAAAGAAAATTGGAAAGAGAAACTAGAAACAGAAACTCTGTAACAGGATTTTCATGTGTTTGGAGAGCTCTCAGTAAACCAAAGGGACTTCCAAAGGTAATGGATAAGTGCAAACCTTGATAACTTTGTCTCTGTATGGAAGTTTGCAGAAAGTAGGAAGACAAAGCACTAAACCATGATTCAGCCTCCTGATGTAGCAACCACACTAGAACTACAAAAAGAAGCAGTAACAACTTCAGCTCCTTTTTTCCCCACTTTCCAGGGATTGCTTGCAAAGAGGCAATATTGACTGACAGACCCTACCTAGACACATCATGAATTTAAGCCTTTTCTATGAAGCCAAGAACAAATATGTTAAATAAAACATACCCTACTAGCAGCATAAAGTCAGAACTTGGGCTCCCATTGTACCAAACATTGTTCACACATATGAGGACTGTCCAGCCCCCAGAGAATTTACAGGGTAAGCAAACAAAACTTGAAACCAAACAGGAGTAAATCTTAAACAGTTTGATTCTCAAGTAGTAGCAAAAAAACCTCACAATCCAAATTTTATATGGAATGCTTCTAAATACACACAATACAAAACCCACAGATAATTAAATAAAGCCTTTCACCTGCCATATTCCAGAAGCGTAGCATGAACCTTTGATTCCTCATCTAGCAGTTCTTCAGCTCCCTTCTGACGTTTATATTTTCTCTGGGGTTTGTAAACCTCCTGTAAGACAGTGAACAAATTCAGAGCTTGTAAAAGGCTTTTCTAAAATAAATGAAGAATTGTTTATCTAGAGTGATACATACCACTGTTTGCTTTCCAACTCTATACTTAGCCAAACAAACAACCTTCACTTTTTCTTTTTGGAATTACATGATAAAACCTTACCGAATTTACTTCTAAACAATTTACTATAGAACCTGTCTTTCCAGGTTTAAAAAAAAATTTTAAGTGGGTATTTAACAACAAACATGATTTCTTCAACCATCTCCTCCGTGATGTTTGAAAGAAGAGTCAAAAATAACACAATCAACATCTATTAAAAAAGGCCCTGTGAGCTAGCTGATAATGCCAGTGTCTAGAAATGTTACCTCCTTTGCGAGTTAATTTTATTTTTAATCTCTTATTAGATAATTAAATGTAATTATTATCTACCCAATGGTCACAGGTTACAATGGAATTAAAGCAGATTTTATTGCAATTTAAGGAACAAAAACATCTTAAGAAGCTTGGCACTAAAATCATTCGATCTCATGCTGTCCCATAGCAATCCCATAGCTGGACAACAGCCCATCAAATAAAACAAGGATTCACAAGTACTATTTTGTTCTGATAGAGCTACTTCCAATTAAAAACAAAATGGAAACAAAAGGACAGAGCCGCTATCCTGACTGTTAACATAGACACAACTGTTATAGCACTATAAATCTGGCCTATATTTAAGTACCTTTTCTCTTCTTCCTTCCGTATAGATCAACTATGCCCCTATAAAAGTCTATATAACAACATTAGAAAAAGTATTCTGTCTAAAGCACAAAAAAACCAAAACCAAAACCCAAACTAAACAAAAAATAATCATGAGATCCTCTGCTTTCCCCAAATTAGAAACTGAACCAAGGTAACATTTACTTTGACTGGAATTATTTTTGTTGTTTGTTTGGTGAAAGATTAGGGTGCAGTGAGTCTGTAATGCAACGTTTCTGTTGTTGGAACAAAGATTTTGAAGTTAATTGAAGTCTAGTATTTAGTGCCATCCTGCTAGCTAAAAAAGACTAACCAAGAACCTCTGATCTCAAAGATTTTTTTTTTTACTCCAATTGGTATTTTTTAAAAAATGTCCCTCCCAATCAATTAGATGACATTTTCTCTTCTCATTTTTCTGAAGTGAAATTCCATCCCTCATCACAGCAGAGAAAAACTTCATCATCATCACCAAATAATCAGCATCAAAAAGGAACACTCCCCCCTTCTGATCCGTTTTACACTCGTATCTTTTAAATCCTTTGAAGCCCAGGCTCAGAATACTTAGAACAAATAATTACAAAAGCAAAAGTTGAAATCAAAGCTTGGGCTTTCCACATATATGTATTTAACTTCAGAAAATCCTATTCACATGGGACAAAATATTCAATGCAAGAAGTTGCAAAGGTTCTAAAAGAAAATAAAAAAGGAAGATTATTTTTTACTTGATCTGACCTTTTGTACAACATAAACTATTATTTTCAACAAGCAATTCCTGCACCATAACACTGCTGAAATAGCTTTCAACCTTTTTCAAAGACATGTAATCCCAAAGCAGAGATTTCAAACAAGTGAAAATAGACAGCATTCCTTGGCAAGTTTCTCCTGAATTTGCCAGTTACCCTTTGCAATTTTTACTTCAATTCTAATCTGAATTTCTGTCATCTTAGTTTCTAGCTATTAAATCTTGCTACATTTTTGCCTGTCACATGAAAAAGCTTTTTATGATCAAGAATCTCCCACAAAATGTACTTTTACAGCTACAGAAAAGCAATGGAGATCATAAAAGTAATTATAGCTTTTATGGTGGCATTCTGTATTATACCTGTGCTATATAAAGTGTAGGCATCCTACCATAAACATTAGTCTTGGCATCAGATAATTGAGTAGCTGAACAAAACCATGGCAAGATAATCTCAGTTCACTAGATAGTGGTGACACTACTTTGAGCGGTAGCAGTTCTTATTCCAGTAACCATTACTGATATTTAATATTCCCTTTTCTAACCTTTAGGCCTGATCATGACCATAGATCTCATTGTATTGTTCCCATGAGAAGAGCAGGGTAGGTCCTTAGATCAGAGTTATAATAATGAGTTCAGACAACAGACTTATCTTTCACACTTGCTGGTCCTCTTTTAGGAAAGTGGATTTCTCTTCCAATTCCAATGCATAATGATTTAAAGGTGACCTGTGGAAGAGCCTTTACCTAGTAGCCACCTTCTCCTTCTTCCAGTTCCTATGGATAGATAGGAAAGCTTGTGCACTTTCCCCCCTGAAAATTCACTCTGTGTGTTCAGAAGACTGCACTCATGCCTTGATGCCTTAAGAGATCTTATGAACTAATCTTCCATTAAGAAGATCAGGTGCCAGCTGTAGATGATATAAGCCTGACAGAGCTCATATATTTAAGGAAGAGGTATTTGTCTAATGATACCCTGGGCAGTGATGAGCAAATGTCAAAACTTTATCTACCATGAAGATGTACCTAAAAACTAGAGATCTGTGATCCGGAGGAGAAGACAGAATACCCCTTTACCAACCCTGCAGGTAGAGATATTCAGAGATATTCAGACAGGCTAGCTGAATGGTGCAAAATACTATCAAACTTCTAAGACTACACCTTGTCTTCCTTGCTTTCAATTATCCGTTTAATTCTTGGACCCTGAATATGGAACTATTCCCTAAGCTGCAGAAGTAGACACATGGATACCTGATTCCAGGACCATGACCTATGAATTTTAAACTAACAGCTTTAATGCAGTGGGCAAGTGAAAACCAATTCACTGGCTTCAACCAGCAAAGAAACACCTGATCTAGCATACATGTACCTGCTTCACCTTTGCCAAGTCATTCTCTTCGAGCTCTAAAAAGCAATTTCAGAAAACATGCAGGTAGATATGTAAGGGAACTCAACCAAGCGCCATGGGACTTTGCACAAGGCACTTGAACGGACCTGACTTTTAATAGGTAACTGCACACTGAAAGGAGACTGCATTCCTCCTTTTCAGACAAGTTCTCCCAAATAAATGCATTAATGAAACAGAATAAACTTAAAAACCCAAATTATTAGAACATGAAAACTAAGCCTTGAAATCACCTCTGTTCCTCAGCAACTAAAGGGATCCCTTCGTTACTGTTAACCAAATATCTTCTGGGTTTTTTTACATGACACTAAAAATTCTAGGTACTGGTGTCTCATCGCAGCACTGTGATTACTTTGTTTCTGTCTCTTCAGTGACAAGGTTGGTGTCAGCCACTTGGATGAATAATCTTTAGTGCTATTTAAAGACAACACAGGTAGAAAATGGACACACTTGAAACACTTGAAAAATTAGGGCAATTATTCTGAAAATTGAAAATAAGCAGAAGCTCAACGAATTTCAAGTGTTACTTGATACAACACTCATTTGGATTTTGCTTTCTTACAAGGATTTGCATTCTCTCTCAATTTAAAGGGTTACACAGATGCATAAATGTGGCGGCATGCTCCTCCCTGCCCCACATAAGCAATAACCACCAGTGGGGGTCATGATGGCTGCATCCAGCTTATGCTGGACTTTGGGGACAGATGGCAACACAGTAGCCGAGGGCTGTCCAGAGCAGGGACCCAGATGTCTTGCTGATATGCAAATATGACTATAAGTCAATCATCTTACTCCTTAAATAGTGGACAGCCCAGGGCCTGTTGAGCTCTCCTGCACGGCAGCAGGCCGCACACCAGGATCTCTCCTTGAGTAGGGACACCTCTCAAGGTTAGTCCTTGAGGCTGAGAGAATCCTTGGCGCGTCAGAGCCTCGGTAAGTGACTAACAGCATGCTAAACTTTGAAATCTTAGCTAAGTGATATAAAGGATTGATTGCACATATATAATCCTTTAGACATAAACCATTGACCAAGTCTGGGCCTGGGACTGGATCCAGCTGCACCTAGACTCCTCTCTGAGAAGGAGTTCAGAAAGCAAGGGGGTCCTCTCTGAACCTCAGGACTCAACGGGAGGGACTCCCTGACAGTTTTGTCTGACCCCGTCCTCTATGCAGTAAATAATCAAGTATACCTTGCCATCGAATCTTGTTAAACCACTGTTGCATTTACCATTGAACTTTGTTAACTCACTGTTTTACATCAATAAAGTATATTGTTGTTTCTCTTACGAGTGAAGTGCATGCTCACTCCATCCACAACAACAAACAAAACAATACTTCCCATTTATAAGGGGAGCTAACTTGTAAAACAGAAAACAGATCTGACTGGAAAGACAAATATTGCTGGCTGGAGTAAAAGACTCATTGTAAGTCTGCTAATAATTAAAAAAAAAACCCAACCAAACCATGGGGAACAACAGTTGGAGACTGTAATTGAAATTGTCAAAGCAAGAGTAATTATTCAAATAGATTAACAAGGGATTTGCATTGGTCATCACCTGGAGACTTTCATAGCAATGTTTTTCTATAAACATAGGCAGTAATTCAACCACATATATTAGGCTCAGCAGCACTCAGGTTGCTAATATAGAAAAACAGCTACCTCCAAAACATGACAAAAGATTAAGATGACTTCTCTGGTCCGTTATGCAACCTATCATATAGCTCATTATACTGGCACTTAACACCTCTATCCATGGACGAAGAGTTTAGGGTGTCTGGCTAGAGCTACCTGAAATAGCTTCTTTCTCAGAAGAGTGGAGTTTCACCACCTATTGAAGAGCCTTGGAAGTGCCCCATTCAAAGCATACCCAGATTTCTCATCCCTTCTCAAATGCTGGCCTGGGAATTTATCAAGATGGTAAAAAAAAAAAAATGTAGCAAACTGTTGGGAGTCAGAAATGGTGAACTGACAGTCACAAGCAAACTGGGAAAACAGAGAGAAAGCAAGGACAGAAACTCAAGTTGCTAGCTAGGCATCTGAATTCAGGTATGAGCTAGTGATACAGCCTACGTATTTTACATGTCACTCCTGGTAGTGTTCATGAACAAGCTTTCAAAAAATATAAACAAACATTTTATCCAATAGTTAGAAGATCTGCACCTGAAGAGGGAGAACACAAGTGATACCACCTTTCCCAACCAACAGTTGCTACTTGAAGAAAACATTTCCGAAGTAGGGTGTATATTTTCATTGCTAACCACAAGAAGTAAAAAAGACAAGTTCTGAAATGCAGACATTCAAATTGAGGAGATCATTGCCATTTTCATTAATTTCAAGATAAACAGTCCAACTGCTGATAACTTCAAACAAACACTTAGTCTGCTGAGGGTTTAATAGCCTGTAAGCTACCTTGTGACTTTTGTTTGATAGCGTGGAACTCCACACTCTCTGTGCAGGCAGTTGATATGGTTTATCTACTCATACAGTGCACACCTAAAAGGTTTTCAATCTGATATGTTGGCATTTGAGACCTGTTCTAAGAATGAAGCTCGACATGTAACTTAATTGGGACCTTCTCCTGAGAAAACCCAGGACTGGCTGCATTAAAGAGAATTAACTACCACCATTTCATTACTAAAACCAATCGCTTCTTGATCATAAAAATAATCTAACATACTTACAAAGATATCAGTAACAGTTTTGATAGCCTTCTCTTTTCTTTGCATAAATTCATCATCCTGCAAGACATTAACGGGGGTGATTAAAAATACCAGGAATGGAGATTAAATCTCAACCATTGTAATGAGTTTAGCAAACGAAGTTGTCAAATAATTTCTAACTGAGCTGCCCAATTATTTGGTGAAATGTTAGTGATTTCCTGTAACACAGAAAAGTATTTGCTTCTCTCATCAGATACAGGTAGGTAGTTCTTTAAAACTGTATCCAGATCAGCAGTCTTTCTGCTCTCTGCTTACACAGTACCTGACACAAATGCAACCCCAGCCCACTACCAGGATCTCCAATCATTACTACACTGAAGAAATGAACTTGGGATGGGCTTAATGTGGAAAAATAGAAGTTTCCCCTACTGTTATTTTAGTTTCTAAGCATTAAAAACAATCAAAAAAAAACCCAAAACAAAATCCAAACCACGTCAAACTAGTAAAATCTGGCTGTCTTTCCCAATACTAAGGACATCTACCTTTAATGCTGTTACTGAATTAGAGACAAAACTTGGGTTCTAGGTTTTAAATATGGAATTGCCTTGGGATATGCATGAACAGAACTGATGGCTCTGCACTATAGGACAAATCCAAGCTTGTTCCAGCTCTCTTTCTACACCAACAAGCCTTCATATCATTACTGCAGAAGGGGAAGAAGAGAGGATCACAACACTGTTCTAAGTATGTAACTTCAAAGTGGGCAGCGTTTGACTGTTATCAGAAGGAGAAAGAATATGATCAAGGTATCTCAAACATTGCAAAATTACTCTTACCACTACACTTCTAGATAAAACTGCAGCTCTCACTCCTCTGGCAACCATATTTTACACACACAAATGTATTTCCTTTTAACCCAAACCTGTCCTCTCTGTCTTTCCCCAAGTTCAGTTTTTGAATGAAGTTTTTTAGGAATCTAGTTTTCAAGAACAAATTTTGGGGTTTGGATACAGGGAGATGAGAGCTGACTTTGAGCACTCTAAAACAAAACCCAAATTATAGAGCATTAACAGCATATCAATTCTCATGTAGCTAGATCAGCTTCTCCACAGCATGCCAGGTGTTCTCGAACACGTTTCAGGCAATGTAGCTCCAGTCACATGAGTTGCCTGGAAACGCTGCACAGAGCTCTACAGCCACTCCAGAAGCCAGCTACCCGGCAAGCCAGACTGACAGAGAAGTACCAAATACTGCAGAAAAACTAAGGCAACTCTTAAGCAAAAGTTAACTAGTTATCTATGAATTCTCTGTCATAATAATGTTTTAATTTTTTTCCCAGTTGAGTTTGTGCACGGAGTCCTCTAGGACCGATCAATAAAATTATAGCAAAGGCAACTCTGGTTATTGTGCTGATTTCAGAGCTCTGAAGCTGGTACTGCACCTGAGAATTTGACATACTATAACAGAAACAAGAACTGGCTTGATCTTACCTCCGGTAGTCTATGCGTTTTTTGAAACTGTGATATAGAGTAAGAACGGATATAGTCTCCCATTTCTTCCCTTGTTTCTATTGCACGTTTCACCAGCCACTGTGGGGGGGAAAAAAAGTTTGTATCAGCGGAAAGGGGAAGAATAACAGCAGCAAACACCAAACTACTGCATAATTATTTTTAATACATGATAAAAGCTAAAGGCACATTTTAAGCACACAAACAAGAACATTTATTTGTAAACTTGGCAACTTGAGAACCTACTCCTAACAAAATGATTCAGCATTAGCTATTTTATAAACTTCACACTTGCTCTTCTCCTATGTACTAAAAAGCTCAGTAGAGCAATCAGCTAATGCATAAGCTAAGAAACCACATGGCTTTTCTTATAATCAAAGTTTTACACAGAAAAACCTAAATATTCTTCATCCTGTTGAACTATTGAACCGTAGAAACCTCAGTGAGCCATACTGTTCATACTACAGTGGGATTCACTAGTCCAAAGAACATCAGACTGCCTTCCCTTATAAGCTCCTTGGAGCAGAGCCTGGTATCCCGAAAAAACACTTTTCCCAATGTTATTTTTAAATAGTGTATTGCAAAATTACTTATTTTATTGCATGATTTCCCCTTTATTTAGCTTGCACTGTAACCTCTCATATACTGAATTGCTTTTACATTCCAATTAATTTCTTATAGTAAGTATGGAAAGAAAATTCTACTGCAAATTTCAACTATTAGGAATTCTTAGTTGACAAATTAATTTATTAACAAAAACATATGAAATCTTCACAAGCATAAGTAAAGTTCATTGAAATTTTGCCAATATGAATTTCTGTAATCCAAAAAATTGGATCGTCAATAAAATAATTCCAGAAAGGAAAATGAAGAGCATCTGTGGAATAGAAATGGATGTGGGCCACTTTAAACATTATTCTTTTAGCTTGCATCTTTGGGGGGGGAGGGAGGGGGGAATACATCCCCTCCAAAAGAAAAACCCTGAAGTGCCCTCCCGAAAATCCGAGTGGCATAAACCCTACATCCTAGCACAAGAAATCTACTACTTAAGCTAAAAATACATTTTAACAAAGTACATTTCACCACACTAAGTAGTTATATTATCTATAGTATTCATTGTTATTACTTGTTAAACATTAATAACATTATGTTATCAAAACACAGAATAATACATAATATAGAAAAAATGCACAGCAGTAGTTCACAAAACAATGGACTGTTAATTTTCTGGCTTTTTATTTTCATTTATACCATGTAATAGCCTGCACACCTCACAACTCACCAGACCGAGAGCTCAGCTGTATATGCACAATATACATCCTCTTCTACATTCAAAAAACTCAAAACTCTACTGTACTCTAAAAGCTATCAATGTTCTCCTTCTACTGAGCAGGTCACACTGAATAAATAATAAATCCCTCGGCTCTCAGAAGCGTTGGATTTACAGCACGTATACAAAAATGTGATTATACTCTGCATGCATGCAGGTTCATCCCTCTCTACTCCAAAGAAGCCCTTGGGAGCATACTTCAAAACAAACAGATAGTCCAGATGGCTTTTATACAGTCTGTGGGCTGTGGTATGGTCATCCTTCTACAAAGCAAGCTTGAACTGTTCATAGTACCCCTCTCTATCAGTCTCAGTGGGAGGAGATGGGCTGGAACTCTGATGGAATCTGAAGCAATCAGAAGTTGAACATAAAATGCTCTGAGCTCTCAGTGCCAGGACCCAACACTGAACCTGTCTTGTATCACTAGTCCGTTATACTCTGACAGAAGACACCACTTGGAACACAACCTCATCTCGTTAATCTTGGCTGTACCCCAGGTAGAAGCCATTACAGCTAGGTTATATGCGTTTCTATCAAATTTTCCTACTATAGATCACTTATTGTTTTCAAAAACTACAGCTCCACCATGAAAAGACAAATCTTCAAGCCTATGAAGTGTTCAAGAAGAACCACATGCCCGTATAAGAAAAAAGACTTCTTCTGACATTTACAAGACCACACAAAAAGCCACAAGAGATTGAACCACATTTTAAATAATGTTGGAGCAGATAAATCTTGTGGGCTGTTGACAGCCTGTGCAGGAGGTCACATAAGAGATCAGATCAATCTTGGGATCCAAGTTTGAACCAGCAACGGTTTTCTGTGCTGTAACCATGAACCCCTGGAAAGTGAGGGGAAGATGATGACAACAAGAGAGATGAAAATGCAGACTATTAATTACAAAACACATCTCAACACAAGATTGTATACATACAATCTGTGAACATAAGCAGAATTTACTAGGAAGAACAGCACCATTTCTGCCCACTGGAATTTTTTTTAGTTTTTTGTTTTGTTTTTTTTTTTTTTTTTTAAGTTCTGCTACAGGCTATGGCAGTGAGCCAACTCAATCTAATTTCTTCCTGTAGGGAAGAATTCATCTAAATTCCTCCCATCAAGTTCACCAGCGTAGCTTGCACAATGTAAGAGCTATTGGGACACAATGCCAGGTGGAAGAAAGAGCTTCTGTATTATTTGGGGACTGATTTGAGATTTACAGATAGCAAATGAAATCCTGAATTTAACAGGACGTTGAGTAAAGCGTCATTATCAAATACATAGTTCCTACATGCCATGGTGTGGTCAGCCTATTACAGCTCTTGCATGGTCTTTTTCAGAACACGGTATACTGGTGACACCAATAAAAGTTTTCTTGAAGGCCTGTCTTGGTTGGGATGAAATGAGGAACCAACAGTATCTGGAGCAAGCAGAACGTCACAGGGACCTGACAGAAAGCCACAGTTTCTGAAAAAACATCCTCTACATGCAAAAAACTACGCTCATCAAGAAAGACTTCTTCACCAAGTATGGATTAGATATACCACCTACTGGCCAGCTCCTAATACTGAGAATCACTGCGCTCAGAGAAATCTAGAAGCCAATTTCCTCCCTGCTTAGAATTAATGTTTCTCCTTTCCAGAGGTAATGTCCCAAATCAGGATTTTGGGTAAAGCAGGTCAGAGAAAAGAACACCTAGTGCTATAGTTTTTACAGCAGGAGTAATAGTTTATGTTCTCACTTTAGGAGAAGAATTATTTTTCCTGTGAGAGAAGTCTTGTATCTGATAAATGTAACCATTCATTATCAACATCATTATCATCAAGTGACCAGGGCAAGAAATTAACCTGGGTCGGGATTTTTTGGTTTTGGTAGGAAAATGCAAGTTTAGAAGTAAAAGCTTGCATCAACAAGATACAAACTTTCCACCTTAGGCAGCATGAGCAGCTTGAAAGCTGTGTAACAGTAGCAGACACCACATAACTGCACTCCCCACAAAAAGTGTGTTTTTTGTCAGGAGCCCCCTACTAGAAGATAACAAGAAAGAGACAACGGGAAGTTTTCCCCACTTCTTACAAACTGGAATTTAGATTAAATTCTTACTTGCTAAATTCTTTCACAGGCAGGCAGCAAGAAGATATTTAATGAAAAAGAAGCTTGCTAAACAATCTTTATTTTCCCTATTTATCAAAGATGCATTTCTGTGTGCAGATGAAAGTAAAATCAAAAAATGATAACGACATACCAAGGATTCTCAAGATACCAGACGTAACTGGAACACATCACGTATTAGCTTAAACCTTAATAAAATGGAGAACTACGAGCACGCACTTGGTCAGTTCATGCTGCTCAACAAATACAGAGCAATAGGGTCACATGTCAGAGCAATTTATTTTTCCACCCATACAGTTTTTAAGCGATACGAATGAAGGATGAATTATGCTTAAAGAAACAACTCCAACTGGCTTTCGCCTTGTTCATATCCTTTTAACTGAGTGACTATCTGCATAACTTACTCCATAAGCTTAAACATAGACTATAAGATATTTGTTCTATTTCCTAGTCTGGCAAAGTAGATTATCAGATTCCGAAACAAGCTTAAACTTTAGTTTCTTTAAGCAGACGTTCCACAAAAGGCAGAATCTGACTCCATTTCAAAGAATTTAAAGAGTTTGTTTTGTGTTTTTCTTAAATGTGGATGAAACAATACTTAAGAATTCTACCATCCATAATGTCACTCAATTCTTTAAAAACATTCATTTAAACTACTTCTCTGTCATTATTCATTCCAAAGTTAAAGAGCCAAATAATAATACAGATCTTTGTTAAAATTTTTATGCAAGTTTTACGGCCTTTTTCAGCAAAGTATCGATACATCACAAAATTATTACCTGTACAACAGGAAATATATGAATGAAATCCAGTCCCTGGATCTGATGTGGTTCCAAACGATGAGGACACTTCATTTTTGGTAATACTGACACAATTTTTTCAGTTAAGGCACTATTATAAAACAACAAAAACACACATGTATATATGCTACAGTTTTCTTTTGTAAATTACAAATTATTTTTGCAAACACAGTTAGTAGTTAGAAGGTTCCTTCTAGTGGCTTCCATTGTATACAGCTGTGAAAAGCAATCAAACTTTCATTTACAAAATAGCTGTTACATTGCACTATATATATTATTAGTCTATGAAAAGGTGATTAAACCCCTCTTGCGGGCCCCTAGCTTGTGATTTCATTTATGGTATTGCACAGAAAATTTTGAGATCTGCATGTCTGGTCAGATGAAATGCCCATGTAAGATATATCTACAAACACCTCTGCATATTATAATACATGCACACATGAAGAAACACTAGCTTTAAGAACAGTTATACTAAGTAAAAGATACACACTTAAAGTCCAGAATCAAATGTAAGGACTTAAAAATTTGTTTAGCAGACCTCCCAAAATGTATCTTGACATTACTACTGAAACTTCATGAGTTTAAATAGATATATTACACCTAAAAGCTAAATACACAGTATACTTCACATGGTTTTGAAGTGAGTAAAACTGAATTTGCTGGCAACCATCTCATTCTACAGCTCAGGTAAGAGCTGGTAAAGTGAAAGGATTACCCTAACACAAGGGATTCATTTACAAGAACATCATCCTGCTTCCACTGAATCCCTTATTTTAGAGCAAGGTATTTTTTTGCTGCCAGTGCTGTCAAGCACATTTTTAAAGCAGGTGTCAGCACTGAGGATGAACACTGTACTGGGAAAACTATTTTTTCCATGAAGGAAAAAATTAACTGGTCCAGTACTGACCTCAGTGATATTCAGTACTGCCCAAATGGACAACTGAAATTCTGGAAGAACAAAAGGGAAGCAGAAAGATAGGAGAAAAAGACCAACGTCTAGGAATAGACCCTGAAAAATTATACTTCTTAAGAGAAGTGAAAACTTGGACATCATTCTTATAAGGCAATTCTCACTATGGCACCATACTAATATTCTACAACATGAAAATAGCAGCACCTCTCAGCACAATCAAAGCAAATGCAATGAAAAAAACCATATTTATCCAATAGATGCAAGATCCTCTCCTAATGTATGTTTCCATGTTTATTTCAACCCAGCAGTTAAACAATAGGACACCCTCAAAATGTCTTCAGAATACTACCAAGAAAACACAACTTAACTTTTCCTGATCTTGAGAACATCACAGAAGCACTGAGCCACCACCAATATAAACATTACATGGACATCAAAACAGCCTGTGCTTTTGTGACTCTGAGTGCTTTAGATTTACAAATAAATCATTGTTGCTGTTTTGGGAGAGGAGCCTGGTTTTTGTTTTGCCAGTTTTGCATCCAGTCAGCTGGAAAGATAACAGAACATTTTCAGAACAACTTAACTATTTCCTATCCTGCTGTTCTTAAGGATAACAAAGATGGCAATTATAAAAACTATCACCACCGTCTTCATTCCTAGTCTCTACTTAATTCCGTGCACTTAACAAAGCTTTATGTAGTTATCTATGATGACTTGAGTGTCTCCAAGTTTAATGGCAATAACCACAAATATTTATTTTTAAATGTGTTACAGTCTTGCCAATGCTAAATGACTTTCACGAAAACAGCACAGAAAGATGTTCTTTTCAATTACACTGAGCAAACAAGTCTTTTCATGCAACTGTAACTTGACAGGCTCTTCTTACTTCCTGCGAATTTTAATTATGGCTCTTTTATCACAGAAATGCATAAAGAAATAATGCAGTTTAGAATGTATTCCCTTTCTCAGCATAAACAATTTTTACAACCTCCCTAATAAAGGAATTAGCTGGCTTATGAGCAAATTCCATGCATAAGAAATGAATCAAACCAAAATGGTCTCATTGGGTCACCATCAGGAAGGAACTCCTCCTCCTCAGTATGGAGCAGGTAACTGTTTCAGCAACAGTGTCATGCTTTAAATTCTGTTTGCTGATGCCTACAATTCCAACCCAGAACCATAAAGGAGAATCAGAGGTTATTTACACAGCAAAACCGCAGACATAGAGAACGCACGGAAGGTCTTCTAATGTTGCACTCCAGTTTCCAGCAGCGTGGTCTCCCTCTGCCCTTTGTTTTGGCCTCTACATCATCCCTTTGTGCCAGCACAAGCATCTGTGCAGCTGCATAGAGAACTGGATCCAGGAACTGATTCATGTTAAAACTATTTTAGTTTTTTTTTTTTTTGGTAGGTTTTAATCTGGATCAGTTCCCAATCCAGTTCGATGTGGTCTCACATAAATGCTTTCACTGCTTAGCAGGGATATAAGAACATGGTAGCCCAGAGGGGACTAGCGCTGCCGTTTTTGGAATAAGCTTCTTTCTGGTTTTTAGAGTTTGTGGAACTACAGTCTGAGAAACCCAGAAACCAGTGCAGTGTTTTGCAAACGGGTGGTCTTGAAAAGCGGGAACCTTGGACTAAAAATCCTTCTTATAAACAAGCAAATGTCAGGTAACTTCCCCCCTCACCCAATTCCTCTTTTCTAAGAAGAAAAAAAATACCACACTTGCCGTTTAATTAACTTACATTTTTTGACCAATAGTAGAGTTTTCCTGAAACAATAAATCAACATCGATATCAAAGCTGCAAGTAGTGATACACCACGTCATGCCGCCTACCACCTAGTAAAGGAGCAACAGCATGGTTAGTTCTGTTTTAATTTGAAGAGGTAAAACCAAATGCATCTTAAAAGCTTTATTTATTTTAGGAACTACAGCTTAGTATTTTCTCCAACCTCAGTATTCTTATATAAAGACTGAAATACATATAGATACAATGCATATATCAACTTCTACATACAATACACATATACGAGACGACAGAAAAAACCCCAGAGCAGTTAGTGACACTCTAAATTCCTCTCTTAACTTTATGTATTAGTTTTGAAACAGCTCTCAGATTAAAAAAAAAAAAACAAAACAATAGATAAAACACAACAATATGTTAAATGTCGTGGTCTTTAAGAAGTGACCATATCAAAATTTTATCAAGGATTGTAATTTCTGTATTCATATATTTACCATTATATATAGACCTTTGCTACTATTATTCTTTGATGGCTGACATATGCAAGACCAAGTGCTAGGCACAGTATCAACATAGTAATGGAAATCCCCAGCTCTGTAGAAATCTCTATTTCCGGCCCTATTCCTATAGATACTTAGGCATATTTAAACTCTTGAGCTATTTCATCAACTTTACATAAATTACATAAATATTTAAAGACAACCTTGCATAAACATGTGCAAGATAACCTAAAAGTATGCAAAGGCAAAGAACAGGAAAAAGGGATTAAAATGTGGAATAACTTACCAACATCACACAGCAAATTAGGGTGTTTTGTACAAGGTTTTCTAACACATTACCCCTCTCACATTCCCATCTGAAACAGTTAATCAGTATCTCTTTTATACTAGCAGCTAGATCATTTGCTATAGCAATGCTTATTTTTGTAAAGGTTGGGCATTCTCATGAAATGGTAACTTTGCAATTGTATTTAAGCAAGTATAAACCTGATGCATCCGTTTCTACACATAAACGCAACAATATTACATCCTGAGGCGGTCTCCTTGAAACTACTTTGTGTCTGTGTGCGCAGCCTCCCAAGGTCAGTAATGCCAAGCAGTTTGAAGAAACTAAAATTGTATTGCAAAGTAGGGCTGTGCTATGATCAAAGAAGCAGCAGAAAACAGGAGAGTTCATTTCAAGGCTGGCGTAGTTCTGTGTTTTCAAACCTTGGTTCAGGAATTTCTCACAGAGTCAGCACTAAAGCCATTCAGAAGTCTCTTTTCAACCTGAACTTTGCTCACTGTCAGTATCACATACTTCCTGTCTAGGACAATGAAAGGTTAACATATGTGACATTCTAAAGAGATGTAAAAACAGCCCCAAAATAATCTCACTAAGCTACTAACTGTTCCATTCTTACACAGAGCCTCTCAAGACAACTATTTCCTCATTTCTCATGAATGAATACTTCTTTTTAAAATTACCACGCTATCTCCAAGTATCAAGTCTTTCTAGCTATTCTAACTGCAGTTGAGAGAGGGGCAAATTTCCCCACATATGACTCTAACTTAGGCCATAACACCCACAGAAAAGCATACCAGCAATTAGCTTGCATCCAACTGTCTCCTTTAAAACAGGCCTTGCTGCACAAAATAATTTTGCAAGACTGAGGAGGTCCTATCTGTCTGAAACTGGGTCACTTGCAGAATTTTTTACATAGGAAAGCCTCATGTCTTCTATCTTTTTTTTTTTAATCACCTAGCACTGCTAAACTAACTTGCAAAAAATACGTAACCCTCATATACTTAAAAAAGGTTTTTGAAAATCCTGCATTGGTCTCACCTTGTCAAAGGGTGATAATCCTTTGATTCTTGCTCGAAAATACCCAGCAGCCACCAACAGTTCCAAAATTTCAGTCAACTTGATGTTTTGTTCCTCATCTTCTCTTGTTTCAACCTGACAAATGAAGAACGCAACACTAATTCAGTGTTTCTCTTTCATTCTTCAAACGAACGTTTTCCAAACTTTATCTTGACACAGATACATATCAGGGAAAACCTTGACTTCCATTAGCAAATCAGTTATTACGTTGAAAGCCATTAAAGAAATAGGTAATGCATTTCTACATGGATTTAACATCACATCTTTTTCACCCAGTTCAATACTTTAATCTGCTTTTGCTGTTCAAACTCCTGGTCCACCACTTGCTTCCAGCTAGACAGACTGCTCCTATTGCCATAAGACAGTTAATTTATTCTCCATTTTGCACATTTCTTTCAATTTCAGTGTTCACAAAATTGTACACCTCACATTAACGCTTCTATAATCTTTTTACAAAAACAGGAGGAGAAACTCGTGGGGAATTCCACTTCTTGGGTAATGCAATTTTAAGCAAACTCCGTACAGCAGTAACAAAACCTAAACTCTGACAGGCAGCCTGGAGAGTTTCAGTGCTCCAAAGCCTCATCAGCACAGCACCCTTTTAAAAGCGCTTTTGTCCCCAAGTGACAGGGTGAAACCCCACAGCTCCAAGAATATACATGGTTTACTAGAGGCACAGAGCACCTAAACACCTCAGACCGAGGCCGGAGAGATGGCTAATGGGGCTTCAGGTCTCCCCCTCAGGGACCCACCTACGGGGCCTCCTCACCTCTCTCTTCCCCAAAACCCCTTCCACAGCCGCCTCCTCTCCTGTCCTCTCCCTCTCACGGAGCCCACGGAAACCCGAAGAGCCTGGCAAGCAGAGGGGACAGGGAGAGGCAATGGTGCACAGAAGGTGACCTCCACAGGCGCTGCCCGCAGCCCCTCAGGGCCTCCCCCCCGGGAGCGGGGCGGAGAGGGGCCCGGCTCCCCACGCCCCGCGGGACCCCACCTCACGGGGCCGCGGGCGGGGAGGCGAGGAGGGGAAGGAGCAGGCAGGGAGCCCGGGGAAGCCAGCGCAGCGGGGCCGGGGGAACAGCGGGCGGCCGCGCCTCGCCAACGCCGCTCTGCCCGGGGTGGGGGGGCCTGGGAGAGACGCCGCTACGGTACCTCCTGGGGGGCCTGGTACTCCTGTCCCCTGGGGACGACCATCGCCCTCCGTCTCCGGCAGCCTGAGCCCGGCCGCTCCGCCTGTCACGTCCGCTCCCCCCGCCGCAACGCCCGGGCGAAGGGGTGTTCCCAGCCGGCGGCTACCGGGTTCCCCCGCTCCCTCTCAATGGTTCGCCCGCACCCTCCTTGCGTACAAGCGCATCCGGGCCGTGCCATTCACGGCCAAAGGGGTGCGGGGGAAGGAGGGCGGGGGCCGCGCGGCTCCCCGGCGGCTCATGTGACTGACTGCATGGAGCGCAACCGCCGAGCGCCGCCCCGCCCCGCCCGCCACTGCCCGCCGGCGGCCGCCCCTTGCCCCGCCGTGCCCCGGGCCGCGCCGGGGAGCCGGCCCCGCACAGCACGGCCCCTCCCGCCACTGCCCCGCCGTGCCCCGGGCCGCGCCGGGGAGCCGGCCCCGCACAGCCCGGCCCCTCCCGCCACTGCCCCGCCGTGCCCAGGGCCGCGCCGGGGAGCCGGCCCCTCACAGCCCGGCCCCTCCCGCCACTGCCCCGCCGTGCCCAGGGCCGCGCCGGGGAGCCGGCCCCGCACAGCCCGGCCTTTCCCCGCTGGCACCCCCCGGTCCCGGCGCTTCCCCTCTGTTTTACTGGCGTTTCCCCTTCTCTTTTTTTTTTTTTCCTTCGTTTTTACTTTTGCAAGGGGACCTGAGGCCTCTCGCCAGCGTGGAGGACAAGTTACCGAGCGCTCTGTGACCTGAGAGATGCCTCATGGCCTCTCAAGCCCCGCAGGCCGCTGACACCCCTCATGAGCAGCTGGGCGTCATTTGATGACCTGACAGCTGAGGGGGATGTAACTATTTTTTCTTGGCCCGCACACAGGTCCCACGCTCGGGTACCTTTGCACCCCTATAATCAGATGCTACCTCTGCCTCCTGGCAGCGTGGGCCTATTTCTGAGGACAGCCCCGTTGGGAAAGCGGGCGGCTCTTTGTCGGCTGGGTGTGCTGGAGCCTGGCCTCCCATCCCGCATCTGCCACGGCCGGGCAGGCCCGGCGGCGCCATGGCTGCGCGTTGGCAGGGCCAGCGGCTGGGGCGCTGCGCCCAGGCGCCCGTCGGTCGCCGACACACTTTGGACTTGTGAATAAAATTACACCTTTGCACAAGGATTTACTGGGTGATAACAGCCTGGTAGTAAATTAATCCACAGCTTGGCGGCAGGGTCGCCTTTCTTCTTGACGACAGCTTCGGAAATACCTGACAGTGGTCTCTTTTCAAGTTGACCCCAGGTGTTCAGTTTCTAGGCTCTTTGCCATACGCAGAGCATTATAAAAAAATAAACACTGTTAGGCTGCAACTAGAGACGTCTCCAGGAGGTGAGGGAACAAGAAAAGCCAGGCAAGAGCATCATCTCCATCCGTTGGAGGGCAGCAGAGCATGCACAAGCCCGTCCACACCGACTGGTGCCCTGACAGAGTGATCAAAACAATAATAATAAAAGCAAAAATATGCCAGGCTGGCTCAGGCCACGTACTGGTGTAACCACAGGCCACGTCTCAATTAGAGTTGCAGAAAACTGTTTTGCAGCCCCAGAGGCTAACATGCTCACCAGAGCAATACAGGCTTTCTGCTTTTTGTCTGTCTTCTCCTCACAAAGAACTGTGGGGCTCTAATTTGATTGTCATGGAGAGGAAGACTGAAACAAACAAACAAAAAACAGGGACAAGAAGAAGGGTTGGAACACAAAGGCATTGCTTCCCAGTACCGAATTGTGATGCAAATTCACCCAGTTATCCAGACAGAGCTGTTGTCCCCTATGACATTCGGATAATCAATCTTCTAAATACCAATGAGGTTTAAAAAAGTCCCAAGAGGGATACCATCTAAAAAAGAAAAAACTCCCTTCCTTCAGATCTTTAGATTTTGTGCTGGCAAATCTCTAGCAGGTTCAGCTTTACTCTTCGTTTTCCTTTTCCCTGTTCTATTTTGACCTGCGAAGGTAAGCCAAATTCTGGCTCTTGGTGCAGCTGCTCTGAACAACCTTGTCTTGATTTTTCAATTTCGTTAGTCTTCACCCCATGAAGCTGAGCTGAAGAGCTTCCTCCCTTTTTTATAACCACACGATTTATTTTGCTGTTCAGCCTGGACTTTTGACAACATCAGACTTGGTCACCACTGAAAATGTAGCAATAGGTCTCACTGTATCTTTTAGCACAATTTGGTTTTTCTTGTAACAAGAATTAAAATGTGAGATGGGGTTACAAGAGGAACAGCAAGGGCTCCACTCTTTGTTGGGCAGGCACAGTTAGATAAATAAAAAGATAGACTTAGGTAATTTTCCAATGATCTCTATGCTGAGGAGGCCTAAAAGACAGATTTATTTCCATAATTTCTGCATGGTAGATGAAATAAAGTATAACTCCCTGTGTAATGGTCCTTTGTACTTTTGTTAGGGTACAACTTTCTTTTATGTATACCATAAAACAAAGTGTCATGGACAGATCTTGGAGTAAAGGGAAAGGATCCCAGTGACTTCATTGGAATATGGACCTCCATAATGCCATGATTGCATCTTCTGAGTTGTTTTCCTAATTTCAGGAGAAGCTGAAGCCAGCTGCAGGGCACCTAACCCAAGCCTTCCGAAGTCAGTATCAATTTTTGCATTGTTTTCTGTGGCTCACAGCTTGGATGAGCTCTGTTTTCAACCCATTTTGTTGCCTGCCAGCTCCAGCACAGAGATCACTTCCATCCTGATCCACAATGAAATGATTCCTGCCGTGAAGGTTTCAATCTAGATTTCTGGAATTAGCAAGACTGCCAGGCACAGCACCAGTATCTTCTTCTGTATGCATTTACTCTTCTTTCTTATTTGTTGTCGTGGTTGTATCCCATCTCCTTACAGTTATTCAGCACCACTTCATCTATTGCTTGAGATGTAGTAGGCACAAGGAACCATTTGGTAGGCAATTGCAAATTCCCAATTATCATCTGTGGAAGTGAGACTCTGTGCACTGTGAAATGAAAAAGTCACAGACCTGTTACAGTAGCCATTGCGTTAGAGGCTGGAGTAGACCATTGCGTCCCATCAAACAGGCTGATATGTTTTGCAAGGAATAGTGCCCTTTCAGCAATCACATATAACATGAAATAGTGATGTTTTAAACATGCCCACTATCACAGCCATTGGTGACATCTACAAAGTACAGCCTAGCCAAGATCCTATTCAGTCTCTCCTCTGAACGATTCCTATTCCCAGCATTTAATAGTTTAAAACATACAGGGAGACAGGAAGACATTTTTCTTGAAAATTATGTTTGTGTCATTATTAATATTGTTTTATTAAGATTGGCAACATTAACATGAACATTTTTAGCTCACTTGCCAAGCTGCTACTTCATCCCAACCAGACCCAAGGCAAACACAGGTAAACCAGGTGGAAGTAATGGAAGAAACTCCTGTTCATGGTCACCTTCTTGGTGATGTCGTTAGCATAGTTCCTTGTTTAAGCACAAGGAAGAGGAAAGACTTTATGGCGTGTGGAATTTGTAGAGGACAAGACAGTCCAATGGTGAAAATGCTGATAAGAAACAAACCACAGCTCCCTCATGGTCTACATAGGCAAAAGTCACAAAAATTGGTGGCTGGTCCTCTCTACAATTTCATCCATGAAAGCTCTCATACCAGTCTCTCTGGAGAATAAGAGAATATTGTAACTAAGCATCTGATTCATACTAAAGTTTTTGCCAGAATTCTCTTTTGCAGTGTCATGATTTTGGTCACATCACTCAAAGACTATGGTCAGAATATTCAAGTAAACTAGTGATTTTTTAGAAACTTTATGAGAGGTTTGATTTTCAGAGAGTGCTTACCATGCCCTCTTTGAAAATCAGCCTACTGAGAAGTTTCTCTGTTTCTACATGGGTACCCATTGCAAAGTCCAGGCAAGGACGGGCACAGTACACCCTGACACAGAGTAATTACCCGTACTGAAGTTTGTTCGGAACAGTGCCATTACACATCTTCTTTTCTGAAAGTCTCAGGGCATCTGTAGCTATGACAGTCAAGAGAAATTAATCCATGGGAGAATGAAGTGGGGTTTTCTGACTCACATATCATCCATGGAACAACTAATTAAGCCTGAGTCTTCGAGCCTTTACCTGAGAAGGTACAAAGAAAATGAGAACAATTGCACTGTAAGTGCGGCACACAGTCCTCAATTTGGGCCAGGATATTACATTTCAGATCACAGCTGTGTCTGTGATGCTAGCACCGGGAAGAAATGTTTTATTTCATTTTTACATTTAGACTGGGCAAATCTGATTTGGAATTGTTGGAAAACAAAAAGCCCAGGAACTTATAATATACTTTTAAAAGCTAAAACTTTTCCAAATCGAATCACGTTTTAAGATTTATTTGATGTTCAAAGACCAAAAGAATATAGGTTGTCGGATCACTGGCTGTCTTGGAACAAATCCTTACCAAGTGGCAGAGAGGTGTATATGTTCACCATGGCTTTTTTAGGCAAAATATATGGATTTAGCTTTACCTTCTACATGTCATAACGGTATGGCACATCCTTCAGTTAAAATAGCTGTAAGAATGCACAGTTAAGTTCTCCAATGGAGCCAGATAATCTGAAAGAGTAACAGACTTCTCACAGGTACACCTCACTCCCGAGAGAAAGACAGTCTAAGGCGTTTCTCTGGATTTTCTTCTTCCGTGTCAATTTTTGTGAGAGAGAACTGAAAAGGCGGAGAAGTAGTAAGAGGTGCAAGAGAAAATAGCGGTAGAGGTAGAAAAAGACAGAAAGGTAGAGATACAAGGCGAGCGCTTGAAGCGTAACCTTGAACAGAGCTAGGCGAAAAGGAAAACAGGCTGAAGAGTGAGTGGAAAGGCATGTCAAGAACTAACAACAGCATTCCGACTTATCTGATTCCTGTTTTATTCAAGTAAATAGGACTTTGCCTTTTCTGTGAATTACAAGCACTGCATCCACAATTATTTCACTTCATTAGCTTTAAAATAATCTACAGCCTTTTTTGATGAAAAAATGTGGATGAAAAATGTTAACTTTTATAAAGCTGCCATCTTCTTCTTACACTAATGTCTCATTATGACACTAATAACACGCCTTTAAGATATCCAGGACCACTTACAAGCTGCTTTACAATGCAGCTTGCCTGCAGAAAAAATTAGCTGTATACTGTCTGGGTAGACATCAAGTTTAACTTGATTTATTCATACATGTACCTGTTCTGACATGAAGGAGTCCCACAGAGCAATGTTTTTTAGGAATTTTAGCCTGACAGCAACTTAACCCTAAATGAAAAGCAAACTTTGCTACCGTTCAGTCTACTCCCTCCATCTTCCGACTACTTCTCAGCAGTGGATTCTGGCATAATCCAAAACTGGCATTAGAACAACATATCTTTTTAAGAATCAAATCTTGCTTACACTAAGGCAAACACAAATGGTGGAAGAGCACCATCTGGTGACATGAGGCACATAGCTATATGCTGCTGCCATCAGAAAATATATTCATGGCGTACAGGCTATGTTTTGGGAAGCCTGTATCAGTGTGTTTTAATATGTTTTAATTGATTATTCAACTATGCATAAGAAGTAAAAGAGTGAACTTGCTGAAAACAAATCTGAGCTGACAGTGACCCTATCTCTACTGTCCCTTAAATCACTGAGAAGTTCTTGTAATTTGAATCAAACATTTTCTGATTTGTTCTGAGCCATTTTTTTAGGAGGCTTTCGAGCAGTTTTTATGGGCACTATGAAATGCAGTCCCAAGTTTTATTGCAGTGGACATTTCAAGGTTTTTCTGTGTGTGATCCAAGTATTTTCTTACAGTGTTCAAGAAACTTGGCTTAGCTGTCTTTTCAAAGAATTTTCCACAGAAGCAATTGTTAAGAAAAATTATTTACCTTTTACCATTCTAGCTATTCAGAGGTAAGGAAAAAGGATGAATCTTAACCTGACTATTACTTGCAAATCATAGCGAATTTCAGCACAAATTGCACCTGAATATGCTAACAAATAAAATACATGATTTTTCTGAATAGGTTCTTTTTCACAATGATGATCACGACCATTTCATTAAAGTTCAACAGCAAATTAAAGTTGGTTTAGTTAGGAATTAATAAAAGCAGTTAGTAATTATAATAAGCTTAGAAAACACTTTCTGGAATTTTAGCTGGGCAAGTATTAGTTTTCTAAGGCTGTGGTTAGTGCAGACTAACTCTCTCACACTTCAAATCTGTGCAAAACCCCTAAACCTCAGGGAACCTTGCCAAAAATTAGATAATTGTCAAGAATGTGGAACTATGGACGTTCTTAACTGTTACATGGGACTCAAGTATATAATTAATGAAAAACATGGTCATATAATTACCAAGTTATTTTTTAATTTATCATATGATCCTGGTCCACATAATATTGATTGAGTCTTTTATTTAATAAGAGAATCAAGCATCACCTCTCCAAAGTGTAAAGATAATCATCAGAATGTCACTTAGCATAAAACTGTGGAGCATGTCTGAATAAGTCTGCACATAGCATATGATGATTATCCTGAAAGAAAAGTGATACACCCCGCTTTCTCCCACCATCTCACAGCAGTGGGATGACAAATCTTCAGCCTGCAATGACACCTAAAAGTGTTAAGTTTGTTTTAATGTTGAACACACTGTAGCAGAAACACCCAACTGGTTAGTCTACTGTTCTGTGCAGAGAGGAATATTGAGGAAGGCTGCAGTAGTTGATGAGTTGAAGAAAAATCACTCATACTAAACAGTAAATTAGAAAGCAGGTCCATTATTGCCCTAAAGAATGAGGGAGAAAAAAGTTATATCTCCAAAAGCTTTAGCTTCCAATTCATACAAGACTTATAAGGCTTCTTAGAGGGCAAGAATTCAAAAATAGAAAGTGAGACCGAAGTCCAGACAACCCAGGTTCTAGCTCAGTTGTTAAAAAGCCACCTAGTAGGGTTACATTCACAGTGATGGTTCATCAAATTCAACTCTCTACAGCTTGGACAAAGCTGTCTCATGCAGAGACAATAAGCAGCCCACATTCATTTGTGATTGATAGCTTTCTGTCCTTTCTGATGGCAAGACCAGATGCCCATTGTGGCCAGAAAAGTGTATATTGTTTACAGCCATGAGTTAACTTCAGCAGGGGTTCTTGCTTTTAGAATCAGATATCTGCAATTCAGTCTTGCCAAAGATCTAATCTCATATGCCAGGAGGGGAAGATGGTACCTCTTTGGCAGATTTGCGTGTTCCAGACAAGATTATCTCCTTTTCTGTGTGCCACAGGGTGATATTATTGCCATTATCTTTTGCATCTAATGTCAGTCATGTGGCAACTCAGTTTGGAAACAGCCAGGGATGCATGCTCTGTCTTTATACTGCATATCCTGCTTAGTTGCAGTCAAACAGGTAACATCAGCTATCAGTGCTACCTGCTTTTTTTTCCTTCACAAGTGCTATCACAAGGGAATCAATTGACTTGAGCTTGGATCTCTCTGAAGCTGTTTTGTTGCTAATGAAAGGATGGGTCATTTAAAAAAGAAACCTCCTCTTGGGTTTGGCATCATCAGTGTTACTAAACAATGAACATTAAAAATTCAGTCTCCATAAATAATGCAATCAACTTAAATCAGATGATTTAATATATCTAAATCATATATCAATATGAAGGGTTTTCTGTCTGCTTTTTTGGCTTTTGCGCCCTTGGAGATTTTTTTTTCCAGCAACCACAAAATGAAAAAAACCTTTCTTGTTTGTTTCTTAATTAAAACAGAGACTTGCACCTAATCTCTTGATTCCGGGAGCTGGGCTTTAAACAAACATCAAATATTGCAAGGCCCATAATAAAAATAGGGAGAATTGGCAATGCCTTATTACACAGCTTCACATCCTTTATGTGGGGCCACTTAGGACAAAGGTTTACCTCTAAGATTGTTAGCATTTTTCTTATCAGTCAACTCAAAAGCAGCAGTGTGGCTGACTTCTGTGACTGTGCTGGGTTTTTTTACAGTTGAAGGCTAATGAGGTCTTTTTGTTGTAGAATTCTCCTAGCAATTTCTCCACTGTCTCCAGTAGTTCATATTCTTGAGAGTGTGAAAGGCTGAAAGTAATATGTTTGGAGTTATACTGCATATCCCCAAAGCATGCCCTCTTATCAGTTACTATGCCTTCTAGAAACCAAAGATGGAAGAGGATGCCTTGTAACTTCCGTGACTTTTGAAATTAGGAAAAAACTCCTACAGATATACAAACACCTGGGCTATGCTGTAGGCTGTCCAGTCCAGTTTGTTCGGAATGGCTATTAAAATCACAGCTCATTCACAAAGCAAGCATTAAAAGCTCCAGCAAGCTCTGCTTCCCATTGCTGCTGCCCTCTTTCTTGGGATCCGTATTACTTTTGCTTAGTATAAGAAGTAGATGTGCAACTACCTCTTCTCTCCTAAATCTGCCTCTGTGTAGGGAATATAACCTCTTCCAGCTTCCTATCCCTTGGCCCTGCTCTTAGAACTTACAGATACTCCTCTAGCACCTGGGCTGTGATGACCTGTGATTGCAGAGACATCTTGCTTCTCTTATTCAGATTTCTTGTAAACTAAAATACCATCCTATAAACCATCCATTCCCTGCAGATGAACTTAGCAGAAATTGCTTCCTTGCACTTTGGGGAGCTTAGGGCTGGTGGGAAGCTGAGCAGCGAGCACTGAGCAATGCTATAAATTGGCAGTTCGGCACAGGCCTTGTGGAGCAGAAATGACCGGGATCCAGTAACTGCTTCTAGGGGGGAGATGCAGTTGCCCCCTTTAATTCAGGGACTGTAACTTCCACGGAGAGAATAATTAACCTTTTACCTTGACTATTGTTCTACTGAGCTTAAAGACACTTCTCTGTCTTCATCTCTTCTGGCTAGACTCTCTCCCGGCTCCCTTTCTACTGCAGATGTAAAGAAAAATCTGACAATGCATTTTCTTTTTTGTCAGTCTCTGCTTCCCTAGCTGGTTGCCTTGTAGTCAGTCCTTCTGCTATAATTCTCCCTTTGTATAGCAGAAAATATCCTGCAATTTTTTGATTTAGAAAGTAGAATGAAATGAGCTGCACATGCTGTATCAGAACATCACACCAGGATTCGCCTGCCTTTATTTCCGGAGGTAGAGATGAAGCGAAGCAGCATGCCTCACAGTTGCTCAGAGAAAACAGGTCTGTGCTGACTTGTAAGATAGAGAAAAACCAAGCCTGCTTTCAGTAAGACAAAGTGAACTGGGGGTTCCAAAGTCAGATGGCAAGCAGTAGCTCTCATGCCATGCAGTAAGTCAGAAGTACCAGTGATTACCCATGAACTTGACAGCAGAGGCAGAATTTCAAACGATAAGCCAGTTCTGAAGAGATTCTGGTGTACTGAAATCCTGCCTGCATATATGCTGGGTGCTTGTGTGAAAGAGTGGATGTTCATATAGGAGAAGCCAAAGGAAAGAAGAAATGCATGGTGAAAGGGTTAGAGTCAGAACAATTATTTTAAACACTTTACGGAGAAATAAAACACAAAGAAAAAACCCCACATCTCTGGCCTTTGACCTTGTTCAGCTCTAGACCAACCTCTTTCTAAAGTGTTCTACTTAACTCTTCCATTTTAAGAGTATTTTGTTCCATATCTCATACAGAGGTTTTTCAGGGGATCTGGACATGAGTATGACTGTTAATATATTCTGAATATATTCAGAACACACTCCGGTGCTAACAGGTAACCCAATGCTGGATAATACTTTTTCATACAAACCTAGTTGCCCCGAGGGATGTTGTTCTACTTGGGAACTGGCATGTTGGTGTTCCATTCCGGTGCTTTTTCACTGAGTTCCATATCAAATTCACTCCATCTATAAGGCAAAATAAGACTTTTTGAACTGCCAGGTCTGCACTTACCAGAGTATCTGAAAATCGAGCTACATTTTTTCTGCCATATAGTTCATAACCTAGCTTTGATAGCTGCAGATATTCTGAGATCAGGACTGAACTGCAATTTTATTGCTAAAGCATAAGGGGAGATAGACTGTATCTTGCTTTTTCTACAGCTATATTGATTATCAAGCCTTTTAGTAATTAAATAAAATCAGAAAAGCAAGGAGATTGTAGGTGTTGCCATGGGGAAAGAATTAATACTAGAGTAGTAACCTGCTTCTGACAAGAGTCTTTCCCTGGCACTGAAGAGTAAAAATATACTATTTGTAATAAATGTATATAACTGTGTAATATCATCATTTACCCTTCAAGGCCATCAGATTAACTATCTAAACACAGTATTTAGGTTAATCTTCAAATATCACTTTAGCTTGCACAGTAGTTTTACTGACAGCCTCAGCCAAAGCCTACTTGTAAAAGTAAAAAAAAAAAAGTCTTCTGTTGCTTTATATTGAATCAGGCCAAAGAATTAAGTCGTTGAGTCAAAGCTGCATAAGCGTACATAGGAAGCAATAGAAAATGCCTTGCTTTTACAGACTTCCTAGCTCTAACTGCACCCAGCAGTGATAGAATATTTCTACTTTTAACATCTTTTCCATAATCAAGCTCTATTGTTTGAATTCATAGTCTTTACATATAGCCCTGGTTTTTTGCTGGATGCAACCCGTTATCCATACTGAGTGTAATTCTATTTTTTAAATACAGTGAAAATGCCAGCATCAAGTAATTAGACTGGAAGGAACTACCTGACATACTGAATGACAAGAGTTGATGATCCATCTAGTCCGGTCCTCTCTGCCTAATAAACTGCTGGTGCTTCCACTGCATAGAATGAGAGACGCTATAATTACTGATTACTTTCCAAGCTGTTCTTCTAGGTTCTTTTAAGCTAGGTGGAAAAGATGGGATTTTCCAGGCTCTGTCTGAAGGACCATAGGGCAATAGCACTGGGAAAAAGGAACATGAGGGAGGCTTTCTCTCTAGAGCAAGAGTGGGAAGAAGATGCTGAAGGGGAAACGTGCACAATGAACGATGGCATCACTTAGGCTGGTGTTGCTGGAGCCTTGATGTGATAAAACGCTCCCTTGGGCAGGGTATAAGCATGCAGAGGATGGCATCAAGCAGCAATCTGTACTCGGGGCCCGGCTTGCTTCTGATTTAATCAGTGGCCATTGTAACGCTTCATCTAGTAGGAACACAGCATCTTCTAGTTTATTAGAAGAACTCCTGGCAATGGTAGCGGTAGCATAGTGTCCCGTGGGACACCAGCCGTATGGGCAAATATTTCCCTCCTGTCCTTTACAGCACATTAAAATGTGTAAGATTTAGAAGCGCTATGGCAAATACCTGGGCACACCATAGGTATTTCCCGGGCCTGCGGTGCAGGTCCCCGTCCTTAACAGCAGATGGCAGTGAAGTTAAACAAATGGATGGAAATAAATCGAGAAAATGTGTTTTGCCTGCTAGATGATGTTGCTGCAGAGAGCTCATAGAGCTCCGTGCATATTCAGACAGTGCAAGGTTCATTTCCAGTGCACAGATCACCCGTGGCACATTCAGGTAGCAGAAAATATTAATTCATCCATAGCTGTTTGTAATCCAAGTCATGTTTCTTTTGTTTGTGATGTTTTTGATCATAGAAACAGTAGAACAGAGAGAATCTGTTATCATTTCTTTCTTACATCCGTATTTAAAACCTATGCATATCTGAACAGATGAGGATGAAGCTCAGTTTCAAGTGAGTAGACTTTTATTCTTTATTACGTATCTTGTGCTACATCTGAGAGAATGAAGATATATCACCATGGGTTGCTTTAAAACTTTTGTAATGCCAGTTTGTTCTTACCTCAAAAAAGCTGCGTGAAAGGGTTAATAAGATCTTGGTTTAAAGCCACAAGAACAAAGAGATTGAGAGGAAACTTTTACAGCCCTTTCTCACACTTTAATCTCACTTCTGGTGGAAGGATGGCAGAGGGGAATGTTTGTTTTCCAATTTCCAGCAGGCAAATGATGGAGATGTCAGTATAGATATTTGACTGCAACTTTTAAGTTCCTTGCCTAAATTAAAAAGGGATGAAAAGATATTACGGATGTCTACTTAATGTCATTAATATCTTAGTTCCATAGCAGTATCATGAAAAATACGTGCTTGTGGTGTTTGTGATTTCCAGTCAGATGCTTGACCATCAAATACAGTATCTATTTCCCTTATTTACTGCTCAGTGCTTGATCCACCTGAGGAAACCCAGCACGACTCTCCCTCCATCACATACCAAGGTAATTACTCAATCCTGTACGATTATGCAAAGCACTCTGAGAGTGCCAGATCAAGGCCCAGATCTTCATTTCAAAACCTGTTCAAGACATTAGCAAGCTCTGCCTGAAGTCCTCAGCTATCAACAGTGCTGATCCGAATGTCAATACTGTGATAGCAGAAGGAGAGGAACCTTTCGTGTCCCCCTCTTTCAGACCACTGATGCTCTGCAATACAGAGCTGGACTCTGCAGCCCTGTTCCTGAGAGAGGTATCAAGCCAGTGGGACTGCTCAGAGAAGAGAGAGCTTCAGGGCTGCTCTCAAGACTTTGATTGCCCTTATCGTAGCATGCATAACTACGTATTTTCTTTTCAAGCTCATATTTACATGTACTATAGTCTGAATATGCTTTTAATCTTCCAGTTATATTAGAATTTTTGGTTAAAAAAATGTGCGTGACACCCCAGTAGACATATTTATAACAAGCAAGGGCACAAGTTTCAATCACTTGTGAAGAAGCAGCCCTTCTTAATCTGTCAATCAGTCCATGCACAAAATGCACAGAGCATCAACTGCTTTTTAGGTTATTTACTCTGACTTATGTATCTGCCAATAAATCTAAAATACACGTCAAAGAATATGTAGCTCAAGTAAATCCATAAACATAGCAGAAAAGCTTCACTAACTACCTCGGATTGCCAAAGCTGAGGTCATTTCCTTGTTGTGAAAAATACTGAGGTCCATAAATTATTTTTATCACCTCTGGGGCAATGCAAACAGTTTCCCACAGATGCTGAAAGTATGATATGTTTTTTATTTAATATCAGAACACCACTTTTACACAGCTCTTAAAATATGAGGTTCAAGATTCTGCTTGTGCTTTAAGGCCCCAATTCAGCAACATATTAAAACAGATGCTTCAGGTCCTGACATTAAACACGTGCCAAAGTGCTTTGTTGCATAGCCATCGATTGCTGAATTGGAGCCTAAAGGCTAAATCCTTTTCCCATGAAACTCGGAATTTACCTTCCATTTTTCTTCAAGGAAAACAAGGCATTTATTCAGATATGATAGAAATAAACATTTAAAAACATTTGAAAAGGCTTGTCTTTCAGAGATTACTGGGTGAGCAATAGCCCTGGAGGTAAACCTTGGACAAAAGTTGATGTAGCATTTTTTGCAACAGTTTAACCGGTGTTTATTTTGGGTTTAGTTAGCATTGTTTCCACGAAGAAAATAAAAATACGTTGAACACGTAAAGAACATAAGCATGAATGGTGAACATCCTACAGAGAACTTTGGAGAAAACACCACTGAATTAACTTACAGTACATTTGTTAAACATGAGCAGCTCTAATAATGACATTTCATTTAACAATGCCCTTTGTCTTTTCAGTTCATCAGTTACCTATTTCAGTAATGAACTGCAGTCATACCATTCTGATTTTCTCCTAATGTAAAGGCTGAGATCACTTCACTTGCAGTGGAGCGTGATGCTATTATTCTGTTTGTGGCTTAGGAAAAAAGCTATAGAATATATCACAATTGTAATTGGCTAACAAATATTAAAGTCTGTGATTGGTAAGGATACCAATAATTTTGTTTAGCTTTTAATGGGAACAAGTAAAATTTAAAGAAAAAAAAAGAAAAGAAAGAAATGGTTGAAAATGCTCAGCATATCTATTTCATGAGCAGAGCAGTAAGTATTCAGCTGGGAAAAAAAATGAGCCACGCGTTAAACGTTACTTTAATTTTTTATCAACAGTCCATGCATGGAACTTAACAGCAACGTTTTCAGTTAGGATGAATAATCTCAGTCGCAAAAATAAAATGGAGTTGCCTGCACTTTTTAAGGAGGATTTTTTAAAGAACCAGAGGAAGTCAGATTAAGTGGGTAATATCCCACTTTGCACTATGTAAACACAAGGCAGATAAAAAATATCGTAGGTCTACTTGCTATGATCCATAAGTCTTACCGGGGGTAATGGAGCCTACTTTCACTCATTTGCCTACCTCTTTTTGGGGTTTCTTACATTTCAAAAGCTTTTTCAATGCCTTTCTAGCTGCAAGAGAGAGATTTTAACCAGGCTGCTGTTTTCACTCTCCTATTCACCGTGATCCATTCAGCATATTTTCAGAGCTCACCAAAAACATTTAATTAGCAGGGACTGGTGTTCAGCACGTCATAATCTTTTCCAAACTGAACCAAATCTGCACAATTTACAATAGATCTTTGGAAAACTGCTTTTTACCCTGTGCTGCATCTATAGATCTCTCTCAATTACCCACAGTAAATTTAGGCATTGTACAAGAGCAAATTTTACAGTCCATGAAGAGATGAAGTGAAATCTAGATGAAATTCATTGTGACAGATTCTCAGTTAGTGCCCTGATGTGTCTGTATTACAGAAGATAGACATTCTATTAGCATGGAAGCTCCCATAATGGACTGTGAATCATTTCAGGTAATAGAGATGCCAACTGGAATGACTGAAAAGCACTATTGAATTCCATTAGAGCTCTTTGTTTTTAAATCAGTCATTTCTTTGTGAATATCCAACTATATACTTCTTGACCCTAGCTGAGAGTAATAATTGTGAACTAATATTACAAAACATTAATCTGAGTTACTGTGCAATTAATGTTTCTGTTCGAGGGTTATTTTTATGCTGCAAATGTGAAGGAGACTGTGGCTTGTATTACAAATATGTATTTGGTCTTGAGCTAGTGCAGAATGCAATTTTCAGTTATATTTCTGTCTCCACTGTATTCAGTCTCATCTCATTTGCTGTAAAAAGACTCGGGTATTGGCTTTTCTTTTTCCGAAGTCATCCTACCAGAATAAAATAACTATAATCAACAAATCTATAAAGATAAACATTTTTATAAGGGATGCCACAAATAGTCTTCTTTCATTTAGGTACCTGGTTAATTATCAGCAAAATAACTAACACCATATCCTGTTACCCAAACAGCCCCACCTTATCTATCAATCATGTATGATTTATCAGACTTGATAATTGCCTGGATAATTAACACAGAATTTAGGTTTACTCAGTGTGCTGAAACCTCAGAAATGCCTGCATAATTGCCGTTTGTGTAGTAGATGAAGTTATGAATAATTCTTTTTCATATAAATATGAAGGCTGGATTGCAGGCAGTGCGTATTTCCTCACCCATTGCCATTAATGCAGATATCATGTCATACAAGTGGTATGGCATTGTCATATGTTAACTATATGTATATAGTTAAAGTAATTAAAATACACAGCTATAAAATAAGGAAAAAAATCTTCCCCTTTGTTTGTAAGTACTGCTTGCTTCTTTCATGAGGAAGTACAGAAGGAAGATTGAAGGAAAATTAGTCTATTCAGTACAGTGGCAACCGGATTTGAATCTCTGTAATATTCTCACATAAATCCTTTGGGAAGACTTTAAAAAGAGTAGGCTCTATATCTTCTGTCTACGATCATCTATTTTCACATCAGAACGAGCAACGTTATCCTTATATGCTAGAGTATCTGTGTCTACAGCTTGAAAATGAGACTCTCCTTAATGTTGTAATGACAGGTGTAAGATTAACTTTGTTAGGTGTCTAGCCACTCATGCAAACTAAATTAAATTAATGGAACAAATTTCTCTCATAATTAAGATAAAAATTCATGTCAGCTGTAACCTTGCTGTACACTAATTATATACAAATGATTTATCATCTGCTTCGCCCAGAATATTAATCCTCAACTCATTGATAACTGCAGCCAGTGTTAAGAGATGAGAGTTGATTAACTATGACAGATTGGGCGACCACAGTACCAAGTGCCTGAAGAACCAGTGAAACCAATAATATTCAAATAGCACTTCTTATTTAAAAATGCATTCCCATGGAAACAGGTGCATGTTTAATGAGGGATACGGAGATTATTTCAATAACGACTGATATTGGAACAGTGGGCAGAACTAATCAATAATAATTAAGCCCTTAGCCTGGTTAAGATATGGTTCTATAAAGCAAGTTATATACACATTAGTGAGATACTAGTTCAGGCCATGTTACATATAATGTCTTCATGCAGTGCTGTTACTTATTTATTTTTCCTACTGCAGAAGGTATTGCATAGTTTACACATATTACAAAACCAATAATCTAGTATTGGCTCCCACCAGCTCTAATAAAAAAAAAAGAAACTGATGCCGCCAACAGTCCTTTGAAAGTCCAAATGGAAAGTCCTCTGATAATTATGCTTTGGGAAACGGTACCTCTTCATGAAAATGTTGTTCTATAAAAAACCCGCACAACCCAAACAAAAACCAACAACTCTTGAAGCATCATCTGTTAAATAGGACACTTGATCTCTTGGAATATGACATTATACTTTTACTTCAAATGACAATTACTGAAATTAACTTGTGAAACCTTTAAGAAAAAGCTATTAGTCTTTTTTTCTTTTTTTTTTTTTTTTAAGCGGATATGTATTTTGGGGAAGATTGTTAGTTAATAATGTATCCTTTAATGAATGAAAAAATATGCAACATTCCAGACATGTTGAAGATTCACAGGTTTGGGCTTGCGTTTTTTTGGTATTTAATTCTGTCTCCCCAGAACAGCTTTCTTATACTAATTGCTCATTGAGACTCCAAGAATCCCTGTCAGAATGAAGAAAAAAACCCAGTCTTGTACCTAGGCATTAATAAGGCACAACCAGCAAGCTGGATGAACTAAGTAATATTACTGTAAATGAATTATTTTCCTGAAAAGTTGGTGGGTCTGAAGCCGAGTTACATGTGGAAGGGAAACCTAATTGCTAATATAAAACTGAAGGCAATTATGAAGTTAACACAGAGTGTGAACCTGTTACTCACACTGGTAAGCTGGGACGAGCCATCTGAAATACTGCTTGGTTTTGGGCATCGGGGTGTACAGCCCGGTCTTCAGTGAGTACGGCGATGGCCAGGAGAGCTGGAGAGAGGTTCCCAGAGCTACCCTCCTAACCAGGCGCTGCCGTCACAACTCAGAGCTTTCCTGTTGACCAAAGTGCTGTGATTCTGATATAAAGGAACAAAACCCAAGAAATTGGCTCCTATCCTATGGCTGCTTGGTGACTGGATTTTAAAAGAGCTGACCCTTCTCAGTTTGCTAATTCTTAGTACAAGGTAACCTATTCCTTCGGAACTGGAATGGCTTATTTCACATAGGCTACACCAGGATGACGTTATAAATGTGAGTTTGAGCCTTTTCTTGAGCTCACATGTTCCTTGACATCCACTCAGCCCCTGGCTGAACACAAGTGCTCCTGTATAGGTAGCTGCAAAGCTTGGCTCAGATGAAAATTTGAGCGCCTACTACTGACTATAGAGCCAGCTGCATTGCGTGCCAGCGCACCACAGAGACGCGCTGGACACAACAGATGGCGTGGTGCAGGTTTGTCAGTGCTTTGTAGTGACATTGCAGGCTGGTACCGAGGAGACAAACCAGACGACCCTCTAGAAATACCCAGCATTGCACACAGCCTGAGCTTCAGCTGCCCAGAGAAAAAGAAGAACCAAAACACCAGAGCCCAGCCATCCCAGCGCTGGCAGTCTTGACACGTGGGTGACAGATCAGGGGCTGCTTTCTACCTGCCAGTATAGACACAGCCTCTCAACAAATATTTGAATAACCAGCCTAGGAAGTAAATATCCTCTTTCATGATAATGGGCCTTTTCAGCCTCCAGTCCCATGAGGGACTTTCTTTTTTTTAACATTTGTCTTCTGTTCTTCAAAAGAAATTAAAGTCCCACTTAAATGAAAAAGAAAATATGAACTTCATGTGAAATAAAAATTCAAACATTTCTTTCTCTAGGTTTCTAGCTATTTCAGGGCTAATTGCCTTTGAATTTGTAAATGCAGATAATGAGAAGAATCATATGTATATGGAATTGAAGAGAATATATGCAAAGCAAGTCAAGTACTTGATATCCAATTTAACTTGGAGCTGGAAATCAACTTTAAATAGGCAAAAAGGCCATAAGGTTTTTTCATCATCTTATCCTTAGGGGATACATATCTGCTATGAACCTGATCAACTGCAGTACATCACTGATCCTCTACGCCAGTGCTAACGAATGAACATTTACGTGGCAGAACAGAGATGGATCATCAGCACTGCAGGTCTGATGTGGTGACCAGTCATTGCCCCACACATTTCTATCAAGATTCAAGGGGTGCAAAAGTTTTTGTGTGTACTGCCTTTCAGGTCTTTGGGATCATGATACAGAAGCAATCAGCAGTAAAAATACATAATAATGAAAGCATAAAAGAAGTTCCTCATGTAAAATGACTTTTCTGAGCAATTTTTTATGTGGTATGGCATGCAAACCTTCACCTACCAATGCCAACAACATCTAGAAAGAAGGTGAGCTAGACTATGTCTGCACCAAACTGGTGCACCAGTGGACTGCACCAAAGCAAGCATGTAACAGCCACAGCAGACTAGGCTGTACTGCAATTTTCAGAAGCACCCTTCCCACCAATGCACTGGTCCCATTCAACACTTTGGCCCTACAGCAAGTAGGATTACGTAGCTGCTCTGATGGTTGGAGTACGTTGCAGCTCAACAGTAGCTACTATTGCTCTTTTTTTTTTTTTTTTTCTCTCTTCAAATAAAGAAATCCAGGCATGAAAATAGCTACTTGTCTTTCTACAGCATATAGGAGTTAATGGCCCAATTTCAGGGGAAATGCCACTGTGGAAGGCAGTGATACTCTTTGCTTAGTAAGAGAAGTGAACTGAAAAGAAAGTAGCACTAGTTAGAAGGCATGCAGTCATTTAGCACATCTTTTCTAGCAGAAACTCAGGATGGACATTTGGCAGTAATAGTATCTAAATCCAGCCTTCTGGGAAAGGCTAAAACGGGTCTATATTGATTAGTGCTACTTTGGCTAACTGCTCGAGGTAGGAATTAGGAACACATTGGTAGCCCTCATTGCTACCAGTTAGAGCTACAGCTGATAGACCTAAATTTGCCCATACAAAAGACAATACACCACCTTCAATAGAGTTCCTCCAGTTTAACAGGCACGAGGATAAGCAGATGCCCAAACCAGATAGTGTTCTTGTCCTAATTCTCCTTTGCACAATGAATTAGTCTTACCTCGAGCATCTTCTGCCCCCTCCACTCAGAGTAAGAAATAAGAAGGATTATGCACTGCCATCTGACTTCCCCAGCACTAACTCTTCATTCCATTGATCAGGCTCTGCAAACAACGCAATTATTTCAGAGGAGAGTGCAGTGAGCCCTAGTTTTGCTACTTCCACTTATTACTGAGGAGCATCAAACTACCCAGCCATTTTCCTGCAGCCATCTTTAAAAAAGGCAATGATCTCAATGTGCTGCTAACCTAATGAGGGCTGTGTGTGACAGAGTCGTAGATACATTTTCTCACTAGCCTAATGAGGAAAGTGACAGACAGTGAAACAGTTCACACTTGAGTAATTTTCTAGTCATCAGCAACTGCAGTGTTCATGGTAGCAGAAGCCAGAGAAGGGACAGAGAGACATACAATAAATACACGCTGGCTCCATTGGCCAGAATAAGTTATCACTAGGATAGAGGTCTTGGGGCAAACTCCCTTAGGAAATTCAAACAAAAAGAGTCAATTTAAGGCATCTCTAGCAGTGCATTCAATTAAAATTAAATTTAAAAAGTAGGATCAGCTGTTGGGCTGTTAGGCCACCTGCCCAAAGGAAAAAAAAAATTAGAGATGTAACGAACCTTTACTCCCGATGTCTACAAGCTGCTCACAAATGACTGAATAGTACTAGCTTCTCACAGCCATCCATTCAGCACGAAGTCCAGTTCTTCTTTGCCTCCCACCCCAAGAAGAAGGAAACTAGCAGCAGATAGCTCATTATCCATATTGACAGCAAGTGTTTGCATGAAAAATGCTGTCCTTCTTACATTTTTAACATACTGGCAACTTCTTCCAGCGAAATTGTTATTTCTCAAGGGAACGTTACTATGAGCCAAACCTTGGAACATCCACCAGCACAGGCTCCAGGATTGATACCACAAGGAAATAGCAAAAGCCATGCAGAGGTATGCAGTTCTCCAGGCAGTACGTTACCGCACCCCAGCACCTCCCACTGCCCTGACGGTCAGGTGTAGGAGTGGAGAAGAGGCACAGCCCAGGTGCAAGGAAAGGAGCCCTTCCCAAAGATGGGAAAACCAAGTGGTTCATGAAGAAGTGTTTCACTTGTCAATGGTGTGATCCAGGTCTTGAAAGGAAGAGATGCCACATCAGACCTTCTTAGCCCTTCTTGATCCTTCTCCTTGGATATTGCAGTTCTTATGAGTGACAAAATATTGTGCCTGCCTCCCTTCCTTCTTCTCCCAGATGAAGAGAGAAGACATTTGATGCTGCTGGGACAAATAAAGAGGCATCTGCACACAGTCTATGTGCCTAACCCCAGAGCTGTCCACCTGTGAACTGGCCTGACTCTCTAAGCAGAAGGGACGTTAAGAAATGAATAGTCCTGTCATTCCTCACCTGGATCCTTCTGCTGTGGCCCTTCCTGCCATGTGTGGGAATCAACACATGGGCAGAGGGACAAGCCCTGTTAGCTTTCTAGCTGTGCTGGAATCACTTCATGGAGAGCTGTGGACATGCTTTAGAGGTGCAGCAATTAGGTATGGCGAGGCTCGTGCTGCCCCTCCAGATCTGGTGCTGCTCTGCAGGCAGCAGTGTTGTCCCCTGCTGCTTAAGCACAGCTCCATATAGCTCCTTCTTTGAGCTCCTCTGTGGGAGCTGGATGATGCCCAAAATGCCTAAACTCACCTCCTGCTGCACCAGTCACAACTTCAGCATATGGGGCTGCTGGAGCAAGTACACGGCTAGAGGGTGAATCAAAATACCTTCCAGTGATCACAGCAGCAACAGATGAGCCCTTGTGCAATTAAATCCTATCCTGCAAGAGCAGTCTGTAACCCCTGGACAGAGCACACATTGCAGTCTCTTCCACGGAGGGCAGAGCAGCTCTCTGGCAGAGCTTTTGGATAATTAGCTAATTCTTACAATCACTCCATAAGGCATTTCTGCAGGCTGGCGGGGAAGTGAAGGACTTGCCAGGAGTCACCAGCGGCACAGATGCAGTTAGCGAGGAACAAAACTCAAACTTTTGGGCTCTGGTCCTCAGCTTTGGCTGCACGACCAAAACCTGTTTATCCAAGCTCACTATGAGCTTGGATGAACTGTTGTTTTCTCTGACGTTTCTCCTCGCGTGTGTGAAAGCATTCCCTTTGGCTTGTGACAGAAGGCCTGTGGTTCAGGAGGTGATGGGCTCTGTCAGGCACCTCTGTTCTACCACATCTGCTACAGCTTCCCTGCGTGACCTAAGGCAAGGCGTTTAAACTCATTGCACCACACGTGTCATGCTGGAAGAACCCAAAATTGCTTCTAAAATGTTGTTGTGTCAGTGCAGCATCGTGCAGGGCAGTGCAGTTCAGGGCTGCGTTCATTTGTTCCTGGCTAGCTCTGAACCTGGGGTTCCCGGTCTGGGCTTTGTGCTCCACTGAGCTTTGCTCTGCTTCTGGCCGGAGTCGGGCATCCCTTGACCGCATCCCACACATGAAGCAGCCACACACAGTCTGTGCATACTCTATTTTCTTCTTTTTAAAAAAACAAAAAGCATGCAGTTAGTGTAAATCTGAACAACCCGGGGTGCCTCTTCCTTCAAGTCGCCTGATAGAGAGGACTACAGACTCTACCGCTGTGGCACAACTGGTGCAGCATTTGGGCTTGACTTACAGCTGGGGGTAAGCCAATAAACACTGGGATTTTCTAAAAGGCATGAGGGAATTAGGTGCTTATCTCTCCCTGACTTTCACTGGCACTCAGCATTCAATTCCGCTATTTTAAAGACCCCCATCTAGAAAAAGAAACTGGCTTTTATGGGTGCACCACAAACATTAAACTACTTTGAATAACTCTCCATGTGGAACTGCTCATGTGCAATAAAAATGGCAGTGTTTTCCAGTATAAATAATCGGTCATTTCTTGAAATCATAAATGATTCACTTCTTGAATTATTTGGGTGTCAGGGGATAAACTATTAAATCTATATTTAGTATCGAACTCAAAGTTCTGCCTGATTTTCTGAAGTACTGCATGCTCTTCAGCTGGGAGAACTTGTACATCAGATCCTTCGGTTAAAAGTGCTTAAATTTGAACTTACATGCCTACATTTAAAAACTCCACCCAACACTTAAGGGTAATCTGCAAAGGAAACTGAAAATTAGTTAAAACTATTCTGAGCGTTTTCAAAAATTACACAGTGGAAGGCGTTCCAGCTGGAAATGCATTTTAACTAATTTTTCATAAATGCCTTCCTTCTTGTAAAATTCTGTCTTGCTCATCACAGATATCCTGCAATGTGATAGCTCTGGCCACAACAGCCGTGCAGTAGATCACCCAACGGAGGCAGGGAGCGAAGAACCCGTCATGTGGGGGAAACCAGCCAGTTGCATCAGGCAAACGGGGCATCAGGACGGGAGAGAGCCCATGGTGCAGTGCTACAAAGGAGAGATGTACCACCCTCGTGGTGGGAGATGGGAGTTGACAGCACACTGTGTGATCCTTACCATCAACATACTGGATTTGACAAGTCTGTATACCAGTAATCTAACTGCAGCCCAGGTGATTTGAATGCCCTGAATGCCATTCCGAGTGTCTGCATAAAAGTTTGCCCCAGTCTGGATATAGTGCAGCATTTTTAGGTGGGGCCTTAGTGAAACTGTTCCACTCCCTGCATATAGATGGACACACAGAATCTGCCAAAAAAATGTTCAGCCAACCAGGAAGTGTCATAGAATCACAGAATGCTTTGGGATGGAAGGGACCTCTAAAGGCCATCTAGTCCATCCCCCCTGCAATGGGCAGGGACATCTTCACCCAGATCAGGTTGCTCAGAGCCCCATCCAGCCTGGCCTTGAATGTTTCCAAGGATGGGGCATCTACCGCCTCTCTGGGCAACCAGTTCCAGTGTTTCATCACCCTCATTGTAAAGAATGTCTTCCTTATATCTAGTCTAAATTTAATCTCTTTTAGCTTAAAACCATTACCCTTTGTCCTGTTGCAGCAGGCCTTGCTAAAAAGACTATCCCCATCTTTCTAGCAGGCCCCCTTTAAGTACTGAAAGGCCGCAATAAGGTCTCCCCGCAGCCTTCTCTTCTCTGCGCTGAACAACCCCAGCTCTTTCAGCCTTTCCTCATAGCAGAGGTGCTCCAGCCCTCTGATCATTTCTGTGGCCTCCTCTGGACCCACTCCACCAGGTCCATGTCCTCCCTGTGCTGAGGACCACAGAGCAGGACTCCAGGTGGGGTCTCACCAGAACAGAGTAGAGGGGCAGAAGTGTCAAGAGGATTTTATAGAAGAAAAAAGATTTGAAGAAATGCAGTGGTTAAGTCAATGTTCGTTTTACTTTGTAGTTCACCTTAACTGATCCTGTATGTGAGCCAAAACCCCCGAGAGAAGAAACGTGTACAAAAGATATAAACCTGTGAAATGGTGGGACAAATAGCTTCTCTTCCTCTAGTAAAATGAAACACCAGCTACTTGTGAAAAGAATCCACGTGCCAAATCTGTAAATACGCTCTACCTCTTTTTATGCTGCTGCTATAATTAATGTAAGAACCTTTAAAATTCCTATCATCTGATACTTACACTTGTTATAGCAACATATTTAATTCCAGAGCTACATCTTTTAGCAGATTCTTTTACTTCATTCAAATTACTAATCGTTTAGATTCTCTCTGAAAGTCTTTCCTCCCTCGCTCCCCATGCATGCTTAACCTAATTAACTATAAATGAGAAAAAATGCTATTCACATAAAAAGAAAATGTTAACCTATAAATTATCCAGTGCTCCCTCCTGAGGCTGGCAACGCCTCTCGCAGAAAAGCTCAAATGTTGGTGCAGTATTCTTGGCTTCCTATCCAGTTTCTGCCACCCAAAATCATTTTATACAACACATTACTCTGCCATTTTGTACATCTGGCAACATTTGCTGATACTAAGTCCTCTCCCGTGTTTTCAAGATTACACGAAGGAGGATTTCCAGGATGATTAATTGGAGAGAGAAAATCATTCCTTTACATTTCAAGGAACATTTGCAGAAGACTAATGGTCATTTATGGAAATATGGCCTCTTTATACCCATTAATGTCTTCCAGTGCTCCCCGTGGGTCACACAATTAACCACCCATTTGTGTTTCTTTGCTGCCGTCATCCCAAGTCCTCTCGGTTGTCATCATCAGTTGAGAATCTTCTGCTCTGTCCCAGCCAGATCAAAAGCTCTCTCAGGTCTGTGGGACTGAGCTGTCTATAAAGGACAGAGTCCTCGCTCTATATGTTTCTCCTCAAAATCCACTTTTTTCCAAAGGTTTTCAACCACACTCTGCCAAATTTGGCCCGGAAAAGATTTTCCAAATGTATTTTTAAATCCAAATAAAAACTAGAGAGATAAAATCCTTTATTTTCCCATTCTATTCCCAGGCTTTTGTTACTTCATTCATCTCACTCTCCAGTGGTGATGGAAAGGGCATTGCTGTGCCTAGCACAATATTGTTCTGATCCATAGCCAGAGCTCCGGAGTGCTCTAGTATCTTACTGTTATTATCATTATTGTTACCATTCTTCACAATAATAACATTCCTCTCTGATGAAACCTGACATAACGGATCCCTGTCCAGTAACGTGACAAACGTGCGCCCAGGTACCAGGTCACATCACAGGCACCACCAGGGATGCTGGGGCACAAGCAAAGACTGGGACTAGGCACTTCTGGGAGGAATGACCTTCCCATCACATTTTCCCTGGTTCCCTGCTGTCTGCCCCTATCTCCCCACCACTGCAGGACCTTGTGTCAGCGCCCTGAGGGCACTAATAGGCTTTAATGGCTGAGGGATTAGCTTTTACACAGTATGTCGCCCTGTTTTTTTCCCTTTTGCCAATGAAAGTAGACAGTGCCTGGACAACAGCCTCTAACCAGACATTTTTGTACACTCTTTATTGGAATTGGCATCTAACAAGCTCTTGGTTTAACTAACCACCAGTCCCATTGCACTGTTCAATGTTCACCCCATGCTGCTGCCTGTGAGCTCCAGAACAGCTGTATGTTAAACTGGGAAGGACAAGGTGCTTACAAATGAGGTACAAAGTATAGGTTATCACACATGAATGGAAATCTTTTCTTTCCTTATCCTATCATTATCCTTTCTCATTTTGATTTAACAGAAGATTTTAAAAAAAAGTACATGTATGTTGAATAAAATGCATAGTGTTATTAAACTATCCACACATAAGTTGTATTACTTTTGATAATACTGTCCATGTAATGAGCCTGGGGCCAGGAAATGAGTTCTCAGTTGTTCCACATCCATACGACATGAAGATTTCTCTGTGGTAACCTGAAAATGAGGAAGATCGTCCTAAGGACCGAAGCACACGCCAATGCTGTCATCTCTGCTCCCTGCCAAAGGGCTGCAGCCACATCCCTCGGTATCTCCTGTATCCGGAGTTCAGACACCACAAGGAAGCTGATGTTGTTTCAGACGATGTCCAAGTCATTCACAGGACGCTGGTCCCAAGCACGTGTGGCGGTGTCACCTTCTAGTGGAGATGGCTGATGGCTAGAACAACCTCTCTTTCCAGAGATGTTGAAGTTACGGCAGTCAGCCCACACCAGGGATGGGTATGTGTTGACATCTGTGGTTTGTTACAGTTTCCTTTGCTATCCATGTAACTTGTTCCAGGTATTTTATGAATTGCAAAATATCAACACTAGGGATTTTTGCCCTTGATATCAAAAGAGACATACCCACGCATGGAAGAAAATGAAGAGAGAAAAAGGAGAAATGAGGACAACACTGATAAAAACAGGGAGGAATGCTATATCAAAACACAGTAAGTGAAAGAAGAGACAAACTGCTTATCTATCCATTCCCAATTCCCTGAAATTTTCCCCATTTTGATGGTGCTTGGTCACAGCTGAGAAGAGATGAGCCCTCCAACTGTGCAGAGACAGCCTCATACCGACACAGGAAAGCGAAGTACAACCTACTTGCCATTCCTGAACACAGTAAAAAGAAATGGAGAGAGGAAAAACTCAGGAACAAACTATTGACATTTTGCTTTAGCTTTCTAGATAGCAAAATCATCAAGACATGGATTTAATGAGTGTGTGTGCATTACGTGGTTCAGGAATCACTGTTGCCATTACACAAGTTAGTTGAAAGTATTATAAGTACACAAGTCTGCTAAAATATCCTTATCAAAAGTATATATAAAGTTGAGGAGAAGATAATGTCGTCCAATCTTTTCTTATTTTAACATTGCTTCAGGATGATTTACGCACTTTAGCAGAAAATGCAAGAGCTGTTCCATGTACATTCACTCAGATTTTTACCTTAATTTTCCCGCAGGAAGCCCCGTGATCTTTCCCGTGGTCACTCAAAAGACTGAATCAGGACCACAGCACCTTGCAGACAGCCCTCCATCAAACCTATCCACCCCGTTCTCTGTTTCCCTGCGGAGACACTGAGCACATTCCCGCAACCCCTCGCCAAGGGAGCACAAGCCAGTCCTGCAATTTTCCACAAACCCCGCGCTTCCAATGCCCGCACAAATCCTAACCGCTTACTTTCCTGTGTGCTGCCGAGAGCCCCTTTCATCAATGGGTTTGCAGGAATACAACCGCTAAGAATTTTAGTTAATTGGTACTAATTATAGTTAACTGTAATTAGGGGCACATTCACAGGGGGGAGGTAGGGCTGAAGGAGGAGAAATAGAATTCAGTACGCTCTCAACTCTGTACACACACTTAGCTGAGCAGGGTTAATAAGAGTATCAGTCTGGTTCCCAAGCACACAAGAGGTAAATAGAAGCCATTTTTCATGTTTTATTCTGCAGAGTACATTTTTACCGTGGCCCATTTTACAAGTGAGGTAAATGAGTCATAGAAAAAGCAAGTAGCTTGACCAAGGCTTTGCAGTAAGACATCGGCAACGTAAAGCACTGGAGTAACTACTTTCCAGCCCACTTGATCCTTATGAGAACAAAATCTTGCATCATCATCATCATCATCAACATCATTATTATTATTATTATTATTATTATTATCATTATCATTATCATTATCATTGCTGTGTAATAGCTACCCTCAATCTCCAGCACCAGAAATTTTAGGCTAAGCTGTGGCACAGCTGCACAATTTAATTTTAATTAATCAATCCCTAATCCCTGATTAAGGGAACACAGCAAGAAGAAAATATCTGAGAGAAAATAAACTTCTGTCAGAAACAAAAATATTCTCTGCGAGGTTAACGTCCTGCATCAATATACAATTGATAAGATTCAGTAAGCAGCAGTGGAAAAATATTAGAAAATCTATTAGGAGACCCTTGGGTGAATATGAATATTGTGTTCCAACCTTTGAAATCCAAGCTGTGCTTTAAGATTGTAACTATCTTTTTGCTCCAGAACAAAAAAAAAAAATTGAAAAGCACGACTATTAAGCAAGGATAAAGGTTGAGTCATAAGCAAATGTCATGTTATAGATTTACCTACCAACAAGAAGCCAGCGGGGTTCAGGTCAGGGGTTAATGAAAGACATCCAAAGGTCATTCAGTGATTATGTGAGAGCATGAGTTTAATAGGGCACGGGGACGACAGACACTGACAGAAGATTTATACCAGAGGTGATGACACCGCTACGAATACTGCTGATAAAAAGAGCCCCAATATCGGACTGAACAGAATGATGAATGGCACACATGTCTACTCACACTTCTCATTATAAGCTCCTTCACTCATGGTGGCACTTAGCAGCGTTTATTTACTGTGGTTTGATGGTACTGAGAAGAAGCACAGTATATCTAATACTTTAAATGTGGACTTGCCATATAAAAATGAAACAAGAGATAAGATTAGACCATTGAATAATTGCCCAGCTTTCCTGCAGAGATTATATTCACTAGTGCTAACATTATTTTTTCCTTAATGTTCTAGTGTACGAACAGCTCAAGTGAATTAATTTTCTAAGGCAGAAGGTCAAAGGAAAATAACTGATAAGCATTGTGCCTGCTATAGAATATCACTTTACAATATTCTCGCCTCCTCATTTGTCAGATAGAGAATAAGAGATAATATAATAAAGGTATATAAACATATTTTTTGTCACGCCATATTTAGTTCTAGTTGTCCCAAGTGCTATTTTTCCTTGTGGCTATTGGTAGGAAGAAGATCAGAGAAGTCAGCCAAAAATGTCAAATAAAAAAAAAAAAAAGAAAAAAAGAATAAACCTTAGGACCAAAACCAAGGAAAACTGAGACCTGATGAATAACATGCACTGCACCAAGAAACTCCTTTTCAGACTGTTATATATTTATCAAACCACTGGAGTGTGAATTCTATGAATAAGTCTTATCATCTTTCAGGCAGCAGGCACAATAAAAATTAGAACTACAGAAAATTGTGGGTATTACAAAAGGTTATTTCTATCAATTCATACGTATCTGTAGATGGGAATGTCACAGAAGAAAGTTCTGTATGTCTTTCCACTCGTACCTTCACCCAGAGATGGAGCAGTACTGTATGACGTCATATTTAACATTTAGTTGGACATGGAGCAGCATAAATAAAACCCTACTCAACCAAGAGATGTTGTAAATAGTGTACATAATTTTAAGAGGCGGAGAGATGTAACATTCTGAGCATAGGCAATCATCACTCTCCAAGATAGTTCATTTAGTTACCTCGCGTGTGCTGCCATTATTACTACTTCCAAATACAATAAATCTGTATTTTATACCGTATCCATCTTGTGGTACCTGAATGTCTCCCATGTAATAGAAAAGGGAGACAGCTACAGAAATGCATTGTTATTATTATTTCTGTCATTATGGTTTATTATGGTCCATATTGCAAGTACTAGTTTCACAGAGGTCATTTGGGTAAGCAATGGCTGATTACAACAGAGGTTCACAGTTTGGTCCTAGAAATGTTGCAGTGGCTTCTACATGTCACAATTATCCTACATCTTGCGTTCACGTGTAATGAAAAGATGCTGCCTCTCCCAAAGAGCTTGCTGTCCCACAGGTCTTCCATCTTAAAAAAAGCACACATGAAAACCCTCATAGCTGATCGCTTGTGGCCAAGTTTTCAAGAACCAATTCCGTGAAAGAAGGCCAGTGCATCCAAGTTACAGCCTCTAGCCGCTTGCTGACTCTCTAAGGAATGAAATCTAAGTATTCAGAGAGGGAGGTAGTATTTCCAACACACTTTCGAATACTCCATCCCTGTAGAAGAAATACATGATAAACAGGAAAAAACTACTTGCATTTCAGAAAGAAATAAATATTTCCTGGGTTACCTTGAAAATCACATATTGATGTGTAATATCTGGAGGGCATCTGAAGGTTCAGTTGATCCCTCAGGATAAGGGACCTCTGACAGGCTCCAGAAAAGCAGACATATGTCAGGCAGAAGTGGCTGAAGTGTCATGTCTAGTTAATAGAGAGGATTACATCGCTTATACTTCTGCTTGACTAGGAGGACTAAAAAAAAAAAAAAAGTAAATGTAAATAAAACCTCATCCCTGCGCAGCACATGAGACCTACGCACTGTATGAGCCAAACAGGAACATAAGTGGTGCTGGCTTTGTACCAGGCTTCTGCAATATGGTAAACTCCAACCTGAGTGGAAGAAATGTCTTTTGCTACCATACCAGATATTCCACCAATTTATATCCCGAATATGAGTCACAGACTAGCCATTTTTAGCACTGATTCTCAGTCATCTCTTCCGTCTATGCCCAGAGCAGATAGACATATATACACTTTTGTTTAAAGGACGTCACCCAGTTTTCCAATGTTTTTCAAGTACTGTAGAATAATTTACCAGAAATACATTTAACCAACATTTTCCAACAGCAGGGTACTTACTGATCTTTGAGATCTCGGTACCCACGTTCCCCTTTGGAAAAAATAATGTAATCGGTTTTATCTAACAAAGCTTTACACTGGGCTAATAACTAAAAATTAATAGAACTATATCAACAGGGCCATGCCTCCATTGAAGTACAATAGGGGAGTACACTCAGATATAGGAAAACGGACGAAAAGGCAGGGGGCAGAATGTTTTTTCTTTAAAGTCTTGTAGTCATCACTGACACACTGTCATTCAGCATGTTTTATTGTCTACTTGAGTCAAATGAATAGAACGGTCTAATGGAAGCCACAGTGTTTCCAGATAGCGTATTTGTTACTGAGGCAGACAATAAAATGTTAGTAAAGCATCTGAAGCGTCTCTACAGCAAATAAGAATGAGATTTCTTATTTACGAATAGGAAAAATAAAACTTGAACGACACTCCTTATTTATTATGCAGCAAAAGAGAAAGCCAAGGCAACTGAAATTCTGCTTATAGAGCAAATAGAAAATGTATCACTTTTCTAGCACAGCCACAAGAGACCAAGTTTCATCTGAAGATATAAGAAGTAAGATCACTGGTGGTTATGAAGGTAAGATGACTTTTTCTGAAGCAGCAGAAATTCACTGATGACAAAACATTACGCATTTTAGCCCATGTTCTGGTTACAAGCACGTCAAACTACTTCTAAAGTCTCTAATAATATATAGCTAAAATTTCATAACTAGAATGAAACATGATCTTTATTCTGCTGTACCACAAATGCTGGAAAAAGCTGAGCTAAGAGTCAAGAAATTGTATAAGCAGATTACTCCCAAAAAGACCAGTGCATGAAATTCCCTTATTTTTTATAATACATTTGGCAACTGACACATGGCTTGGAATTTATTTGGAATGGAAGATCTTCACATGACTCTCAGGAAGCACACTGGAGAAAATGACAGTGAACTGCTGAGAAGCTGGTGCCCTTTCGCAAACTAATTATGTTATTTGGAGTCCAGCATCTACCCTAGAGATCCAAACTCAAACCAAACTAATTATCAAATAATCTAATCTGCTGGATTTAGATCAAATCTCTATAAGAACTGATTGCTAATTATATGTATATGCACGTATATATGTGCATATCTGTATGGACAATATCTTTACTTTAACACTCTCTACAAATTTAATGAATTTAGTTCTTGAAAAAGCTTTCTTCCAAGAAAAGCCAGAGAAGAAAGTATTGTGACAACAGCCATAAATCCACAGCAGAAGGTCTGCTGGGTAAGTAGCACAGGGCACAAGTTGTAATATTTTTCTGTATTTAAAGTATTTGCGTTCACTTTGGGTACGTGTGTTTATCTTTATGCAAGTCCTGGCCTGCTCAGAGTACTTCAATTCCTGGGTAATGGAAATAGCATCAGAAGCCTGAATCTCATCATCTTTTTTCATAAATGAATCAGTGGAGCAAAAAGAAGGAAAAAAAAACCTACAAAAACCCACTAGGAACAATCCAAACACAAACACAATACTGAGATTTTTTTTGTCTCTCTGCAATGTGAAGGCCAAATTCTTCACTGGGGTAAATTTACGATGCCAGCAGAAATTCAGGTCCAATATGTGTAGCCTAGGAGTAAAGGGATAAGACAAAATCCAGGAGCCAGTTTAGGTTGGTCATAGTTCAGTGAGCCACATCAGCAATGCAGCTGGGGACATATTTTTCAGTACATGTAAAGTCCTATGTACTTTGGTTCAACTTGTGTGTAATAATTCTACTAAAACAGAGAAGACTTTAAAAAATCTTCCTCATTAAACCTTCTTAAACCCTCCTCATTAAACCTTAAAAAATATGTAGAAGAGAACTAATTCTGTTAACAGATCCATTTGCCGTCACTTTAAAATATAAGTTCAAAATGTTCATACCCCATGTTCTGGTTGTAACATCAAATCTTACACAACACGGCTAAATCCCTGCTTTCATTAGAATAGGACAAGTTGAAGCGGTAGCCCAGAAATCCAGGACAGTCCAACAACGCTTTGCTGACACTAACTGGTGGGTCACTATAGAAGAAGAGACAATTCTTTATATTTTCACAAAGATTATAGCCAAAGCAGTAAAATAATAAGGCAGGACGAAAAGGGTTTCAATCTTTTAGGCTCAAAAACTCTACAATACAAGTTCCATTGTATTATTTTATATTATGTTCTTCTGTCTTCTTTCCTTCTCCAGCGTATGGCTCTCCAGTGTTGCCTCTGTTGTGACTCAAAAAACATAATAGTTCTCACTCAGACAACTATTAATCCTTCTTGTCTTTTTATAGCTTCAGGGAGAGTTACATGGAGTTGGTAGCTAGCTGTCGCTCCGTTTATCCCTGTGTTCCTTGCACAATCAGGTTGCCAAACACCAGACTTCACTTTTTTCTTGCCAAGCTTGCTGAGACTGCGTGTCATGTGCTAGGAGGGTTCCCAGGAGAGCACCGGTTCTGGCTGCAGGTGCCTGGATTGCAGCCTGCCTCTTGCTCTAGGCCTTGGCATTGCAGGCAGTGGGTGAGCCACCTACCATGTGCTCAGCACTTGCTGGAGGCCACGGCACAGAGCTGCCAGTGCAAGAATTTCTGGCTGCTCCAGTGTAAAATAACCAGGAGGGGCCAAAGGTGTCATGAATATAGGGTGAGACTCAAGAGTACTATGCCGCTGACCTCTCTCCTTTATCAGGCTCTGACAGCCCATTAATAACAATATCAGATGGGATGTTTTATTATATGAAATTGTGTAGCTATGTAGAGATTCGGAGACTAATTGCCTAACCGAGGGTGTGTAATGCTCTTCTAGATGCCTTAGAGTGTCCCTCCCCAGCCGCAGCTGCAACCTCAGGACGGTCTTGCATGTGGCTGTCACATCTCCAGCTCCATGCAGGTGTCCTGGATGCCTTAAAGTGTTTCTAAGGTAGACCCTGAATCCTATCTTTAGGCACCTGAATCACTTACGGGCTGTCAAAAGCAACTAAGGCTGATGGAATATATTTCATTAAAACTGCTTTTAATGGAAAATTGTGTTTCTAAACGAGCTCTCGGTTCCTTTAATTTTGCATTTTGCACCGTGTGCTTTCTGAGGGAAAGGTCAAATTAGAGAGGAAGTTGAATGCTGCAAAATGGAAATATTTGTTGGAAATGAGAACTCCTGGTATTTGAATTGTCACTGTAAATTTGCAGATTTCCGTTGGCTAAGAGAAATAGACATTTTTCAAACTGCTCTGTAATGTGTCCTTTCCAGCAATGTCAATGCCAGCAGTGATTGCCGTCTGACACAGCCATGCCTGAGACTCGTTGCAACACAAACATTCCTCAGTGCTGACCCAGATAACCTGTACTGTTGAACACATTACACAGGATAACATCATTATCTCCTTATTCTGAGGCCTAAAAGTTAGATGGCTATGAAGTTTGGCATCATTTCCATCTGCAACAGGTGAAAGAAAGAAACAGCCTTCTCCAGAAGACAATTTTTTAAACTTAAAATAGATACATCAAATGAGCAGAAGGATCACTCCGTATGTGCTATTTCTCTCTACCGCCTGCAGAGGAATCTGCTGCTCTCTCCAGACTGTAAACTCTGCAGGGGTAGACTGGTTCGCTCTCTGTATTTGTACAGTGAATAGCAAAATAGGGGTGGGTTATTGCCCTATCTCAAAATAAGTTAAAATGAGCTGTTGACATTTTTTGTAGGCATAAATATAAGGTCTGTAACTCTACAAATATAATGCCAATTGCAATAAGTTCAGTCAACAGTATTGCCAAGTGCAATTGGCATTGCAGTTGCTTGCTAATGACTAGATGGCAAGCCTTGTGATACTGGGTAGGAGCTTTTCAAATGCAGTTGCTAGAATCTTTTACTTCTTTTGGGTCTGAGATGCCACAAATTGAATGAAAGAGAGAGAGAGGGAAAGGGAGAAAGAAATGGAGAAATAGAGAAAGAAAGAGAGAAAGAAAAAGAAAGAAAGAGAAAGAAAGAAAGAAAGAGAAAAAGAAAGAAAGAAAAAGCGAAAAAGAAAGCGAAAAAGAACGAAAGAAAGAAAAAGAAAGAAAAAGAAAGAAAAAGAAAAAGAAAAAGAAAAAGAAAAAAGAAAAAGAAAAAGAAAAAGAAAAAGAAAAAGAAAAAGAAAAAAAAAGGAAAAGGAAAAGGAAAAGGAAAAGGAAAAGGAAAAGGAAAAGGAAAAGGAAAAGGAAAAGGAAAAGGAAAAGAAAGAAAGGAAGGAAGACAGAAAGAAAGAAAGGAAGGAAGGAAGGAAGAGAATCTGAATTTTATGGCTGCAGAGAAATCGTGAACCTCCAAACCTTAAATATATTAACAGAGAAACCACTCCCTTCTATCTTCAATGACACATATTTAAAATATTTTCAACTGAGTTCAGAAAATACTTTAACTTCTTGTGCAAGGCTGCTTTTCTTCACAGGCACTGCGGTTTTTCTGTTTGCATTTCTTATGCCATTCTTCTCATCCACTCAGCCACCTATTTTTAGCTTGATTTGACACGAATCTCCTTCCTGCCCTTTTCGCATATACTTATTCATCTGCCCTGACCTTATTTTGACTCTTAGCAAGTGACACACTTATGACACATGCACACACACCTAGGGCTGGAATGCATTTATACATGTTTCTGTGTATCTTCAGGCTCCATACTGTCCTTGCTTCCCACCAGAATTGTCGCCAAAAAAAATATGCCCCAATGAAGCTCAGTGTCCCAGCTATTCAGTCTGTCCATTGAATGTAGATGTTGTGTGGCGCTATAAAAATACAGTAGGAAGTCTTTAATTTCTAAATCCCATATCTGGATGTATTCTAACATGATGATGATTACCTTGCATTTTCAATGTCTTATTTAAATGTCATAGTCCTTCAGTACTACAGCTGTTTGTGGCTCTTTGGCATGTGATGCAATGAGGTTATCTTGGTAAACTTCTGACTGGGCTGGACTCCATATCTCAGAAACCATGACTGTGTTTGGCAGTGTTTACTCCCTAGATAACTATTGTAGCAAGTAGTGAATGAGTGTGGCAGCTACATCAGGGCTGAGCCACACTGGCAGAGTGATACAGGGAAACTCATGCTGCATTTTTCCATGCAGCACCTTTCAGTAAATAAATAAAGGATGTTAGCCTCTGGAGCTGACAACCCAGCATCTTTTGCAAGTGGCTAAATAAATAAACAAAAATACCTTAGATATCAGCCCTAGAATTGTGTATCCTGTTGCTAACCTGAGATAAGCACAAGCCCTTTTCATATGTAAGAATGCATGTGAACCGGCGATTTCACATTGCTCCTCTCTCTTTTTCCTTCCCTCTCTAAAATGGGAAATCAATTTTATAGAACTTATCCACTGCACGCTATGCTCTTGCCAAGACCCCAGACTCGTTCACAGTACACTGCCTCTTTGTGCCTGACAAGCTCCCCATATGTTGCAGGACTTGTCAGCCATGCTGATCTTTGCCTGTGACCCAGCTGTGCGCTAACTAGGATGGCTACTATGCCTTCTTTTGCAGATAATAAAAGAGACAAGACAGCAGCCTCAGCTGGTGAAATAAAAGGCACTTGTGGAAAATGTGCCCAGTTCTATAATTCTTCATTTCTGAAGGCCTTCCAGAAGCCTTCCGTATGCATGGAGAACTTCCAAGAAGGCTTTGAAGGAGATTTATATTCCTGAAGAATATTTTGATAAATTCTATAATTTACAACATTTTTTTACAATGCTAGCTAAAGGCCCCAGACAACAGCAGTACTTGATGTAGTTGTCTGAAACTCGGAATGAGGAAGGGACAGGCACGGCTTGTCTCAGAATTGCTGTTGGTCATCGGCCATCCTTCAGCACGGTGCACAAGCAGGCTCCTTCACAGCTCCTGCTAAAGGGATGCCATAGCTATTCAGGATCTTCAGGCTGTGCTTGTGGAGATCTACTGACATTCATTTATACACCTAACAGAAAGTGAACTTGGTCCAATCTCTGAGAACAAGACTCCTACCCAGATGGTCTTCTTATACCGAATGCACTCTGTGGCTGCCCCTCTACTCCGCACAGTAAAGGCGTGCTTAGGGAAAGAACAATAACCTTGGCCTGATGCTGTCCTTATCTATATAATCTCTGGAAGCCCTACCAGGAATCAGCTCCAGACTTCTACAGAAGGCTTTTGTCATACGTATAGACCTTTCCCAAGCTACACATGCATATTGTTCCAGAGGTTTCCTGGTCATTTAATCACGGATCACCACAGAAAGACTCACGCTAGGTTTTTCTATCTACTCGCTTACTGTCTCTCTCTGTTTCTCATCCATCCATCCATCCATCCATCCACCCATCCATTGTCTTCTCACCCTTCCTTTGTTCTCCTGCTATGGGCACACCTCCAGCCAGGCAGACTGGCCTTGGCTCATGCAACCAGTGTATCAGGCAGCTATGAAGGCCTTTACAAAATCAAACTTTTAAAAAGTCACATTTATGGACATGAGAGCAATTCCACTCTTTCTATAGGTATGTGGCTGCCCTATGCTCCTCTGCTTTGTATGAACTTTGCTGAGTTTTTTATTGTCAGATTTATCATATCCAGAGCAATATTTATTTCCCAAAACTAAATCCAGAATATTCTGTATTGTCTTGTTCTGCAGCCAGTGCAATGAAATAACTCTGCATTGCCTTCCAAAAAAAGATGCTTCTCCCATTACATTTTATATCAATTCCAGTCAAAGTCGGAGCGAGTGACATTTCTCTGCAGGTCATATGTCTGCTTCCTTTGTCTGCAAAACTATTTGCTGATGTATTTATTTTAGCAATTTCCAATTCAGATACGTTTTCGTATGCTTTTCCCTCATGCTCCTCCCATTTTTGTGCAACAGGACATTGTACCCTCCAGGATAACCAGATGGGTGTAAGGACCGAGTCTTCAGCCAGTGTAAATTGGCAATGCCAATGGACTCCTTGGAGTTGCACTGATTTACACCAACACTGGTTATTTATTTTCTCATATAATAGCCTTAATACCCCTCTACTAGTATAGCTAATATTTCTCATATGATCGGTTTATTTTTGTAGGAATTAAGCTCTTGTAATTTTATAGTACCAAATGCAGCAGCAGACCTGACTATAACTAATCTGAATTTATTTGTAGACAAATCATTTCCTGACCATATATACACGTATCTAGAGAAGGAAAGACGCAGCAATCATTTGCAGTCTCCACCTACCTATGCCACACTTTCCTCTCCAATCCACACACTTTATGTTCACAAAGTTTCTGCTTTCAGGCTTTCTGACGGTTCTGGTCTTTAAGGCGTAAAGAGAAAGGGCACTTTGCTCTGCCTCAGGCATGTGGCTGGCCAAAGGCATTTATTTGACATTAGGGAAAGCTATTTTATTTGATTAAAAAACCCTTTTGTCTCTCTTGATCCAAAATTTGGAGTTAAAGTACAGCAAAGTAACTATCTAAACCACTGACAGGGCAAGCAGCTCAGTTGGAAATACTGAGAATAAAAAGATTTTATTTCTATCTGATGAAAACCAAAGTTGAATGATTTGAAAATTCATTTATTGCTCATCTAAACCACAATGGGTTTCTGCTGCTGTAAATCTCTCCCTTTTCCATTCTTAATGTGTCTGTTATAGACCCATATACTCTCCATGGGTTTATACATGTTTGGTGACACTGTTGTTCACAACATACCAGCACAAAGAAACCAGTAATCACTAAAGATGCCACTGTAGTAAATAGTTACAAATTCCATCCTATCCAATCATTATTCTGGGAACTGTAAGAGGATATGCACTGAATCACTGCAGACCTGGTAATATGGAAAGCTCTGTCAAAGTCTTTGCAATGAAACACTAAGCTTGGGGGAATGCAATGTGCAAATATTTTTAATAAATTGTATTTGTTATCAGTGCAAAGAGAAAGGAAAAAGTTCATTAATAGAAGAATAATAATGAATATAATGTTGTAATGAATATATATATTATATATAAATGAATATAACAGGATTATTGTCCTATAGCCCTCCCCACACATATACAATAAATGCTATTTTTTTACTGTGATGCCTTTACTACTCGTTAAGGCAGGTTAAAGCGAATTGTTTTCTGCTCCACACTGTATGTTCTCCCCAAGAGGCTCCAGACTGGTGATGAAAATGTGGTTTCTGGCGTAATCAGCTGTGTCATTTTTGCCATAATCAATACAGTTAAGCACCTGTGAAAGTCCTTGCAGAATCAGGTGCTGAGGAGAGCCGGAGCCAGGCTGGCAGTTTGAGCTGGGAAACAAGGATTTTATCATCTTTCTGGTTTCTGACTGAAAGGGGTAACGGGGGCATCACGCAACCCGACAGCACTAAACCCAACTCAGCTGGAAGCATAAGCCTGGTACAAAAAGCCTAACGGCATCGTTTTTTTTATTTTATTTTGGTGACAAGCCCCTTTGCAAAGGAGGAAGAGCAGCGCTGTGCAGATTAAACAGACTCCCGCTGAAGTTTCTGTCAGTCGCTCCATCTCTTCTGCACGCACGCTGCTTTCCACCCGCCTGCCCGGGCGCCGCTCCCTCACCGCCGCGGCGGGGCCTGGGGCGGGCTCCCGAGGGCCGGGCCGAGCCGAGCCCCGGGCCCCGGCCCCGCCGCCGGCCCCGTCCCCCCCGCCCCGCCGCCGGCCCCGTCAGCTGCTCGGCGGGGCGCTGCGGAGGCTGCGCGGGGCGGGGACTGGCGCGGGGAGGGAGAAGATGGCGGAGGCCGAGTGAGTGCCGGGGCTGCGGCGGCGGGGGGCGGCTGGGCCGGGGCGGGATGGGGCCGTGCGACGCGCGGGGGCCGGGCCGGGCCGGTAGCGGTGCCCCCCGGCCTCCCCGTGTGCGGCCGAGCTCCTGGTGGGGCTCGTCCTCCCCGCGGCCGGGCTGCTGGGGGCTCGGCTGCCTGTGGCGGGGGGGGCCGCGGCGGCTGACTGCCGCCGTGCCCGGGCGCAGCGGGTGGGCGAGGGAGAGGAGGGCGGGAGCCGGTTCCCCCCGGCAGCGGTTAAACCTTCCCCCGGGCAGGCGGGGCCGGGCCGGCTGCCCGCGGGCCGGGCCCTCCGCGGGGCGTCGCTCGGCGGGCCCGGCCTGGCCCGAAGGTGCTAACGCTGGCCTGAGGCGACCGGGCGGCGGGACTCCTCAGAGCCGGGGGATCCGGAGCAGAGCGGCCGGCAGAGCCGCCTCGCCTGGTGCCCGGAGAAGGAGGGTGGTTTGCTTTTGGCGTTGCCTCGCAGAAGACAGATGGTTTCTTGTCGTTTCACCATTTTTTTGCCATCTCCTGCGCGGTGTTGCTTAAATAAACCTTCTCTTTCTTGGCCCCCGCCACGCTGCGTTGTTCCTAATGCGTCTGTATCGTGTCAGAAGTTGCGAATCACACACAGCAGAAGGCTCTTCAGGAGCGTGAAGAGCACTGGGGAGCACTTGCAGGATGGATCTTCTAATTAGGAGACAGTTAAGTGACTAAGTGTTTTGAAAATGTCAAGGGTGATAATTTACTTGTTAACTTTTGCGCAATGCCAGACATCGTGTGGTTGCCTTGCGAATCGTATGTAATGCTCTCGCATACTATGTTAAAAAGCTTGGGTTGAAGCTGTTTGCCACCGAGGAGGGAAAGTGCAGCTGAGGCTTCGTGGCAGTGCCAAGCCTGTAGCTTTCAGCGTGGTGTTACAGTTTTGAATACGCGTTCCCAAGAGATGAAGGCTCAGTAGTAGTGTTGGTTCAATATGTGAACTGTTCCCATCTGAGTGGAAACCCTCAGTAAAACACAAGGCTTAGAAGGAGAGAGACATCGTCTCCTCTGTCTGCAGGCACGCTAGCCTCCCTGTCCAGAAGAAGGAGGTGATGTCTTCTTTAGAGATCTTAATTTCCATTTTCATGAAAGGTGACGATAATAGATACCTTTGCCGTGCCTGAGCATCGTGAACCCAGGCTGTCCGAGGCACTGAAGAATCGTTACGTGAGTGTTGGTCGCCTTGCTCCGTTCCCCCGTTGCTCTGTTTGTGGCATGCCAGAAGGTCTCAGAGCCAATGAGTGGAGAAAATACGGAAAGTGGGATAAAACAAATAGGAACAGCATGTGTAGGGTGAGAAACCAGGATGGAGACTACTGCATCATGCTAATTTGGGACCTTACATTACTTGTTATAAACATTCACCGACATGTACCCACCCAAGTGCCCTTGCTGTTGTCAGGCTGTCTACCTTGTAGTAAAAATCTGTTGCTGGTGCCTTGAATGACTTGCCGCTGCAGTGGTTGTATAGAAGCAGTGATTGATTTCCTTGCATAGCAAAGTCCTGTTACATTTTGATAAGCCTTCACAATTAAATACATACATTTGCCAAATGTCGTATTGAATAAATGGAAATCGGATAAATGCAGGTTTTATATTCTGAAACTGGTTTATGCCAGAATAAAATTGGACTTTTATTTGATCATCAGCATTTCTAGGGAAAAAAAAAGTAAGATCCAATCAGTGTTTATGTCAGTATTGCCATGTGGGACAGTTAGTGATTCTTAATTAAGTTGGAGATTAGTGTATTTGAAGAATTCCAAGAAGCAGAGTCTTTTTAGAGGGAGATATGAAGAGATAGTATAAAATGGGGAAGTAATTGCTGCGGGGAAATTATTGATAGATTCCATCAAAGATGGGGACTTGGGCCGATCTCGCTCAGTATTTTAGTTGATGACCTTAGTGCACAAAATAGGATGCAGTAATGATGTTTGCTGATGCCCCAAAGCTGGGAACCATTTGCAGGGCCAAAGAGGACTGAGATATCCTACAAGAAAAAAGGAGTGATATTGAGTGCCAGAGTAAATAATACCTATGGGCTGAAATTCGGCATGCAAGGTTTGGGGCTGGTACCAAGGAACAAGGAGTTCAGTAACAGGAGAGAGGAGAGATTTGAATGTAGTACTGGACCACAGGATGTGAGCAACTGCTTTGTGATAGTGAAAAAAGAAATCGTGATCCTCAGCATGCAGCAGAAGAGCTCATTTAAAGAGAGACGCAAAAGTGTGAGCTTTCTCGTGCAAGGCTGTGAGAGCCGAACCTGGGATTGTATACATCAGCTCTGGTCATGCATTAAAAAAAAAAAAGGGATGTGCAGACTGCAGGAAGTGCCAAGAGCTGTTGGGATGGTGAAGTAAGTGGAGAGTCAAGAGAGCTTAGCATGTTTTCCTAGGCAAGCTAAAGCCAAGAAGGGACATAACAGTTTAAAAGCCCCCATTAGGTATGGTATTCCTGCAGAGTTTGTAACTGGGACCTACAGTCTCCAGTACCGTGCACTGAAAAGACTCCTGTAAATTTTGGGAATTCCTGTGATCACCTGGTGGCAAAGCCTCAGCTGAAATAGTGATGTATTTGTGACTCCATGCTTTCTTTCCTGGAGGCTAAATGTATTATCCAAGCTCCACTGCCGTGCCATCCAGAGGAGGGAAAAAACCCCAATGTGGAGCACCTCCTTTTTGCTTGAGGGAAGTGTGTTGCAATGCCAGTGCCAGCCTTGATGCAGACACTGTTTGGTGTGAGTCAGGAAGCTGACTAAAAAGCCATACACCATGGTTGCCCTCTTTCCCCCCAAGATATGTTCATGAGTACAAATAGTGCAGAGAATCGGCTGTGTGGAAGAAATCCTGTACTCTTAGGAGGACTCTGCTGCCTCCCCGAACTGCCAGCGGGAAGTTATGTGTGATCAGAACTTTTTTTTTTTCTTTTGTTTTGCCTCTTGGAAGTTTTTCCTGAGTGATGGAGGATGCCACGGCGTGGCATCATATCTTCTGTGCAGTTACCTGTAGTATCTTAACTAGCCTGGATGTATTTAACTTCCCTTTTGGCTTTCAGTCAGCAAAAGTGAATGCTGCGTCCTCTGCGCTGCTGCTGTGTCTTCAGAGAGCTTCCTCGGGATCTGCTGAAGCCGGGGAGGAAGGGGGCCGGATGCGCTGGTTTGGCTCCCCTTGTGCCCGCATGGCCATAAGTAAGAGTTAACAGAAGCCGCCACCAGTTGGCAGTTTCAAATTTAAAAACAATGTCAGGGCTTTTTTTCTTAAGTTCCAGGTGGCTAAGCTGTCGATCAAAATCGTTGTTACACATGAATGTGGCACTGAATCCATGTATAACAAGAATCTTGATGGACAGTTTTTTTAAAAAAGAGTGGCTGGGATGGGAACTCTGCCATTCCTGTAGTGCTGGCAGAGTTACTCGTGTAGGATGCTACCTAGTGCACGGGCAGGGGGAGCTCCTTTTACCTTCACTCAGGTTCTTTTGTGCCTGATGACAATTACGGTTTGTAATAACATATGGCAGTTTTCACCAGAACTGCGTTACTTTGGTAAATGTTTCTCTGTATTGAGATTACTTCTCTGGTTTGCGGAGTTGTTTGATCTTATCTGGGGTTACGAAAATGGATGCACTGCGGGATTGCTGAAATTCTGAGTCCAGCCTGAAAAATATTCCTCGGATTTCACTTTCCAGTTGAGAAATGTTTTCTGGCGTGTCTTCAAGAAGAGAGATCTGTGAACCTCTGTGGCTGACTTGAAATTAAGGGCTGTGTTTACTTGCTTCTGAATTACATAGTCTCCAGTTGTTGCTTAAAGGAGGGGAGAAAAACAATTTATTGTTACTGCAAAGCAAGCCTTTCTTCCATCTAATATCAGTTTCATTTCTTCACCTCTTCTCTGCGGTTTACATTCCTAACTGTCCCATCCTACATGTTTCCTCCTCCTCTGTCTCCTAGTAGACAAAGCTATTTGTAAAACCTGTTTTCTTCGTGAGGCATTTTTGCATCTGTGGTTGGTTCTGCTCTCAAATGACTAATTGCCTCCTCAGAAAATTCAAAAAAATATAATAGCCATACTTTTTAACCCAATCTCCAAGTTATTTAGGAGAAATATATTTAATGTTTCTTATGTCTGCATTTTTCACCCTTTTTTAAATTATTTTTCAGGGTTTGGGTATCTCCTAATTGAGGAGAGTCAAAATACTGCCTGCAAGTGAATCCTCCTCAGTCAGCCTGTTGGATGTCTCTGAGAACATAAGAAGTCATGGCAGAAAATGATGCAATGCCAACCTTACCAAAAAAGTGTGGCCCATACATTTCATCTGTAACCAGTCGTGGCATGAATTTGGTAATTCGTGGTATAGTGCTGTTTTTTATTGGCGTATTTCTTGCATTAGTATTAAACTTGCTTCAGATCCAGAGAAACGTTACTCTCTTCCCCCCTGATGTGATCACAAGCATCTTCTCCTCAGCTTGGTGGGTACCGCCTTGCTGTGGCACAGCGTCAGGTAAGTCCAGTCACGTATGTATGCCTGGCGTGGAGATGAAAGGGTGGATAGGTAGTTATATAGTTACAAAAAAACTGTGTGAAAGGTGTGGAAGATAAAAATTTCCAGCATCACTGCCCTTTTCGAGCTGTTACTATCCTTCTGATCTGCCCATGCATACACAGATATGCATGCATGTGTCCAGAAATTGTTGTTCTACTAACTTGTTTACTATAATATTAGCAGAGCATAACCTTTGCTTTTTCTGCTGGGTTAAGAGTACAAGTTTAACAGACTTTCGAAGGTGGTGCCACTTGTAACCTTGAGGCTGGATTACAGGAGTGTGCTCTACAGGCAGCCTTTGAAAATACCCTGCAAGTGCCAGATGGTGCAGCACACAGTGCCTTGTTTTGAGCGCAGCAAACCACCCTGTGTTACGCTCCCTTTTGTGGTCCGGCTTTCCATTTGTTCCTCGTTCCAGTTTGAGGTATTGCTTTAGCTCCGTAAAGCTGGGAGACCTGACTCTGGCCCAGGGAGTTGAGGCCAGGCATGCAGTTGCAGTTGTAGAGGTGCGTTGCAGAGCAGAGCACCCTGGTTAGATTCGTGTATCGAGTCAGATGATGTGAACAGGCTCCATTTCTCCCACAACCACGTAGGGAGTTGAGGCTTTTGCGTGTTTAGCTAGTTTAAGTGAGATGTCTCTATAGGTTGTAAGAAATATCCCTTTTTCCTCTTCTTTCATCTCCAAGTATCAAGGTGTATTCCGTGTTACAAGCGTGATGGAATTTGGCTTTCTGCTTGGCTCTGAAGATCACTGATCCCATGGGTCAGTTTTACACTTTACTAGGGGAATATTCTTAGCAGCCAGTACTGGAGGATTCTGCTTTGGCGAACTTTTACAGTAAAGGTGGTATCTTCCTAGATGTCAGTATTAATAAGATTAAGAAGCTCACGTTTCTGGGTATTAATATGAGTCAATAAACTAGCTTTTGAGTTGGCATCACTGTTTTTCTAATGATAATATTTAAGTCTATTTTTTTCCTAGTTGTCTAATTGTTTTCTTTATGATACCTTGTTGAAATACTACACCCCAGATGTCATAGAGGAGCTTGATTTGAAAGGAAACCTTCCAAATATCTCTCTGAACCTGTCAGTTTTGTTCTACTGTGGAAATGCATTTGGTGTATTATGGTGGCAGTAACTTACCTGCTTTATCTGCTACTTGTCTTAGTCCTCTTTCTGTTATCCTGCTGAGATTGTGGGTTAGTTATTGGATTGTATCCTGCATTTGCTGTGGTTTTGTACATTAAACTGGTTGTCTTAACAAACATGTCTGGCAAAGGTTTGATCTTTTATATGTGGAGTAGTGGGGGTTGAAATGACAGAATCCCAACTTGCAGCAGCAACGCATAAGGTCTGCAGTGTTCATTGTAATGTTCACACCATCAGCTGTTTGCATCAGGCTGCACCTTACGCTCTCTTGGGTCTTTGGAGAACACTGTCTGCGCTGCGTATGGGGAAGTTGCCAAGGCTAGGTCTTGCCATCATCTCAGAAGAAACTTGTGGGCCTTCCTGGTTCTGATAGGTTGGTGGTTTTGATGGAAAGACTGGATATGGCTTGTAAAGTGTAGTCAGTCGCCTGCTAGGTATTTGCGCTACTTGATTTTAAGCCACCTGATTTAAAGATATTACTTCCTTAATTGGCTTTTCCGAGAAGGAGTGACCCCTGTTGAGGTGTTCGAGTTCTTTCTTTTTCATTATTAGTCTTTTCTTCCCCATTATCTTTCCTTATCTTCTCTGGTAGCGTACATACAGGGAACCTCTGTGGTAAATGCTGATTACTCACCCATTTTCTTACCATTCGTACTTGCACAGCCTTCCTGGAATTGACGTGAACATTTCTCTGCAATATGGTTTATTATTATGAACAGAATAAAGGTATTTTGCATATTTATAATCAGTGGTGATCGAAGCTGCTTTCAGAGAAGTACTTTCATCCGTCACTGTTATTAGTCATCAGTTTGGCCCAATGCCTTTGGCAAGAAAATTAGTCAGGGAGTTTTTTTTTCCTCTCCAGCTTTACTGGTGATTTATTTTCCCAAATCCTGGGGATCAGTTTCCTCTGTGACAGAATAAAGAGCATTTGCCATAACATACCTCCAACAGCATGCCAGACTGAGGGCACTGGAGTCCGTACCGATGACTCAGGCTCTGCCCCCCCACCCCACCCCGCGCATCATCGGTTTAACATTAAGCACCAGTGTTATTCCTCAGCTGTGTTGGTAACAGTCTTCTCAGCTGCAATTGCAGTAGAGAACACATTTGTGAAGAAATGTTCAAAGAGCATAGCAGTTCCCTGGGGTTGAAAGTCCTGTTTGCTCTCTGTATTCAACAGCTACCGTAGGCTCTTGGCTTTCCCTCTTCTGTGTGAGCCTTTATAGTAGCATTGAAGAAGAGAAAAACATTATCCAAACAAAAACTGCTTGTAACAACAACAAAAGAAGACACAAAATATTGATGTTATAAACCATGCTCTGCCCTTACTGTGGTGTGTTTGTTTTGCAGTTATTTAAACATGTATGTATGATATGTGGGATTTTCAGAAGTGCCAGCCTGCAAGCTATTACTGCTCTTCTTGAACTGCAGTGTGAGACTGCAGATTTTGGTAGGGTGCAGAGCTCTTTCATCCTCTGCCCCTACTTCAAATTGTCTCTGTTTTGCTACTTCTGCCAGGTCACTGCTGCAGTGCTTGAAGATGCTGCTGAAGTTTTACAGGGGTTTTTTTAAATAATGAAATTGTTTGAAATGCCTCTTCTTTTACAATGTATGTTTTGTACTGTTTATCCTTAAAAGATCTGTTTCGGTAGTCAGAGTAATTGTGAAAGTCTAGATAGTCTTTGTTTTAATTAAATATTGCCAGTGCTTTAACTTCTGGGTCTTTTTTCTTTCCTGTCTCCGCAGCTGTGATTGGGTTATTGTACCCATGCATGGACAGACATCTGGGAGAGCCACATAAATTTAAGAGAGAATGGTCCAGTGTAATGCGATGTGTAGCTGTCTTTGTGGGAATAAATCATGCCAGTGCTGTATCCTATATTCTAATGAAATTGGTGATAACAAATGGGTTTCCACTAAAACAAAGCTCACATAGTCAGTCATGGTGAATCATTGTTAAAGATATAGCGAGCAGCATTTTTGCAAGGGAAATGCAGAATATGTGTTAGTGTTAAACTGTCGTAGCAGTATTGGAGGTGATAAGTCTCCTGTCTTTTCATTCTGAAAAACCTTTTCATTAGAAATGTCTCAATACTGGGCTTTGTCTTACAGTCTTTATTTTCTTTGAATAATTAAAGTAAGTGCGGGGAAATATTTATGCAGTAGGTACTACAGAAAAGTGCTTTAAGACATTCCAAGGGTTGATGTTCCTTTAACATCGTAGTAAGAGGTTGAAGCCCAGCCTTGAGGTCATCAGGTGAAGCCCATGCACTTTGCAAAGAATGGGGAAAACTCAAGACCAGCTGATACCCAGGACTACACCAAGCGAGTAAGCGCTGTCACCCCATTCTGCAAATGATGCCTTGATGCTGAGAGAGTGGTTACCATTCCTGTGGTCATTCAGTAAGAGCAATTAGAAGCCAGTCAGCATGTTGCAGTACATTATACACCTCCTAATTCAGATACATCCTTGCACAAGTGTGCTCAAAACTGGTGTCCCTTCCATCTGAAGCAGCTGGGGATGTGCTGGGTGACGGGGTATTTTTCATGTGGACTGACACACCTTACTGGCAGTGCTGTGAGTCTTAGTGGTTTTGTGTAGTCATGTCTAGTGCCTTCTCTGTCAGGTAAAACCAGGAATTGGGTTCTTGTAAACTAATTAGAAATAAAGTTGATCATCTCTGAAACTCTCATCTCCTTCAGTGTCAGCTCCAACATGGTTTGCAGAAATCGTGCTAAGAATTTCTGATTGTGTGCTACTGAATCTCCTCATTTCCAGGAAAAGAGGGCAAGTTAAGTGGAAGATGTGAGAGCTGGCCGAATTCTTACTGAGGTGGCTTGGCCCTCGGATGGGTTTTGTTGCTGTTTGGTTTTGTTCCCACCAGCCATCCTATCCAGTATGGCTGGATGAGCTGGATTTGCCGTGGTTCAGCGTCATTCCCACTGTCCCTTGCAAACCTTGCTCTCCTTGCCAGAAATGCATTAACCTGGTCCTGTGGTTCTCACCAACCTGGACTGTACCTGTTGTGTGAGCACATGCAACTTTGCTGTTTTTAAGAAATACGAGAGAATTGACAGCTTCTCTCTGCATGGGTCAGGTTATTTACAGCAAACCTTCTCGCGGTTTTCTAACAGCTGTTGCACATATTCCAGGACATCATTAATGTAGTCTGTATTTCCCCCTTGACAGCTCTCCAGACCACTTTCTTTTCAGCTTATTACCAGTTCTGCGCATTACCATATTTGGGTTGTTTTTTGGTCTTTTTTGACATTTTTTCTGATGCTATTGATTTTTATCCTGTAATTATTTATTTCACTTAGCTGAACTTCTTTCGCATTTCCTCCAGGTCTCTCCCCAGGTCTTTGTGAGAAAATAGGGCAGTGTTTTTATGTTGTCATCCCATAAATTTGCTTTCAGGCTTATGAAACTTGACAGCCTCCTTTTTAATAATCTGTTTTGGACAGGAGTAGCAAGGATGAGTTAGTATTTCGAAAACATTTTGAAGAGTGTTAAACGCTACAAAGATAGGAGTGACCTCACACTTTTATCACAGAGTTGGCAAAACTGATTTTCAATGTTGATTTACATGAATACTTTCACAGTAATATTATTTACATTTTGTTTTATAGAAAACATTAACCTTTTTAATGTTTAGCTGAATGTAAACCAGCATGTAAATTAAACAAAATTGCAATTAAGTAAGAGTGACAAATACCTTTTTTCAGTAAATCCTTGTCATTTAGAGGAGTCTAATGCTAGATTTAAGATTTCATGCTTAGTGTAATAAAGGACCAGGTAAGGATGAGATGTCCTTACTCTGAACAGTAACATGTGCATTGTATGTCTGTATAAAACGCCTGCATTATCTGGTAGGAGTACAGTCTCCTCGCTCTTCTAAGTGCCAAGACCCTAAAAATGTGGAGAAGCGTCGCAAGTTTTTAGTTTCCTGATGTATTGGCAACACTTACAAGGCTTATCTCCTTAAACCTGATAGCTGTGTTAGAGCTGATACTGCTAGTGCTGTATTTCTTGTGGTGTTTTTTTCTGTTGTGCCAAAATATGATAAACAGAATGAAGAAAACTGCTTTACACTTGTATGTGATACTCCCAAGCTTATCCTTAACAATCAACACAGAAAGTGGATTTTGCCAACAACATCCAGTTGTCTCTCACATTAGCAGCCCTGTCAATTGGACTGTGGTGGACCTTTGACAGATCACGAAGTGGCTTTGGTCTTGGAGTAGGAATTGCTTTCCTGGCCACATTGGTATCACAACTTCTGGTCTACAATGGAGTTTATCAGTAAGTATTTACTCCTTTACGGTTAAATGGTAGTCTCCTGAAGCTGTAACATGAAATCAGAATAACTGAAGGGGCAGAATTTGACATGATTTCCAAAGCTGCCAGCACTTAATTTTGAGTGTAACATAAATTGGACTGTTCATGAAAGCTTTTATGTGTTTGTAAGCGAGACTTCTAGTTGTAAGTTGCTTATTTCAATAAAATTGCTACCTTACCAACAATGTAATGTGCTTTTTTTAGTTGAACAAATGGAATTATAATCAATAAGAATCTTGCTTTGTTATTTGCTGCAAGTAATTGGATTTCAATAATACATGCCTTTTTTAGTTGAAATGTCCTAATATTTAAATTTGAGGATTTGTCTCATGTGATTGGAGGACTCTATGTATTGCACAATGTTGAGCTCAATCTTTGAGCTTGTTCTTTTCCAGATACACATCTCCAGATTTCCTTTATGTTCGTTCCTGGTTGCCATGTATATTTTTTGCTGGTGGAATAACTATGGGCAATATCGGCAGGCAGCTGGCAATGGTAAGTTTGGAGGGCGGGTTGATTGTCTTCTAGTAAAGGCTTTAATCTACATGTCATTCCTTCCTTCATATATACCAACCAGCTATTTGACTTGTGGGTGTGGAGTAAGGTAGAAATCAGTAATCAGTGCTTTTTGATCTAGTTCTTGAGCCATCAGTACTGTTATTCAGAGCACAGCCCATCACTTTGTTCTGTATACTCTCAGCGTGCATACTATTAGTCCTTTCAGGACCAGGAGCTAAATAAGAGCTCCCGTGTTTGGGGAGAAGTCAGGCCATCCCCTAAGGCTGAACTGCTCTTTCTGCTGCTCAGGGAGACAGAAACTGCAGCCAACAGTGCATGCACAGAACTTAGGGAGACCAAACTTATCTGGGTGAAGTGCAAGCTAAGCTATTTTATCACCCGTTTTGTAGAAAAATCTGCTTCATAGTAGTCTTTTTTCATTAGTTATGTAAATTAATCGTATTAATTTTATCAACTTCTGTTTTTCAGTATGAATGCAAAGTCATTGCAGAGAAGTCTCATGAGGACTGAGGAGAAACAATATGCACCTTTTAAACAGGAAAATACCTGACAAGTGACTGTCGGAGGAGCATAAGGAACACTTGACTATGAAATTGCCAAAATGCAATTTTTTTCCCTTGAGTGGTATACTTTACTGCAATCTGTGATTGCTGCTTCTATAGAAACCTTGATGTCTGATTTTGATTACTGTGAAGTTACAATAGTATGCAATACATTTGACAATATTGGTTCAATTATAGGATTCTTTTTTCCAAATCTAAACTGAGTTTACCGTAAGTTCTTGTCTGTCCATAATGGTGCAGTGCCAAACTGAACCTTTGCACTACGTTTCTGTAGCTGAAACTTCTGCTTCACTTTATCTTGAAAGTTTTGAGGAATTTGTTCTTAATAGCTCAGTGAAAGACAGGGAATTCAAATTTAGGAATCAAGATCGTCTCTTTCCATGATGATAGCCCGTAATATCTTTGTGAAATTCATGGATTACAGGTGAGCTTTGATGCAATAAGTAACTGATTTCTGCCTATTAACACACTGTATCTTTCTTCTTACTCACATCACAGGTGAGGAAACTTAATACGGATTGTATGGGTTATTGCCGTAGCATTCATTTGTCTGTGGTACGTGCCCAGTATCACAGAATACAGAAATGGAAACTGAGGCTGGAAATTACTTGCTATTTTTTCCCCTGGTACAACCAGTATACATGTTTGTATATGCATTTATGTGGACCATCATCAGATGCGGACAGATCCTGAAACTACTTGTTGTGTTGAGTAACAGGATACAATTCGGGTCATTCTTGTACAATCTCTTAAGCTGACTCGTGTTGATCCCTATTAAAAAAAAAAAATCTTAGGGAGTTTTTATTGCAAAACTTAATTCTGCTGAACTAAATCAGCAACTACCATATAGTGTCATAAACCCCTCCGTTACCAATGTTACTGTTGCTAGTTCTTGCCTGTTACCTGCTCTGTTCGCAGGGATCGGCAGAAGGCTGTATTTTAGGTACTGATGTAGCCCTTATTGCTCTGACTATGGTCCAGGCAACCAAAAATGCATTTGTTCTCATTTTCTGAGGTAGAGAAATACTGTTACCCCTGTTTTCTAGGTGCCTGTGCACAGAAAGTCTGGTAGGACAGAGAGCTGAAATAGGCTGTGTGCTAATCAGTTCTGTTCTTAAGAAGAAGGATTTTGGTGCATGACCCATATTTGGGGGCATGTGTGGAATTTCCTCTTGGCTTTGCATCTCCCTTTTAAGACCATGAGATAAAAGAACTTGTGCAAGAAGGCAGAAAGCAGACTTCGAGGACACTGCTAACCTGTGCCAGCAGTGAATTTGGTATGGGATGTCTCCGCTTCGTTTTCCCCTTTCTGTCTCTGTGTTGATGATGTTTTAATGTATTCGTTTTTCTTTTTTGTCTTGAAGTACTATTTTTTAAATCTTCCATTAAAGGTTTATAAGACATGTTACAGTCACCTAGGGAGGCTGGAGTTGGTCCAAAGAACAAATAGATGTTTAGACAAGTTTTTATTAATAAATGTGTGTATGCATTGTACACGAAGCTTGAAATAGGCAACTCTTTTTCAGTTTTATATGCTTATCTCCAAGTCTGAAAAGCATGCAATGGAGTGCTTCCAAAAGCGTTGTAACAAAAGAGGTGGTCACAAAAGGAAAATTTCTTGAATGAGGAAGTGTAAAAATAATAAATAAGCAAATGATGTTTAAAGAGCTTGGTTCAGCTCCACAAAGTTTCATCAGCTTATCACGGTTCCACGACAACTCAACACCTGAAGCACACTTTCCTTGGGTAATGCTTCAGGAAAGCCCTTACAGATGCACTCTGCTTTAAGCAGAGGTAGAACGTGTTGAAGTAGATCCCTGACTAGAGAGTTTCTTCTAATCAAACCATATGGCAATAAGAAGCATTTTAGTAATAGAACCAAGAAACTGTTAGGGCATGAGCTAAGGGTGAGTTTCCTTAGGCAGGCTCTGGCATTTCACTGAAGAAGCTGTTGGGTCCCTTTCCGTACAGTATTTGGCCTCATCCGCCTTCTTTATTTAAACAAATGGCTTCAGCCTGGTGGGCAGCCTGATGATGAGTCCGTCTTGAATAATAGGGCATGAATGGCATAAAAATTCAGCTGTTTCTTACCCTAACTGGAGGAAATAACATGGTGCCTCAGTAGCCAGTGTGCTGGCTTGGTAAACAATTCACTTGCATCGGGAGCAATGAGTGTATACAACTGGAGATGAGTAGTTTTTATTGTTCACTTGGTGGTAGAACTGCCTTTACCTGCCAGTCTAAATATTTACACAGAAGAAGCCTTGTGTATGTTAAAGTGTGCAGTATGTGAGAAGTGGTTATTGTGCATCTGTGGCACCCACTTTACAACACTTTGCACTCAGACTCATCTAAACCTGATTAGGCTGTGCTGTCCGCTCACCTCTTTTAAATTTCATTTTGGAAATTTTGAGCATGTTGTGCAAAGGCAGCAATCATCCAAAATAAATTTGGGTGGAGTCCTTTATTATATGTGTTTCATTATTTTTATTCTTATTTGACTAAAGTCGATACAAGATTCGCATCTTGAATGTCGTATTTTTTCAAACTGCATTGTAATTTTATGGCTGATGTGTTCAAGCCCTGAAAAAGGCTCATGATGAGAATGCTGACACGGCCTTAACTGTAGCGGTGTGAACATGCTGCTACTGTATAGCATGTAATTACAACATTAGACTGTCTTAAAAATGTTGTTTGATAGAGAATGAATAAGGTATATTTTAGATACAACTTTATAAGCACTATAACCTCTTCACTAATTAAGCATTGTAAGGTCTATGCTGTTTAAACTGGCAAATTGCTGTTAAAAGCAAAATGTGCATTAAATACAGTTACAACCTTGTTTGACAGGTTTCTTCTTTCTTTAAGAAATGATACTGATTTTTAAAATACACTGAGTTGCCTTCTATCAGCAATCTCATAATAATTTTGCCCATTGAGCTGGCATATTGGTTGCACAAAACACCTGTCTAGAAATACTAAAAAAGAAGCAGGCAAGATCAAATCGGCAGCGATTCTATCATAATTAGCATGCTGAGCAGCCTTTGAAAATTTGCCCTTTTGAATCTGCAATGGGAATATTTGAGCTGGGGGAAAATAAGCCCAATAACTTCAGTTGCAATGCAGAAAATAGAGATTTAGCTATAAATAGCCCCTATGAATATGAAAAAAAAACCAAAACAAACCCAAACATGAATGGCGGGGAATCCCTTAATATATTTGTATTTATTAATGTTCTGGTCTGGATATGAACTGAATGTTATTCTGATACTCACAGACTGTCCATTCGCAGTGCCCATTGCTCTGTCTCAAAAAAGATGGAACAGAGGTTTAGAAATGTGTCATGAAAAAGCCTCCAGGCAGAGGTGAAGAAGGGGTGGGCAGAGAAGTTCATCAGTATTTGGGATGCGGTGCCCGCAGCAGGACCACAACACAAGTGAAAGCTGGAAAGAGCGCAGGGGGTGAGTGGAAAAGACCCGTGTTTGGGTTGGCTGGGGCAACCTGTGACCCAAAATCCCGAATTCTGTAGTCAAAATGCAGAGCCCTGGGCATGCCAAGTGTCTGACCAGAGGAATTGCAGCCAAGGTAGAAATAACCACAATTTTACCTCCTCATGGCACTAACATCGGTCAAAAGCACACTGGCAAAGGCACTTTGCTGGAGGCTTAGCCTTTCCCTTCCATCTGTAGCCTCTCCAGGAGAGCATCGCCCGGGGAATGGAAGCTGCGGGTCCTTCCTGCCCACGTTCAGCCCGAGGGTGTGGAATGGACAGTTGCCCATTTCGGAGAGAATATTCCAACTGCCGGCTTGCAAAACCCATCTTGTGCCTCCCTTTATACCGTGGCTGCTGTAAGCAGCTAGGAGGAGAGTAAACAAAGAAACTTTTCCTCCGTAGCTTCTGTACTTCTGCCATCTGGCTGGGAGCTGCTGCGGGGTCCTGTGGGCATACATCAGCCTTCCCTTTTTATCTCTCCCAGCATGTAAGGAAGGGACATAATTTTACCAGCTGCGTCAGCCCGGACATTTTGCATATGCTTTTTTACATTTTGGAGCAGTGATACCAATAATTCCTAATGGTAACAGATGAAATAACCTGTGGAAGTGATGTTAAATATCAAATACAGTGCTTATGAAAGTACATGCACAGCTGGGCAGAGGGAACACGTGTCTCGCCGTGGGAATAGCTATCTAATGCTGTTAGTTTTGATGCCAGTACTAAATGCAAAGCATGAGTAATTTTGCAGCTTAACGTTCAGTACTAAACAGTAAATGAAAGGTCAGTCCAACATGTTAACTGTCATGGAATAGTAAACACTACTTTAATTGCTGCATGCAGCCAGCTTGGATTTTTGGTGTGTCTGTTGTCATGTTTTGAGCAGCATGATCCAGAGCCTTGTCCTGATTACCTCCCCCTGGTCAAATGACAAAGCCTCAAATTAAAGGATAAACTTTATGCCTGGGCTTTTCAGGCAGCATACTGGGAGTTTGTGCTTTGAATGCTTAAAAGCCACGCCGGGGAGGAGGTAGGGGTCATTTCTTGATCTGATTGGAGCCAAAATCCAGGTTGAAGTGTAGGTTTGCATTTTCCTGAGGTTTTCCTTTCTTGCTTTTCCTTTCTGAAGCGCAGAAGTTCAGCAGCTCTTGTTGCACTTTCACGCTTACTTTGTTTTTTAGCCTGCCCAGCACTATAGCAGGTAGGGAACAACAAATACAACTAAGAATTTAAAGGGACAGGGCTGCTACTGAGTTTCCCTAGGTGATGGCCAGCTGAGAGCTCAGCAGTGTCCCCTGTGCCATGTGCGTCAGTGTCAGACACACAGCCTGCAACGTCCCCAGACCGAAGTCGATAGGATTCGCTTTCTCTACTGGCAGCAGTTCTGCCGTGGCTTTTGTGCTTAAAGACCTCTATGCAGGGAGTGACCTGTAGTTACGCAGGGGTACGTGTACACATTGCAGGGTATTCGCAGCGGCAAAGTCCACAGCTGTAGCCATAAGGTCTGCTTTTTGTGAGTTTGTTGGTAGAAATCCTGAAATTGTGCCTTTTAAGCAAATATGGCAAAATATTTGTTGAAAGGAAATCTCTATAAATATGTTGCTGTCTGAATTCACAATGTAATTCTGCTATTTCTGTTCTCCGATTAGTTCAATATATGCCTTGTGTTACGTGAGATAAGCCTACATTTCAGGTTCTTAATCCTTTTTTGGTAATCAAACCTCAAAGCAAGATTTGTTTCATGCAATTATTCAGGTAAAACATGTGAACTAAAAAGAAAGATGGGAGGAATAGGGTTGCAACTTAATCTACCAGATAGAAGTTATGCAAGGAGAAGCTCCAACATTTTGCATAAGGTTGCAAGAAAGAAAAGGACAGCAAGTGATCCTTCTGATTTCAGCCTGGGTTTCAAAACGAGGGGAAGGGGAGCCTTACAGATACAGTGCGTTTGCATTGACTTGTTCTGATCTTCAGCTGCTCTCCAAAGGCATTGCTTTCTTGGCCACGGTCACCAGAGCATGTTTTGGCTCGTCTCTTTTTCTCTAACCCAGCTGTGCTAGTTGTTTCCTCAGCGACTAGGGATGCCCAGGATAAGCCTGGCCATGCCACCAGAGAATTCGTAGGAAAATGGCTTTAGCAACTTCTAGCTGAGATTGACACAGTCAACTGAGGTGGTAGAGCACATCCAAAGAAGGGCAACAAAGCTGGTGAAGGGTCTGGAGCACAAGTCTTATGAGGAGTGGCTGAGGGAGCTGGGGTTGTTTGGCCTGGAGAAGAGGAGGCTGAGGGGAGACCTTATCGCTCTCTACAACTACCTGAAAGGAGGTTGTAGTGAGGTGGGGGTCGGTCTCTTCTCCCAAGTAACAAGTGATAGGACAAGAGGAAATGGCCTCAAATTGCGCCAGAGGAGGTTTAGGTTGGATATTGGGAAAAACTTCTTCACCAAAAGGGTAGTCAGGCATGGACCAGGCTGCCCAGGGAAGTGGTTGAGTCCCCATCCCTGGAGGTATTTAAAAGCCGTGTAGATGTGGTGCTTAGGGCTATGGTTTAGTGGTAGACTTGGCAGTGCTAGGTTAAAACAGTTGGACTTGATGATCTTCAAGGTCTTTTCCAACCTTAACGATTCTATGATTCTAGTCCTTTTGAACTTTGTGAGAAACTGGTGAGCTGGCCCTGGGCACTTTGGTTGGTGAGGAAAAGGTGAGGGATGTGACTACATGGTGTTCAGGTGGGGGCGAAAGTCCCTGGAAGGACATTAAGTGCATATGTCAGTTATAGGTTCTAATGAAAAGCAAAGTTGCCCTGCTCTACAGACCATCATTTCTTGTCTCGAGTGGTGAAACCTGCCATCAGTGTGCCAAAGAGGGAAGAATATGCTTTTTTCCTCCTCCTTACTCTTCCTTTGCACAAACACATAGGAGCCTGAGCTAAGGACAGTTAATCCCGTTCTTGGAACCAGGACTATTTATAGGCTGGGTTAGCACTGAAAGACTCCACTGTTTTCTTTTTAAAAACAAATGCTTGTTCTGTGCTGCACGTCAAGTGCAATCATTGCTGAATGAACTGACATGCAAAGCCAAGTTCTCAGCTGAACTGGCATAGCTCCATCGATTTCAGTGGATATGCAGCAGTTCATGCTGGTCGGGAATTTGGCCCACTGTGTTTGAAAGGGATGAAATTGTTTAGACCTCACTGCTTTTCTAATGTGATACAGGTCAAAAAAATTCCTACATTGTGCAACAAGTAAGAGCAGCATGCTGCAGAATCTGCCTTTCCCTCTTCTCATTCACCACTGATGAAAACTGTCATCATTTTCTGTGATTTACAATGTGTGCTTTTTATATGGTATATCGGCTCTTCAGGAGGACTGACTTATAAGAATCAGATCTGGCAGATCCGATTAATGATGATGCAAATGCAAAATGTTGGCCGCTGATGAGCTTGTTGTCATAGATGCTTGCCACAATCTTGCATTTTTTTTTGTCCAGTATTTTGCCTGTAGGAAATTCAGCTGAGGATTTGTTTTGGCCCTGTGCCTGTTCTGATTAAACTGGAGGGAGTGAAATAATACCGCTTTGTGTGGTTTCAGGCCCCGCTTACCAACTGGTTTCCTCAGATCAGTGTAACAAGCAAAATTGCAGCTGGAGTAGTGGCCTGACGAAGATGAATTGAAAGGTCCTGAAGACTGATGTTTCAAGGACGTGAATCGATGTAGTGATGTATCCGCTATGGTGATAAGTGGTATAAGAAATGATAGACGTGTGGTATTATGTAAGCAATAAATGTAGAAATGCAGTGTTAAGAAATAATGAAGCTGGTAGAAAGTGAGTGCCCATTCCTAGAAACATTTTTATGGGGGTTGTTCTGCAGACTTTGGTCGTTGCGCTGGTTCAGGGGATGAACTCGGGGACAGTGAAGAGCAGCGAGACAAGGGGTCACTCGATAAGCTGGCTAGATACAAAAGGGAGCTCAGTTTAGATGTCAGGTCAAAATGCCCAGCATGAAGGCAAATACCAATGGTATTTGTATAGTCCACACACGCTGGCTTTTTGATTTTTTAAAATGTAAATTTATAAAGGAGAACCACCTTGAAGTACCAAGGGACAGACAGAGATATCACAAGTTCCATGTGCATTCACACCTGAACCTCCATGGGGGTGTACTTAAAGGCGAGAGGAAGAGTTGGTTTTTCAGACCCACGTGTGCCACTTCAAGGTGCTTTTTTGAACCCCAAGTCCCTGGGTTTGGAGTGCTACTTGGGAATGAAAACCACTGGGTTTCACCACTCTGGATCAGCTCACTGGTAAATGAGGATGGCTGTGTTACTCCCGCAACCTGCGGCTTGACGAATGTGGTCTCTTAATCTGCTCCCAGGAAATAAAATAAGCTTAGCTGAAGCAGGAGCAGTTCCCCAGTCCCTTCCTTTCCATCGCAGCACCCACGCACAGGTCAGTGCAAAGGGAAGGCCTCTTCATGTCAGCGGTATTGGTTCCTCTGCCTTCCCCTGGTCGTAAAAGTGAGGCACCAGAGATGCTGTGCAGCAAGAAAGGGACCCAGTTGCTACCAGAAACCCCCAAACTATCTCACCAGGGAAGTTTCAAAGCTATGCGGGACAGTATGTGCTTTCTGGCATCATCTGAATCAGCTTTTCATGAAGTGCTTACACTTTGACGTACTGTCAGACTTTGATAGTTTGTGATTTCTAAGGTCGCAGTAACTAATACAACCCAGAGAGATGCGGTGAGGTTGATTGTGTAGCTGCTACACGGCAGATGACTCAGGGATGCGACCCAGAAAAGGGACCATGCAACACATCTGATGTCTCTCTTGCACAGCTGCTGTGAGGCGCATGCCGAGATTTCACTGAGGAAGGACATAAACAGACAACTGACGCTTGTATAGACAAATCTTTATGGGCTTTGATAGCCTACCTAATGCTGACTGATGTTAAAGGGACTTAACGGGTAGGAAAAGCTGCTAGAAAATTGTTCTACTCGAGCTCAGATAAATGGTGCCAAGTATCTGATGTGTGCAATGAAGACGAACATATGTTCATCACTTTGGCATCTCTTAAATTATTAAGGCCTATTCATTCTGCTATCTAAAATTCTTGAAAACAATATCTTATCGCCCACTGCACTGTTTCCCTGAGACGGTTCACAATATTGTTTATCGTAAGCACTGTCGCATCTTACCATTGATTAAAACGGTAACTTCCAACTTAATCTTCCTGTGGGAAGAAAGTATTTTAGATATTAGTTTTCCCACACTACTTCAATATCGGGCTTCTCTTCATCACAATACTATTTTTAATTAAATCCACCGACCCTTTGTTACGAATTCTAATGTAAAAAAGGCTGATTAATGCCCAGGCACAATACCTACTTTTAAAAAAACACCTGCATTTTATTCTGACAGCCAGTTGCCATCTAAAACATATACCCCTAAACATTTACGTATGGCCTTATGTCGTGGTTTAACCCCAGTCAGCAACTAAGCACCACACAGCCGCTCGCTCACTCCCCCCCGGTGCGATGGGGGAGAGAATCGGAAGAGTAAAAGTGAGAAAACTCACGGGTTGGGATAAAGACAGTTTAACAGGGAAAGCAAAAGCCGCACACACAAGCAAAGCAAAGCAAGGAATTAATTCGCTACTTCCCATCGGCAGGCAGTGTTCAGCCATCTCCAGGAAAGCAGGGCTCCATCATGCATAACGGTGACTTGGGAAGCCAAACACCATCATGCCAAACGTCCCCCCCTTCCTTCTTCTTCCCCCAGTTTATATACTGAGCATGATGTCATACGGTATGGCACAGCCCTTTGGCCAGTCTGGGTCAGCTGTCCTGGCTGTGCCCCCTCCCAGCTTCTTGTGCACCTGGCAGAGCATGGGAAGCTGAAAAGTCCTTGACTGGTATAAACACTACTTAGCAACAACTAAACCATCAGTGTGTTATCATCAACATTATTCTCATACTAAATCCAAAACACAGCACTCTACTAGCTACTAGGAAGACAATTAACTCTATCCCAGCTGAAACCAGGACACCTTAGCATTTGGGGTGTCTTCATTGGGTCAATGTGCCTGAGCCCTGACACGAGTTGCTGGATGATGCCGTCTCCGTTCCTGGGAGCAGAGCGTGGGTTTGAAGCACAGAGGGCCTGGCCCGTGGTTGGGGCTCGAAGGCGGCTGCGAGCAGAAGATGGAGACCCACCTGCTCTCCTTCATCCCCACCAGTTCAAAGGGAACCGCCAAAGCCGCCCTTGAAGCCGAGTGATAATTGTACAGTTTTGCTTTACAGTTAACCGAGTGTTGGGGAAAAAAAAAAAAAGCGGTTTCTTTTCAACGCCGTCTTGTCAAAATGCCAGACGCCGCTTGTTTTTGACATTTTCAGCTACTGTTAAATAATAGTCTTGCTTCTGTCACAGCTAATGTTGACTTGAAGGCAGTTGTGCATTTCTCAACTCAAATGCTAAGCAGACAGACTTGGGTCTTGACAAATATTTTCCGGGCTTGCCCAAGGCAAGTAAAAATGAGCTTCTAGTTAATCGTTTGTTTTAAAATTCAAATTGGTGAAATAGGCAATTAAAAAAATGACAATTTTCATCAAAATTTGCAAATTAAATGTCTCTCTGCAGTCAGAGTGGGTTCAAGAAACGGCAATAGATAATTGCTATTTGAAATCAGTGAAGTATCCAGCATTTTAGGGCTGTGAGGATTGTGGCTGTTCTGCCTTAGTAAACCTTGATTGATTTGGTAAATAAGCATTTCAACTTCTCTCTTTAAAATAAATAAGCAATTTTACTGCTTTATTGCTTACCCCTGTATGGGAGGTAAACAAGCTCTCGAGCAGTAACCCCGTAATATCATGAGCCCCAGTGCCATCTGTCACCGAGAATTTTGTCCCTTTATGCACAAGAGCTTCTTATGGCATTGGGTCCGTTGCAGGTTAATTGATTAGCAGAGATCCTCCTTTCAGTTGTTCCTGCTTTTCTTCTCTAAAGGACCATATCTCTCATCTCCATTTCCTTTTCTCTCTCCCGTATTAGCATACTAATCACACTGAACTCCCACTGCTAAAAAGCTCTTTCCATTTTATACTGGGGGAGGGGAGGAGGAATAAACCGGCATTTCCAGAGAGATTTACAGATGCTGTTTTATGACGGTTAGAAGGGAGGAAAAGAAAAGAAGAAGTGGTGGCAGAGGTGAATAATGCACTGTGCTGGCTCTAGCATGCCAGCGAAAGCTGAGACTATAGCCGCATAAATATTAAACACATTTGAGAAGCACTATTAAAATAAATATCAAAGACAAAGTTGCTCACACATCTGTTTCTCCTCAAATTTTGCCACAGCGCTCTACATTTGTTTTCTCTCCAGCTGTTAACACCTGTCTTTCTGTCAGTGGTAATAATGCAATTTTAGGTGGGCTGCGGATCTGACAGTAACATGAAAGAATTCTCTATTTTTTGATATAAGAAACTCCTTTTCTCAAAACTAAAAAGGGCTCTGTGAACAAAGATATATCATTGTGCTAATCCTTCAGAGCAGCGTATGGGGTTTTTGTTGGTGGTTTAGGGTTTATTTTAATCAAACTACAGAGAGTTAGACTTGTATTGCACAGCTGAACTTGAACTAGATGAGACATCCTACAGTGGGCAGCTACCGCTTGCCTTTGTAGTTCTCATTTTATTGCTGACACATATTCAGGAGGTTGTGTGTGCATGGTACTCCTCTCTCCATGCGATGCTTGTTATCTAACCTCATCAAAAGTGTATGCTGTGCATTGATTGCTACCAGAGAACACATATCCAGCGGTGATGTCTTCTTTACTTACCTCTTAAAGGAGCACAATATTCACAGGGCTGCCCGAAGAAAGCGTTTTATGCCTTTGCTGTAGCCATCTCATAGAAGGATGATAGGAAGGGCTCAGCTATCTTGGCATTGAAGATGGTGGGAGAGATCCTCAACTAAAGTAAACTGGGAAAGTCCATTTACTGTGCCTTTTGACCTAAGGCAGAAGAAAAAGCTATTTATTCCTTTTGGCCTACAGAAACACATCCTGAGACTCAGGGCAAAACATTGATGAACCACACCAGAAACAACCCAGGTAAGGAAGAAATAATGCTGTAAAAGTGTGCATTAGCAGCAAATTAACACTCTTCACCCAAAACGAGCTTAGCATTCTGGGTGGGGTACTATAGGCATAGGCTCAAGGTTGTTGAGCCCATATTTAGTCCTCCATGCCTTCTTCTCCTGCAAGGTGGGCCATGGGTGAAGAAGCTCCCACCCACTGCAGGAATGTACCTTTCCATCCGCAATCCCTGCCTGTGAGTCCCAAGGAGAAAAACGTGGGTGAACTTTGCAAGTCATTCAGTGCAGATTGTCTCAGACAGGTTTTGTCAAGAATTTACTGGGTGTGAGTGGTGTGACAAAGAGATGTCTTTTTCACCCCAGTCTTATCTTCATGCTTAGTTTGTCTTCAAGTGATAAGTACGGTTTTGTCAGCTATTTCAAACCAACACTAAAGTCGTCTTCTCCTTCTGAAGGTCCTACGTAATGATTTGTGGCCACATTATTCTTTCATTAATGAATGAAATGGGATAATTTTCAAAAATATTAACTCGCATCAAAGTCTGCAACCAGGGGACCAAAACTGACCTTACAATAAATAGCCCTCAAACTCAGAAATTACCATCTTTGTCAGCTGTAGGAGTGTATGGACGTATGAACCACATCATGGCCAGCCCGGTCCCGTCAGCCACCGCTTGCAGAGCTTCACGGATGTCAGTCAAACACCCTGCGAGGGGGATGCAGGCTCTCCCGGGAGGGCAACAGCATTCCCGGAATGATCCCAGTCCATCAGCTGTAACGGTTAATGCGGAGCGGGTGCAGTGTTAGCGCCTGCCCTTGGCACAGCGGCTTCACTTCCCCACCACGATTCCTTGTGCAATGCCTGTTTATTCAGGCTTCACGCAGGGATGAAACATTTGACCCATTGTGCAGGACCGGGTGCGAGGGGAGGGATTTTCCGAAGCGCTCTGTGCTGGCTTCACTCTTCTGCCATTAAAGCAGTGGGGGGGTTGGGGGGCTCATTGTTTCCAGTGGGAGAGGATTTAGGCCAAGGCTGAATGCTTCAAAAAAATCCCACCCCAAAGATCTGCAGTAGTAGAAAATTAAACCCAACTGTAGCTCTGAAAAAGGGAGATAATGTTATTGCATGAGACACCCCCTCATGCTTTCTGTTTGCCGTAGGGGCAGCACGTGCTTCGGGGAAACCTTTTTACATGTTTAGTTCATGCTGGAACATTTTCCACTGCCCAGGGAAAAATCCCGAGGTGCCAAAATCCACTGTCACCCCCGAGTCAGCTCTCCCATGTTTTATGTGCTGTTAGTGCTGATGGGTATCCACACCATGTTAGAACTCCCGGTAACTCTCAGAAACTCAAATATTGTGCAAATTACAGCCAGGATGTTCAGGGAGCAGAATGTCCCTCTCTTAGCAGATGGCTGCAGCCCACAATGTCCTATAATCACAACATAAAATATTACTACTTTTACATGCTGTGTTTGGGAAAACATGCCAAACTGTAGTTAGGTTTCATAGGATCAGAAAAGTTTCTTCAGTGGGAAATAATTTGTTTGGAGGGTTTGGCTTTGGGATTCTTTTTCTTTTTTTTCTTTCTTTTTTTTTGTTATTACCAAATAGATCTGTCTTCAATCTGCAAGTACAATAGGTCTCTCAATACGGCACTGTCACAGAGGTAGTCTGGAAAAGACCATACTTTGCTACAGCAGTGGCCGAGAGTTTAAAAATTCTTCTAAACCTATTTGGGCTGACTGATTTGGCATCACTTCAGAGGCCTTTGCCCTGGGAAAGTCATAGGGTTTGGCTACTCTCAGGACAGGAGCCTCTAAGGCGGCAGTTGGCCTGACGTGACTTCAGCTGAGCATCGTTCTGCTGCCTCCGGGTGATTCTCCCAGGTGATAAATGATGCTGTACACCGAGTGTGCAGAAAAGAGCATCCTTCCTCCTGTAGACAAATTACTTTCTAGTTTCTGCAGGCTGCATGGTTGTGATTTTTCCCCCCGATGTAATCTGTATTGGGTGTAACGTTACATAATAAGCGATTAAAGACCAGTGATGACTACGAAGGTAAGCGATCAAATATTTTACCCGAGACACATGTACACATCATTTATCTCACTTTTCTCACAGAAGAAATTAAACCGGTTTCCTTAGCTGTTAGTCCAAGGCAAATGAAATCCTGGATTTGATTAAGTGTTGATCCTTCTGCCTCGCGTTCTCCTGGAGATGTTATTCAAATGTCAGGACAACGGAGGTGAGATTGGCCCTTTGAATGGCTCTCAGCAAGTCCCAGTCTGTATGGTTTCTCTTGTGGAGCAAAGAAATCAAATCAGTTGTGTTATTCTAAAGACTGTAATGTCATGGCAAGGAATTTCTCATACTCGATAGAGAGGTTTACTGGCCAAAATATTCTCCTGTCCTAGACGCGAATGAGAAAAATCCTGTTTTCTAATGTGGCAGCACCTATCATTTTTATCCAAATCATGGCTCTGTTACACTTCCATTCTTATGAATATGTAAGTCCCAAACAGTCTGCTGATACAACTGATAAGCCATAACAACTGGATGAAACAAGAAAAACATCAGGAGAGATGCCTTGGATGAGAGAAAACAAAACCTTTAGTATAAAAAAGTCTTCAGTATAAGCTGGCTACACCAATCGCATCTGTCCATGGGCAGGGATGACGATACTCCAGTCTAACCCCCATTCCCTGCCCTCTCCTGGTACTACTCAACTGTTCCTCGAGTTGCTTGGGAAAGTGCAAATATGCATAAAATCAACTTAATTCATCATCAACACCTCCATCTGAAGAGTTTCTCCTTGGTGGGACATTCCCAACGTTGGCCAGATACCCTGAAGTTTCCTTCTCTCCATACTTTAGAGTGTCTTCATAAATTTAGCCTTAAATCCAGCAATTTTCCGAAATGATGACTGCAGCACAGCTGCTATCCCAGCTCCTCCATGGTCCCAGGCTGTGCAGGAACTTCTTCACACAGATGTAGGAGAAATCTGTGCCAAGCATCGGGGCATTTAAAAGGAGCATTCACATCTGATGTTGTTCAGGTTTTTTAATGTGCAATGAATTACATGTTTCCGGCCAAATTCAGAGCATTCTGTTTGCTCATCACAAAAGCCACCAGCACCGCTGGCAACTGTCACCCTGCCTCGTACGATGGAGAGGGCTGTAAATAACCCCACAGCCAAATTTTGGGTGAACAGTGTGTGTGTAAGGCTCTGTAATCCAACTGCAAAACATCACTGTGCAAAGGAGAGAGCTCAACAGAGAAGACAAACAGGACAGGACATTTAATGCCTACGCACTAACAAATGTATTAGAAGTGGAGTCAGGCCACGGATGCTGAATAGGAATTGAGAAGTTTCCAAAATTTGGGGATATTTCTATTAGTTTGAGCTTTCAAAACTTTCCAAAACATTAATGTCCAAATTTTTTTGGACGTTTCTAGCATGTATTAGAGGAGGGTGTGCGATGAAGTGTTTTTTCCAGGCTTTACAACACGTCCCCTCACAAAACTGCCCTATGACTTTTCCCTTCACGACACTGACATTGGGATCGTGGCGTGCCTGCCGTGTTTGCTGAGCAGACAGCCCTCAGGCTACAGAGGTGCTCAACCACCATGTTTTTGCTCCACTAAAATTTCATTCTGCTTGGGCTGAAATATGAAGTGTTAAAAACTGCTGTTTCCCTCCTTCCCGTTGCATTCCTGAGGGAAATTTTGGAAGGTGGCCAAAACCAATTGAACGCAAAAATCCCATAGCAGAGCAGTGCAGCAGAGGCAGCGGGAACAGACTGTGCCGGGAACGCCTGGGGCTGCTGGGGCAAGCACGGCGCTGGCCGGCCGTGGGGAGAGGAGCAGCAGCACCATTTCTTCTGCCCTCATCACTCGCTCTTATGGTTCATTTTTTTTTTCTCTCTGTCATCCAGAGTCAAATCATGGGGTCACAGCTCTCAGGTTCTTGGGGAGAAGGAGTCAACACCCGTGGCCCAGCGCTGGGGAATGGCAGGGAAGGGCGGCAAGAAGGAGCAGAAGACAGGAAAAATTTGTCCTCCCCACCTTGACTGTGGGCATCCAGAGTACAGCTCCGCTCTCCCTCTGCACAGCATCCCCTCACTTCCACTAGAAAACATGGCCATTATTGCAGTGGTACCACACTGTTTCAGGGCTTAAATGGTCATGGAAGGGAGAAGCGCTGTTGCCCTTTTGTATACTAAGAAATTGTGTTGGAGGGGGGAAAAAATTGCATATAAAAAGAGCAGGAAGCAACAAGTAGCAGCAGTGGAAGACTGAAATGCACAAGCTTGGCTGTTCAGAGACAAAGGTACACACAAAAATACGCTTCAGGGATTACGTCTTTGACAAGCTTGTTAAACAAATTGTTTGACAATATCTTAAATAAAAACCAGACAAGGTCACAGAGACATTCAAGGAAAAGGTATTACTCAAAAAAGCACCATTATGAGGAGGTGGCAGAGACTGCAGGGTGTTGTGGTCAGAGAAGCAATGATGTCCACCCCTCCTGCAAAGGATGCTGATTCTCATTCCCTGTTCTGAGGGTCTGTCAGTACCAAAGGTACTTTGGGGCAGATGAAGACCATGAGCGGGGTCCATGTCCAGCTTCTGTTCTGGAAGGCTGCTGCAGAGCAGCTCATGCTGTATAAATAGCTGTCATACCGGAGGAGGGCTTGGGCAAGTTTTAATCACTTTTAAGGGGATTCAGTTGCCGTAACACACATGCCTTATTCTCCTTTGGACTCGCTCAGCTGCCAGGCCTGGCCTCCACTACAGACGGTGGGGTCTCAGGTAGGTCATCTCTCCTACCTGCCGACCCCATACCAACATCTCAGGTCCCCCAGAGCATCCCACCTGGCTCTAGAGACTTGTGTTTCAGCTGCTGAGCTTCATCCCCCGGGCTTTAATTCCTCCACATACGCATTGACAAACTGTGCCTTGTTCGGAGAGCTTCTGGGAGGGGTACTTCAGTAACAGTGAGGAAAGGCTTTATGATCTCCAGTGCAAATTACCACCCTTAGGAGAAGACAACACGCCCAGATACTAAGATAAGTGGCTGTCTTGCTAGTCGGAAAATGGCAGTATTGAGTCCAGATGTAATTATGTTCCGTTGGTACTATCCGGAATAACATGGAATGTGACTACCTGGAAGGACATTGCTAGGGCTGTGCCAGAAAAAGGCTTAGCACAGGTTTGGATGAAATTTAATCTTAATATTTTAGGCTCAAGAGTCGTGTTGCTATGTTTTCTTTCTCATCCATGTTTTAATAGAGCATTTCTCCCTGGGACCTGGCCATCAGTTCTGTCTCCTGAAGCCACACTGAGAGCCAGGTTCTGCCTGAGGCACACACAAAATGCCATGAAAAACCCTGCTCCAGCCACTACACCTTGTAACGTGGAGGCACAACGCTCCTTTCAGCAGCAGCACCGGGGAAAATTTCTTAGAAAGGTTTCTCCTTTTTTCCACATGGGAGTGTTTTCACTGCACCATCTCTAAGAAAGCTCTGCTCTGGCTCCATTTAGCTCTACCTTTAGCTCCAATATGGAATACATCACCCGCTTCAGGGTGTCTTGTTCACAAAATGGGCAGTTTTCTTTGTTTTTCCTGGCAGAAATGTCTACCCAGGTCTGATGAATAGGTATGAGGTCTGATGAGGTCTTCAGAGCTGAGCACTTTAATGCTGCAGAGCCCAGTGCGTGCGCTCTTGGAGGCAGCAAGTCGTGAGCCGTCCACGGGCAAAACTGGTGGAACTCAGGATGCTCGTTGTGCTAAAGGAGAGGGCATGTGTTTTTTGAGGGAACCAAAAGGGGTCTGGTTGGCACCCTCCAACGGGGTCTCAGTATCGGGGTGAGATGTCCTAGGGGTCCTGAAATGGGCTAGGAGTAAATAATGAACTTTTGAGCACTTCTAAACTTTCAAACAAATGGTGCAGGCAATGCTTTGTGTAGTTTTGTGACAAGTCTCTACAGCCTGAGTTCTTTTCAGAAGTTCAAGTTGCTTCCTCAGACTATGTGTTAAAAACCAAGGATTATGGAATTTAAACTACTTTTATCTCATTTATGAAGTGAGTTATTTTATGTATCTGAATTATTCCAAGATAACAGTAAGCCTAGGTTGTACTATAGCTTGTCATAGTAACAGACACAATTTTAAACAAGTTTGTTTCTTTAAAAAAGTCTATTTAATTTAAATTAAAATTATCTTTACAATCCAATTGGAACTATCCATTCCTTTCCACCCAGATTTAATCTGCTGTTGAGAGCTATGGAATCCAACTCATTCCTAAAGCAAGGAAGTCCTGGGGATTAGTTTTTTTCATCACTAATAAATTTCAGCTTATTTCTAGTCCAAATGTGTTTAGCTTCAGCTTGCAGTCAGCAGATACTTCTGTACCTCAGCCTGTTGGCTTAAAGAGCCCTCTACTGTCAGAAATTTCCTCCCCCATGTTACGTGTAGACGATAACTAAACTATTGCTGAATTTTCATTTTACTAAATTACATGGGCTGAACTTCGCACTACAAACCAGGTTTTTCCAAACATGGAATTATTTCCATAGCTCTTTTTTTTCAATCACTTTCAGGCTGCTCATGTGGATTTGCTGTGTTTGGCAGGCAGGGAGCCCCAGCCCCTCTCTGGGAAGGCACAGGAGGAGGAGAGCGGTGGTGGGACAGCAGCTCCGGCACTGCTGGGCTTCACTGCCTCTGTCGCCCAGAGGTGTTTTGGTGCTGTAGCCCTGGTGGTGAGCACCAGTTTGGGACAGGCAAGGGAAAACATCAACCCATCTCAAGCATCAAGCAGTCAAACCCCACCAGTCTCAGCTCTGGGTTTGAGGTCAGCTTGAGCAACACCTACCACCATCCTCACCCCCATTTTATGGAGCCTATGTGTGATCGCCTGTGTGTTGTGAGGCTGGAGCACCTCCAGACGTTTGGCTGTGTTAAAGGAACCTTCTTTGGAAACACGTTATTTCTGAGCAAAATGGGCTGATTCAGCAGTATAATGTGCTGGATCCTATGGGAATAAAGGAGCGATCTCAACTGGCTGGCACAGCTCAGCACAGCCCACGGTGCTGCTGGTGGGGCATCCCCCAGCCCACCTGACAACTGGGCTCGTGTTCTGGGGAGATAAAAACCAAGAGGCTGATAATACTTGAGACATGCAATTTCTTCAAGTGTTATTTGTATTTATATATTTACTGTTCGTGCCTAAAGAAATGGTTAAAAAACAGCTGTGGCAATTTCCTTGCAGCCTAAAATTTCCACATCTCTCCCTCTGTGTATAACCACTCTTGCTGTATAGGCTGTCCAAAGCACTGTCCAGCAGGACTGCGTTTAACGAAACCTTTTTATTTGAAAATGAGCGACGGAGGAAAAAAGGCATGCTGAAGCACCAGGCATTTTCTCAGATTAAAACCTCTGTTCTCCTTTTTAACAGAAGTACAGAAATCAGTGGCATGCAAATTCATGGCATGTGTTTCCTATCATATCATGGAGAGAAGGCTGCAATAAATGAAGGGGAAGTCATTTATTGTGGGGCCTTAAAAAAATTGGTCTGGAGCTCTTTTCATACCTCCTTCAGTAATTACACATTAAACCATTATGCACATAGTATATAATCTGTCAAGCAATCAGATGCTTTAGTCCCCACCTGGCTTTGGGGGATGGTGGGCAGGCTGAAGGTCAACCGTGGGGGTTGAGGTGTAACCACTGCAGGAGTTTGAGGGACCCGGCTGTATCAAGATGGGTCTCAACTTCGGTGGTCTGAAACCAACTCCTGTAAGTACAGTAAAGGCAAATTCCCCAGGAAACTGCTCTGTGAGCCGTACGTACCACGTGGGTAACGTGAGGTGTGCAGATTATTTAGAATGAACTTTAATAGAGTTGAGAGCAGTTTCACCCTGTGCATGACATCTAACAATTAGGGTACCCGCTATGCTTGTATGAATCATTAACTTCCAAACCTGCTAGTTCAGCCTCTGACACACAGCCATGCCTCACCGCTAACCGGTCTTCACCTCAACACAGGCACCTGAGCTGTTTGGGTAAAAGTTATCATTCATCTCACTTGGGCAGCCCATGCTTAAATCCGACTGGAATGACAATAACAAACTCCAAAGATTAGACAACACTGGGAGCAAGCCAAAAGCTCAATAACTTTTTGAAAGTTTTCTTTCTATAGGATTTTTTTAACACTCATGAAACTTTTGCATTCATGTTAGGGTTAGTCTAGGCGTATCTGAACTGTAAAACTTTAATATTTTCATGTCAAAAATGATTTTGCTAAAGTTAACTTTCCCCATACTTTGACTTATCAGTTTCAGTTGTGGTGGTGTGCATTTCAGTTGAAGTTTTATTACATTATGTTGGCAGCACATTATGTTTTTTACACATGGATTTGATTGAGAAATGAAACTGGAATAAGAATGAGGTAGCAGCAGCATCTGCTGGGAGACGCAGCTAGTGCTGGTGTCAATCAATCTGATTGATTAAATATGGTGGCACACATTTTATTAAAACAAAATGCTCTCCCTGAAGAAGACTATTATGCCAATATAATACACAACTTTCCTAAAGAACGTTACAAAAGAGGTGGTCTGTTTGTGAAATACAATACTTGTAAATAACTGGAAAGAACTGAAGAGTTCAAATTACATTTGGCTGCTCATGGAAACAGCTATTTTATTGTTTTGGCATGCAGTAGCTGGTATTGTTACATTGGCAAGATGAGCAGCACTGATGGAAGTTTAATTATTCTGCGGGACCACAAAAAGATTTTATGTGCTCACTGGCGTTATTAAACAGGTCCCAGACTTGAAAGTGCTCGGTGGCTTGTGACACGGCAAGGGTATACAACAGACTGGCTGAAGGCTTGAGATGGAGGCAGTGCCTGCCCACCCCACGCCTCGGGCACGCTGGAATTAATTTCCAGGCAGCCTCCTGGCTCTCTCTTTGCAGAGATGGGTGTTTACGGGGCTGGCCCGAGCCTGGGAAGTGAACTCCTCTGGGGATGGACGGTCATCAAAGGCGCAATTACCTGCCCTTCCAGGTACAAGGCACAGATGTCTTCAACTTGCCTTCTCTCTCGCAGAAACAAATAGGATGTGCATCAACTCCACCCCGAAATACAGCTGGTTTGCAAAAGAAACCATTTCATGGTGCATTCTCTGCTCTCCCCTGGGAAGGTCAAGAGAAACAATGAGTCATATTATTTGAGAAGTGCTTAGAGGCTCTAGTGATGGAGAATTTAGGATATAATAAATCTTTGCAGTGTTTCCTATCCACCTAAAATGATGGCTTCTGCTGGGTATCTTAAAGAGTCAGTAATAGTTTTGCACTGGCTTCACTAGGGCTGAGGTTTTACCCACTTCCATTTATATCCTACACAGTAAGATGAATTATGAACATTCTTAACCAATGCCAATATTTTACTCACTTTCCTCCTAACATAGACACTCATAATTTAACACAGGTTTCTGCTTGCTTCCTTCATCCTCACTAAATGTATCCAAATAACATTTGCTTCAGTAAATAATATGAATATAAATATAAATAAACATCTGCACCACAGAAGAGTGCTGCATTCTACTCTGTCTGAGGGTGATGACTGGGGATCAGCCAAGTGTGTGCTCCAGTTGGACACTGCAGGAACAGATTAAGAGGTTATTTCTGCCATCGGGGCTCCTACCACCTGCCATCGTCCAGGCACACAGATTACAGCAGAAAGATGCCTAATATACAGACTATGGAATACAGCAATAGCCCACAAAACCTGATAGCTGGTGCCATTCCTGTTTTCAAGAGGAGGGTGCTCTTTATCGAACTCTTTGGGTTCTTCAGATCCTGCAAGGTGAGAAGCAGCAGGTCCAGGGGAGGGGAAGGGAGCAGTAGAGGCCTTTGATGAGATTGGCAGTGAAAAAGGAAAACAGCAAGGAGAGGAAGATAAGATGGGGAGAGAACAAATTTGTTTGGGGAACACACAGTTTCCAGAGGGGAAAAGATGAAAGGAAAAATGGTACATGGCAGAAATTATTAATTTGATTTCAGAAAAGGGCAAAATGCAACAGTGATGGTCACAGTATAACAACATACCTATCACAGCATAGAGAAGAAAACGTTAGGTTTCAGTCCACTCCCTTTTCACTTTTATTGCCGGGGTTTCTCATGGTAACCCCTCTGGGTCGCTTCTTTTAGTTTTGGTGCAATTCCTTGTCCTTGTGGTAACTCCTGTGGGTCACCTCTTCCAGTTTCAGTGCAATTCCTTGTCCTGTTTTATTTCATGAGGAGGACACAGCCTGTTCCCTTCACCGTGATGTTGCAGCACCTTCAAACCCCTGTAGCTGCTCCCCGAGCACCATGCCACTCTTTCGCCATCTAATTCAGTGAAATACTTAAGCAGGTGCTTAGAATTTAAAACAAGCCCAGCAGAGAATCTCAGCACGTTTAAAGGGATGGCATCAAAACCACATGAGTACAGATGGCTTAGACAATATCTGTGTTGAATTTTTAATGGCAGATTTGGAACTATTTTTAAGATCCTACTGTTATTTCTCCTGAGAGATCTTTTCTTAGCAATCTAAGTAGAAAATAATAATGAGGGAAAAAACCCTTGCTAGGCAACCTCTTCAACATGCAGATGGTTTCTGCAGTGACACTTCTGCTGAGGCTAATCTTTCAGGATTGAGATATTTTGAGAAACATCCATTTGTGGTTTATTTTTTTTTTCTTTACTCACAAAGACACAGCTTCACATACAAATCTTTTCTCCATCCCCACCCACTTATTTGGTGGTTTGAGGCTTGCTAACAACTTTTTGCATGAACAGACATCTCTGTTGTACTTTGCAGACCTGAGAAATGTAGCTAATGAGGGTATTTGTACTGATGCATACTTCATCTGCCTCCAGCCTTTATTCCTTCATGGGGCCCATTGGCTTTCTCAAAGGTTCATCACCACCTGCATTACCTTAACTTGCAAACTTATCCCATTGCAGAATTCCTCTGAAGAGCATCAGAGCTCTGATCTTACTGTTTTACAGTGGAGGATGGTGTATTTTCTAATATCCTCTCAAAAAGAGTCACTGAGGTCATCCTGAGCACATGGGTCTTTGGCAGGTGACTCTCCCATTTTTTCTTCTAAGTTTGTCTCCTTTCAGCCCCATTAATCTTCTGTACTTCCCACCTTTGCAGGAACTTCTCCATCTAGTTTTCTTGCTGCTTGGATGCCCCTGGGCTGGGAGACTTTCTAGTTTGCTGTGCTTATATTGTCACCCTTTCCTGATGGAGAAACCCAAAGGCAACACAATCTCTGGATTTATGGTTAATGTGCAAAGATGGGAAAGTGGTGCAGGCTTGGGGGAAAAGCCTCAGGTTTGTTATACAGGCAAAGTTAAAGGATAGTCACTTCAGATCTTGGTAAGCATCTGAATTAAAGCAAATACAGTGACACCGCCCCTCTTGATATTCACTGACAGTGCAAAACCTAAGGTTCACATCAGAATTTGATTTCATGCTAAAACGCCAGACTGCACAGCAGCTCAGGAACACTGTGGACCCTGTGCAGGTTACTTGCAGCAAGCCCCAGGAGCGGCCTGGGCAGGAGAAATCACTTCAGCCATAATGGTTTAACAGCTGATAAACATGCATCAATATTTAAGAAGCATAGAGTGAAATATAACGTCTCCTAAAACATTCAAGAACAGACTAAACATTGCTGAAGGACTGAAAATAGCCTGACTGCATGAGGCATTTTCAAGCTTTTTTCTTTAAATCTTCATGAATCTCCCAGTTTTACTACCAGGGACTCATAGTTACAAGTGTTAACTCGAAATCTCATTAGTAACAACTGAAGTGCACAAGGGTACTTTGATGCATATTTTGACACATCTGCAAATGCTGGTGTGGAAAGGACTTTAACTTGCTGCTAGGTATGATTAGTGCTAAGAGAAATATTTTGTATAGTGTCTCCATGGGATTTTAAAATCTTGATAGCTAGTGAAGGTTAATTAACATATGTTAAAACACAACCAAAATCCAGTACTTAGGCTTTCACGCAGGACAAGGTGCTGACCTATGTTGCTAAAGTACGTAACAGCTGCTCTGGGGATCCTGGCCTGAGACACGGCATGAAACTGGGGCCTACTGGTTTCTGCATGGTCAGGATTTTGCATATTATGATCTGAATAAAACCCACGGTTAGGTGTAAACATTTATAAGACTATTAAGCAATTGTGTACTTGATCACCACCACATCAGAAGGCCTTTCGCTGGGCGTGATGGACATCAGTTTCCCTTTTTGCTTCTCGGGACTCAGAAGCTATTTTTTGATAAGGAAAATGCCCTTGAACAATGCACTGGGAGGGAAGAGCAGCTGGAGCTCTGCTTGGTGGTTAGTTATATTTTGGAATCCTAAGTAGCTGTTTGCCTGTGTCTATATTCATTAGGCAGGGATTTAAAGTAAAAAGTACACCATTCATTATTGTTCCCGCAGCACAGACCTCTACAGCTAGCCCTATCAAATAATGCAAACCAAGTGAACAACCAACCAACATAATTTACTGTCAACTTCTGTAAAAACCTGGAAAAAAATCCCCGCAGTCCAAAATATTGTGGGTGGTTTTAACAACGTTGTCCACAGTGCATGAAATGCAATATTTTGGGGGTAGTAATTGCCGTTATTTAAACCTCAGAAAGCCGCAGATTTATATTTGTTCGGTTTCCCTTTAAGCTGGATAATAAATCTGTACAGCTTCTTCTGGTATTTTTTTTGTGTCTTTTTTTTTTAAGAAAGATTTCTGAGAAGATAATATCTGCCTATACTGTTCTATTTTTTGGCTTTTTAAAAATCACAGAAAAGATTTTAACCGCTGAGTTGCTCTGTATGGAGCAAATTGTGTCTTTAGACATACTGTACTGTAATTACTGAAGACAGCATCACAGACACATATGCAGAAACCAGCAGTCAATTTTGACTCAAAAGATAATACACCAACTGTGTATTAAGTTTAATGTAGATTAATGCGAGTTGCTTTCCTTTGCATGTATGTACACAGGTACAAATAATTAAGATTAATTCCACTGGATATAATGGCCTTCACTGTGCACGGTGCCATAAAATTCTTCTTTAATAGCTGTTAATTGGATGTATTTGCTTTGATGGTGAAGTCCTGATTAGTCTTGTTACCTTACAACCCCATCCCCTTCCCTTTGCTCGCTTTTGTGTTTAGGAAAAGATTTATAATAAGAGAATCACAGCTATGCAGTTTATTAGCAAAAAAATCAATACATGTATCTGTTTACATGTATAGAGGTTCAGCTAAACAGGGGGTGCTCTGCATAACATTTGAAGGGTAGAGATGCATGTTTTCATCTTATCTTCTTTTCCCCATGCAACGCTTTCACAGGTAATAACTCAGGATTCTTGCTGGATTTCTTTTTTTTATCTTTGTTTCCTTTCTTTGGCTTCTGCATTGAACCTGCAGAGTTGCTCGGTGGTAACAGGAGAACTGCGGTACCTTCGGCATGCTCCAGCGCCAGGATGTCAGGCATAGGGCTGAAGTTAGGGACTGCTTTCGTACAATGATTCAATGTGTTTTTTCTGGAAAACAGTCAGTAATTATTTTGCCGTCTCTGTTCTCTGAAATACAGTAAGCCTGAACATAAGGGACAGGGACTTCCATGTGTGCAAATCAGCACGTCTTCACTGAAATCTAGGTGGATATTTGATTTGTGCTGAAGTTCTGGCCCTATTTTTTTAAGTAGCTCGTTTTTAGCAATAACACTTTACATTTGTTATCTCCCAGGAGCACAGCTCTTTTTATGGAAATAATGAATGATGGATATATAAAGGAAGAAATTAAAGGTACAGCTACCGCCGAAGCCAATGTCTCAGAGCCGGGTTCCCGGGCACGGCTCCCCTGCTCTCACCCATGCTCTGCCATGTGTGGAACCACAGGCAGTTTTCCTGGGACGTCAGCCCAGCAGCCTGTGGGGCTGTGGCATTTTTTCCTGCTCGGAGCAGTTTTAAGTACCTGAGCCCAGCTGAGGTACCTCAGCCTGAGCCCAGGCCTGACCCCAGGAATTCTTCACTATGGATTTGCTCTCCTTACTAACCTTACTAACCTTATTAACACAAATCATCTGTACCATTTTATCATTAATATACTGGCCCGGTGCCTTTTCTTGTATCAGGATGAACTCATCAGCTTACTGCGTTTCCTGCTCCCCGTGATCTCCACGAAGCCCAGCAAAGAGGACAGGGTTCTTCCCTTCTCCTCCTGCCTCTTCCCATCTGCCTTGAGCCACTGGACGCTGCTGGGACACAGCCACATACAGAAGGGGGAATCACAGTTTGAGGTGGTTTGCACTCTGGCAAGCCGGTTCTCCCTCAAGGAATACTTGGATTAAATGCCTGTCAGGTCTGGTCTACTGCCAGGAAGGCTTTGGTGGGACCTCGTCCAGCTGAGGATGGGCTTCTGCCTTCCTCCTCCTCCGCCGCTGTGTTTAGTGAGTCAGCGCGCTCCAGCAGCCAAATAGGATCCTTAAAAATGTATGGGTTATAAACGATCAACCTGATTAAAAATTACTGCATCAGGCGTGCCACGGAGGACAGGCTAGCACTGCTAGTTGCATGAAGCACTGCTATTTACGTCCTTTAATTAGGACCATTGCTGTACAATGTGTGTTTTAGAAGATGTCTTCTGACAGATCTTCAGTGCTCCCTCTGACTTTATCTCTGCATCCAAGGCTGCTGCTTATATTGGCCCTCTTACTGCAGCCGGGAGAAGTCCAGACAGGGCCAATTCCTAAAGTGTTTAAATCTGAGAAGCCCCATCACGATGCCCAATTACACCATCATCTGAGGATGCAATTGAATGATTTGGGGACAGAGAGAACAAGTCTTTTATGAGATGAATAATCTATGGAACATTAATATGTAATTCTCCCCCCTGCTCCAAAAAGGAAGAAGTCTGCATAATAATAGAAATTATAAGAAAAGTTAAAAAAAAAGAAGGCTATTTCTTTGTAACTATTTAAACATGCTTAGCAATTATACATTTATTGTCAGTATAAAATGAACAATTCAGAAAAAGCTGGGTGAATATCAGCAGAAGCAATTAAGAAAGGTGTTTATTTTACTGAGGCCTCTCCATTTTAATTTCAGAAGTAAAGCTCTATCACTGAGTTTGCACTTGTTTTATTCGTGTTTCTAATTCCAGCCCATTTCCAAACTTGACTTTATCTGCCCTAGGCAAGGCTGTATTTACAGGCACTTCTGCCTAAAGACCCCTCTAGCAAAGGGAGGGTTAAAACCAATATTTGTAGATAAAGAGGTAAACATATTTACATTCAGTTTTTCACACTTTATGCATATGTCATGCAGTGAATAGTTTTAGAGGTATGTTTGTACTATCTCTCCAGAATTTTTACAGTCTGCAGGACACAAAATCTCTATAAAGTGACTTATTGAAATAGAAGCAGATTGGTAAAACCGTTTCTCTCTTATGAACTGTGAAGAATGATCCTCTAAATGAAATCAGGAAGGAACTGGACAGAATCTTGTTTAATGGTGTGACAAAATGAATCACAACTATTCCAAGCATCCATCACTGCTAAAAGGGGACCACAAATGATCTGTGAACTACTATATATTGATTACTCATGTACTACAAGTGTCGGATTTAATGTTCACACACCATGGAAAGGCGGCAGGGACAGATGGTGCCTTAACTCTTCTTTGATAGATTTTAATGGTGAAATATTGATTTCTATCTGGCCAAGGCCTGTTGTTAGGGGCCAAAGTCATTTGTTGGGTATAGCCGGACACCCAGTCTGCTAGAGGTAATCAATCATTTTTGGCAAGGCAGGTGAAATTCTGAAGAGAAGCACCTTGGGTTCCCAAACTGTATCGAGATGAGGCTGAGCCCAACATTTGCGCATGCACGCCCCCTCCTCCCCCCACGCACACATACAAAAAGACTCCATGAAATTGTGCTTGTAAAGAATTATTAATGATAAGACATGTTTACTGAGGAGAGTCACAGCGAATCACAGCTGACATGAAATAGTCTGGGAGCCTCAGAGAGAAAATGAGCTTCTCGCTAAAAGGGACTATATTTTATTTAAACATCCGTCTAGGGCTGAAAACTCAGGTAATCTGTTGTGTTACAAGCCACTGGCTGTTCTTGCCATCCAGAGAGATAACAGTGAGGAGCTAATAGGAACACATCAATCACAATCAGGCTGCAATTCCACCGGTGTCTCCTCTTCCCAGCTCCTTTTTAAGCTCCTTAATAACGATGATAACATAGTTCTGGGCTTGTGAGAGGGTTTCTTCCCTTTGAGGGTCATATTCATAAAGCGAATGGCTTGCAAAGTCAGCATCTCACTCCTACGGAAAGGGGTGGGGGGGGTGGAAGGGTGAGCGGAGGGAAGGGGTTTGCAGGTGGGAGGGGTGGGGGGGCAGGAGGGGGTGGATTTCCCCTGGCAATAAATCCGTGGACACCCTTTTTTCCCCTGACACCCATCCCAGGAGAGGATTCCTGTTCGGAAGCGGATGGGAAAGGATAGCCTCTGCCCAGATGTGCCCCAGATGTGGGAAGCCAGTTGAGGCTGATTTTTCGTTTAGATTATCTTGCTTACCTAATGATTTTTGCTTCACTGCTCAGCTCGATTGTGTTCACTAGGACGGCAGGCTATTAAAATGTCAAGGCGCATTGAATTGTTGTTATCAAGGAAAGAGACCTTTCCAATCAACCCGTGTTCCCCGGGTTGCATAAAGGCGAAGAAGGGATTGGAAGAAGAGGAAGACCTTCTTCATACCGGGGAGGGGGGAGAGGTGCAATGGGGATGTGTGTGTGCATGTGTGTGTGCGCGTGCATGCAGATGTGTGCATGTGCCTGCTGTTGTGCCGTGCGGTAATTAAAATGCCATCTTTTATAACAGGTATTAGACATTTCTCTCATTCACATTTACAGGGGGAGATGAAACTTCTCCCCGTTGTGCTTTTCACTGCAATCCTTGTAAAGAAAATACTGGGAGGAGGAAACTTGTGTGGTTGAATCACTGGCCCCGCATACTAAGGAGCTGCTGGGCTGGGCTGAAGGAGAAAAACAAAGGCAAATGCCTTCCTCATGTCTGCACCTGCCTTAAGGCTTGATAAGAAAATAAGTTCACTGACCTACTGGGAAAAACACTGGAGATTGTCCGGTATCACAATATTGAACAACTGGTGACAGGATGATACAAACCCAGCACATTTGGAGACACAAAAATCCCCTACCTCTCGTCACCACCACCGCCTTGTTCATATAATTGCAGAGCAGTTTATTACACAGAGGCGCATCAGATATTGCCACGGATTGATTTTTTTTTCTTTCTTCTCTCGTAAACTATACAGTACATCATATTGGTTGGGAAAAAATATATTCTTTGGATTTACTTCTCTTTGTTTAAATCATTTCACAAATATTTTGCTTTTCCCCTGCCATTTCTCTTTCATTTTCATTTAAAAAAGATGGCTTTGGTTTTGCTTGTATACGGTTTTGTAGAATAATGACATCTATCCTGTCCCCCATGCATCAAGCATCATTGATTGGCCAGAACATCATTGTCACTACTGGGTGTTCATCTTCACACTTGCCGCTGGCAGGTCCCTCATCTACTTTCTCTCTCTGTCTCGCACATGCCCCTTCCCACAGCCGCACGCTCACTCACAACAGGCATGCCCACTTTCTCTATTTGCCTAATATGCATTTCTCTCAGCGTGCTTTTACTCTGCGTCTCCTCCTCACACGCCTTCGCTTTCTCTCCCTCCGACCTCGTGCTGCTGTGCGAGTCCACGGGCACAAACTGCAGCCAACCGCTCCATTCTGTAGCAATCTGCAGCTTGGTCTGCATTAAGAAGCCAGGAGAAAACAAATCTGTCCATCTTTTTCCATGTTGTCTACACTGATTCATGAAAGTTTCTCTCACAATATTTGATTCCCTGACATATTCAGGCACAGGGAGGAGAGAGCGCTGAAGGGACTGCAGGAGTCCTTGCTAGTCCTGCATGTGGCAGTGGAGAAGGGGTACACAATCCTCCTTTCCCCCCACGTTGTTGCTCCAGCTGGCCTTAATTTTACTCTGCCTTACATTTCCACTCTCCCATCTGTCTTGGGGCTTGTCTCCGTGGAAAAATTATTGCACACGGGGCTGGGATGTGAATTAATAGCACATCCCTGCAGGGAACATTGCAGGTACAGTGAGGACTTGTGTGCACAAGGACGTTACTGTGGAGCCAGCCAAGGTGTAAATCTCCCATGTTGTGGCACCAACTCCCCCGCGCTCGCTGCCGGTGCGCGCAGGGTCTGCCCAGCCGAGCTCCACACACCCAGTGCCCATAGGCATTTATGGCACATGTGCTTCTCAACCCAGAAATGCCTGGGCGTATTTGCTAATTTGCATCATCCCATACCTGTGCTCCCAATACTCCTTGATAAATTTATTCTTGCAAGTTGCTTGGGAGGTAAACTGAGACGAGAAGGCTCATGAAATGCCTAAATACTTCAGATGATGGGATCCAAAGTGACTTACCCTAGGACATAAGAAAGTGGGTGGCAGAGAGTAGAAACTGGCACCCAGTTTCTGAATACTGTACTCTGGTTATTAATACTCTAGTTATTAGACCAGCTTTCATTTCTTCTATTAACATTTTTTCTCATCTCCTCACTGTTCCCCTCAGTATCTAGCAGTTTCCATATTTTTCTTGCAAACCATAGCTTCCTCAAGCAGTTGCGTTTGGCTCCACCGCTGATGGCTCTGAACCAGACACCCAGCCCAGCCCAGGAAGAAGTGAGGGTCCTCCGCTCGCTTACCAAGTCAAACAGAGCGACCTTCACCATGGCCCAGGTGTAGGACCCACTCATGGCACCTCACGGGCCTTGAGCCTGCCTCTGCTTCTGGCCATGGTGAATTGCCAGATGGGATGGGGAAAGAAACTACTACCTTCAAGGCCAAAGCAAACACGTGGCAGAGGATGCCCGAGACCTTTTCGCACTGACATCCAACCAGCATATTGCTCCCTGCCTAGACCCATATCTAAGACCAGGCCCCATGGATCTGGACCATTTCCAGGTTACTTGGCCTCAGTCGTGCTGCAACGTCTTACCTTCCTTTGCCCTTCTGGGTCCATGTATGTCCTCTGAGTAGAATACTCCTGCCTGTTATAATTTCCTGAATGTATTGTTAGGATATGTGGGTTTTTTCTCCAACGGGTTATGAACTTCCTACCAACGCTAGAACTTTTCTCCTGCAGGCTGTCAGCAGGCAGTTTTCATTACCTAATGAACTTGACCAGCATCACTACAGTGTTGAATCTAATCCTCTCCCACTTCCTCCACAAACTGTGGGAAAGAGCAGCACCCTTTCTGAAATCAATGGATTCAGCCTAAGAAATTTTCCAAGAGGGTATTTTTGAACTACTGACAGTTAAGAAATAACGGGCAATTTTTGAGGAATCATTATCAGCATTACCATTATAATAGATGAATTGATTTTACAGTTGGCAAAAGATCATCTTCTTCCAAGTCCTGGCCAGCACTGGCCATCTGAACACCGTCATTTTCAGCCCACACTGACATCATTTCCAATACCTATTTTGGACATGGGTTCAAGCCTGAAGTCAGTCAATGGCAATCCTTCTACTGACTCTGAAGGCTGGGAACAGTCCTGTAGTGGTTTGGAAGAAAAAAAGCAAAAATTCTTCACTGCATTCTTCTGTGCACAGGCAACAAGAGTGACTTTCTGCCAGAGGAACCAGCGTGGCCTTTGCAAAACACAGGAAGGCGTTAAAGGCTGGGGCAGCGCAGGAGGAGCTGGGAAGCCACTTACTGACCTGTGCCTTTGCCAAGACACCTTCTTGCTGTTTGCTGTATTTCAGAAATGTTTTGGAAATCTGAATTAATTTCCTTGATTCTTCAACATATCCTCAAGGAGATCTTGTCATTGACTCACTCGTGGGGGCTCGTTCTCCTGGATTTGGGCGTATCAGCACTTCTGCTGAGAGGGACAGAAGACCACATGTATTCCAAGCAGACCAGATTATATAAACTACTCTTTCCTTATCAATCTAGGGGCTGAGGAAGAAGAAAACCTGTAGTGCTGTAATGCACAGGGCCCTGGACAGTTAACAGGATGATAAATTAAAAGCAGAATGCTAACCTAGCTTTTCTTTCAAGGATGGCCAAAGTCAAAAGGCTCAACAGAGCTAAAACTCAACAGGCAGAATACTTCACCAGTGAGAGATCACCAACTGAAGAAGTCACAGATCAACAGGGAGAACGATTCATAGCACGAGATAACGCTGTACAGCTTTGTGCCGATGGGTGTGATGCTCACACTGCCGGCTGGTCCAAGCGCACGCAGAGCATGCCTGGTTTGTGAAAACTTGTGCACTTGTATCTGTGGTCAGGCAAAGGCTGGAGTTTTGTGCTCAGCACAGTGGGGTCTTGGCTTACAGTTGTGATGGCTAGGTACTAACATCTAGGAAAACAGCTACATAAAGGGGTGCAAGAAATGTCCTTTTCAGGAAAAGTGCAACACGTGTCCCTCCATGCCTTGTATTCAGCAATTTCTCTTGCTGAATTCTCCACACGCTGAGCCTGTTTTGGTCAGTAGTGTCAATACTGTCCCTCAGCTGAACTCACATCCAGTAGGAAACTCCTTATGCTTCAGCAGTGTCTCAGAACATGAATGGTTGTGCTTATTTTTTTATGATTCAGTCTACACCCTGATCCTGATGCCACAGTGTGCCCTCCCAGGGCTGGCGGGGGTAAAAGGCTTGTCTTCCTTTCCGAGAGACAAAAAGCCTTCTCTGGATATGGCAGGATGAAATGGATGGCAGCAGAGATGGGACGAATTCACAGCATCTTTTGGAAGAAGTGCTGCTACTGGGCCTACCTGCTACCCGAGACCCACGGTCTGTCTGACACAGCCGCCATTTGCTGCTCCTGCTGTTCCCCCATCTCTCATCCCATGACCTTCAGAGGCTTTGCAAAATGATCAAGAGGATCTAAGTTTCAGTGCCAAAATCTAATTTCAGACATCTAAGACCTGCTTCTGCATCTGGCCCTTTGTGCAGGAAAAAAACCCTTAGTACTGGCTATTACATTTAAATGTAGAATTGGTTCCTGAACTGTGCCAAAACCCCTGCATTAACAAGTTAAGGCTGGTATATATATCAATCATGCCAGCATAAAACACATCAAAGGGATGTAATTGTCCCCCAAGCAAGCCTTATAATTCACAGAAAACTCAGTTGAAGTTAGCTCAGTTAAAATAAGTCTGAAGAGAAAGACACTGGAAAGTTCCCGATGATCTCTTGCGATGTCATGCAATAACCTTATAATTATGATTAAAGCTTTATTTTCTTTGGCTTCAGAACTTATGTTCTTCCCTGGCTGCATCTCTTATCTCCTCAGGTGACTTCCATGTGGCAATGGAGCAGTCACTGATGCCTGGGTTTGGAGAGGGTCAGCCCTTTCCGATGTGTTCGGCCATGGTGCACCCTCCGTTGGAATTCAGCCCTTTCTCTGGGGACTTCCACAACCTTACAACAAATCCCTGGACTGACACCATCAAAGATGTGAGGGAGAGGGCAGAAACATGGGAGGTGCATTGAAATAGCTGTTTCAGCCAAACTGTTTTTGGGGCAGACGTGACCCAAAGCGAGCCCTGTTGTGTTTGAGGCTAGGCAGCAGCTGCCTAAGCCTGCGGGCAGACCCATTCCTGCGGCAGCGACGGGTTGCAGCCACAGAGCAGCTGCCAGGTATGCCAGCACTATCCTTGCTTTGCAGGACCTGGCTCCTAGGCCTTCAGCACACAGAGGAAACCCAATGTTGGCCAGGGCTGACCATGTACATGCAGGGTGACGGTAAAGGTGAGCAGTCTCTGCTTGCAAACAGCTGGCTGCCAGCCCCCTGCTCCAGCCAGCCTTGGCTCTGTGGTTTTTCAAGGGCCCCTGCTGGCATTCCCAATCCATACCCTCCATCACCTTCAACGTGTTAAGGCAAAAATGCCCTGGGGAGCTCCTCAGACATAGTCCAAGCTGTTATCCTCAAAGCAAGCACTGGAAGCAAGGCTGAGCCACAACTAAGCCATGTCCATTTTTTTTGCATACCACAGATTTATTTGCTAGCAAAGTAGTGTGTAGGGAAGGGGAGCAGTGGGCATGGTTGTTGTTTGCAATGGAGCACCTTGGAGGAACTAAACTAGCGCTTAAAGCAGAATAATTGGTGTAGCAGGAGGCTGTGCCCATGCTAATAGTTTTTACTGAGATGAAGCTTATTAACATGTGCACTGGTGCATCTGTATTGCCTCTGGGACTCAAACTCAGCATGGTTCTCCGCCGTGCTGCATGGAGGTTTTACCTTCCTCTGACCTTGCTCAGGCTCCTTTGTCCTGTTCTCTGTGCTCTGAATTAACCTCTTGTCTGCTTAGGCTTATATCCTATGTTTTAAATCCAGGCCAACTTTTTCATGTTTCTCATATGCTAAAGATTTTAGTTGTGCTAAAAGTATTTTGTGTCCCATTGTTATGATGCTTTAGGTTTGTGGAAAGTTTGTTGTGCAGTGCACACTTCAAATAATCAGCCTGTCTCCAAGCTGAAATTTTAAGCTATTACTAGTGATGAAAGAACCTCACTCTGTGCTTGCCGTAATGTTGTGCTTTGGGGAAAGAGGTGTGCGTTTACTGTACATGCGTTCACAGACTGAATCCCTGTTTGAGAGAGAGAAAATAAAAACTAAATCTTGCTTGGAGTATCCAGACTATGCCCTTAGTTCATCTATTAATATAGAGGAATAGAAGTGTAACTTTTGGGGACTAATACAAAATAGGTCAGGGAGAAAATGCGCTCTCTGCATCTGATCTATGCCGTGAATTGCAAGGCAAACCACATCTTTACCTTCTGAGTTCTTGCTGCTAGCACAGTTTAGGTGGAGTGTTTGCCAGGGTGTTACCTCTTATCATTGATTGTGAAGATCATAACAAAGTCCAAGTAAGGTATGTGACAAGCATAACTTACTGCATGCAGAGTTCAACCCTAAATTATTAAATCCCCAAAAGGCATTGACCTTTTTAATACATATTACACGGAGAGTTTCCAGAGGGGAGGAAAAAAGAAGGTTGATAAGCCAAGATGCTGGGCTACCATTAGTCCTACGGTGCCAAATACAGGCTGTTTATAATCACCCAGGCACTATGTGCAAAACAGCACCCCGCCTTGCTGCACACACCACTTCACTTATGCAGTTCAGGTTATAACCCATCCAGTGCTTCCTCCCTCCTTACAGACAATTCGACCAGGGCAAGAACAAGCCCCAGCAAACATAAACAGTTAGGTTTTGGTAGCGTTTTGCTAACAGTGCCAACCACCCCCATCTGCAAGTTTCGTCTCGAAATGCACTCTGCTTAGCTGTAGTTAGAGGTTGGCCTTGCCCAAGGCTTCTTTTCAACAATGTTCTGCACTAAAACTGAACACCCCGTAATTAAGTAAGTGTATTTTGGCCCCACACAGCTTTAAGACATCATTTGAAGACTCGTAGCTTGTTAGTTTCTATTCACTGTTGCACTGTTGAGATCATCTCAGCGTAACCCTGTAAGCTTTCCACGGACAGAGTTGCCGCACCGAGAATTAGCGGATTTTGCTAGTTCATTTCTTTTGTGAAATCCAGTTGTTTTGCACTGAATGTGGCAAGTCTCCGGCATACGTGATTCAGATCAGGCAATCATCCCACACAGTGTAAATCAACGAGATGAAATGTAGCCATTGACAGCACTTACAATTTTGCCCATAACTATGAAATCCTCTTTCTTTAAACAGAAGTTGCTTTTATGAATCCATTGAAGCATAGCTGACAAAGGCTTCAATACTGACTATTGCCTAAATACTGCAAAACATAACAGTTATAAAAGATACATGTGGTGCATATTTATAAGGATTAGAATAAGCACTTTGTTGAATTGCTGCAGCACATTTGTCCCTTTTTCAGGATACTTATAAACCTTCAATATTTTCATCTTCCCATAGTCAAATAAACACTTGTCTGGGGGCTTACCAAATCTCTCTGCCTTTCCATGTGCTGACAGTGCAAAATATGTACTTCTACAGCTGTGTTAAGAAAAAAAATCCATGCAGTGTAATTATTCTTTATGCTAATATAATAGACTAGTAAATGTTCCTACACTTCTTGTAGGACTAATTACATTTCAGTAATGTGAATGATCCCTGGAGCCGCTGCTGTTAAATATTTTTGGAGCGGTAGCAAGGGAGTTTGTTATTTGTACACACTAGAGAAGTGTGGATTTGTGAAACAGAATAGCACAGCTGTAAGGCAGTAATGCTCCTTCTGATGTGACCATACTAAGTCAGGGTAGATGTAACACGGGGAACCCATTAGCCAGAGGATTTGCTGCTTCCCATCTGGTACACCAAGTCCTTGCCCAGCTTTTGCAGTGGCTGAAATAAGTTTCACTTCAGACACCAATTACAAGCAGCTCGCTAGGAGCTGCTGAATAAAATGTAAATTTTATAGATTGTGTAAGTCTAAAAAAATGTAGGGATTCCAAAACCACATCTTTTAAAATTGGCTAAAATAAATGGTTTATTATAATATGCAGATTAGCAAATAAAGTCCAAAAGAGTTAAAGCAAGCAAACAGTAATTTCAGATAAAGCAGCAATTCCTTGTAAGTATCCTGTAACAATTTGGAAAGGCAGCCCTGCCTAGCTATTGACTTCTGAGGAATACTTTAGTTTCAGACAAGGAGCTGACATGGGGCCAGTCATGTCATTCACTGGCTGAAGCTGTCACTGAAGCTCTAGCCTTGCTGCTGTAGCTACCTGCTCAGTGTGTTGGTGGTTAGATGAGTCCTGGCTTCACCCTCTCTACTCTGCATGATAGCAATGATTACAATACTTTACAACTCAAGCTGCTGCACAGCCTGTTATGTTTAATATTATAGAAGTGCTACTCACTAAACGTGTCAGTCAACCTTTCTACTCCAGGGCTAGTTATGCACGTTCTTGAACAAGTTTTGTGCCAGTCACAGCTTCAATTGTCATAGACCATCTGGAGGAGCTGGGAATGAAGGCTGTCACTATCTACGTGCTTCATAGCAGCTCCGTGAAGCTGAATGAAGCTCAGCAACTGAAGGCTACCTGCCAGGCCATGTCCTCTTTCTGTGTTTTAGCTTGAACAGGGCTTGAGGTTCTTGCATCTCTTCTGACCAGGCTGCTGGAAATCTCAGACAGACGGATGACGCATGTGCAGTTACTCTGATGCATATGGGATATACCAGCCCTGCTGCTTGGGTGCTAAGCAGATAGTCTGCAGGAGCGCATTAAATCTGTGCACGCACAAATCAGCAGATATAGACTCTTTTCGATCCAAAAGAAAAACTAAACAAAATTATTTGGGTTTTTTTGGTGGTTTAGGTTGGATTCACAAAATCAATCTACATAGTTAAAAGGTCAAATGACATACTGTTATGGAAGTATATCCACTGCACAGGTGAAAGCCATGACCTGGTAAAAAACTGCTGTATCACAACAAAACAATAAAATTGAAACCACGACCACCCCAGCGAAAGTGCTTCTTTGTCCAGTCTCCTTAAGCTTCTAGCTTTTCTACAGAGGCACTTGTAATAGTTTACAGATCTGCTCTCCTACCCTGTTACTGCCCCTTCTCAAACATCACAGGAAACTTCTTGCAGCCCTGATCCAGGCAGAGCCGTTCCCATTCTGCACTTGGGTAGATCAATCTGGCTTCATTAGCCACATCTGTGGGCAACTACTGGTGTAGCCTGCTTGGGCTGTTTATTCTGAATTGGCCCTGCACCAGAGCTGGGATGCTGCAAAACAGGTAGTTAGGGTGGGGGTTAGGAACAGCAGTATAATAAAGCCTGCTGCGGCAGGGAGAAAACGAAGGGTTGGGAGTAGAGTGAGGTCCATTAGGCCATTGGAGCTGCTGGGTGTGACAGAAAAGAGCTAAGGGAGCTGTGGAAAGGGATATCCTTGGCAGGAAAAGAGAGAAAAAAGACTGAGAAAAAGAGGAACAAAGGTGAAAATTGAAGAGAGAAAATATAGGTGGAAAATTTTGAATGAATTAGTAACTGCCAGAAGGAAATGGGCATTTGGGGACAAGCTGAGAGAATTTGGACTACCTATCTTCCATCTATTCCTTTTCCCCACTACAAGTTTAAGTTTTTACCTTTAATGTTGTCATTGAAGACACTTGAGAGAGGAACTAAGCCCTTTCAAGTAAGCCTGTGCTGCTCGTAGCATCTGATCGAAACCTCTCTGATCTGCAAGCAAACCAGCTCTTTGGGTTTTGAGTTTCCCAGTGCAACACCAGATTGCCCCCAAAACGGTAGCTGTTCAGACCTTATAGGCCCTTTGTCTTGCTGGTGGGAAAAGAGCAAAAAGTCATATTCAGAATGTGTTGCCTCCTTCCTGGAAACCTGGGATGAAATTACTCTGCTTGCAGTCAGCAAGCCCTTCCGTACAAGAGTTAATGTTTCTGATGTGAAAACAAGGAATAATAATAATAATTTTAAAACCTTCTCAATTAAATGTTAACCTGTTGCCACAGAGATGGGGTGCAGCTCTTCAGAATATTTGCTAAATGACCACTCAACAGCCCATACCCAGGACATGTGAAGGGCCAAGGGACGTGGCAAAGAGAATCGGCAAGTATCTCTGCAGCCTATCCCATGCCAAATCCATCTGTAATGTTAGAAAATGAAATACAGACATTTGCTCAGGCTTTGTTTCAGCCAAAGAAGCTGTGAAATAGGTTTCTGAGCTGTGCTCAAGACCTCTCTTATGGAAGCTGCCAACACACAGCTGAGATGGCATATTTTTCCTGTCTCCACACCCCCTTTCTCCTTGTGTTCCCTCTCTCCTCTTTAAATTCTTCTTCCTGATAGAAAGGGATCCGAGCCAAAAGTTCTCTAATTCTGGAAACTGCTTGGGTCTGAGGTTTTGACTTAATTTATCTTTACCTGATGATGTGAGTGAACTACAACCCTGTTGACTTCTGTAGTGTTATCCAAGGCTAAATCAGGATATACCTGATCCACAAAGGAACCATTGTACAGCATGTTGGCATTTGATCATGCTGGAGAATGAAAGCCATATTTGAGTGAGGCCTACAAGTGCCTCATTACTGCACTGTAAACAACTGGATATTGCAGTAATGGACAAGGCTTTGAGTGCTACGAATGGCTTCACATTCACTTTATTGATTTGCAATGTGCACTGTGATGGTCTGCTGTAATAAATACAAATGCCATAGTGTAGAAATGTCAGAACAACTTATTAAAAATGTGTCTCTTCCTTGCTCGTGCAGTATGGCATGTACGTCTGCACAGCTGCAGGATTGTGGTGAGGTGGAGATGAAGCTGTGGCTCAAAATTCAGCGTTGCAAGAATATAAATTCAGCACATAAGCACAATCTGTACTGGCCAGCACTTTCCTTTTGCTTTGTGCTTCTTTGTAACAGACAAGACTTCTCCTGTGCCTCAGAACATATTTCACATTGCAGAAGAGAATAATCGTTTCTCACGTCTCTGGAGGGTTGAGGTGGTACCAGGTCTCAGCCCACGTACCACGGGCAGTCCTCTGCCCACCTTCCACCACTTAGAGAAGCAGGAAGTGCCACGGGAGCCAACATTTCTCTTAACAGCACAACTGTTTTATCTAAGCACGGATATGGAAAACCTTCAGCTTTTACGAGAGCTATCGTACAAGCAAGAGACTTGTGGCAGATCACATGTGCGCTTCTGCTGGACACACCTAAAGTATGTGTGTGTACTGTTATACACATGTGTATCTCTCTCTCTTTCAGGATATACATATATAGCTTAATATTCCTTGACCAGATCAACAGTTCCAATAACATCTGCTTGGTCTCTTGGTCCACTAGAGGGTAAGAGGCAACCTTCTGAAGAAAATGGCTCCTGTCATCTGCCTGTCTGTTGAGGTACTGTTCCCCAAACCATTCTTCTCTGTGACAACTGAGTTGGTCTGCACCTCCTGGCTGGACTCTGTCACTTCTGGGCAAATTCTTGCAGTGACTGGCAGTTTCTTGCTAGGGTTTCCCCACATGGTGTCCTGACATGCCCTGTAGCTCATTACGTAAAAGGATGTCATAGTGAAAAATCTGTCCATGCCTACTACCTATAGGTAGGATTTACTGCTGGAAACCTCTCAGTCCCACCTGCCCCAAACTCTTAACGAATGGAGGAAAGTAAGAATGGAACTGGGAAAACTGCTCTGATTGCTACATAGGAGGACTGATAGGCTATTCATTGTAACCAAAATAAATGTGAGTTTATGAATGAGTGTGGAGTGTGATGGGGACTACGGAAAGGCTGGGAGAAGCGGATGGAAATCTTTTGCTGGAAACTCCAGTCTGTTTCCACAATCATGAATATAAATATTGCCTATACTCCAAGAATGTACACTTTGTACAAACATTCAGATAGATATTTCTATGATATTCATCAGCCTTAGCACTTTGCAGATGACAACTGAATTAAACACCATCATACATTATTTAAAGGAGAATTACTGTGCTCATCATGCAGACTGAAAAATGGAAAGGTTAGATGACTTAGCTCAAATACAGGGCTTGTGGCAAAGCCAAATCCATAAGTTCTGATTCCATGTGACTATTCTTTGTCCTTATATTTATAGAAAAAGTCTTTTTGAGTTTAGTAACAGAAGGGATCTATGGAATTTCACAGAAGTCTGTAGGTGTAACTACAGAAACTGCCAGGACCCCTTATTTTTTAGCGTTGTTCTCTTTGTTGTTTAGGTAGTCCTATGGATTTAGAGATTTCCTATAAGGTTCTGCTGTGGATACCATAGGAAATGGAAGAGTCTTGAACAGGATAAAGAAGGTGCAATGCTTTGCTCCCCAAAGTCCCCCATTTGGTAGGCATGTCAGGAGAGGGGAGGAGAGCCTGCTGTTAACCTCATCTGATGGATAGTCCCTGAGGCACCACTGCCATCTGGTGAAAGCTAGAGCAGCCCATGGGGATGTGTTAGGGAGCCATAACTGACAGCCTTACCACTGCAATAAGCTCAGCAGAAAGTGAGCACAGTCTGGCCCACAGAATTTTATTGAGAGTTTTTCTTTGGAGTTTTTCTTTCTAAGTCTGTTTTAGAGTTCTACAGCAAATCCACAATCCTTTACACAGTCTTTGCACACTCATCAAAATTATAGCTATTAAACTCTGAGGACCATCTCTATGAAGAAATCATGATGATGTCCACTCAGACTTGGGAAGGTTTTTGTAGGTTTGCCACTTTCGTCTGAGCAAATCCATTTTCTAAAGCATGTGAGAAGGAGGTGTCCTGCTTGTGTTGTGTAAATGCCCTGTTGAGGAGCAGTCAGTAGTGATTATTTCTGCCACATCGAACATGCTTCGTGGTCAGATTTGTCAGAAAAGAAAGCAAAATGCTTGTCTTAAGTATGCAAGCAGCTATTGTCTGTTCAGTTCCCTGGGCTTTGAAAAATAACCTGGTTCATATCAGAGATGCTCAAAACTTGTCTTGACCAGAACTGAGAACAGCTCCCTTCCCCTTGGAGGACCTGGGGAAGGGAGCTGCTGGCATGAGCAAGCTGGTACAGGTATATATGCTCTGTGTAGAGCCAATTTGAAGGAAGTAGAAATTACTCCAAGAGCCAGTGGTTTTTTTTCCGTACTGACCTGATATCACACATGGAATAGAGGAAGCCAACAGGCATGGTGCCTACTGGGGGTTGATCCAATTTGACCTGTAGGCTGAAATGAGTAGAAAACTGCTGACTAAATAGACCTTGGATCAAGCACCAAAATCCCGTTATCAGAGTTCAGTGTAAGTGATGTGAGGGTGAAAAAAATCTCTCCAGCAGAATTGTACTCTTAGTTTAAATGTCATAGTTGGCTGGGGTGATGGATATATACTAACATTTGCTTTCTCCTTCCACTCCTACTTTTAGACTCAAAGATGTTTGTATGGGTTTATATGCCTTGGAAATTTATTATTAAAGTGTTTATGGAGGGTTTTTCTTTTTAACTTTAAATCTCAGAATCATATTTATAAATAGTATCAATTGCTATTTTGACAAGGAGAGACTGCATTACAATCAATATTATATATTATAGCCTGGGGTCTATTGTGAGGAGATATAGTATTAAGACATATACACAATTTATTAACCATCTCAGTAGTGGCCCAAAGTCTTTAGTGAGGATCAGGTCAAGTTTTGGTCAATCTTTGGTCAAGCTTTTAATGACTTTGTAGCTACTAGGTTAACTTCACTGTAGTGTAAACCCATTAACTTCAATGGAATTAAATAACCAACTGTTTAAGGGAAGTGGAAAATGCAGAGACTTAACAACTAGCTAATAGGTTTTTCAACAGAAAAAACCTAAAGGAAACTAAGAGATTTCTATTTTGGATAATCAATTTTGCATCCTGAAGAACATACTGGGTAAAGGACTGGAAGCTATGTGAAGCCAATTCTTTACACTTCCAGCCAGAACCTAGCTAGAGGCCTGAATACAGCATGTCATTATGATTAATTATGGGTAATGAGTGTTTTATGAACCTAAGAAAGAAAAGCATTTATTTTTCTGGTATTATAGTGGTAGTGTCTTGTTTTGTTTTAAAGCTGGGAGTGTGAAGCCAAACAGATGATGAAACCCCTTTATTAGCTCTTTTGTTTTGCTCTAGATTGTTACTAGACTTATGAGGCCAAAATCCATCGCACAGTGGCTCTGCCAGTGCAAGAGACAAGGATTCAGTTCAGGAGCTCTGGGATTTTGTATTTTTTCCTTTTGTTTGGTTTAAATCACTTTCTGTGGCAGAAACCCCATAGACCTGTCTAGGATGCTGTTCAACAAGCATAACAGGAGGCAGGACTAGCTCGTCCCAGGAAAGGTCTGCGGCCGGGAGTTTATTAGCTCTGGGCCTGACTCAAAGCCCACTGGAACCCCCAGGAATATTTCTCTTCATTTTTGCAAGCCCTCAGACCAGACCGTTGGGGGTTCATCTAGAAATCTGCAGCTCAGGATGATGAAAGCTTGCAAGAAGCTATGGCTGAGGGGACAGGGCTGTGACAAAGGCCCTCCTCAAACAATCCTGCCTAGAACTGACACCTGGTGGCAATGCCACCCAGCACTGCCAGTCCGGAGCGCACCTCTTAGTGCAATCTCAGGGAGTTTCCATCCCTCCGGGGTCTCCGTGCTTTCCAGACTGGGGTCCGTTTTAAATCAGCAGCGTGCATACTGTTGGCTTTATCTGCAGAGGTATTCTTGCAGAGGAGCAGCAAGAGGGCAGATGCAAAGACCCTTTGCTCCATCCGTGTGTTTTAAGAAACTGGAGACAGCAGGGCAGGATAAGGGCTTTTGGCCCTATTGGGCCCTAAGTTTTGAAGAGGGGTTAAAAAAAATGGGGGTAAAAGTGGGGAAAAAAGAGAAAAACAGAAGAGAAAAGGGATCAGCCAGAGACAGCCCTGGTCTCTGGCTGTTCCCCAGTGCACCAGGAGGTGGTGCAAAGCCCCTGCTCATCCCACAGATAGGAGACAAATTTCATTCTTCCAGGGACTACTCTCCAACTTGTACTACCCAGGAAAAATACTAGAGGTTTAACCCTCCCAGCATGCTTCTATAACTCTGGTATTTTGGTATGTATTTAAGGCTGATAATATTAACTATGTGAAAGGAAAAAAATGCAGGGGAACTTTATACGACTAACTGCTATTATCATGCTGCAATAATGGTAATAAAATAAAGGTATTACCAAATGACTTCTAAAGTATTGTATTTATAGGATAAACGATTCTTGCTGTGCAGAATGCAGACAAAAATGTGATCAGATTTTAGATTCTTTGTGCCTAGTTTTTCCATTTTGTACAATTGCTTTCGTCTTTATTTTTTAAACTTTTTCATAAAATAATACTAAAAAATTAATGAGTAAAAATAGATTTTCATAATCCATTGTTTCCATGTTTATTAATTAAAAATAAATTAAAAGCTATGCCATGAAAGTGTGTTGTCAGTTATCTCTTACTCAAAACAGGAACTGCTAAATGTTTTCCCTTTCTCCTTACTGAAATACTGTAAATTAGTAATAAGTAGTTTGTAAATACATTATATGGCCTTTGGTGGTAATTTAACAGAACAACTAATTTGTCTCTGTGACAAAACTGTATAAAACATGGCTTGATTGCTGAATTACTGAAACATTAGCAAAAGAAATACATTAGTTTCAGATAAATTTAAGTTTTTATTTCATTTTTTAAATCTCAGTGTATGATTACAAAGCTGCCACATGAAAACTTGTTTTACACTGGAAGAAAAAAATTGTATGGGCATGAGTTCAGCTTACACAGAAAATAAAATATAGCCTCCTCAGTTTATTGTCCCTCATATCACAGAAGTTCTGTTTTGTTTTTTAAAGAAGAACAAGGGTCTGTAAAAGAAGCATTCATTTCAGCTTCTCAATTGGCAATGGTTAGCAATGCCTATTGTGGGATAGTTTAGACTGCCAGTATACAAAAAGCAATATACTTCAGCATACTTTCTCCGAAACAAAAAAATAAAATCTTTTTAGAATTTATTTTTTGACACCTTTAACTTTTTTCCTTTCTTGGCTAACAAATATTTTTTCATGCAAATTTTACATATGTTCCAGGTACAAAAGCTTGCATTGTTTTTATGAATGCAGACTTCATCAGGCAATATGTATATATGTTGTAATAAGCACATCTCCATTCAACATGTTATTAAACAATCTTTTTTAAGGTATGTGGGAAATTAAGTTGTATAAAGGTTAAAAGAAAATATAGTATTAAATTTTTGCTAACTTCCTTGCTGTTTAATATTCTGAGAAATATTGGATCGATTTTTTTTTTTTATCCCTACCTTAATAATAACACATATACATATTTATTTTGCATTTTCGTTTGGAGGTGGGTGTCACTTTGGAAGTGAATGATTAGGGAGGAATAATGGTGGAGAGCTGTAAATCTAAGCATCCAAAAGACTCAATAGCATATTATTCTAAATTTCAGGTCTAAAAGCTTTTAGAAGGTTGCATCAGAATGTCTGTTGCTTTAAACCAGTGTAACTTCACTGAAGTCAATGGAGCTACACTGGCTTATATCAGCTAAGAATCTGTGCTATTGTTTTGAATCTTATTTTAAGTGCAAGTGCTTTTCTACAAACCTTTAAAAGTTCAGCTTTGCTTATTCAAGAAAATTAATGTTTTGAACTGTGACTGAGAGTATTAAAAAGCCATTTCAGAATATAACCAGATTTTGTGTTCTTGCTAATTTAACTTTCCCTTATTATCTTTAGAGAATGTCACTTTTCAAGCACGCTAATGCAGCAAACTTTTATACCATCATTAAGGATCATGGTTTATTGGATTTCATCTGACTACTCAAGCAAACATTTGTTTAGTGACACTCTTAAACACAAGATAGTACTACAAATGTCAGAAATGCTGTTTGAAAGTTTATGAGTAAAAACTTTGTTGCTTTTAAGAGAACTCAGAAAGAAATGAAAATAGAAAAGTTTTGCATTAACTTTCTCTGTGGTTCTGTGAGAAAGCTATTTGGCTCTTGGGATTTTTTCAAAATTATTATGTGCTAGTAATAAAATTTATAATTAAGTTTGGGAAAAACATGCATAAGGTACAGATACAGCTCAGGCATTGTGGATGCAGGTGTATATCACCCTTAAGCAATCATTTTCTTTGACAGCTCTTGATAGCAACAATTGAATGTACAATATTCTAACATCACAATGACTTTATCTGGATCTTCATGTTGTTAAGCTAATGGGAAGTTTCCTATTTTATTCCCTTTCTTTTGATCTTTTTTCTTTTGTTTAGCTGGTCACACACAAAAAAAAAAGAAAGTAAAAAAAGTGGAGAAACTGCATTTTGCACTTTTTTATAACCATTGCTGAAAATCTGTCACAGCTACCAAGGAAAGCTAAAGAAAACCAGAAACAGAAAGACTATTATTTATAGCTAGCAAGATACAGTATGGCACCATATGGTAGAATTTATCAAATTCTTTCCTTTCTCATGCAGGGTGAATAGGGGCCGTAGACAGTTCCCTCTTGCAGTCCTTGCTTTGCTAGCTACTCATTCATTTATGCCGTGGGCTAAATCCTGCATGACCTAGTGCTTTTACACCCGTAAACCCACTTATGAGGGCATGGCGAGCAGGGTTTGGCCCTCTGTGTTTATTTCTTCTTTCTGCGGATGCAGTTTTGCTAGGAATGCTGTTTGCATTTCAATCAACTAAAACAAGAGGACGGATAAATTAATGCCTGGCTTAGCTCTTCACATCTGATACTGAAATGTAACAGTAGTCTTCCGAGGGTTTAAGTTTGCAGGGTGACACTTACCAGGTGTAAGGTGCTGTAAGGTTAAGAAGCATCAAACCTATAATAAGAGTCTGACTTCCTCTTCATTTTGTCTCCTTTTGTGTTACATACTAGGGCAAGGAAGGTCTGCCAATCACTATCATTTCTTTTTCTTGTTCTGTAAAGACTGGGTCGTCACAGCAACAGGCCTGTGACAGGCTGGTATCCATTTAGAGCTCCAGGGGGGTCCTAATAGGATTGAACCAAAAGATCAAGTGAATAGCTTCCTATTTTAGATTTGTAATAACTCTGAACTGCTTGCATATACATGGACCTTACAGTGTTATGAGGAGACTTTTTACCAGAGAAAAGATCTGTCTGTTTCTAAGAGCGGTGTACTTTCGAAAGGATGCCCCTTAGCCTACTCCATCCTTGGAAAAAGGAAAAAAAAAACCACCCAAACAAAATTAAGCCCACTTCCCTTTCTCCTGCACACACAAAATTGGAAGGTGTAATTTCCTTTCATTAATTCATTTTACCAGATCAAAGTAAATAGTCTATTTATGGAGAACAAAGAAGCCCCTTTTTGGTATTCTGTTGAAGTCGCTATCAGATTCAGAAGTTTACTCATCTTTCTGAAATCTGGCAAGGCTGCATGCTGTCGAGATTACAGCCAAACGGCTCATGTAAAACGGGCAAATAAATTCCATGCAAAACAAATTCTAATGGAGAAAGAATTAGGAGGGGGCATTTTGTTGATTTGGGAGACTCTTGAGAGGCTAGGGCTCTCATTTAGCGTGCAGAGGGAGCTTTGGTAAACCCACAATACTCGGCATGCAGAGGAATAACCGCTGGGGAAGGGTTTTGCTAAAGTTATTTTCACCGATTATGGAATCCATTAGGAAATAGATGTTGCTTCATACATTTCATTCCCAGCCAGATTCTTGTACCTATTATTCATTAGGAGCAGTGTTTTATGTGGAACTTCTTGTAGGGTAGGATCCCAGGAGTAAACATGTCAAGATCTAGCTCCAGGAATTATAAAACATATTTTTAAAAAGGGCTAAATTCTGGTAGCTAGCTTGTTTTCCTAAAGCAAGGCTTTGGAAGTGTCTCACTCAGAGAAGGACAGCAGGAGGGACTGTCATGTAAGCTGCATTGTCTAAAGGTTTTGGAGTCTTCCCTCAAGGCACAGAGAGCTAACTCCAACCCACCTTGCAAAGGCAACTGTGTATGGTGCTAGCTGAAGATCCCTAATGCTGTCTTTCCAGGATGCCCTGCTCTGGAGGTGTGTGCTTTGGTATCTCAACTTCGATAGCACTATGTCAAGTTATGACACCTGAAGCCTTGTCCTGGAGAGACTGTCTTTTGGGTACTATCCTTGTTCGCATTTTCTCGCTATGTAGATGATAATTTCTATACCATTTGAATCTCTCTTTCAGCAATCAGAATTTTTAGTCTTTGCCTTCTCCATGCTTCCCTAGCAAATATTTTGTTTTTAGCCACAGCATGCTTTCATCATCTTAAAACCAATACTCTATCAAGAGGGTCTTCCACAACTTATTTTCAAATAGCCTGCAGTTTCTATACTAAAAGTGCAAGATTCACACATGTCAAGAAATACTCACAAAGACTGTGTTGGGATAAGTAAATTTGTGTTTGGATAAGTAAATTCTTGTATTTTCCATGCAGGATCTTGGCACATGCATACGTTCCTGGCACTTTTATTAGTACAAATTTTGAAAAGGATTTTGCATAGATTAGGGACGAAAAGGCACTCAGTTAATTAGAATTAGGGGCATCCCTCTGTGAGAAAGGATTAGGCAGGTAAAAGAGTAGGACTGTGATCCATCAACCTACAGGGGCAATGGTGAAACTGCAGTTCATTGGTTTGGACCCTGTGTGCGGAGCTGAGATACATGAAAATGAGCACCAAGATGAAGGGAGTGCTGGGGGAGGGACCACAGAGCAAAACCCAGGGGCTTCTGTAATGGGCTTTGAATGGATCTTCCTGGCACGTTTGCCATAAACCCAAATTTCTCAAACTTCCCTTTTGCATTCAGCCAAATCAAAAGATAAGCATGCCAATCAGTTTTGTATAAAGGTCTTTATGAGGGTTTCTGTTAGTTTTTACTCAGATTTCTTAGTGAATACAGTGTAACATGGTCTGAAAAACTGGAACAGGTTTTGAAGTTATATGCATATTTTATTACAAATTTTCATTTTCTTTTGATGGAGGCTTTTGACATGCTTTCTATGATTCAAAAAAGAGGATATTTTTCATTGCTATAGCTTACCTTTGAAAGACCTGTGTTATGAAGACTTTCATTCTGGCAAAGCAAGTCTTAAAGGATCTTCTTAACAGAATACAAAGAACATCCTCATTTACCTATAAGGTCTGAAATTTTGATGACATTATCTTAGAAGTTTTGAATGTTTCCTTCCAGTTGTGAAGGAGGCAGAAAGTCTTTATGGCAAAGAAGGTAAAAATCAAGTTCCCATCCCACACTTCATTGCTAATCATGTTGAAACTCCACTATAATTTTAAACTTTAAAATCTGAAATTAGCATACACAAGGAAAAAAAAAAAGGTCAAGTAAATTCTTTAAATGTTTTCCCTGTTTCATCTCTTCCATTCAGCCAGGTCTACCTGCTTGACATTGGTGTCACTGTCAAGTCCCTGAAGAGGCAGGCTGGGTTTCCTCATGTCATTTATCTCAGGTTAGCTTTCTGTCCACGTCTGAAGCGCTATCCTATGTCACAGCAACCTCCTCCTCATAAAAATAACAAATCATTCTCTTTTTTTCTCTTGTTTTGCTCCTGTTTAAATTGAGATCTCACTTGTTCTGTGATACTTTGCAGTCATTTTGGATCTGCTTACTTCCTGGCTGCTGCAGATGGTGAAGCCATAGTCACTGCTGTAAGGACACTAGATAAATTACAGTTTTGACTTAAAAAGCAGCTCTAAACCTAATATGTTGATTTGGGATTATTTTCTTCCCCCTAACTTTCAGGCCTCAGAAACAAGCTGTAAGTCTAACATGATGAAACCCCTTTTCTTTAAAAGATTATTCAGTCCATTTCCATGGAGAAGCTAGCTGGCAGTGCTGAGGCCTGACCTAACAGGCAAGCGCAACCAGAACCTGGCTGTCTGCTGGGGGACGTGTTCTTCCATCTTCACCTGCAGAAGAAACAACTTTGCTGGGCTTTTAAGATGTATTTATAACGTTTGCTTTTTCAGTGTATGAGCTAGGCAGTGCTTTGCATGTGTGTTTGTAGATGAAGAATTTATTCAGAGCAAAATGCTGGTGTCTGACTGTGCTGAGACTCATGGCTATTTCTACCACTTGCAGGACTACACTTTTCACAGCTGGTTTCTAAGTCAGGCTCTTCAGCAGTTTGATGTCTCTGATGAAATGTTTCAAAAAGGACCCTGAATAAATACAGTGTGATAAAGGTGTCTCTTCTCACCGTACCTTCTGACTGTCTCCAAGTGTTGTAATCCTGACTCCTGTTAGACAAAGACCCTTTCTGTGAGGAAAACAAATATTTTATTTAACCGTGACATCTGATGCATGTTCTCTTTTGTCCTGATCTAGACTAAGCTGTCCAGGTCAGCAGTGGTCACCTTTGCTATTATTCTGTAACCTGTCTGCAGGACAGAATTACTTTTTGGTTTATGTTGTACAGCACCTGGCTCCTGGCATGGTGCTAGTACAAATAATAATAATGTACAGTACCTGGCACAGCAACACCTTATGCTCTCTATATGTGGCACTGCCATAAATGTGATAGTGCAATACCTCCAGTCAACATGGAGAATTACCTCTTACTGAAACTAAATGGATGTGAGTGCTCTTGATGATAAATCTGCCCACCCTGGTCTATGCTTTTCTTTATGCAATTAGCTGGAGTGAGGGATGGGATTTTTTTCTGACAAACTACCCACTTTTTGGCTGCAAGCACAGGAAGATACTTCCCAAGGGTTTGTCTGACCATGACATGGCAAAGAGCTGCGCTATCGCCCTGCGTGATGGATCCCCTGGGGCCTCCTTGACCCTGGGCCTGGCTGCGGCACTTTATGTCAGCCCGGCTTGGAGCAAAGACTCCATGCTCGCCACCAGTTTTTACCTTCCCCCTCACGAAGGCTCCATTTTCTGGCCTGTGATGTCTCCTCTTCCATGAGGTTTGAACAAGAAAGCAGGCAGGCTCGGGGTAGAAATTCAACAGGTGGCTCCAGAGCGAAGCTGTAAGATGGAGGAATCTCTCTGTGAAAGGGATAAAGACTACTAGGTTGTCAGCATGCAAGGAAAAGGGCACTTAAGATTTAGAATAAGCAGTACAAATTAGAATAAGCAGTTCTTCAGTCTGAATGGCACACAGCTTGACCTGTCCTCAGCAGCAGTAAGACTGGTGCATGGGGACACCGGCGCTGCCACAGCCCTGCGGCACTCACAGCCCTGACCCCCTCCTGCGGCCCAGGACCCCCCTGCAGCCCAGCCTGGGCCCTCCTCCCTGCCCCAGTGAGGCAGGGGGATGCCGGTTTGCAGCACCACTTGATGTCCCGGCACGGCCTCGGCCCCATTTCATCACCGTGAGCCCTCCTGAACCTTCATCACCAGACTTGGGCCGAGCCCCGCCGCCATCCTGGGGCCTGCCCTGCTCCCTCACTCAGTACAGCGGGGCTGCACCCAGAGGGGCCTGCTCAGCTCCCGACTCCCCTCTTGTGTGAGGTGAACTGCTTGCTGGACAGGGACATTAGTCCAAAAATGAGTGCTGAGGGAAGAGGAATCGTGGGGATGTCCATTTCTGAGGCATTTCATGTACACCGGCCTGGTTCATACGCCTGAGAGACCGCTTGCCTGAAAAGCAGGTACCAGCTCCCTTTCACTTTGCGCTGCTCTCCGTTCTCTTTTCTTGACACACTCAATTTATATCATATTGATGACTCTCCCAAGTATGGAATTATTTGTATTATTTATATTTATATTATACCAGCGTGGCAGAGATGAGTGAGCCCATTATTCTGGTGAAACTCCATTTTCCCAGTGGAAACAGTCCTATCAGAGTTTTTGGAATCACTCTCCTCTTTTCCTTGTAGGCCCAAAATATTTTAGCTCCATTAACCTGGTGTGGAATATTGAAATATTTTTTTTTGCTTTGTCTGAATACAGACCACAGCAATAAGCCTCAGGTCTGCCAGACTTCTGAAGCAATAACACCTAGGAAAGGTCTAGAGCTTTCAGAGGGAGAAGGGAAGAGCAAGGAAGAGGAAGGCTGGATCTTATGCACCATTTTTTTCTCTCAGCTAGTTTTATCGGAGCTTGTTTACACTAACTTTCACCAGAGAAAGTCAATCTCTGGCATGGGAGGCCATGAATTTTACATAACTTCTCTGCGCCAATTTCCAACCATATATTCTTTCAGAGTGCCTCAAAAAAAAAAAAAAGTAACAATACTAGGCCCTAAAAGCATGCATTCAGAGCATTACTGTGGAAAAGCATGTCTGCTGAAAATCTGTGGCTTGGCTTACTGCACACCAAATTTCCCACGTAGACAAGCCCTCCGTCTGAGAGAAAGAGGACAATTGGGGCATAAATCTTTTAAATGAGTAAAATGATAGCTGTCTTGGCAATGGCAGATCTGATAAAGTGTATTCCACCTGTTGTGGAAGGGCAGCATATGGCCACAGTAATCTGCAGTTCAATCAGAAATGCAAGGATTTAAGCTCTAGCCTGGAAAGATTTCTTGTCACTGTCTCTCCTCAGCCCTGTCTACAGATGAGTCTGTTCACGTGGCATGAGGCAAAGAAAGGGGATGTTGTTTGGTGGTTGTGCTCTGGGTATGAGGAGTGCTGAGCTTGGCTGCACTTTACAGAAATTTCCTTCCAGATCTTCCGTGCTGTGGGGGAACCTGTGCATGGCTTTCCATCTACAGCCCACCTCCTAGATCTCGGGCATCTCCAAATGGACATGCAAAAGCTTTCTTCTCTAGAACCCACAACACTTATAACAGTTTTAATTACTGTTAATTGCTTAAAGTTGTAATTTTCTATATTGCTAAGTCCAAGAATAGATATGAGTTAAGTACAGGGAATATCTGTAAATGCCTCTAGCCTTCCTCTTCCTGGGAAGAAGAGGAACTTGTACCAAGAAGGGTTCTGCAGGAATCCTCCACTCAATTTTATTTCATGTAGTTATAAACCTTTTCTATTTTGTTTTTGTGTAATTTTCCTTTTGATTAGACAACGTGTTCTGAGCAATCCACAAGTTAGTATGAGACTGGAGCATTTGTATAGGAGATCAGGGAATTTCTCTTTTCATAAGCATACTGAAAGGGTCTACCTAAGCTTCCATGTAAACCAGACATAGGCTGTGATTAAGTTTGGTTGAGCAAGATTGAATGTTCCTGCTGAGAATCTGAAAAGGTAATTTTAATGGAGTAAGGAAAATCTCTCTGAAATCGATACAGGAAAGAGAGGCTGACGGTTTTATTATTCATTATCTTCTAGTTAAAGAGCCGTGTAAGAGTATTCCAGATACTTCCTAAAATTTGGGGAAGCTATTGATAAAGTTTATGCTTGATGTTTATGTTTAGTAAACCTGAAGATAGTTTTATTTTAATGTTGCTCAAAAGAGAGGTGAGCTTCAGCAAAGAGCTATGTGCAGGACGAGGCTGCGTATGTGCGCACTTTAACCCAGGCCCCAGGTGCAGGCACTTTACAACTCAAAGCTTGGACTCCTCTGTGTCTCATTGTGCTTTCTCCTGGGACTGCTGTAGAGCTTAATTCAGTGATTTTAGAGGGCTCTTGAATGGACTGTAGGTACATCTCTGCATCTACAGCTTTTAATTCAGGGTTTCATAAAGGTCCCATTACTGCGGGAATCAGCGCTGAAAGACTGACCAAGTTCTCTGGGCCTTCACTGGAGCAAAACCATGCCAGCTCCAGCACGTCTGTGGCATGTAGATGCTTGAAAGACATCGCTCCCATGCCACTTTGCTGTCTCTTGCAAGAAAGAAAAGAAATAATCTGTTAATGGAAATGGTGGCACTCCAGTGCAATCTTCCCTCTGCTGAAATGAGCTGTGGGAGAAGCTGCCTTTCTCCCAAGTCACTCCTCGCCCAGTGACATGTTGGGCACATGACTACGTTATAAAGCCCAGAGTCTAGGGGCTCTGTGCAGTTGAACAAGGAGGGTCACTTGTTCTGTATCCCCCCGTTTGGGTGCAGGGTCTCAGTGCCAGTCTAGATATATCCATTTCTTTACTTGTAATAACTTAGAGTGCAAGGACCTACGGTACTTCTGTGTGAAGAGAAATACTCCAACAAGAAATGGGTCTTATGGGAGTGGACAAATCCGTACACCTCCCCTAAATTAAATAAAACAAACTAACAACATCAATAAAGGCCACTTTTGGCTGCAGTTTAAAGCCAACTGGAGCCATTCTCCATGAAATCAGCTTCTGCACTTTTAAACAGTATTAGGCCAAAGACAATCTTCTGTCATTACTACTTAATCTTAACCCTCTAAAGGTCATTCAGTGGTACCGCTAGGTTTTCGGCATGCCATTAAAAATGGAGAAAAAATGTTCCTATATGGTGATAGTGTAATGAAACACAACCTTCCACTGGCCAGTGGGAATCTTGAGGCAGAGATATGTGGGGGTTTTACAGTGTTTGTGAAGGATACTTTATGTTCTGTAACATATGGTATTGTTGTTACTCTTTTGATTTGTAGTTTTGGGCAGACACATTCTCATAATCTTTGTACGCCTTCGGCTTTGGAGGTCCTAAAGCTGCTATTGTTCAGTCAGTTTCCAAGCTCAAGAAGAATGTTTTCTTCATAAAGAACATGTTAAATATTACCAGAATTTCAGCATCAGTTTTATATTTCAGGCCTATGATTTGGCATGTTCTGTAGATGACAAAACATAGCTTTTAAGTTATGATTTAATTTAGATTTTTTAAATTAAAAAAGCAGCTGTTTCTCTACATATGAAATGTGAGTCCACTGTAACTTTACTTACATAAGTGATGTTTTCAAGGTATAATATATTGTATAACACAAGAGCAGAATAAGGGCTGGATTCAGTGTAAAATCTGTCTAGCTGCTTCCTACCACTGAGTGAGTGGAAAGCTCGGGTAAGCTTGACAAACCATTGTCAGTGGCTGGGATAAAGTTTATTTCCCTCTCTTTTCAGTTTTCATTCTTTTGCCAGACATACTCGCCTTCTTAGCTGAACTGAGTCTGAACATTGGTAATTAGATTTATGGGCATTACGGTGGTGGAACAAGTTTCAGTAATGGGTAAACTGGAAGATTGCAAAGGGGAAGGCACATCCTTTGGATTATATGCCAGACAACACCTATGCTGGGTGAAATACTCCTACGCAGAGAGAGAGTGCAAGATCATGTATCATTTAGGGTCTATGTGAAGAATGTAAGGAGTCAGTGCCTGGTGTTGTGAAGAGGGTAAAATTCCCCTCATTGCTAATAGCATGGTAAACCACGCACGACATAGGCTGAAGGATGCTGTATGGAGATCTTTACCAGTGCCTTGACTTTTCAAACAACATAAAATCCTTCTGCCTTTGCACAGTATTTGGCATTAGATTTTTTCCTAAGATTTGTTGGGTATTTTCCCCTTTTTTCTTTGTGCTTTCATGAACTTCTAAAAAACAATGAATGATTTATCTGGATAATAAGCAGAGAAGCATACAGTCAGGATATCCAAATGTGTGCTAATAGCTATGTGTTGTGGACAGTACAGTGCCTTTGTAGGCATGAGAAGTCACTCTTCTGGGAGTGTGACAAAAGGAAATAACTTAGGACTGAGTTTTTTCCACACTAGACAAAACAGCTGTAACTCTGATAACAGCCACTAAACATTGTTCTCATTCAACATCTTTTTTGCTCGCTGCTGTGTAGTCAAGAGCAGTTGTGGTGCAGCCAGGAACCAGTGCTTCAGGATTTCTGAACAGGGAGGGAAAGCAGGTCTATTTTTCATGCACCTATCTGCTCTCAGGTTTTTACTCGTGTCTCTTCTTGGGACATCCTATGACGCAGGGCTGAAATGAATGGCCTTGACGTTTCCTGCACTTCATTCCGGGTATTGCACATCATTTATATGCAGTCTCACAGTGCAATAATTTTTTTAAGATATTGTGGGTAGCTGAAATATGTGGAACTACTTATATGAGGACAAAACTGTAGTTTAAACCTTAATGCTGTGTATTTTTTTTAAATCAAATTCTTTCCATGTGCACCAGTCCTTAGATTAGAGCTTCATGCACTTTTCCAACCCCAGATAGATCATGACCGTATTGCTGTGCCAGTATGAATTGCGATGGTCACCCATCCTTGCCTGCCTAGTACAGTGTCAAGGGGAGGCCTGTGGCAATAATCAGAGCTGAGCAAATAGCCTGTCCCCATGCCCACCTCCTATTAAGTCACCAAATCAAAACATTGAGGGGATCATGATCCATAATGACTTCCTGCAATCTTTTTAAAAATCTTTCATGGAATTGCTTAAAATGAGTTTTTGAGGTCAACAGCTTTAATATAAAATAAACAATTTAATTTTTTTTTGTTTTACCATTAAAATGTCTTTAAAATGTTTCTTTAAAAAAGTAGCTTTCATGAGATAAGACAATAATTTGACATCAGCAGTTGAAATGTTATTTAGCAAATATTTAAACAAAATGTTTAGACATCATTTCTCCATTTCACTTTGCTATTTTCAAGTTATTTGCTGAATTTGACCTGAATTTTCAAATATTTCTACATATTGTCACGGCATGACATTTCCTGATGAGTATATTATTTGTCTGAAAAATTTTACCCTGCCGTGTTGGAAGTACCTTGTGTGACTGTAAAACACTGGCAGAAAGTGAGCCTGATTAATACTTCACGTAAGGAATCTCCACCAAGAAATTCTGCTAAGAAAAGTGGAGTTGTTAATGCAAAGTCTTTCACTGGGAAAAGTTCAGGATAGAATGAAAGTGATAAATCAGTGATTTAAATCAAAACTAGAAGTCCATAAATTTATTTTTCAGCAGCAGGTTAAACTGTCAGGTTTAACAAAAGCTTACAACGCTCACCTGCTTTCTGGTTCTGATTCTGCAAGTGCTATTGCTACCAGGTGTCATGCTCACTTCTGAGACCTGCCACACCGAGGAAACAGACCTATTTGGGACTATCTAGGACGTTATTTAGATGGGGCAATGCGTCAAACGTTATTCATATGTAGGTTTCCAGTGCTGCTTTGCAAGCCCTTTGATAATAAATACTAAGCCTGACAGATTTTCCATTATGATGTGCAACAGACTCACTAAAATAGGTCTCATTCTGCAGCTACCATTCAGATGTTTTTTTCTGAATGATCTGACTAAAAAGTCACATAATTATAAATATATAAATATATATAAAATATAAATTTTATATATATATAAAAATATTTTTTCTCAGTTTTTTTATTTGCTTTTGATTTAGAACCAGCTCGCTGAGATGTACAGTGGTGAAATACATTTTTCCTTGTCAGGTGAATTGTTTGAATTGTTTTATTTCTTCAAACAATCTTTCAGTACCACTTTTATCACACCAGCTGCTGCTGTGGTGTCCTTGTTAAAAGTCTCTCAGCATATCTTATATAAATCCTTCTTTTCAGCTTTTATAGTTCAGTCATCGAATTAACTTTGGGCCATAACTGTTTCTTGGACAGAAGCAGCTCTGTGGAAAGCATGCTGACAAACCAGCTGCTCCTTAAAAAAGACAAGAAAGATCATAGGAATTGCAGGGGACTTGTGGACTTCATCAAAGTGTGTTTGTGTGAGGTTTAGAAGGACCTAAAATGGACTGTTGCTGAGAAATCAGAGAAGATCAGAGTGGACTAACACATTTCATAACTCTTCTGAGTCCATTTTTGTGGACTGCGTCCACAGCACCTCCCTGGCAGCCGTTTTGCATGATGGGGCTTGCACCCTGTGTTTAAAAGGAGTCGCGCTCTAAGCTGTATCTGTCATTCTTCCTGATCGCGGCAACTGTTGAGTATGGTGTATGTACTGAAACTCTACCATCAAGGGCAAGCAAGAGCTATAACTGAAATAACATTAGCAGCAGAACTGAAAGCTGGACTAAGTTTTATGGGCTGCTCAGTCCCTTGAAAAGGAATGTTAAGTTAATTTTAAGTGTTGCAAATGCCTTCTGCGGGGCATCTGCTCAGCAGAAATTTCCTCTGCGCTTCTCAAAGTCTGGTTTAGACAGGTTAATAAATCTCTGCCTCTCTTCGGCTGCAGAGGGTTGGCATTTTATAGCTGGAGAAGGTGAAGAGGAGAAAGTTACATCTTGTACAGAAAGATAATTCTAGGGCAGCACCAAAGGAGTACACAGACTTCTTCACTCTTAGTGCTCGCTGCTAAGTAGCTGAGCGTGTTGTTTTAATAGAAAACAAAGGCTCAGAGTGTGGAAAGACTTGAGAATTGAGAAGGCTGAGTGGACAGAAAGGAAACAGATTTGTTTGCAGAGGAGACTGGGGAGACGTAAGGAAATCTGTATGCGTGTACGTGATTTGTGGTTGCCACTGAAGCTACAGAGTGGCCTAAATCAGAGTCTAGAAACTGCAATTTATTCTATACCACTGATAAATGAATTAAAACAATATTGATTCAAGATATTTTCTTATTTTAATTGGTTTTGTGTATACCCAGTTTGAAATGCTCAACAAAGTTATAAAAATGTCCTATCAAGTTTATGTACTTCTAAATTGTGATTAATTTGATTTACAAAAGACAAAGTCTAAAAAGAATGGGAACATTCATAACTCAGTGATTTAGTGTAAAACATAAAATTACTGGCAAAATAATAAAGTTATGTGTTTAAAAATGTAAAGAATAAGTTCCAGTGATGCCGTAAATTCCAGGAAAATATTTTAGGAACTACAACATAGAAATTTATTACGGCTTGGCTGGAATAATGATTTCTCCTTGGCCAACAAAACACTTTATAGCTTTAAATCTATGGATCAGTATCAAAGCTGGTTCTATCAGAGGGGCTCCTTTTAGATTATATGTTGTTTCCTAAATTTAAAATACTGAAATAGCAGGTAAAATCAGGTCAATTGCTAATTATTTTATCCTTAAAATGTAATAATTTAAATTAAAAAATCGATGTTTTATATTGTGCATGATGCTTGCAAGGTACATAGGCTCAGCAAGACAGTTCTCTTTTTTCCCCCATGGGATGGTGTCAGGAGCGGTGTTAGCAGTGTTCTGTTCGGTTCTCCATGCAAAGCTGACCGAGACTGGTATGGGTTTGACAGTCACCATCTTGTCTGATAGTTTGGAGGCTCACAATTCAACCTCTAATGAAAAGCACGCTTCTCTGAGCAATATAGTACACACACAAAAGTAGTGCTATCACCGATTTCTGTGAGCTGGCGCAGAGGGAGGTTCTGTTACGTTGTCTTCTTTTCCACTTGGCTCCCTTTCTCCTTATGCAATGCAGAGATGCTCCTCTTAACCCCTTCTTCTTAGCAGGGCAAAGACAAGGTCGTGGAAGATCTGACCAGTTTTGTTGTCCTCTGTGTAATGCTGCAACATCTTTTCCTTCTATAGTGGCTTTTTTTTTTTTTTCTGCTGGCAAGTGGAACTGTGGTGCCTGGTATCTATTAATATGGCCAAGTTTTGACTCTGGTGAACCTTTAATTCAGCTGAGCCATGGCCAGCAATAGTAATGTTCAAAAGCAGGGTACTGCACTGCTGAGATCTTCACACTAATCATTTCTATAGTGCTCTAAGTGAAGGTGGGTGGAGGTTTAAGTGACTGCCAGGTTAATAAAAACTTGATGTTCCTGCCCTAAGGATTTTACTGTCCAAAGTTCAGTTGCACATTATGATCCAGATTCAAGGACTTTTGAAGTCAATTAAAATACTTCCATTCCTGTCACAGTTGCTGGAAAACATCTGAGCTGTGCATTGCAGAGCCATGACTGAGAGTATGCCAGGGAGAGACAGAGGTGCCATTGTCCCCTTCATCCTCCAAACAGATGACCCCTGAATACACCCTGATTAGTCACCTTACAGGCAGTTCCAGAGACCCTGTGGCTCACCCCCTTCCTGGGTGAAGCCTGGTCTTCTGCATGAATTTGTGAAGCCATTCAGTGCAGAGAGGGGATATTTCATATCTGTCATGGGGCTGCCAAACCCTCCTTCTCTCTGCCTTATTTGTGGGGACATGGAAAGATACAGGCTGCATCATGTTAGGATTCTTGCAGCTCATACAATCTGGAGGGCTCTGGGCATTGCTTCCTTCCCAAAGAAGTCATGGTAAAAAAGGTGGGGATGGCACACTAGCATTGAAGTGCAGCATAGGTACATCCACACTGGCATTAAACTGTCTGGCCGGTGTATGGGTTTCAGTCCCGCTGGAGCAGCACAGGACTCAGGGCAAACATAAGAATCTGCTAAAGGAGAGGAATAAGTGTTTAAGTCTCGACCCTCCAGGTGTAATGCTAACAGTACTCTGTCCAACTGCTTCGAAGCTAGGTATGCCTACACTGCATATCTCAGGCAGAGTAGTCACTTGAAGATGTGTACAACTAATGCTAAGGACTATGCAGGTACTTGTGGCTGTAGTGCAGTACACAGCCTGCAGGAGCTGCAAAATAAAGCAGATAGTGTCTGGGCTGGTTGCCTTCTCATTTAATGTTTTAGTTTTCTCATAGGATAACTCAGATTGGAAGGGACCCCTAGACTTAAGAATAAGCTTTACCTCATTTGGTAGTGAAAGTGTTGATCTGAGACCTGCTTTTATCTGTCCAACGTCTCTACTCTGCAATAGGGATTGCTCATATGTGGCCAAGGACCAAAGTGGTTTCTCTGTGGCTATGTGAGAGAGGAAAGATAAATCAAAGAGCCTAATTCTGGAGGAAGCAGCCTATTCTCATGTGAGAGGTCTTCTCTTTCATGTAGAGAATCATCCCAGAGTTCTGGCAAACTAAGTGAGGTTTTTCTGGGTTATTTGCTGGGGAAAAGGCCAATAATGCAATTTAAAACTGCACAGAGTCCAAATCTTATTTTTTCCTAAATTTCCCAAATGTGTTGTTTTTCGCTTTTGTATCACTTAATAATTCAGTCCTGATCTTCCAGTCTGTCTTCATTTTCTGTCCCATTTTGGGGTTTCAAATACACTCCCTTTTCTCCAAACATCCTGTCACATACCAGAGGTGTAACCATATCCACTGTCTTAACTCCAGGTGGCTGGAAGCTGATTCTGCATAAATTAGAGAGAAAAGCTACATTCTTCTCTTCCTTCGCTCAAAATTGCCCAAAATTAATCTTATAGACCATAAATCTAGCTAGAATAAAGCTGTGTCCACCTCTAGTTCAACAGTTCTCCATACTTAGTATTCACACAAACAAAAATTGCTTCCAACCATTGCTGAATCTTATTCCTTTACCTTCCTTTGTAGTTTGCAAAGCCCAGATTCTGGCATAACCTGTACAAGCAAGAGAAGTGAACAACCCCACACTCATGAATAACTCAATTAAAAAAGCAGTGCAGTGTATTTCAATTATAGAAATAGAATCTAAGGAAAGGTCAGACTTTACTCCCATTACCTCATGAAAATTAATTTTGCATCATATAGCACAAATACATAAAGACAATGTTGTTCATTAAATCCAGATTTTGCTAATGTATACTCGACGGTGTCTGGAACTATTGCAGCAGAGACAACTGCTCCAGCAGCTAGATACTTCTGCACCTGGGTAAGGTAGGTGAGGATGGAGACTATATTGGCATGACAGCCTGCTGAACCCTTTGATTTACAGTACATGTGAATCAGCATTATTTTATTAACATCAGTGAAACTTTGAAGTTCTGTCCCTTTACTTTTGCAATTCCAATTATTTCATGCAAAGTGTACAGGTAGAGATAAGCCCAAATTTACAGAACTTTGGGCTGTAATGTTTCCATAAAACCCCAGCCCTTTATGGACAAAAGCAGGACATTTCATAGATTCAGCTGACAGGAGTTGACATGCATTTTGTGCTTACAACTCTTTTTGGATCTAGATCAAAATGTAGTGAGAACAGAGCTCATAAATGACTGCTATCGTTAGTCTTGTGAGAATTCCTCCATTTTTGGTACTGAAACTTTTCAGAGTTGTTAGTTAGAAATTTGCATCTCTGGATCCTGAATGAAATCTTAAACCAGCCTCACCATCAGACTTTTAGTCTGAAATCAGTGCACTCCAAACTCACACAAAGCAGCTATAGAAGAGGTCAGCCCATACAATTCTGCTTTTCTATTTCCAACAAGAAAAATTACCTGCTTTCTATTCATACTCATATATTATTCCTGTAGCACTGAAGACACGTGTTTGCAAGGAGAAGTAATACTGGATGATTTTCAATATATCTAATTCTGGGATACAGCAGCTGAACAAAGTGAAAGGGTTGGCTGTGTCCAGGGCTCTTACTACCTTTTGGAAAAAACAGCATGAAAGTCCACCTGATCCATGGGTTAATCTGAGAAAACTACAGCAGCCATCATCATTGTAGAATATTGCTGTCATTCAATATACCAGGAATTATATCTACCTTCAAAATTTCTTATCTCTTTCATAAGTGTTTATTCTTTGCTATGAAATCAGCACTGCTAGATGAATCCAGCACAACTTGTTTAAAATCAAGTGACAACTTTCTGGGTTTCTGTTTTTCTCCATTGCAAGTCCAGATAGTCTTTGATTTAATAAGAGTATCCATCATTAGCCAAAAAGAAAAGGCTTGTAGGAGTATTGTCTTGATACTTTATTATTTTCCGAAAATGCATTACAAGTTTAATATCTACTGTCAGGGATGAGATAAACAAAAAATGAGCGCAGTACGCTCTTGCCCTGGGTGAGCTTGCTGCAATACTCGTCAATTATAAGACTTTTTCATGGCTCCTACACTCCTTTCTGAAATGTTAAAGGTCTCACTAATCTTATCAGATTGTTGATTACCACCTACTGAGCACAACAAAGAGCCAAAGAATGTGCCTCACCTTCAATACATATCAGTGGTTTTACTCTTTCCCGCATTCCAAAATTATTCTGTTTCTTTAAATGATGTGAATATTGAAATTGCCGTGTTGAAAATGTATGCTATGTGCTTGTGCCAGTCAGCATCTGTTTCAACATCGTGCCAGGTGATCCAGCACATTGTGATATAATTGCGACAATGGGATTTTTAGTGCCAGGGATGCAGCTCTCACCCACGCTGACGACAATGGCCAGCAAAAGGGAAGTTTCCATGGAACCTCATCCCTTTCCCTTAGCTCTCAGTCTCCTGAAACAAAGCCATAAAGAGGATGTCTGTTGCTGGGAAAGATGTGGAAAAGTTTTTCTTCTGCAGTGGAGCGAGTAGCAACACAGAAGATTCCCTCGTTAATATAATAAATGAGGTGAGAATTAGGAAAAGAAAAGATGCTCTTTTTCAATGCTGAAAATTGAACCATGTGAGATACTCCAGAAGCTCCGAGTATAAATCTTCCTTATACAGACATCAAAGCAGCAGGACTGGAAGAAGCCCCAGGGGGTTAGTGGAGCTGAGTTTTGACTAAAGATGGGTATAACTAATATGGGTCAAAGCTTGCATTCAGTGGATAAGCATTCAAAGTTTGTTGCCTTATTCCTATTTAGTGGACTGCCATCATTTGGCAGGACATATCAAGAAGATAATCTCTATCATGATGTTTTTAGAATTTCCTGCTTTGGTTCAGCCTGGAAATGCTCCAAGATCAGCTTTCTTGTGATATTTTGGCACTTTTTTTTTTCATTTCTCAATTATTTGTACTTTGGCATTCCTTTTTCACTAGCTGAAGCCTGAACTGAAACCTCTGTAGAGGAGATGGCAGGATGAGGCTGGCTGAATTGGACACTGGGGTTAGAGAAGAGCTTGAGAAGTGGGAGTTAAAAGTAATTTACTACTCTTATCAGAGTAGCATCAGCTGAGGAAATGGGACTGGGATAGTTTCACAGCCAGCAGCAAGATCTGGGAGGAAAGCATAGCCTCGGCATATGCTTTTGTATCCGAAACAGTGATGGAGCATGGTGTTCAGTTAGGGACTGAGCATCTCTGAGCAAGCAGATGAGTATCTCTGCACTCAGACTGCTGGAGACAATCTGTTTCAACACGATACATGGCGCTTAGGCATCCTTTAAATACCCACGTATTTGCCTCCCACTGCTCTGTGATGATATGCGTGGGTGTGCTTCTCTGCAGCTCCTGCTGCCTGAAACAACCTTCCCATGTCTCCACCTCCCTGATTCTCCATTTCCCTTCAAATCTGGTTTGAAAACATTTTCTTTTTCCCCAGCCTGTGCCCCTGAATTCTCTTTTGCTTTCCCTATGGTTAGTATTGATTGCTCTCTAAAATACCCCTTATGCAACTGGCTTTTGCTCCATTTTGGCTTGAACTGACACCTTGGCTGGGTCTATGCTGTATGCAGTAAAGCATTGTGGGGTTCACAGTCTGTATCTTATGCGGTACAGATTAAAAGTTGGGTTGAATTCACAGAAGCTAAAGTACTGCTGTAAGGCATTTTTCCTCTAAGAATGGTCTATTGGTGCCAAGGATTCCAACACTGTGTCTTGTTAGTAGAATAATATTGAGCCAAACCCTCAGTGCAACAGATAATAAAAATCAAACCAATCAGGCTTTTTATACTTTTCCCATGTGGAGATTCCTCAGTGTCCAAGGACCTTCTCCAGTTAAGAACAAATAAGAAGACTAGAGTTAGCTATGTGCCTACATGCATGCACTTTCTCTCAGTGCTCCATACAAATGAAATGTTGATTATTGGCTAACTGACTGATGATCAAAGATAAGCCTTCCAGATGCTGCTATCTAGTGTCACAAGTGACACTTCACTCGTGTCAGTGAAGTTTTTGTGAAGTAGCTGCCAAATTGCAAACGTCTTTCACGATATGTCTTAAGCTGGTGGAAACATCAGTTTTGAACTTTGTTTTAAGGGTGAGGTTAGTGAAAGGGGTAGGTTTTTTGGATCTGGTGAATCCATTCATACATTAGGGGCACTTAGAAAATGTAACTCTGTCTTTTTGCAGAGATGTCTAGCCCACTGACTTCTACTGCAGGTTGTGAGAGGCCACCATGAATCTAGATGTTTTAAAATCACATACCCATTTATACCCTTGCCTTTTCACAAGCTTTAGGATTCCATCTTTGGATTCCACCAGGAAATCCGTACACCAGTCCGACTTTTAGCACTGTTAAACTGTGAGCTGTTTGCTGCATTGATTTGGTGTCGTGGTTTAACCCCAGCCAGCAGCTAAGCACCAGGACATTTGGCCAGAGTAGGAGTGGCAAAAGGACTTAGCAGAAGAAGCTGTTAACATAAGCAGTATTTTATCTATTTAAATTTAATAAAGGATGTCAATCAAAAGAACATCCGAGTGCAAAGTTTTGCTTCTGTAATAGATTAAAAAAATGTAGGTTTTAATGGTGTTGACCAAGCACAGTTCTTAGGACTTGATCCATTGCTCACTGAAGGTACTGGAAAGACTCTCACTAACTTGAATGGGGATTAGATCAGTCCCAGAGTGATGAGGGAAGTGTTTTGTGAGGATTAATTCTTCTACTTAAAGAGTCTTCCCCTCAGCAAGAATTCCTTCTGAACACAGGGGTAATGGACCATTTTCTTCATCCTATAGATTTAAGAAAGATAACCAAAAGAAAAGATTAATTTGGTAATACTTGAGGAGTTATCTGAAATTCTAACATATCAATGCAGAACTGCAACTCTGCTCTGAATTATCTCCTGTTCCTCATCTATGGATACATTTAATATATTCTGAAAACTGCAGATACTTGTTGTTTAAAAAGATTGGTAATTTGTGATAGACGAAAAGTTTACTAATTTCAACACCCTTTTTAAAATTATGCATTAGGGGTTTTTTTAATCATTAAAGTTTTCCTGTCCTGTTTTTCTTATTTCAATGAAATGACAAACAGTGACATAAGAACAAAATAACAGTCTGATCTTTGTGTTTTGTAATGAATAATAAAGTGTTTTAACCTCTTTAGGGACTTAACACCACGTTAATCCTTTAATCCCCAGAAAAACCAATTTTGTTGACATGAAAAGGGGATATTTAACTTCATCCAATTAATTTTCTACCTTAGAGATACCATGATTATGAAGATTAGATTGAATAGATTCATTAGAATAACCTTACTGTGTACAAAGTGATAGTTTTGCCAGCAGATAATTGTATCAGAAAATTTTACATCACAATTATGGTTAATTTTCCTCAATTTAAGAAAAGAAATGCCAATATTTTGAAACCCAGAAAACTCTACCACTTCTCTAATCATCAGATATTAGGTATTGAATCTTCTTTTTAACCATATTTGACAACTAGAAATGGAAGAGAGCAGAATACTCACTACTTTGCCTATGTCTTTGCTCTGTGACTTTGCAAATTTTGGTCGTCTTCAAAGTTTTACCTAAGCAGTGAAGCAATAAAGCAGCTATTCTGTGTTGATTTTCCAAATGCATGGCATATGTAAATCGAGCTGGATTTTTCACTTTTCACTTAAGCATTTGCAGAAAGGTCAGATTTTCAAACATGTTTTGTGGTACTTCAAAAGGATAAGGCTTTTTTGAAAAATCTTGCCTTATAGTTTGCTGTCTCTGGAATGAAAAGGATATGCATAAGAGTGAGGAAGGGTGGTTTTATGGTTAAGACATCAAAGTGAGATTTGGAAAATCCACATTAAATTCCCCACTCAGCCATAGACTTGACGTGCAATCTTGATCAGGTCACTTGACCTTACATCTTCCAGTGAAAGTGGGTAGATAATGCATCCTTTCTTCTAGCCTTTTTTTACTTGCCTTTTCAAACTGGAAGTACTTTGGGGTACAGACTGAGGCCATAGTTCAATGATATAATAAATTTGCTTTCTAGTACTGGATCAAAACATTTTGTGACTGAATGATGCAAAACACCAAGCCTGGATAGACTTTCTCTGTTAGGCCAAAGCTGTCACTTCTGATGACTTTGTACCAGTGATCTTTATGCTGGATGAGATATCACTCCCTGTACCACTCAAAGAGTGTGGTTTATGAAGCACTTTAAGCCAAAGAAAGCCCAGGGTCCTGCCGTGTGTATGCTCTCCCTCTCTGTGTTAGCATTAACAGGGGACAGCTGTGCAGTCGGCTGGATCAGTGAGGTGATCCAGCTCAAAAGAAATTTTAGCCCCCACCAGAACCAGTAATTTTTTGCTCACAGCCAAATGCGTGATCGCTAATGCTGTTACAAGGGAGAAGATGGAAACCCAAGGCTTGGGGATGGAAAGTGGGACTGCACTGCAGATGCAGATCTTCATCAGGTTGGTTAAGGGCTTTGTGATGTGCAGTTTATGACCAATATAAACATGCTGGCAAAATATCCTGACACAGGCACAGCTGTACTGGCAAAACAACAATACAGTATGGAGATACCAGAACAGCTATGCTGAAAGAGCTCCCTAAGCATGTGCTTTGCCTTCTACCTGAATGCTAGCACTGTCATCAGAGAAGTGACGTTGAAGATAATTATCTGCATCTAAGGCTCAATCACAGGCACTCGCTCGGCATACCATGGTGTTGGTAACCAACTACTCCTTATCTCATTCTAAGAAGTGCTGAGCATTTTAAGTGCCACTGTGCTTGCTCAGGAGCTTTGAGGATGAAGCACTTACATCTCAAACACAGGAACTGTTAGACTGAGTTTTTTTTACAGATTCCATGCTTGATATGAACCTAATACACGTTGATCTTTGGTGTTGTTATTTTACTTTCATTATACAGGCAGATGAAACAGTACAGAGCATGAATTATTGCAATCCATTGGTGGATATTTTGCTGCCTATAGTATTGATTTTGAAGTTATGGTGCTGCAGTCTTGCAGTATTTCTTAGTATTATCTATCTGCAGCATTCTTACTCATCATTAAAGCATGGAATTGCACAGAGTATCACTTTTGGTAGTCAGGAAAACTTGCCCTGACACAATACAACATAATGGTTTCCAAGGAGCCATTACTTTCTGTCATGTCAGTAACTGGCAGGTTAAAGCCTCTTAAATAGACACTAACAGCACCGAGTGTAACAACTCCAAAGGAGCCGTTACCTCCTGTGGTGTCAATAATCCATCAATTAAGGATCTCTACTAGTATGCATTGACATAAAAGATTAGAATGGCTCTGAAGGAGCCAGTTGCAGTCAGTTGTTTGCTTTTGGTTGTTTGGGTTTTTTTTCCTACACCCTTCTGTTCATATCTTTTCTCCTCCCTTTCCGTATTCCTTCTCTTGAAAGTCTGGACAAGTGCTATATCTGAATAACTTAGAAATGTATTTTAATGTTATGTTTAGATTCAGAAGAATTCAAGGGTATTAAACCAATTTTTCTCTTGCTTTCTTCCCACAGCAGTGTGCACATGTGCTCTCACACAATGAACACAAATGCTGTTCAAAAAATTGAAGTTATGCACATGAGAATGCCACTTGAATTAAGACTCCACTGAATCCAAAATGCATCTTTAACTTAGCTTCTGTACAGAAGTCCTCAATGAAAATAAAAAATGGGTCTCCAAGCCAGCAACACAACAGCAAAACTCATGTGGCTGATATTAGAAACTCAGTTTTGGTGAAAATATTAGAATAGACTATTTCAGTTGGAAGGGACCTATAACGATCATCTAGTCCAAATGCCTGACCAATTCAGGGCTGACCAAAAGTCAAAGCATCTTGTCAAGGGCATTGCCCAAATGCCTCTTAAACACTGACAGGCTTGGGGCATCGACCACCTCTCTAGGAAGCCTGTTGCAGTGTTTGACCACCCTCCGGGTAAAGAACGCTTCCTAATGTCCAGTCTAAACCTCCCCTGGCGCAGCTTTGAACCATTCCCATGCGTCCTGTCACTGGAAACCAGGGAGAAGAGCTCAGCACCTCCCTCTCCACCTCCTCAGGAAGCTGCCAAGAGCAATGAGGTCTCCCCTCAGCCTCCTTTTCTCCAAACGAGACAAAGACAGCGTCCTCAGCCACTCCTCACAGGACGTTCCTTCCAACCCTTTCACCAGCTTTGTTACCCTCCTCTGGATGCCTTCAAGGACCTTCACATCATTCTTAAATTGTGGGGCCCAGAACTGCACACAGCACTCAAGGTGAGGCCACACCAACGCTGAATACAACAGGATAATCCCCTCTTTTGACCGCCTGGCCATGCTGTGTTTGATGCACCCCAGGATGAAGTTTGCCCCCTTGGCTGCCAGGGCACACTGCTGCCGACCAGCAGCCGCAGATCCCTTTCTGCAGGGCTGCTCTCCAGCCACTCCTCTTCCAATTTATACTTGTGCCCGGAGTTACTCCACCCTAGGTGCAGGATCTGACATTTGGACTTGTTGAATTTCATCCCATCAATCCTAGTCCTGTGCTCCAATCTATCTAGATCCCTCTGCAAAGCATCTTGTCCCTCAAGAGAGTCAACAGCACCTCCCAGTTTGGTGTCATCAGCGAACTTGTTTTCATCCTTAGTAGTAAGATTCAATGAGTTGTTTTTAAATTAAGAGGGAAATGATGACATTTAGGGACCAAGAAGTTCAGAAAATTGTGACTTTTAGTCAGGCTGAGGCATACTTCAAGCTGTAGTTTCAGTACATTCATCAAAGCGCATTAGCACATGCTAAGCACTGAGTTCAGTGAATCTTAACGATATTCTGACCAGTCTTCCCTGAACTGTATCCACAGCAAGGTTTCATTCTAGATGAGCAGAGAAATGAGCACCCAATCTTCATATTTTACTTTTTCTGCAGAGATTAGTGCTTGCCTTGGCTGACCAGTGACTGTTCAATGGCTTTAGGGTGTTTTTTAAGTCACCATCTTTCAACAGTTCAAGAGAAATAATAAAATTTTTATTGTCCGAATCCTCCTGCTGACCTTGGGGTGGAGTCAATGTGGTTTTGCATGATGGAAGTGTGGAGAGAGATGAAAGAGGAGATAATTTTATTTTTTAATTCTGAATTCCATCCAGAAAGTATGTTGAAAAAAACAATGTTAATATTGAAAAGTCAAGGCTTTGGCATGTTGTGCTTATATGATATTAATAGGGCTGTAGGCATTACAAAGTCTTTAATTACATGAGCACATACTGTACAGTGGAATACCATTCTTCTAGAGCTCACTAATCCAAATTACTCAATTAGCAGAGCACTAACTAAGTGCTCCTGTCATCACAAGATTTTGGAGGTTTGTTGCACAGAGTTTAAAAATCATTATTTCATTCTAAGCCTGAATATTCATTTTCACTGGCAAAACAATCAAGATTTAGCATTCTTAAGGAACACATACATGCAGTAAGGAACACTCCAGTGCAGTAATATGCAGTTTCCCTCATCTGAATAGTGATACTGTCCTCAAAATATTTCAGACTAGGACATTTTCACCATCCTTCACCAGAAGCCTGCTTTATTCAGTGTACTGAGCAGATAGTGCCCTGGGAGTGAGTTAGTACTGTGCAGCCAGTGAAGCTCTGCTCTGTGCAGAACCTCACCCCATTTTTTCCAGTGCTGGAAGGCATATGACGGGGGCAATGGGGCAATAGTAGGAGAAGCCGCGTTCTGCAGCTAAGGAAACTGGATTCCATCCCTGTTGCTGTCTCACACTGTCTGCCCTGTAAAACTGCAGATCCTCAGTCTCAGCACAGCTGGGCCTTTAGGATGAATTTCTTATTTTCTAGGTGCCCAGTGCAATTCAGCTGTGGCCAAATTTAGAGAGATGTTGATTTCTTACAGCTGTAACAGAAGTCAACTTGAGCTATGATTTGAATGTAAAAAGTGCTATAACAATGCCAGATACTCAAAAAGAAAACCCAAGAACAAAAACCCCAAACAAACTGATTTCAGATATCTGGGATTAGTGGACCCTTTTTGACAGTTATGGTCCTAGCTGCTCTGTGCCTCTGTTCTGCAGCTGTAAAATGGGGATAATAAAATCTGTTCTGCAGAGTGCTACAAAGCGCAATGTGCTGCATGTTTGTGAAGCTACTGGTTACTCTAGAGAGTGCAACACAGAAACAGAGTGGAAAGAAAAAAACAATTCTTTACTGGATGGATAGACAATATTAGTGTAGGGCCATATCAAATAAGGAAGTAAAAAGCCTGATTCAATCGAAATGAAGCCAGACCCTGTGTACTGATGTTGTTACAGTCCATGTATGTGCACATGCTGAATCAACTGTCATTCTCAACATTTTTAGAGCTTGATTTTGTCACTATGATGTCCTTTTAGTGTTGTTTGATCGTGGTTTCAGTGCATCTGTTCGTATGCAGCTTTGCTCTGATGATGCCAAGAGGCTTTTTTTCACAGACTGTTGTGTGAGACTAAAACCTGAGCTGTAGCAAGGATCAAGAAGTTGTGGTGCAAGCGGAATCAATGAAACCTGCTTCCCTATGGACCTGTGCACTGCAGTTGTACTCGCTGATGTGAGACCTGTTCAATGGTTTTCTAACCCTGGTACTCATAATGTCTCTTACCCATATGGCTTCTCCCATAGCTAATAGCAAATAAGTTCAAGCTGTAGTCTTACCTTCCATAGGAGCACTAATACAATCTCTCACCCTTCTCAGCTGCTATATTTAGAATTGAATAGAACAGAAATTGTAGAAATTTGTAGAGACTCAATACCTACCCTTCTGTCAAATCTGGCTGACATTGCCCAGTAGACTCAAAAATCATTTGCGAAATGAAAGGGTGAGGGAACATTCAGGCATGACATGATTGCATAAGCTTCATTCCCATAAGAGAAAAGGGAAAAAGCAACATGCAAAAGGCAACATGCAAAAAGCAGAGACTCCCGCTCCACCCTGCCAAGCCATTCACCAGAGGACTTGTGGTCTTAAAGCAGGAATGGATCTTGCCACCAGTCCTACACCAATGTGGTTTCCCAATTGCAACTTTTACAAGAGTGTGACCACGGGAAAAAAATCAGCTCCACACATCGAGGCTGATGTACCTTATTAAAAAATGAATATCCATAAATTCAAAACATGGGGCAGAAGCCTGTGTACATCTGGCAGACTGTCTAAACTGCTTCTCCATGGGCATATTGGTATAAGTTTTTCCTTTTTTAGAACTACTGCTGTGTAATAGCCTTTCCTCATTTTAATCTTCTAAACTCGTCTCAGGAGGCAGATAGGAAAAAAGTATTAGAGGAGTGTGTGACCCTTGAAATTTGCTTCTTCCTATCCCCCTCCCCAGAAATTCACACTTATATTTTAGGAGACAGAAGTCTATTGTCCCAATTCATTCAAGTGGTGTATATGTTTCATGCTCTAAAAATGAACACTATGCACATTCAAAATTATATTTGCATCAAAATAGAAGAAATGTCTTGAGCTTTTATTTAATATCTAATGAGGAGTGCCCAAATTTTCTAAGTGAAAACCTGACCCCCAGGACTCCTTTCGTGTGGAATGTATTGTTCATTAAGAAGGTGCTGTGTATGAGGAAACAGAGCAGAAAGAGTACTCTCCATCTATTCATACTCTGAAGAGCTTTAAACAATTTCCAAAAATAGAAACAGCACCTGCTAAGGGCAGAAGTGTAATTGTTTGCATGCCCTCAAACATTGCTTTACTGCACCACTTTTCATCTTGTTCTCAAAAGGATTAACAACTGAACACTGAGGATTAGAGTGGTGCAAGGTTAGGAAAGAAGATCAGAGCAGGCCTGGCAGACAAGGGTAGGGCAAAGTGATTATTTGCAATGCAGGATTTTATAACTCCAATGGCCACCAAATTCTGTGACTATTTTTGCTTGCATGGTAAATGCAAGTAGACCGGAGCTTTCTTTAGTGCCCTTCTGATCTAATGGTGCTGGTCAAGTCTTGCAGCTTCTTGGTTGGAGTTCGGCTGTGGCACTGTACAGAATTGCATTGTAGACAAAAGGATGTAGGGCTACACCTATGGACCGCGGGCTGTTGGGACCATGGGGCTAGTACCAAATGTTGAGTTCAGTCTCTCTTGGGGCAAATGGTACCTACTGTCTCTGGTATTGTTCCAGTTTAACTTCTGAAGCAGAGAAAGAGAGCAGCAAAGCACTTGAGGATGGCAATTTGGCTTTTGGTGACTTTGTCTTGACTTGGTGTATATTCTTAATATAAACAGTCCAGAAAAGTGGAGCATTGCTGGCTTAGAGACCTGATCTTGTCATCACAAGGCTAGGATTTTAAGTGGTCTGAAAGTGGTGGTGGGCTAGAATAAATATCTGGAGCAGAAGCAGGTCAGTAGAAATAGCTTACAGGATCAAAAGCTTTTTTTTTTAGAACCAACATTTTCAAAAGTGTCTTTATCTCATATATAAAAAGACATCATATTTTCCATCATATGATAGTCAAGCTCATTAGGAAGTTTCAAGCCAGACATAAACCTGTTGGCTATAGAGGACAGTCATTCAAACTTACAGCAGGAATGGATGGAAGCTGCTACATTCATCTCTCTCTTTGTACACGCAGCACAGCCTTTCACTGATTTACTTCCAGATTTCTGTGGCATGCTTCACAATTATTTTTATTAAAAAAAAAAAAGAAAAATGAAAAAAATTAGATCAGAAGATTTCACGTGACTAGAATTACAGAACTGAAACGGCAATGTGGGTGGGGTCATAAAATACCCCGAGTACAGCTTGTAGAAATATTTCATTTCTGTCCAAGGGATGATCTAATCTCTAACAGTCTTTTTGGGTAGAAGTAGCTGGTTCAGTTATGGATTAACTTTGGGAAAACCAAAATGACTCTGTCTAGCTGAAAGTGTGCACTTTGCAAAAATGAAAGGAACAATCTCAGCCCAAGTCAGTGACACGATGTGGTTGCTGTCAGGGCAGAGGATGGAATGGACACAGTCAGCTCATCCTCTGCTGGTCCCACATGGCTGCAGCAGGTGGCATAGGGAAGCCGAGACTTCCAAAACCCACACAATGTGTATGTTGGGAATACTTATAAGACTTCTTTTTCTTATGTTTTTAACTCAGTATCTTCATATACAATCATACATATATATGGTGTTGACTGTAAGGAAGGGTTACAGATGTAGCACCCAAAAAGGAAGGAAAAAAGTAAAGAAGGTATCTCCCCTGTGGAGTCTTGCCAGATTATACGCTGCAAGGTTTGGTCCAAGGAATGTCCACAGCTAGGTTCATTTATCTCCTTTGAAACAAAAGTGTCAGTGAACCTTTTTTTTTTTTTAATTAAATAAGTTTCTTCAAAGGAAAAAATATGTTTTATCTACCAGTTTATTTCCTTTGCATGTATGTTTTATTGGGAAGAAATAACAAATCTGTTACCCTGTAATTAAATTGGATTACAGAATAATTACAGCCTTGTTTGCTTTCAGCAGATTACATGGTAATTATACTTGGTATTACCATGAAAAACCAAGAATTTCTGACTATGTCATTACATGGTTATTTCTACAATACAATACAACTGTTTAATTATACATGCAGTTTCTTTACTTCAATGGAAAAATGATTAAAATAATGCCAATGCCTCAAAGTTTTGAACAAGTGCCAGCATATTATATAACATTTATAATATTAGTAAGCATTTGTGTGTGTATTTGCAAGTATGTATTTACATATACAGGTTTCTCATTCATTCTTCCCGTCTCTCCTTTGTACCTATGATACACAAGTCAAGTTTTGTAATAGGTACTAATGTTCCATTGGATACAGGACAGTTAAGTGCATATTGATCTTCAGTATACCCAGAAAAACTTGGTCCAGAAGCCATGAGTCTTTTCTCTAGTTCTAAAGTCTATTTAGAAATAACGATGACAAAGATGAAAAAAAGGAGGAGTGTATGATAGATACTTCAAGCTGCACGAGCTTAGTTTTGACAAGGTTTCTTCACTTGTCAGATTATTTGTTGGCATAAAATCCAGCTGCTGAAGGACTGAGCTCTTTTGAGATTCTTCCCTGAATTATCCTCTGCTGTTAAATAAGCTTCTTTAGTGGGCTCTTTTTAGAAACAGTAAGATCATCAATGCCACATGTTCATTGTAATGAGAGGATAGAGTCAACCAGATCTAATAAAGTTCGATGTCTATCTTTGCTAGCCACACAGAAAAGCCATGTACAGTAAAGTCTACTCTTTTAATGTTTGGGTCTCACATTCAGTGTTCTGCTTTGTAACAGAAGCGTGAGTGGCTGGAGAGTCTTTTCTCATCACCATTTCACACCTCGCTGATGTCTGATGAAACAAGTAAAACAAAACCATGAAAGAAGTAATAAGAGAGGCAGTAAGAGCAAATATCACTTTTTAAATGTAGTGACCTCTATATCAAAGTAGAAGTAGGCGAACTTCCTACAACCTTAGTTTCAATCCCTTTTGTTACTGACTCAATCATAGATCCTTCCAAAGAAGTAAATTAATTACTGAATGAGTCACATGGTGAGCTGTGGACCCGTGTGAACCACAGGTCTTTGGAAGAGGCATTAGTGATGCAAGTTCTTTCTCTGCAGGAAGAGAAAAAGAAACAAACAAAGCAACAACAAAAAAGCCCAAAACTTTTGTGCTTTTTTCCCAGGATTGGCAAAACACACTATGTTTCCTGCAATACATTTCTCTCTCCCATACTGCATCAGGCATGAGGAAAGCTCCTTCCATCAGTGGAGCCGTACATCCACCAGCATAATGTACATCTAGCTAATACAACTGTGTGGAATAACACAGAATTTAGAAACCTCAGAAAGACTACCAACATAATCATCTAGGTGATGATAAAGTGTCATGTGCTGTCTTTCTGTAAAGCTGTAGAGGTTTTTATAATGTCTGTTATCAGAAAATGAAATAAGAAGAAAAAAAATTAGGGCACTGATATTTTGTTAAAGTCACTGTTAAATCTCCCAAAAGAATCAGCTAGGGAGGACAAAGTCAGATCTAATACTATTTTTATTTCCCAGGTAGCGAAAACACTTGATTTGAGAAGGAAGAATAATACTTCTTTTCTGTAGGTTTATCTTTTGTATATTGTTTGCTTTAATTGACCATGGAGCATTGCTTACAGACTATTGTCATGTTGGGCAAGTTGCTGTAGAAAAAGAGAACTAAGAGATACTTCTGATCTCTTCATATGACGACGAGATATTGGAGGAATACAGACATCTGGAAGAGACAGAAGTTGACATTTAGGCTGTGACTGGGAAACAGTAGGTAAAATAGGATAAGCTGGGAAGATCTTTGAAAGTAAATACTTCTGTTAGCTACAGCTGTGACAGATGAATAAAAGGATGGCCATACAGTGAGGGTCAGAGAGGCTTTTAGGATGATATCAGAATCACTGCTGTTCTCCATCTTTATCCATTCTGGATCTGGTCATGCGAATCATTTGTGCCTTTTAAATCAAGGGAAATCAATGGGAGTTCAGTCTCCGGGGCTCTTGCAAGACTGTGCCCTGAGGAGAGGTAGATTTTTATACTCCGTCCAAATTAGTTTGAATTTGTTTTGTCTGGCGGTAGATAGCAATAGCTGCCAATGCAATCAGTGTCACTTGCTGCTGAAGATATAGCATGAAAATTCTGTCATTGGACAAGACATTCTGCATCTTGTTCCTGTTGCAAAAAGCTGATTTCAACACTAGCAAATTCAGCAAATCCATTTCCCCAGGTTTAATTGCAAGGTCTCTCAGTGTGAGTATAGAGCAAGCCAGCCTGATAACCTTATTCACAACCTTGAAACCCAAAGGGATAGTTCAATGTTACCAAAGGGTACCTGGATCCTGGAGCTATATATTAAAGTGCTTATATTAAAATGCAGTTCTACCATCAGTTTTCTCTAGATGGTTGTTCTGGGATTCATACATGGATAGTGAAACTCATAAAAGAAAGAAGCACATCACAAATGAAGGTTGCTTATTAGTCATCATACAGGGAGGCTGAAGTGAATGATTAAATTTTGCTACATCGCATTTCTTTCCTGAGTTGCTGTCGCAGAGGTTTCAGCACAGTGAGAGCTGCAAAAGCCTCCATGCTCAGCTCAAATGCTGTTTTGTGGTAGGATCATTATGTGCTGAAGTTAAACATTTTGTTAACTTCAATATTGACAGGCAAAACATTTTTCAGGTAAGTACAACTGGTGAATACAGCACAGCTTAAAGCGTGTGGGAAAATACAGTCATTAAGCTATCTTAATAGAGGAAAAAGAACCATTATTTGCTGTCATTATGCACTGTTTGCTAATTATGCTCATCAGGTGATAAAAATGAATAAGTTAATTTAGTTTTTTATTGTTCTGCCTGAAATCCTCAGAGATTCTTAGGGAAGTAATTCTTCTCCCCTTTGTTCCGTCCCTCTCTCTACCTACAGCACTTTACATTAAGGACCAAAATATGAAGCTGATAGCAAGTGCTAGTTGGTTTTAATGGATACAGTGTTTATATCTGTCCTAAATTTGCAAACATCAAGGCCATAGGTACTCCTGGGAATCAGGAAAGTCTTTGTGCAGCTGTGCTCTAGCTACCCACACCTTAACTGAAAGCTTCATGTACAACCCATCTTTTTTACAGGAAACAGTTACTGATGGTTTTGCTGCTGCTGCTGCAGTATATTCATGTTAGATAGCATCTGGGGGTCCAGGCCACTGGCTCCCCGTTGTTACTTCCTGAAGGTGGGGGCAAAGGTTTTGGGCACAGGATATTTTGTGTTTGTTCCCAGCTCAGTGAATGGAGGACATTTTAATGTCACTCTCTTCCCAGTTTTCCTATTTCTTCATCCATAAAATACTTTTCCAACTTCACATAAAATGCTGTATTTAATGGCAGCAGCTTCCAACTACATCTGAAGATATTGTTACTAAAGGTGGGTCACTGTAACCTATGTGCCCTTGGTTTGATTCATAGGTATGGCACCTATGCATTAACCTACTTCTTCCTGCTTGAATTTCCCTGTGAATGAAATGGGGAGGAGAATTACATGTTTGTCTCCCAGAAGGGGAGATACGAGAGTTCATTACTGTGTTGGAGTTGCTTTGAGAGCCTCTGAGAAGGGAAGAAGTTCAAGCCCAGGCTGTCATGAAATCCAAAGGCAGAAGGCCATCTCCTCAGATGGTTTAAATCATTGTGCAGCAGAACTGTATCAGTAGTTTGCTGGCATGTTCTACCCACTTTTTAGAGAAATGTGTTTTAAATACTCCATTATTACTGTGGTTTGATTAATGAAATTCCAGTTGAAAATGAAACACACATTTATTTACAGAATATGGCCTGTGCATTACCAGGGAAGATATTACAGTAGTAGTACAACTTAAAGAAAGCTACAAAAGTGTTTTCAGATCTTCTCATGTTTTGATTCAATCAACTGCAGAAGTACAAAGAGTGTTTACGGATGTGTAATAGAAAAAGCTATATACGCTTGGATGAGTAGTAAATTCTGACGAGCTTTTTTGGTTCTGTTATTTAAAGTATTTATAGAACCCATTTGCATTTAGCTGGATGATTCTAGGAATTTTCTTTGTGTATTGAAATGCCAATTCTAAATCACGAATACATATTGGAGTAATAATATACAGTGCTTTTTTCTTAATGATTTTTCATTTTGTGGTTGAGCCAAGTATCTATATGGGTTAAAATCTATAATTCCCAGAACTGATAGACAATTCAAAAGGCTTAACAGACTTCATGCATCGCTTGCTATTGAAACTGTATATCTAGAGGAAAACTAATATATTGACCTTAGAAGGCCATTTACTGTTATTTGAAATAAACCCATTGCTTATAAGTCTATGGAGTGTTTATTTTGATGGTTAGAAGGGAAACATGAATCCTGTGAGCAGTTGGGTTTTTTTGGGAAGCCCATTTTCAGATCCCAGAATAGCCCCTGTGTTTGATCTAGAGCTAAGTATTAGTTCCAATGGGAGCTCTGAAAAAATACCTATTGTTCCTGGGGTTATATTTATTCCCTGTAGAATGCCACTACCTAACCATTTCAGAGGTTTTCTTTTATTTTGATCTCTGTGTGTAACACAACTTTTGAAAAGGACAACAGAACTTCTTCATGTTTCCCACAGTTATAAACAATTATTTATTCAGGACTGAATTTTAAATGCACTTAAGTCCTTTAACAGTCATCGTTCCATTTGTCTAAAGTGACTGGACACTTCCTAGGGCAAGGAATAGGAGGACAATGATGCATTTTTATATCTCTAAGATACTTCTCTAGCATATAAAACAGTCACCTCACTTGGTGGTGAGATATTTAAACTCCACGTAACAGTTGCACATCACAAGGAGAATTTTAAAAGCATTGAGAGCTCCAACAGCTACAATAAATGTTAAAGTACCAAACATAATCTCAGGCTTGGGAATCTTAAATATGTTATGACTATTTGATCAAATATTATTGGGTTAGATTTAACCATGAAAATAAATTAGTAGTTAATGATCCTAGGTACAACATAACTAGGGGTAATAGAATAAAAATAGGAACATGCAAATGCTGGAAAATGCTTTCTAAGAGTAAGCTTTAACAAATAAGGAAATAGCATCCCTACAGAAATTTTGGAAGCTTTCTTCTTTGATACTTTAAAGTGCACTAGACACCACATCAATAAATTTGACCTCTTGCAGATGACACAAATGCTCTTTCCTTCCTCTAGCTTGTTTGTGTGTGTGAAAAGTTGTTTGGATTCTGAAAGAATAAACCTAATTAGAAGAACATTTAACTTAAGACTGTCACTATTTGGATATAGCTTGTATTCAGATAACTGTACTTAAAATCACTGTTCAACAGCAAGCAAAAATAGCAGGTAGCAAATGGAAGAGAAAGAAACCTCATTTCCCCTGATCTGTATGTGATGGCCTACAGAAGAGATGTCCAATATCACCTTGGGACATCTCTGGGTGGGGGCAAAAAAGATTTTTCAAGGTAAAGCCTGTTCTCCAAGAACCACCTCTAAAAATGTGGCTCAAAAGCATCCTTGCTATCAATATCAAAATCAAAGGCTGATGCTAGGACTGAAAGAACTAAGTAACCTCCCAGTAATAGGATTAAAGAGAATCTGGAGAGCCTAGAAGACACCAGCATTGCCCTGTTGCAACCTTCACAGCTCTGAAAGGGAATGAGAGATACAACCATTAGTAAGATATCCAAGGACAAGACAGAATTTCTAATGACCGCTTACTTGACGGAAGCTGGTGCTCTCCTGCAGTGAAGTATGTGTAAGGCAATAGCAGATGTTGGCCAGTTTTTGAAGCCAAATGTCAGAGAAGCATTTAAACACATTCTTACCTTTAAGCAAACACTAGTGTGATTGCCTGAAAGAGACATTTTTCACGACTGGAAAAAATCCTTACCTGATGTCTAAGATAGAAACCATCAGAACATACTCGCTGGTTCATTTAGTCACAACAGAAAACATTTGACTCATAGGAGACACTTAAGGTCACCTATATTCTGTCATAGACAGTACATAGGTCCTATTAATTCTTCTTCAGTAAATCTCCTCATCATAAGATGTCTGTTTGCATCAGTTCACTAGCATAGTGAGTGGCTTTCTTCGCCACCATCCACAGGAAATTTTCATTAATTTATGTACACTGGTTTTCCACTGAAGTGTAACTTAATCTTATTAATTCCTGAAGGGGGTTATGTTTAGTTTCCATACGGACAACACAGCATATGCATCCCATTTTTCTGTTCAGAGGGATCTCTGAAAGAGGGAGAGAAGAGAGAAGAATGATTTTAAGGGAAACATGTTAAAAAAGCAGAAATTGGTTTGGGGGTTTGTTTGGGGTTTTTTTCCTGGTTTGATATGTTTTTACCTGTGGTGGCTTTTATTTCTGTTGATGTTTATAATTATCCTCTTGGTGAGCAAGGAAAACTTTCAAGAATTAAAACCACTGATGCTGTAATACATACTTTGTGAAGGAACTTCCTCAACTGCATTAATAAGTGTTAGGTGGTGGAAGGCAAGCTATTAGGAGAAGAATAAATACACATCCTAAAATATTGCTCCCTATTTATCTTTCCATGGTTAAATCACACAGGCAGGCAAACCGACTGTGGGACATCTTAATGGAGAGAACAAACAACACGTGCAGAGGTAAAAGCAGAATATGCTTGTCTCGGGTCAGAGGATAAGTCAGTGGTGGCCAGAAGTCAGGCCTCCTCATACTTATTTCCAAGCCCAGTTTATCATGTGTGAGATGGTCACACGGACTACTTATGGTGGGCGAAACCTCATTCAGAGTGGTATGGCTTTTCATCTGGGGAATACAGAGAGAGATAATTTGGAAGAGCATATCTGGCAGTGAGCCACGGTACATGCAACAGATGCAGTGGCAGGGATGTGATTGTTTTGCCCTTCCCCAAACAGTCTAAAGAATTGTGCTTCTGAGAAAGTGTGGCCTGCGCGTATTTGATTAGAGGAGTTATTGTGATGGTAAATAACAGCATAAGCTTATTTTTCACATTACTTGCTTTGTGAGACTTCTGGCTATTTAGTATAAGCAGCAAAAAGATATTTCCTGGAGTTCTTTAGAGTGTTAAATATGTATGACCCTAAATCTCAATCGCCTTGCAATGTGCACATTTACAAACACACAAAACATTGGAACTGAAAAAACCAGTATGTCTCTGTGTTTGATCCAAGGTGTCAAGCAGTATAAAAACCTCTCAGATTGACACATCAGCTCTGTATGATGCTGTGTGGGTTGGGGAGGTCAGCTGTAGATATCAGTGCTGAAACATTTTTGAAAATGACTTTTGACAGAGCTGATGTAAATGTACACATTGCTTGGCAATTTGTTGGTTGTAAATTGCTTGCAAATGTAATTCTATTTTGTGTTTGGGAATTATCTGCAAGCCGGCTCTGAATTTTATATATTTTCTCATTCGTCAGCACTAGGATGTGATCTCCTTTTGCCAGTCTGTTTCAGAAACTGCCCTTGCATATGCAGAGTTCATTAACTGTTAATTCTCAGTATGCAGTGAGCCATGGAGGCCACGTGATGGTGCGGGTAATGTTTATCCTCCCTCATTGGAGCACTAAGATTTTGCCAAGCCACAGTGGAGACATTCAGAGAGATTTCAAGAAGACAGATAGAAAAATATTAACCTTCAGCCTTTTGCAAAAATGTCTCATAACACTTTCATCATTGGGGTGGGCAAATAAAACTTGCATGAATGATATTTTGAGAAAACTAAAAAGAATAACTTTAAAAGCATAACCAAATTAAGTTAAGAGTTTTTATTCTGTTCCCTGTGAATAGATTTAGCTATATTTTTCTACTTCTGTTGCACCAGTTTTACCCTTTTTATTCTATAGAAGATGCACGGAGTTCTAACAAATTTGTGTATACTTGTGTTTCGGTCATTTTATATGTTTCTTCTTCAGAAGAATGAAAAAACTGCAAGATACAGATTTTTATTTTATTTTTGACCCATTTTGACAAAAATAGTCATAAAATATAAAACACGTTACAAGCTTCACAAGTGTTGTAATAATGTATTTTAGCTGCTGAAGGAGTACATAAATTTGGTCCAAACTCTTTCTCCTTTTCCCATCTCTCTAAAGTTTATTTTCAGTGTGTATTGGAGTCAAAAACCAAAACATTATTAGGGAGGTCAGAGCTGTGGTGGGTGTCAGTGGGTGGGCAAAGAGGGTAAACTCCTGGCCTCTTTGGACTCATATCCATGCTCCCATTGGCTTTATAGGATCAGGCTTTCATTTGAGACTGGTTATATCATCGCTGATAGAATTACTTATGACATGTAACAATAAATATGCCCTTGTAGGACTGGGACCTAAATTAACAACCTAAATTTTGGATCAAATTATAAGAATGTTGGCCCAGATTTTTGAAATTCTGTTTATCATAGCAAACTTCAGTGAGATAGGCCTGAATTCTGACTTGCATTTAAATCAGGTACTTAAGTTTTGTGTTTCATTATCAAACAAAGGTACCTATTTGTGATTTAGCCATACTAATTTCTTTCTAAACCCAATTTCTTTTTAAAGAATCACAATGCTCAAGGTGCCCTAATAGACTGCAACAATTAGATTTTCTAAAATAAGAAGCTGGCTTTGATTTGGTAGGAGTGCAAACCTGTCTCATGCTACTAACTTTTAATTTACTGGTATTCTTAGCAGTCAAAAATGATTGAAGAAGGCTTGGTTAGAGAAAAATGAAAAAAAATCATTTTTTTATCCTAAAATATCTCTGAGAGTATTTAGCTTTTTGTAGAGAAGGCACATAATCTTAAAGGAGAAAGATTTGCCATTGAAAAAAATGAATAATACATTTTATGATATAATTTGCAATTCAGCTGTTTTATTTACCCTATGGAATTACAAAACCCCAAAGAACTCAGCGAAAGCTAGACGGAGCATGTGTTTGTGTGTGCATGCATGTGTAAGGGAGAAAAAACATGAAAGGGGGAGAGCGAGCCCAAGCAGAGAAGTAGAAAACATTCTGATGGATCTAATTTAATTTTATGTTGTGTTTTTATATTGAAGTTCATTTACAAGTGCTGACACTTTGCTGTGAAAAGCCATGAATGTAGGATCTGCCACAAATGAGAAGAATATTTTTTAACTAACTTTAGCTGTTGGATTATAATTTGTTAAAACAAACAATAGCTTACTGCATTACAGTTGAATGCAAAGATATTACTGTACTCAGCTAAAATCAAATAATCTTTTAGTTTCTATTCTCTCCAAACTAAGCTAAACAGTGGTGTCATAAAATGACAAATTACAGGATGAACATAAGAGCAGTGCCTTCAAAAATACAATAGTTATACAAGCCATCTATTGTTAATGAAGAATATAATGCAATTTGTCTGTCTGTAATACAATTATGCAAATCAAAGATGGAACTATCCTGAAATCTCTCTACATTCCAAGTGATTAAAATGAGATAATTTATCAAAAAGAATATTACTGATCATGTTTATGTGTTGCACATTAATCCTATTACAATAATGTATCTTTCTACTAATGTAATGGATTTGTGCAATCTAACAGAAAATGACTTTTATACGACCCACAATTACAAAAATATTCAAAGCATATCCATCGCTGCATAATAGCATATGCCTAAGACTGTACAATAAACCTATTAAAACAAACAAAGCTTATGAATGTAACCTTCCTACCAATAAAGACAATGCTAAATTCAATTTTATTGCCCTCATTATTTCAACAACTTCATATATAATAAACATGGTGAGTAAATTACCTTAACATTCTTTATAAAGAAAGAAAATCTTATAAAAAGTGTAATACAAAATTTGAGAACTGATTAAATTGATGCCAGGCATGTAGAACATGCGATAAAATCTTCTAAACCAACATATAAGTGGCAATCCATGCACTTTCAGTCCAAAGGTCTCTCTAAATCTTGACAATCTGACAGATGTCATTTTAATACATGACAAGTCAATCCTTAAAGTAACAGCATCTTCGGAAAGAGTTTCTATTACATGCAGCGAGGCATGTGGAAATGTCATGAGGTACATATGGACATTCTTCCATGCGCATGGAAATATAATAGAAGGCTTCAAAATTCCCCAGACAGAGCTATATTCAGAAGTCATGGTTCTACCTTCAAAAGCTGAAAGATGCAAAGGAAAAGACAGCATATTCAACTGTAAAACTAACATTGTACATGTGTATTATAATACAGTCACTAGGTGAATGATCACATGCCCAAGAAACATCATAATATTACTTATTTTCTGCACCCCAATCTGCACAAATGGATTATTGTATAATATTTATTCCTATTATTGTATATTTACACTAATTTCCTTTCTAGAGTACAGCCCATCTTTATTGACCTAAGCTTGCTGCACTCTTTTTTCATCTGTAAAATGCTTCATTAGCTTCCTCAGTACGCAGCTGCAATGTACTGTACTTTTTTTCTTCCAGCAGGTAGGCTTTTCTTCGCTGCAGTTTAGAGACTGAGTTAGTTGGCTGCAGAACTAATGTAGCTGCATGCACACCTCCTGTTAACCCTCTTGTTGACCATCCCCAGCATGTAAACCAGACTACGTTACCCAGTTCACACCCATTTATTTCTCTTCCTTTGAAAGCATTCTTATTCCTCTTCTTAAGCCAGTATATTCTGCACATTAAAACAAGAATATATGTTAAAAGAAGGAGGATAGAAGAAGAGAAAAAAGTGATGATGCTCATGTACGAGTCTGGTATTTAGTGGTCTTAGCCCACTGTAGACTCAAATGTTACTGCTAACACTTCTTATGTATGCAGCGTTGAGCAGTTCATGGGATAGCTGTCTGCAGTTGCTTAAAACTCATTTTTGCCCTCCCTAACCCTTGCCCTGCTTTCTGCAGACTGGTCCCTTATGTTTTTTCAGAGCTGCTCAGTGGTTTCCTTAATTGATACCAGCCTCAAAGGACAGCACATCCCAGCTGGGCTCACATTCATACTCAGCATGTGATTTTTTTCCTTTCTGCCATACCTGCTTTCCTTCAGTCTTGGAGGAGAAAGGTTTGCAGTCTGGAAGCACCTGACTTCAACTCAGCAGTTGTCAGGAGCTGCTGTTTGTGTCAAATGATCTTCACCGGGATTACTAAAATGGATTTTATGCTGCATTTTACTAACTGTGTGATAAAAACAGACCGTTCCATACTGGAGAAGTTGACCTAATGTACAAGACATGATGATTTGCTAAATAAGAGAGCGTATTAACCAGTCTACAAATCTATAAATCTGCCCCTCCTGTTGCAGCTACAATATCATGGTCAAAAGGATTTGAATTCCTAAACTTTCCCTCTGTTCTGTACTGTGAATGGAATAACATGATCTCATGGGTAGAAATTCTCCTTTTGAGACTTGCTGGCACAGGTCTCTGCTTTCAGCTCCCGAGAACCCTCGTTTTTGTATGGTATTTGTAATATACATGTTTCTTTATCATGTGTCTAGGAGGCTTAAAATAATTTTGAACAACTGTTTGTCAAAGCTGTCCAATACAAACTTAACAAACCTCCTGCACTTTGCGGAACAGAAACACAGTAAGGAGAGGCCTGGTTTTGGCTAAAGCTTGGCAGGGGCAGAACCTTCCTTGTCACACAATTTAATGTTTGCCCATACAGAGCTACTTGAAAACAAATTGAGATACTGCTGCAGCTTTTTTGAATCCATCTCTGTCTTTGCTTCTGTCTCTCTTTAAAACACACATATACTATAAGACAACTAATAGATGTCACATAGACAGGCTTCTGCTTCTGATATCAGTAAGAGCAAAGCTGTCCTTTATCAGATGAGAAGTGATTCAGAGATAGCCATATTTGGCATTTAGAGAACTTAATACTTCTGTATGTCCTGGCCAAGTATTAATTCAACAAGCCCTGTATGACATGTGCAGACATAAATTTCAAGTACCTTCAAGTACGTAGCCCAGAGTAACTTCATCAGCCTCAGCAACTTTGCACCTCCATACAACCCATGTAAGGTGGGGTGACAGCTGGCCCTAGGGATCTCATCTGCACTGGTACAACCCCATTGACTTTGTCCTTTAGTGTTCGCTATGACAGTGCCAGTCCATTTGGACTGCTGCATGGCAAAGGCTTTCCACACATTTCGCTTTTCTTTTTAAATAAATTGAAGCTTGCCAAGGTTTTGGACCAAGCTGTTCATCAAACAGAATATTCAGTGGGTTTTAGGCTTGCAGATCTCTGCAGAAATCCCTCTTTCCTCACTGAGCTGCTCACAGAGGTTTTGCTCAGCCTTACCAACAGTAACACAGCATAGTGACTGGGGTGCTTCATTGGGCATAAGGGCTACTGCTTGCTAATATCTCTTAAAAACTGACTGAAAAATATTTAAATAGCAAAAGATGTAAAGCAGGTGTCCTCTGGGGTATTTACATCCCAGTCTAAGCAGGTCAGCTGAGTCCTGAGAAAAGGAAGGGGAAAAAGTCAGCAAAGGAGGCTTATTAACTTAGACTTATTACTAACTTCTCTGCATTTTTTATCACCTTGACTACCTTTAAGCTCGCCCTTACCTCTTTCTGTGACTCACTTCCTAGAAAATGAAGATTAATGCTGCCTTACTTCACAGATTTGTTGTGACACAAACCACAGTATTAGTGAGATGCTCAGATAGGACAGCAAAGACATCTAGGTACCTAATTTTGGCATACAGTCTAATTTCCCTCAAATAGTTTAGCTAACCTAGTAACTAGAGACCTGTAGCCCAACTGGTTGTGACAAACCCCCAGAGCTATTGTGCTCTTTGTTTCCTGCACACTTGACTGTCCGTACACTGTGCTAGTGTGTGAACACGCGTTCTGGAGAAAAACAGCACCAATTTTCCATACCATCTAAGGAACTCAATTGGCAGAACTGTGTGACAAATCAGGGCAGATTAAAGTCAAGCTGGTCAAATTCTGCCATACTGACATTTGCACAAAAAAAAAAAAACTGTGGCATTGCTGGGTCCAAAAAAAAGGCAGTATTTGGATCATAGTCACAACACTCAGATGCAAGAAGGAAGAAGTCCCTGGTGTTAAAAGACAAGGGAAGACTCATTTTTGAACCGAATGAGGCTGGCTGGCTGCTGGGGCTTTTCTGCTCTGTTGAGGTTGTAATTACAGCCTCTCAAAGCTTGCGTGACATTGCTAATTTGAGAGAAAATGGGACACTGATATCTGTAAGAACACTCAGGGTTGGGATTTTGATTATAGACTCCATATATCAGCAAATCAAACCTGTGAATATTAAAGTCATTTAGCATCTTTATACAAGTAATTATAGAAATTGTTCAAAAACAAGAGATGGAAGATGTAAATGTCAGCTATTAAGAAAAATTTAAAGAGGTTAGTCAGATTTTAAGATACCTGAAAGTTAAATTGACCATCAAACTGTGGCATGAAATGATGAAATTGGAATTATTTAATACTTTTCAAAGCACAACTTTCTTTGCTAAATATCTCCTACCTACAGAGGGACCTTTGTATGTTAAATGGTCCCCCCCACTTAAGATACAGATTCTGTGATTTGATACATCCCATTTTATTTCATATACCTTTGTATCATGAAAAGATTCAGTTCTTCGCCTTACAGGTTTGGTCATTGGGTGATTCTCCTGACTTCTGGGAAGCTGTATGTGATATATATCAGCATAAACCAGAGGCAAACATGCCATAAACGGCCAGTGCCAATAGTTATTTACTTATGATTTGTGTCAGCTTAATTGTGTGGAAAATATCTTGCTCCTTGGCACAGAATAAGTGTCAAAGTATGTACTTACACTACACACATCAACCCAGAAGGGTGTCTTTCACCTTGTAGTACCACACTTTAAGTTCCCAGTGAAATCAGAGAAGCGCCACATGTGTGAGAGCTGCAGGAAAGTAAAAAGGCAGGCCTGTCTAAATCTATCCGTCACTCTTGGCTGGCTCTCCGAGTGCCCTGCCTTTTTGGGGTATCTGGGTTCATACAATGGATTTAGTCCTCCAGGCTGCTGAGCATCTTCCATAAAGTGCCCTTTAATGCCAGGACCTTTGGATGCTCATTTGACTGAATTAGCTAATAGTACATGTTACCAAGTATTCTTATAGTAATGAAGAACACCTGCCTCAGCCTTTAGCTATGTCCTTCCTCCCTCCCAGGAGATTAATGCCAGCTCTTTCTCAGCATCAGTGAGAGATAAGGGTGCCTACCACTTTGCTACACCAGGTCTTAAGACTTCAGTGCATTGCAGTGCTGAGTTTTATCAATAGTTTAAAAGAGACTAACAGAGGTTTCTTTCACCTTGCGTGTGATAATGCCCCACAGGAGGAACCACAGGGGAGAGCTAAGTATTTATAAGTGATGTTATGAAAGGATCTCGAGTTTGGGGGACTTCTGAAATCCTCTCTTGTTATGGATAAGCACTCCCTTGTTGACATGCCTAGCATCCCTTGACATAGCCTGTATTCAGTCTGGGTCTGTGGATAGAAATGAAGATGTTGGTGCTTATCTATCTGTATCTAATTTATAGAAAGCTTGTTGTCAAACTTTCCGTGCCCAAGAAATGTTATTGCAGGGATTTGATGTCCAAATGGGGGTGGAGACGGAGGGAGAAGACAGGAGAATTAAAACCCATTTTATCTGATACCAAAATCAAACAGATCTCCTTTATTTATTTCCATTTGAGACTCTCTTAGCAGCAAGGTGTAAGCATTAAATATACAGGAGATAGCAAGCAGAGGGAAAAAAGTAAGAGAGTTAAATGATAGCAGGGATCAGTATTTTAGTGTATTCCTTCTACAGTCTAATAGATACAAATAGAAAAGGCCAGGCACAACATAAATATTTCCTATTATGGATAAACTAAAGTCACAATGGAATCTGTCATGCTTGCGATATGAGAGATGGACAATATTCCCAAGCTGTTGCCATGCTGGCACTTGAATGCAGTTTATATTTTGTTTATGGAGCCGAATCAGAAACCCTTTTCCCCCTCCCCTCTCTCTTTTTTTTTTTTTTTTTGGCCCAGCATGTGTAATTCTTCTTCATGGAAGCTCGAAATGGCTGTGGAGCAGCTCAATATTCCATTTATTTTATTTATAAAAGAAATTCAAAGCCTGAAAAGATGAAGTAATTGACTTACTGGGATGACAGTTAAACCCACTAAATTTAATCTTATCCTCTCAAGTACAACATATCGCGCTTACAAATTATCACCCTGCACCAGACAGGCCTGCTCTCTTCACCTAATCCAAATGGAAATGAAGGCCTCTGTTATTGTATTATCTGACTTTACTATCAGCATTAATCCGGCTTAACTCACTTAATGATGCCACTTGTGGCACTATGAAGGCAGCAAAGAAGTCTATAAACTACTTCCATTAAAATGCAAATCTGGCCCACAGAGAAAATAAGTGACACAAAAGTAGGAGAATTCGGCCATACACTGTATTAGCCTCTTGCCGCACAGAACTGATACAAGTATAATAACTGATGCTGTGATTATTATTCTAGCTGTGGATTTCCAATGAAAGGAAGCCAGTCTACCACAGAACGTCACAAAAGTGCTTCAACAAGCCAGGGTATTTAATTTCTGAAGAGATTTATATTTTTTGTTGTCAGGAAATGAACAAATACTTATCAATGTAAAAACTGCTATCTTAAATCTTCCTGCCAGGTTTTTCATACTGATATTATTTGCACCCTATAACACAGGAAATGAAAATCTTCTGTGCCTTTCACATCTCCACTGTATCTTAAAATCCTTTAGTAACAGACTTGCTTCTTTTTTTAACCCCCTTCTGTAAACATAAAAGAAAACTTTTATGGATTAAGTATAGGGAATTACTAATGCCAAAATCCCAACCCCAAATTCCTTCTCCTGAACATTTCTGTTCACTGTTAATTTAATTATTTTTTAAAGGGAACCATACCATCTGTTTTATGGAAAAGTCTGATTTAATTTTAGTGTAAAGCTGCTCACATTTACCTCTACCCCTCTCCTCCCTTACGCACACACATGCACACTCGTGTATCCTGACTGGCCACCCCTTTGTGTGAAAAATCATTAACGCAAAAGCCCTCGTTACTATGAAACAAATCCTAGTAAAAACGCTAGGATTCAAGTTTCTTCCAATTTCTCTTGAGTTCAATAGCTTCCTCTGCCTCAATAACCCTAAGACTTCATTTCTGGCTTTGGCACAGAGACAACATGCATATCTACAGGGAGACATAGGCACAGAGCCCCTACTGCTTAAATCAACATTTTTTCTGTAGGCTTTGATAGCAAAATGCAAATGCAAGAATTTGGTCCAGCATGTTTTATGTACGGGGTGACAGATGTGTGATGCCCCTTCACTTTTCCTTGGAAAGCTTATTACTGATAATATTACAAATTAGAGATGGGGCCAAACTATGCAATTGGGATTCGTGTTTCAGTCTCGCGCATGGGAATTTGATTTAGCTCAGTGTGCTGAGAGGAGTAGCAATGAGATTCAGGTTTGCATCGAAGTTTGGATGGTGAATCCCCTCTGAGGCTGAAGAATGTTTTGATCTGGAGCCCTGGCGTGATCTCTGACAAAGACCTATTCTCTCTCATCCCCACCCACACGCTTACCCCACCCCGAGCATGACTTGTTATTGAGATGGCCGTTCAGCAGCACACGATTTTGCTCTGATGTTGCATTGCTGAAATACTGTTAAATTGGCTTTTCTCTTGCCTAAGGCCCACATGAGTGTGATCTGATTGCAGCAGGCGCTGGATCTACTATAGCACTTCTGTCCGGGATACTCATTGCTGACCTTAGTGTCACCAGTGTTTTAGCAGTGGGCTGTTCAATGCAAATGAAAACACCCAGTTTCAGCCTAAAGCCATGCTCTGTGCGCTTACAGCAAAGGGAGTTTCTACTTAAAAGAGGCTGACAGCTCTGCTGACTTCAGCAGTTTCTCTTTGTAGCTGTTCATGGATGCTGGGAATTTTTGCTGCTTACAGGCTGAAGTTAACCCCTAGGCACAGCATATCTGGAAGTTGTGTTATGGCCGAAAAGACCAGCACTGCTACATACATACTGCTCATCCAATGGGCTTTGGGCCATTCCGAAAATGTAGAGCATGGGCGGATGCCAGAAGAGAGTCCAGAAACTGCTGGCAGGAGCACTGCCCTCCACCTGCACACAACCGTGCAACCTGTCCTGGGCACCTATGGATTGGCATTCCCTGTACCAAATCCCTAGCTCGTGTCAGGCAGTGTCAGCGAATGATTTACTGAGCTTTACTCAGGGCTTGTTAGGAGGAAATTAATTGCCTGATTTACAGAAGTGCCTCAACTCCTGCACAACTTTGGTCTGAGGCCTTTACCTTCTGAGACGTGCAATGCTCTGTGTAAAAGCTAGGTATCAGTTAGGTATTTTTTCCTACCACTACACAAGAAAACTTCACTGGTTTGGCTTGAAATATCATTTTAAAACTATGGAACTACTGAACTACATCTCAACGTAAATACTATTATTAAAATTTAAATTGGGATAGTTTCAGTTTAGCTGAATGTGCTAAGAATTGGTTTAACCTAAACAAATGAACAGAAATTTCCAAAGGCACAGGGATCTTTAGTGATGTAGAGTACAGTAATCTGTGAACCTTAAACTGTCAGGAATTGTCTATTCTTTATTTAAACACTGTAAGTGATACAGGACTGGATTCTCACATTCTGCATTTTGTTTTCATTGCATCATCCATGCATCTGCAACATCTGCATGCAGACATCCTACAGTTATATACATTATGCTTTTCCAGAAAACAGTAGAGTGTTGGACTGGATGACCTTCCAGCCAAGTTGTTCTGTGGTTCTACCTGTTGTAGTAAATCAAACCAAATACCTAGATATCTAATAATATATTGCCTTGTATCATGGATGATACTAAATATTTAACATTCAGTCTCTTAGGAAAACTGCCTGTATACATTGAATAAGTAGCACACTGCAATATTCTTCAGACATAGCAATGTGGCATGCAGTAAATCTTATTAAATGTTATTGTACTCACAGGAGGCATGAATTTTAGGTGTACATACAAACAAATGCCCTTGTGGACCAAATCATACCTAATTTGTAGATGCAATTATCAGTCAAGTTTGTGTATGATTTATGCTAATTACAGATGAAGAATCATCAAACAGGTACCTTGCTTTTTTTGTTGCTTTATTGGCATTGATACAGGCATGATGATCTAGAAATATATTTTTATAGACTTGCTAATATATTTGTGGGAAAAAATGGACATGTGAGGTCTTTTTGAGGTCTGAAACAGAAGCATCAAACTTCAACTAAATATCAGGTGATAATTAACTTTAATTTAAATATGCTAATCAATTAGATCATTAGAGATTATCTAATTCACACCTGTGGAACAATTAAGGCTTAGTGGGAACTGAGAAATGAGAGAAAGTAATATACCATAAAGGCAGCCTCTCTGGTGAGGTTGGTTTTTGTATCTCTTAGCATTATGAACCTTAGTATCCCAGGTTGTATTTTGCGGGTCCTGGCATGCTGGTTTTGATAATCAGGAATGAGAACCAAGATAAAGCACCTATTTTCAAGTAATATCTGCATGCTTCCTCTCTTTAGCAATCCTTTAAGGCTATTCTGTAATGTTGTACTTATTTGGTTATCTTGGTGTCAGTGTGGTTTTGGGTTTTTTTAATTAATTTTATTGCATTGGCTGAAGTAGACTGTGGTTTGTGATTCATACGGACCTTCATGTGCCTGCTCTCATGGCTATTTATTACTGAGGTGTGACCGGTTTTTGTATTTGTTCCTCTAGCATTAGCTCATTCAGCTCCATGTTGGCTGGCCCATGGGCAGTCTTCTGGTGATGAATGAGTATAGTTCAAGGGCAGCAGTTGGGCTAGTGGTCTAAGAACACTTATTTCAGACTAACACTGCCTTCCTCTACAGGTAATAATTGCTTACTGATTTTCAGAGTACATTCCAATAAGGGATGGTATTTGACAACCAGATATATAGAGTCAGAGGAGGTTTTCTCTTGATCTGGAAGCATGTAGTACTCAAATGGCTAATTAGAGCATGCCATTTTGCTGAAGGAGCATCTTTATGAACAGAGGCTATCCCTGTGTTGGTGAGATAGAGGTTTTGGAAGAAATAAGGTGGCTTTTTATGGGAAATTGCCAGAACTGCCTCTATCACCATGCTGGGTTGTCTCTATCTCTGGCAGGTCTCTGCAGTGTGCTCTATGAGCACTGAGAACATGCATGGGGACAGGTCTGGCTTGCTGCAGGTTATCTGTGGTGGTCTACTAAAACCAGCCTGTAAATGGAAAGATTGTTTTCAGCTGCAGCTTAAATGTAACAGATGAATTTATTTATTAGAGTATGATTTAATCTTTGACCTGGTGAAATAGTATAAATAGTAAAATTTAATTTCTTTTGGAAAGCTCTAGATCAGGCTAAGCTATGTAGATATTTTTGTGGGGTGGGAAGCAGGAGACTGAATAAAAAGCAAAAGGTAAAACTTGCAGCTAGAATTCCCAGCTAGGTCAGCTCCTGCAGTGCTGACTCAGTTTTGACTCTGCCTACACTTCCCTTTTAAAGTTTGTACCTAGTAGAGCTGCTCAGAATGCTTTTAATAGGAAAAATAAAACAAGAAGCTTTAAACAAAATGAAATATCTTGCTCGAGCTTTCTTTTTTTGTATCATTATGGCTTTATTGTTTTCTTTTTTAACATCCTTAATTTAAGATCCTATTCAGCTATTTTTGTGAGTGTGTATGTGTGTATTTATGTAGCTTATGATTTTCTGGTTTTATTACAGTGTTCAGTATAAAAAGAATAAGTGTTTCTTAGACACAATATTGGAATTTATTGATCTCTCAAAGTTTTATTTCATAATGTAGGGGGCTTCTTCAAAGGATGGGAATTCCTATTTTTTCTAAATCTATTGCCCACAAAAAGTACTGAGCAAGTCCAGCAGAAATCTGATTTGGTGCGGGATCAGTAAAATATATATATCTGCCCAGAAGGGATGGGCTGGATGGTGCTGGCTTCCTCAAATCTCCCTACCAGCATAATTCAGAAGTGTCGCCCTTTTTTGTGCTTTTGGCTCTACCCTAGTGTAGTTATGTTTTCTCTTCTGTTACTCTCCCCTTTTGGCAGATAACTTTTGGGTAGACAACGGTTCACTCTGTGAAAGTTGCTCATTTTTTCAGAAGCCACTGGACAAGAGTCAGTGGGTAACAACTCACTGACCTGCAGACCTGCCCGTGCTCAGATAAATGAGCTGGGTGTGAAAGGCTAAAAATCCCATTACCAGACCTTGAGCCATCCTGTCCTTAAGCAATTTTGCAATATTTCCAGGGAAGAGATAAACACAAGTTGTGGATTAAGGGACAAATCAGATAAACAACCAGAGAACCACTCTTCTGAAATAAAATTTTTCCTGTGTTTTTGCTTAACTGCACTCCTAAGGCTATAAGATGATAGCCTTAACGGATGCATGGTCATTGTGCCCTCGAATGAAATCAAACCATAGATTGAGACCATAAACTGTGTTTTACTACCTTGACAATGATGTCTGTCCTAAAGTGTTAAAATGCTTCTAAAATTCTTCATAAAGCAGATGGCAGGAGTTCAGGTGGCTCCAATGAAATTTCTTTGAAAGATGATCCCACCTCTAGCAGGTCTGTACTTCACTCACCACTTCTAAAATTAGCCAAACTGTGTTTTCCAAGAAGACCCAGGTCCAGAAGGTATTTGGGTATCTATATCTTAATGTAACACCTACACCTTTGGGGGTTATGGACTCAGCTATATGTCACTTCTGCAAACTCTTATGGAGACTCCTCTTCAAACTTTACCCATAGCCCAATTTTTAAGGGCATTAAGAGTGAGGCAAGATGATGCATCCTTCTCTGCACACCTAGGAGAATTGATCTTCAAAGTCTAGTTATTTGTAAAAAAAAATAGTTATTTGGTTGTTGTTGGGAGTAACCTGTATTTCTGTCCTCTCCCGAGATCTGGTGCTTTGTGTACAAATCCTGATTTCACCTGAGCCCATTGGAATTCAGGCCACCTGCAAACTATTTCTCCTCTGTGCTATTAGGGCCCTTCTGAAAAAGGACCTCAAGCTGGTTTTTTAGCTGTCTGATGTTGCTCAGGAGATATTGCTGCAGAAGTAGATGGGACAGATAAAAGCTGCCAGAGCAAGTGCTGAGGGTGCCTTTTCAGTTAAGCAATGTGAACAGGCAAGAAGCCTGGCCATGAGTCCAGCCTTGGAGCCTCTTACACAGAAATGAGTCAATGGGAGCATAGCTCTGGGGAAAAAAAAAAAATCAAGTGTATATATACAACTGGGTGAAGTTCAATTGAAAACACATTTTCTGTAGTTCTCCTGGTGAAGGAGGAAAACAATATCATTTTATTTAGCTCACAGGTTATTATCATTTCTAAGAATAATGTAAGCATTTTTAAGGAACAAACAAAACAGGAAAAAGTTTATCTTTTGGAAATGGCAATAATGAAATGTTTTCAGTTTTTTTTCGTTAGCTGAAGTCACTTGGCTGAATGCACTATGAATTGAATAGTGAATAAATCCTGCTGATTAACCTAAAATTTAATTAACCGAAGGATAAAAAAAATCACCCCACTCTTTTAAACATTTAACTTCCTCATTATATGACTACATTTTTTTTTTTAAATGCTATGTTTTTTTAAAACCCTCTTTTTGCATCTTTTGGAGCTAGGCTTTTAAAGGCATTCAGTCCCCTAATTCAATCACACTGATTTCAATAGGCTTTAAATCTCTAGGCACTTCTAAAAACCCCACTAGGCACTTATACATCTTTAAGCACCTAACTACCTCTAAAAGTCTGGCCCTTGATAATTTTAGAAAATGGTCCTTTCTATCATGCAGAGTTTTCTGCTAGCAAACTGGAAAAGTAATTAGCATATAGATGCATCCCTCAGACGGTAGACTGGGTTAAACTGGATTTTTCTACCTTTTAATAACCATTGGAAAACAACAAGGAATTAATTGGTTTGGAAATGTGAACTGATGGAAAAAGTCAAGCTACAGAAAAGTTATTAACTATGCAACACAGAGTCCTTAAAACCATCAGTTAATGAAACAAAGAAAAGAATACATTGAGTGAGAATTGATTTAGAAGTGAAGAAGACAGATGAAAAAGGAATTGCACTATAATATGATGCAGAAAAGATTTCTCTCTTGGAGACTCCAGTAGTCACCGCTGTAGCTGTAATAGAGTGAGAATAGTGGTCCAGGGAGGATCTCTGAGGTAAAAAGAGCCTGTTTCCCGCAGTGCTGTGATGCTCCAGTGTGCCCTCTGCTTGGGGCAGCTTTGCCACAGCCCAGCCGCCACAGTGCCATGTGCTCTGGCACATGATGGTGAAAGGTCTCTCCTGGCACCTTCTCTGATCATGTCCAGTCATGCAACCCCCCCATGCCCCTCCAGGCATTCAGGGGTGCCCGCAAACAAGGAGAGAAAAACTTTTCCACGTGGATGTGGGGTGCCCTAGTAGTGAGACAAGAAATGTCTTAGAAATCTGTGGGTGAAAAATGCTGTGTAAGAATGAGGGTTTGTTTTTTTCTTTTATTATCTTCAAGGGCAGAATTTGAAATAGCTGCTAGGCAGTGTTGCCTATTCCTGGTTTACATGAGATATCTTTAATCATATTCTAGGCAGAGAAAGAAAGGACTGCAAGAGGCACTATAAAACCTCTTCCTTGCTTTCATCTTTGCTTTTCCACTCAGCCTCACGTGAGAGAGAGAGAGGAATCCACAGCCAGACTGATTCTGGACTGCCTAGGATTGTTCTAACACAAGGGGATAATTATAAAAGACACATTTCTACTGCAAATACCCCCAGGTTAAATTTTTGGATTTGAACAGAGCTCTGCTTTCACAGCATAAAGTAAATATTTTTATATGTTGCATGCAGGGTGAAAAAAAATAAAATCTTAATTTTGGCTTAATTGTGAACATACTCTAGTGACGTAATTGAAAAAAAGATAGGCAGGAAAGAGCTTTTGGTGGAAGTACAGTATTTTAAGTGCTGGAGCTTTGCATTAAACTTCCGTGTAAATAGAAATTAAAATAATACTAAATAAAGCGTAATGCTTTGGTAACTGTGCTTTGTTTTTCAGAGTTTCCAAGGCTCTTGTGGAACCAAGGAGGCACCAAACTGAGGGTGTATCACTCCACAATGCACAGCGCGGGATCTTTTAGGGAGGTAAGGTAATTTCTTACAACATCCCTTTAAAAAGTTTCAGTACACCAAACAGATCCATAAAATGAAAAGAAATAGATTTTAATAGTATATAGCCAAGAGTATTCTTGGAAATCTATACTGCAGGTGGTATTTATGTGCATGTAACACAGGGGAAGAAATGGGAGGAAGGTGACACTTGCAATGCGAAGTAAGAGTGAGTTGTCTTATGACTGGGTGAGGAGAGGGACAGGCTCGTACCATGCTTGCCTACTCCCTTGACCTGTGAGTTGAACGTAGTCCCTGTGCAGGCAAGTTGCTGATCTGATCAAAAGTCACAGAAGTCAAACAGATGTTCTAAAAGGACATGTGTGCCAGAATCACCTTTAGGAAGTTGGTTGCAATGCTGGAGCCTTCTGTATCACAAAGCCAGGAAAAATGTAGTCACATAGGATCAAACACGAATCCCATCCATGTGTGTGAAATGGAGTTCCCCTACTGCAAGGTGCAAGAGCCGGAAGAGGATAACAGAATGACATTGGGTTGAAAATCTAAATTCTGCTCTCAGACCTGCATGAAAGAAGAATGAAGCCTTCTGATCCTTAACTTTTCCTCAATTTACAGAGGTAAGAAAAAAGCCCAGTTGGAGTGGTCTCCTTTGTGCTCTTCAGTGTCACTATTCCTTCTGCTGCCAGGAGAAGAGACCAGTCTGCCCATGGTGCTGTCGGGAGAGGTGAGCCAGCTTGACCCACTGCACTGCATCTTGCCTGTTACTGCAGGCTCCCTAAAGCATCTCCACACCTGTACACTGCTGCAGCAGAAATATAGTTCACTTAGGTGCTTTGCATCATTCAGAAATGAGATCAGATTTTACTGTCCAGCAGAGAATTGATGTTTGGGTGGAATGGCAATGATCTTAATTTGTAAGTTATGGCCTATTGCTGTCATCTACACTATTGAGCAATGCAGTGCTAAAGGAGAAGATCTACAGAGAGATGTTGTTTGTGCGGAGGATGAAAGGTTCACACTCTGCATTTTGGAGGTTTATCCTCTAGACTAAGTCCAGTCTTATCCCTTGGGCTGTAGCCCATTGGTGCCTGAGCTGGCATGAGCTGACCACTGGAGCACATCTTCCACATTAGCTTCATCCAAAAAGGAGTCTGTTGGTGCCTTCTGAATTTGCTCTGTGTTGTGAACCAAGGTGTGGTAAGTCAGTACGGTTAGGAAACTTCCTTTTAAAGTTCCTAGTCCCAACTAAAATACTAACATAGACTCACCCATGGCCTATAGGAAGCAATGTAATAAATGTGAGCTACTGCCCTTATGGAAATCCAGCTCCCTGTATTGCAAGGTGGTACCTGATACATTCAGGCAGAGGAGCACGAACTCCCATATTTCTTTAAGACAACCAGGAGTTGAACGCAAATGGGTTTGAAACTGATGAAAAGTATTTGCCAGTAAGGTCAGCTCTTAATTTAGTTTGTACTTGTCTTCCAAATGGGAGAGAGATGCATTTCTCAAATTCTTAATGAAACATGAGTGCTTGTTTGTTCTTAAGCTGTAGGAAGAAAGAGCCAAAGGTAGTATTTCAGTAGCATTGGAAAGCTTTGTTGTGCAAAGTCTCTCCTTGTGCCTACCTAGACTGAATACATTTTTTCAATGTGAGCTGAATACCGTTGACTTTCATTTACTTTAGAGAGAGACATTTTGGCTTTTATTTCTGAAATACTTTCTCCTGGCCTATATTTAAAAACTTAGTGGTTAATGTTAAGGATGTCAAAGCTGCTGAAAGGAATGCTCACGTAACACCCACTGTTATGGATGCTGGTAAATTAAACAGCACCACTTGTGGACTAAAGAAAATATAGTTGGGGTGATAAACAGAGAGCTTGTAGGTAGATCTATTGGGAGAGAAATGTAATTGGATTCCTGCGTATCTTAATGGTTGTGGCACTTCCCTTTCTGCCCCATGGCAAGAAGGCCCCAATCCAGTGAAGCACTTAGGGCTGAGTAGTGCCTCAGAGATCAATGGCGCTACTTACAGTGTGTAAAACTAGGGACACGTCTAAGTGCTTTATTGGGTTAAAGCCAAACTGAGTAACACATACATAACACTATATTCCAATTCACTATATTCAGTTCTTAGATCTGTATTGATCTGGATTTTGAAGCCTTCACTGAAGTAACTTTTAAGTTTCTTTTTTATAAACACAAAATGAATTTGATATAGTTGCCCCTTTCACTCAGAGATTTGAAAATACTTTAAAAATATGAATGTATTGATCTTTCACTATGGGGAGAGTAAGTAGTAGCAACCCATAAAACAGATGAAGAATCTGAAAATAGAAGAGTGGAGAAAAAAATCCACAATAACTGAATGGAATTGGAAAACAAATTTGTCTTGATTGTATTCCCATCTGCTTTGGGTTCAGTTTCATTAGCTTTCTTGAAAGGGAGCTTCTATCAGGAAAGTTTATGAAAGTACTGGGTTTTAGTAGACATTCAAGAATAGATGAAGAAATTTTATTTTGATTTTGTAACCTGGCTTCTCATTCATGGACTTATGCATGCCTGTTCTTCTTTACATACTATGAAAATATCTCGAGTTACCTGTGTTGCTTAGCCAGATTAAAAGCTTCTAAATAAAACATTGAGCATATATTAGTTACTGAAATCTTTCAGAGAAATAAATTCAAATAAATTGTGTTCTGTTCATACCTAACACAGGGTTTCATTGAGAGGTAAAAGTCTGCAAGTATATGACTCGGTTTTTATGTACTATATTTATTGCTACTGAATCAGTTTGAATTTAGAGAGGGAAACACTGAGAGAGGCATAAGAAAAATCCTCAATAAGGATTAGTGCACGCTAGATATACTTTTTTTGGTCATGAATGATATCAAAGGAAGTTGTTTTTTTTTTTTAAAAAAAAAAGGGCAGAAAACCATTGAAATACTGTTTGTACATATGTTAACTTGTGGAACTCATTGCACATGGGCAACATTGGAATAACATAACAAAGACTGCAAGACTCACTGGTTACTTGTGGAAAGAACAGTTGCAGCCACTTTTAATAGGATGATAGTATACTGGAAGAAGAACAGTAATGCTAACCATTAAGCATTGGGCTTAGGAAGAAGATTCTCTCATAAGCAAGTTATTGCATAATTCTCTGCTATGGGAGTTTCACACCTTCCTCTGAAACATCTGCTACTAGGAATGCAATAAAACACTAAATGAATTTCTGACCTGATGTGGCATGACAATCAATAAAATTCTTTTATTAGCTAGCTCTAGTTTTAAGAACTTGTCATAGTAACAGCACGCAGCTTTGCAGAATGCTAACTTGTGATCAAACATTCAATTTATTTTAAAAACTGAACCTTTCCTGCGTTATTGCACATTTCCTCAAGTCTGGGGAGATTAGCCCAGCATGCTGCACCATCTACCACTAGAGAAAACATGGGCTCTTGCGGTCGATTTTTTAATACCTAATGTATGTTGTGTAGGAAAACTGTAGCGGTACAAAGCATCTGAGATGCAACCAAAATTGCTTTAGACCAAGTAGCTGACCTATGGTTTGGGTACAGGGTCTTCAGTCATGCCTCTTCCCCCTAAACAATGTTCCACTACAGTGTCTTCTCTGCCACCCTACAGCCTCATGGTCCCTTCTAGCATTAGATGTCAAAATATAGTAATTCCTGATCTTCTGATGGATATTCCAGTAAATCCGTCTGGGGATACAGTGTACATCAGGTCACAAAGTCAAAAGCTACAACACATGCGTCAGATATGCATCCGATGTCTACTAGGTGATGCCTGAATTTTTGGCATAGGACTGATTGCATGGTACAGAGGGCTTGCAGCTCCTTAAGCTGCTTTGTTGCCCGCACCTTACCTGAAACACTGGACTCCGTTGTTGTGGCCAGGCTCAAGGGAGGCTGATGCTGCTGGAGAAAAGGCCAAGGCATCCTGAAATGACCTTGGGTCTCAGGGACAGTTCAGGATAGGAATTCAAGGGCTCTTTTGTAAGCGTTGTATCACAGCAAGGTCCCATTAAAGTCAAGCACAAGCTACCTGTTCGTTTCAGTGAGATTAAAATTATACCAATCCTGAGTGCTTGAAAATGTCTGACTCTGAAATGATGCCCCTGGTGAGAAACCCCAAGGAGTGCAGCACTGTGAAAGATTCCCACACTCCCTCAAAATGAAGCCATGCTGTAAAGCAATGCATTTTGATAGCATGGCTTACATCTCTCAGAGCAGCCTGAATGATTTTTCCCAAAGAGTGCAGCAAAGTGTTAATACGATAGCTCTGTGGTTTTGAATTATAAGCATGTTTTAAGGCACACCAAGAGTATTGAATCAAATGTAAATATCTATATGACTAAAGGAAATATGCTTATGCATCAGAAGGGTTTATTTTATGCTGGGTAGCACAAAAAAACACAACACGATTTTAACAGCCATATTTTCATGCAAATGGACTGTAGCCAGTCTGAAGATATTCCAGGAATCCCAAACTTTATGCGCCACCTCTGAAGTTGTCTTCATATAGAACACTATTTAATTTGTCATTAATTAGTAAATTGCTGTGTGAAAGCCAGCAAACTATCTTGGCTGAATTGACCGGCACAAAGATTATTCTTCTGGAAATGAGTTGAAATTCTTACTGCTGGGCAATTTCCATGAAAATAGAACAGCCTTTTGTAGCTTTTATTTTTAAATAAGAATAAAATGATGCCAAAAGACAGCAAATAAAAGGGGTGAAAAATACTAGCTAAAAGACATAGGCAAGAAAATCCCAACTTGTATGTCTGTCCCAGCAAGCTAAAAAGACTTATTTCTTGCAAGGAACTACTTGAAACTTGAATTTATTTGGGACTATTTAGAAGATACAACTAAGTGTAAATCCCTTCTCATTGCATCTCCTGGAAGTCTGGGTAGATTTTGTTGTATGAAGTCTCTTCCTCTTTGAAAGTCAATGACTGGGGAGGGGGTAATAGGGAGGGGGAGACTTGGCAGACTGCCACTATCTTCTTTCATTATTTCATATGTTACATGTACCATATAAGTCTGCGTTTGCTTGGTTTGCCACCCTGTATGTCAATGCAGGAATGATTGTTATTTTATTGTTATAAATAATATATGTGCATTCAGAGACATTTCAAATATTTAGCTTTCTTCAATCCTCACTTTTGCATAGTTTCCCCTCCCTATACTCACCCCCTGCCTTCGTGTCTGCTACCAAGTCAAAATAAAAGTCTCCCCCATCTCTATCTCCCATTGTTTTTTCCATGGTTGATTGAATGGTGTGCTAGGTTCAGTGAACTTGGTCTTGGCTGGTGCTCCACCCAGAAACAACCTTCTCTTCTATACAAATTATCATATGAAAGCTGCTAATGTCGTTTTACTGCAGCTCTGCTTCATGTTTCAGAATTGTAAGTGGCATCGTGCAGTCCACATTTGCCCAGTTTCAGGGAATAAGCCTTTTCCCTCTTCTCCCTTCCTTCTTTTCACCCTACGTTTCAGTGGAAAATATTGTCTCCTTACTTTTATTTGCTAGATCAGTGCCTTCCCTTCAATAAATATTTGCTACTTCAGATATGAAAACAACTTTCAGTCTGGGATTCTGATGCTGTCAGAAATATTATTGGATCATGTGGGACTTATCCTCTGAGGATGAAATTGGTTATTGCGGGCTGATTTACAGCAGTGGAGGGAGCTGGTCTCTTGGAACTCTCAGAATGGTGGGAGTCTCTTCAAACAGAGTTTCAAACAGAAAATGTTATATTTCAGCACAGCACAACAGTGAAGGAGAGAGTCTAATGTGGTATAAATTTTAAATGGTGTTTAATGATGTCACTAGCTAATGGTCTGCCCTCAAACCTATCTATGTATAAATGTAAAATACTTTTATATATTGAATATATGCATCAGCATATATGAATATGCTGTTGTGATTTTGAGATGTTAGTATCAACAAAAATGAATTTGTTCTTTACAACAGTGTTTGAGTGTCAAGAGAGATTCTTTGTTGTCATTACAAGTTTAATATCCACGTGGCATAGGTACAAAATCTCACTCTGAGCTACTACTAAACGCAATTTGCATGCATATTAAAGAGTAAACCATTTTTCTGATGTCAAAACAATAGCTTCACAAGAACAGGTATTAGGAAGAGCGTTTGCCCACGCAGTCAGGTATGAGTGAGTTTTCTTGGATTTAGTCAGAAAAGACAATATATATCAAAACTTTAAGGGTTCTTCTTTTTTAGCATGTTTATTCAAAAGAAATCTTTACAAGAATCTACAAATGTTAACGGCTGGTATTGTTCAGCTCAATAGCAGGAAATGCAACATGCCTGCCTTTACTGGGTGCGTGGGAGAGAGGACACTTCGCTTCCTAAAAGAAATATTGTTTTTTCATTATTTTTATGTTTGTTATTCCCACAAAAATGGACCCAAGTGTTTTGAAAGGATTATAAATATGGTTACAATTTGGCACTGTGAGCTGGTTGCAGCCGCTGTATGTATGTGTCTCTCTCTCTGCTCGTGTGTGGAATTTGGCCAATTTGAACTCTGAGCTGGTCACAAGCAGCCAAATGGCTTTCAGTTTTCTTTTGTTGTAGCTGCATTCCCTACAAGGTAAAACCTTTCAGGCTCTACTTCAAGGTACAATATGCTTCTCTGAGAAGATAAATTATTAAAATGCAGTGTCTGCTTGTGAAAACTCAAACTTTGCAAAGTTACACTCGTTTGGTCTCCAAGAAATAACAATTCCATCCTTCCAGTTCTCGGTTAAGCCAAGACACGTGCTAATTTTCTTTTAAATTTGGAGTTCTGACAGCCTTAAGGAAATATGTGTTTAAGAGACAAATGGAATCTGCTGCACCGAGAAGGAGTCGAGGTGTCTGGTCTGATTAATCTGGAAAGGTCTTCTTCACTAGCATTTAGAGTGGAGTGATTAAGTGTGAGAGGGCACAGTCTAGTATTTGGGTTTATGCATCATCACAGGTTATTTTAAATATTATGAGACAGCTGGAATAGGCAAACCATCTATCGTTTATCACAGAACTGCATCTTTTATTACTTGGCTGCCTAAATATCTGAGAAGTGATAGGCTCAGTCATAAGAGGGGTGGCCATCTTCCATAGCAAACAGAGCACTGTCCATTCCTCCTGGTGTCAGGCAGAGTTGAGGTTACAAAGCCAAGCAGATTCCTAAGACAGCAAACAAAACCGTCCGCCTATATTGAGATCCTGATGGAGCCTGGAGGCCAGTACGAACTGCAGGTTTATGTAAGCAGCTGCCTCTTCTGTTTTCCAGATCTTTGATAATGTGCTCTTTGCCAGGTTATCTGGGCGTTCATCTTTCTGTTGTATTCTGGCTTGTTGCACTTACCAAAGAAAACGTATATTATCACTTGGAATGAAATATATACACACATACAGAATGAATATATGGAGTGAAATATGTGTATGTGTATATAGCACATACTGAAACAAACAAGCTAAAAGGAATGTTTTGAGACATTTGACAGTGTTAATATTGATTACTGAATAGATTAAGAGACAGCCACAAGAGGTTTTGTCAGGAGATCAAACTTTACCTGTGTGACAGTGTTAATAGTATGAGACATGAACATTTATCAACAAAACAGTTTCAGCTGCTTGGCAAAAAGCATTGCATCTCTGAAGTGTTTTGTCATACAGCTTCTTCCACCTAACAAATCATGGTGTTATACACTTAAACTTGCTCATGGCAAGGAGAAGAATGTTTCCAGCAGGAGGCTGTATCAGTAAGGTTCTTGATTAAGGAATTCTTCAAAGATATTTTTTATTTAGTGTGCATAATTATCATATTATTGATAGAAAGGTGGGAACAAGAACGTTATAACAAGCTGGGTTGAATCAGTGGTCCATCTGGCCTGTCTTGTCCCATGCAGTAAGTGACCATACGAGACTTTACATGGGAATATAAAACCTTGGTGTAGAAGATTTCTTCTGATACATATTCTTCCAGCTGTAAGTGTTCAGTAACTTCCCCAGGAGAGGTATGAATTTGAGACCTGAAGAAAATCACCGCCTATGCAAAACGAAACTCCATATGACTGGTAAGACTAACATACACAGAATAGCCATTCCATGTACATCTGAAGACTTGGTTCAGATATATGTCAAAATCAATGGTGAATGTCTTTAGGTTTGATTAACTTGAGGATTAGTTGAAGCTTTTGTCTTAACCTCCTGTCTCAGTCCACAGCTCTGCTTTTCAGTCTAGATTGTAACATCTGTGTTAATAATAAAAAAACCCTCTTAATTTTCCAGATATCTTGTTGATTTCACTCAGCGGAGATTCCAGTGGAATAAAACAAGATTCAATATCTGCAAAATAATTAGTATATGACCCTTAGTAGGAGAGCACTTAGGAAGCAGTACATTTGCATTCTGGCCCAGATCCAGAAGGTCTCCTTCCAATTAGAAAGAGCACAAGGAACTTTCCCCTTACTGTTAGCTCCTGATTCAAGGGTGAGAGAAAAACAATTACTCTTAGAAAGTGCTGTGAAGTACAACATAAAAAGGGAAGGAGCATCTCAGCAAAGGCATAAAGTGAATATGGAACAAGATCGAGAAAGATGCAGATAATTTGGGTAGATAGCTGGCTGATGGTCACAACTGAATGGCCAAAGCTTTAGAGCTGTATCAGGTGCTGGAGCGTGTCCAAAGAAGGGCAATGAAGCTGGTGGAGGGTCTGGAGCACAAGTCTTATGAGGAGCGGCTGAGGGAGCTGGGGTTGTTTAGCCTGGAGAAGAGGAGGCTGAGGGGAGACCTTATCGCTCTCTACAACTACCTGAAAGGAGGCTGTAGTGAGGTGGGGGTCGGACTCTTCTCCCAAGTAACAAGCGATAAAATGAGAGGAAATGGCCTCAAGTTGCACCAGGGCAGGTTTAGATTGGATATTGGGAAAAATTTCTTCACCGAAAGGGTTGTCAAGCACTGGACCAGGCTGCCCAGGGCAGTGGTTGAGTCCCCATCCCTGGAGGTATTTAAAAGCCATGTAGATGTGGTGTTTAGGGACATGGTTTAGTGGTGGGCTTGGCAGTGCTAGGTTAACAGTTGGACTTGATGATCTTAAGGGTCTTTTCCAGCCTAAACAATTCTATGATTCTATGAAAGTGATGATTGTTTTCTTCTTGTGCCAAAATACAGCTTGTAATTCTTATCTAACCTTCAGCTCAAGACTTAGGAGCTGAAAGCCAGGCTGTGACTGAGTGACTTTGGCATCACTGGTGTTACTGAGATGGAGACCAGTTGCTCAGAACCTATTCAGAGGTTCAGATGGTCAGATGTTTCAGCTCCATCCAGTCAGAGAAAGGGCAGCTTGTTTGCACTCTGAGCACCCAAATACTTTACGGAATCTGCAACAACCAAAGGTTCCAAAGCTCCAAAAATGCATTGAATATGCCTCTTGAAATAGTATGCAATACTATACACACCAGATTTTTATATGCTCTGGATCTGTACAGATTATTAGAGTAAAAAATAAAAATGTGTGACCCAATATTAGAGTAAATAATAAAAAAGTGACCCAGAATATAATTTATCTTGGTATATGTACTACTGTTTCATGATGGTGTCTTACTGATAAGCTTAATTATTTGGGAGATTCTCAAGACAGGTGACATTTAGGGAATATTATGAAGAGGTCCCTATCTCCCTGATATTACCCCAAACAGAAAAGCTGGAGCAACAGACTTGGATTTTGAACTATCAAAACTGTTGGCATTTTGAAATGCCATTTTTGTTCTGATAAAAAGGTCAGCATTTTCTTAGTTATTCTAACATTGTCAAAACATTATTTTTTAGGACTTTTTGGTAAAATTCTCGTATTTCATCGTTCTGCCCAAATTTGGATTTCAAAAGATTTTGAAATACTTTTGTTTTCTATGGGATGGATATCCTACTTTTGAGCAGTACTAGTCTGTACATTTTACTTTACAGTTTAACTGATCTGTATCCTACAGACGGGCTCTTCACTGAAAATTAATGCCGGGTCCATTGGCTATATAATAAACGCCAACAGCTGTCAAAAGCAGAGTGAAGCAAAAGGGGAAAAAGAAGACAGTAATTGTCTTATAAGAGTGCCTCATGGTAATTCAAGAAACATTCTGCAAATTCCACCTCAGTGGGGTATGAAATAAAACCCACATTATGATGGACTGGGAAAATCTGGGGTGGCCCAAAGCTACTTTCTCTAGTATGATTTCTTCCTCTCTATTTTTATTTTCTGATAGCTTCCCTAACTCTAACAAGAATAAAAAAAAAATTGGAGACAGGAAAATGTATGACCATGTTAAAGAAAAAAAGGAGGGAAAAAAATCCTTTGCAATATCAGATAATCTTGAAATACAATAATATATCTTGCAAACCTGTGAGATCTATAGCAGGCTTATAACTGATCAATTTTCCACCCAGGTTTACAAGAAAAATAAAGAAAGACCACTGTAGTTCATAAATCAACTTTTCTTAAGGTACTTGTATGTTTTCTCTCTCTTGAAGGTTAGTGATTTTAAAAGCAAGCTATAAAAATCAACACATTCAATGAAACTGAGGCGTGCTAGCAAAGGAGTATTTGTGGGGGCATGTATATATAAAGAGATAATATATATGTACTATATATTAGGGAACCATAATTAGGTAGTGCATTTCATTATATAACAAATGGTTGTTGATGTCTATAAAAGCAGCAAAGTATTTTGATCCCATGTTTTTTGACAGTCTCATTGACAGTTCTATTTTTATAGAGATCTGAACGCATCTAAGCTTTAGAGAACAGGTTTACTTTTCTGTTTTGAACTGGCCGCCATGGAGAGCTTTCTCTGACTTTATACTGAAGTCAAAATGTTGGAGGGACACAGATATCTATGAGGATTCCATAAGCAGCAATAGTGATTTTGCAGTACTAGGTGTATGTATTTCTGAACCAGGTGTTACAAATCAGTGGATCAAGTCAATGGTTTGTTCTCGCTTTGGGAGAACTGAACACCCCAGGTCTTTAAACACAACTAGGTGCAGTCCCCAGCATCTTCCCTGTCTTTTTAATGGGGCTGCCAGGAGAATTAGGAGGCTCCATGGCTTTACTGGGGCAATATGAAACACAGCTCTATAACTCTGCGCTACCTGAAGCACCCTCAGGTGTGCAGCAATCCCAGGTGCACCCTTTTCACCTCTCTCCTGACAGAATACTGGGACTATATCTATCAGTTATGGCCCACCCTGCCACCAGGTGGGCCTCTTTGAGATTCAAAGTTTAGTGGGAAATACACCATTCTCAGTCTGGGGATGGAGGTGAGACTGCAACATCTGTCTGTCTGGTTATTGTGCAGGGCTCTTTGCTGAAGGTCAGTGCTGAAGCTCCTAGTTTGCAGTAGCTGCAGCGGTGTCTGGTTTTGCAGCAGGTCAGAAATTCCTCTCTGAGGTCCTCAAGGCTCACCACCCAGCTTAGCTGGGGATCTAAAGCAGCAGGGGCTTGATTTGCTATCATTCAGCAAGGCAGAGCTGTGTGTAAACCCATATCAGTCAATCACCAATTCTTTTTCTAATCCACTTGCTCATATTGCCTCCTCCGTTTGGCTTTGCATTTTTGTTCCCTTCATTGTATAGAAGTGTTAACAGTTGTAGAGACACCAGCCAGACACGGGCATGTGTGTTGCATGCACAAAGAGGTCTTAAGAAAAAATTTGAGAAGTAAAATGGACTTGTAAGATTTGGCTCCATACTGTTGTGTGTAAATTTTAGGTTCCAGGCGCTGCAACATCTGGCTTTTGAATCTCTGTATTTGTCTTTTCTGTGTTAATTTAGACACTTAATTAACACCTGAGCTAAATTTTGTCTTTCAACCCCCAAAACCCATGCCTTTTCAGGATCAGCACCCAGTCACCCTGAGCCTGCTTCTGTCCTCCTTTCTTATAATCCTACTTCCTCTTTTTATTTTCACACTGTAAAACTTCCCCTGCATGTCTGTTCAGCTAATTTCCTAAGCTCCTCTCCTGAGTTCCCTGGGAGTCCACCTCCCATTCCTACTCAGCAAGCTCTTGCTCATTCTAAACTGAAAGAAAAGAAAAAAATTGCTCTTCAGGTTTCTGACAGCCTGCCATGAACACTAGATGCGCTCTTTCCCTCCTGAAGAAAGGGCCAGATCACTAGTATTTTTGTAGTGGTCCAGATGCCCCGTACCATCCCCTCACTGACTGCTAGAAGCCATGATGAGCTGCCGAGGCTTCAAGGGGGACAAATCTCTGGATTCCCGAGCAGCTCACTGCCTGGGTTGGTTGGTCTCTATGTTGCACCTGAAGAAGAGAAAATTGAAGAGAAAATTGTGTTTTCACATGAGAAGAAAATGTACCTGACAGTTTTGAATACTGAAAGATAGCTGTGGCTGAGCAGTGCAACTAAGGTAGCTTTGTAAAGTTGCTTTGCAGTATTGACAGCCAGTCAGTCTAGTTGCTTAATCCAAATACTTTTACAGTCAGAATATTTTGCCAGAAAAAAGAAATCAGCTCTTGAGGTGCATTATCTCCTTTCAAGACTGTCCTGGGGGCACTTACTCATTATCCTGGAATAAAACAAATGAAAGATTTCTTTAAAAAAATATTGTTCAATCCATTTAGAATCCCTGGAGCTGAGTGTTTTACATTTTTGTGGCTTGATAAAATAAAACCAGCAATTAGTTTACATGTATTTATCGTTTATGGTTCTTTCCTTCTCTTTGCAGCTCATTTTGAATACTATAATCCTGACAGATTAACTTTCCTGCTACAAAAATTATTATTATTTCCTGAAACTATGAATGAAATAGGAGTACATGTGTTCACTACAACTGATGCAGGGAAATCTCTTTCTGCTAGATAGTATTTTAAGCTGATTCCCTAAAAAAAAAAAAAAAAAAAAAAAAAAAGAGCTGTAGAAAAATATTCATGTGTGTATTTGCTTGTGTGTATGTATGCCATTTCTTCATCAACAGTTTTTGAATCTGACCCATTTTAACTAAATCTGAGAGGAGATAATCTTCCATGAAGGTCAGTGAAAACACGTAGCATGATAGGGAAAAAATACCCCATGAAGGCACTGGTAGGGAGAACGGCTGCAGGGGGGCTGCAGCACACCAGAAAACCCAAACGGGGCAGAGACTTAAAAAAGCTCATCCAGGGAGAAGAAGTGCCATCGGACCTCATGACAAACCAGGAGACAGAAAATCTGTACCATTTGCTTTATCCAAAGCTTATGGGACTCCTTCCATTAGAGCATATAAGAGGCTGGTTAAAAATCTGATTATGGTAGATGATGTCGATTTGCATTTTCTCCATTTGAAAGTTTTCCTTAGCCCTGATCGCGGATAATCAGATGATTGCTGGCACTGCTAGTGACTGTCTGCATAGCCAGATATGACACAGAGAAACACTGAACAACACAAAGAAGAATAAACGAAAATCTTTTTTTTTCCCCTCCCCAGAGGACAATCAGTGCTATAAATCGGATCTAGTTTAGGAAGTCACCATGCAGGAAAATAGTATTAGAAATTCTACCTGCTGTTTTAAAAGGACAGAAATTTTTTCATCTCCTTGGCATTTCACTCTTTATCTCTCTGCTTTGTACGCGTGGGATGGTGCTCAGTCAAAGAATCACAAAGCCCAGGGTATAAAGTCAGTGTAGTATTGAAGTCTCTTTTTCACTGGCTGGGTATCCATGCCTGCTATACAGACCTCTTACAGGCTTATTTCTGGCACAGCCCAAGAAAGTTGTACCTAAAGGTGAATCTGCAGGGTGTGCAGGTTGACTACCTCCTTCTTCAAACTGTGATTCTGCATCTCATGACACAAGTTATAAAGCTTTTTAAAAATACAGTTCCTAAAAACTGAGGGCTTTAGTGGAAACTCAACCATTTGACCCACTTTGGCTGAAATGTTTTTATCTGCAGGGGTTCGGTGTTTCTTTCAGCAAGGGTAACAATTTTCCCTTTAAAAATATCACTCCATCAAAAACCCATCTCATTTTGACAGAAATTGTCAGTAAACAAATAAAATTAATTTGTGATTCTTACAGACTGTCTTGACTGGGAAATTTTCTCCTATAATCAGAGATTTTAAGGCCAGAAAATACCGTTATGGCAGTCCTTTTAGGCAACACAAGTGACACAACCTGAGATGGTTCCCATTCTATGGGCTGAATTTTTACTTTGCCTGCATTTTTCCTGTGCCTAATAAAAGAACAGAATAATCTTGAAACCTAGAATGTCTGTTGCACCTTTCTGATATTATGCCTGCTCTTAAGCTTTTCTCTAATGTAATCTTTGATCTGCTCTGCTTTTGCTAAGTGTTTCATGTCCTGAACCTATCCTGCTTGTAAACTTTTTAATTTGAAAAAAAGTGGCTAATTTTAACCTTTTTTTCAGAATGATTTTCTGTAAGTCTTGCACTTAGCTTTCTATTGCTGTTAGTGATAATTTTGGTTTATCTTAATGACATTGAATCTTCTGTATTTTGTCCTTTTCACACAAATAATTTTCATCGGAGACAAAAGACCAGCTACTTCTGGAAAACAATATAGCTGTGGAGGTGCCAGAGAACTGCCTGGATTACATACACAGGTTATGTGAGCAGATACGTGGCACTTTCCAGCTTTTGTGGGCAGTGGCAGTAGGTTTGCAATTGTAGCATTTTCTTCCAGGACTTGCCCGTTGCACTTCCTACTTTGCTTTATGTCGAATTTCAGGGGGAGAAAAGGACAGAGCACGCACATATTGGGTGATCCAGTGTGTATGCAGCACTCCAGTTTGCGTGTGAAGCAAACTGGAAGGAATGTTGTCCTCAGCTGAACGGAGAGGTGGGCTGCACTGGCACGCAGCTGTGAACGGGTTGTGTGATGCGGGAGCCTGTGCACGCCATGCGGAGCTGTGCTTGGAGATCTTCAGCCTCCCTCCCACGGTAAAACTGCAGCTGATGCAGGGCCAGGGTACAAACACTGTTTGAGCTGATAGTCTGGGCCTTTCTGAATAGCAAAATTTACATTCCCTTCTTGGACAGCATGGTACATAACTTTCCCATTGAATATGCCTTGGCTATTTTCATTTTGTAGTTGCCATCCTTACAAATTTACTATTTGCCATTTTGTTTGCACTAGCAAGTTTGACCATAAAATATCCAAAGCCTTTGTAGCTTGTTTTACAGAGGATTATTTCAGGCCTAGATATAATATTTGGGATCTGCAGCGAGAGATATGGCTTTCAAGAGACATCCTGACACTGACTTGGCATTCATGTCCCACCTGCTGAATGCCAGTGGGATCCTGTCCATTGCTTTCACAGGCTTTGGATCCCACCCAGAGCATTCTCAAAGACGGGTGGGAACTGGGAGCATGGGCTGGATTGGGAAATCACAAACAGTTTTGGGAGATGTTTTCTTTTTCATCAAAATTAAATTTTTTTCAACATTTTCTGAACAGCTCAAACAACAACTGCCCTGGAAATTAGAGAGTTTATATCATCCTGTACAGTAATTTGTGCTACACTGCTAAATTCAATTTCATACTGTAATGTCTTCTAAATAATTTTAAACCTTCATCATAAACCTTACCAATTATCAGAAAATTAAAGAAGAGTTTTCTTTAAGAGTTTACTTTGTATTATACTAATTTCCTTTAAAATCTAGGATACACATTTCTAAGACCTTTATACTATGTCATAGCACTGTGATGGTTACTATCTGTTGCTGTCTTATCCTACTTTGATGTTGGAGTTTTGCAGCAGTTTTTAGTGTTTTTCTTCCTCTTTAAGCAGAATCAAAACCTCAGTGTCTATTTTCCTTTGCCCATGTTTTTTTGTTTCCAAATTGTAGCAAAACAGCTTTACCTTTTCCTTCTCATGCAGTGTGTATGTTCAAAGACTGTTAAGTTTTCGGCTAAAAGTTCCTAGCAAACTAGAGCACGGGTATTTTTTCCCATTTTGACCATTCATCTTCTTAATCTGCTGCTGCTTATTTTCACTGATAGCACTGCCCTTTTCTCTGACAAAGCATATATTCATATGCATCCTACTTACTCTGCTGATCACCTTGGGTGCTTACCAAGACTTGCTCCTGCTGTCATTTCCTCACTGACACAACCAGGAAGAAATCCCTCTGCCAGGTCCCTCGTGGCTCCGTGGGCCGCATGCGGCTCTGCAAGGTGGACTTCCTAAGTACCAGAAAGATTAAAATCATCATCTGCTACTTAAAGCATCTTGTATTCCTGTTGTAGGTTTTACCCTGGTGAGTACTCCAAGTCAAACAATACTGTGGTTGTGAATTGTTGTCTCGCTTGCAGCCTTATTTCTCATTCTTGGCTTGTGTCCTAGAACGGGATCCAGAGCAGTTACTGACTACAGCGATACAAAAGAAAACAGACCACAAAAGAAAACAGTTGCACAATCTGCTTGCAAACACACTGCTCCTGTTGTGTGTTTCTGCTGAGCTAGCCCTCAAAATACAGGTAATTTAAATCCTCCAGAATTAAAAGTAGAAAACAAACAAGCAAACAAAAAGTTGAATTCCTTATAATCTCCTCCTTTTTGGAGAAAGAGGAAACAGGGAGGAAAAATCTTTTAGGTATTCACTTTAAGTGCTCTTGAGACTAAGAACCGTGACTGAGAAGCACTTAAAAATCCTCATAGCCCTTAATGTCTACTCAAACTGCAGTGTTAGTAAAACTCTGCCCAGCACACATCATACCTTCTTGCCTCCTCTCAAGAGGACACCCGACATCTGTGCAAGGGAGATTACTGCTTGCAAGCGAGGCAACCTTTCCCAAAATTTGTGCCTGAAATGATCTTGAGGATTTGGTTCTAAACCCCATTTCTGGTACTCTTTACTGAACCTTAATAACTACAGCAGCAATCCGGGCAGACCCTTTTTCTAGGACTACTGATGGATGTCCTAAATTAGAAATGATACACTGGACTTCCAAATAAAAGAAATCTAACTGGGTTTCCTAGAAATCTGTATGGTTCCCCCATGGAAGCACAGAAAGGTTTATGAGCTCCCCAGAGAAGGGACAGTGTGTCCCCTTCTGACTTATCATTGCAGGAGGAAAACAAGAAAGGAAAGTATAGCCCCGCTGAAGACAAGTGGAGTTTTGTTTAGAAATGGTCTTCAGGAGATGGCAAAGGGAAACAACAGTGATATCTAGTTATCAACAGAAAATGGAAGGAGAGAAGAAACATATATTATTATGATGTTATTTTAAGTAACTACAAAAACAGCTAGAAATGAGACTAAGAACAATGTGCAGAGGAGATGGAAACAGAAGTTGCACATAAAATTTTTTTTTTGAGATAATTGAAAGCTGTAGGAAATTACATCTGAAGTTGAAGGCATGCGTAGAGAGGAGAGAAATTACAGCAAATTTAAAAGATACATTAAGGAAAAGTATTCCAAGGAAAACTGGGTGAACCTCATGAAGTTCAACAGGGCCAAATGCAAGGTCAGGGCAATCCCAAGCACAAATACAGGCTGGGCGGAGAATGGACTGAGAGCAGCCCTGAGGAGAAGGACTTAGGGGTGTTGGTTGATGAGAAGCTCAACATGACCTGGCAGTGTGCGCTTGCAGCCCAGAAAGCCAACCATACCCTGGGCTGCATCAAAAGAAGCATGGCCAGCAGGTCAAGGGAGGTGATTCTGCCCCTCTACTCTGCTCTCATGAGGCCGCATCTGGAGTACTGCCTTCAGCTCTGGGGCCCCCAACATAAGAAGGACATGGACCTCTGGGAGCAGATCCAGAGGAGGGCCACGGAGATGGTCAGAGGGCTGGAGCACCTCTCCTGTGAAGACAGGCTGAGAGAGTTGGGGTTGTTCAGCCTGGAGAAGAGAAGGCTCCGTGGAGACCTTACAGCAGCCTTCCAGTACCTGAAGGGGGCCTACAAGAAAGCTGGAGAGGGACTTTTTACAAGGGCACATAGTGATAGGACAAGGGTTAATGGCTTTAAACTGAAAGACAGTAGATTTAGATTAGATATAAGGAAGAAATTCTTTGTTATGAGGGTGGTGAGACAGTGGAACAGGTTGCCCAGAGAAGCTGTGGATGCCCCCTCCTCCTTGGAAGTGTTCAAGACCAGGTTGGATGGGGTTTTGAGCAACCTGGTCTAGTGGAAGGTGTCCCTGCCCAAGGCAGGGGGGTTGAAACCAGATGATCTTTAAGGTCCCCTCCAACCCAAACCGTTCTATGATTCTGTGATTCTATGAAATACAGACACTGAAATGTACCAAGAGAAATGGCAGACAGCAAAACAGGGTAGAAAGCATAACAAGAAGGAAAAGCATGGGCTAAAAGGAAATGAGATACAGAATGACTGACTGACTATCCTAACACTCAGCTGAAGTTTGATGCCACCTTTTTTTTGTCGCAGGTGTAAATACGCTGGCCTTCACTTATACATCATCTCTGTATGTATATTGGCAGATGACATTTAAAGCTGGCAAATTCAGCATGTGAGGATTTTCTGAATGAGGAAGAATCGGTGTCTCAGGTTTAAGCTACTCCCACTTATCTCTCTGCTTAGGTCATGTGTGGTGCACAAGATATATTTCTGCAATGTAGTTATTTTTGTTACTCCAAATGGGGTAGATGATACAAATCTTAATCAGAATGTAAAAGAGAGATTATGGTAGTTTCAAGCTTCCTCCCTGACCTCCAAAACTCCTGTGTCAAACAGAGACCAAAGCAGGGCAGCCAGTATTAAAAACAGATATAGGATATACTAGGAGTCAGGAATGATGCTGTGTTTTCACTGTGCAGCTGATCGCTTCGCTGCCATCAGCTCTTGCCTCTTCACCTAGGGTTTGGTGAATGAACGCAAGCCTGGTTTCTCTGTTTCCAGCCCCAGTCCTGTGGTTGGGGAGAACACTGTGTTGCTTAAAACATTTGCCCGGGGTCAGCAGCAACTCCCTGCTCTGCTGCCAACTACCCATTCAACCGCGGGCAAATCCCTTTGCTTCTCTGAGTCTCAGGTTTGAGGCAACACATCCAACCGGCTGCTATGGGAGCAAATGTGTTAAAACTTCTAGAACACAGGGCTAAGGGGGAGTCAAGTACATTTAGCCTCATCTTGGTTAAAACCTCTGAGCTCCCAGTGGCACTTGGAGGTGTTGAGGCAAGTGAAAAGGTAGCAGCAAAGCCTGATTTTCAGCTACTGAAATGTCAGGAGCGAGGACTTTGGGCTAAAGGAGCCCGCTTGGACGCACAGCTGTGCAAACCGCTTCACTGACCTTTGCAACGTCCCTCGCTGTGCACTCGCCTTTCCCCAGTTCAGCCGCATCTCTGTTGTTCCAGCAACGCCTCTACTTAACACTGAGCTGGGCCCGGCGCTTTGTTAGGGCTCTCCTTGGCACCGGCACCAGAGACACTTTGCTTGCCTCTTATCTGGCCTCCTTGCTTCACCTTTTCTCTATCGCCCACATTATTATACCACAGATATATTACCTTGGGATCAAAACAGTCCCTCTCCACACATATGTAAATTCTAAATTACCTCATCGTTAATCTAGGAAACAGGCAGCTTTCCATACTAGCTGGCAATCTGTTCCTCTACAGCGCTGTGGTTCAAAGAGGAGCCCGTCGCCCTCGGCCCCCCTGCCTGGGGAGCCCCGCGCTGTGCCAGATGCCCAGCTCCCAGTGGCCATCCTGGCCCTGGTGTGCCGGGGTGCTGGTGCTCCCACACATTCACAGGTGACCAACACAAGTTACTGCCATTTAGAGAGGTGCAATGGAGAAACTTTGTAAAATCACCCCCTCTGGGCACCGCGGTTTTACCTGGTTACCCTGGTTATCCACTTTCAGATGCCTTCTTGCACTGGAAGTTTTAGTGCAACTAAACCAGGTGCGCTGCCGCGGTATGGTCATTAAATTCATCCTATTTGTGTGCTCCTGTTACAGGAGCAGTGCAGACTGTCAATTAAACTGATTATTCACATGCATTTTCATGTGCTGCATGCTTATATATTAGTGCACCTAACAGAAGAACACAAGAAGCATGTGCTCGGTGACAAACTGAAATGCAAGGGAATAAATTAGCATCTTCCTTTAAAAAAAGCTTGCTTTATTAACATGTGTTTTTTTCAAAACTGAATGGAGAAATTCAGGCATTCATGTAAAATGTAAGCAATTGAATTATCTTCAATATTCCTTGGTAGCAATTGAGGAACTGGTATTGTTTTCAATGTATTTCACAACTGGTTGCCTTGAAAAACTGCTTACTGGTATATAATGTTTACCATTAACTGAGAAAATGATCTGGTGCCTGAATACAGAATTACGGAAAGGGTGTTTATTGTCATCTTGCTGTCTTCCCTACGATTTAAAAAAGCATGAACAAAACAGGCTGAGTAATGGCCTGTTAAGGTGCTGTTTTAATTTTCAGCCACTAGTGAGTGCTCTTGAATAGTTTTTCAAGGCAGAGAGTCCTTGAACCCCTCTGAACTGCAAAGTCTGAATCTCTGGTTTGAATTTGTTGGAAGCTGGAGAAAGAATGCGATTTATAAGGGGGGAAATGTGGTGCCACCGGTGTGGAGGCGACTTCCCCGAATGGGGCGAGAAACGGGGCCACGGCAGCAGATGGACTGGCAGGGACTTGGCTTTATTAGTGAGCGGGATTACAAATAAAATAACAATCTCTGCAGCTTGCAGTCACTTTTCTTTCTGTCCACTGATAATCTTGCTTTAAAATATCTGCAGCTTTGTCAAGAGTTTCCATTTTAGCCTACTTGTACCTGCTGTTAACTTGTTTTGTCTTGTGTGCGTGCTAGCTTGCAGATTTAGACACTTATGCAGGCTAAGTAAAGAGCAAGTGCTGGGTGTTAGCCTGGGCTGAAGTCTGAGCCTTATGCAAACAAACGTAGTTATAGCTGGCTGAAAAGGTAATGATTTATTTAGATTTGGAAGAAACAAGTTGTAAATTATGGACACACGCAACTAAAGTTTTTGGTGTGCAGTTTCACCAAGTGAATATTTTTATGTTGACTGAGGCTTGATACTGTCCTAATAATGAAATTAAGACTTTGTGTTTACATGCTTGGACAGAGGCTGAGATATTAATTAATTGAAGAGAGACAACAGAAACCTCTAGCAGTATGTGATAATGTTTGTGCGCCCAGCAATGCCAGTTTAGAAGATGGATGAAGCATCACTGAACGTGCTAAACTGTTCGTTCTCTTATGGGATCAAAAAAGTCTGTAAAACTGAGTGGTTCAGATATTCAAGTTACTTCAAAAACTCTGCTTGAAGGAAACAAGCTCTTTTCCTTTTGATTCTTAGTTAGTCATTACCAGTTAACTCCAGCACTCATTTTCCCCCACCCCCTCACCCTGCACAATTCATACTCATTGTAATTAATTTTATGGCCTTTTTAGCAAAGGGAGACCTCTACATTTTATGCTACATTGCACAAGCAATTGAAAGTTGCAGATGAAAAAAACCCAAGCACCAAATGTTTAGCAGGTTTTTATTCTATTTTAAATGAGCAACCTATTTAAATCAATTATCAGCTTAAAATGAGCAGCCTGATCTAATTAGTGTTAGCCCCTGGTGGGTTAATGAATGAAAGGGAGGTGCTGGGCAGATGTGCTTTCCCCCAGGATATTCTTCTACTGACCACATTGACAGAAACCTTCTAGGTGGGAGAATTTTATCAAACAAAATTGCTGAAAACTAGGATTATAAGATGTAGAATTATTAATTCTATTAGCAGAACAGCGTGTGATATGGCTTTGGGGTCTTTGCTTTAGTGGTGTGTGGGGTTTTGCCAGACTTTTTAAGAGAGGATTTGTTAGTATGAGATAAGTCATTATAAATCCCAAATAAATTACTTTTAGAATTAGCATGTGAATTCATTTCTGTAAGACACAAGAATTAAACATGCTTATGGAAAATGCCAAGTAAAATCTTCAAAAAAACTTGGTCAATAAGCATAGATCAGCCCATACCCGTCCCTCCTGTTCCTCTCTCCCAATTCGCAGTTCCCCAGTTACTTAAACATAATGTCCTTTGAGCTTTATTATGTAGCCAATTAGTAAGTTTAATATAGTACATGCAAGTAGAAAATATAAGTATCATTAAGTGTGGCAAAGGGAGAAAATGATGCTGTTAATGAATGGTCTTATTTTCTTATCCCTTTGATGCGTTTGCTGACTGCTCCACTGTGTGTGCACAGATGTTTGCATTTTTGGAAGATGACATTTCTGGAACCAAATGCTAAGTTGCTGGTAAATATTACTATTTGTTACTGTGCAGGACTTCTAGGTTTCTTATTCTGGATGTGACTTTTAAAGCAGGTCCCACTGCTTTCCCTTCTCTCCCTATGTTTTCTCCTGCCCGTGGGGGTCCATAAATACGAGCGGGTCATGCCGTGAGCTGCGAGGTGCCCCCAGGAGCCCGTCTGCTGCTCTCGCCACCAGGGGCTGTATCCTCTTCCAACTGGTGGGATGTCTTTCACTTTTACAGGTGTAATACTGGTTTTACAGATTCCCATCAGTCTGCTCAGAAATACGTTTATATAGACACAGAGACTATAAAATTTACAAATATTCTCAAACGGCAACAAAAATATATTGATATGTTGACACTTGTGTGTTATTCCTGGATCCTCAGCCTCTGCTAGATGAATAATCAAGGCTTCCTAAATTTCTCTCTTTAACTGGGACAAATAAGCAGATGTCAATGAATTATAACACCGTTGAACAACCTCTGGAGTGTTTGGTGGTGGAGAGTCTGCTTTAAATGTAGAAAAACTCCCTTGTTACTGTTTTGAAACATTTTGAATGTTTTGAAATAGTCCACACAGTGTATGAAGTGCAATGGTCTGACGGTTATGGGACACCGAGGCTTCAGCAAAAATAACTGGTTTACTAGAGAACTTTTTTCCTTGCTTTGCTCAGTGGTATGCACACATGTCTGTCGGAAAAGGTCAAAAGGATTTCTAAAAGATGGGTGTGAAGATGTCCTTTTAAAATCTCCAAATAAGTGCATCAGCAGATGTATAAAAAAACGACTGTGTAGAAGCAGCTGCTGACCCACTTGCTCTTCCCGGGTTTTCTATTTCTTTTTTACTTCCATATAACAGGCGCTTTTCTGAAATTTCAAGTCTTATGCCTTTGTAATTTTAAGGTGAATGTTTTCATTAGTACAGAAGGGCTTGTAAACAGACTGAATACACATAATTACACAATATTTATCTGGATATTTTAATGTGGAATGTTTAAAACATTTGCTAAGTGACATTGGCATGCTTTGAAAAGGCTAAATAAACCGCAGAGTGTGTCATTTGAAAAGTACATGAGAAGTATGTTTTGGTTTTTTTAAATCAAATGCTAGTTTCAAGTTTTTTGAGGAGAATATCTACTGCCTTTTGGAGAGAGAAACCAAGAAAAATAACTTCTGAGGTTTTTTTTTCTGCTTTTGAAAGTGAAATTAGAACCCGATAGATAATCATAGTTTCACCATGAGTTATTACAATGATTTATTCAATTAACCTCATGAATATAAGCCCTATCATTAAATAAGCTAAATTTGAGAGCAACAATTACAACTTTTGCTAACTGGAAGCAGTGTAAGTATTAAGTGTTTAAATATACCAATATTGGAGCATGATAATTTTTAAACATAATTACCTCTTTTATTATATTTTGATTAGATTAAAATTAATGCATTATTAAGCCATGATATGTTCTACCATCTAGACCTCTGTATAGACAAAGATAGGAGTTCCCCCCCACACACACCCTTTTTTCAGGTCTAAATTAATTAAATTCCCTTTAATTATAATTTACTAAAAAGCTCCACTTTTACCACTATTATGTCTTTTGAACTTTGAAATTCAAAAAAAAAAAAAAAAAAAGAAAAGAAACCAAACCCTTAAAATGGTCTTTTGCAGGAGAACTGAACTGTCAGCGAATTCAGGCAAAATTAATTATTTCAGCTTGATAAACCTTTTCATCTATTTGACTCCTTATACAGAAAAGCCAATTAATAATGTCAAACATGCTTTGCCTCCAGGGACCAGCGGGTTGTAATGAGTGTGTTTACTGCGGAGTGGCTATAGCAGAAAGAGCCGCGTGTAGCGGCGCTCTAATCGCGCCACACCTGTCAAGCTGAGTCTCATTATCTGTGTACCAAGGGCAAACCTCATTTTGTCAGGAGTGGTTTTCGAAGAACTAACAACTGCCTGGGGAAGCATACAGGACTGTCGGCCAGTAGACGAGTCACTTAATTACCAATCACAGCAGCAGAAGTGAATTCCTGATGTTCTTTAGTACTGACCCAGCTAATCACCAGGATGTGCGTCTCACCTTATCAGGGTGCCTGGACCAACCATTCGTTTTCAGCACGAAGCTAATTCACTGCTTTTCTCTATGCTCTAATAGGCAAGGATGGATGATGCTGCTGGGTACACAGCTATTCATCCACTGCATGTTATCGCGCCAGTGTAACCAATCTGATTGCCTCTTCCCCTTCCGATTATTAGCTGATAACGGGATGGCTCTTGGCGAGGGGATGGCCACCTCTGGGGTGTCCTCGGAGCTCCCTCTGACACGTGCGTGCACACATGCAAACGCAGCTCCGTAAGACGAACGAAGGGCTGACCTTGGAGTGGATTATATTTCGAAAGCCATGTATACACATTACCTAAGCTCTCAGAACTTCCCCATGGGATAAATAGTATTATCCTTACTTTACATATTGGGAATGGAGACAAACTTCTGGCCTGTGACAAACAGATTTAGGTCTCCACGGAGCGGTGGAGGAGTGCATTGTCCTTGGGGGAACTCCTGAAGGACTCTGTGCTGCTGTGGTGCCTCCCGTAACTCCAGAGCTGCAGTGTCTCCACGCTCTCTGGACCCTGGGAGCATCTCTTCAGCATGGCAGCTTAGCCTGTTTGTAGCTAAAGCAAGTGGGAACTAGGAAACGCAGAAGGCCTATTTTTTTTTGTCTCCTTAGGAGCTGAGTGTGTTGGGCTCTCCCTGAGCATACTTGGAGCAGTATCAGTTCAAATGTACAACGCCCTGGGGTGCATCAGGTGCCTGCTCCCTGTTCAGGTGAGCCTCCTCACAGCTTTCACTGGGTTTCTCAGATAACCAAGGGTTGCAGGAAGGCGCTGGTGAAGGCAGCATTAGAATTGGAGAGATCCCAGCCCAGACTACTGGACTATACTGCATTTCCTTATTGCCATGTATTTTTAGCAATGCTGCTCTCTCTATAGAACATATTGCTGTTTTTAGGAAGCTGATTCTTTCTTACTGTATTTGTGGATGACAAATAATAGGCAAAAAATGCAGTGCAGGAAAGTTTTGCTTAGCATATGCTAAACTAACTGATGTGAGATTATTCTGAAATTCTGGAGTGCTAATAGATATCGGAAAATCAAAATTGACTGCCCGCCAAAAGAGATTTTGCACTTTATTCATTGCAGAATAGCTGCAGAAGTCAAAAGGTCAGTTTATCAGCTATGTAAAAAGAGCAAAAAGCTCCATAAACACACTGAAAAATAAAATAAGCAGAAGAACTTCCCCCCCGCCACCTCCAGCAAAGCCACCACCAAAAAAATGATAGAATGGATTTATGAGACGGTTCTGCTAGATGACATCTCAGTGTCTTCATGCCTGATGGTTGGAGGCATGGAGGGGTGTTTGACAGCAAATACCCACAGAGTATTACCTGGACTTCATGTATAGGACCACACCTTGGGTGATGTTGGGTGTTTTGGGGTTGGTTTTGGGTTTGTTTGGTTTTTTTAATTTTTATTTTGTATTGTAGGAGTGAATTGTCATGTTCTGAAATGACAGCTGTGGTCACGTGCCACTGGTGTTAAACCACTTGTTCTGTGTGGTTAAGCGAAATGAGCTCTCTAATTCTAGCCAAATTAATGCACGGTTACAAAATAAGAGGGAGATGAGAGGGGGAAGAGGCAAGGTGGGGGGAACCCCAACTACTCAAACATCTGTGTCTTAGAGTCAGCCAGCCATATGCAGGAAGAATTCATTTCCCTTGTGCCGTAGCTTATCCGCTGGGGAGGAGATTATGGCAGGCAAATGAAAACAAGTACAGACACTGTCAGCGTAAAAATGTCCCCAGAGCAGGTTGTGAGCAGGAGGAGCTGGGACCAGGTCAGCAAGATTATATCCATGTGGATTCCTATTCTCCACCGAACTATCACAGTTTGAACAAGCCAGCACAGCACTGGAGACTCGCTGCCTGGCCAGGAGAGCTGTGCAGCCACATGGCTTCGCTCAGTATTTGGCTCCGGGGACACACATCACACCAGGTGGATGTTTATCGGAGAAGCCATTGGAGAATGGTGGATCCAGGGGCTACAGACCGCTGTTAAAATACTCCTGTCTTGCCCTGCATTTCCTTTCTTAGGGTGCAGCCTAAGCAAAGCAGTAAACATGCTGAAGTTGAACTTACTAGTATGTCTGTGCACAGAGTAAGACCTAGTATTTCACCTTAATTTAAGGCAACCTTTGCTAAATTGCTGATAGGGCTTTGCACAGCCAAAATTAGTGGAAAGCAGCAGAAGGAATAAAAGCAATGAGCTGAGAAAAAGAGGACCTGGGATAGCCAGTAAAACAGAAATGAGCCTTCTAGCAGAGGAAAAACAGATGCTTTGTATTGATTGTTCATCCTCAGTCTTCTCATCATAACTTTCAAGCTGTGATGTTACTTCAGCTTTATTGTTTTTGTTTTCTTCTCCTGACTTGCAATGCAGATGAAAGTCTAGACTGTCCTGATTACTCTATTCTCAGGCCAAGTACAGCCTGACCTCTCTCTTTAATGCAGTAAGTGGCATTCATCTTCCCCTTACGCAGGCAAAGGGTGAAGAAGAGGTCAGCAGTCCTAATAGTTGCATCTTGGACCTCTTTGTTGGTATGGTCATATGATCTTTTGTTTTCTGTTTTATGACTGACAAGTCCTCAAAAACCTTCTGGCAACACTCAACTTTTGCAAAAGTGATAATTTTAGCTGGGGGAAATCTTTCAGTATTGCTAGTCTTTTAAATTATCAGTGGGGGGAAATCTTATAAAATGTATCATTTCTAATGCAGCTGACCCACATCTAAAACTCTAAATGCATTGAATTGAAATATTGAGTTGGAAGTCGTTTGATACATATGGCTGTGTGAGCCATAGTAGTATTTTGAGGCAGGTGTGGTTTGGATACTTCATGCCCCTGTGCTCTTTATAGGCCATTACTATCAGTACTTTTTCTTTTGACCTCACACATGATAGGCACTGTGGGGTCTCTTGGGAAAGTGACTTGCTGAAGAGAGAGGTGGGAGGGACACCAAGCTGTAACACTCAGGAGGCAATGGGCAGCTCTGGCTTGGCTCATATTGCAATGCTTTGTTTCAAAAGCATGATCCACAACTTCTTTCTTTTTCCCTCCTCTCCTTGCTCCAAGAAAGAAACTTTTCAGGTATTTCAGAGGAAAAAATTCTCAATCTTTTTACTTGTTTTTATTTGTACTGGAGGTAGACTTTGTGCCTCCATAACGGTAGCTGAATCTAGAGATGGTGGTTGAAGTTTCCAGGTTGAACTCAGCCTCCTTTTCAATGCTATCAGTTGTTAATGCCTCTATTGATGGCTTAGGAAATTGAGATATAGGGGATTTCTAAACCCCACATCTTAAATTCTCTCACACGTGATCTCTGTGATTGGTGATTGCCATACCAAAAGTGCCTAGCACAGAGTGTTGTTGAGAACCAAAGGAAGGACAGAGAGTAAGAAAAGAGGTAAGATTTGTCCAAACCGTCTTAAATTACAAACACTTGGACTTATTTTTCTCATCCTTTCAAGAGCTTGAGGGAAGTAGTTCTTGAGTTTTAACAGAAAGAAGTGACTGATCATTCCCTCCATAGCAGGCAGGCCTCAAGTCATACACAATATTCTAAAAGCAGCTTCACCCATGTGTAAGAAAAAGAGCTGTTGCCTTTGTCATGCAGCCCAGAATTGTGTTTGGTTTTCTTTTTGATTGCTGCATTTTCCCTTAACCACACACTTAATCTGATGTGCATTATCACCCCCTGATCTCATTACCTCCTTCCTTGAACTTGCATGTTGCTCAAACCAACTTAGAGGGAAGTATGCCATTAAATGAGTAAGTAATTCAATTCCAGCAATAACTTTATGTATTTGTGCAGGTTTTCTGAATGTCCTTGTGAGAGCTTAGACAGTCCTGTGCTCATGTTATCTATTGAGAGTGCCCTGGACTGGGAGGTTTTTTTGTTTGGGTTTTTTTTTTTCCCCCACAAGAGCTCATTCATATATGGAATTCAAGCCAAGGACAGTGCTGCTCTGAGCAGTGGCTCGTTGGTACAAGGCCAGCGCTTTCAGGGAAGACCAGACTTCCTACCCATGTTGCTGTGCTTGTGCACAGTAAACCTGAAACCTCTTGGAAACTCTGGACTTTGCAGGTGCTGCCTGCTTGCTTTGGATATAGGCAGTTGGCCTGATCCTTCCTAAACTGCCTAACTGTGGTTGTGCTGTATCATATGTACAAAGCAGGGATGCTGGAACGTATGTAGCTCTACTCTGACATGGCTGCTTTTGAACACGCTTTCAAACATGGAGAAAAATAAGGTGTTTTAAAAAAAATGCTATGGTCTGTAATGCTAAATATAGGCAGAATCATAACAGAAAGAAGGTTCTATAAGTTTTGCCAAGCTTGCTGGCTTAAATAGTTCTCTCACTTTATACTTAATGATTGCCAGGCATGCTTCATGATACGAAAAGTAATTCTGAAGAAGAGACTTTTAAATTCTTTTTTTTTCATCCAGAAATCAACAGAATATTAAAACATTCACAGCATCTTATTCTTTCAAATGTGTAACACAGTCTTATCTTTTTTTAATTTTAGAGATGCCATTGTGACATTCAGGTGCATTGTAGCCTCAAAAAAAAAAAAAAAAAAAGCTTGAGTCCTTGTGAAGTGGTGGAATCAAGGATAGCTGTTAATTTGTGGGCACTCTGAAATAAAGCTGCAACCCTGGAACAATCACAGTTTTGACATAAGAGGCAGAAGGGCAGATCTCAGATGTATGAATAAACACTGACCCATTTGGATCCCTGTTGCTTGAAAACAGATCAACCTATTAAAATACATATGGGGAAAAGGGAAGTTGGCTCCTAGGCCTAACAGTGCACATGCCAAGTTCCAACGCAAAGTGAATTTTCATTACGAAGTTGTTCTTTGTTAAATGATGCCAAGCCTAGAGGTTTATCTAATGGAAACAATACTGGACTTGGATAAATTCAGGAGTGGGTGCCATCCTAGCAGAAAGCCAGGTTTTTACTATAGCTCTTTATGTGCAGAGCATAAATCACTCCTCTTAAGGACCATGTGTCCTCTTGTCCCAGAGGAATGTGTAGGATAGTCTGTGAAAAATGGCTTGCTTGCTCCTGAGGCAGCATGGTTAAAGCATCTTGCTAGTGTCCCAGAGATGTGTGCTTCAGCCTTGAGACAGCCCCTGGCACGGGGCCAGAGTTCCTTGTAAATGGGTCTCTGTCCAGTGTCAGGAGTCAGCAGCAGGCAGACACTTACGCGAGACACAATACTCTCTTGTGCGCCACCAGCTACAGAAGCTACTGTGCTTTAACCGCCCTTTGGGCCTGCTAGCCCTCCATCAACCGCAGTTATGCTCTCCATTAAAGAACAAAAGTTTGTGAAGTCTCTCAATGGCATTGGGTTTCCAGAAGCACAAAGAATACCCACAAGGCATTTCCAGAGATCCTTAAGTGTGGTTATAGCTCCAGATGGCTCCTCCCGTGGAACCCAAATCCTGCTGGAATCAGAGTGCTTTTTATGTAGAAGAATCATTGAAATGGGCTTTTGGTCTCGTGTAGCCCCTTTCTGTCTGTCCTGAAAACAGTCAGTTGTGCAGCGAGCCGCCTACTCCATACTCAGTTTAATCCAACCAGCTTTTGGGATGTTCACCTAGTAACCTTTTAGCATGAGCCGTACATGTTGACCTACAAGGCAAAGAGCAACATCATTGTTTCTTTAGCATAAAAAACCTATCACTTAAACCTATAGGTTGAATCCTACTTTTCCTCTTTTGAAGCAGACTCAATAACCGGACTATACATGAGATATTTTTGTTGCAGAAACAGCAATGACTTTGTTTCAGGTGCATTTCTCTTGCCTCTTTTAGAAGCAGAAAACCAAGCATATCAAAGCCTACCCAAATGTATCTGTCCAGTGCCGGGGGGGGAGAGCAACCCAAAATCCAGGGTGCAACAGGGATGAACTGTGTGCTGGGAGCAAGATTAAATGATTGTGAATGATGAAGATTGTTTCTGTTTACTACGTGTTCCATCATAAAGCTTTATGGAAAACATTCCAGGAGAGGAATAGGTGAACAAGATATTCCTAACATGAGCACTTCAGGTTCAAAAGTTCAGCTTTAATATGAACATTGCAGATTTTTTTTCACACACAAAGAGCAAACAGATACTTCTTTCTTATTGTATTTAAAATGTGCTCAGCAGCCTGTGTCCGTGGGTTCCTGGTCTGTCCTTACTTCTACCCAGAGGACAAACGTCTGCTAATCTCCAAACACAGGAAAGGTGTTGAAATATAAATGTACTCATAGCCCACACAGAAAAAAAACCTTCCTGAGGTGCAGAATGGCCACACTTGATCTGCCTCTGCTAACTTTAAAGAGCTACATCAAGAAAGTGGCAGAAAAAACATCCATTTCTCTTTTGGATTAATGCAAATACGGGGCAGCACCAGTTTAAAAAGACATTTGAGCACTTAACAATGGAATTAGGTTCTCTATCTTAGAAGCTGTATTAAATCCCCATGATCACATATCTGTATTTCTAAGAGTTAACATTCCATCATTAACCTGGCCCCAAGCACTAGCCAGTGCAATGCTCTTGATAGACAGCACTTCTGATGTTGCATATTGCTATTATATCTAGTTTATCTAAAGAGACATTTTCCACCTACTTGATAAATGTATCCGTTCAAGGAGAGACTGAAGAAGTAATCTAAATATAGATTTTATAGATGACTAGAAACTTTTTGCATACTTCCACTTCTTCCAGCCTACCTTGAGGCTCAGAGAAGCTGGATTTTTTGGGAGAGCATCAAATTTGTGTGGGCTTTCTCTTTTTCTCTCTGTTGGTGACCTGAAAGCCTAAGGATGGCAGCAAGAATCACAAGCCACTTGGGGAAATGCAAGACTTTGGTGCAGTCAAACAGCAGCCGCCTGTTCCAGGGTAATTTTCTCTCTCTTCTATGTGCTGAAGTCCTTCCTGGAGCTGGGTATGAACAAGATGAGAGAGGAGCAAAATTGTGTTTTGCTTTTGTTTTTGTTTTTTTAAATGATCCCTAGGGAATGCAGGTGAAAATCTGGTTTCAAATTACAGGAAAAAGCTGACATGCTTAAAACAAATTCTTCCAAGATGAGTAAATCCACAAAATATACAAAAATGTCTTATACTGCCCAGAAATATGAGAGGAGGGGAGCACTTAATGAATGACCGGGAATTGCACTTTTAAGTATCTTTTGCATGTTTCCTATTATGTAAGAAACATATGGGAACAAGACTGAAATTTCTTATGAATCTAGCCCATAAAATCTAATCCTGGTAATCATTTATCAAGAGACATTTTTTATGGAACAACATTGCAGACCTGGATGAACTGTCCTTCCAGTGCTTCATGCTCTGGGCTTTCATGTTAACAAAGAAAAGGATTACGTTACAAAATAAACAAGTCTCCTAATGAATACAAACTATTCTCCACTGTGCTGATAACAAATAGGCCAAGGTTAAAGAGCTAAATAAAGCATGTTGCCCTGAAATGCAGTAATGACAATTGTGACTTATCATGATCCGTTAAACAGAGCTGCTCTTTTCTCTTTGGGGAATTTGGCAAAAAGATCAGTTTTGCACTCTCAGAGCTGTACCACTTCTACAGTCACTCCTATTCTTGCTGGCATGATAAATTAGCTCATGTAGGCAAGGGATCATTTTTGGCATTCATTAAATCACTATTACAGGTCCACTCCTTCAGCTTCTTGCTCTGCAGTATGCCACCCACTTTTTCTGCTGAAGAATCCCAAAGAACAGGGTGCAATAGCTTTTGTGAAGAGTAATGGGACAGAGGCATGCAAGAACGAAACATTGTACTGTTAGCGTGTCTTCAAGTTTGTAGTTATTTGATATATACTTTTGGGGGATATTAGTCTTGAAGGACAGAGCCTTGTGTGTATACGTGTGTACAGGATGCTTTCAGGATGCTTTAAACGCCATTTTTTACAGTGAAATGAAATGAGTAGTTAGTCCCACTGAGGGCAATTCTGTTCAGGAACCATGCAATGCACACGGTCCTGGTCCTGCATCCTGACATCATTTTCTGCTGACTTCACTGGGCCTTTGAGCAGGAAAAAAGGCTATACAGGAAGACCCGCTATTCCTTACAGGTTTGGGAGGAACCGGAGGAGTGACAGTAATGTTACTGCAGTCACAAGTGGTGTATTTTTCTCCAGAGTTAGTGTCCGAGCTGTGTGTATGGTCTCCTGTAGCAGCTAAAGTGAATATTTGTTATAGGAGGAGCTGGATCATACAAGCAGGGGATTTTTTTTCTTTGCCTGTGGCTCTGTTCAGTGCTTTGGGCCTGGAAGATGAATTATTTTCTCAGATCTGCCACAGACTCACCCTGTATAGTGGGCAGAGATGGGTATCTCCGTAGGGGCATCACCACATGTGACACAGGGGTATGTGGCACACAAGCAGAGCTAAAATACCCCTAATCTCCTTCCAGTGATAAGCATGAGCCTGACTGCACGTAATCTGTAGGTGCTTCAAATCCTTATCTTTGACTGGATATGATAATTTTCCTCCTTTCCTGCTCTCTGACTGTCACGTCTATTTAGACTGGAAATTCCTTAGGACAGCCTGTGTCCCTTGAGGTATCTGTATCTCATATAGTTATCCCTGAGATTAGCAAGGGTGTTTGGGTGCTTTTAAAAGAAGATGACAGTAAATTTCTCTCTTCCTATCAATATCTCCTATCCATACTGGGCCTGAAGTAACCAAGCATTAATGCTAGACAGCCCTGTCCTGACTATTTTGTGTTCATTTCCCTTACTCTGTTTCATGAGTTGTTCTTCATTCTGGTCAGCAGATATGAAACCAAATAGATTGTTTCACCAAGATGACCCTTTTCTTTTGGTGTTGTCATGAACTGACAGCATACTTGACCATACCACTTTTTAATTTACAAAGCGCTCTAGGAATCATCAGAGAAAATATGCCACAGAAAGGGATATCATAATGATGATCATATGATTATGAAAATTTGGCTTTGTGAATTGCCATTAGCAAGTTACAGGACAAAAGGGAAATAACTTTGAAATTACATGAAATTTAAGACAAGACATTTTAGTTCTACTAGAAAGCTGTATTGTCCTGTGGTGGATTCCATTTGATGAACTTTTAGAAGAAAGAAAAGTCATATTAACACATTTCAGTTTCTGGATATAGTATATCATTTTAGATTAATACTTTTAACATTTCAAGGTGCCATTCTGGAATACAATGATCTATGGTATTCATCAATTTCAACCTCTTTTGTTATAAATTAAGGATACTATGCCCCAAAAGCTCTCAAATCAAATTTTCCATTTAAAATAATAAAAGTAAAGTGTGTCATTCTGACTGACCATATTTTATGTCACCTTTTCTGATTCTCCCAGCTGTGGTACTGCTGTCATGGTTATTAAAAGAGATGGCACAAAACCAAAACAAAAATAGAGAAGTCGAAAGGGTGTGTACAATAATAAAACACTCAGGTATTTTCTACCTTGTCTGGAGGATTCACCTGTAATAACTAATCAAGACCAGCACATTATGCTGTAAACATTTTCCAAATCTGTCATACTGTTTGATGACTTCAGGTATCTCAGAACATGACTGAACAGCCTGTATGCCCAGGTCTTCCTTGCTGATGACAGTCAGAGTTTCCTTGTGCACTGTGCGTAACTCTGTTTATCAAAATTTTTGCTCTGCTCTGGCATTTGCACTGTAAGCTCTTTGTGGCCAGTTTCTGTTATATATTTCGGTAGTCTTTCAGGGATGTTTTCCTTCGAACTCTTAAGCAGGAGCAAGGAATAGCTTTCCGTTGTGTTGTAGGCACCTGCCCTCAATGGGTCTTGACCCTTGAGCAGTATTTCTGCTGTTTCTGACAATTTCAGTTTACAGTTGTGGATATTTACCCTGATGTGACTCCACTTTTTCTAAAAAGTTCTTCTGCACTAGGATTTCAGCCCTGGTGTTTGCTCACTGCTCACAGGGAGGATAATCCAACCCCCACTAACATACAAACAAACCTGGCTTGGGTCCTGTGCTTCCACCTGAATAACGGAACCTTTGGTAGTAAAGGGTAATAAAGTACCAAAGAATGTAATCTTTGGTAGAAGATGCCTGATTCTCTCCACTTGCCATTCCATGTTCTGGAAGGGGTTTGAAGCCTTTCAGAAAACAGCTGGAGAATAGCTTTCTAGCTATTAGCTAGAAAGGTAATATAGCTTTCTATGTCACAGCATCTAACCCCGGAAGACTCAAGTCCAAGTTGAGCCATCCATATAGGAGAGCGTTTCTCTTCCCTCTTGTACTCAGATTGGGGCACACCAGGAACACAAATCTCATTTCAACTTTCTGGAAAAGCTCTCGTTGTGACCCCATTTCTGTGTTTCCCTGAAAAATCCATTGGTTGCTTGAAATCATGATAATCTGCATTCACTCTGTGTCCTCTGTGGTGTTTGGATAATTGGGACTGAACTCTGAAATGCATTTCTTATTAGCCCTTTCATTTTAATGGAGTGTAGAGGCAGAGAAGTAGCACATGAGACTGCAGTTTTAACCCTGTAATTTAGAGAAGGTTGTGTTTTTTCTACCATCTTATTCTCTTTGCAGTGATTATCATGAAGCTGGGTTAATATTGTGCTGCTTCTGTTCTCATTTGGTATGTGAATGAGGTGTCACAATTTCATTGCCTTGTGTACTGTGTTCCCATATCTATAGAAATATCTGCATTTTACATACATCTCAGAAAGAATGAAGATACAGGCACGGAATTCAAAGTACCTTACACTCTCCCAGCTTTCTGAAGTCTGTTCAGATGAGATCGTTGCATCTGGCTTTTTGCTTAAACTCTTGTAATACAACCCACAAACTAGAGCTGATTTGCAAAGAACCCGCTCAGCATTCTTATATTGTCAAATTTAAATAAACAATTTAGATCGATTACTGGTAGAAAAAAATTCCAGTTCAATGTAGTTATCTTTATTTTAAATGAGACTGACATATTCTACCTTTATGGTTTTATTGTTTAATAGAGATATCTAAGTATGCCTATGGCCCTCATCACTATCGTATGGAAGTGCCTCCAAAGTACTTAATAGAAATTACAACAACAACCTCTTTTTCAGTGATGAACTGAAGCTCTGCAAATCATACTCTTTTCCTGGGTTCTTCTACAGGAAGGTCAGCAACCTTCATTTCCTTCTTACGCCTCTCCTCGCCTGCCCTTGGGAGTAGCCACCTCCTTTTTGGCTTTCATGACTCTAGCCAAGGTAAATAATAGAGAGACCTTGTTATTAATGTTCTCATTTAAAAATCTATTATGGTATTTAGAATGATGAGGTCTGACTCTAAGTCAAGGGAAGATTAATTACATGACACTAGTGAAAACGGGATGTGACAGTCTTTGGACTGATATGACTAACCGTCCCAATAAATCTGAGCTTGCACAATTGCCATAGTAAAGTGTGCGCCATGTGCCAGCATTCAAAATCTTCCTCTGTACTCATAAGCAGTTACCAGGATGTCACTTAATTATCTCTTTGAGACAGGCACTATAGCAAGAGGAAAAGCATTTCTTAATATACCTTCCCAGGGAGAGGGGTGCAAGGAACATCTCCATGAAAAAAAAAAGATACTATTGACCCAACCTTCTCTTTTTCATTACCTTCCTTTTCATTTTTGGTACCAAGAGGAAAATGTGGGAATGATACTGCTTGCAATCCTAATTGGCAAGGAAGTTATGCCACTTTCTAGCCAGGTACTGCCCTTACTGTGCTGTCTCCTCATCTTTTATCACCTGTTGCTCCAAAAGCTCTGTCCTAAGGGTCTGTGGTTTTCTCACACTGGGTTTTGGCCTTTAAAGACTTACATGGCCCAGGATCTGCCTGTGGAAAAGGTTGCCACTTCCTCCTTTAGCAGTCATTGGTGGCCTGGTTTAAGCCCACTGGAGTTTATATGTATTTATATAGCTATAAATAAACTCTTGGTTTATGCAGTCTGTAAAGAAGTATCAGCTGGTCAGCACATACCAGTGTGCGGAGCCGCAACAGCAACTTTCATGCAGCTAATGCCAGAGGACTTCACCCTCAAACTCCTCCAGCAATCTGTCTAAAAATGCCTGTTAAAAATTGCTCCACCTAAGCTTCTTGCCCTTATTTAGCTGCCAGGTGAGACAAAAACAATTTGTGTGGCTGAGCAGGCAGACACGGTAGGCACATAGGACAATGAGAAGGGAAGAGGTGTGCATCCACTGCCCGTGGATGGGAAGCTTTCTTCACAGCCATCAGACCCATTGGTGGGTTCTTGCTAGCGTGCTCCCCACCACCCACACCACGTCCTCAGACTCCTCACTCTGCAGATGCTGACTTTTTCCCTTTCAGTTGTGTTGGATGTCAGATTAATTTGTGCATGGCCACAGTCTGACTCCAGGGGCAGAAACCTTCACCATGGGGACAGGAGCAAGCGGTTTGCATACATTTATTTGTCTCCAAGAGGATGGCATAAAGGTAAAGAAAATCACCCCGAGCAAAAATGAAAATTAGCATTGGTTTTGTTTTAACAACCTCAGGCAACTCTAGCTGCAGGGCCATACCTGTGAGACCTGGCTCCAGCCTGCTCCCAGCTGTGCTGAGGGGGCTCTCCAGGCCCCCACGCTCTGCAGTGCCAACATTGCTCCAGTGCGGCCTCTAATCTGGTGCCCAGCACCAGCAATGCACTGAGATGTGGAGAAGTTTTGGGTTGCTCTACTACATTTCCCTTATTGTGGCAAAAGGAAACTAACATAAACAAGATGACTTGGAGGAAAATGTCTATCTTTTTAAAATCTGAAGTGTGCCGCTGATCTCAGTGGGGAAAGTTGCTGATACATATAAACCTCAAGCAACAGCTTCTGTTGGAAGATGTTTGTTGAGCCAAATCTTGAAAGCTGTGAAAGATTAAGAATTTCAGCAAATTACTTCTAAAATAATTTTGAATGCATGTGTGTTGGTAAAGTAAGAATTTACTGAGTGAACAATATCTTAATTCAGCAGCCATCCCCTTGCTTTCTGCTAGAAGTATTCTCTGTTTATGAATAGTATATGCACAAAATTAAAGCCAAAGGAGAAATCTGAACTACATGGGAAACTTTGCCTTTGAATGACAGGGGTTTCACATCAGGTTCCTCCTTTGAAGAACTGCCCATGCCTTTTTGTCCAACTTGGATGTTATGAGAGCAGAAGGATATCAGCACACGAAGAAAGGGAGGGAGGGAGGGAGATCCCTGCCCTGCGCAGTTCTAAAACTCATGTACTAGTTATCAGTTTTCTTGATTTATTGAGGTGCATTGACCTAAAAGTTTCACAGAATATTTATGTCTAAGAAGAGATTAACTTTCTGGCCATCACCAATGAATGAGGCAGCATTAGGTGAGCGTGGTATTGCTCAGTGGTAATCAAACTAGAATTTAGGAATCTCTTGACAAAATTAGCTGGAAAGAACTAAATTTTCAAATAAAGTTTTTGAAGTAGTACATCAAAAACAGAAGTTTCTCTCAGGATTTTTTTTTTTTCAGGTCTTGCTTGGACCTTTTTTGAGAAAATCCCAAATAAAGCAGTTGTGATTATACCATAGGTATTCAGGGTGTCTGAATACTGCAAGGCTCCATGATGGCAGATGCCACCCTCCTTGGTCCCCTCCCTTCCGTCTCCCTCCCAGGTCTGTCTGCATTTAGTCTAGGTTTACCACATTATATTTCTCTCTTTGTGCATCCAGTTCTTACCTCGCAGTAGATGTCTGGAGGGGAGTGGGAGAGGACTATGGCAGTCAAGAGAAGGATGAAGATTCAGGGAGCCTTGCAGGATGTGCAGTGATGTACCCCTTCCTGGCCGAGCTGATGCTCCAGCGCAATTGGGAACCAAGACCAAACTTGGCAGTGTAATTAGGGCTAGATTTCAGGTTCAGCTTCAATGGCATCTGAACTGCGGTCGTATCTTGGTACAAATTACATAGCGGAAGGGAACATGCTCTCTTCTATTGACCCCCCAAAACCTGAAAATGTGCCTATATTCTTTAGCTCCATCTACTGGCACTTTGCACAAACTAGCCTTTATGTATGTACAAATGAAAGTATTCCTGTACGAAAAGCAACAAATAGCTTCCTACAAATTGCCCATCTGGTAGATATGATTATCTTACTTTTTAACAATAATGAATTATTATTATTTTTGTAATCTCTGTAGGGTGGGGTCTATCATTTCTCAGAGGATAAGACTACACTGGATGTGTTACTAGACTACAAATGAATAATTGTGTGTGTGTGGCAATATGCAGTTATCATTCCATGCAAGTATAATTGAAGCATCATAAAAAAAATATAATTAAGTCTTTAGCAATACCCAGGGGATGCAAGTTGTTTCTATTCCCATTTCAAAAATGAATGAACAAAATCTGACCAAAGAATCCTGGCTCCTATTTGCCTCCTCTGCTTGTTATACTTCTTTCCTCTTTGCATATTGAAAGAGACCATTGGGTTGCTCTTTCCTGTGGTAGATTTGGGAATAGTACTGGAGGTGACTTTCTTCTCACTCTGCACTTCCACTGCTATAATATCAAGTTTCTTTAAAGCCTTTGCATAAAAATGGAGCAATACTAATAATTTTTATGAGTAGGTAAAAGTGTAAGAAGATGCCTAAAGCTTAGATATTTTAATAATTTTTAAATAAGGGAAAATATATATTTCATGCATGAAGCATTTTAAGATGTTCTTCTCTAGTATGCATTTTTCAAAGGCTAGCATTCGAAAAGAATGCTGGTTTGCATTCATCACTTACAGCAATTGTAGTTTTGTATCCAGACTCCTATGGAGATTTCTTTTTCTTCAACTGCTTCTGCCAGCTTTTGTTTTTCATACTGCTCATATATCACTATTTAGTGCAATGGGAAAACTGTGAAGGAACAATCCTTAGTTTTAAAATAAATAAATAAAACATTCAAACCAAAATGGACTTGCTCCTATTCGGAAGGGGTCATTATTTGGGAATATACTCATTTGTATAAATATACTTTTAATCAAACTTTTTCCATATGGCTTCAGAAATAACTGCCGCCTTTAAAATAATAATGAAAAAGGAAACAAAACATAGCACCATAAGCAATCTCTTATTGTGGAGTGACCGCAAGACACCGAATTCTGGCTTAACTTTCCATAATCATTCTCTGATGGTTGCAATTTATTTATTCAGTTTTAAATGAAGGGGTTTAGCATTTCTCAAATAAGACCAAAGTACGTAGGAAATATTTGTTGGATAAGAAGTAAAAAAGATTTGAAGGTGTTCCACACATTTTCAGCTAACATGATTTATACATGTTTCTGTTTTTAATGTTGAGGGAAGTTGGATTCAATAAACCATTTGTTTTCCGTGGGGAAATCCTGGTTACAGCAGTGCCTCAGTAATCCTACTTTCTGTACAATAAACGCACAGCTTGCTTGTAGGAAGTTGAGCAGAATGGGATTTTGGCTTAAGCAAAGTCAACAGCAAAACATTCACTGTCTTCATTGGGATCTTCATTTTAGGTGAAATGGTCAATGTTTTAACCTGTTTCCCACATGGACAAGGCATGCTGACCTTGGGATTCTGTAAGAGATTGATCCAAACCCCAGTGGAGACCATGGTCTCTCTCTCATTGATTTCGGCAGGCCTTGGTCACACATTGGAGGTCAGCTAACATGCAGGGTCAACAATTAAAAGAAAAAAAATATTTATCTCACCACCTAATGAACAAAAGTGGCAGTGGCAGGTACATAGGATAAGAGGAATGCTTGGGAGGCTGGCGTGGATTTGGAAGTCCAGGCGGTCACAGGGGCAGCAAGAAGCACTGATGGAGACCAGGTGAGCTTGAATCAGGAAAACATCAGCATCTGAAAGGCAAAAGGGCTGGTCAGTGAAGCACAAGTAGGTGAAAGAAACTGTATATACATGTCCTTCCGTTTCAGTCAATTTTACTAATTAGTGGGTGTTTTTTTGCAGAGGAGTCAATATTGCGAGAGTGTATTAATATGGTAATAGCATTTTGCAGAAACTGTAGCTGGCTCTGACTTTGGGGGAAGGGAGACTGAAATGTCAATTAGCGCTTGAAGGTGAATGTAGCAGATTTACATCTTTGAACAAGATACCTCCAAAAAACAGTAAGCAGGGTTTTTTTTTCCCCTCTTAGTCAATTTTGCATATCATTTGGCCAATGATGTGTTATAATATGAAGGTAAAATCCCTCTTGCTTGTGGAATCAGACAAAAAAGGTCACATTGCTCCGAATGTGTCCTGCTAGCCTAGAGCAGCCAAGCAAGCGAGTGAAGCCCTTCAGCAGCCAAGTGGGGCCATGGAGATGACAATCTCAAACAGAAAGGGTCTTTTCTCAGGATTGGTAGTTATTTTATTTAAATACTGGAGGGAAATGAGAATTGCATTTGTAGCACAAGCTCTCTGCTAGCTAATTCCAAGTCCAAATTGACCTTTTTATAGCTTTCCCTTACTGTTTATCCAATTTTCTTTATCTCAGGTCTCCTGAGTACTAGCATTACTGACACCTGCCAGGAAAGATACACTGGCAAAGGCACATGTTAACCACTGATTTCTGCCCATCAAGGTCTGCTCCAGGTCACCTGTGCAGGCTGGTGAGAGGAGCATGGGATGACACACACTGTTTTCCTCCTGTTCAAGGACAACCATTCTTCCTCTCTGAGATTACCAACCCCCAACCCAGCACAATCAATATCAGGAAATACGCTGTAATCTCTCCATGAATATAAGTGCCCTTTGGGATGTGAGCTGGTCAATGCATTTTGATGTATTCCTAGAAGAGTGAAAGGTTTAGAACCGGAGCGCATTGTCTGTTTCCCAGCTTGCAGGCAATTTATGACATTTAAGGGGCATTTTATGCGCGTTAATCTACTTGACTCTTGGATCTGTGGAAAAATGGAAAGCTAGGTAAGTTTTAAAGAGATTTTTCTTATTTGCCCACAAACCCAAGAGCTGAATAGATTAGCTAAATCTAGAAAAGGTAGTGAATTAAAATAGGACAATTGTATCTTTGCTGGGAAGACCTGTTTTTCTTTAACTGAACATGATACTTGCTATCACTTTTTCATTTCAGTTTCCCAAATTAGCAAAAAATACAGCTAGAATTGTCTTATTTTTCTCCTATAGCATTATTTGAGGTATAGAAGTAACTTTCATCTCTGCTTGCCATAGAACAAAACCTAGTTTTACAATGTTGTCCTAGAGGCGGCAGCAGAGTACATAAGAAACAAAAAAACTAACACACAAATGGGCAAAGTTGTGTTTGGTTAGAAGCTAATCTATATAAAATCTCACTAAAGGGCTTTGCTGGAATATAGTGCTAACATAAAACCCAAGAGGGAATATTGGCATAGCTTTGAAATAGGTAACAGGGTGGAAATAACACTAATGTTATTGCATGTTCTGGATCCGAGCGAAATAATTTGACCTAAAAAATCTCCACTTGCTGGAGAGCACTCACTGAAGCAAACTGTTTTCTATATCACAGATTTAGAGTAAACCTAAACTACTTACATAGAGCTAAAGAGTCAGTTGAGTCGGCAAACTTTAAAACAACTGTAATGCACTGTGACACATTAATTGAAATGTACTTTCCAGTGCAACCATTTAGCAATTTATATAAATATCAAAGCTTTTGGTTTTTACTGTCAGTCTTTGTTTCTGAATGAGAAATTTATAAAAAACATATGTTTCTAACTGCCACTGAGTGCATGTTCAGAAGGATGTGGCCACTGAACTATATCAAACTTTCCTCAGTACAATCATTTGATGAACCCACTAAGAGGATTCTTCTGTTAATAATGTCTCTTTTCAGTAATAACCAGAAGTGGTTACTGTAATTGGCAGAAGTGCTATTGTATTGAGATGGGAGGAACAAAGCCTTAAAGCATGGTCCCATTGAAGTCATGGGCGATTTGTCATTGGCTTCAGTGGGACCAGGATTTTGCCAAAAATATCAAATGCTTTCTGAAGTCTTTCCATGAATTAGTCTGCAATTAAAAATAAATCATCTTGTATAAGTAAGTTGTGTACAGAACCCACACTGCCATAAACTTCAGATCTGACTCCAGGTTCTCCAGCTTCTGGGACTGCTCAGCTCCAGGATTTTGGTTTCTTTTCTTCTGATGCCTAGCTGAGGTGTTAACATGACAAAATTATCATGTCACTTCCAATGTTTATATTCAAAGCTCGGGTGTGAGTCTCAGTTTATCTGACCATTTGTATTACAGCAGCACCCAGAAGCCTCCAGCCACAGTGAGAACGTCCCTACAAAGGGCATGTTGGCTTGGTCTACTCTGCTTGAAAATAAGGTCCCTGGAGTTCAGCTGACCACCCTGAGGCCTGCCCACGGTGTGTCTGCTGGTGGGATGTGCTCAGGCATGGAGATCTGTGTTTGCAGACTGGTGCCTGAAAGCTGTACTGGAGACCAAGTCCATACACTGTGTGCCAGGCTGTCCTCAGCAGTGGGTGTAGACACCACCGCTGCACCTCTGATGCAGGATAGCCCACAGGAGCTGGCCTCAAGGGTTTATCGGTTAAATAAATGGATGCACAAAGGTTTGGGAAAAAGGAGAGGCTCAGGCTGACTCAGGCCCTGCTGACTCCATGGCCTTGGCTGCATGAAGGGCATCACAGGCTTTTTCAGAGAGTTAGTTTCCTAGCATCAGAGAGGGCAATTAAGTCTTTTTCACCTAGTACAAAAGTTTTAGGAAACTGTTTTCCTACTGTTCTTTATGTCTGGGAAAATTTTACTGGTTTATAAAATGACCTGTGCTGAAGCCCTGTACACTGAAATGTTGTCATTAAAATGCCTTGGCTTCTCTACAGTTGATGCAGAAGGGAGCATGTAGCTGCATCACTAATCCTACAGGCTTTATTTTGGCCAGAGCTCTGCCTTGATAAGAAGTGAGGGTAGGGGCAGCTGGCTCTGGTGCAATCCTCTGCTATTCTCTGTGCTATGGAAAAGCAATATTCCTCTGTGTTCACCTAGACTGGTGTAGTAAAGGGCATTGGGTGCTCGTGCAGTGTCACGTACATGCGGTTTGTATACAACAAAATATGCTAGTGGTGGTGCCTCCTTATGAACAGAAGTTCCTGGGAATTTGTAAACTTATACCCATACGTATGTCTTCTGAATGCAAACTTCATTTGGGGTAATAATGTCTATGAACAACTTACAAAAGGATCGTTTATATTCATTTAACACCTAATCTTTACCCGCAGATCCCTAGAAAGCAAGCCTCTGTGATATACAAGAAAATCTTTCTAATAATTCACATATAGCATTTTTATTTGTTTTCAAGACTGCTTAGCTAACCTGTAGAAAAATATTTGCAGCCCCTCCCTCTCCAGAAAGCTCCAGCTGATGAGCCAAGCTCTCAACATTTCATTCCTGCGTAGATAGTTTGCTAAATTTTTCCCAAGGCTTTATGGTTTTCAACAATATATCTTTCATCACTATATTGCCAAAAAGAAGTGGCTGCCTTGAAGCTTCCCTTAGGATTTGGACTGGATATCGAGGATTAGTTTATAACTGGTAACTTATGAACTGCATAGTGTTCTACAAACAACTTATTTTTCTTAATGTAATGGTGAAACTATGAAACCCCATCCTGAGAACTTATTTCTTTAAGGATATTTGAATGAAGCTTTAAACAATACTTTATATTCCTCTATCAAAACTGGTACTTTTTAAAGTAGCGCATTTTTGTCTTCATACAATAAACATTAATTGACCACAAATCTTGAAAATATTCATCTCTGGTTGAATTTGTATGTATTTGTTTTGGATTTGGGGGGATGTTTTTTAGGTTTTTTTAAAATCTCTAAGAATGAGTTTTGAGTTTGGCTTTTGTACAGCTGGGATCTGACAATATAACACAAGAAACCCATTATTTATAGGAATGGAATCACAGCAGGTATTGGCAGAATATAGCAATGGGAAACTTCTGAAGAATATTCCTTGCTTTTACCTGTATTGGTGCAAGTCATATGTGTTGGTAATAAGGGCAAGGAAAAAAATAACAAGTAAGCACAGATTTTTTTATTTGAGCACATCTGTTTTATTTCAGTTCAGTGTGATGGCTGGAGGGAGAAAGGGATTTCTTCAGAAGGCATGTGTTTAGTTCCAATTCTTGGTAAACTTAAAACAGAAAAGGACATCTAATTTTTTTAATGGATTTCCTCCAAGTTGGTTATAACAGAAATATATCCATTTATTCTAGTGCCCATGGTGCTCTCAGACCACTAGAAATACTTCTAGATAGAAGGTTTTCCTATAATTGCTTTATGTAGAATATATTCAGAGCAATCATCCCTTTGTTTGCATGGCAATTGCATCTGGAATATCCTTTCAAGACCAGGGACCACACTGGGAAGCCTTGCAGGAACAATAACAGAAAGCCAGTCACCACCCCAAAGTCCTTACAGCTATCTAGATGAAACTGGGAAAGAGGGAAAGAAGAAAGTGGATTTGTTAAGAAAAGTGATTTGCCCAAGGACATTTTAAACTAGTGGTACTGCAGGATATATTTGGAGTATATTACCTTCTCAATATTTAACTAAAGTGCATACATGGATGGAAAATTGTAACTTATTTAGCAGATGTGTGTTTAGTTACATTATGAAGAACTCGATTTTTCCTCCTAATATAGACAGGAGCATGTGAACTAGATTACATTTTTGGCATTAGACTGAATTATTTGTTAACTTTTATTATGATGATTATAATCATTTATAAAATAACATATAGTTAAAAGTTCAGGGGAAGGAGCTGGGGAAGGAGGACTCTTAACATGGTCCATTATTATGTTTGTGTCTAAACTTCCCGGACAAAGCCAGAAGCAGAATAGCAGTCAAGGTGGACCCTTGCTCCTGTCCCAGCTTGACATCGTCCTAGAGGACTCAGTCACAATTGAGGCTTTATTAGACCAGACACTGTACAATCCCTGTGTAGGAGTGTCTCTCCATGCTGAAGAACTTCAGTTTTAAAGGACTTGATGGATAGGAAGGATTAATACTACTAAATGGAAGGAAATGAGGAAGGAAAACAGGTTTTTTCTGTGACACTTAGGTCTGACCTATCTCTCTTCCCATTAATGTAAATTTCTGTTTCCATTTAAATCTTAGGAAGCAGAGTCAGGCCAAAGTTGAGTGCTTTTGAAAATCACTCCCTTAGCAACTTGCCGAAGGTCAGTGGTGGGTGTTTGTGGCAGCAATGGGAGCGAATACTAGTCCGTTGTCGTAACCACAAGACCATGCTTCCTCTCCTAATCCCAGGTTGATTTTAGAGGTCTGTAGCTCATGAAAAAAAAATCCAAATTTTAAAATATTAAACTTGGCACTGATGATAAGGAAATGATTAAGAGTCAACCAAGGAAAGGCACAACTGTACTGACAGAGACAGTCTTCAGAGTAGAACCACATTTTCATCTAAACAGGTTTTATTGCAGCTCTCCTGATGCATACATTTGACTGCATTCTGCTTTTTTGTTTTGGCAGGCACCACAGAAGGCCTGATCCAATTCCTGAGGAAATCAATGGGAGTTTGATTGGAGCCATAGAAAGCCATGAAGGGAATTTCAAGAGATAAAAGTGTGGAGCCAGACATTCAAAAATATCTTTTTAAATATGTGTCACTGACCTTTCTTATGGCTTGCAAATGCAGTCTGATTACCCTAAGTGAAGTTACTTCACAGGGAAGGCATGAAATTTGGACCAGATACAGTAATGCTCAGAAGAAAACAGTGAATGTGCTTGGGAGCATGAGTGTGAACTGGGCCATGAAAAGGAGCTTGGATTCAGCTTTCGTCTGCATCTGGATTTCTCTCCATTCACAGGAGCAAACATGGAATGGGATAAGAAAGGGACCAGGTTGGGGAGCCAATCAGTCACTTACCCCTGCAAGCTAGCTTGGGAACTCAATAGACCAAAGGAAGACAGCAACTCAGGTGTTGGACTGAGTGATCTGAGTGCAAGCTCTTATCACTGTGGTTGTTTTAGCATGAGGTCTCTGAGCCAAGGAGAAAGAAATCAACCAACTGCCTGGTCTTTCATTCCTGTTCAAAGAAGGAAACTTCATGAGGTTTGACCGAGTTGACTGTCCAGTCAGGGGTTGACTGTGGCTCAGGGACATAGGATAACCCTTGAGGTCGATATCTCTGAAGACTCAAGACAAGGGTGCTGTCATGTTGAGAAGATCTTGTACTGTACCTAAGACCGGAGTAAAGCCCTTTTGTCAGAAAACCTGCAAAAAAGAGGGAGTCAGCACCTTAAGATTTCTCTGTTGGACCCATACGCAAGAATCACGGTAGGTTCCTGCAGCTGTCTCTGATCACTGGATTCCTGGCTTGTAACTGCTGCTGTCTTTGGCTGCTGTGTTTGTAAACAGTGTTCAAGATGATCATTCTGCTGTAGGTATGACAAAAGTCATCCCGGGAGGTTAAAAAATCCAAGCACTATAATCTGGTGGTCATTCTAGTTCTTGGCGGAATCCTCTGACTTTTCTCCAGAGTGAAAATAAATGGGGCGGGGGGAATATTTTATGATCCAGTTCTGTGGTGCAACAGCTGCACAACAGCTCCCTGGAAAACTCTACGCAGTGACAAACATAGCAGCCTCCAGGTCACGTGCCAGGGAACTCAGTTTGCATCTCCCCTATTATGTGGAAATAGTTTCCTGTGTCTCTCAGATGTCAGAGCACCGAGTGGATGACAGGTAATGCAAGAAGATTGTCCACACGTTTGTTTTTATGGGTTCATCTCATTGTCTCAGTTCACAGACTGGCAGAAATAAAGCCTTTAAAAGTATGCTCGGTGCTGTGGATCATAAGGGTAGTCTTACTGGCTAAAGCCACAGCGATATGTTCATAAACAGGATTCTGTTATCATTTTCCAGCTGCTTCCACCCTATTCCCCTCCCCACCCCAACTGAATCTTCAGTGTTAATTTAGGCAGAAAACCCCCCACATTTCTAAAAAGTTCATGACTATTCTTTGAAAAGGCCTCAGGTGTCATCTTCAGGTGTTCACCTAGGTCTTGATGAACTCAAGCCTGCATTTCTACTGACACCAATGAAATTCCCTGGGAAGATGAGGAATGTGGGTGAACAGAAAAGCTGGCAGGAAACTCACCATCATTTTTCCAACACAGAGCAGAATATTTCAAAAACAACTTTGTTGTTATTGTGGAGAATGCTTGCCTCAAATATTCCTTCTTTTCTCTTTTAAATGGAAGAACAAAAAAACTTTTCAGAGAAATGCTGAAACTTTACTGCCTTTAGCAAATTTTGGTCCAGAAATATATTGGATTTCTTTTTTAAATCTAATTCCAGCCTGCTTTGAACATGTGAACTTAAACATTGGATAAGGTTGATAAGAAAAGCACTCCAAATTAGTGCTGTGATAATTACCAGCTGCTACAAAAATCAAGTGTCCATATACAATCATGTAGGAGTCCTTCTCCCAAACACAAAGGGGAAAGTGTCCCCCTGAGATAAATTTAACCTTGACTGTGCAGGGATATTCAGAGGTGTTGTATAGGTAGTTATTATGAGAAGGTTCTGGGCCATGGCAATAATTATGTTTAAACACTTTCTGAATTTTAATTATGTACCAATGTCAGAAGCTTTTCAGACACAGATTTTTTTCAACATAATATTCCCTTTATTTTGACATTATAAACTCTTAATAGTTGAAGTGTTGGGATTTTTTTTCCCTTTATCCTAAGCAGATGTTTTCTCTCCTCACTCTTCCTTCCTCTGCTCTTTCCTCATTGGAAGGAATGATGAGTGTGTGCCAAAAGAAAATTGAAAACCATGTGAAAAACACAGAAAAATTATTTTGTTAGGGAAAAATAAGTTAATGAAGAACTGTTCTGTTTTGAAACTACTGGTCCAAATTTAATTTCCAAATCTATTTAAAAGTATACCCGATTCTGACCAGCTACACTAGCTTCTGAACATTTTTGTGTAATTATTTTATGAGATAGGAATTCAAAATAGTTAGAAGGACAAATTTTAATGCTGAGAAGGCAGCAGGTCTCTTCCACAGCTGCCTCCAGAATTTGCCTTTCACTTCTGGAGGTAGACACTTTTCTGTACCTCATGGCAGAGGGAGTGCACAAAGTAAGGAGGAGCCCTGGATGCAGGTACATAGTCATCCATGTGATATTTTTTGTGAAGTGGTCCTTTAGTTGCCATCCTTGCTGGAAGATAATGGTTTCCTTAAATCCGTAGCTCCAAACTTGTGGTTTCTGCCTGCCTCATGTTCTCTCTGAACTATTCACTCAGCAAACACAACCATTGCTTCCAAGGGGGCTGCAGGATTTGACCACATGATTTGATTAGAGCCTTAATGAATAGCAGTGAAAGAAAAGCAGCACCCAATCAATAATCTGGGGCGCGCAAACATTTATCAGAAAGAACCCAGAATGCTTTGCATTTATTCCTCCACTTACTGTCTCTGACAGTTACATCTGCATCCATCCATTTTCTTCAGTCTAAGTGAGAATCATTAGACGCGTAAGACATTTATTTATGTAAAAAGGAAACCTCTAAGGCTGCCTAGCTTAAGCTGAGTATTTTTTTAAATGATTTATCATTATTTGTCCTGGATCTAGGTTACCACTTTTCCTTTCTTCCTTTTCCATAATTTGAGTGGTTCTACCTTCCAGGGTAGTATGTACCTGCTCTTATTAAATAGAATATCATATTTGCTTCCGTTAAGCATGTGTGTGTGAATATCTTCATAAAACATACAGAGAACACTAACTACTCAGACCTATGGGACAAAAATCAAGACAACATCTGAGAAAAGATTTTTTTTTTTTTTTTTTTTTTTTTTTGCCTACAGAGCCTGCTGTGGTTGCTATTTCAGCTGTTCATTAAAGTTATATTGCTTCCTTTATCTCTTGTGCTCATGGAATACAAGCACCTCCATAATGAGCTTAAATTACCACGAGCTAAGAATAGAAAACTTGATTTCAGTTCTTGGGAGGCTGAAGCTGTGGTGGTGCATGGGCAATCAAGCAATATTAGCTGTATAATGGTGCTAGGATCCCAGGGCAAGGCTGCTGGAATGTTTATGGCAGGAAAGCACAGTAAATATCTGTTTTCTGGGCTTTCTGGGTTTCTTTCCCCCCTCACTGCTCCTGCCTGCTCATACATTTTGAAATAAACACTGTTGCTCGCTCTGTATTAATATCCTATATATGTGGTTGGCCAGCCATGTCTGTCTTTGGAGAGTAGAGTCCCCTGTGTTCTCATTTTCTCATTTATACAGCTAAGCCATGGAGAAGTCTCGGTCACCCGAGTTATCAGTATCAGAAAAGCACAGGGTAAATTCAATGAAAATGGCAGAACTTAGACTAAAGAGGCTGTGTGCAAGAAAAACCTCTATTTCCAGGTGTTTTGGATGCTGTGGATTTCATTCAATTAAATAGCAAGTGGGAATAAAACTCTTCCTTGCACACCTGATCATTAGCAAAGCACAAGTGGGGGTATCTTGTCCAGAGGGATCAAACTTACTCTCTTGTTAATTTAAGTTTAACAGACATTTTAAGCAGCTTCTGCTCCACAATGTCTGTGCCTTTGGACACACAAAACCCTGGAGGCTGATGCTGCCAAACGCAGGCACAGGGAATGGTGGTGTGTCCACATCTCCCCAGGTATTAACAAATTGCTATTGATTTTAGCTTACTGCAATGACCACACTGCGGACAGCATCAGCTCAGGGCTCTGCCTGATGGACTCCACTGAATTTAGCTGTGATGGCTCCAGAGGTAATAACCTCCCAGGCACCTTGCCCTGCTCCGAGAGCACCCACAGGCACAGGTTAAATCTACCAGATACATAATGACTCAGGAGCCAGAAGACAGGATATTTAACAAGAGGTATCCTGAAACTCACCTGGACTGGGAGAAAACCCACTTTATCATGGCAGTATCACAGAGCCTTTGAATAGTTTTCCTATTTGACTGTAATACATTGGCTTTTCCCCAACTTTCCACTCACTTTCAATCTCTTTCTATAAATTCTCTTTCTAATGATTAAAAAACTCAGTCACCATAGCTTGTAAAGGTTCTCTTTAGCATACTAAATACTAACAAAAAATTGCTCCACCAGAACAATTCTCCACCATCTCACAGGTCCTATGTTTCCTTTGCTATGTATTTTGGCTCAGAGATTCATCACCAATTGTATCTCACGTTCATAAAATAACATATACTTTTTTGACAAGATATTATCCTCAGTTGGAGAATCTAAGTTGATGCAAAGAGGGGCTTCAGCCATTTGTGATAGAGCACAGACCCAGCTGAGGCCTCGCATGCCCTGAGTTAATCAGAGGGTCATCTTTTCCTTCTGGGGGAAGGTACCTCTTGAAAGCACCACAGATGGGAAAAGCTAACCCTCTGTTTAACCTACAGGTGACACTTCTGCCACCTTCTTATGTAAACTGCTTTTCTTCTGCAAGTTGTCCTGCTAATACGAGGGAGAGCAGATAGACCGAGGCTCTACCTGAGGGCAGTAAAATTAGTGGACTTTGGCCTTTAATGAGCAGAAGGTGCAGTTCAATTGCAGTTCATTAGTAGATATCATTAGCTTATATCTCCAGGGGTCATTGGCAGATAGCATTAGTAGGGGGTCATTAGCAGGTTTAAGCTAGAGCCACTTCTGCAGTGTGGAGAAGGTGAGAGCAAATGCTTTATTAGTCGCTAATTCAGATGAGGCTGGGTCTCTGCCAGGGGCTGTCAGAGCTGAGTCGTGATGATCCAGGAGAGAGTCCTGGTATCTCTGATGATGAAAGATCTGGGTAAATGAAAGGAGGCCTCCTTACTTTTAGCATTTCACTCACGTAACTTTAAAACATAATTATGTGACCAGCTTGAGAATACTAAGGCAGCTGTCAGTCTGACCAGTGGATGGATGGGTCTAGCACTGTACAGACCTGCATATGAGGTGAGGATTTCTTTGGGAGGTGGCATCTGGCATAAGATACTACGCTGGTATCTGTGATTTGTGTTCTTTCCTTTCTCATGGACCATGGCTGCTGGTACTGCTGTGGCTCCCCCTTGCCTCAATGAGCCTCAAAGGGATTCAGTGGCCCTGGTTGCACAGCTGTGGTCAGAGAGGGGATGACGCAGGAGATGCTGCTGAGGACTGCAGAGGTGATCCTCTAGATTTTGGGGAGGTGGTTCATCAGGCTGGTGAGACCTGTGCAGGGGCTATGGGGCACAGGGAATGCTTTTAGTATGATTTGGATTGTATCTCTCTTGAAGAACAAATTCTCCCTTGGATTTGGGTCAGCATATCTATTGGGTGGCTTCAATGTGGAGAAAACACCTGCTTTTTCTAATGAACCTCCATTTGCTAATGAACTGCTAAATAGCCAGTGTATCTGGGTAGTCTCTTGGCAACGCTGAAGTTATTCACCTTATTTCTTTTGCTTTTGCTTGGGACTGTCTACTCCCAGCTCCCCCTGGGGCTCAAGCGTGCATGGGAGGGATGTGTCCTCTTCTCATCATGTCTCATTGTGCCCCGCTCCTGTCCTCCTGTAAATCCTTAGCAATCACATTAGGTCATTGGCAGTTTTCCTTAGGAAATTAGTAACTTGTGTCCATGGCAATGATGATCAGTTTGGTCAGTTCTGAAAAGCATCTGTGTTTCAGGCAGGTTGTTTTCCCATTGGAGGTTGCTAATTTGCTGAAGGTTAAATACATCTGTGGTTTCAGGATCTAAATTTAAAAAGAAATACTGAAAGTGAGCATTTCACTGTAGATAAATGCTTTGCAACAGAAATGCTCCACTTTTCTGTATTAAAATGACTTTCACTTTGGTATTTGATCGCTAGTAAGAGTGAAATGTATAAATGAAAACTCTGCTTAACCTAAAAGAGCTATGTGCGTATGATGTAATTTACTTTTGAAACTTGACATTTATTCTGGTTCTCTTTGTTTTGTTTTTTCTCCTGCCTCAAACCAGAAGAAATATCAAATTCACATCCTCAAAATGAAAAATGTAGTGTGTCGTCTTCCTTTGCGTAGCAATGTGTAGGAGAATGTAAATGGTCAGCGATGGTGGTGTTAAACAGCTCTGATGCCATAACTTGTACATCTGATTGAAAATGTTTGATAGATTTGTCTCTACTTAAGTACAGCTAAGAGCTCCGTTAACACTTGTCATGGAGATTTACATAAGTACAGTAAGCAGTTCACACGTTCAGTAATATCTCCTGAACTTTTTGAAGGAAGATTGGCAATTTTATAGTTGTTATGGCTCAATAAGCATGTAAGAATCACCCAAGGCATATCGGGAAGATGGTGTAAGTTAACACATCATATCTAAATAAATACCAGTTACAGGATATTAATCCATATACAGGTCTGGGATATGTCTAGTTATGCACAGGATTGCTTCCCACTTCTAGAGTGTGTGGGTGTTTCACCCGTATTTCAGATGAAGATGAATGATTTCCAGTGTGCTCCCCTTTCCTCAGCAAAATAGGCTGCTTTATTGAATGAAACATTGATGTAATGGTGAAATTTTATTTATAAAATTTTTTAAAGGAAAACTTTGAAAGTGAAAGCAAATGTTCTTTTAGCATTTATGTTCATAAGTTAGAAACAAACTGAAAGAGCACTTTTAAAACAGAGATCCTGAAGTCTTATCTTTTCTTCCCAGAAAAATGCAAGATTGCTCCTTCTTCCCAAATGCAGAAATTCTTCACAAGCCTTAGTCTTCAGTCAGCTCCAGTGTTTAACATACCAAAATTATGGGTAGTTGTCGGGTAGTATTTGATGAGTAGTATTACTAGTTGCCTTTCCAGAGAATTTGCCCAAGTTTATACACAGTATCTGCAGCACTGAACTTGGGCCTCCCAAATCAGTCAGTCACACACTTTCTTTTATTTTTTTAAAGGAAAGCAGAAAACTTTAGGCTCCCCTCACCTAGTTGACTGACAAAAATATGACCATCCTGTCTGAGTCAGTTTTTTTAGCTCAGCTCCCACAGACAACACAGAAGTGGTGATCAGTTGTCTTTCAACACCTTTTTTTCTGTTAACTACAAAGGGTATTTAGATAAAATGCCCAAATTTTAGGTTATTGCAGGTAGATGAGGTGAATAATTAATTAGAATAGAGGTGAGGGAGGGTGATCTCAGACTGAGCCTGCCAATTGATTTCTAAAGCAAAGAAAACCATATGTGAAGGTTACTGAAGTCTCCTAGCCTCTGGGCCATTCATTCTTTCCAACAATTTCCTTAATCGATGCTTTACTCAAAAACAAAACCTTTAAAAACTCTAATTATGTACCTTTTGTATCTGATAGCTGCTTAAAGCAATGCAATTTAAATTGTTTCCTTCTACTCTAGTATTTTTTTTTAAATGTTGAACAAATAATTGTACACAGTTAGATCATACACAGAGTTCTACTTCCTTCATTTAGAGATTTCCCTTCATAGGGGTGCAGAGAGAAATGAATGTGGTAGACCTTTTCAAATGATTTCTAAATTAAATACAGTAAATTCCTCTGTAATATGACTCATGAGACCTGAAGATCAAAGCCTTACAAGAGATTTATCAAAAACAAATAATTTTTACGTAGAATATATGGTAACATCAGGTAATGTCATGTTGTTGTTCCACTTATCATGTGAAAGTGATGAAGAGTGGCGCTGCTTTATTTTCTGGATCCTTCACTAGTTTAAGAAGGAAAGATGGCATCAGGAATCAATTTGTTCTTTTTTTGAAGTTCGCCTTACACTTTCAGTGCTTTTTCTCCTAAGAGCCCCATATGGCTGGCTGTTCCCTGCTTATGAGCGTACATGTATTTCTGTTCTGAATGCCGAAATCCAGGTCCTCTGCAGTATAAATCTGGGAAAGCTCAGCGAAGTGTGAATCTGATTGCTCTGATTAGTGCTGATTAGTTGCAAGCTGGAGTGTGAATGAGCAGTCTGACATGTACAGCGTTTCGTCATATGTGGCTAAAGAAATTGCATTTGCATGGTGAAGTATTTATGGTCATATTTGTGACTTGCTTCATTCACATCTGGTCCATGGATGCCCTCTGGGAATGGCTGGAGAGAGAACAGGAGGGAAATGTGAAATGGTTCAGCAGAAACCAAAGAACAAAGACAAGATATTTCCTTTCCCTGCAACCCCCAATCTGAATAAGAGAGAGTTTGTGGCCATAGGGGACACAAGACCATAGTGGCAAATATATATATAGTGCAAGTGAGTTTACGTTTCAGTTTATTCTTTTCTGTGCCTCTTCTGCTGTAAAGCCAACACTACGATAGTGAGGTTTGCAGGATCTTAAGGAGATGATGAGTGGTTGAGAAGATGAAAATCTTGTGGTTTTTTTTTTTTAATTTAATTTCTTTTTTCTTTCTTTTGTGTCTTGCTACTCTGATTCTTCTGCTACTTCTTTTTTCCCTTGGATCCTGTTAGAGCAAAGAAACTACTGAGGAAGAAGTACATGAAAAATAACTTGGATGGAAAGTTGTAGACATAATTATTACTTTTGTGTTGAAGTAATGCCTAATGATGCTGATGCACTATTAATCTCATAGAGAAATTTTCTGTTCAGATATATACCTTCAATCAATCCTAAGTGTTTTTTAAGCCGACATAACAATCTAATCTTTGGCCGATATCAATTAGTAGGTATGAAAATACTGCAAGAACCACCTGTGGCCCAATATAGACATTTACTACATGTAGTCTGCCTGGAAGAGTGTGTCATACATGTATATATAAATACTAAATATACTATATATAAATATAAATGCTCTTTCTTTTAGTCTGCTTTTGTATTTCAGAGTAGCCTCCACTCAGGACAGAGATGCTCTGAGGTAAAAATCAGCTCTGGAAAAAACAGCGCTGGGTATCTACAAAGTAGGCAGATGTTTGGGGTAGCAGACAGCTAGAGGAGTCGTGGGGGGGAGGGAGAGCAATGAAATGGGTCTTCTTCCTACTGCATCTCTTGGGAGCCTGGGGGGTGCCAGGATGGAGGGAGCTGGGGAGGAGGGGAGGGATGCAGCAAGGGGCTGCTGTTTTGTGGCAGGATCCCTCACCCCTGCTCTCCTGGAGCTCTGACTCCAAGGCCTGGTAGGAGTTGGTGGCTGATTCTCCTTCCCTCCACACCCTGCCCTAAGCCAACCTTTGCTCTTTACAAACCCTTTTTTCCTGATGCAGGGCCAGCCTGCCATGACCTCAGCTATGACCTTACCATGTCCTTTGTGGTGGCAACATGCTGAGAAGCCAGCGTAGATATTTGTAACTTTTTAAGGAAGGAATCACAGATATGGTCTGCAGAACTAAATACCGTCTTATAGTTGGAGGTGGATTTAGTTTCTTCATTGTTTGTACAGAATCATCCTCATGTTGAAACTTGTAATTTAAACTGAGTCATAAAGCAGCAATATCTGCATTGAAAGGAAGAGATGAGGGTAAAGGAACAGTAATTTCAGCAAATGCATATATCAGACAGTTTACAGTGTTCGAAGGCTTACTGATAGGTTTAGCTATTCCCAAACTCAGCTTGTCCTGAGTTTGTCTTTTTTTATTTATTAATTTATTTTGCCAAAATTTAGTTTTGTTCCATATCCTGTTTTATTGTAAACAACCCTCGCATGCTTGGTCTCCCTTGTGATATGAAATTCAATATTTCAGATTTCTAGTCAAGACTGTCATCAAATTAAACACAATGTTGAGATATTCATGCTGTGGAGTTCACTGATGTAGATCAGTGAAGGAAACACACAGGTCGCAGGAGCTGTTGGAGAATACAGAAGTGGCCACTCTTATTGGGGTGGAAAAATTATATAGTCGAGCAAATCTGAGTGATACCCGTATTGTGGCCATTTGTGGGCAAGGAGGGTGTGTGAGATCAGCAAGGCTGATCTGTTTCCTACATGGTGACTACCAAATGCTCTAACTACTGGAGCAGGTGGCTTTAGATCCTGCTAAACAATTTATTTCTTCACTGTAAACATCTTAACTAGCTATAAACTTGCTTTTATACAAGTCCTAACTTCTTGTTATGGACAACAAGACCAATGATGAGGAGGGCTGATGAGGCCCAGTTGTTGAGTACCAGGGACCTAATAACTTGGGATTTGACTTCAGTTAATTATGGTTTTTATTACCTGTTAACCTTGTTTTATTTTAAGGGACACACTGGTTGTATATCAGAACTAACAGCCATGTAACTTATAAGTAGATAATGGACAAATCTAACTCATATCAATATTATTGCTACTATTTCTTTGATCTACAGAAGGACAACAAACAGAAAGCATGCTTGTGTTTTCTGATAAAAAAGCATTTTCCATTCTGAAAGTCTGTAACCTAAGTGGTGGTCATGAAAAAGAAGGGGAAAAGGATGAGATGTAACAACAAAAAATGATAATGTGATTAAATCAACTCTGAAAGTCTTCTTGTTAGTTAATTCTGTGTTTGGGACTGCCAGGTGTGCAGGATGAGTCATGTAACTTCAGAAATGTTTCACTTTCTAGGACAAGTTGTCATCTCATATCCAAGTCTGAGTTGATCAAGACCTGAGGCTAAGCATTAGCATTTACTCACTCTTCTGTTGATAATATTTTTGTATGAAATGATTGGGCTGGGGGGCAGGCGGGAGGTTTCCTTGTCTTTTACTGGGAAATGCCAGTTTGTTCGAACTGAATTTTTCTGCAGAGAGAACTTCTAAGGTCACAAAAGGAATTTTTTTCTCAAAAGGTATTTATTTGCCCCTCATTCCCACTACAAAATAATTGGTGGTCATTTGGTTCAGATGAGACATAGCTGTGCCTGCCTCAGATGTCTATTCTGAATAGGGCAAAGCCTGGGCTTAAACTCTGAGTTATGCAAGTGTCCAAAGCCCCTTTGGGCTAATTGATATTGAATTATGTATGCAAAACAGATCTCTGACCAGATAAGTCTTCAGATATTCTAAACTGTTCTAGTTGGCTTTGGTAAACCTCATCACTTCCAGCAAAATGGTCCTCTGAGTTTCCAGCAATCTGTTCTTTCTGTTCTGTGTCTGTACAAAGTGCAGATGTGTACTTCAGCAATTCATTGCTGCTGGAAAAGATTTCCCTTAGGGGTTCAGCTCAGATTCAGTAGTAAAGGCGAGCTCCTAAGGGCTCCTTCCTTGAAAGTTACTTTTAGCTATTCACTGTAGGTGTCATCATTAGAGACTATTTATAATATTCATTTTGTTCTGCTTCCTTATACTGATATCTTAACCTTGCAAAATCCAGCTTCTAGATCACATGACATGAACTATCAGATTACACAACCCATTAAACAATGTCTTATCTTTCAGTGCCTCTTTTCCCATTGTTCTTAGTACATGTCTTAATTCATATGCACTGTATTCTTTAAGTGGCTTGAAACGTTTCCATTAGTTAAAGAAGTCAGCTGAAACATGCTTGTATCTGCCCATTTTCTGACAATAAGGTCAATGTATGTTTCTTTTCCTGGTGTAAATTGGTTGGTCTTCAGAAAAGCAACAAAACCTTTTGATGATTTTTAAAAAAGAAAAAAGTATATGAACAATAATACTATTCTCATTCTGTTACTACACAAAATACTTCTAATTTTCGGCTTTCTCCCATCTCACAGCATAAGCAAAACTGTCTCTTATCTCAGTATATGTACTCATACATACTGTCTCTTACCACTATCTGTGGATGAGATTCTTAGAGGGAAACCTTTAAATTGCTTTTTCAAATAATTGCACTTTGCTGTTTGAATAGCTTCTAAATGAGGGCTAGCAGCCCTGTTAGGGTGCGTAGGCTGTTTCTGCTCTTTGTACAGTATGAGGTACTTTGTATGAAAGGTTAACACAAAGATGCCTTTAAATTGTACTCTATTCTCAGAATTTACTTTGCAAATTTTCTTCTTACAGGCAGTTAATCTTTATTTCCTCTCTGATGGACCCAGTTTAAAAAAAAAAAAAAAACAAACAAAACAAACTACTACTGCTTCAACCATCTTTACTTTCATTTCAAATCCTAATGAAAGTATAAACAGTGAAATGTTTAAATAGTTGAAAGCAAGATATTATTTTTGAAACTGTATTTATATATCTCAACTAGAAATTGTATCTGGAATTGTATTTCTGGAGGAGACATCTCTGCATGAAACATTATGTAAACTTGGAATCAGGGGCTCAGAGCAACCTTGTGCAGCCCCGGAAACAATTTGTAAGGACATGTTGGTGAGCTGTTTCTGCAGACCTGGCTCTCGCTCCTAAGGTAGCTTAAGAAATATCCACCAGAAGTTACCGTAGCCTGGCCCAGGCATGGCTGCAATGCCATATTAGTGTCAGTGTCTGCTTGAGAGCTTTGAAAGAACATCTGAAACCCCATCCACACAGAGGGGGAAAAAAAAAGATTGTAATGTGGTTCTCCTCCAAAATATTTTTTTATCTGAAAATTTAATTAGATCAGCATGTTCATCATTTAGAACTTGTTCTGTAACTGTTTTTTCAACCTGCTTTAATAGCTATTTAAAATATAAACCATGGTGTGGTCAAGAAAAAAAAAGAATTTATTGAACAAATGATTCATTGTAACATTAAAATGCAAGACACTCAGGTGAAGCCAATATACGTATAACAGATTAATTAAGTTAAGAAAAATCAATAATAAAAATACAAAGTACCTACATGAAAACCATACCAATGCTGTGCTTTTCCAAAAAGACGTTGTCTGGGGAAAGCAGTTTGCTTTATCATCGTTCCAGCATATATGAAACTGTCCACTAAGGGTAAAGGAATTATTTTGTTGGGTCTTTGAAAGATAGTGTCTTACAAGGCTGTATAGGTTAATTTCTCCAAAGCTTGTATTGAAACCCTGGTAGTATTTGAAGTAAAGGAAAACAGCAGAACTCCTGCAAGCAACCTGCACACCAAAGAGCAAAATAATTAAACTGAGCAATCTGTGTTACCACAGATACCAAACTGAGCAACCAGTTACAACTTGAACACAGTTTTTGGTTAAGCAGCACACACATCAAGACTTGTGGTTTCTTAGTCTGAAAGTTTCCAGGTATTTACCATGTTTTTTCTACTGGGGGTCCTGAAACAGCTCGTGGCGCAGTGGCCGATTGATGGGATCTGATCAGCACTTGAATACAGTGGCACCAGCAGCGGGACTTGAAAGAAGAAAATATATCAACAGAAGTGAGAATAGGAAGTTACAGAGCCCTGCAAGAGAGGAGAGATTGTCTAAAGATAATAAGTATGCTTCTGTTCTGTAATACATCTCTTGAGCAAGTAGGCTCTCTCTCTGGAAATCACTTGCCTCAGCAAAAGATGGGCCTAAAACTTGTCTTCTTTGCCTGATACAGAAAGTGAAATATGGATTAGGGTTCTGAACCCACTTTTGTGCATTGGGACTGTATCCAGGGCTGGCAAATGCATGCAACAGCTGACCTTTCTACTGCTTTTATGAAGATTGTTACTGGTGGACCCCTGCCATAAAAAAATAGAGAAGTGGTTTGTAAAAGAGCTTGCTTAGACTTGACAAGTTTGCTGAGCGTTTCTTCCCCAAATTAGAATGAAAGAAGTCAAAGGTAGACTTCAGCTTTCTCAGCTGACACATCTTTGGCTTCAGAGTTGAAAATGTTTCAACATCTCTGTGAATTTCAGCAGATATTTGGGTTCACTTTTAATGTGCCTGATGTCAGTACGGTGTAGCTGAAAGCCAAAACTCCCTGCCAAGAAAGAAATGTGTCCAATATCAATCATCATGTACTTAGCAGCCTGAGTCCTGTCTGGACCAATGACTTTACTAACTTTATCCACATATCTGGGTTACTTCTTTCTGATCCCATAAATAGGATGATTGCAAGACATAGCCTAAAATATCTAAAGTGATCAAAAATAGAACTACATGGAAACTACCCTTTTAGATGGGTGTATTTTTCCTTGGCTTTACAAGAATGTGCATATTTCTCCATAGTAAAATTCCAACCTGGAACAAATTATGAAGGGACAACTCTCAGTGGGCGTAAATCAGCATAGCAATGTCAATTTACAAGGATTTGAACTCTTGGAGGTTTTTTTGCTCCACCTGAAAATTTACCACTTTCACGGAAAAATATCCTTCTTACTAGGAACAGTTTTCATACATGCTGTGATCAAGAGGTTGGGGTTTGGGGTTTTTTTTCCCTCTCCTTTCATTGTTACCACAAAAAGAGCTGATCTTGTAAATAGGTTTACGCAGCTCTAATGAAGAATGACCTGATCTCTGCAAGGATACACGTGAAGCTTTGTTGTTCCATAGTTTCCACTGAGCATGACGTGTCTGGAATGCTTTATGATGACTGCATCATCAAAGTACTAGGAGGTAAAAAAAAAATTGGAGAAGTCTCTGAGCCTGCGTATTGACTTGCTTTACCATTTTATTGGGTTAGTCATCATTATAAATCAAATTCTAACTCTCATAGTTTGATGATGTTAAATTACCTAGGTGCCACCCTTGAGTACTGCCAGTGCTTCATGTCTTGGGTGCTTTGTAATAAAGTGAGGGGGATGTTTTACTTCTAAGGCAAAGTTGGCCCCGGAACAAGACAAGGATTTCCTGAGATTTTGCAGCTATATCCCACAATTCAGCCTTGTGCTCGCAGACCGACTCCATGCTGCCTCCTCCAAGCCCTGTGCCTCTCCTTCCTCATCTCTGCATGTTGTGGCATCCTGTCTAGGGGAGAAGGAAAAATAGCTTATCTGCCAATGATTAGCACAAAACTGCTAGGCTACCTTTACAAAAACAAGCTTGTTTTCCTCTGAGTATTGTAAATGAAAACCTCTACTTTAAGGGAGGTGAAAATGCTGCAAAGGCTCCGGTACTGGTGGTAAACTATTGGACGCAGCCAGAGCTGTTCATTCATGTGTCGTGAAGTCTGTGTTGCCTAAAGGAAAGTCTCCTTCAGTTTAAATTATAGATAAGCCATACTTTTGGAGCAGGTACTTCGAATACTTTCCAGATAATCACAGATGCATTACAGCATAGGAACAGTGCCTTTTTCAGAAAAGCACAATATGTTCATAAGCACAATATGTTCAACAATGTGTGTATATTAGCATATACTTCTGTAGTTTATCCATCTGTAAGTTTGTCTGTCCAGACTGAAGAAAACTCACTAGTGTTGCTTAGGTCTCTTAACCTGAATCAGATGTGGGGAAATAAATGAGCTATCTCTTGGTATTGAATCTTTTATAACTCATTACCTAGCACTGAACTTAGTCCTTTGCCATAACACTGTGTTTGATATAGTAAAAGATGCCAGCCAGGTGAGACGCAGCTAAAGTTCAGAGCAAATATGCCCTTGACAAACGAGCTTCAGAGAATGTCCCCATTAAGAGATTTCTGCAGCTGATGAAGGTTTTAATGTAGGTGTTAGAAGAAAAGCAACATCCTCCCTACCCCCAAGTGAAAGGTATCAGACAGGGAAGAACCTGCTGGCGCTGTCATAGCAGCTATGACCTGCATGTGGTGAAACAGGGCAACATCTGTGATCTTGGAGATGAAGTTCAGCAAAAGGAAGGTTATACTGGAGGTGTCAAACACTCACTTTAAACCAGTAGCAGCCGCTGAAGTTTTTGAGCTCAAAACCTCCTCTGCAGACAATGCCAAGACTTGCTGCAGACACAGAGTTCAGAAATGGGGAAGGTCCTTTTTTTCATTTGAGGAGACTTGGCTTTTATGCTATCATCTGTGGAAAAAGAAGAAAAGGACCATGATTACCGTGGGCTGCTAATGAATTTTTGAATTAAAATTTCCAGTAGTTGTTATTGTTCTCATAAATCTTATCTGTAAGAAACATTGCTCAGAGCCAAATTGTTTCAAAATTTCTAATTTACTCTTTTTATTAGGAGAAGCCTAGACTTTTGGTCAGGCCCCATGTCAGTGTGACTCAGTGTAGCTCTATTCAAGCTAAAGGCACTGTATGAATTCATACATGCTGAGAAACCAACTTACAGTTTAGCAGTTGTGGAACAACTTCTCTGTCGGCTCTTCTAGAAACGCTTCTTCCTCCTCCATCCATCCAAGACAGTGTGCAAGTCTGTATGGGGAAGGAGAAAAAAATAGAGAGTTCTGTTGACTTGAGTAGTGCATCTTCTCTTTTTAGACCTCCAAAGGTACATGTTTTGTGAACAGAGATTTTTGTTAGGTGTAATTAATTTACTTTGCAAGGAAGTTACTAATTTCATTGAAAGCTAGAGATCCTCCCAACGCATGATTCATCATAACTCCACCTCAGTCCTGGCCTGCGGGGATAACTAAGTCCTTTGGTGAGAAGATAATTTTAATTTAATTCTCATGCAATCATTGGACAACTTCAAGACAAATGCCAGCTATCAATCTTTATGAGTGAATTATTGTTCTCACTATTAGGGTGTGGTGGAGTAAAGGATGTCGTACTTTGGTACCTATAAAGCTTTTTGGATATAATTTTGTGTGTAAGCCATAATAAACATAAAAATCATACTTTATGACTTACATGAAAAATACATTAAGACAACCAAAATTAAAGACTTTGAATACCACGGGAGATTTTTTTGATAAAGGACATAAAGATTTATTTTTCCCAGCAATTCTATTCAAATTAATAACAGGGATTTTTTTTCTGTAACTATTTTCCTGTATTAGCAAATTATTATTTTTGGTCCCTCCACTCCTATATGCCTAGAAGCAATCATGGAAAAAAGATCAGCTTTCATTATTTACATCTAGTGTTGTATCAGAGCTATCTGAGCTTCAGAGAGACTGGAGAATTCAGGGGGAGTGTTGGCTGCAAAAGAAATGAAGGACCAGACTTTGAAGAGCCCTTCAGACTAACTACATATTGAAATGCAAAGTCCTCACATCATTGCCAGCATACTTGGTGGATTTTGCTAGCTTATAAAATGTACTAGACACTCCTAATAATGATAATTATAGTTCTAATCTTGCCAGTGATTTACCTAGGCAGACATGTACACCTATATGGAGCTCCATAAATTTTTATAGGGCTCCATGTGGGTTTGGAGGAAGAAGTGGGTGGTGGCATAGATAACTGTTTGTTTTATGACCCTCGCTCTGAGTGGAATTTGGGAGCTCAAATATGTACCATTGAGTGCTCTAGGTGCGCATATGCATGCATGGTTCCAGAGTGCATTACTTTGAATGGTGTTATTACATTTGGGGATAAATTAATTCTGTTGTAGTACTAGTTGGCTGTGGATTAGTTTCTCACTTTGCCCCTTCAAAAACTGAGGATGAGAGGCAACACATTTTTCTTGGTTAATTATTATAAGTATCTGAGACACTGGTTGTTTGTATTTGGCTTCCGATTATTTTTAATTTTGTTTGGGTTTTTCTGAAGTGTGACAAGAACATCTCTTCTAGGGACTGCAGTTAGTATTTGGCATGGGAAATGCATTCTCATCCCTTCAGTTCTGGATTCCCAGAAATAGCTCTTGCTCATGTAAGTGGTAGTGTAAAACTCAGGCAATATATTCATATAAGGATAGTTTGAGTCTTCTCTATTTTTTTGAGTTTCTTGCTGTCCTTCAGAATCCCAAAGTTCTACTGATTTTGTTTCTGAAATGTAGACTGGTTTTGGACTATGACATTTCTGAATTTCAATGTAGAAATGTCTTCAGGTGTGATTTTGGGGGATCTTCTCCATTTTTAATTGATGTAAAGCAATAGAAGTGTATATTGTTTTCTTTATTCATATTGATCATTCATTTATAAAAAATATTGGTGAGCTATTATTTGAATTGCATAAATAGTGCAACAAATCATGAAAAAATAACTGAATAATTTCCAAGTATATGCTTTGGTTGTCTTCTGAACCACTACTTATGAATAAGAGATCCCATTTATTAGTAGAAAATCATATAAAAGTATTTTTTATTGAAAATTTAGACCAATTTTCTTTTGAAACATATAAACCACAAACAATGCTAAGTGTGAACTGATGCTGAAATTCACGTCGCTATTGATCATATCTGGAAGTCTGTTATCTGGGAAACATAGTGTTGCCTGCTTCTGCTATGTTACATGACTAACAAATGCTGTGTTCCTCTTGTGTTAGTATTAGGGTAAATTAGGAAGCCACAGCTGAAGCTAAGTTCCTTTGATGAATATGTGTAAAGTTATTTTTCTCACAACTTGTTTTTGGATAATTTATAAACACAAGACAAGTAATTTTTTACATGCCTGGTTCTAGTTCAGAGGTAGTACTGGATGTTTCTTGATTCTCAGCTTCTTAAAGCATGGAGACTGCAGAATTACTTACTTCCCTGTCTGCTGGGCTCTGACATAATTCATTGCGCAGCTTGACCAATTTATTTCTTATTTCTTTTAACAAAGAGGAATCAGGTCAAAGGAATTCAAGCTGTTTGCGTCAAAGCTTACAGACTACAAACTAAATAATATTTCTGAAAATAGTGGTCTTATACTTCATTTCCCATTCATATTGTAAACATGCTGAAGTAGATGGGATCAGGCAAGAGGATGGTTTTGTGATTCAAACTGTAATTGGGAGGCATTATTGCCTTGCGGTCTGTGTAAGAACCCAGGCCATGAAAGTTGTGGCTTTAAGCCTCATTTGTTAGTTTGTTCTTCCTTTTCTAACTCTTACAATAGTGGTGGTTTGAAGACCAGACTTCAGCACTCAGAAGTACTAGATTTATTACAAGCAATCGCAAAGCCTTTTAGGGATGTCAGGTAACACATACATGCTAAATGCTAGTAATTTTGTTGAAGAAAAACCTGCCATGCAATTATTTTGGTTCTTACCACAACCTGTTTTGTTCAGAAGAATTAATAATATTCTTTCTGTTTCCCAAAATTACCTTTTTAATTAAATACTTCATAGTACATAAATAGTTCTCTTTTCTTCATATATGGGTTTGAAACAGAATCTTTGAAACCATCCACTATCCCTCACCTAGAAAATTAACGGACCTCTAGAAATAGCTAATGTTTCTTGATGCTTGCAATTAACATGTTTTAGTTAATTGCAAGCATTAGTTAATAAATAATAACTAATAATAACTAATTGCAAGCATTTAGTTAATAACAAAATAACTTTGTTTCACAGCTCCGTACTATGTACTAACTACTACTGAATATGTATGTGTGTTGATGGGCCAGGAAGTCGTAGTATCTCAGCAAACCAAATAGACGGTTTTATGAGCTTCAGAACTAATGAATCCTGCTTTCCTATGAATTTACAGTTGCCACCTTTGTTTTGAATTTTTCCTCACAATTCAGGCATTTCTGAGGCTTCTCTCCACTATGAACTCTCAAAAGCATTTCCTTCAACTTTTCCATGAGTTGGGTAACCTAGGCATCTCTGCCCTCTATGGAGTGATTTATTCTAATGAAATATGTAGGAACCCAACTAGGAAGTTTGGGATTACTGTGCATTAGTCAAATACATTCAGAAGTGGCCATTGGGTTCAAAATTACAAGAAGGGGTAAAGGCACATAGAAGATCCAGTCACGTAAACCTCACTTCTTTAGGAAATCAAGCTAAAAATATCCAGGAAGATGTTTTTTAGCTCATACTATATGAGCTTTTTCATACCTTTATTTACGTTAAAGAATATTTTCTCCTACATTTGATCCCTCTGATTACAGAAGGGCTGTATTCAGCTCTGTGCTGGTGCTCTGAGCATGCTTATCTGTTGGAAAGTAGCTCCAAAGAACCCAAACATTCATTTTAGTTTACAAAATGTAATTTGATGGCTTTTATTTTTGCTTAATTAATGTTTTGATAAAATGGAACCACAAAGGTAGGAATGAATACTGTGAAAAATTTGAGGCAGATCTCAAATGTGTGCAATGAAGCGCTCTTCATAATTCACATTAAACACTCTGCAATTTTTAAAAAAGAAAAGTAATATTTCAGAAGTACTAAGCATTATGCTTAAACCACAGATTCTGTAAAAAATGAACTGCATAAGCTATTAGCAACTGTATGCGTCATAAACACCTTAGGCAAGAAAATCGGATCCTAATGCCAAATGCAGCTCAGCTCCATCAGTCTACATGGAGCTACATTTCTGCAATTTTGTAAGATAAATGTCTGTGCTGTTTTATATGATGAAACTACAGCTTGGGTGAATCCTCTTATTTTTCACCAGTGATTTAATAAAGGCAAGCTCAATATAAATATTGAAAGACTGCTAGTATTGAAAATACTCTTTTCCCTAGTAGCTGAAATATGTGAGAGCTTTGTCTTTTCATATTGATCATGCAAAAAAAAAGTTAAGATTTGTCTATACAAGAAGTGGGTATATTTACTAACTAGTGGGCTCTAAACATTTTCTATAACATACTATACTTTATATTGCATTTGCAGAGAAAAGCTTTGTTGAGCTCTGTTTTATCCCAGCTACTGGGAACTTCAAAACCCATTTCAATCTCAGCTGAAACAGCTAGTGAATGCTTGCCTCTTGCCACTTGGTAGAGATTACAGAGTAAAAGAGGAGAAATGTTGCAAACTATATTCCCCTGCACCTGTTTCTTTGACACACATCACTGTGGTAACACAATAAGAGAGCTGCATTTAATTATTTTTCCAGAACTCATAAGTTTAAAAGAGATAGGGTATTTATGAGCCCCATTTATGCTCTCTAATCCACAAGATGCCAAAAGATACAGAACATAAAACAGTGTCTATTGGAAGTGACCCATTGTGCCTCTGAAAATGTTTGTCTTGTTCTGCATCTCTCTCCAAATAAAATACTGACTGTTAATTTAATCATTAAGAGAATAATGAAAATAAGGAGCGATGAAAATGTAATCAAGATAGATGATTAATAGTCACAGAAGTGTCATTTTTAAAACAGTTTAAAATATCTCCTGCATTGCTCTGCTGTGTTCATGGAATAAACCTACTTTAATTATTTCCTGTTCAGGCTTTCCTCTGTTTCCTTGGTTTTAGGAGGAGTTTACCTAGCAAAAACCAATGCTGCTCATTTCCTCAGTGGATTAACTGGGCAATGATGAAACAGAAGCTTCTGTCTGCTTCATTCTTTACACAACCTGGTGTTAAAGAGTGACCTTTCACCCTCAGAGATTTTAAGGATTAAGGATGCTTTTAAGTCTCGGTCTGGTTACTAATCCACCACTTTCACTTGATGTTAAATAAGCACTTCCTGATTTACCCTTTAAATCCTGTAAACATAATAAAACAGAGTTTAACCTTTACCTTAGGATTTTACCACTATCTTATGCTCTGTCAAATAAACCTTTATAAGAAGCAGGGAAGAGAAAACTAATAAGTCATAGCCTGATTTTTTTTTCCCTTTTTTTTTTTTTTTTTTACCTTGGGATATGTAACAAAACATTACAATATTTTTAATATATTCAGGTCAAACAGTTGTTAGGGTGCATTGGGGTCCTTACACTGTTCAAATAATGGAATTTTTAAAAAGCATTTATAAGGTATTTGAGATAATGAAATAGATGTTTCTTCTGCATTCAGACTGCTGTGAGCAAACGATACTGGAAGGAGTTGAAATGGAAATATATTGAGAGAGATTTCATAATCCAAGGCTTTGCAACTTTCAAGAATATCATTTAGCCTCCAGCCATTGCTTTGTAAAGTCAGGCTCCCATCTGGTGTAAATTGCATGTAAACTCCATTTGCAGTCCAGGGACTCTCTTGACTTACACCAGCCATGGATTTGACCCCACAGAATTGTTTTTTTGCTGTGTTTTTCTCTTTAGGGAAATAGTATCTGTGCTGAGGAAATATTCATTCATAGCTATTTCCAGTAGCTGTATTTAATGGTACAAAGTTATCACTACTCTCCACCGGCATATTTCTGTCTGTGTCACAGCTGCAAAGGGTGTCTCCTTATCATTTATTTATATAAAAAACTTTTAACCTATATAAGTAACTTCAGCACAATGCTCCCAACCTGGGGCCTGGTCTGGAGACCAAGGAGGTGGTGGGACCAGCTGGGAGGCCCTGCCTGCACAACAGCTCCAAGGGCTAAAATCTGGAGACAACAGTACCCAGAAAAACAGTGTTGGAAATGCTGCCTTTAAATCATTACAGCCACAGCCCATTGAGTATTTCTAATAAGGTTTGTTTTCAGCAAACACCCAAAATACCTCATTTCAAAAATTCTGAATTCTGGCACCTTAGAGAGTTTCTGTTTTTATATCTCATAGTTGATAGCAATAAGTAGAGAAAAATTATCCTGTGATAAGAAGTTAATTCCCTCTTCTGAGGCCCTAAATCATGGACCTTATTAACAAAGGAATACAGTTATCTATCTGGATGGGGACCTTGCTTGGCTTTTGATATCTTTTTGGGAATATTTATTTTAATTAAATTGAATATCTGCCTTGTATCTTGCAAATATCTGATTGTCTCTGCATCAGCTATTGCCTAAGAGGAAATATAGACGAAGTAATCATTTATACATGCATGATTTTCTTATTATTATCAACAATCCCTTTGTTTTCTGCCTTAATAATGCAAAATATCCTGTTTCTTCCATGTTTGCTAATGCTGCTCACAGTGGTGAGAAAGATTCAAGTGCAACTGCTCCTCAACAAGTTTGAGGGACCTGTTACCTGAGCTGGAGAGGAGCTCTTGTCAAAACAAATTCTGATGTTTTAAAGGCTCTGAATAACATTAGAATATAATGCTGGGGCAGCCAACTTTCCTGGTGCCTGCTGGAGATAAGTAGATGACAGCTGGAGTTCACAAATGTTTTGAATTCATGGAGCAAAGATTATTTGCAACCTCCTTGGAAAATTACTGAGTTTACTGGGTAGGGCTGCTTTTGAGAGTTTTATGGTTCCCAGAATGGCCTGCTGTCTTAAGAGACATTTATAATATTGAACCTTTTTCTGCAGTCTGTTTGGAGGTAAAATTCCTGTTAAAGGCAATAGGAACTGTGGCAGTGTATGCAAACAAGAAATAGGACGGAAGAGAAATTTTTAAACAAAGGAAATTTGATTTCTGGTTTTCACTGAAATTTGGGAAAGAAAGTGGGCAGGAGAAAATGCTTTTGTTTTATAGGTTTTCCATCCACCACAGATGCTGGCAATGCCTCATTCATGGGTCTTGTGCCAAAGTGGTCCTGTGAGGCACTGCCAGTGGGAATAAAACCAGCATGAAAATAAGACAGAGAACATCTTAAAAACAGAACAGCCTTCCCTTTGAAATAGCCTCCCACAGACGCTGAAGACCTGAGTAGTTCACAGCAATGTGAACAACATTCCTTCCCATGAAGCAGAACTTGATGAAAATGAGCAAGAGAAAACCAGCCCTTGGCATAACCCCATGAGTTTCATGGGTGCTAAACACAACTGGTTGTCTTTCCACATGACAGAGGTAAGTGTAAGAGATCATCCACCTTTATTCACCTATAGGACACATAGCCTTTAATGAGGGATCCTACGTGCAGAGATCAAATGGAACTGAGTAAGAAGGGCCGAAATAGGCTCTACTGGAGTCAGTGACAATAAGCTTAACTTCAACAAGATTGAGAGCTGGCCAAACTGCTAGCATCAGGCATGACAAATCTGGTGGTAGAATACAGTAGAGAGTGGCATTGCACTTCGTGATGCATGTGTCTATGCTGAACTGACTCTGCAGTACTGGCAGGGTGTTTGTGGGGTCTTCCTTCTACATATCAAGGCAATTCTTTGCTCAGACCCTGCTTGTCTGAGTCAGCACTGCCTCGTGGTTATGGTCACTGTCTGTGGGCATGTTGGTGAAAGTCGGGTATCTTGCTCTTTGATAGTTTACTGGCTCTTCTAGACAAGCGATGCAGGTATCTTTCATTTTGTTTTTAAATCAAAACTCCTTCTCAGGAGAAGAGCCTTGAAAATCCCGGCAAGATAATATTGCAGCACCCATCATGAAAGGACGCCATTACATTTTCGTTGGAAGTCTGAACTCTTCCTCACTCCTCTAAAATCACCTAAAGCCTTTTCTTTACTTAAAAATATCTGACAACATATAGCTTAGTTGTGGTCTGCGTTCTACCAGGAAAAGAACCACCCTCACATCAAACTGTAATTATTAATGGTAGTTTTCAGCATGAATGCTAATTTGGGCTTCTGGTCCTATATGAAAAGAAACTTGAATTATTTCTTCTCTTCTACAGAGCTGAGACTTCCTTTCCAAGTCCTTCATCTGATTTCAAAAAGGCTTCATTCAGGACACCCATAAGCTTTGGGTGACACAGGCTATTGCTCTATACTCTGTAGTGTCTTCAAGTGAAAGAAACACCTAACAGTTTAAAAGCAGGGATGGATTTAGGGTGTTGAATTGAAGAGGTGGCATGGTGGGTTTTCTTCTTCTTCATTCTGTTACTACAATTTTCTTTTCTTGTGCTATTGCTTTTGTACTTCTTAATGTCTTGAAAACAGCTTATATGTGACTCACAGTAATTTATGACTTTGGTATGTTTCATTATTGTCTTTGCTTGCTCTACTCTCCTGAATGAAAATGATTTGAAAATATTTTTTTCTGGATTCTGGAATAATATAGGAGAGTTCACACCTGTATCTGTAATGCATTATTTGCTAAACCTTTTTATGACAGTTAATGTTCCTTACCTCTTGGGTTCCTGCTATAATTAATAATATCTAGAGCTTTTCATTGTAACTTTTAGTGAATTATACAAGGAGCTGATGCAATTCCTGTCTTCATGTTGGGAAGCTGGGCTACTGGAGGGTGAGGTGATTTGCCTGAAGTCAGCCAGTAGACCAGTGGTGGATAGGGGTGAAACACTGACCCCTATTTCCAGTTCTCTGTTCATGAAGACATGTTGCCTCAATTAACTGATGATGATCAAACCTGATTCTTCTATTCAGCTGATGAACTGCTGTTATAGCACCTACAATTCCTGTTTTGTTGCTGAGGTTGCCTGCAGGAGAAGGGAAGGGTCTGGAGAACAAGATCTGAAGGGTTCTCCAAAGGGGACATTAAAGGCAAGACTAAAGAAACTAGAGGAGAAGGGGGAAGAGTAGTCACAGAGGCTGATTCAGCCATTTGGCTGTGGCCACCTCCTGAACCTGATCTGAGCCGCTAATGGGGAAGGGGCTGAGGATGGAGGGACGGGGTCTTGCTCCTGGGCTCGGGAGGATACCACAAAGCTAACTTGGGGCCAGGTAGGCTGGGTTCATCTGGGAGAGAGCAGTTTCTACAGAAGTGCAGAGCACCCAAGCTACAATCTGCTCTGTCTGACCAACGTCAACCATTTTCAGCACATTTAGTGAGTTTATAAATAAAAGGAAGATGAAGTGATGCTTGAAAAAGCACATTTTGCATTTCTCTGCAACTATGCAGTAGAGTAACGTGGAGCCAGAAACATTTCCAGTGTATGTATGCAAAGTATGTGACTGTGCCAGATATATTCCAGCAAAGATCTTAATCAAAGGAGTTACAAAGATTTCGTGTAGTTACCATTCTTTTGGTATTCCAACAGGCCATTGTATTGCCATTAAAATCGGCAAGAGGCCCAATGGTCCTCTCACACCACAATTTCCACAGAGTTATGCTCAATTTACATCCAAATAAACAGTAGAGAAAGCTCAGAGTTTGGAGAAAATCAAGGAAAGGTTTTACTTTTAAATAGAATTGATCTTCTCAGCCAACAACAACAAAAAGAAAGAAAGAAAGAAGTGAATATGATACATTTAAATTTTGTAATATATTGGCCTGACATATGTAGTATTACACTGCATTACTTAGCATCTCTTAAACAAAACAAAACCTTTTATTGAGCAGTTACCATTCAGACAGGTTATGGCATTTGTAGAGTAATTAGCAACTGTAAAATATGACTAACCAAATCATTATTTTTAACTAAAAAAAATAGGCGCCTACATTCTTATGTATAAAACAGTTTTTATAAGCTGTACATGACCAGGGAGTATTTTATAACACAGCTTAAGACAGAGAAAATACTAATCAGCATTTTAAATGTCTGTAGTTATAGTCCTGTAAATGTTCTTGAAAATGAAATTAATAGCTTCCAGAGAGGTGTCTAACCAGAGAGGTGATGCAATGGTGCCAGTGGGAAGGAATGGGCTGATGGGAGAGCTACTGGAAGGCCTCAGGTGCTGTGCAAGTCATCCAACGTGCGGGAGTCAGACTGGCCCATTACTAAGACCCTCTTTGGTCTGATATTGCTTTGGGTCAAGGACAATGACTACAAGTGCTGCAAAAAGGAGGGGAAGTGACATTCAACTTTACATTGTTGTAAAATAAGTGCCAATTAAATAAGACTAAGCTTTTTTAATAGAATTAAAGGATTCTTCTCAATGAGAATGCACTACTGATTTTGCTAGCGCCTTAGAACTTCAAGAGTGCAGCGGTTTCAGTATCTGGGAGGAGGTTTTTCCCAAGAATCACTCACTGTGCTTCTTAATGAAGCACTCTGGATTGCTCACCTGGCTTCCCTTTAAATTTACACATCTTAAAAATGACTTCAGCGCCAACCCACTGGAGTTGATCTAGGTTCCCTCAAGTCTCATGAAACTTAGCTCATGTTCATCAAGAGCTTCTCTGAGTTGCAAGTCAGTGAGGTGTGAAATGCTTGTGGTTTGATGATTCGCAGAACTCTCACCGTGAGCCTTAATTAATCAATCTTTGCAAGGAATTTGAAATCCTTAGATGAAAGGCTCTGTAACTGCAAAACACTTATTACAATGGCCACCACTCGTATTCATGAGGACCTCACTTTTACCATTCTTTTTTGTACCATCGCAATAGCTTCCCTTTTATGTTGAAAGGGGAAGAGCTGTGTAAACATGTTCACCAGCAAACATTTCTCACGCTGGTGGTTTAAGAGAAACTATACTTGAAAAGCAACACAACTTTCCTTACAGCCATATCTCCCCAAGCTGTGATCTTGTCAGGCTGCAGACATTAAACAAGGCTGGGCTGGGTCAGCACTAGAATGGGAAAACAGGCAACGATGCTAATGATTAAGAAAATAAAGCATCTGAATCCAGATTCCTCCACCATGGTGCCCTTGCAGAGCACTGGGAGCCCATGAACTGTCCTCATGTACCACTGCAGCATGAATTAAAGCAAAAAACTTTGCTCACTGTCAGTAAACAATCTTAATTCTTTGCACAGTAAAATTACTGATTTAGCATACCACCAAAGTGCGTGATACAGCTTCACTGAAGGCGAAGAAACCTACCCCAAAGAGTGTACAATCTGCATCCTAAGCATGGGTATGTCAGAGGACGTGGCTGAAGAACAGGAGGAAAGGGAGGGGTATGAAGGATTATGTTAGAGTTATGTTCTGTTTGTGTCAGATGTGGTTTTCATTTTCCCACACATAAGGTACTTTCCTTGGCTTGCATGTGCACAGGTCTCAATTTCACAGATAGATCCATTTCTCCTGGTACTTGAACCAAAGTGGTTTTCAATCATCATGTGCATTCCTATTCAAGAGGGAATAATTTAGAGAAAATAATGCACAAGTACTTAGAATGATGCACTGGAATTTGAGTCTCCAGGTTTGTGTTTGATTTTTTGGTATAGAAATTTTGTATTCATGTTACAGATTAGATAGTAAGGGAAGGAGATCGAGAGATAATTGACTCATCCACCAACTAGATTGTCATATCTAGTACATGAAGTCTCTGAGGTGGAGAAATTTTTCTTACTCTGTTTGCAGAACTATGTAGGACAATTACGGGCGGAATTTGAAGTTGTTATTGTGTTAATGTTACATAAGTAACCATGTTTTCTGCCCAGATAGCCAGTGTGCAAAGATAATAACAGAAGAGTATATGTTATGTTGAGCTGCTGAATTCCCAAATCTGTTGGAATTTGAGGTTGGTTTTGGAGTTGATACCCAAGCCCAGGATATAAGACTTGTCCTTTACAATCTGTATTTAAAAGTAACTGGTGAACAACATGAGAAATTGTGAGACATTGCAGCAGGTCTGGCTCCTGTAGGTGGCAAATGGAGACTACTGATCATGTTAAAAAGACATGTAAAAGGCAAACATTAAGCGGACAGGAGAAGGATGGTGCTTGCTGCAATTCTCTATGCACTAACTGAAGTACTAGTTCAAGGACATGCTATTGCACTCAGTGTTCAAAACCAGTATTCCGAAATCTGTTGCAAAACACCACAAAGAAAGGTCACTACATAGATCTCACAGTAGGTGTGAACCTCTGTCTTCAGCAGTTTACCCATGTAAAGGAATTCTTGTCTATACAACACCCAAACATAATAATCTTACTTTTCCACTGATGCTATCTTCTGATCTTTCCAACTTGTCTTCTGTCCCATCTAGGTTTATCACTCACTTCTGATGATGTCTGGAAGGTTTTTGTAAACATAATTTTTGCATATCATACATGATCTAAGATCAGCTTAGTTTAGTCGAAGTTATAGTTTGGTATTTAGGATACCTGTGTAACTGGTTGTGCAAAAACTGCTCATCTTATCTGGTAATGTGTGTCTAAAACATCAGATGCAATAAGGGAAAGGCTTCTTGGCTGATCCCAGTGCTTGGGATAGAGCAGAAGAAGGAGGACCACCCATATAACTTCCATATTGAGGCAGGGAAGAGCTTGGAAAGTCCCAAACCACGGTTGCTCCAATTTCAATGCTCTTTATGCAAGCTTTAAATGATCAGGTCATGTCCTAGCTCCTTGACAGCTCTCACTTGTATCCCATGAACAGAGAAGAAAACTGGAGGAAAAAATCAATTTGTACCTAGGGAACTCCATCATATGGAAATTATTGTCTGTTGTTTCCATGCCTGTAAGTTCCTTTCAGTGGCTTAAAGTACTTCAGTGCCTTAGAAAAAAGGGGGAAAATAAAACCTTGTCTATGAGATAGCATCCAGGATCAAGGTGGTTTGGGAAGGAACAAGCCTGAGCATGGAGCTGGAGCAGCCTCGCCCCTGTTGGGCTGCTGAATTCAACAGCCCCTAACATAACCAACCATACCTAGGCTTTCCTACATAAGCTTTTTATGAAGAAAGTAGTAGAACTACATTTAAAAAAATATGCATTTCTCACATCCACAGAGTTGCCTGGATTTTCATGGTAGTGCAAGAGAAAACTGTAGATGGGAACTTCAGGACAGAAAAGTATAGTTTTGAAATGAACGAAAAATAGATTTGAAACGTCCAGTGCACAAATTCATGTGGGCTAATGAAACCTTTTGATTTCCTTTAAAAATATTTGATTCTGATCATTACCAGCCATAAATAAGGCCATTACCAGTACCTTGCACAGATCCAAGCTTTCTTCATGTCATACTCATAAAAATATTTTAGTTGTTTGTGTGTTTCTTGTGCATTTAATGTCCATTCTGAATTGGCTGCATTTTTCTTGATCAATTAATTTGAACTGGTAATATTTATGATAACACTCAATACTTGTTTTCTAAACAGTAGTTTTACTTATTTTTATATAGAATTACAACGGCATTGCAATGTCTGAACAGTGCACTTACTAAGACTTCCTAGATGCAACAGAAGAGACATCAGGGTTGTATCTCTCATAACTTTTGCTTCCATCTAGTGTATTTGTGAATTATTGCCTTAGTTTCTCAAAGTTCAGTGAAAAATTAAACTCGATTAATTTAATTAAACAACATTGTCCCAAGGCCAAGTAGCTCAAATGTTCGGTTTTTATTAAACAGTAGTTTCATTCACAATTTCAAATTACACTTTGTTCAAAGGTCTCATGAAAAGAAATTTCTTTTTTTTTCCCTGTCCTTCTAAAATAAATGTTGAGAGGATTCAGCCTTCAAAGAGCTCATAGAATTTGAGATAGAAATAATCCAAAAGGATTTCCATGGTGATAGGAATATGGGCCAGGCTACACTTTAAGGAAATGGCATAAAAGCAAATGTTAGAGAAGTTAGATTAATAAGTAATCATTTTCACTGACAATAAAATCAAGTGGAATAGGCTAGACATGAGTGGAATGCATAAGTCATTGCTTTAAAAATGGGCTGGGGCAAGCAGCATTTGGTCAGGTGCACATAGGAGCCACACTTCAGTTTTGGGTCAGCCTCTGAAAAAATCAAGTTAATTATTGTTTGGAAAGGGAATAGAGTGTATTACTCTGTTTGGAAAAGGAGGCTCTACAACAAAATACATTGAACAAATGCAAATGGTTAAGTGATGCAAACTAAGAGCCTGCAAGACCACAAAGCTTCTACGATGAAAGAAAAATAGTGGGGTTTTTTTTTTTTTACTGTTACTGAGTTTTGTTTAGTTGTATGAATTAAGTGACACACAAATATTTTTATGACTGCATTTATTCTCCATAACAATATGAATGAGCCACTGAATAATAACAAAGTCCCTTGTGACTGCAGAAGAAGGGTGATTAAATTATAATCACATTGGATTAATTAATCTATAATATTTGTTCTTTATATGAAAGAGGAAAATCAGCCTTCAACATAAAGGTTATGTACTCATGAGGTCTGTGTCTTAATAAAGAAAAGGCTTTGGGAAAAAGCTTGACAAGCCCCCCAGATATGATATGTTGTAAATGTAGACAGAAGGTTATTACTGATATAAAATACATTCAGTGTAATTATCAGCCACAACAAATAATCAGAGAGATGATAATGAATAATTAACATTTTTATTTTTCTGTAGTAATGTGTCTAATAGATAAGTGCACAACATTGAATTAATTTATTATGCTATAGCATTTTAGTAATGAAAACTGTATCATCAAAATATCTCTTCAGTGGTAGTGCAAGATATCAGCTTAAATAACTGATAAGGCTTATTCCTTTGTTTTCCCCACCCAATCGTACTGAAGATGCCCTGAAAGCAACCAACTAGCAAAAGGAACTACAATAATCTTGAAAGCAAGCCATAACAAAAATATAAAACTTATGACCTGATTCTGTAGTCCCAGTAAATTAAAAAATGAACGTTATTTACAAAAAGGACCCTTAATGTATGATATTAAATTTATAAATATTTTAATTTCATTTTTGCTGGTTTTGTTACTAAAAAATTCTGTCTTGAATCCTTTCCAAATAAAATACCAGTTGCAACTTATAAGGAATCAATTACTGTGTCAAAACCATCTGTGTTCTGAATGAGAGAGAGATCTTATGCCTGAAAGATAATGTACGTGTAGATTTTAATTACTTAAAACCAACCATTTATGTATTGGAAGTATATACTTAAAGTTTTAAAGACTGATCATATACCTCATTTTATACAGAGTGGTTTTGGACATATTACTTTTAAATAACAATAAATATTGTTTATGTTTAAATGGATTTTGTTTTACCTGTGGGTGAAAAAACCATTAATTTTATCATATTATGTAGAAGAAAGTAATCTGCACAAGTGCCATTTCTGAAACCCTGGAGCTCTGAGCAGGCACGGCCTGTGCTTTTGAAGCTCAGGGTGTGATTATTTTTTTAACTTTTTAATAAAGCCTGAACTGTAATCAGACACCTAAAAGCCCTTGGACCTCAGCTTAGTTCAGTCTCATAGTCTGCAGTTCAGGCTTATCTCTAGCTAATACTAGCAATTAATTATGATGTGTTTTATGGAGTATTGCTCATGCTGATGATATTGTACCAAGTAAAGCTTTTTCTGTGTTTCAAAACATTTTTTTTTCTTCTGCAGTACTTGGGGACCACAGGTAGAGAGAGGCAGTCTGTGCCCTGAGAGTGTAGAATATAAATTACAAGTGAAACTTCAGGGGTTAAAAGTGAATGTTTGGGCTTCTACTGTTCAGTCAACAAGAAGCCACAAAACAGCACAAAATACTTTCTATGACAGGCACCAACCCTTGAGCCTGGAGAGTTTGTGGCTGAAGTGAAACAGAGGCTAAATTTTGAGCAGCGCTGTCTTGTCCTCCAGCAGCCAGGGCAGGAGAGCAACTCTTGCACTATGTTGGTATGTCAAATCTGAAGTGTCTATCAACACCATCATATGTCTTGGTTTTTATGTGGTTCCTGCTCAGCCTGCTGCAATGCAGTCCCAAGGATGCCCATGAGGATGAAAGGTGGCTGCATGAACAAATAAAGTAATGGAGGTGCATGTTTCAGCAAAAACAGAGGAAGATGGGGAGAGTATCTGGTGATTGGAAAGCCTTGTTTTGATATGGTTTGTAGGCTTGGCGATGCAACAGTCTGGTTAATCCTGCATGCTGTAAATTACACTTACAGTACTCACCAAGGCCAGCAGTTTCGTTTTTTCAGGATACTACAGAGGCAAAAATGTATTGCAAATGCTCTGCCACAGAGTCGGTGTCACCAACGCACGAACCTGCTTCTGGGAGTGTAGAGGGCACTCTTGTTTAGATGCGTTTGAAGACAAACACCTTAGTGGTCATGTTCTTGCTCAAAAAAGCCATGCACAGTGGAGATAAGTGCAGAAAGCTTTTCTTTACCTGTATTTAAGCACGAGTTTCCATCAGAGGTGGGTTCCAGCTGCAATGCTGACTTCCTTTGGTGTGACATCAGAACAATCCTGGGGATTCATGACCCAAGGATTCGCTTTAATCCACACCACTGGGTAAACTGTCAATGGTAAGGCCCACTTTGAGGAAAGTGATATAGGCTGTGGGTTGCAAAAATACTTCCCTTAACTGGGTGAATTTACGGACCTCTGTTTTGGGGGATCATCATCATCTGTTTGGGGAGTCTGCTCAGGTAGTATTCAGAAGCTCTATTGTCTTCAGTCTGTATCGCTCCTCAGAGCTCCCAGGCTGATTTTTTTTATGAACAGCTCCATCAGTTTCTCTTTCTGAGCAATATTTTAGCATTTCTCTTTCTTCTTTTTTTCTTGTTCTCCAAGGTCTGCTTATTAAATTATTATGCAACTGTGATACTAAATCTTATCTTTTGACTATAGTACACAGAAGAGGCAGATAAGGCTTGAGGGGAGGAACGAACCATTTGTCTATCAGTAGACTATGAGAAGCAAGAGAAAGTGAAGGGAGGAAGATGATGCTTTTGATGAATATTTGTGGCTGAGCAAGACAGTGCACTAAATGGCTTTTCTATTTTCAGTATGGGACCGTACTTGTATTTCTAAAAGCAAAAGACTTTTACAAGACTCTAAATCAAATCTGAAATTAAAAAAAAAAAGAAAAAAATATTTCTAACTCTGCCTCCAGCAACTTACTATTCTCTGCTAGCCAAATTAATCTCCTGTTTACTTTATTGAGTAAGGTATAGTCTTCAGTTAAGAAAATTTTTGGTCAGTTTATTAGGCCACATCATCACCAATAGCCTGAGGCAGTTTGCAGGCAGTGATTTTTTGGGTCTGTCTTCTACCCTGCCTGTATGCCTGTATCTGGGAGAGGAAGTTATAAAGCACTGTGCCCCAGGCACAAAGAGGGTGGAAATAGACACCAGAGATTCAAAAAAACTTTACTTTAAAATGGGAAGTCAAATCAATAAACTTTCGAGTTTACTTTTAATTCCACTTCAACAGCGGCTAGTGTTTTCCTGCTATAACGGCAGGGATTTGCTAATTGATTTGGTCATCGAAAAGGCTCATGACCCAGTCTACATTGGAAAGCAAAGCAATTCCTAATTCAGAAGGCCACGGGATGGAGTAGGTCCACGTGGACAATTTCTGTCAGGCAGAGTGAGTCCCTGTTTCCATCCCTGTGGGCACAAAAAGGCCCTGGACTGAGATGTCCTCACTGGGAGCTGCAGGGTGTGAGCACTGGTATTGCTGTCATTGCTCACAGCCAGTGCAAGTCCCCTCTGCTCTCAAGGGGACCCTTCTGGGGGGACAAAGTGCAATTTAGTTTTTTTTCTTACTGGCAATGTCGGTTTTCCTTTCTTTTTCTAATTCATGTTCAGGTAGAGCAAGGATTTCAAAATAAGAGTTGACATTTAGTTCTTGTTAAAAAGTGGTTGTTTAAGCCAGTTTGATGCTGAGGAATGACTCAATTCCCTGCTTAAAAAAGGTCTTTAAAAAAAGTATGCAGATTTATGTTTTGAAAATCTTGACTATCTTTCTATCTTTTCTCAAAGACAAATTTAAAAAAAACTAAACTCCTCCTGTCATCAGGCTAATGGCATAGTGTCCCATACCCTCTCTAAATCTAGTTATTATTGATCAGCTAATGCAATATTTAATTATACTCACAGGGGAGAGGGACTTCTTCAGTGTGTGATTCATTATCCCTTATGAATGGAAACTTCTCAATCTTGGTAGATAACCAATAAGCAAATGTTATTGATTGTTCTCCAACATCAAATAAGGATAATAAATATCACAATTTGGGGCTTGAATGTCACATTCAAGAGAAGCTTCATAACCACCCGTTAATGAGTTTCTAATCTTTGACCTCCTCGCTAATGCCAGCTGTGGTCTCTTCTTGATCATTACAACTTCCCTGTCATCACAAAATGACTGTGCCTTGGATTATCTACATTAATACAGACTGACTACAGGAAAATCTTAACGGTATTGAATGAACTGTACTAAAGTCACTTATCTAAAGACGACAAATTTCTTTAAAAGAAAATTTTAGTGGAAATTAAAGAAATGACAAGAATAAAGACTGGCAAAATGACGAATAGGTATAAGAAACGTTTGTGTGAGAATACAAAAGGGAATTTGTCCTATTACTGAACAAACTTCTTGGTTAATTGTGATGGAGATAAACTAGTAGCTGATGGCTCACTCCTAATAAAGGAGTTGATGTTCTCATGAGAGGCTGGGGCAAGTTACCCCCAGGGAGTGCTCAAACATAACACAGAATAATCAATAACAGTGCACCAGCTCATCTGTGATAACTGCCTGAAATGCACTTGCATCTTATGATAACAGCGGACAACAAGTTGGCAGAGCCTTCTTCGCCATCTTTAAACAAGACCAAGCCCATTTGATTGCATTTGTATTTACAGTGGGCTAAGAAGTCAGTTGTGTAAAACAGCTCCAAAGCTTGTTTTAGTGCTCTGCCTGTGTCTGAATATACCTGAGCCCTAAATCCAAAGCTGCAACCCTGAATCCTCCTGCTCAACTACCACCTAACTCTACAAGCTCTGCAGCTCATCCACTTGTGTTTCAGTTCTCAGCAGTGCTTATAGATTCACTTCCCCAGTCTATTCACTACTGCATGCTCTGTCTCTGATCAAATTAATCCTTAATTTGTTTTTGAAAAGTTTCTTCCTTTCCTGGCAGTTTAAGCTAAAATTTGGTGGCTGGGGCAGCAATGTTGCTCTGAAACCTCCTCAGGCAGAGGAGGGAATTTCCTCTTTCATACCTCACTTCTTGGACAAAGGCTTATCATCTTCTCTGGATGCTCTTTCAAGGTCTGTGCTCTCTCATCATTTTGCATACTTGATTGTTTAAGGCCAATTTCTCCCCATGCAAAAGGAATTTATCTCTTTGATATGAAGTCCCATGTAGATGGAGGCTGATGGAGGTAGATGTCTAAAAGCAGATTTTCAGAAGCTAATCTGTTTGCACTAAAGTCTTTGATAATGTCTGGTGCTTTTCAGGAGTCTAGCACTTACGCAGCTATAGAGGAAATATGAAATTAAGGTGCCCAGCTTAAAACAGGAGAAAATAGAAAAGGAGTCAGCTACTGATCTGTAAGTCCGCGTCTACGCAGAATACGATTTTTGGACACATACTTGGAAGTCAAATGTTCACAATCAAGATGCAGTCATCTTGACTTTTAGACTATCTCAATCTGTTCAATTTGCTTTACAGCAAATAGGATATATTGCAGCTATTAGGCCAAGGAAGTCTGGGTTCAAAATAAAACCAGATGACCTCTCCAAAATGAAACTCGCCATTAGTTGTCTAAGTAACAAAATTCCTCCAATTCCCCCCAGCCCAAAGCAGTCCAAAACCCTTTCTAAAACAGCTTTCAACAAACTGCTTTCTGCATGTTTTCAGTCTGAGAATGAATAGATTTGTCTGCAGCATGCTTTCTTGGGTGAATGATGGGCTTTCTAGCCCAAGTACTGAATCTAGTTATCTTTAGTGAACTCAATGTGTTGTACTTTCATTAAAAGTCTGCAGCAAGTAGTTTGTGTAGATTTACACCCTCATACTTTTATTACTGGAAATCTAATTTTAAAAGCTGTCTTGGGACTCTGCTGAAGTGTTTGTGGAGTTAGATCCTTGGCAGACTTTTTTGTGTGTGTCATAGTAAACCACCCCACTATCTGGCACAAATGGCAGACGATGCCCAGGGGATGCCCAGCAGTGGCAGAGTAGGAGGAATACAGCAGGGCAGGGCTGGCAGAGCTGCTGCTTGGACTCCAGGCATCAGTTGTTCACCATATGCCTGGGACAGGCATCAGTTGTTCACCATGCCACTGTATCTTCACTGAAAAGTACAAAACCTTAACTGTCCCTTTCCACCCATAATCCTTCCTTAATTACATCTTGCTTTTATATCTGTACTGTCTCAATCTGGATTTCACCCTGTGCCCATCATTATGGTGTCTGAACTCTCAGTTCCTTGTCATATATCCAAGTGACTGACCTGCAGCAATGTCCTTCATACAATTTCTTACTCTTCTCTCAGTATCAGCTGCAGCACATAAAAAGGAACCACTAATATAGTCTTTCCACATCAAAAAAGTAGAATGTGAAAAGTTATTAGAGAGAGAACAGAGAACAAACCACAAAACATCTTTGTACTGTTGTGTAGATCTGTGCTCCCGTGTCTTGAATGCTGAATGCTGTATTTGAGAGGACATAAAGCAGAAACTGGAAAAGGTCAGAGAGGGAAAATGAGGAACACAGAAGATAAGGAATGTGTCACATAGACTAGGGAACTTCTGGCTGGGATGCTGGAGACGATATAAAATGAGGATAGACCGTTTTGCAGGCTGTACCTGCACTTAGTAATTCAGTTCAGAGTGGAGCTATTTTGAAATGGATCCTCCGGTTGTCTCCATTTACCACCTGCTAAGTAGGTTGTCAAAGCAGTTTTGGTACAAGTACTTAATGGTGAAATTTGTTTACAAGCCAATATGTAAACCTCACCACAGCACATTTCCCTACTGTGCACCTAATAGAAAAATCCCCCTAAGTGTTTACTAAAAGGAAATTAAATATTGATAAGGATTGAACAGAGGTGGCGGTTTCACTTCCTATCATTAGAAATGCCAATTCCACTACTCCTCACCAAGTTATTTTCTTTAGAGATAAGAGCAGCTCGCAGAAGTGACTCTGCTGCTCTAGGACTGCTCTAGTCCTGTGTTGACTCCAAAACTTGAGCAGGAAAGGACACCCTGCTTTCCTGCCCAAAGGACCTAGTCCACACATAACTGCTGCTACTAGAAATACTAACACTCAGCCGCTTTAAGCTGAAAAGAACAGCTGTTGCCCTGTGACCTCTGATCTCTTCTGTGTTAGCAACTATAAGGTACTAGATTATGTGGGTATGCAGTCACAGTGATAAATACAGAGAAAAGCCAGATTTATACACAGTTCTATCCTTTCTGCTAGTGGAGCACACCAAGACTGGAAATGAGGTGCAGCACAGAGCCTGGAGTGATCGCACCTGAAGAGAAGGCAAGACCAGAGCAGTGCCCCTTGGAGCTGGGGCAGAAGCAGAAGGCAATAATGTGGGGAGGGAGAAGGTGATGGCAGCGATATCCCTAAAATTAACGTTTGGTCCCCCTCTGGTGTGGACCAGACTGTATGTTGGGACATATAAAACTGGTGATTTTGTGCCACAAAATGCTGAAGCCTAAAGCCTGGTCATCTGTGAGGCACTGAACAAAGCCTTACATAAATGTAGACTACATGGTGCATTGTTATAAATCATTTCTCTACAGAAGTTACATTAAGCAAACATTTCATTCATTCTCATATCCTTTGCCATAAAGCACTGGCATTAAAAATTTGTCCTTTTCAGTGGTGAGATGATTCTGTTATTTAACTGTACTTGGGTACCTGAAGGACCCAGTGAGATCAGAGACTCATCACCTGGGTGCTATACAAACATTCATTTATTTATTTTACTTTTAAATATTAGTCACGTTTGCTCATTGGGCCCATGATTTAAAGTACCAAAAATGTGTTCTTTTGTATCACATGCTTTCTGACCTTTTCAAAATCTTAACAAATATTCCTACGGATTAATAGTATCACAATATCTAAAAACCTTTTTGCCTTGAGTCTGCATGAGTGAGAAAGTAAAAAGCAGGTGCTGTCCAAAGATCTTATGATACAGTTATGCAATAAGAGACAGCAAGTGGATACAGTCAAAAAGGGAGTAAAAAGAAGCAATGAAACACTTTTTTTATGAATGATCGAACAGTCTGACCACTGTCAATTTTTTTTCTTTTTTCCAGCAAAAATAAGTTTTATGAGGATGAGATACCTCTGTGCATATTTATGGTGAGCACTTTCTAATTACGCGGAAGCAAAAGAACAAAAAAGGCTTGATGAAGAGTTTATAAAGGGACTGAGATGTGGGCTAATGTTTCAGTAGTGAGGAAGAGACACTAGATGCACTATGAGGAGTCTGTGAAGGGCTTGGAAAGTGAAGAAGTGCAGTTCATATATGACTCAGGAAGGAAAAGGCTAGAAAAACATTCTTTTTGGTAGCATTCTTACTGGATATGAGTGGAGTAAGTCTGCATTCTTTTGAGGCCTGAGAAAATGATATTGCATTAATTGCGAGGTAAAATGATGAGAGCTTGAGTCACTTTGAGAGACCCTGTATTTCAGAGATGCTAGACCAGCCAGGTTTAGGCAAACCAGGTATCCAAAGATCTAGGGATTGACATGAGTCAAAGTTAACACCAGGGCTATGGTTTGAATCAGATGAGATGGTGATATTGCTCATAACAAACAAAAAAAGTGAGAAAGAAAGTGTGGAAGGAAAGGCTAAGAATTACAGTTTTGCCGTTCTGAGCTTTAGGTGATAGTTAAACACCAGAGGATGCTAAAGAGGCAGACCAAGACCTTAATTTGGACACAGAGATAGGTCTAGAGAGATGTAGATCAGTGAATTATTAGCATAGAGATGGCAGTTGATGGTAATTGAAAAAGTCGTCTTTGAACAGGCTATGCAGGGATGGATAAGACTGGTGTCATTAATAGCAGAAGAAGCAAAGACAAGGGTGTTTCAGCAAGGGTGAAACATTCAGAGGGCTGGGGTTGTAAAAGGCTTTAATTAAAGTCATGATGCAAAGTCCATTCATTTGAATTCACACTGGCTCTAATGAGTTTTGGATCAGGTCCAAAGAAGAAAGAACTGAATTTCACAACAGGGAGCAACTGGCAGAATTCAAAGCAGGTTGAGAGCGGGTAAGAGCAATATTGAAGCTCCACCTATATGTTATGTTATGTTATCCTTTTGGAATTCATTTTACCCAGCAGACACTGACATTTCACATGGTTTTGCTATGTTAAGTGATGCCCAGGCAGCACTAATTCTTGTGTCTTTAAAAACTCTTACCAAAAAAGTCGGATTAGACCCAAGATTGTGGCTGGGAATCCTTTCAGAATATATTTCCCTATCATTGGTGAGAGGCAATCCTAGCACTCAGATAAACAGGGTCAGATTATTGCCCTTCTTTTCATGCTGTACAATAGATAGTAGATAAAGTCTGGCAGCTCCTCAGACTATTTTCTGCTAAAATAAACTCAAACAGGTTGCGGTAAAAGACGTGACTCCACTGAAATCAATGGGAATTTTGTCACTAAACGTATTGAGGGTATCACTGTGGGGCTTAAATAAAGTCTTTGATAGAAATCATAGGATTTTCTTTCCCTACAGCATGTGAGCATAAGATAACTTGCCTGTTTGTGGATACTCAGAAAAAACAAGGCAAATAAAAAAACTTATGATGTCGATGTGTGTAGGTTAAAGTGCTTAATCTGGGTATGAAGGCTTCATCTGATCTAAAGCCCCTTTAGCTGAGAGTGTTTACATGGGGATTTGACGTACTTTAATTTACGTTGTATTGACTTCACACTATAAATGGATTTACTTTATCTTTCCCAAGTGCCTCAACTAGACAAGCCATTGGTTATAATTGTCAGAACGGGATAGTTAGACTCATGGAAGTAGGCAAGCAGATACCACGGTGACCCAAACAATACGAATCCCTTGAATGTACAGATACCACTAGATTTATTTAAACATCTCTTACATTTTCAGTTTGATCAGTGTTATAAGGAATTAGCTCTGTGATCTAAAATAACCCAGTCATAAGTGTGGTTAGTTTTATTTTGTAAATGGCAGCCTTGTTGAATCCACACAAGTTTAATGCAATTTTATTTCTATCAGTGAGGTAGCATGTCAAGCTATGATTATGATTATGATTATATTTTTCCCCTCCCACTCCTTGTTAGTTTGCTGAAAGGACATATTTACAACACACTGAAGGGCGGGATCCTTGTTACAGCTTCTGCCTGTACAGCGATTGAATTAATCATGACGAAAAATGATCCTAAACATTGGACCGAGTGTCAAGAAACATGACTTCTCTCCCAAGCTACAAGACAAATTCTCCATTTGGGATTTGGGTAAATAGCTAGGGTCAAGATTTTCATGCTCTTGTGCCTACCTGGGGAGCCTGAGTCTACGTTTGGGTGTGTAAATCAGTGTACTGATTCTTTCAAGAGAGCTGGTGGAATAAGGTCTAGGACACTGCCCAGCACACCAAATCTGGGATTTGACTGCAGACATCCAATGTACAGTTCCTAAAATCAGTTCAGTCTGCAAGCATCTCACCTTAAAAAAAAAAAAAAAAAAAAAAGTATTTTAATTAGTTTTCCAGCTTTCCTTGTTTTGGAGAAAAACTACATTCCGATACAGGCTCGGGTGGGTTTTCCAAGTTGGACACACATGTTGCACAATTAGCAGTGGGGCTTTGCTGTCACAGGTGTCACTGGATAATCCCAGTCAGCACTTGTGGGAAGATGGGAATGGGGAGGAACTGCTGGAGCTGGTGGTTCTTGTACCAAGCTGGTATCCAGCCAGGTTCCACTTGCAGTGGTGGAGTTATCACCCATGAACTTATTTCCAGACCTCCACCGCTACCAGCTTGCCTGAGCACATGATATGTGTCTTGTGATCCATGCTTACGTGTAGGGTTTGATACACACATCCCAGAGTAAGAAAGTTCATTTAAAGGATAAGATAAAAAAATAGAAAACACATAAAAAGGACTTTTCCCTGTATCTGTACCAGTCTCAGCTCTGTGTGACCTGATTCATGAGTCTGTGTTCTTTGAGGTAGGAACACGGGAAATTTTTTATTTTAGATTTGAGCTGTTCTGGCGGGTCAAATCTGGAACGCAGGTGATAATTTCATCCCCACTGTGTTGTGATCAGGTGGGAGGAAGTCATCATTATAAGAAAAGAAAGTTTAGTAGTTCACCTTAAAAGACAAAAATATACACTATGAAGTTGAGATATATATTCTAGTGCTTTCTGTGGAACTTCCAGAGCATTTTGTAATACCTTGCTGTTCAACAGGGGAGGATTTTTATGACTCTGCTGACTGCTACCATGTTTAGAACTTAGCCTGCCTTGAAATTTGATGCCAAAATGCTTGCGTGATTTTTTTTTGCTGGTAATATTTCATAACTTCTGGGTTTTGGTTCACCAAATGAGATAAATGACAAAATATATATCTATATGTGATGCCCATTCTTGCTTATAGATCTAAAAGACTTGGCTGAAAATAGAAGATAAAATGCTGCATGATTAAGAGTATTTGAAAAAATAATATCTAATAACTTGTGTGCATGAACTTTGTCTTCATTTGTGTAAGTGGTTAAAAAATAGACACATGCAAGTGCAGGGATAATTCATAAAAGCAAGAATTGACATCCTTGAAAAAGTTAATATCAAGAAATAATTTCATGAGTTATATTCATCCTAATAGAAAGTTCTTTGATAGGGAAGATCCTTCATAATCTGTAAACTGGAATTTAAAAAGGCATATTCAGAGGAAGTAATGACCCCGTAATGTGTTCTGGCAAAATACTGCTATATTCACACAGCGTGTGTTTTACCTAACTAGGGGTGGTGCTTATTGGTCCTCTAAGGCTACAGCATAATCTGGAGCATAATTTTACATAAGAACTCATGGATTCAGGCATAGCATTAAAGTGTTAGAATAATCTGTATGGGTAGGATTCTTTCCAATATTTTTCCCTTTGCTTTAATTTTCATGTCTGAGGGAGAAATGAACTGAGAAGTCTAGGCTTATTTGGATTAAATGAATTAAAATTCTTGTGAATAAAGGACCTTCTTCCCTTCCCCTGGGGTAGTACCTACATGTTAGAAGAGATGCCAGTTCACATCCATTCAAAAACAGAAAAAGAAGGAAGGAAAAAAGCAAAGTTACTGGAAGCAGATGACAGTGTGGCATCCACAGGAGGCTTAGCAGGAGTTAGGGGAGGCAGAACATGCACTTTGCCTTTTACTCTGTTGAACATGCGGATCCCACCACTCACTGCAGCAAGACCATGTTGATTCACACTGGTGAACAGTCTGGCCAAAAAATAAGGCACAAAACATCACCTGCTTCTTTCTAATCCCACTTTCCATCGGTTAGCCAAAACAAAAGCCTCTAGATGGTGCATATGTCTCTTCCCCCCTAGTCACAGCCTCATTCATTGACTTGACAAGCTGCTATGGCGTTGGAAAGAGGTGCATCTTTATTTTGACTTCTGTTCTTTATTACAGAAAGTAAAATCAGTCGTAACTAGTGGTGCCTCTTTCCCACACCATCCTGCAAGCAGGTGACTAAGGCAGTGTGAGAAAAGGGATGAGGCCAGAAGTTACATTTCCTTTTAAAAAAGTGGTGGGTTTTAATTACTGTGTTCACACATCTTACACAACAATACCGGTCTGGGTTCTACTAATAGGAAACAGCCTAAGTAATAGCTGGCTTGGGTGCACCACCAAACAGCACTTGTCCTTAGCGGTGGCCGTTCTCTTCAGAAAGGATGAATAAAGCACACAAGTCCTGGCTCATACCATCTTAGATGTTAATAAAACAGTAATAATTGTCTCCTTTTTAGGTGTATCTGGATAATACCTTCACAGTTACAGTTAAATGTCAGCATTTGTTAGGAGCTGCTGCTATTAACTGAGTATTTCTTATTCAAAGACTATATAAAAAATTTGGTGGTTTTGGAAACTCTTACTCAAGTTTGATGGCAATAACTATATAGCAAGTATGTAATGTCTACCAGCAAAAATATTAGCAACATTTTCTCATTTTGCTTTAAAAGGCTGGCTTTGAGATATTGACTACTTTATAATACTAAGTTTTGGAAATAAATGCATGTTAAATATTAGATACGAGCTTTTAATCTTTAGGAAATCAATTCAGTTTTGTGATACTGAACTTGCTGTATTTTTATATAAATATATATATACCTAAAAGAGACACAGAGAGAGATGGATATATATGTAATTGTATATGCACTTTTCAGTGCAATATTAATAGTATCAAATTATTTCTATTTTCCTCCCCTTTGCTTTTTGAAGTATATAGAGTTCTTGGAGACTAAAGCAACAGACTAAAAATTATTTTTGTTTTTATGAAGGCCTTCCTAAAATAATTCATAAACCTTCACAATTAATGAAAATAACACACTGGGACATATCCTTAGTCACTGAAATACTGATGCTCAAGAAGTTTATACCCATTAAAAATTTGTGGGTTTGTTTCCACTTTTCAAAGCAAAGTGAAGTTTCTAAATAAGTTCTGTTGATTTGACTTTCACTTTCTGTTCCACCCATTTTCCTCCCCCATCCTGCCTTTCATTTGCCAAAAAGCCCTGTCTAGCTTATTTACATGTGAAAAAACTTGGAGCATCATGTGGTGAGGTTCCAGGGCAACACTGAATCCCATTCAATTCTCATTTCCTCCCTGACAGTCACCATTGAATCAATCATGTTTTCCATGCCCTCTTCATGACCACCTAGGAGATCCCAAATCACTTTTCATCTGCTGTGTCAATCACACTCAGACCATGTCCACTTTTCATTACTAACACACTGTCATGTGACCAGCTAATCTGTCACTTTCTGACAGCGGTTAGTGTGCCAATTGATTTAATTAGCAATCAATTAGCTTGTTACTATTGGAAGTAATTACCTTTTATAGAGAAAAGAGTGCAGCTGGCCATAGCAATAAAACTGCACTAATAAAACTGCATTTACCTCCCCTTCTCTACATTCAAAGTCACTAGCACTCAAGGGTTAGCAGAATTATTGGTGACATACACACGCTTGAAGAGTCCTAGGGGATTTCTTTGCTCTCCTGATTATGCTGGCAGACTCTTTCATTAGTATAGTATTTATATTTTAGGAAATAGGTCTGATTAAGGTTAATGTTAACATTTACATTGTTTACTTCGGTAAAGGTTTCAGTATCAAATGTTTGCTAATTAAGGCATTCTTTAAGATGGCTATATATTAATGCTTCTGCATTTGCAGTGGAAAACTTATTTTAAAAAAAAAAACACCACTGTGCACCTTTAAAAAGCATGTGTGTCATACTTAACTGTGCTGGTAATATTACTTGCTATTTTTGTCCACTCTATAAAACATACACAGAAATTAAACTTGTTGAGGAATTAAGTACACTCATAAACCTTGGAAATTCTGCAGTAAAAACAAGAGAAGTACTTTCTAGCTTTTTTCTGTTTCAAAATTGACGTAAAGTTATTTTCTGTTTGATACATAAACTATCCAACACGCATATATTTCTACTCTATGATGGTGCCATTTCAAACACCAGGACTGAAGTACATATCACACACTTGTGCCATTAAATTCAACCTGCAAAATACTCCCAAGGCAGACAATGACTCGCTACATTAGCTCTGTGGTGAACAGAAGAGTCAGTAATGAAATGAGTAAGTAGACTTGTACTCCATTCATCATCCTGTTTGCTTCAATATAAGTGTTCTTTTATCAGCAGTATTGGTACTGATGTCATCACACTAGGCATAAATCACAGCACAAGTGACAGTGTCCTATTAAGGGTCATGGTCTAAAATCATTATTGACAAATTAAAGACCACAGTTAGCCATTTTCCTGGTATACCCTCATTTGTGATATAGTTTGAACCTTTTTAGCTGGCTGCAGGATAAATAGTCATTTATAGTTCTGAATAGCTGTGTATATTAACTCACCAACCACACTACATTAAAAAAAAAATGGCAAGAAGCCCAGCAAAGACAAGGATGTTAAATCTTAGGCTGATCCTTGTCATCAACTCACATTTTACGGGACCTAGCTGTGAGGATTACAGAGAAGACACCATCACACACCAATCTGTAATAAACACTCCTTAGTAATGTCTACAGGCGATAGGACAAATTCATCACAGGTGTAATTAGGTAGAGCTTCTGCTGCAGTTAATGAAAAGCAATCCAGAGTAACACCAGAAACAACCCTGGGATGCTCCTTCCAGTGACTTTATTCCTCACATAGATCAGGGTGGGGGAAACTCAGCCCCTCTGTGCTCAACCCATTTCAAAACATCTCTCTTATCATGTGTCGTTGCTTTTCAGAGAAAGCAACGCTTCTTTTGTGTATTGTCCAGTGTAGCCTCTTATAGAAATGATGGACAGAAGGGCGTTGACCCAGAAGAGGTATTTTACTGTCCTTCTTCAGGAAAGGGTAGCGGGAACTCCGGATTCCCAAAAGCCCTGTTGCTTCAGCCCTTAGGTAAGATGATGGCTGTAGCTCCTTCTGTGTGAGGAAACTATTTATGATACCTGCTGCAGTCATTAGTTAAGCTGGTGTTTATTGCTTGTTGGAGTTCTAGCGTTGTTACCGTGCTGTTGTTGTTTTGCTGTACAGACATCTCTCCCCCACATCATTTTATGGAGGCCACTGGAACAGTCAATGGATGAACCAAATAAATTCACCAAACATCCGACTGTATCTACACCAGTGGCAAGAGGCATTGGGCGACTGCATTGAATTAGACATTCACTTCCAGCTGTTGTTGGCACAGTTACAGGGAAACTGTTTCTGTGGCTTCTTACTGCAACACCTACCTGAAGCACTGATTTTCATATTGTTATTGATGGGTTCTAGTGATTGAGCCTGGAACTCCTCACAAGGTTGAAAAGATTAGAGTAAAACTCGAGTTCACTCCTGAAGCTTCAAGCAGTGATAAATCCCATCTTGCTTCTCTCATTTTATCTGATACTGAGGGTAAAAAAAATGGAAAATGCCCTTTATTTCAAAGGACCGGAAAAAAACAGTATTTGAGCATTTTCAGGAATGGTTTTGAGAACCCATTTTAGTGCCATTTCTTTCAAGAAGGAATCTCTTAGCATGAGATGTGGTTCTACCCCCTCCAGTATATTAAAATATCAAGGACGTCTTATCTTGGTTTAAGTAAGGTTAAGCCAACATTTTAACTGGAGTTATGCTTATTTCTGCCAGCCGTGGATCCTGGATCTGTCCTTGCAGATGTGAGGACAGGGCATGTGAGGAGGGAGCTGGCGCTGCCTGGGTGCGGGCTGTCCGGCCGTGATGCAGCGCCCGCCCCGTCGGGTGCGGCAGGAAAGGGAGGCGAGGGTTAATGACAGGGTCCGCGTTATCCGCTCTATTAGGCCAGTCTTGGCTTCCAAATCCATTCAGCTCTATAATCTCACTCATTATACAGTATGACTCTTTATAATGCTTAAAATGTTGCCAAGTACGGTGTTATAGCAGAGACAGAACGAACACTGTTATTAACATACACGAATTTAAACAAAGCTTACTCATATGGCTCCTATTACCGTAGTATCTGAGCACCTCATTATCTTTAATGTATTTATCCTCACGACATCCCTCTGAGCTAGTGTAGTGCTATTATCTCCATTTTACAGATGGGCAGAGCAATAATAAGGGTATGTCTGTGAGCACAGCCAGGGATTTCAGCAGGGCAGGCTCCTGTAAGAAAAAAAAGCGCCTTCAGTGCAACGTCATGGCCGGCACTGGTGGGCGATCCGTGCTGCAGCAGCGTGCAGACCTCTCCGAAATTATTTTGAGCTATGCTGTAAGCCTGTGCAGCAGAAGAGTGGGCTTCAGCTCCCAGTCTGAGGGTGGGTCTGAGTAACTCTGAACTGTGTCTATCCAGTGTTTCTGGGCTGGTTTGGTTTTCTACTTTAAAAGTGCCTGTTCTACCCATGTAGTCTGTAAGTCTATATGATGACTGACTGCTTTTTTCAAGTGATAACAAAGCAGTTAAACAAAAGAGACTGGATTTTCAGACCAGCTGATATTTCTTTTTGACAGATGTTTAACTTTGCTAAATGTCTACAAAGTTTGTTAGGGATGTTTATCCATCACTGGAGAATACATACAGGTTATATCTTACACACAAAGGAACTAAATCCATCCCAAGTGTATCAAAAGCCACATCTTCTGTTACTTGGTGCTAAAGGAGCACTAACATAAGTTGTAAGCACATTTTTGAATCCAAGATCCAAACAGTCTTGTTCTTATATCTCGTCTTCCAATATTGCAATACTTGGAAGACCAGCTAATTTCAGGAGACTGCCATAAGGCTGGGACCGACAGGTGGGTTCTCCTCACGAGACACCTCGCTGTATCAGCAAAGCAATTGTGGACTTTTGCTCTGGAGTTCAGCCCTGAGTATTAGCAACATTGAGACCTGGGAACCTTGGCTCTAGATCCTCACAAAAATATAGTGGAGATATTTCAGGACAAAGTTCCAATTTTATCTCATTTCCAAAATATGTATCAGGCTTTTGGTGTTCTGAATTTACATTCTTTACCTTAAAGATCACTGTGGATGTCAAGCACGAATTCCCTTCTACAATGCAATGATTAGCCTCAAATGACCCTAGACTGGTTTTCTTTAAGGATGTGACATTCCTAATACAGAAACATTTTAGATAAGTAACTTCTGATTTAAAGTGAATCCTAAAAAAATGTAAATTCATATTCCACACACTTTTAGTACATCCATTTATGCCAAGAACTGATAGGGATTTTTTTTTACTACAGATTTTATGGGGTTTGGCTGAAAAACAACATTTTATTGTAATTACAACTTATGTGGGGTTGTAGCAGTTTAAATAACATTTTTATAAGGTGCATCATGTCCAAGAAAGCATCTCAGGTCAAAAATGGTAGCACATAAGATATTATCCAAGAGCAGCTCATGACTTAGGACATTTACAAGAAGCATTTAAACCCAGGTTCAAGCACCTGAGCTGCCTGTTTCATGTCCTAGGTGAGTTTCTTAACTATAAAAATGTTGAATTTCCAGTTCCAAGTATATCTTCAAAAAGAGACTCACAAGAAACTCCAATAGCTACATTGCATAACTGGCTTGTGGAAAGCTTGGGTTTATGGTAGAATTTTGCCCTAACATGAAACAGAGACCTTTTCTAAAATAGTGATCATTTTCACAGGTTGGAGAAATTGTTTGCTGCTCGCTCGACTTATTATTGTACATCTATACTTATTATTTCTCATTTCTATTACACTATTAGAATTTATTCAAATGCGGGGTGTTTTGAACTTTGAGCAATTTGTAAGGCTTTCTGATTTTGAAGTTATGGATATAATATTTTGTATGGAAGGTGCTTTAAAAAGAAGTCTTCTGTTCGTTTAATACTTTCCACGGATCATTTTTAATTTTTTTAAAAGACTACATATTACAGTAATCAAGAGTTCGACACTAAAAGTAATTGGTAGAGAACGCAGAAAAAGAAGTATACAGGGTTACTAATATACACCAGGGCTTAAGCTGACACGAATTTTTATCTTAATTATCGGACAAATTTGTACTCCCACTATTTAATTCAATTTGCATGCATCGGTAGACACTTATTAAAGGTAATATTACATCTGTCATTTTAAGACTGGTGAGAATTTTATCATAGGAGCTGCAAGAAACAGCCACTCTATTATGTAAAGAACTCTTTTGTAAAGCTTAAAATAACCAGTATTGCATCCCAATTAACTATTTGGAGGAAAAAGTCTTCTTTGTGGCACAATTATACATAACGTAATAATATGTAGGTCTTTTCCTATACTAGCCTGTATATGGACATAATGAGCTCTTTCAAACACCTCCTGTCCTTAATATCAGATCAAGAAAAAAAAAAAAGGCAATTGTAAGCTGATCTCAAGTCAAGTTATTGAAGAAGGATGTGTGTTCGCTATGGCAGGTTTTGCAGACCTTTTCTATATGAATTGCACTTACTGTATTGACAAAACATAGCTGTCAAGTCAGCACACGCTAACAGCTCCTAACTCATTGTTTTTCCTTGGGACAGAGCCTTGGTATACTGTGGAAAACGGGGAAGTAGGTAGCTATTCTCACTACTGACGGTCAGCTGTTCAATTAAAAAACCAACACGGTAGTTACCATGGCACCAGCCCTATTATGCTGTGTATCAGTACAGAGGTTTAAATACTTAAAACAAACAAACACTTTTTTTTTTAGTATGAAAGCCTTTTAAGGAAGTCTCTTTATAGTTCTAATAAATACATTGTCAGGCAATTTTATTTGATAGGCAGTTTGTTAGGAATGTGGTGTGTGGAATTTCCCTGAGAAAAAAAATTCACTTAAAAAGGAGCTGTGGAAAAAGAATTTTAAAATTACCCTGGTAGGAAAAGAAATATTAAGAACAGGAACAGCTGAACTGCATGTTACTTCCCTCCTGCACCTCTGCTTTTCAGCTGGTTTTAGGCTAAAATAACATTGTCTTACTAACTCGATTATTTTGGTTGTGACTTGCAGCCATTGACCTTCTGATCAGTTGTCGTTAAAGTCTGCTTTCCCATCCAATGTTTACTGTGGGATGCCCTAGCAAGATAATATAAGCAATGGCTTTTAATGGAAAGTGTAATTTCTCAGCTGTGAAGAACGAGGGTTTCCCAAAGTATTCACAAATCAAGACATATTGTCAGATATAAACTAGTATAATTGCCTTGGATTTTTAAAGACTGCAGAATTGGCTTAATGGAAGTTGAGATATTTTTAGTATTAGATTATTTTCTATTGCAGAATTAATCAGAGCATTACTTAGTACTCTGGGAACAGAATAAAAAGATGATCTCAGCCTCAAAAATGTACTTTAGAGCTGAGCTAAGCCCTGTACTTTCAGAACTGCGCCGTCACTGTCAGTGACACTGGGAAAACGAAGATCATCAGCTGGTATGTTTGGTCTCTGCCTTGTGTCCTCAACTTCGCTATGTTTTCACTAATAGGACTCGCAGGACACAGCCATGACCAGATACGACTATTGATGCATATCCTAGCGTTCATTTTTTTTAATTGGATTAAGCAGTTTGATATTAAGAACTATTGTTACCTTCTTTGCCTCTTTGATAGGAATTTTATGAAATGTAACTTCATATTTTGCACCGATTATTTTCCAAAAGGGTGGCATTTGGCGTCAGGGGTTGTTTTGCAAGCAGTTGGGTACTCATGCTGCTCCAGCCGAAGTTGTATTTTATTTTGCTGAAGAAAGAGAGGAAAAGACCAAGTAATTTGTCTCCACTAACACGAAGTTCTCCGCAACTTTCTATTGTTGCTATTGTTGAACAAGCCCGAATGGTGAGAAATAATCTGGGAATTGAAATTGTCGCTGGATGCTGTGTCAAAAAACAGCCCATCAATCTCGGAAGAAATTTTAAGGGAACAGGTTTTTCATGCCTGTGCGCTGGTAGGAAGCCAAGTGCGTGTTGCCATTTGATGGTAAAATCAGTGTACACCTGTTCCAACCAGCTGGCGACATAACCTATGTCAGAGGGATATGTCACTGCCGCACCAGCCCAAACTGCTGGCGGTGGCTGCGTGACAGTCAGGGAAGACAGAAAAAGGAACTTGGGGACCAAAAGAGGAGGAGTTTACAGTGCCATTTCAGGGACACAGATGTGTGAAGAGTGTGATAAAAGAAGGAAACATCGGAGGGAATAAGCTCAAACAAAAAAGCAAATGTCATTTGCATGATGTAATTATGGACAACCATTGACTGCTTCGTAATAAGACTCAGTAGGGCAATGTTAAACCTACTGTGAGTGCTAAAAAGGCCTCAGCTTGAAAAAAGGTCAGTGCGAATTAGTATATATTTGCAGATTAATTCTGAATGTTATATCATAAATTTTATAGCCTAGCGGTTACTGGTGTATAGTGAAGATGACACTAATGCGATTCAGACAGGATTAATTCAGAAAGGACTAACATCTAGCTTGTCACTTTAATTTGTGGGGAATGGAGAAAATGGAGATATGTTAATATATGTGTATATTGTGTGTAGGTAACATGTGCATGTGTGTGTTAGACATAATTGTTATGTCTCCCACTGTGTTGCATCAAATTCACAACCAAAATCACAAGCTTCTTTAAAAGCAGAAACACTATCAAGTCTGCTATTTTTAAACTAACTGGATTATGAGTTCAACTGCAGTTTCTTTCTTAGGAAAAAAAAAACAAATCCTGCTATCTCTTCACTGGTGTAAATGGTTATGCCAATGTACACCAGCTGAGGATGGTGTTGCTTAATCTATTGAATAGATGTGTTATAGTCTTTCTGCTCCCCTTGTACCCTTATATATATTTTTAAGTTGATGGATTCTGGATGTCCTACCTTAAATTTCGAGGCCCAAAGCTAAATTTTGATGTTACATCTGCAGCATGTCCCCAGTAAGAGAAGAAGGAGGCAGTACGGGATCGTGAGTGCAGAGCTGAGGTGCTTGCATTTAGTTGCAAACTATGCTATGGCCTCTGAGTGTCTGTGAGATTATCACCAAGGATTGCTTTGTTTTTTCTTTGCTGGGGTTGACAGGGAATCTAGTCTAGATCCTTAATGTGGCATTTAGGTGTAATCAGAAGGATATATACAGTTGTAAACCTGAAAACCCTTTCCCAACTGCTGCCTAGCTCTGTAGGCAGCCAGGTGCCATCGGTACTTTGTTCTGAGCTGGGTGTCTCTAGCCATGGACATGCTGTAGAGTAGGGTTCATGACAGCAGTCTGTTTCAATACAACGTTATTTGTCAGTGGACAAAACCAAGCCCGAGTCTCTCTTTTCTTGAGGAAGAAGTCCAGCCAACACTCTAAAGGACAGGGAGGTGACGGGCTCCAGCAGTCTGAGGGTTTTAATCCCCTCTCAAATTCTGGTGCAATGGGCACATGTGTCTATGTTCAGAAGAAATCCCAGTTTGAGGTCAAGGGGCCAAAGCCCCTTCCAGTGGGTTGGAGTGAATTTCTACATTTAAGGCAGCTGCTCAGTGTGCCGTATGTCCCTTGGCTCTCCAAAGGGCCAACTGCTCAATATGCAGGGTCTCTTGACTCTAATGTAAAGAGCCAATTTTTTCTCCAAATATTTCACAAAGAGTCAAGCTGCTTTTTCCTGCATTTGAAATTTTGACACCTAGCTTCAACCTTTATTAAATAGAGCTTTAGTCTAATCCCTAATTCCCATTTTGTAAAATGGACAAACCATATAAAGTTTTACAAATATATACACATAAAATACAATTATATAAAAATGTAATTTCTTCTTTCTTACTCACTGGATCCAGGGAATTCTTACTATAAAAAATGCATACTATCTGACCCAATATACTTTTAATGACATAGGAGTAAGTTATTCTTAATTTCCTGTGCATCTTTTCCCCTTTTAATTTTGTTAGAGAAATACAAGTTCTGAACTAAAGATTCCTAAACTAATTACAGAGATTCCTTTAAGGATTTTTCTAGTAATGAATATATGCTGTCTTCTGTCTTTGACAGGCTGGAAAAGGTCTGAGATATTGACTACACAACAAAGACGCCTAGTCCAGATTGTTATAGGGGGCAAGCAAAAGATGTCAATATGCTTGGGACTAGTGATAGAGTTAAATTCTTGATTCAAATGGATTTTCCCATAGTTATGTTTTGTATTCTTATTATTATTTTCTTGATTTTGGATGACAAATTATGTTTTCACAAAAACAGGAATCCACATTTCTCTAGTTTTCATTGAAAAAAGATGAAATTAAAATTCAATCTCTTACAACTAAAAACTAGCACAATTCAGCCTGAAAAATAAAGAATCAAACCAAAACAAATTCAATTTGTCTGGGGGAGGAGGAGGAAGACTTCTTTTCTGACCTCTTCTCAAGACCCTATATTTCCAAGTCAAGGCTCTCTGGATAGAGCTGGCATACCTTCATCACAAGGTTGTCATAAAAGGGAAGACCAGCAAATCAGGGTGTTGGGCTGTGAGAAATGAGAGCTTCAACCCATGTGCTGTTTTCTGCTGCATCTCTTCCTTGCAGTGCATCAGTACAGTGGGAAACAGTGTCCATTTGAGGTAGTTAGTGATAACAGAAATTCATGTCTCAGGAGCTGGAGGAGAGGAGAGGAGAGGAGAGGAGAGGAGAGGAGAGGAGAGGAGAGGAGAGGAGAGGAGAGGAGAGGAGAGGAGAGGAGAGGAGAGGAGAGGAGAGGAGAGGAGAGGAGAGGAGAGGAGAGGAGAGGAGAGGAGAGGAGATTCATCGCTGACATGCCTAAGCTACAGTCACTGTTGGGCCTACAAGAAAATGTAGGTGCCTGTCTCATGCAATGGAAACCTGTTTGAGGTTGTAGATGCTGGAGATTCAATAATGCACCTTATAAAACAAAGATTTATGAAGTACTCATAGAGTGCTCTGAGAAGACGTAATCACTAGAGCCACTCTCAGACTGGTGAGAGGAGACCTCTGCTCGCATGGAGGACCTCAGTACTCCAGGCATGAGCGGGGTGAGCTATGGCTCCTACTTCCAACATTAGCTGGATTCTAACTGAGGGTGTTTGTTTTTTTTTCTAGAAAACCACAATACTTTAAAACCTGGGAATCCCTGAGCTGCTTGTATAAATTAATGCAAGATGTTAGCTGATACAGCCCTGCTCTTAATGTGTATGAAAGAGTTTAGGTTTAACATCTGAGAGTCATGTGTCTGCATGTTGCCAAATGAGAGCATTTATATTTTCTTAGACTTGCAATATACCTATGTATTCCTATACCTATATCAGTGGATACCTTGTGCTGTGCTGTGTGCCCTGTTATGAAAAGGGGTGCTTTTCGTATTTCCTTTTTCTGCAGTCATATGAAATAAATGTTTTTGACATGCAAGGGAGAAGAGCCCCTTTTTTTCCTTTATTCCAGGACATCCAATAACTGTCTAATACCCAGTTAGCTGCCTGTCTTATCTTACTTTCCCATCAGACTCTCACTTCTTTTCATTCAGTACTTAAAGGTGCAAGTAACCTGGTTTGGCCTAAATTTTGCACTATTTATCCTGCAGGCAGCAGAATTTTCTAAGAAATCCTGAAAAATTCCAAAGACATTAATAGAAAATAAAAACACTACTTTGGACAAGAGGTAAAAAGCAAAAAACAGCGCTTCTGCAAAGCTGATCAGCTGTCATAATGGTGTCTGATATTAGCCAGAATCAGTGTGGAAACTGGAGCACTCTGAATGTGAAGTATTTAAAAATAGTTTCATGACTACATAAATACCTTTGGAGTCAGAATTTAATTGAAACTTAAATTCTTTGAGAGTTATTAGTCATTAAAAAGAATGACCCTCTATTTAATTTTTAGATTTTAATCTCGTATTCTTTTCTCTCCCATTAGCTCAGAAACCAGCTTGTTATTGCCCCTTAAGGCTTTCTATATAATTAAATATTCCTGAAACTCTAAATGCCAGCTATACTGGAAGAACCTGAATCAGAATAAAGCAAGGTTATTTACAAAATTTTTCTGCTGAGGGTTTAGCACTTGAGTCTGCTTTTACTCATGTCAGGGTGTGGGTCATACTTTTCTTGCATAGAAATGGGAATTTTGGTTACCAACCTTATTGCGATCATGAGTATGTACCATGTGTCCAGGAAGACACACAGCTCTTTTTGCTTAGGAAGATGATGGAGATATTTCTGGAGGGGACTGTTAACGACAGCCAAGAGGTAAAACCCTCCAGGTCTGGAAACAAGGGACCAGAGCTTACACTCGGTAAAATGTGTGGCCGTGTGCATGTGTATTGTTTTATGGGCAATGTAAGATTTATTAAGTCCTTAACTATAAAAGTCCTTACTTTTAAGTGCTGGATATTTTTTTGTAAATGGAGTGTTAGATAAGTAGACCATGTGGTGGATATGGAGTAAGTATTTAACAGTCTAGGAATATGGGGTATATTTTAGCCAACAGTGCATGTGATTGACAGTGAAGCATCGTTCCAGCATATCGATATCCATTTTACATTTTTATATGTCTAGTTATTGGAGAAACCAGCAAGAGAGCAACACAATGATTACATAAATAAATGCAAGCCAAAGGTACACTTTCAGGGCCCAGGGCAAGACTATACAGCTTTTTTTTGGCAGAACTGAGTGCTTAAAAGGTCTGTGAGAAATTAGACATTGAAAAAGGAGTCTCTGGAGAGAAAAGCAAGCTGTGAGAAAGCAATTCATAGTCAGACCAGGTGGAAGAGCCTCAAGTCATCCAGGCTGTCTGAAGCAACCTTCCTGGCTTCTAGGGCAAGGTAAACCCGAGGGATGGCCAGCCAAACGTGACCACATGATTGCTGCAGGACAGGATTTTCTCTGGAAAGCTGGGGTTGCTACAGCAGGGCAGTCCCAGCCTGGACATCATACACTGCTCCAGATGGAGGGGAACAGGAGCTGATCACACCACTGTATGTTCAGCATAAGATGGCCTTTGGCAGCAATAGGTCTGTGCCATGCCCTGCTGCAGCATGGGGTCCCCATGAATGTGTGTCCCTTCCCTCCTGTGATACCATGTGGAGGGCCTCAGTGGGACTGCAAGGCTTGGATGCTCCTCCTTGGATGCAAACCCTACAAGAAGAGAATGTTTCTGGCCAGCTTTAATTCTCTTGTAAATTGCCTTCAAGGACAAGCAGGCTTGAAATTGTCACCAGGACCAATTAGGTCCTAGGTTTAGGTACAGAAACAAGCAAAGAAACAAAGCTCAGAGAAGGACAGATTCTAGACGAAAGATGAGCATGAATGAGAAACTTACTATTATCAGATATAACTCTCCTTTTAAATGGAGCCCGAGGTCTGTTCTGAGTTGCTCCTGTATAAAATGTACACGATGAAGGGAAAAGATAGTTACTGGGGAGGGTGGTGGGAATAGAGGTCAGTTCCTAGCTCTGCCAGAAGCTTCCTTGGCCAGTCTCTTAGTCTGTATAGAATTTAATTCAGTGGGACCCTGGTCTTTGTTTGAAAGCACCATATATTATGTTGATGCAAGAAATAACAGTAACGATAATATACCTGGTTTTTGTGGTGGTGTGGTTTTTTTTTTTAAATTCCATCATTTACCACTTTCCATGCCTCTCAGTTTTACTTTGGCCCAAAAGGCAAGGAAGAGGATTATTTAGGAAAATGCAGGTGGCAATAACTACCAACCTTATCCCAGGTAGTTTGAGTTTTACTGTCTGCATTTTCTGGAAAATCTAGGGGTTTTGTTTATTTGCTTTGGGGTTGGATTTACTGACTGAAAAAACAGTTGAACAAGCAAAATATTATGAAAATATTTGATTACTCAATATGAAGCCCTTGATTTATCTTGTAGCACTAAATTAAAAATAATATATCTTCAGAGGTACATTCACTTGCTGCTACAGAAGTTTAATAAAGCACTTTGCTACCTGCCAATATCCAGAGAAAAACTCAGACTAATGAGTTTGTAATGTTGATTTGGGTGAAGAGGTTCTTTTGAAAGGTTTGAGCTACCAGGACCATATTAACTGTACTGTGATTTTCATACTAAAATGCATCTTCACAACTGCATGTGCTCTGGATAAAACTGTGATCTGGGTGAAGAGTGGATCTGAGTACATCAGTGATGATATTAGCTAGGAAAGGAGAACATTGGGACAAAACGATCACTTTTTCATGACTGTTCCTTGATAGTCAAGCTGGTGTTCAATATTTCTGGACTTCCAAAGACAGCTGTCGCCAAAATTGTTTCTCCATTTAAAGTTTACTGGCATACTGCATCTATTTCTGTCAAAGGAGCTCAGCAATACAAGTTTTGTCACCTCTGTCTAAATGAAAATAAGTCCCTACTTTGTCACTATACGTCTGAGCTCTTTTATTAACTGCATCTTGTTTCTTTTTTAATCATGAAATCTTAAGTTTTATTTAATTTGATATTACAGAAAACTTCTTAGCCATGAGGAGAACAAAGTAATAGTCTTTCTCAATATAAGAAAGACTATAGTATGGTGGGAATACATTTGAATATTTATATAAGGACAAATGTTTACTGTATAGAATGGTATACTCAAAGACCCAAAAGATTTCCTTTGAAACTTAAAATGTCCATATGCTAATTTCAGATGTGACTGCATAATTCTGCTGTCCTTTCTTTGATCCTCTTTCATTTCCACATCAGTGGCATTTATTTGATTCTCACTGTTACATCATCAGGGCTCTTCAAATTGCCTTATATTTGTTCTGGCAACATCCATGTGAAGTGGTTAAGTGCTGGTGCTTTCACTTTACAGACTGGGAACTGAGGAGAAGGAATTAAGTGACATGCCCAAGGACACTTGCAGAAAGACCGTGGGTAGGCAGAGACTTGGAAATAAGCCTTCCAGCTCCCAGACAAGCACCAACATCAGGTAGCAGGACTCCTGCCTCTTCTTGTAGTACTACATCACCTGACTGCTCTTTGCTCTTTTTTACACCCTGAAGGCAGGGAATCAATATTAGAGCTCCTCTATCTCGGTGCCAAGGACATCTAAGCATATACCTAAATGTAAGTAGTAACAAGTAGGTACTAGGTGTGGGAGTTTCTCGTGTAACTCAAGATGTCTGTGCTGCAGGTGGCTACATCTGAGTTAATTGTCTTGCTGCCTCTTCAGTCCAGAAAAAGATGTTTCAAGGGTGCTTTTTGTCTAAGGTGGGCAAGGTAAATCATGCTTCTGAAATACCTCTTTCACCCCGTAGATGGTATCTGGATGCCTAGTTCAGTGCAGAAGCTAGGTAGAAGGAATCCCAACTAACTTTGATTGTTGTTTCCAAGTCAGCACACATGCTTTCTCTAACATTTCATTACTCTGTATGCCCACTATCAGCACTCTCAGTCTCTTTAAAAGGACAAAGATGCTGCCGGAAGTACAAGCAAGCCATGACCGAGTGATCATGTAACATGGGATAGGTTGCTTATACCCTAACCATTGCTCAGTTCTCTAACCATTTACACAGCAAAGGCTTTAGAACGTGATAACTCTGGATCTGAAAGTGCACTGGGTAGATCACTGAGGGAGGTGGGCCAGACTTTAGCCAACAGCACAGTCTGCTGTTTCTATCAGGTGGACAGTGTTATGGTTCGTAGCAGATCAACAGAAGAATCAGCATAATCTAATTTTTATTCAACTTCTGTAGTTCATTTTGCCACAACTTACAGCTAAAAGAAAAAGTCCACATTGTGCTGCCACAGTGATTTTCATTTACAAACAATAACAATTGAGCTAAATTTTGAATGTGTTACTTTAATTTCCCTCCATCATGTTTCCTTCTTTATAACACACGTGAATTAATATATTTGGGGTTTGAGTATCTTAGGTTTTCTTCTAATGCATCATCAGCTAAATAGTTCTACTGATCACTGTTTAAGGAAGGCTAACCTAATGAATTAAACATTGTGTTGAGAGCATGGCTTTCAAAGCGGACTTTCTGTGTAGGGTTGCCATGCTGCTGTCCATGATTTCCCAGGCAGAAATATGCATGCATGCATTATGGAGATGGATTCCCAGTGTGCAGTAAGCCAGGCATATCAGGTTTATTGTGCATGTGTTGACATTTTTTGGCACATTCATGAACACATCCAACTCATTTTGCCTGCACTGTGCAATTGATATGTAGAAGATGTTCCTCTGTCCAGGACTTGCCAATGTCCACAGACCAAAAAGAGGTACTGTTACTACTGCCAAGCTGCCAGATATCCAGGAATGGCTACTGTCTTCAAGTTCCATAAAAACAAGATTTCTAGGAGGAGAAAGAGGATGTGTGTGAGTTTCCTGGACAAGCGGTTATCCTCATTCCATGATCTTAGATAAACCATTTAATCTGATTGCTTACACATCTGCATTTAAGGTGAGGTAATTACAATGCTAAGTTACACTAAGTGATATTATGAGATGAAACAGTGTTGGTAAAGAGCTAAAATTCTTCTAGATGTAAATTTTCAGGAGCTGTAATCCATGAAAATACATTTCAAATCATTGCAGCCATCTCTAAATTTCAATAAAAGCTGATGGGCTCTGACACATCCCCATAGGAGATCCACAAGGCATACTTTTCACTCTTTATAGATAACCAGTTATTTCCACCTTTTATTGCATTAGAGACTAGTTGGGCTTTTGTCTCTTTCCTTTCAAAAATCTGAAGAGCATTCCCAACATAGTGATGCGAACAGGAGTAGGTCTAATTGGTAGAAAAGGGATTGAGGCAGCTGATTTAGAAGAATAAATGTTGACCACAGAGGCAGCAGCTGCTCTTCTCTTAGATAATTCTTCAAAGCAAGCACAGTAGCTTCCTCTGATTTCACGTCTGTTCTTATACCTCTTTGTTTAATGTCATCCTGGGGGCATTGCTTTCTGTCTGGTAGAGGGCACCTCCTCACCTTCCCAACCTCCAGTTATTCTTTCCTGACAAAAACACTTGAGCATGAAGAGAAGAAAGTCTTTGCCCTTGAGAATGTTTGCTGCTAGGCTGCATTTGCCCCTCCACTGCCTCACGAAAATCTGACTTCATCTGAAGCTCCAGTTATATTTATAATTACACGAAGGGATGTGACACTAAAGGAAAATTGTGTGGGTTTTGTTTTATGTGATTTGTTTATAACTTAACATGGCACTTAATAAAAAAGCTGTATAAATCAACTGATACAAACAATCATTCCTTTATCAGGAAATTACATGTGCAAAGTATTGGTTAGTGGAATGAGTCTTAATGAAATTCAGTCAAAAGCTGCAGATCTGAAAATGAACAGGGGCCTCTTAATAGAAGAAGGTTCTATTTTTCCTGTAAGGTTCAGAGATTCAAACAATAAAATAGTGATTTAATAGACTTTAAGTCAATCAAGATGATACAATAGTGTTAATTAGCCTTTTGTGCCTAATTCACAACTAATTCTGTTGTCTACTTATTTATGTTCTAAAGTGGCCCTGATGAAATTTTTAATATTTCACCTACGCTGAAGATTCATTTTTATGCTGGCTGGTAATTTTCTCATATATAGCTTGAAATTGTACTCTAGATAATTTTGCATAGTAGTATATCTACATGTCAGGATCATTGGCTGCTGTGTTGAATGGCTCTTCAGAGCTGACAACTGGATAATAGCTTTACTTTCAGCCAGCAGAGGAAGTCAAGAGCAAAAGTGTAGAGATAATGTGAATATAATTCATTATTCAAATATGCAAGTGATGAACTGAAAACAAAGAGGGAAGAGTAATAATGGTGTCATTATTTTTATTACTCTTGTTTTGCAAACGTAGCGTGAAACATTAAAGTAGATCTTTGAGAGATTCTCAACTGTACAGTGACAAATTTACTTTCTTGGCAATATTGATAAAAAGAAAGTAAAGCAGACAGGTTTCTGCAGAAGGTATGCTGCGCTGTTAGTTGTACTATTAAATATTTTCTTGTTGCCTTTTGCTCTTTAAAATTCACGTTACTAGTTACTCTTCGGAAGCCTGATCAGTGACTGGAAGAAAGTGCGTTGTTGTTCTTGTGGCTCTTTTTAGTTAAGATAATCTTCAAAGCCTTTAAATCTTTGTAGCATGACTAACAAAGGCCAAATAGGCAGGTTATGTAAAGCTTTCCTTGAAAAATGAGGAATTTACATGTGATAGCAAAACATCCCCCATGAAAGCAGCGTAGATACAGGTTTTAATGGAACAAGGACCTAAAAAGCATCCATTTGGTAACTGAAGTGTTTTCCCCTTACTATGCTGTTTAACACTCTACCTTTCATATCATCTGTTTTACTTCTCTAATGCTCCGGTGAAGGTTTATTAAAAAAAATCTTTAGTGCTTTTAATTTTTAAGTGTATGTACAGTAATATACAGAGACTTTTGGAAATAAAGATGAAAGACGTTTTCTGCTAAACTTACAGCAGGGGTAATGAAAGTCCCCTGCAAAGATTATGTCCCTTTTGTGTGGGGCAGTGTGGCAAACACCTTTTTCTCCAGGCAGTTTATGCACCAGAGAAAGCGAAATAAAGCATGGAGGAGGCATGGAGGTCTCACCTCTGCATGCATGAGTAACGGAGAGCAAGGCAGCACATCTGGAAGGGCCCAGGTACAAGCTATGGCATTCCCTATCTCAGTTTAAAATCTCTTTGTAGCTGCATAAGAAGGCTTTGTGGATTATTTTTATACTACCTGCAATGTGTGCATTAGTTGTTTATCATACCGCAAGAGACTGTACGGCACGCTTTTATGAAAACTGTCCAGAATTTACTGGCAGATTTGGCATGCAGCTGTCATGAGGTTACAGTTCTGCATAACGTTGTCTGGGAGAGCTTGAATAGGTGCCGTTCTGCAAGGAGTTAATTTGAGATAAGGGAGCAGGGGATTGTGGTAGTTAAAAACAGCATTACCTTCGTGTTTCTAAAAGTAAGTTGAAGCAGGCAAGGCAGGCAAAGCCTGGGAAGCAGAGAGGATTGTTTTCCTGAATACACAAAAGGGAGACTGAGGCACAGGGGAATTAAGGGTCTTGCCCAAGGTCAAAGAAGTTGTTTGTGGGAGACCTCTCCCTACTTTCAGTCCGTTGTCATTCCCCCGAGACTCTCTTTCTCAGCTTCACAAGCAGTATTTTGCCTCCTAATCCAATGATATATTGAGAACTGATAGAGATTTAGTATTCAACTCTGAACATTTTATCATTTTCATGGTAAATTAATGAAGGTATGAAATGCTAAAATGAGTAGAAGTGCCACAAAGGTTTGCATGATATTGTAACCGGTGATGGATCTGGTTCTCTTCTGACTACATTATAAACACAGGTAAATCCCATTGTTTTCTTATTTATAGCAGCTTAAGCTGTAGGAGACTTGAAATTTAATTCCATTAATTGCTATTGCTATTTTTTCACCTTTACTTGATTTCACATCTGCAACTTGTACCCAAACTTGAAGCAACCTTTTTATCTAAGTAACTGACACAGGGATTTGGCTGCCAGCCTCCAGCTGGAGAGCCTAAGAGGTTATCAGAGTTCTCCAGAACTACGGTTTTGGAAATGGACCGTGTGAAGAAAGACCAAGGCTGCGATGTGAACTGGGAGTTTCAGGTGCAGCTCGTTCCACTGCTTTTATGACCCTGAAAGAGTCACTTAGATCCTGAGTCAGAAAACTATTTAAGCACGTGCTCAACTTCACTGGGACAGAAGCCTGTGCTTGCAGAAGCATGTGTTTAAGCACTGTCTTGAAAAAATATGGTTTCCTGTATCAGGGCTTTTAATCTCTCCATTCTCCAGTTCTCCATCTGTTAAAAAGAATTAACAGGTGGCAGAAAGGAAATGTTGTTATCTGTCTTCTGTTAGGTCTTTAAAGCCTCTGACTCTGGGTGCGTGGAGCCACTATCTCAGTGAGCCCTCAGCCTCTCTTGAAGCATCTGTGTCATACTACAATGAAAAAGAATAATTTATGCAGTTACTTAACAAGTATATTATGCAACACTGAGCTGCCCAGAAGAAAGATTCTGAGGAATGGGGAGGGATTGTTGCCCTTCCTAGAAGAAGCCATAACTGTGCAGAGGACCCCATGCATTGCACTTCAGCACCAGAAATGCAGCGGCTTCACTGTTCTCCTGGACTCTGAACAGGTATTGGTGATGTCGTGATCAGACAGACAAACCTTTTCTTGGACAGCCTCAGAAAGGAGAGGAAAGGTCCTCCTAAAGATAGCCCCTAATGCTGCCTAATGCAACATGGTCCCTTCAACAAATACCAAAGAGGATTAACCTACAGAGAATAGTTACTTTGAGTGATGATCTTAGGTCTGAGAACAGTGATCCAGAGCGTGAGGGAGCTGGCCTGGCACAGGAGAAGTAGAAATAACCAAGTCTGCAAAGTCTCGAGCTCTATCATTGATAAAGCCAAGCCCAGAAACTGGTTACACTTGGATGCTACACCCATGCTGGGCTCCCTGGCTCAGAAAGACTCACAGTGCAATAGAAATTTCTTCATTAATTATTATTAGTAGTAGTTATTTGCATTGTATTATGAAGACCCCGTATGCAATACAGAGTAAAATATAATTCCTGTTGTAAATAGTTATAATCTAATCAGATGAGACAATTAAGAACGGGGAAAAGATATAAAAGAGTGAACAAAAGGATAATTAACCAACATTTCATTAGCTCCAATATTTCTCCTTTTGTTTGGCTCTTTGAAGTTCCTTCCTTGCTTATTTTTTAAATAATTTCTTTTTAAATTAGCAAAATCATTTCAATTTTCACTTTGGTGCTGTGTAAACTGGAGAAACAGCTTCTCATTAGAAATGTATTAATTAACATGATAATAAGCATGATTCTGCCTCATGGATAAAAGCAGCCCTTTCCTATTAAAGGAGTGAGAAGGACATTATACACTAGGTGCTTCAGATGCTAAATAAGAGTGTAACTGATCAAAGCCAGCCCCAGCCCATCACAGGGCCGCACTGGGCAGTTGCCCACATTACCGAAACCAGAGGGATAGTTTTTCTTTCAGTGCAATTTCTTACTGCTCAGCTATCAGCTGTGTAATTCTGGTGGATGCAATGGGTAGATTTATTTTGCCCGGTAAGTGGGGCCGGCCCGAGCATGGCAGCAGAGAGCTCAGTGCTGCCCATTCGGGGGGAGTTTGCAACCTGTGCTGAGCTCTGTGCAGCAGCAGCTGCTTTGCTTCCAGTCTGCAAACCAGGCAATTAAAGTGAGCCTGGGTATGTCTGCAAAAGCTGAGGTCAAAACTTTGACTGAAGGTTCACATACTTAGCCTAGCCTGTGCTTAACACCGTGTTATTTATTCCCATAGTTTTCACAGTCAGCTTGGTTGTTTATCTGGTTGTTTTGCTCACTGTATTCCTGGGAAATTTCTGTTCATCTGAAGGTCGGTGGGGGTTTTGACAAGGGCCGTAGCACAGGTGCGGTTTCAGCCCCTCTCCAGCCCTGTATAACCATTTGTTGTCGTGCTCGATGCCTCTTCCCCTTAAATGAAGGGCAGAAATGACAGGGAGAGGTAGGAGCGGCAGGGGCTGGCTTGCACGGGCTGGTGTTTCCACGCGCCCCACAAGCCTGATAAAGTTGCCATAGGAGAATTTCCTAAATAGTCAGTCTCTCCTGGATCCTTGTCCAGCTCCAACGTTTTTGCACCAGCTCCACAGGTAGGAGTAGTAAGAAGCACAGAGATGGGGAGAGTGTGATATGTGAGTTATTTTCACAAGTTAGAGATGACCCCATAACTCATAAGTGGTAGAGCGGAGCCTGCAGAAAGGAATTTCTGTCCACCACTGACTGTGCTCACTTAATTTATTGCTTAGCATGTACCTCTCATCATCAACAATGAGAAAACTAGTTTTCTGTGTGAAGCTAATGCTTTCTCTTGCTTGATCCTGGGGTAGGGGCTGTCTCCTTCCCCCTCATCCCTGTGGATGCAAGATACTGCTTTGGGTAACAGGTTTTCAGGTGGATTCGGAATGTGCTGGGTTGTCAGCTCCATGCAACATCATAGACAAACTTTTTAGTGATAAAACAAATTGATAAGTATGTGTGTGACATGGCATCTGACTATCAGATGTTAGAGGAATGCAAAAGGCATACCATCGCGAGGCATATAATTCAGTGTGTGTGTGTGTCTGTATATATAGAACTAACAATTTATATTCTAATCATCACAAAGCAATCATACTGTGAGTGCATTTTTGTTATTAATACTTACTCTTTGATGCATAAACAATCCCATTTGAAATTCCTGGTACCAACTATGCTAATCTTTCACTGGAAAAAACTTATTTGCAGAGGAGGAAGAATGAAGGGTAGGTAAGCGAAATGTATTTCATCTGTTTGAAATAACTGCAAAACTATCAGCATTAACGGTAAAAATATTTAATGAGTATTGCATTAGCCAGCACCAAAAGTAGTGAGATACAGAATTGCATTTGTTCTGTCACAGACATGACTGACATTTAATTATTGTCTATTTTTGTGCTGATAATCTCATTCTTATCATTCGTCGTTAAATCCTTTAGAACCCCAAGAAAAATGAGATCAAGTGACAAAAATAAGATAATGAAATCATATGAAATAGAATAAAATTATATCTTGTAGGTAAGATGTGATTCAGAAGACTAGGTTATTTTATGGGGTTGTATAAGCTGTATAAGTGATTGTGAATTAAATGTGTTGAGCTCACAGAAAAGCTGTGGAAAAGAATGGCTGGTTGCAAGCTAAGCTGACTTCTTGGTTGCCATTGTGCAGCACATGCCATATGCAATGATATAAGATCATTGTAAACCTCAAAAGATGGTGAATTTAAGTCTTGTTGGGGAAAAATATATATCTTTCCAGCTCACTTCCCTTTTGCTGGTTTGTTCCCTTTGTGCAGTTGTGAAGCTTTTGGAAGACAGTTTGTCACAGTGACTATAAAATCAGGATCTATTTTTATCATTCTTAGCTTTCAGCCAGAAAAAGGCTTCCCGGTCTTTTGCCAAAAACTATATTGACTACACAACACGACCCAAGCTTTTGAGTCACTGTATATGTCTGTTTGCAATATGTAACATGAAAACACTTCTAGCTGAAGTTTTAAATGAGGTAGGAAATCTATTGCAAAAATTAGATGAACAATGAGTTCCACTAAGGGAAAGTCAAAGGCAACACTCACCATTTATTAGTCTTTTCCAAGATAACCTGTTAAGTTCATTGAAAAATTACTTTGCAAGTTGTATGGTGGTGAAAACACTGAGGGTTTAATTTTGTTTCCTGCTAACTTCTGAATGATGTAGTGGAAATCTGGTCTATGCACGCTAAGAAAAAATGCTGACAAACAAAAGTATATAACTCATGAATGTGCTAATTTACTGAACAGGAATATTACTTATCTGAGTGCACTAGGTAGTGAACGCTTCGGTGTTTGCATGTCTGCCAGCTGTCGCATAAGTAGGCTTTGTAACTATTTGATGACAAAAAGTGTAGCCGGTGCAGAAACATGGGAATCTTTCTCCTCCCTTCACAGGGTTATCTGTGACCTTGTGAAACAAGCCTAAGTTGTGAGATGGGGCTTATGCCCAGTTATGTTATTGACTGTACTATAGGCATAGGTCTTGAATATTCTGTCCATTAGTTTCTGCTTTGTAAAATAATGTAAGTCATGATGATAAAGTGTTTTGGAGTCCTTGGATAAGCAGTGAATTCAAACAGCTCTTGCTGTAATAACTTGTTTGCAAAGTGTTATTACAAGTACCTCTATCTGTACCAAAGGTGATTATTAAGGATGGAAGAGGATATGTGTCATCGATTTGCACCCAACTTCTTTTTCCAAAGGTAGAACTGCACATTTTATGAAAATCATGTCTACAAGTAGCCTACTGGCTAAACTTTGCTTCTTGGGGGAATAGCAAGGGAAGTGGATCTGGTAGCTGCTTTTCAAATGTTCAAGATGGAACATTTGAGATGTCTCTGCTTCATGCTCTAGCTCAGATAACCTTCCTCATATGAGAACTCCTGCAGTGAAATGGCAGATCTCTTGTTCTGCTCCTTCACCATGGAAATTCCAAATGGAAACCAGTCAGGGTCCTTCATGCAGGCGATTTACGAGGCTGCACAGTCACCAGAAAAAAGGACATCCCTCCCAAGGGTGACCAACAGCTCCTAAATGATGCTTAAAGTAGGCAAGACAAGTATCTGTGTCTCTAAATCTGAATGCTGTTTTGGAGGTGGCTGACTTTCCATTTCTGTACTCAAGCTCAGCCCAAGCCCAAACTTTTACATTTAGATTCCCACATTCTGGCAGCCTGAAAACTCAAGAAGAGGGCTTCGGTTTACCGGTTAGGAGAACGGCTTCTGCAACCAATCTTCTACCCGAGCAATGGACTGTGATTGCTCCTTTAGGTTCATGCCCTCCATTTCCATCTTACCAACTTGGCCTAAAATGCCCAGGTACTGGCTGTAATGAGTAGCCATAATGAATGCAAAGGAATAGCGTATTTTATAGGTCTCTGTAGGATGCTGGATCTCTGAAGAGAAAGCAAGAGCCAGGACCGGCACTGTGTTGAGGATAAAGCTTTTCCAGGCCCCGGTTCCATTCATGCTATTAGGGAGAGCAGGTTGTTCCTCAGCTTCTTCCAGTGACAGAGCAGAAATCTTCAGAAATCCCTAACAGACCTTAGCTAATATTTCAAAACTTTGCTGCTTTACCAAATAAATCTGTCAAAGATTTAAATTTATTAAGCTCATTTGGGAATCAATAGAAATTTGTATTTAATAGAACCTGTGCTATTTTTTATCCTCATTTGTTCCTAAAACAGAAAAGTTTAGGCTTAGTTTAAGTTTTAGTTTAAACTTTTAGAAAAGTTTAGCCAGACATAGGCTAATGAGTCAGCAGAGCAGAGCACCCCACATCAGTAGTTGCGTAGATCTACACATAATCCTTTCTTCAACCTTCAGAGAGCTAGCAAACTAGTTTTTACCTTGAGTTTATGTTGAATTGGCTTTGCTTCAGTGAGCTCCATAGCAGTGGCATTGAATGTCTGGAATGGCCCAAGGAACAAGGGAATGAAATGATCCTATTTTACCAGGCAAGTGCTGGTGCTTCTTGTAGTCTTGCCCAGTTGTCGCAGCTCAGCACTTAAGGTCTAGAGACCTCGGTGCAGCTGCACTGCCTGGATGTGCACGCAGAAATTACACTCTTCCACATGTCTCTCCTATTCCCTGCACTCACAAGCATGACAGGAGCAGCAGACACACTGTGACAACTTCAGTAAAGTGCATGTAAAGGCTTGGTGCCTTTGAGTGGTCGGAGCTCTGCAAATCCGGTAAGGACAACAATGTTTGAAGGGGGCTCTCAGGCGGTGTGCTGTCTTTGTCCTGCTCTGGAAAACTGTCTACAAAGCAAAATTGGCTTTGTAAAGTGTTTATTTTAGAAAAGCATGCACAGTATCAAATATATATATATATTTATTTTGGACTAGTAAAGCCTATGTTACTAACATACTACCCTGAGGCAGAATTTAGATGTGTGATTTGGTAACCTATTGACATTTACATGTCCATAGGTGTTAATATGACCTACATCAGCTACATGTTTCAACAAAGGTTTCTTCTACTCTCCCCATTTCATACATAAAGACCTAAATCTCTTTAAATTATTTCTAACTTTCTGAATTGGAAAATAACATAGAAATAGCATTTAAACAGTGCCTTGGTCTTATGTATCTGTTGGTTGAGTTTCCTTCTAATCATTCTATAAGCCTCACTGTTGGTGATAGAGAGAATTAAATCCTTCTGCCTGGCAAATCTAAATAAATAGTTGCAGCTGGGCCTGTCTGTATCCTTTGCTACACTAGTATTCAGGCATTATACTGGTATATCACTCACAGTAAAAAAGAGGGGAAAACAAGCCTGTTAGCTTGTTTACACTTACTAGTTGGAGATATTCCTGAATAATTGAGTTCAGGAGGTTTAAAATAATTCATGTATTTCCAACTACAGTGTTACAAACCTTCATTGTGGTCCTGGACTGAATTAATCATGTTCTTTTGAAAATACAATGCAAAGAGAAGCTGCAAAACTTTCTAACTCATCTGGGAACCTTTAAACACCTGGCTGAAGGCTCCACAGTCACTGACAAGATTTTGAAGATACAACCACTGCTTGGTGAAAAAAGAGCTGTCCCTTTGTTATACAGTGGCAAATGAGTAATGTACAAACTCTGTCAACCTAAATTCATACACATAAAAATTCATGCTAATTTAGATCATGACTCAGATTGAGAATCTATTCACCTCATGTGATGACCATGGGAATCTTTCCCTTGATACCAGGGCACTTTGAAGCAGTTATTTGACCAGTGTCAAAGCAAGTATTATTATAATATTTATAGTTAATGGCTAGTTGTGAATTGTAGTCCATGAAGTCAGGTAATATATAAATCTATACTCTATCCTTAGTTATAGGATAATGGATGTACTTCACAGATGCAGTCAAAACAATTTACCAAGGATGAAATGCTCATTTTGAAAAGCAAAGTCTATCACACACCATCTGCAGACAGTAAAGTGTCATGAAGACAGATTTAGTGGCTTGGTGGTTGTTCCCAGGGAGCTCCTTCTGCACTGAAATGGTAACATGAGAAAAAGTGCTAAGATAATTGCTGGAAGACTGAAAAATTACCATTTGTATCACTCTCAGAGAGGTGGGAGAAGCAGATGTTTTGGAGTAGGCGAGGTGATGACTAGGCTGCAGAGAACTTGGACAGTGAAGAGGGCACGTTGCTCAGCAGTCACCAGAGCCCAGGAGACTGGGTTTGCTTTACCAGACATCGGTGCGAAAAATGAGCCACAGCGATGGGTTACAGCTTTCTCTTGTGAGAACCTTTTACACAGATGGTTCCCTACAACAAGCAATTTCTGTTTGCTGTAACATAGAAGTGGGAAAAGATAATATAGGCAAGCAGTATAAATAGTTCCCAAAGTCTAGATAAAGGCTGCAGACAAAACTCTCTAACAGGTTTTTATGCATCTTCAGTCTCACAGATGGTGAGACAGAGACTTGACAGATAATACTCAGGCTGCAGCTCAACTTCAGACATGCTGAAAAACACCCATCACCTGGGCCCAAAGCTGGTCCTAAGGTGCAGTTACCGTGATGGGTATCTATGTACACATCCCACAGGCAGCACATTCCAGCTGCTGGGTTTCTTGTCTTCTTACTCCTTGCCCTCTGCAGTTGGCAGCTCAGGGGTGCTGCTTTTCTCAGCTTGTCCTGCTGAATATTCCTGGATATTCCTGCTGAATATTCTTCCTTTGATTATCGCAGTCTTCCAATAACTAACATGTGGCCTGACCTGTAAGTTAGGTAAGTCACGACTCACAGAAGAGCCATGGCAAGTGGCAAATGAAAAGAGAAAAGGGGTATCTTGCAAGATGTTATATGGCTGCCTTTTTTAACAGAGTTCCCATCCTTTTACTTCTCCTGTATTTTATTAACATACTTCATTTTTGAGGTTAACATAAAGAAAGAATCTCTGGAGTATGGCTAGATCCATAATTACACACGCAAAGAAAGAAAAAATTCAATGCATACTATTTGCTACTTACTTTTACACTAGCTATTACAAAAACAGAGTCTATATAGCTTTGCACTGCCAGGCAGCTAAGTTCAACCTCGGCGGGGGGCAGCAACAGCATTGCAAGTGCAGGTGGAAATAGGTCTGTTTGGGAGAACTGTTATGTGTCTGCAAGATGTTTGTTCCAAGGAACACAGTATTTCTACATATGCTACATATTAAGGAAAAGGTTTCCAAGCTGGAGGCTCTGAAGCATTAATGTCTTAGATTGTAGCCCAAAGAGCATCTAATCTGACCTAAGAAATGTTGAGGGGAGTCTTCTGGAGTAGGCATAGCATGAAAACAGGTATGGTCAGATATGGCTACGGGGAGGTCAGTGCTGCCTTCACTGGAGTGGTGATCTAAACTGAAATCAGAGCTTTTGGGTCAGCCTGGGAAGGAGCCCCCATAATGATATTTTAGTGTGTGTTTGGGAAAGTAGGAGAGGAGGGTAAACACACAAGAAAGTTCAAAGTTTGACTGGCTTTCCTATCTATTCTTATAAATAAGGGACAGATTTTTCTCATTCAGTCACTGCTTATGAGAATATCACCCACACTGAAAGAGACAGGCATGTTATTTCACTCTCTATTGTTCCATATTCCACTGAATATGCAAAATGAAAAACAGGTGATTGCAGTGCATGTGTGTGCTTTTTTTTTTCCTTTTGGGGGGCAAAGAAACTTTTGATCTTCAGTCTGTACAGAAGCATCCCAACTTTAAAAAAGAGCACTGTCAGATTTATTATAGCACTGAAAAGTACAGATATTATGCTTACCATTACTCAGTGACCTCTTTAGGTTTGCCATCATGGTCTAAGATTTATTGCCTTCTGTGTTTAAAATGCAAAAGGATATGTCCTGTTAATATTTCTGGTTTTGCTGTGAAGCAATGACTTCCTGTTTGCTCGTACCACAGGTAAAGAAGACACAAACCACAAGTGCCAACACTATGTAATTTTTTTGGTCCCGAGTCCCTAATTTCTCAGTCATCCAATGTGTTCTGTCAAAATGCAGCCTGAAAGTCTAGACCAAGAGATATCTATGATAGAAAGTGTACATCAGTATTTCAAGCCCTCTAAATTTATTCTAGCCATTTGACAGTTGCTTGGAGATACAATCTCAATTTTTTTGCAGTAGCCCCTTCAAGTGGATATTTATGGCAGATACAACTGTAATTATTTACCTGTAACAAAGTCCAGGTCTGCCTGCTCCAGGTGATACAGACAACAGAAGGACACAGAGAAAATATTAATCTTCTTTCTGTCTAGATTTTGACCTTTTGCACCCAGCTTCTTAGCTCGTTATGGAAATGGGGCTGTGTTTATTTTTTTTGTTTACAATTTTTGCTTCCTTACTCCATGAGTCTATCAGTTATCAGTATCAGTGACTAAATAACAGCTGAGGGTCTGACTGTGCTTCCCTGACTTACATTTAGTGTTCTTACTCACTTGCATTAAAAATGCTGAAGCCAAATGGAACTATTCATGCACGTTATGGTGACTCCTGAGTGAGAAAGTTGCACATTTTGGGACACGGACTTTTTATTAGCGTAACTCTCGTTTTACATAGAAATAGTTTATTTGAATAAAAAGAAGTGAAAGAGAAGAATGACAGAGAAAATAACTGAGCCACAAAAAATGGGAATCAGTATCTCATGGTATAAAGATACTAAACCTGTGCCTGCTTTTAAAAGGAAAAATAATCCTGTTGATTCTGTTGGGACTATTTATGCCATCAGGCACGTGCTGAAGAAGCTGAATGATTCAGAGCCTCAGCAACTGATAGTATTTATATATATTTTAAATGCAACAGCAATAAAACAGAATACTTTGTCCACTGCATAGTGTGAAGCAATGAGAGAGAAAAATAGGAGCAACAAATTCTCATTTACTTTTATTCCTTCAGCAGAAACACGGCGTGTTTGAATTGGCCGCGTTCCCATTGTGTTCATGTTGCTTGGTACACAGAAAAGCCTTGGCTGGGCTTGGTGCCATTTTGACGTGCCTCCATTTGGCTTGGCAGAACCAGTCTCTTAACGCTGCTCTCAAAAGTGCTCTTCCCATGGTTTCTAGGACTGCTTGCTGAATGCACCACGCAAAATTTTTTGAATGAATGATTTCAGAGTATGGAAACTATACAAAAAGGTTCTTTTACTTGCAAAAACATTACGAAGAAGAGGGTTTAATTATGTGCACTATTTTTCCTTAATGCACATCAACTGAAAATGTATTTCTCTTTGCTGGTGTTTTGGTTTGGTTTGGTTTTTTACGTGAAATTATTTCATCTTTGGCTTGCATGCTGATAATTTAAGTTTTAATGTGTTTTTCCACATTATCTGTAATTTGATCAGCCCCCTTTACATAACTTCTAATAATTTGCATTCTCATATTTATATATAAAAGCTCAGAGATATTCAGAATCAGAATAAATCATATGAGAGCAAATATCACTGGAACAGGCATATTATCACTAGCAGCACTTAGGTCAGTAATCCAAGTACTGCTGAATGCTCAAGTTACATTTGAAAAATATTCATGTGAGCAATAAGTAATAATACTGTCCAAAATCACTGCTCAGCCTCATCTTTGGTTTTTATCTCTGTGTAGCTATTACATCTTGCTTTAGTTGTGTTTTTCAAATGTAGTCCACCTTTACAGACCTTCTTGCATCTAGTTACTTTGTGAAGCAAGAAAAGAAACCAAATTCTGTGTTACTCCAATGAAGGCAACACAGTTACGTGACGAATGAATTGAGTCCATACACCACAGCTCTTCAGAGCAATCACCACTAATTTTTTTAAAGTAAAACTTTCCAAAGTTGTTGAAAATCCATCCACTTTATTATACGTTTGCCATCCACTAGGTAGTGTGCAAGATTACTAGGAACTGATTCCTCTGCTTCTCAGTTCACTGAAACTGTCATTTAAAGCAAAAAGTAGTTGGTTTATATTAAAGACTTTTTCAGCACACAATAGTCCTAATGATAAGGAATAGTTCCCAGAAAACATACAAGCATTTTTATTTTCCAGTGAAAGGTCCTACGCGGGCTGATTGTGGAATTTACAGGAATTACTGATACTGTCTTGCAATCAAGTCACCAAACTGAGCTGCTTTGCAGAAGTCATCCTAGTCTGCAAAGAGATTTTAGGCAATTTCCCTGCCTTTCCCACCATTCTCACAAGCAACCAGTCTACATGCTTCCCACATCCTTGGGTATGATATAGACTCTTTAGTGCACCTCCAAGAGTAAACATATTTATTTTGAACGCCTCGGATATCAAACACAATCCCTCTCCTGAGCACAGAGGATCTGGATCCAGTGCAGGCAGTGTTTCCACACTGTTATCACCCCTATGTTACCAGCTGCAAAGCGATATGGAATTTCATTCCATTTCTGGTATGCAGCTTCAACTCTTGGAAGCTATGATGAGATGTTCATCTTTACTGAACTCATTTCAGCAATGTGTCCACTGCTTTGAACAATTTGACACACAGAGATGCTTTTTACAAGTTGATTTTTGTTGCTTTCTTTTTGTTGACATGATTCACTTGTCAGGCTATGTACTTGGGTTTTCATCACCTCTTCCCTAGTGGAGATTGCATATCTTCATTTTGGCAGTTTCTGGATTCCATCTCAAAATGTAACTACTGTACTTTGTTGCCTTCAGTGCTGGAATCTCTAGAGACGATTTTTTATTGCTGCTTTGGAGGGGGAGGAGGTTAGTGATTTGGCAACAGCTTTGCAGCTGTGACCCAAAACTTCCTATTTTGCTCTTTATTTTTATAATAGTGTGTATTATTATAGTATCCAGAAGCCCAGTTTCTAGCCCTAAGACGTGATGACAGCAGATACAATTAAAAGCAGCACTTTGAAAATTGCACATATTAAAACCTGACAGGATCAAGTTTGTTTGCAAACCTCCATAAAGCTTGTTAAAATTGCCTGAAATAAAAAAAAATATATTTTAAAAGAAAGTGAGCTGGTTTAGATCTGAGTCTACAGGTTTTGGATGGCATTGGGAAACCAAGGGAAACTTGGTGATTAATTTGAGCTCAGATTTTTTAAATTAGTGAACAAGAAATATGTGAACATAGCTCAAAGGCAAAGCAAAAACACAGTTTCATGATCCTGATTTATATTCATGAAGTTATGGGCAAAAGTGCCATTAAATGATCCAGTTTATTCTTCTGAGTATCACATTCAACTGAATTTCATTCAATTACTCTTCCATTGAGACAAATCACTTGACCCTGATGAAAGCATTTTTTTTTGGCAAAGCATCATTTTCAGGATGGAATGTAATTTTACTTTGTAGACATCAAGAAACGAAGAATCCCTCAGTTCTCATTGCTTTCACTGCCAAGAAGTTTTGTCTGTTTGTTGTTTGGTTTTTTTTTTAGTTATTACTAGTTTTGTCTGATATACTTTTTAAATCATCAGTCTTTCATACTCCTTTTTATGGTAAATTAAAAATCCTGAGTTTCCCAAAAGGATATTTTAGATATTATGATCAAGTGATAAAGTAATCAAACTGAACATCAAGTCTGTCACTCTCAGCATTTTCTCTAGGCTTTGAATAGATTTTTAGACTTCTCCTTCTACTGGAAAAATATGGACACCAGAGCTATAGGCTCTAAACGCACAAGGCAATATTTGTAGGTGATATACCAATGTCTTTCTAGTAAAAGGGTTTTACAGCTGCATTTAAGAAATCTAATCACTGCAAAGAAGCATACCCTTCCCCTTACTGTGTGTTAGCTTGTTCACCCCAGGATTGCAGTAGCCCTCTTTGCCACAGGATTGAGCTGGGAGCCCAGGTTCAGTTGCTCATGTGTTTTTATCTGAGAAACTTTTCAGAATCACCGCTTTCCAGGATACTGGTCCTTATTTCTAAAAGCATGGCCTCCATTTCTGGTCCCTGAATGTCTACCTTTGCATTTGGATCTGTTGATGTGTGTTTTGTTTGAATTTGCCTAGTTTACCTGTTTCCTCTCAGTGACTATTTTCTCCTTATTAGTATTTATTATTTCACCAACCTTTGCATAATCTATGCACTTTATCAGCAAATAATTTTTTTATTTATCTTCACAACCTTGATGAAAAGGGAATATAATTATTGGTTGAATTGATTCCTGTGAAACCCCTATAAAATACTCTTGTTTGTTGGTGGCTAAGTAGTATTTTTTATTTAGCTTTGAATATGTTCCTCATTATGTCAGAGCAAACTCATGATCTACCAGGCTCAGCCTCCAGTAATTCCAGCTGATGCCACTGAGATGTCCATCTCATTAATTTAAGCCAACCCAGCATAGAAGCATACAACATACTCTTGTTCCCTATTAAATGTTTATTCTGTGATTTCAGACCAACTCAGTAATCCCTAGTTGCAGTGAGTTCACTGGAACAGTTATGCATCGTGCCAGAAGGTATTTCCTTGTATGAGTCATACATTGCTTCTAGACTGAATGAGCACACTAAGCTCTGGTGTTCAGAGGATGAGCAAATTTTACAGCTGTAGAAGGAATTTGGTTTTTAAAACTCAGACTTGGTGTAATGAACTTGCTTGAATATATCCTGGTGGACTGTATCATATATAATCAACAGCAGTTACCCTAAACAAAAGATCCCATTTTCTATGTCAGTTAACTACTCCTGTGATTAAGGCAAATCCTGCAAGAGGTTATAATGGAGTGTTTTAATTAGAGAAGGTGTCTGTACCAAATGAATCACAGCACCAAAGCTCACAGTCATGGCACATGCATGCTCAGGTCTGGAAAGTGTCAGGCAGGGTGCTAAGCTACAGATTCACATTCGGGACTTGCCCACCATCCTCCACAAATTCTAGGATGTTAAAGGCCCAGAGGTTTGGTGCAGACCTATCTCTAATGCTAATCTTACAGTGGGGGTCAATTACCCATATATCACAAGGGTTTTATACTATTTCCTCAGTGCAGTGTCTGCCCAACTCCTGTTTAAAATCCATAGCAGCAAAAAGTCTCTGGTAGTCTTCATGAAATCTCATTAATTTAAAAATTTACTTACTGTAAGACTTTATTTGATTATGATTATTATTACCATGCTGATTTGGGAATTTATTTCTTTGGGGGTATTTACTGGCTTATTTCCTTCAACTCTTTGTGGGCAGTTAGGCGGAGGAAGAAACGGAAGGCTTGAATTGTGGACTATAGAAACCCAGCCTGCTGAAATAGTGGGACTGCCTTCAAACAGAAGATCATACTGATGGAACTGGGAAAAGGATCTCAATGAATAAGTTTTATCTCAAGTCCTGGAGCTATGATGAGAAAGGCTCACTACAGCTTGACTTAACAGGCATAGGTTGTTGGCTTTTTCTCTAACAGATTCTGAAGTATTTTATCCAAACACCTGATTTTTAGCTGGCCGTAGAATAGTATCACATGAAGCCCTTACACCAGATAGACACATAAAGTGTGGTGAGTCACAGGCGTAAAAGGTAAGTGGGTAGCAACAAGTAATATTTACATAGAGACTTGCTTTCTGGAAAGAGGTACAACCCAGCCTGAAAAAAAAAAAACAACTGGTCTCTGTTTCAGTAGCTACAGTTTATTAATAACAAATAACTGAAGGAAATGAGAGGCTTAGGCAAATGAGCTGAAAATGGGGAGATAGTTCATTACAATCATGAGAAGCCCTGTCTTCTCTGTGCAATGTTTAACCACATAAAATGCTATAGAGAGGGTTCTTTTTTCATATTGGAACTGTAAGATTACAAAATAGCTGTGCCTAGTTTACTTATATATATTGCCGCTTTTCTTGTTTAAAACTGATGGTGTGCTTGTTTTCAGAGGCATGTGATGTTTCTCTGGTAAAAATCAGCTATGCTGTGATGTGCAGCTTCATATTCAAAATCAGAATTAGGCCCAAAATTACTCCTCAATAATAAAATAGCCAAGTCAAGATTAAGACGGTCTTAGTTGCTTTTTGTTCCCTTGAAGATCTTTGTTCTTTGTTATGCAAACAATGTGAAAGAGTCTGAGGCTGATCTTTTCTAGCTTTAATTACTTAGACAAGTGAGAAACAAAATCAGCTCAGGGCCCATACTGTAGTGTAGATTTGAATGTTTAAATCTAGTTCTAAAGAATATTTAAACCCCTTGGCTAAAAGCCCCTGGCTAAAAATCACTGGAATCAAGCACGTTTCCTTAAGGAAGACTTAGGTGCTCAACATCTTCTCTGCATTTTAGTCCTTCAAGTACTGAGTGCTTTCCAGCAAGACACATAGGCATGTAGTTAAATCGGAGTGTGGAAGTAGTGGTGATCCCACAAGCATATTTTATATTATATAGCCCTTCCAAAAATAATTGTTCACATGTTAATAATTAAAGATGTTCTTCATTTTTTTTGCTAGGCTAAGACCTGATGCTATCTTTTTGCAGAACTGATAGCAGAATTTGGCCCACTATATTCAGATGTTTCTTACAAACAGCTTCTTTCCATTTTCTCCTCTTTTTTCCAACTCAATGAAGAACCATCCTTGAAGTTAAATAAAGGGAGTCCTATTTTTATAGTTTAGATTAGCATTGAATGTTTACTGCATGTAAATCAACAGGTCGTGGTCTCTGTTGAGAAAACTGTTTTGGTTTTTTTGCCATGGATAACTAGAGGGGAAGAAAGAAAACAGTCAGTGTAACTCTCCTAGAATTATCAACAAACTGGGCAAAAAAGGTATTAACAGACCAGTCTCTGTTGTTACCTATCCAAGGGAGTAACGGAATTGCTCTTCCATTAACAACTAGGAAATGGGCTCAAGTGTGCTTCTGTGCTAAAAGGCCACTCTGTGAAGAATGGCATTGGAGGGTGCTCCTTTGACTCCAGATCAAATTTGCTCATTTTAATGGTGAAAAGATTATTTTTCTATCCAGCAACGCTGCCAGCTAATCCTGCCCGTGAAAGCTGAGCTGTGCTCTGTCTGATTCACACTTCATCACCTGAAGTAAGGATTGGGCAGCTGGAGCAGACTTTTGTTGATGATGGAAGAGAGTCTCGCTCCTTTTCCATTAGCTGGGCTGGGCTGTGTTATGCTAAGTACAGTAGTAAAAACGTATTTTTATCAGGAAATTCAGTAGATATGGCACAATTTAAATGAGTCCCCACACTGAATGGATCTGTTGAGTCAGTATTTTACTAACTACAGCTGCACATTCACGCAAAGGCAAAGGGTAATGCCAGTGTTGGGTTTAACTTGGTGAACTTAAAGGGTCTAGGCAACAACTCTCTTCTAAGCTCTGACAGATGGACAGAAAAAGGCAGTAAAAGCAGTGGGAACCATCCTGCATTCTCATTCATGAATCAGAGATGTGGTGGCATCCAGACACCTCCTGAAATCAGTGAAGCCCAGAATTAATTTCCACTGGATGGAGTCCTGCTGAGCTCACTCAGCCTGGATCAGACCCCGAGTGGAAGCAATTCATCTTCTGACCATGGTCAGCTTTACAGCTATGCAACATTTCACTTGCGCTCTACCGTTCGCGTTTTCCACTGTTTACTTTGTGCCGAGCTGGCAGCAAAGGACTGGGTTTCATTCAGGCTTAAGCACATTTCTTTCATCACTTAGGCACAAGCCCCTTTCAGCACTTGGGCACAAATCGTACAGCGATAGGAGCCTGATCGTCAGGAGGCAGAATAAGCTGCTCAGTGCCTGGACTGGTGATCCCAAAACTACACACTTTGCACAACCATGCAGATTTGGGTTAAAGAAAATGAAGCTGGAAGTGATGAAAACAGCTCTGAAGACAGGCCAAACTCTTCAAGTTGCAGCTGGTTAGCAGAAGAAGTGGATGTGATTGAGGACTTCACATGTAGGCATGGATAAGGATCACAAAATAGATGACAGATGGATAACCGTTCTTTAGTATAAAGCTTAGACGGTTAGACTGATCTCAGTTTAGAGTTTGTTTCGTAGCTTACTCTTTAAAGAGACCCTGTAGAGTAGTTATGGGCTCCAATACTGTTTTGATTTGTTCTCAAATATGTATTTTGTGTTACTGCTTTCTAAATATTCTCAAGCATCACAAAAACAAAAAAACAAAACTAAACAAAAAAAAAAGCAAACCTAGAAAAGGATGCTTTACATTTTCATTGAAAGACAACTCAATTTTACAACATTTTACAATAACACATATGGACAGTAGCCACAGGTGGAGACACCGTGTGCTAGAAGCTGTACAAATTTCCTACAGGCTCTAGCTCTTACGGACTTTCTAAATTGCTGTGAGAATCCCAATTTTTAACAACTTGTATAACTTTGTTCACATGAATAGATCACTATACTGCTAGAATGACACAATTTACATATGTGAAGTTACAGAAGGATTTAAGAGTTTGCAGGATGAAATCTTCCATTTAAAAAGAGGTAAAACAAATGAAAAAAGAAAGTGAGGTGGAAGAAGGCTATTCACTTCTTACTTACCGTTACGAGTTGGGATATGTCCTTGTGTTGTGGCTCTAAGGAATTTTCCCACTGAAGGGAGAGGGCCCCAGCTTGGTGGGTCTACTTCACCAACACATTTAATGCATGTCTCATTTCAGTATGAGAGTTCATCTTAATGGCCTTTCTTGCTGTTTGTTTAAGCATTTTCCTGTGCCAGTGTTTGGATGAACTACTTTTTCTATAGACTGGACACTCTGTCACATTTTAGGTAAACAAAGCAAAAGGTATCCTTGTTGAAAAGTGGACTTGATTCATAACACGGTTGTAGTTTGTACTACCTAATGTGTTCTTAAAAGACCAGGTTGAGGAATTTTTCTTTTCAAAATGTTGTATAAGATTTTTATCTCAGCTGTGTCCCTTATAATCAAAGCCCTTGATTAGAGGCTCCCTTCATGAAAGACCAGGAGCTGCTGCAATTAAATATATAATGCTTCTGCTGCTGTTACAATTTAGGCTTTTTTTCCTTAGGAGACATCCTTATCTGATATTGAGTTTGAAGGACAGCAACTTATCTTTCTTCTTCCCTCTCCCCTTTCCCTGACAAAATATTTCCTCAGTCTCACTGTCCATTCATTGAAGGAATTTTGATAATACTTTATAGCAGTCGCTGGCCAACTATTTGAAAAAAAAATGCCCAAACATGTTAGTGCCTGTTTTACAATTAAAGGCACAAAAAGATAATCATCAAGAGGAAATGTCAAAGAATCACTGACTTTGAACTACTATGTAAAAAATATGAGTAAAGATGGTCTGGGGAGTAAAGTGAGCCCTTTTGGTATGGCTTAGTGGGCAGGTGACATTGTATGAATCAGCATTATCTGCACAAGGGTATCTCAGTACATGTGGGATTAGTCCTTATAGGTGAGACTGAATTTAGGCTGTATACAAAAGCTCTACAAACTCCAGACCTGGTAAGTATTATGCACTTAGAAACACCCACAAGAGCAGCTAACTGAGATATAAGGCATGTAGAGCCCATGTGAGTTGGTTGGGATGGGGACTGGACCTCCCTGCACTGATCCCTGCAGCAGCTTCCTAACAAGACGGCCATACCTGCTTGAGAATCTGGCAGCAAAGCCCAAAGCTTAGCTATAGTCATAGTAGACGTCCAGTTTAAGTTCATTCCTACTTGAAATGATGAGCAGACATTTCTTTAACTTGACTTATTTGTGTGAGATAGGAAGGAGGACACCTAACCCTGGACTTTTTGAGTGAGTTAAATATGACTAATCCAACAGAACTTTTATTGTATTTGATGGAGAGAAGGGGGACAGTGAAAGGAGAGACATTTTCCTTTTTCTGAAGTTAATTTTTTGGTTGTAGGGCAGAAATGGAAGTTCTGACATTGTGGCAGTAAAAGCTGGCCATTATCCTGGCACCAGAGAGCACATCTTCATTGATGTCTGAGCTACTGACATAAAGGTGGGGAGTAGGGGGTGAAATGACTCATTTGATTATTTTCCTCATAAAAAAAGCAACAATCACTGTAAAGTGATTGGAAAAATATGGGATGTCTTTTTATTCCCTTGAAATACTCACATCTGTCTGCTAGAGTCTTACATTCCCAAACTTACAGGTAACCCCAATTATAGCCCACATGCAATTCCAGATGGAAAACATATACTCTGTAGAGATAGCATGTCCTTTAAAAGAGAGAAAAAGAAGTGTCATTTGGATTCAGACAATAAGAATGGAGAGAGAAGGGGGGAGGGAGAGAGAGAGAAGGAGGGAAGAAGAGAAGAGAAGAGAAGAGAAGAGAAGAGAAGAGAAGAGAAGAGAAGAGAAGAGGAGAAAACAGAGAATTCCCCCTTGCCAAAAACCTGCAACAACTGATTTTGCATGTAACTGACTCAATCTTCATTTTGTTATAAATGTTGATTGTTGTTTGAGAATGGGACCAATGTTGTTGTTGTCTTATCAGGCTTTGCAGTCACAAATTCTTTGATTTCCAATAAGACCAGGATGATGCCAGCATTTGGAGCAATACTTCTGAATCCTCAGTTGCCCTTGGAACTGCAGGCAGCTTTCTGAAACACAGATAATTATGTATATTCATACATGGATACCGGTGCATATGTGTGTATATTTGTGCGTGTGTATGTGTATATATACTGTATATATATATGTGTAGATATATAGACTCAGTCCCCACTGGAAAAGTGTTCAACAGACTTAGCAATACAGGTGCACAGAGGCATCTAGAGCAGCAAAGTCTGTACTTCGCCTTGCCTTTAGGGAAACTCAGAGTTTTCAATATTAATCTGTAAACTTTAGCTCTTAGGTGTCAGAGAATCTCTTTCTGCCTTTGCCCCACAGTAGCCTGGGCTGGTTGAGGTACCTGGAGCTGATGGTGCCTCAGTTTATACAACTGACAAGTACTGAAAACACATTGTCAGCAAACCCCCTCAGTGCTGTATTTTGCTTTTCCATTTCTCTCAGTGAGCCTCACTGTGAGCGTCTCGCCACACTGCAAAGCCATTAATGGGTGAGGCATTCAGGTGCTATGCTAATAGTTAAGTTTATAAAACTGCAAAGCAAAGCAAAGCTGAATTATGTGGGTGGCTGGACTGATGGAAGGGGTGGGTCCATGGATTCATTGAATTCAACAGCCAGATTTTCATTGACTCAATAGAGCCAGAATTACACCGCAATGCAAAGTTGGCCCTTTAATTATGTTCATTACCATAAACCAGATTTTTACTTGCACACAGATCCCTGCAACCACACAAAGGCTTTTGTCTACAGAGAGACTGCATAGGGCTCTGCCTGTGCAGTGTTCACAGCAGGATCTGGCCCAAAATTTCTGTGCATATGCTTAATGCCTGGGGCCCACTGATCACACGTGGGCCATGGGATGCATCTGCCTGGCCCCCTGCTTTGTGTTAGCGTGGCTGCCACAACTATAGGCACTGGTGGAAGGAAAGGAGCAGTGCTCGTGCCCAGGCAGGTGGAGCTGCCCTTGCTGCTCCCACGTGGCCCAGGAATGCAGGTTCAAAACTTACATCAAACTTCAGGCATGATAATCGTTCCCATCACTCTGATTTAAAATATCAAGTGATAATTTCCACACAGAACAATAGAGGAATATGTCCATATTTATGAAACAGTAGTCAGTGTCCGAAAACTAGATTTCTCTATGAGAGAAAGGAAATGACAGCAGATACAAAAGAAAATCTGTTTTGATTATCACACCTGATAAGCCTCATTGGTTCGTCATGTCCAGCATCTGCACCGCTAAAACCTAATGATCATGAGTGAAACCTTTCTCCCTGACCCATAATAAATTGTGCTTGAAAGGTGATGAATTACTTTCTGTCTTTTGCATCTTGGACAAAAGGTTTGTATCACCCTTTTTTGCAGACGTCCTACAAAGGAACTAGTCCATTTTACAACTTAAAAAAAGAAAGAAAAAAAGAAAACAAAAAATTACATGGCCTATCAGTTTCATGCTCTTTTAGGAAAAATCAATCTAAAGAGATAGATACAGTAAATTTCTGTCAGTTAAAGTGAGGGGGACTTTTTTAACAACAGCCATTCCTAATCTCTGTTTCATCAGTTGCCCTTTACATAGTTTGCAAAACATGACCTCCATTTTCCATATTGTTGTGCCAGTGACTTTTCAATGGCCAGCCTGGCTACTTCTTCCTTACACCAGTAACTTGCTACTCACAGGAGTAGTTTCACTGAAGGCGTATGAGCTCCTGCCTGTCACGGTGGTTTGGGACCCATGATCAGCACCAGGATGGAGCGGAGTCCATCCGAGAACAAATGAGGGAATTTAGCAAAATATATAAGTCCTTCCCATGCTACCTACTGAAACAAGCAGATCTATAGTCAATTTATTGAGCATAAATTACTGCCAGCCTTCGCTAGAATAATTTATACTCCTGAGCCACTTCAGACAGGAAGGCAATAGGGAACTGTCAGGATACATGAGGTTTTATATAGAGATGAACGAATAGCTCATTATTCAAAGTCAAATGATATTCATATTTAGGGGTCAGAGAATTTGGGAAATGTTTAGACCCTCACCTGAGATTACAGTATGAATCCTCTTTCCCCATAAGGTCTTCTCAAAATAAGTGCTGGCTTTTCCAACCTTATTGCTTAACCAGAATAGTTAACCCAGGCAACAGTTGGGTGGGGAGAATTAATAACAGTAAAGGAGCAGAAAAATTAACAGAGGGACTCAGTGGCATAGGAGTAAGGAAATGAGTGAAAAGAAGACGGGGAAAGAGGAATTAAAAGATAAGGAGATGACATTTAAAAAGTGGTGGGAAGAAACAGGGATAAACAGCCACTCAAACAGAAAATTATAGCACAGTGTTAGTTTTTGAAAAGGCATTGTCCATTTTCTAGTTGTGTTTCATTATTGGAAAATCTTTGGGCAATGCGGTACAACAGGCAGAATGTGTTCCTCTGCACTGCTTCGTGCATTACCCTGGGAAGCTCAGGCTTTATGAAGTAGAGTAACATCTTTGCCATCTCTTTTTCAGTTTGTCTTAAGATCATAAAGATTAGCTTCTCAACCAGTTACAAATCAACTTGCTTTTTAACTAAATCCAGATTCACTTTAAATCAATTAAATCCTGGTTCTTCTCTGGAGCAGAGGACTTGCAGTAGAAAAGGAACCTGTTCCTGTGTTTCAAGCTCTGGCTTTCCAAGCTGCCCCAGGTTGTGTTGAGCATTGCTTACCCTGTGCCACCCCTCCACTAAGGCAGACTGAATTTCAATGGAGGAGGGAGAGCCTGGCTCTTTTTTGGCCTTTTCCCTCCCTGACCCCACCACAGTTGCCTACGGGGCACTGTGCGAATGCTCAGCCAGCACAACTCTCAGTTCACCCAAAGTCGGAGGGAAGCAGGAGGGAAGGAGCTTTCCAAGTGATGCAAAAAAAACATCAAAATACAACAGATAATTTTCTCTGCATTATCTCCATTAATTCTAAGGAAATACTCACGTTCAGCAAATTCGAGTGGCATAGTCACAAAGAAAGTCCAGGGTATGTTTCACTCCAGATTTCCCCAGTGCTGCTAATTCCCCGATCAGCCATTACGTTAGTTTACTAAGTCATCTGTACTCACCTATAGATCCTTCACTTCATTACTCCCCGGCCAAAATCTCTTCCGAAGGCTCCTCTGACAGATTTATATTCTGAGCATCAGACAGGAATGTGGTTCTCTGTTTTTCCTTTACCTATACTACATAAACATGTCCAGGTTAGTGCTCGTAGGGCTCGTCTGAAGCAGCTAACACAGAGGATCCCAGGCTGAGCCATGCAGCTACGTACAGAAATATGCCCAAGCTCCCTGTGACTGTTGCTGCAGATCTGACTTCTCAAGGTTTCAGTTCAAGTCTTGCCTCTGTTTCTGGACACGGTTCTTGACTGCAAGGGCTGTGATCAAGGGAAGCCACGACAGCGAAACATTTCATAGCAATGTTATCGTCAATATGACTTTAAAAGTTTACTACAATGCAGCATCAGTTCAACTAGGTGGAGTCTCTACAGCTATTTGGGTAATTTCATTTTGTTCTACAAATCAATGGGAATTTTATGGGTGCATGTATTACAAAATAGTTTCCTATATCATACAGGAATGACTCTACAAAACCCAACCCTCCAACTATGTTCTGGCAATAGTGGCTTTTCACAGCCTACCTCTCACCCCTTTTCCCCCAAGAAGATAGAGCATACAAAAGTATTGCTAAGGATAAGAGCTTTTTCCTTTCATAGAACAGTCCTCCTGTCTCTTGAGAACTTCAGCCATGAGAATTTATATTAAATGAAACTAATTAGCTAAAGGTTGCAACAAAACTCTCACAAAGACCTACTGAGATCAGATTCTTTTCCTGCTAGTTATCTCCCCCACAGATCCCCAAACAACAGAAGGCATTGTAGAGACAATTGTACAGATGCAGGTATGAGACCTGCTCCAGCAATGAGGGCTGTTTCAGTGGTACAAGTATTAGAAGAAAAAGGAAGGAAAAAAGGCATTCTCCTCAGCCATTTTCTGAAAATACCTCCAACATCCCTTTGCGAAACTCTATTAATAACGTATTGAGGCTCCACAGTCCTGCAAAGGGCTGGAAATGGTACAGTCATCACCTTAAGCTTTGTCCAGCCATGTTGCTCTAACCTTTAATCCATCATTTCCCTGGAAGCATCATTTTGATCCAAAAGTGCCTTTAAGTAGGCATAAAATTCAGGCAGAGAAAAGCAGCCTCACCTGGTGGTTTTGCTCTTCCGGATACTCCCAGAGGAGGGACACAAGCACCAGTTTACACGCACACTGCCCTTGGTCTTCTGCACAAGGGAAATGGGTTGCCCCCAAACACATACTGCCAGGATGGGTGCCAAGCACGGTGCCGAGCTGTGGTTTGGACAGTAGAGGCTGGCAAGGGCTGGCAAGGGCTGTACAAAAAGTTGCCTGTCTGGCACACCAAAGCCTGGCCAGATTCTGTTCAAAGCAAAGAGCAAAAAGCAGGCTGCGTCTGACTCAAAGCAAGCTAGGAGACACTGGATATAACTATCTGGCTAATTGGTAGTGAATTGAGATTATTGAATTTCATATCTGTCACTAGAAAGCCACTAGATGGAAACAACTTTTTCCATCCAGTTTCATTGCGTGTATAAATAGGCGCGATGCTATTGAAAGTGTCAGCTGCTGAATTCGACTCATCTTAAACTAGCTAACCAGGCTGTGAGTCAGAGAACGAGGAATGATATTGTGTTACCCCAGCCCGTCTCTGTGATGGACGTAAATCACACTGGTAGGCTCCTGAAGTATTTAGTCAAGAAAATGAACCTGTAATACATACACACACAGATCTGAAAAATTCTTGTCTCAGCTATTCCAATATCATATTTTTCTTATTTCATTTACATTCTCTCGAGGAGTGAAGCACCTAAAAAATACATTCTTTATGCACAGATTGATGCCAAGAGCAATAATTTGAAGATCATAGGAAAGATTTTGTTTTCTAAGCCCGAAGACGGAGCATTTTTAGTTGCAAATCCTTAAAGAAAATTAGAGGGGGAAAAGGGACAGGGAAAGGGGAGGATTTCTGTGTATTAAGCATTACAACTGGGTTTGTTAGCTTGCTATTTTGAAGAAATATAGGTGAGCAAGGCAAGATAAATCACAGCAATTTGAGATGTCATTTTGCTCTCCTATAGCGTTTGAATTTCTTCCATATTACAATAGATCTTCTCTCCTTGTGCCAGCTAAATTGAATTCCTCTTTTTGGGTTGTTTCTTTGAAGGGCTTTGGATAAAATGTCTCATGCAGTTCAGCTTGGAAGCTTCCCAAATCAAAACCCCAAACTCTACATTTTGTTTCAGTTGTGGGGAATGGGAATTCAGATTGTTTTTTACCTGTTCATAAGACATCTGCTTTCACTATTTGGCATAGCGTGGGGCTGAGGTTAGTGGGGGGAGGAGGGCTGATTAGCCTCAGAGGATTTATTACATTTGATACATTGAATGTCTGATTTTGCCTCCCTTGTTCTCATTCGTTCACAGCCTGTACATCGAGATACACTGCAGATTTTTTTTTTAAACCATTTAGATTTAATTTTCATCTCTTATTTAGCATTGAAATATCCAGAATAAGTCATTGGTATCTGTTGTTTTTGGAAGTTTTGCCTGGACTAAACTTCTGGACTCAGCAATGGAAGTCACAGAATGGGAAGTTGATTTACAAACTGCCTTTAAATCCACTGACATAGGCTAAAGTGCACTGAATATTCACAAGCTCTATATTAGCAGCCTCTACTATTTTGTGCTCCCCATGGCTCCGGTTCAGCTGAGGAACACCCAAAGTGATCCCAGATTTTAAAGTCCACCTGATCCTGAACAGAGCAAATTTCAAATTAAACCAGAATGCTTTCATATGCCTCCTATATGCAGTTAGCACTTGACTACATATGCTAAAATTTGTGCTATTTTCGATGTGGTATGTTTTATACAAATATGCGTGAAAATGCGACTGTTGGTAAAACATGATGTTTTGTCAGAAATGTTTTTAAGCAAAGTATATTTGAAGATGCTGCTGTATCTTTTTGTAGGAGCAAAAAGATTTGGGCAAAGGAAATTAACTGTGCTGAGAAAAACAACCAAAGCTAGGCAGATTCACAGTTTGGCTGTAACAAAGGCTGGTTGGAAACCTTCTGATGACACAAAGTTTCAGCAGAAATGTTGAAATTTAATGGAAATAGTGAAGTTCATGGTGCCTGTTAGGTAGAAGAAATATTGCCCAAACCAAGGCAGAATTAGCTCAGAGCCCATGTCCTGGTCACCAAAAAAAAATCTTTTTGCAGCTCCAGGACCCAAGAAACACTGAGAATTTCACCTAGAGTCAGATTTTCTCCCAGCTCTTCTGCAGAAGAGGATTCAGATCTGGTCTTGAGTAGGATCCAGGTTCAGGGCACAGCAAGGCTGGAGCCTGATGCTGCTTTGTCCAGGTGATGTGAGTGTCAGTTTTGCTGAGCATCTGAAGGATGCAGGGAGACTGGACTGTTTAGAAAACATGGGCGTTTTGAGCTTCTGAAATGAAATTTTAACAGCCTTTTTCCAAGTAGAGGATCTTTGCTTTGATGTAATTCAGCATGAATCCAAACTGTACAAGAAAATAATGAACCCTTGGCTGAATTCACAGTTCTGTCTTTCAGGTCCAGTTGTGCTTAATACGCTCATTGCAAAGGTTTTCCTGTAAACAAACACACATGTGCACACCCAGACACATGTACACACCAAAATGTTATTCCCAAGTTGCATTTTAACATCAGCACTTTATTTGCTCTACTACCCTTCTGGGTGGCCAATAAAATATCAAACAGCAATTCAAGAAGGCAACAGATAACTACCCATAAACAAGTACTCTGAGCTTTCTGAAAGCTGAGCCCAGGATAAGCAGGCAGATTTCTATACTTCAATTTGAGGCTAAAGTGAAATAATAACAATCAATAACTGGGTGGGGCTTTTTTCCAAGCAATAGTTGCACAGAATTTACCTGAGGTATGCAATAGCCATCTTGATTTTAAGATGAGGGCTTGCATTCTCACCTGGTGAATATCAGCCCAGCTCCATCACTGAGCGCAGAGATTACTAAATCATGATTATGCCTCAAGCAGAAGGCACTTAGCCAGCTCCTTCCCTGTGTTAATGATCTTTGTACATTGTGCAGATTTACATCAGCCAAAGGTCTGGCTGAATGCCTCTTATTTTTGCTGAGATTGTAATTATAGCCCTGGTCTGTATATTCTTCAGATATTATTTTCACAATGGTAGTCTTCAAAACTTTGCCTTGCCTTGTTGTCTTTCTCCCTGCTTTTAGTCCCATTCCCTCCCTGTATAGAACAGATAAAAGATTTATAATTGTCCATTCCTCTGTGTTTAAGCTGGCATATTGGTGGTATATGCAAAGATGAGCAGACTACTAGGATGCCTCATCAATACATTGTCATTCCTGTGAAGACAATGATGGAAGAATAATTAGGAGGTGCCATTACCTGAAAGTAGGAGTGCTCTACCAGGTTATGCATCTTACCATGCTAGACAAACATTATTAGGTTCAATAACACCCCAAATGGAGAACAAAGATGGAGAGGGAGATGAAGACATGTCTTACCTAGAAAAAGAAATGCTGCCATGCAGTAAATGAAGAGGAAAAGCATAGCATCACAAAGAAGAGGAGGAGACCGGGGCTTATAAAACTGCTGATAATGTCAGATTGACAGAGGGGGAGAGCCAAAGGGGGTTTGAATAAGCAGGGAAGCCTCTAGTTAATAAAAGAATATCTACCTCTGGCCTCAGACTTTAAAGATTCAAAATCTGGATTTAACGCTGAGTTTTTAAATTTAGCCCAGTCCTTGAAAGCAAAAAAATAAATAAAGTTCATTTCATGTAGCCTAGTCCTTGTGAAGGGAAAAACAGCTATAAAAGATGTAAGTTAAATCCCAGTGAGGATAGTTTTCTTGTAGATTTGCAGGTCAAGATGAATCCTAGATTCTCACATTGTCTTTATTTGGACCTGCTGACAGTTGTGCCTAAGAAACGGCTTATCTTTATTAGGGCTTTTTATACTAATGCTAGTAAGAAACACACCTTTTATCCTCTAGATAGATAATTCATTTCTCATTAAAGCCAGAGGAATTAAAACTCTCTGAAAAAAACAGTTTTGTGGTTTGCCAGTGGTTTTGCAGAATCAAAAAAAGTGTTTCACATGGAACAAATCCTTCCAGATTTAAGAAGTTTTTTAAAGCAGCTTTACTTTTTAAGTGTATTAAAGGAAATTTCAAAACAAAAAGTCATTTAGATTTCAAGCATTCTGGTTTTAAAATGATGAAATAAAACATTACAGCATTTTCAACATTATGTTTTTGTTCCAGACAATTTGGCAAAGCTACAATGAATTTAGAAAGCACTTCAGTATTGCTAAATCTGCATTTTTTTCAAAGAAAACAAAAAATGGTCAGAGTTAATGTGAACCCTTTGTTATGAATTAAATGAATCTGTGTTATGTTTTGAGCAAACTCACTTTTACCATATTAATCTGGGTAGAGATTTAGTGTCATTTCAAACCACCTAACACAATACAGTTTTGTAAGCAAAACTTGTTTGCATGTTCATTAACATTTTAGACTCTAGGGATTTAAGCCAGTGTGAACTAAAACCTTCTTTCTCTCAACTCCAAAAAGAAAGAGTATAATAAATCACAAATTCATTGCAGAACAATATGGCAATAATTTCATACGCTTTCATGTATTTAACTGAGACAGTTTGCCTTTCCGCTTCTTTAGGAGCTAATGGTTGATTTAATCCGATGTTGAAACCGTCAGACCTTCAGTCAGATTTTGTCTTAACAATGTGCCTCTGATAAATAAACTCCCCGACTGAACATCCCAGTCTAACACGGGCTGCTATTTGTGATGTGCTAAACAGTGGCAAAAATGTTTGATTCAGGGAAATGGAACTATGTAATAACAAAGGACAAAATTTTGGCTCCCATCAAAGAATAAAAAAAGATGTTAGCTTATGGTTTATCTTTAAATATGCATAAAATCCCTATGTGGTACATTGTGGTTGCATACCATCTCCCTTTAAACATACCTCAAAACGCTTTATAAATATTAAGCCAATTTTTTAATCATTCTTCAAGTAAGGTTCCCAAATTTTTTCTGTGAGGACCTAGGATCTTATTTTCTGTATTTCTTTCTCTGACTTCAGAGTTACCAGTGTTGTTTTATTTTTTCCTATTCATTTGCACTGGGTTTTTTCTTTCACCTGAACCCAGGCACTCTATTGTGCTAGCTGCTGTGCAGTCATCAAAAGGCAAGAAAAGAAATTCCTGTCCCAGAAAGATTAAAAAATAAAGTAATATTCTCTAACCAGCAGTCTCAGAATCATGGGGACAAATTTGAAAGCTGCTTTATGAAAATATTCCCAGAAAAAGCAGAGTTTATTCTTTTATTCAAAAAATCATATAACTAGCATATTTTCTAACCAGCCCTTTCCCCAGATCCCAGTACAGAGGCTGTTGTCCTCGTCCCTTTCTCCATGCCTAGGAAAGCACATAGGGAAGAGCGAGGAATAATTCCTTCGCACTTAGGGAACGGCTTCATGAGACGGATAGATAGGCAGGTGCTGCAAAGCTCAACGAAAGCTTAATCAAGCCGGCTTTGTCGAATTTCCTGCTGTTTGCTCATCCTGTCATTTTTCCACAAGTGCAACTCCAACTGCAGTCAGCGGGGGGGTTTGTATTAACTAAAAACAAAAAAAAGAGCCTTAAGGAATTGTACAACACAGCTCACAGAAAAATGACATCTGCCCTATGTGTTATCTGCAACTTTCTCCTCCCTGACAAGAAAAACTCAAATGCCATGTTTTGCTTTCTGCTGAACCTTGGTGTATTTTCTAGCTGCTCAGGGGGAGTAGTAGCTTCCTTTTTCCCCGTTTCTGTGCCATATGTACAATATATTAAGTACATCTTAGCAGCACACTTAAAACAGCTTGAAATCTCCCATTCTAGGAAGACAAGGGGAAAAAAGTAGCTCAGAGGGTCTGCCTGCAAAAATGCGGAAATTATTCGTTTGGATGATGGTTTTGCAGAGTAGAAACAAAATTGCTGATTAGACTCTGGTTATAACACTCAATGCACCAATCCTGCAACCAAATTTCTGGGGACAAATGCTTGCACTTTAGCAGGAACGGGCACCGCAAGGTCCTCCGTAGTGGGAGGACAATATCAGACGTCCCTGGAGGTTGGTGTAGTCCCTCTGGATATGGGTGGAGTAGCTGTGCACATGTACCCTTGATTTTGGAGACCCCCTTGCAGAGGTCTCCAGGCCTCCACCTTGCAGAAGCAGAGTGTTGGAGGATTTCCTCCCACCAACGCGCTTTGAGGCTGTTTACTGCATGTTCACATTTCGTTCCCAGAGCAGTCAAAATGAGTTTGGCCACTGGCTTTTCACAGTGAGCAGGGTTAAACACAAACCTGCCTTGGACTGCCAGGAAGGAAAAAAAAAACACGCACCATTGTGGTGCCTGTTCGTAACAGATATTCCCCTGTATTCCTCTCCAGCACTGAGTGACAGCAGCTGGAATTTATGAAGCACGCTTGTGCTTTGCAAGTTCCCTGTTTTTACATTCAGGAGAGAGAGAAAATGTCTCTGCTTTGTTCAGTTTGTCAGGCTGCTTCCTCCTTTGTGTCCAAATATGCACTGTGTCTTACAAAAAGTCCCTTCTTAAATTACATCCCAAAAGGTGAACTGGATATGTGCAAAAGTCATTTCTCCTTCAAACAGTATGCCACACCTGTATGGGATATGTGACCTTCTGATGGAGAAAAATGACCGAAGGTGCCTATGCAATTCCCACCTGAGTTCCCACACTCAGGAATTTAAGGTGGCTGCTCATCGCACATGTATGGGCTGAGCCCTTTCGCAAGCCAGAGTTGACCGAAGGTTTCATTTTGATGGCTATTGCAGTGGGCAATATGACTGAAACTGGACACAGAGTTAGACAAAAATATAAATATTGTCTTTTCATTGCGTATCTTTCCAAATCCATAGGAAATGTGTCTAATACTCTTTTTTCCCTCCTTGACGTCATTCCTCATTTCCAAGCGCATGCACGCACACACATGCGCACACACACATATTTCTACAACTGCAAATGACTGAAAGCCATCAGGCTTTCATGATTGGAAGGGAGGAGAGAAGGGAATCCATAGCTCAGCAGTATTATTTCCCCTACTTCCTTGCAAAACCTCTCTCACTGGAGTTTCATAGGCTCTCTCCTCCAAATTATTTATGGGAGAGGGGCAACCCACCAGACACTGTATGTGCCATTATCCCCAGCTATTATCCAACAAGTAGTTAATGTTGTTTGAAGCAAGCATGATTCCTTCTGAGCTCCTCTGTGGCTGCTACTGCATGCCTAGGGCCTGGTTGTACTCCCTTAAAGTCGATGCTAAAACTTCCCAGCCTCACAAGGTGGTTGTGAGGATAAGTTCATTAACGTTTGCAAGGCCCCCAGATATCATAGTGCTGGGAGTAATATAAGTATCTAGATAGCTAGTTCTCAAAGACAGCATCTCTGAGGGTCAGATTCTGCACTAGAAATTCCCTTATGCCCATCAATTAACATTTGCTCTTGAATATGTATGTAACATGATGTTTTCCTATTATACATATTTAATTATGACTTATTCTCCAATAGCTGTATGGGCTATGGAAAGAAACATCACAGAAGCTAGAGTTTTGCTGACTCCCTCAAGAAAAATAGGTTCTGAAAATCTGGAGGAGTCTTGGGTTTTTATTTTTGTCTGAATAGCTCCATCTGAGTTGCCATTTCTCCAAAGCAAAGTGTGGCTCATCCCCATTGTGACTGTAAACGTTTAAATATCCCTTATTCCCTTATGGTTTCCATTATTACTTATTTCTGTCGCAAGCAGAAGGATGTCTGGGTCACCCTTTCAGGCAGGGTGAAACATGCAAAACAGGACAAAGAAAATGAACAGTAGTGTTCCAGAGAAGTTTGCTTAGGGGCGTATGTTGGGCAATCTTTTGACTGAGCTGGAAAGTCTTGAATCTTCTTGAATTCTTAAAAGCTTTTCTCACCTTTTTTCAACACAGTGGGTCAAATTCATTGCTGACGAAATTCCATTGGCCCTGTTGTCAGTACTAAAATCATAGAGTGTTATAACGCTTAAGCATTTCCTTATTTTGAAACATAGAAATGGAAGTCAATAGAAGCAATTGTATGCATAAAATTAAATACACACTTCAATATATTTCATTGGATTGATGTTTTAATCTGGTTTTATGACTTTAGTAGCTAAACAGAATCGTTTTACTAAATTAAAATTAAATAAAATTGTTGAGAGTGCTAATTATTGCCAGATACAGTATCTGTAACTGGCATGAGGAACACACAATACGGTTGACTGTAAAGACTCAACTTCTTAATTAATTTTCCTGAGGCTTAGCCTTTCATTTAAAATACAGCTGTTCCAGTTCCAGGGAAAAAAAATAAAACCCACCCTTGGAGACATGGCCCAAATGTAACCAGCTCAGCAACGTTGGTTTGAGTTTGCAGAGAGCCTGAAACCACATCCTTGACTCATGAATTTCTCTGCCACGTTCTGTGTATCCTGAAGCCAATAAGAAGCATGCCATTTCAAACAGCGACACAGCTAACTAATTTGTCATTCATTAGAGCATGTAAGAAATGCAAGTGTATTACGAAGGTCTCAGCATTTTCAAGGGCTAGATGGTGCATCTGCTGGAGGGCAGCGCATGAAGAGTAGAACTGAAGACAGAAGGTGAAACTGGAGACATTACATTGAACATGTTGAGCAGCTTGTTATTTCTTTGTAGCTAGCTGTAACTCCCTGCTTTATGTCTTGTACTTGGGCTCTGAGTTCTTTCTGAGAAGGACTTTTTGTTCTGTGCTTGTACAACACATGGCAAAATATCCCTTACTGCGCTTAGAAGGCCCAAATCTAATATAAACAATAAATAAAAGATGTTATTTTCCCCAGGGAATGGGCTTAGCTTTCAAAAGATTAGAAACCGCCCCATTTCAGCAAATACATAAATCTCTGTTGTAAAAACATTATACCCATTTATATTTTTTAAATTAATTCATTCCATTTGATCACTTTCCTTTCAAATAGTTTGGCTGTTAATTGGATGCAGGCAGGACACACAGAGCACTCAAACTTCCCTGTTGGCTCTGCATTTCCATGTGGATATTTTGAGAGACAGGCATTGTCTGTTAAATGGGAGTTGTGAAACACAGCTACGCTGGTCAGTTTTAAAACTTTTCAGTTGCCTTAGGTAACTAGATAATGTTCCCTCGGTTTTTTTTCAATATTCCCTAGGTATTTGCTGCACTGTATGCCAGGGAAGAAAGCCCTGGAGGGAATATTAAGGTCAGGACGAGATGGAGCTAACAATATACAGAATATTTCTGCTGCACATAGCCATCAGTACAGTGTCTGCCCTCAACTTCCCTGGTGTGCCTTAGTTACCATTGCTTCAGTATTCCCTGGGTATCTCTTGTATTATGAAAGTGCCCTCTCTGCTGTGGGGAGGGGAAGAGCAGAATAGAAAATAGAATAACAATGGGAGGAGAGGAACAAAAACTAGACAGTTATTCATGAAACTGGGTTCATAAATCAAGAAAACAGTTCCCTGAGCCATGCTGCACCGCATAGTGTGTGTGCTTTCGTGATCATACAGCCTATATGGCCAGAGGATCCCTAGCACTCGCCCAAGCCATAGCTTTGTGTAGTTGCAGGACTGACCTGGAAAGATTCATTTTAAAGTGGATTTTTGTGTTTTGTGTGACCAGCTGTGCAGCGTAAGCTGTCCCATCTTTGCAAAAACCCTGCAGCCGCTGCCGTGCTAGCTGATCAGGTTGTCGTTAGGTGGACTTCTTTGTGCAGCTCATCGTTTAAATGTGCTCTTCATTTAATGCCTTATAGCTTTCATATGGCATAAACTTTTTTGTATCAGTTGAAGAGAACCGTAAATGCTATTGTCAGCTTGGTACAAAGGTTTGCGTTTGTTTGACTGTAGTAGCTCTGCTTCTTATTTCAATAACCCAGCACAGTAGGGACAACATTCTGCCATTACACAATAAAAAGCTTTTCCAGGCAGGACTGACACACTCTGAAAAGCAGAACGGATAGTGCAGTCTCATCCTGATGAAATTAGCAGGGGAGAAATATGAAATTTCCACCTTCCATTACACACATTCATGGACATTTGGAATCCGATCCAAGTACGAATCTGAATTATTTTTTTTTCTCTCCCCTCATTTTAAAGCACAGATATTTACTATATAAAGCATAGTATTTTCTAAGACGAAACAAGTGTTGTATTAGGAAGCAAAGAATGCAATAAACATTTTACTCTCAGGCCAATAATCATATAACAAAAAAACTTGATGAAGTGCCCTCTACTCCTTTTTTTTATATGTCAGCAGGCATAAAAACTGCTTTAGTTTTTACCTCAGCTTCACTACTTTAACCCAAGCTGATGGCAAGAAGCCTAGAGAATATTGCTAGCAGCCTGTTCTCTTCTGACACCCACCCTTCATCTGGATGTAATATCTCAATATTGCTCTAGAAGATTGGATTGTATTTAGTCTTTTAGCATGATATGAAAAAGTGAACCAAATTCTTAGATGGCAGGGGCTTTGTCAATTAAAGGAGTCTAGTTTACTGGGAGCCAGCTGAACAGTTGACTTTATCATATGCTGCAGATTAATGAATGCTACTGCTAGTCAAGAGAAACAAGAGGTCATCCAAAGACTACTTTGTTTGCTCTTTTGGTACTTTTGAAGAATGTTTCTTAAAATACTTTTAATGCAGGCCTGTTCAGTGCTATAAGGAACACACTTGCCAGTTAATCTGTGATACACACCAGTATCAAGAAGCTCTCCTAGTTTTCGGGTTTGGGTCTAAGGAAGCTTTTGTGACATCCTAGCTGGCCAGGGCTGTAATTGTTTTGACATAACTCCTGTTAGGAGAGCAGAGGAAGAGAAATGTTTTCTGCCCCTTTCCACTACCCTCCCGTTACTAGACACCCAACAATTTTGTGGTTTGGCACCTGCCTTTATGCAGAAGAAACTTCAAATTAAGCCCTCAGAGCAAGGTTTTGAATGAGGGTCACTTACTATACTAAAGTAGTGTGAAAACCATCTGTTTGTTTTTTCTTATACTGAAAATTTCTAAAGGTCTCAGGTTCATTCTGCATCGCAGTGAAAACAAGACCTGGAACGTCAGATTTTTCAGCAAACTGGAAATGCATTCATTTTTTCTGTGCAGCCTTCGTCTTGAGGCATGATTATACCGTGTTTGCACAGTGCCCACTGCCACCAAGCAATCCCATGCTGCCAATGGTACAGCAGGTCACCAGGATTTGGGAGCAATTGATGCCTCCCAGGATGAGCTATTTGGAAAGCTCCAGGTACCTGAATTCCCTGCTCCCTCTTATCAGAACGGTGTTGTTTTTTAAACTCTTATCTCTTGCTCAGTGGAGGGCAAATTCCTGCTCCTCCCAGGAGCATCATTCCTGCTCCTCCCAGGCTGCATCATTGCAGCCATGAAGTAGAAAAGGGAAAAGCATAAAACCACAACTGGATGTATAAAACAGCAGTTCTGCAGCTCTGACTGAGGCAACAGAGAGAAGATCCCAAAGTTGCTTGTCTCTAAAAGTAGCTGGGGTCTTTTCAGCTGTTTGCTTTATTGCCTTGCCACTCAACAGAGCAGAATCCCACAGGCTTGACCCCTTCAGGTGTGCCCCCCTCTCCCGTCCCATCTTCATATTAAAAGAATAAAAGGACTTAACTCTTTGTAGCTAAAATTAATCCAGAATCCCCTACCCTTCTCACAGCCAGCAACAGATGCTTAGCTAAAAAGACACTCTGACTATAAAGATGCAAGGGTTTCCTTTAATTCTCCAAATACAAGAACAAATCTTGGATGCAGTGCAACATTTCTTTTCCCATCTGGATGCATGAGAAGTAAGAGACAAGTTTCTTTGCGCTTCCAAATGAGAATTTACCTCTTAACTGGCCAGATACCTATGGAAGCAGCCTGTGAAAGGAGAGGATGGTAGGCTCGCTTTGCTCCATTCCCACTATTACTAAAGGAATAGCTAAAAAAATAAATCCATATTTTATCATTATTTTTACCTCCCAGTGTACATCACTAAAAGGGTTTATATGCAGTCCTCTTAATTGGCACAGCCCCTGCTGGAAATAGAAACATGCCAATGAATTGCTCATTCAGATTAGGCTCCCAGGAATATATTGTGCTGAGAGACATTCACTTTTATTTCCTAAATTGCTTTAACGATGAGCACTGAGCAACACTTCCTCCGCTCCCTCCCTCCCAAGTACCCTGAGCTGCAAGGCAATGCAGCAGCCAGAAGCTAACAGCGGGCCCCACAGCAAGAAATATCTGCAAGTAAATACCAAAGCACACCTGTGAACAACTGTGAGTGGGCCTTCAGATATCACGTTAGCCAGCTAAACACATAATTCTCAATTAAGTGAGCAGTTACCCATTATTGTTTAGCCCTCGAAATGTGTTGTGCTGGGTCTATTCCCTGGCAACGATCCCAGTGAAAAAGCAAGTCATCTCTTTAGGGTACAGATTTATATTCTTCAGTAGTAGGGTCACTAATAACACTGAAAGAGGAGTCACAGGTAAACTTGGAAGGCTTCAAAAGGCTTTGAACACCTTCAGCTCCCACTGTAGAGAGTGTATGTTTCCAGAAATCACGGTTTTCCTTTTCTTCTAGCTACCTACTCATTAAAGAGTGTCTTCTACAAAGTAATATGGCTACTTTTTGCTATTGTGAAGAGTGGGAGATGAGAGTATAAAATTTAGCCAGTCTAGGCCCTAGAACAGGGAAAAAATGCAGTGCCTCTGAGAAACAACCTTCTCAATAGTTATGGTGAAAATCAGCATTATCGCCAGGGAAACAGGGACAAGTTCATCTTGCAAGGCTTGTTCAATAAGGTTTAATTGCAGGACAGAGAAGGCCTTGTTTTCTTAAAGAACTGTAGTCATCAAGATTTTAATTGAAGATTAAAGATCCTTAACTGATAACCCCAGACAAAGATTTTCTGGCTTTCAGAAAATGAAAATCAGGTTTTTTTCAGCTGAAAACCAAAAGCTTGGTACCAGACCTGGGTAAGTTCAGAATAACTGATAGAAAGGGTTGAGGTGATTCTTTCTTGTGCTTCGTGGACACTTCCTAAAATATTGAGAAGAACTTCCAGAAGAACTTGAATTAAGACTAAACCCCAATTTGCTATCAAAAAAAATATTGACAGATTTTCAAGCAGTCTCAGCTGCAATGCAGACCTGTGAGCATTTATATGCAGACCACAGCTGTGTAAAACTGTATACGTGGGATAGATGAAAGGTTGACTTCAATCTAATGGTATTTTAAACTGTAGTTTCTGGAAACCAGATACTTAGGTTGGTAGGTTGCTTCTTCTCCTCATGAGAGGAGCATGAATTTCAACAAAGTGTATTTCTTAGGGTTTTAGCCCCTCAGTCCCGCAGCAGAGAGGAGGAGGGCAGTCCCCTGAACGCAGGTGGACTGAGGATGGTGAGGTGCCTTAGGCTTTGGAAACTCTTTGAGACAGGACTGGGAAACAGTCGCATTTCAAAAACGGGAAAGAGATGAACAAGGGAAGTATTTTAAGCTTTGCTCAAAGATTACTTACACATTGGGTTAGGTTTTATTCAGTTCTGTCTTCAGCAGCACCCAATTTGGGCAATACAAATCTGATGCCACTTGTGATGGATTGCACATAGGACCAATTGGAGCCCTACTAGCTTTAAAATTGATAGTACATAGACCAACGGCGGTGGTGCAGTTTTTCATTAAATGAAATGGAAAAGTGATTTAATAATTCTTTCTGTCTTAAATTGCTTAAAAGAATTTTAGACAGTTAAAAATTGCATGGATTTTAAACCATATGTGTGAGAGTGGAAAAAAATAAGGGTTTTGTTTTTCCTATTTTTAATATGAGCCAGATGAAACAAAAAGATTGTTTCCTTGCAAACTATAGGTCAAGTACCTATGTAGGCTTTGAGATGGCTCTGTAAGTTATCATGTTATCTTTCTTTCTTGACAGTATACCATTATGTGGTGTATCATTTCAGCATTTACTATCTTTCATGTCCTTTTATCTTCACACTAGGATTTCTTTCTAAATTCCAAGCCATGCATTTGGTTTCATTATATAACACTGGCTTTTACAAAACATTGGCTCTTCATATTCTTTGGTTTCATATTTGTCGGCATCAGGCTGAAATAGTAAACCCACTACGTCTATTTTATCTTGTTAAAGATAAAAACAATATGGCAAATGAACTATTTGGGGAACACTGCTTTCAAATTAAAGGAGAGGAAAAAGTATTAAGTGTCACCACTGAGTTGAACTATATTGAAATCTTGAACTGAAGTGATTTTTTTAAAAAAATTGAATAAAAAGGTGACCCAAAATGTTACAACTGTCATGCAGGACTGTGTTATCTTAAATTATTTATTTAACATCTGGTAAATATTATCCAAGCTATAGTACAGATAAATTGAATAAAAGAATACCAATGCCAGGGGAAAAGAAGAATTGCTTAATACTGTAAGTATATAGAACTGTTCCACAAAGCAGTTTATTCTCTCTCTGCAAGGGGAGATGAGAAGCATGGTATTGGGGTAAAATGCATCTGCTTCGTTTCACCCTAAGTATGAAGCTATCAAAGCAGTTTTAGGGATTTAATTTAATCTCAAACACAAATTCTATGAAAACAGTCTGACAGCGACATGAAATTTTACATAACTTCTTTTACCCCTCCCCCTTTATAAAGCAGCTTCCCAGCTGATTCATTTTATTTTATCCTATGCGTATTGGGGATCAGATTGAATTTTCTTTGAGAAAAGAAAATAATTAAGCCATCTATAAAGGTTTGGCTGGGCATGAACATAGCAGCACAGGATAGAGTTACTTGGAGGGGGGAATGAGGTCAAAGAAAAGTACTGCAGGGGAAAAAAAAAGAAGCATCAAGTTCTGCGACTTGGGGAACAAAATAAAAAGAGGATGGAGTCTGAGAAGGGGGAAGGGATCTAGATTCCTTGTCAGTTTGTGGGTTACAAATGGAACAAAAGGCTTATCTTAAATATATGCAGGTTTAGAGATTTTTTTCTGGAAGCTATTGAGAGCTAATTAAATTATGGTCGAGTACTGAGCGTTTCTCTGGTGCTTCCATGGTCAGTTTCTGCTGAGCTCTTCCTGGTTACTTGATACTGCTTATGAAATAAAGAAGATTGATTCCTAAATATTTGTTCCTATTCCCTCTTTGTGGATTACATTATACCACTTTTCATTCTTACAGTCTTTGCATAAGCTGCAGGATATAAGAGCCTCATTCAGACTGCCAACTATAGCATCCAAGATTAAGAGCCTGCTATCGCACCTAAGTTCAAGAGGGTAATGAGCAATTCAGACCACCTAGTGTCTACAGCTGCCAGATCCTGGCTCCTGCACTCTCAACGATGAGGAGGAGTCATGACACCCTGACTGTACATGCATAACTTAAGCACCATGATTATTTTTTCCCACCCCACTGCTCTCTCACTCTATTGAGAGACAAAAATTGGCAGCCTGGGCATCGGGCACTTGGGAATGCTTAGGGCTGCTTTACTCCACAGACAGCCATGATGGTTGACATAGATAGCCCTAAGGGCCTCCGATCCTGCTCCAAAGGACACTGAAGTCAACAGGCAAGCTGTGATTAATTATACTGGCATGAGGACCAGGCTATTATCATCTGGAAAAGACTTCCAGTTTCTTACTGGTTTTAAAACCTGGGTCTTACAGGACCAAACTTTATATAATAGCACCCACTGTCTGCTAGTCAGTTCTTCCTTCAACGCCAGCTTCAAGCCCTGCTAAGCCAGCCTCCACCTCCTCTGACATGGGCAGAGAGGGCTCAAAGATGTTATCTACCCACGAGTTGAAGGAGAAGGGGTGGGTAGACAGGAGAGAGAGACACAAAAGTGTGCCCCTCCCAGAGGGACATCTTGTGGCATGGACACGGCAGCATTATTAGACACCAGAGAAGGCACATGGGAAGACCCACAGGAAACCAGGCTCCATAAACTTTGCTGCTTGCACAACTACTGTGCGTAATTGAAGCCATACCCTGGTTCTCGACTCCAGCCAGAGCACACATACTTGGCTTTCCAGACTGATGTTTAGATGTGAGCAGGAGTCTTTCCACAGCCTCTTCCTGATGATCTTCCAGCTTAACAAATTGGTGGAGCTGCCTGATCACATGGCCATTTGGACACGTGGAACCCACAATGCCTTACTTTTGCCCATGCTGTGGCCATATCCCCTCATAAGTGAGCAACTGTCACAGGTCTGGATTGGACTGGATCGTGTCTTGGCCTCTTTATGTACAGTGCAGCTTTCTGATGCAGCTACATTTACTCCTGGAAAAGGGCAGGATCCAGGCATCTTAAAGAACAAAAATTTCATCCATGTGTAAACTGCAGATGCAAGGCTGCATTTTATCTGCCTAAAGATCCTGCTAGCACCAGTTTCCATATCTCCCAATCTACCATTTTTCACAGAGGCACAGGGTATTGTGTTCCCTGCCCCAAAGCCAGTCGCTGGAACAGGTGCCCAGGCACCTGGTAATCACTCAGGCTAGTGACTTTTGTTTCAAGATCCCAGCCTGTGGACATCAAATTGGTTTTCCAGGACTTGGTCTCCTGGGCCCTGCCACCATCAGTGAGCAGGCAGCAACCACCACCCTGTACTGGGCTGCCCCTCAACCTGGGGAGAAATAGCTGGCCACATGAGGAGAACCTGGTGCCTAATCATTACATGAAAGCACACAAAGAAAGACCGAAGGCCAAAACACGAACCACAAGAAGTTCATCTGGTTAGTTCATGGGCAGTGTGGAAAGTTTAAATCCACTCACAGTTTATGCGAATGGATAATCATAAAGATTAAGTGAAATGCCACTGAAATCTGTAATTCACAGAGCCAAAAGACTTTCTCTATAGTTGTTCCAAGGTAAAGCATTGCTTGAAAGAAATAATTTTCTACCATACCTGGATTTTTCTTGCAAAAATGGTTAGTAGCAAATCTGAATCTGTCAGCACAGTAGTATAATTTAAATAGTACAATTCACAGCTGACAGGGGATTTCCACCGACTTCACTTGGAAAATATGTCATTTGCTAACTCTTGTTAACAAGTAGTAAGGAATCCGTTGCTTGCCCAGGGTCACATGAACCAGCAAGAGACATTACTGAGGAGAAAGAGAAGAGAGAGGGGCTGACAGCAGCAAGTCGGATGCAGAAATAAAGCTTATAAGTTTGTGTAAAACTCAGAGGAAAGGCCTGTTAGTAAGTTGCTGACACCGTGGTTTATCTGAAATGGCTATTGCAATGCCTGAGTTGCAGGGTCTTATTCCAAATGCAGACCAAGAGAAAACCAGAAGATCCTGAGATGACTCTCAGGCTCATCTGACTCATATTAGAAGTGAAATCTTCAAAAGGTTCCTAGTAAAACTCAACCTGAGCAAGCACAGTCAATGCTTCCTTGAAGGAGAGAGGCATCAGGATAGTTTGGCACCTAAAGCATTATACCAACACTCTTATCTGGTGTACTGTACCCACCATAATCTTATGCCCTCTTGGAACAGGATATGCTGCCTCTGCAGTTTTCAGATTAGCTTTCCATGACCTGGCATCAATGCAACCAGATAACGGGATTCCTTGCTTCTTTATGGTCTCAGTCACAAAATGATGGCTTGAGAGAAAGTGAATGGCAAGCTCTCTAACACCATCTTCCTCCCAGTGGATTGTTACTGAAATGAATAAACAGGATTCTTTCCCTGCAAACCATGAAGCAAAACCACTCTTCTTTCATGCAGTCTCCTTTATTTACAGGGATACTATCAAAATCCTGTCTTCTTAAATGCAAAAGAACCATCAGCAGAAGGCAATTTGCTTGATCAGAAACATGTAGACCTGCCTTTCTGATGAATTCAATGCCCAAGGAGCCCTGTCTCCCTGCTCCTTCCCAGACAATCCTTGCACCTACTTCCCTTCCTGACTGTTTCTCGCTCTGTTTTCCCCACATGCTCAGATAATTGCAGTTAAAAAGAATGAATTCTCCAGTCTCCTCATCAGTCTTTGAGAATTTTTTTCAGGGGATTAGGTATGTGTCTTTATTATGCAACCCAACACCATGAGTTTTGTTTGAACTATCGCTATACAAGAGAGCACGTAGCTGTTTCTTCAGCTGGCTTTGAAAGAAGAGTGTTTCTCATGATTTTTCAGTAAACCTGTAATTGTTTCTAGATCAAAGTCCTATTTGATAACAGCTACAAATATCTTTCAGTAAAATACTGTTAATATTCTAGCATTTTGGTTTTTTTTCCAGGGGGGTTAGACCAAATTTTCTATAAATCTAATCATAACTTTTCCCTTCAGTCCAGGAGTTTGTCATGATAAACTTTTTCAGCAATGCTTTTGATAGGCAATACTTAATGTGTCCAAACTCATGCAACAATATTAATGATGAACAAGAAACCTTAATAACTTGCATAGATCTTTCCATAACCTAACAGATCTAGAAGAGCATTTTTTCACTGATTATCACCACTTGCTGTATCCCATCTTTCACCTTCATTTGTAAATGGGATAGGTCTATTCTTTATGGTGATTAATACTGAGAGTGGGAAGGTCTATTTACTATATACCATATTCTGGGAAGGTCTGTATACAGTTTACTCGGAAGGTGGGGCTGCATCCAAAAAGTGAAATAGGTTTCAGAGAACTTATTTCAAAAGATTGCTTTTTTCATTATGGACAGGTTTTCTTTACAGTTGTGCAACTGCACTGTAAAAAAACACACGACAAGGTCTGGTTTGTAAGGTTAGAAATGTGGTCTAGAATTAAGACCACTTCCCAGTTTATCCCTCTTTAGATCCAACCTGAGTATCTTTCTAAAAAACTACACAATTGGTAAAAAGCAGGTATGAAGTTGAATGATGGAGTAGGAGTCCTTATTTGGTATTTCTCTCAAAACCAGAGGAAATTATTAGTACAATCCCTTCTGGCCTTAGACTTTCTGGGCCAAGATAGTCTGGTTTTTGGGAATGCTGTAATACCTGCAAGGTAGGATTTTCTAACTGGTCTAAGTGAATTAAGTTATAAAGAAAATATGTTTCACTGGTTACATAGGCAAATTTTCAGTTGGTACAATTTTATTCCCATTTTTATTTTAATTAAAGAAACACATATAGGAAAGTAGCAGCTGGACTCTTGTTACTGACCTCAAAGCCCTTTTCTTTACAATTGCTCATGAATATACTTAACCTCAGTGTAGTGGCAATTGTGATATAAACCACCTGAAGATTATTTCTCCCCATATTTAGTCTTGAATAGTTGGTAATATTAAGGCCTTTTTAATGTTGCTCATAACTTCTTAAACTAAAACCTCATACTTGTAACTTGTTCCAACTTCACTCACAGGGATCACATTTTTCCTCCAAAATCATGATTACTAAGAAATCAGAGGTCTCCATAGATGTTTGTGAAGTTCATCAAACTACTATTACATTGCAGGCCAGTTGTGTCAAGTAAATCACACAGGTCAATTTGCCAGAACAACTGTTACAATTCACAAGACAAAAAAACAAGCACACAAAATACCCCAGGACCAACCAAGGTTACTGAGAGGTGATTATGGAACGAAAACACAAATTTTGCCAGAAGACACATTGCTATTGGAATAGACTATATCTTACCAAAGCTGTTAGATAGTACTGTCGAGTGCTTAATATTTTCACTAGAGAGCTTTCATTCCTTGAATCTGTTCACAACTTTGTCTCTTTATTTGCCTTCAGGTAAAGTATTTAATCTGCTTACCCATCTTATTAAAGGACATACTTGCTTTGGAGGAGGATGCCATGACATTTAAATCACTGATTATTTCATTATAAGTAAGCTTAGAAGAAAGTTGGAGAAGTGCATAGAAATGGCAGACCTTATAAATAAGTCTGTCAAACATATTTGAGTCTGAAATCAGTTAGAATTCTCTCCTGTTCTCCCCAGTAATTTACATCCTTAGGTGGATTATCATCATAAGTTATTACAAAAAGCTTATCTTGGAACAGAGGCTGGAAAGATTTTTCAAGTGCTTTATAAGAGAAAAGGCGCAAATAGATGATGAAACACCATGATGGTGCTTGGATTCTGAATATTACCAAAGAAATAGAATTTATTTCACTTCTTTAAAATGTATTGCTTATTTAGCATCTGCTAATTGACAGGAATTTTGCTCTTCTGGTAGTCTTATATTCTCCTCTGTGGAGAGCTGTATTGTGGTGATTTCCCCCTATATCTTACGGAAATGCCTCTTATACAAAAACCTGAAGAGATTCATAACTATGTCTCCAGATGCTGAAAAGAAGTCCAAGCTGATGTTTCAAACTTCCCAAGGAGTACTTTATTATTTGTATCCCAAGTAAGAATATATTTGCCTTACAGAGGTGACAGAGCTTAGAAGATTTAAAGCAGGAATGTTCTTATGACACATACATTATGTACAGATGTAGCATTGCTGTACCTGCAAGTTTTTTTGTCTTGCTCAAAAATCCAGTAATCACTTCTGCATCTTTGAATTTGTACCAGCATATTCATGGCGATATTAGCCAAATACTTGTGCTTGTAGCCGTGGTGGCATAACAGGATTTTAACAGTGGGCTAGCAGATTCAGGGGTGAAAATACCCATTAGTATAAATATGTAGAGTAGGAAATGAAGACAGGAATTTCATTTTTGTCAAAGGCAAGTGAAACAATGACTTTACTTATTTTTTTTTCCTGCTCAGCCAACCAAAATCAAAATTCCATGTCTTGTGAGAAGGAGAAGAGGACTTTAGAAAAAAATCATGTCCCGATTTGGCAGATCCCCACAGGGAGAAGGCATGTATCACGTTAGATCTGCACGAGGTGGCTGCTGGCAGGGATGCGGGAGCAAGGGTGCTGTTCTTGCCAGTACAGTTCCTTAGCTTCTTCGTGAGAACATAATGGAAAACACAGTGCAAATATCTTGCTATAAGCAAAATATATGACAAAACAGCTTCTCACCTACTGACAGCCCCTTCCCCAAAAAGGAAGGGGTAGGAGGGAATTATAGACCAGCCAAATTAACATGAATTCCTGGAATAATGCTAGAACAAAGAGTCAAACAAAATTCAAGCAGATTTTCCAGCTAAGTACTTGGAATATAGCAAAGAGAAGAAGAGGGTCCTAGGTAGCATATGGCCTGTGTCATGACATATCACAAGTATGCCAACCTAAGCCAACTTCTTTCTGTGATGGGGCAACAGTCTTTGTGGATAGGCAAGAGGTTGTTATTGTAACATATTTTAATCTATTGGGAGTTTTTAACATGACTCCTATGATACTCTTGTAAGAAAGCAAAATAAAAGTGATATTCACGTAACTCCTAATGAGGTCCAAAAAAGTACAGTCTGGAAAGGGCTTAGGTGGTTCAGCCTGAAGGGAGGACTGAACAAGTCAACAGGAGTACAGTCCTCAAGTTTTTGTTGTGCAAAGGAGTAGAATAATCTCTTCTCCATGTCCATCGTGGACAAGACAAGAAGTAATGGGCTCGTATTTTAATTGTATAGTTGGGTGTTAGCAAAAGCTTTGCAATACTAAGGATAATGAGGTGCAGGAAGACTAGACTGTCCCTTGTGGGAATTCTCTAAAACCAGGCTAGACAAATGCCGTCAAGAATTGCAAAAGGGTCACTGATCTTGCCTTGGGGTTGGGAAAGGTTCAGAAAACCTCTCAGTGTCCCTTCTGTCCTATGACAAAGAATATTCTTCTTTTCCAGAGCAAAGCTGTTTGCATACCAGGACCTACAGAGCAGGCTCTCCCTCCTCTTTCTGTTCAGATGACCTCTGACATTTGCCCACCAATTAATCAATTGTGGTCTGAAAAGTGAGCATATTGCCAGAAAAGGACTCCTGGGTAAGCGACACTAATAGAGTATATGCAATATACTCAGACACACATCCACACACAGATGCAGAGGAGAGCTACGTCCAGGTACTCCCTTTTGAAGACTTTGCAGAGTTTTACCCAGTCCCAAGTAGCAGCAATAAAGTTTCCCATAGGATTTCTCACTGTTGCCATGGTTAAAGGCTCAGCAAATAACCCTGCATCTGCAGCCTACCCACTGCTTGTACCTAGATGGACCGTAGCAAATATGGACTGCATAGTCCATGTGTGAAACATGTGTTCTGTCCCAAGAATATGGGAGCTGCATAAATTACACATGTGAAATATGTCAAACACATGTAGACGTGCCCTGAATCCTCATGCATTTTTGGTACGAACTAACTCCAAGAGTGTTTATTTCAACTATTTATTTGAGGAGAGACTGTGAGGAAATCTGTGTAATATTCAATTTTCAGAAAATAGAAGATTTTATTTATCACTGTGCTGTCCACGTTGTAAAGCTGGATGCCAATATTTCCTTCCCTTCTATGAATTTTACTCCTGCACATTTATTACTGTGTAGGATCAGAAACTCTTGCTGCAAAATGTAAATTAAGACACCACGGTGGGAGCTTCTGGAGATAACGCAACCCTTTTGTCATCTGAACGTTGCTTTAGGCTGTATCTCTACTTATCAGCACTATTTACTAGCAGACATTTAAAGCAAATGGGAAGTGAAGTGTCTTTAATCTTTCTTGCAACATATCAGTTCGGTTTCTTCAACATATCTGTAGAGAAGAAAACAAATGAGAAGAGCCAAGGTTGAATTAGTACACTGAATCCAGCCCCCAGTTCTGCAGGACTCAAAATCTGAAGCCACTATTTATACCTGATGAAGTAGGGCACAGAATACAAACTCTGAAAAGATGTTTCACATTTGATACGGGATTTGGAAGTCACTGAAATTGTTACTGGAACAGGCACAGGTTTTTAACTACCAGCTTTTTCTGTGCATTGCCCTCATAATGGAAAGCGGGATTGCTGGCTTCTCTTCAAGTTGGTGCTTCTTCTTGTTGGGTAATTACCCTATAGCAGGATAATTTTTTTTTTCCCAGGATAGAACAGGCTGAAAGAACATGTAGGGCAAAGAGACCATTGTGTGTAAAAGAATGGTAACATCTGGAAAACTGCAAGTTTTGTTCTCTTTCTTTTTTCTCTATATTACTCAGATTTCCACCAACTCTGACCTATAACATAACTTTAGCCAGAATGAACCAAGAATTTGAGATTTTGGTCTTTTTTAGCTGAATTTTATTATAAACCTGAGATGAAATACAGGATATCTGAAATGTCCTTGCAGGGTAGAAGGAAGTCAACTGAGACACGGAGCCAGCGTAATCCCCAAAAGCAAAGGGGTAGTCCTGCTCCCTGAGGTCTTCAAATCCGTTACAAATGGCTGCTGTTACAGAAAGAGCTGCAAGCACAGCACTTTGTTTCTCTGAAAGGTCTTATTATTCTTTGTTTCTTTCACTTAAAATAAAAGTTATCCATTCTGTATTGACCTTGTAGTGCAGGACTTCCAGTGTCCCCTTGCAGAGTTTGGGCTAATACAAAGAACAGCTGGTACCACTAATACTAATGGATTTCCTGGTTTTAGTTCAAATACAGTAAACTTTTAGTTTAGTTCACACTAAATCTGAAGATAGGGTTTTCATATTTGTTTTTCTCCAGTGAGAATCATAGGCTTTAAATGTACTTCTAGAAATAAAAATGAAAAAAGGGAGAAAGAAAGTACGTTTTAATATGCTGGCAAAAACTATGTACCATTTTCTTTTCTCCCTGCATTTTAGTCCACCCCTGTGAAAGATCCTAATCAGGACTCCAGAAACGACCAGATGATTTGTGAGACCCCAGTGAAAACATGTACCACAACAAAAGAATTTAAAACTTAATTATATACATTCAAGAAAATATCTGTCAAAACCGCTTCAAACTTTTAAGTAACTGTATACGGAGTGTGAAGGGGTCAAACCAGTATTAGGACAGCACTGTATGAAGTTTCATTTCCCTGTAAAATGGGAGACTGCAGAGGATTGGACAGAGACCTAGGGCCAAATCCTGCCAGGGCTGAGTGACAACCTGACGGGTGAGAACTGGGGGCCCTTGGTATGTCAGAGAGAGGAGGAGCCCTTTGCAGGACGCAGAGCTGTCAGAAGGCGGCTTTGAAAGTTGTTTAGCATCAGAGATTCAAGCAGGTAGGAGGCAGAGAGGTGTTTTAAAATTCAGCTGAGACGTTTAGGTTTTAACTTGCTTATAATTCCTTGTGTTTAATAACCTATATCTAATCTAAAGGAAGGAAGGGAAGACAAGGTCCCTCTTTCTAGTTACAGAAAGCAACAATATTTATTTATTCCTTCCCTCCATTCAGAAAAAGATAGGCTGCAGATATTTTTGATTTAAAGAACATGAAAGAGCAGCAACAGGTTTGTGTAGGAACACATCCCCACATTGTGCGCTAGTGACTGCCCTCCCAACAGCACGAACTGGCTGGCAGTACCTGTGGTGGGCAGGGTACTCCAAACATTCAAAATGCAGAAACCTGTGTAAGTCAAGTGCAAACTGTTTGTTTTGAGCTAGCTATCCGCTTCACAATTAAATAACTCTTTTAGTTTTAGCACTTTATCCCAGCATCTTTTCCATCCCATTTTGGATTAATTCAGAGATGGGCATTCAGCTGAACAAAACAATGAAGTTCTGAATCTGGTAGACTTTGCAACGGGGGAGCCTGGTGTCTCCCCATGCCTCTCCATGCTCAAAGCTTTGAAATCTTTGTTTGACAGAATGAGCAACGCAAGAGGTTTTTGCAGCTTTATTCTGTAGGTCCCTATCCTGCAGCGGAGAGGGATAGTGTCCCCCAAATCCTGCTCAAGCTTCTGGTCATTGCACCAGGGCTCAGGAGAATATCGCATCAAGCACAAAATTTTCATGAATACACAATGATTCGTCTGGCAAATCTGGGGCACTCATTCTATATGTTTATTTTTCATGCACAAGGTTCTTTTCAAACTCACCAGTCTCTACAGGTACCTCTACCACCATTCACATAGTTTTGTGGTGGCACCATATAAATCTGTGGACTGTGGTCTCCCTCCCAAACACAGTAGGGTTCACCTCTGGCCAAAGGCACACTGCTGACATGATGAAGATTAATTTAATGGCTAGAAGAGAAAACTACCCAAATGGAAAGTCAATAAAAACAAATATGTACTCTACAGGATTGAAACTGTTGAGGAAAATTTTAGCACCTGGAAAGCAATTCTTTATGTAGTCAATAAACTGAATATAAAAAAGATATAGTAGTCTCAAAGCAAAAGGTTGGTCACGATAAGTGTGTTCAAGGTAAGTTCTACTAAGGGATCTGCAGGGAACACTTTTTAGCAGGGCATTGCTGAAACTGAACCAAACGGTCCTCGTTCCATATGAACACTGACTGGCAAGTATTCCTGCCATAATGCCCTTATGGATAACAGTCCCCCAACAGCTTTAAGGAACTGGTTTACTTACTCCGAATTGTTCTCATTGGAACAAATCTGATGATCATTTCACAGGCTCGCTAGCTCAGAGTGGAATGTGGTTTGGGATGAAATATAAAAGTTTTTGCATTCTTCCTCTGTCTGTGTAGTAGATCCACACGCTAGCAGGTAGCAAAGCAGTTTTTAAGGCGGTAATGCCTCTGCTTTAGTATATGCAAGAGCAGTGTAGTCAATCATCCACAGCTAGTCTGGTAGGTTTTTCTCACAGCAACCTCCATTTCCACAGGATTTGAACCTTTGGCCCAGTGTGAACAGTTTGTCTTTTACCAGATCTCCCAGAGAAGGCTCCTCTTGCAATTTTGCTCTGATTATTTCTTCTGGTTTTCCTTCTTGCTCTGCTGTTTAGCACCAATGAGAGAAAGGCAAAATGATAAACATCTGCCTAACATGAACTTGAGCTGTAGCCAACTTTGATTCCCATCAACATTGATTTTAGTGCTCTGATTATAGCCCCAATCCACTGCTTTCTTTTGATCTTCTTTCTGAGTATTTCTCTACCTTGATACACTGATGATGAGACAGTATTTGTCTTAAACACCAGCAAACACTTCATTTGGGTTTCTGGCATCAGGCATCCTGCTGACATGCATTAAAGGTATTGAATGTTTTTGCTTCCCAATTGTCAGTTCATATTTTGGCGTTTATTTGCAGAGACTGGTAAATGTGTTTTTCAATTATCAGTCACCCACATTTTGGTATCAAACACTGTTTGGACTGGGTGTTTATTACCTTCCTGCTGTACATTTACACAAAACAGCTATTTTAATGGCAGTAAGTATGGTGCGTGATTAAAACTTAACAAATGCAGTTCTAAAAAAATGATACATGGATATGCTAGGCCCAGCCACCTAATAGTGATTGCATATGAAATATTTTTGTTCTGAAGATAGATTAATAGATCTTTAATCTATTTACTGCCAGTACACTCTCATATTTTACTACATCTTTTAATAAGAAGCTATTAAACTCATATCTGGGCACATGTTGACTATTTAGGTAGCTGGTCCTTGAAAATGCCATAACTCTTGTTTATACACAGTCATATCACTTTTCCTCTTCTTTGTAAGTATGGAGACACTGTAAATATCAAATTTGTATGCATTATCTTTGATCTGCATTGTTGCTGCTTAATATTAGGCAGGAATTAGGAAATGTTCCAACTTGTGTGAATACTGCAGTATGATTGTACAATGAGAAACTTATTTATAGTTCACTCATTGCTAAAAAATAGCATCTGCTAAGTTAAACCAGAGAAATGTGATGTTCCAGTCTTTACCCCAATACACTTAGCAAAGAAATGAGCTACGGTCACTGTGTAGTGTCTTTGGGAAATGTTGACTTTTCCAACAGCAGCAGTTGCATCTGTGTCACGTTGGTGTACACACACACAAAATGTTGTGGGTTTTTTTAAGTTTAATGATCTTTAAGATCTCTTTGAAAAAAATCTTAGGAAACTTTAGGTATTTCAAAAATTCTGGGTCCAAGTTTTGCAACACAGCAGCCTTTTAAATCCAGACTGCTCTGTCTTCATCAAATAACCTTCTGGAACCGAAGTAGCAGGAGATTTTGCAGAGAGAAGAGCAGTTCAGAACATGTATTTGGGACTGAGCTGCAAATTGTGTTTTCTTTACCTCCGTGATTTTTTGTCCCCAAAACACCACCTGTAGGTCTGTTGCGAAAGGTTCTCTTCATGGACCCACTTTTGCAGTTTGTTGCCAATATTTAGGACTCCCTAAGTGTCCAACTATTTGGGAGATGCAGTACCAGGAAGCAGAGGAGGAATCGTCCTACACAGGCTGGAAAGGAGCTGCTGAACTGCTCTCAAAAACTGGCTCCATCCCAGAGGATGAAAACCGACGTGATAGTGCATTTATTTGAGTGTTTCAGGGAAAGATGAACACGGATTCTCCATACAGCTGGACAGAATCACTTGTAAGCTGCAGAGATTTACCCAGCAGTGCTTTAGGAGGTTAACCTTTAGGAGGTTAATGCACTGGGTTTTTTATGGGCTTTCTGCACTGGAGCAGATTTCTCTCATGGAAGTATCCCCAGAAGAGAAAACACAATAACGCTAGCTCCTAGGCTTCCATAACTGCCTGCCATCAGGAACAAGCGAGAGAAACTGCAGGATGCAGTGATGATGGAGTAGTGAATTAGAAACATGTCAGACCTTGCATGGGAATTCTCTACACTTCTCACTACCTGCGGTCTGGGCAAACTGGATATAATTTGAGAGTCTCTTCTGCATATTTTAGAATAGTCTTCCTAGTATTCCTACTGCTTCAGGATCTTTTTCTTTATTTTCCACGCATTTCAATGGTTCAACAGTGAAATAATTGTGAAAGCAAACATACTTAGCAAAGATTTTAAACCCAGTGGTAACTGTGCTTGAAAGACTAAAGCCTATCTTAAGAACCTCATAAATCCAAATAGTAACTCAGAAAAATATAATTTTTATCTACAACTTTAGGGTTTTTTTTTCATTTCACTTTATTCCTGCCCATATATTTTGCAGTTATTAAAGAAGTGGAATTATAAATATATAGAAAAGTTGACATATTTTATTTACATTTTCCCTTAGTTTTTTATCTTTAAGCATGTTACTTTTAAATTTTTTCCAGGTGTAGTATCACCTAGTATTGGGCATCTGTGTATGTACCTCATACATGTTCTCAAGGCTTATAAGTGCTCTGAATCTGGGCTTTTATCCTTCTTGTTCACAAAATTCACATGGCAAACAGACTGTTCAATGAAGGTGCATATATAATATTCCTTGAATGTACTTCTGAAAAGAAATGCACAATTTTTTATTTCTGTGGTGAAAAACATGGCTTCAAAAATAGCCTAAAGCCAAAGGGAATTCCAAACATGCATGCTTTAAAAAGTAATTATTTTCTTTTTAATTCATTTTGAAAATGATCACACAGGATTCAAAACTGAAAATGTAGTCCAACTGAGCTGAGCAGAGAGTAATACATGCCAGATTTATAAATGAGGCATGCTATTAAAAACATAACTTTAAAAAAAATTAAATCAGCAGAAAAGTGCAGAGGCTAAGTCTGCAGAATAGATTCAAAACATCTAGAGTACTTATAGAATATGGGTTCATCACCAATATTGATTTCAAGTCATACAAGTAAAGAAAGTGAACTGGTTCTCTCTTGTCTTACCACGTGACAACACAGGGAAAATAGTTGAGAATTTGTATAGTGATTTTGACTGTGTCATATTGCAAATTTAAGAGTTGATACGGGAGATCATCTTTATGTGCCAATTTGTATTGTCTTTCAGTGTAGAACACCATGAGCTGTTCAAAATTTCAATGCAATTATTTCACTTAAGAGTGTCAGACCTTTCAAGGGTTATTTTTTAAATAACTGATGTGCAAGACTGCCCTTGGAGAGAACACATGACGTCCAGGAAGAGGTACACTTACAATGATCATCTAGCAGTGTGCGACTAAACTGAATAGTGCAAGAAATCTTTCAGGCTTGTGTTTCTTAAAATCAATAAGAAGTTTGTAGGCCTCGGGTTTGCATGTGTATCTCTTTGAATTCTACCATTTTGACCAAATGACTGAAAAACACATCCAGAATACTAGTTGGGTTATCCTAGTAGTTTATCTCTAAATTTTGATCCTGTTCTACAAGAACTCAAACTGAACACCTCCAAACTTGTAAGCCTCTACAAGTTTGGGGTTTTAATTAAAACCTTGAAGCTTTTACAATTTGGGGGTTTAATTAAATAATTTATATTTGAGATATATATATGATTTAATTGATATATATTCTTTTAATTAAATCATTTATAGCAAATAGCATTACTTTTATTGCAATTAATAATCACATCTTTTAGTGCAGTACCTAAACATCTGCACAAGAGTAGGATTGCATTGTGCCAGGCTCTATACAAACACACAATAATAACTCACCATCACTCACAACCTAAACAGACAATGGAGTGGAAAGAGAAACATAGAATGACCAGTACAACAAGCACCATAAACATCTTTTTCAAACAAGAGACTTTTAAAGGCCTGGAAGGAAGAAGGTAGTTATATGGAGCTGGGTCGCTGGCTGACTTCCAAAGAAAAAAATAGAATATGTGGGGAAGATGAAATGAAAATCAAATGTAGACAGAGTGCTTAATCTTTTCTAGAAAAGATCAACACTCTTTTCTCCCTAGCAACAGCTAAAGTTACACAAATACATTCCTAATATTAGTGGCAAACTACTTATAAGGAATTACTGCTTTGTCACAAGGGTAATATATTTTGTTGTTGCTTTATTTTATTCATTACATGTCTAGAGAACCCAACTAACAGGCTCCACAATATTTGGGCTGTTTATAAACAAACTGAACCAACTTACTCTGTGTAGGCAAGAGGGAAGAAACAAGTAAATTCAGAACAGAAACTCAAAATTTACAGTAGGCATTTTTACTATGTTAGGAGGTTTTTCCACTAAAATGAATTACTCAGTGAAGAAAATCCTTTGTATGTAAGCCATGGAGAAGAGCTCCTGCATGGAAAACAGAGCTAAAGGTTCATTTTGGGGTGGATAGTGAAGGTGTAGCAGAGAAATACTCTTGAGTATTGTGTTGATAAAGAGAAGGGTGATAAATGCGTAAGGAACTTATGATACTGAGTGACTGGCTGATGTGAATCAGTGTATTACATTCATTGTAAATAAGTGTGAAGTGATGTATGTTTGGAAAAAATAATCTTGGCTATGCAAAATCACTGGTGGACTCTCACTGATCATTATGAATCAGGAGCCAAGGAACGATAGACAGCTCTATGAAAACATCAGGTCACCACTCAGGGGCCAAAAAGGAAATCAAATGCTAGGAATTATTAGGAAAGGAAAAGGTAATGAAACGTGCGTCATCATTATGCCTCTGTGTATCCACTGTGCTCCCACATCTTAAATATTTTATGTAGCTCTGGCCCCTTATTCCCACTCCTTTCATTTAAAGAAAGCTTATCCTAGAACTGGAGAAGGTTCAGAGGACATTAACAACCATCAGAATTACAGAATGACTAGAGGAAGGATTGTTAATCTGAAAGAAAGATGACTGAGGAGGTCTATAAACTCGGAGACCTGGACAGGATAAGTAGAAGAGAGTTGCACACAGTTGTTTCCAAGGCACTTTAGGAAGCCAGCAAGTAGCAGCTTCAAAACAAACAAAAGGAAGTGGTTCTTCATAAAACGCACAGGGAAGCTGTGGGAACTCCTCGCCTCGTTAAAACCAGATGCTGAAAATTTGTTTACATAGTTTGACCCAGTGCGGTCATTGTTGTGTTCTTATATGCCAGCACTACTTTACCATGGTTGTAGGTGCACGCACGTTCTTTGGATCACCAAGGACAGGAAAAGGAGAAGGGAACCAAACTTTAGTAAATCCTGAGATAAATATTGAATTTGCAATGAAAACTCAAAAACCAAACTTTCCAGTTAATTGAAAACCCAAACTCTGCTGAGCTTAGAGCCTGTTCCAGCTATAGGTCTTGAAACTTCCTTTGCATTTTGTGGTGCATTACCACATTATATATCCCTTATACTCAACAGGCAGCAACTAGGACACAGTGACCAGGCTTGAATGCATTTCGTCACAATATCTCCCATGTCTGTGTACCATTAAAGGAACACCCAGGACATAGATCCTAATTCAGCGCACTCCTAACTTCCTTGAGTAATGTCTCCACTTTCTCTGTACTAGTGCACCAGCTGCTTCTTCACTATAGTTGGAATCAGAACATACATTTCCTCTATTCGAAGGCCTGAAGGCAGTAAAAACAAAGGCTTAACTGCTTAACTAATTGCACATTCTGTGTGAATACTCTCAACAGAGTAGCAACGAGATCAAAACGATGCTATTAAAGACCTGGTAAGTGTTAAGGGAAGAAAGCAATGACACAACAAAAGCTAGAATGAACACTCCAGTCCTTGCTGTCCATTCACTGGCACATTAAAAATCTTTTAGTCTTGCAAAGCTATGTCACCCAGGAACCACAAAGTACTTAGCAGTAAAATGAGCAATAATTAGTCGTACATGAAAAGGCAGATCCAAAATGTGTTAAAAATACCTCCAAACTATCAAGAAAAATATAAAAAAAAAAATGCCTGGTGAAAATCTTACTTATAGGAACATTAATACTGAAGTCAATAAAACTAACTTGCATGAGTAACCATGACTCAAATGAGTAACCATAATCTACACTTTGGAACATAGGTGCTGAAAGTTAGACTCCTAAATTATTAGGATAACTTATAAACTGCTAAATACCCTCCACTGTTCCAATTCCAATATTTAGAAAAAAAACAGATCTCTTCCTTGGCTACCCCAGCTTGTACTTAGGTCCTGATGTAGATCCGACTGGCCAAGCATATACTCTTTTAAAAAACAGACAGGGCACTGCTACTGTGTGTTTGTTAGTTCTCCACAGACTGAAGTGGTCTCACTCTAAAATGCAGAAGGCTTTTGGAATGATTTCTTATCACACCATGATCTACGTAAGTCAACAAATCATGAAAGATACCTAAAATACACTAAATTAAAAACATGGAAGTAAATATCTATAGCGGGTCCATCATAGCCCAGTGTCTTGCCTCTAAGATTATTTCAAAGCTGAGGAGGGAATTCTGTCTCCTCCACTCAGCCCTTGTCCCTCCCAAATAAGAGTCCTATCTACTCAAACTAGGAGAGATTTCACCTTGAGAACATGACATTTTAGAAATGGGAAAACTGCTCTGGGGCAATATGCCTTCCATGACATCCTGGTCAAAAATAGAGCACTGTAATTAAATAAATAGGCAGACAGACTGCAAAAAAGCAAGAGACAATCTCAAAACATATCTAAAAGGGGGAGGAGGAGAAGATTATAAAGCATAGAATTTGACATACTTGCTGTCTTTCAGGTTTTCTGGCATCTACAAGTCACTTTTTAGAGTGACAAATGGATGCACGTTAAATTGAAGGACAGCTGAAGCAAGGTAAGGGTACTTTATTCAGCGTGGGATTTCCACGTGTTCTGCATATTGCCATGTAGCTGTCTCTGCAAAGAAAAAGTGTTGCATAGATCCCAAATTTCAAAACTAGCTTTCCATATTGTACTCATCTCAAGAAAGCACTTACCCATCACTTATGGTACTAACAATTGGCTGTAGACACAACATTGTGGGCAGAAGATGGATTCCCTAAAATCTGGGCAACTGTAAGCATCGTGGAAGAATACATTTGCTTTGTTTTATTTCCTTCTGCAGAAAAGAATATACAGTATGAGAACTTCTGCTCAGAAAGCACAGAGTGTTTTTCATGTTGTGGATTAAGTTAAATTTTCTGTAGACACTTTCTGAGTCTAATTCTAATTCACTCTAATACAACTCTTGCAGTTTTTAGGTAACTCGTCATACAAGTCAATTACTTCAGGCTGGCTATATGCTTAAAACTGTCCCTCAGGGACACTGGAAAATGTTTCATTTTCCCCTTTCCTGTCCTACAACAATTTTTTTTCAAATTTCTGTGTGGAAACAAGTCTAAAGCAGATGTAATTTTGACCTGAAGATCTGGTTGGGGAATTTTAAGTTTAAAAATTTGGGGAGAAAAATACTGGGTTTTTTAAAAACTAACTGCTAGCTTGTGGTGGTGAATGTTCATTAAACTTTTGCATGGACAGCTTCCTGGGATACAAAATTGAATTTCTAGTTCTACTGTTTCTAGGAGACCCAAAAACCAAATCTCTCTGCAGTACTTCATGAAATATCAGAGACTCAGGTTCAAGATTCCTCCTCAGTTAGTTAAAGGAGTACATATCAGGGATGAAAGAGAAACACCTTAAAATAGTTAAATAGCACTTCAATAGTTAAATAGTACTTAAAGGCATAGTTTTAGATGTGAGAATGACAGAGCAGGATCTCCGATCTGCCCTTTCCTCCTATAAGTGGCCTATGCACAATCGTGTCCCCTCTTCTCAGATGGGCTGGGACTCGGTCACGTGATCTCGTAGTCACGGGGAAAACTCTCCTGCCTCTTGTCCCATGGTGGTTGGAACCTGGAAATGTAATCTCACATGGCTTTGTAGAGTGGGAAGCACTAGATCTTGCTCAGATCTAGTGTTTTAGGCTTTGGAGTCCCGGAGTCCATGGGAAACAAGTTCTGAGAATGGGAGCATTTCTAGATTATTTTTTGAAGTTTTTGAAACACTAAGCAAAGGAATTCAGTTGAGTTAAGTCAGGAACGGCTATAGCTTCTTTATAAAAAATGAGGGTTCTGTGGAAAGGATAGCTACAAAAGAGAAAAGAAATAATTCTTCGTTTAATTACTTGCTAGTACACATATTATTCTCAGTTATACTCTTTTGAAGAGGTTTCGAGCAAATCTTTAGAAATAAACTTTTCACTATTTCTAAAGGAAATTTTGAAGTAGCTAGGTGGTAATGTTAGTGCAAAATACATTCTGTGAACTGCTTTTGCTGAAATCTGACCATTTTAAACCTTTTCCCATGCTGGGTAGTGAGAGAGATCTCTTTATATTAATTCGGACTTCATAGATGTCACATGATAGGAATACATTCCAAAAGCTAAGATACAAGATTACTCTTTAACCATAGAACAAACCAACAGGAATTTTAATCAAGACAATATCCAATAATGACTGAATGTTTTTGGAGGCGATCCAGAATACACATTTGGGAATTTTAATCTTGACCGCCTTTGAATTCTGTAAAAAATATTTTAAAGTTTAGGGAATATGCCACTCTGGCTGATTCCAGAAATGAGCCATCTAAGGTATTACAGTGTTTCATCTGTTCAGACATCGACTATTGCAAATCTGTTTCAGTAATTCATACCAGATAAGTTCACAATGAATGAGCCTAAGTGAAGAAACTTGTTTCCCTTGAAGTAGGACAGCAAGTCAGAAATGGAAGAAAATATAACTAAGCCAAACATTTTTTTAAATCTTGCTCATATTTCAGAAAATATTAAGGCAGCTGCTTTTCTTACTTCTCATCAGTTAATTTAAAATTACTGAAACTCTACTGTTTGCAGCACTGTGACGAACTGAAATTTCTTGCACTCTGTATGTGTTTCCACATGTGTATAGATGCATCTGTTTGCATATTTATTATGATTGAAGTGTTCAGAAAATTTCAATCACTGTTTTATGGAAGGATCATGTTATCTTCAAAATATATGTGTTAGTATATCATTATTTTAATGCTCCAGCCCACACATGTATTTTTTTCTTCCTGGAAGCAGATTACAATGGGGTTTGCTAAGTTCTCTGAAATGCTATTGTATGACTGGAAATTTTGACAGTACTAAACTACATATATTATCATAAAATTCTTGGCTTATCTGTTCCCCAACTTCCATTCGGAGTAATTTTATATGCAGTCAATTTAAAACAATTTAAGGAAATGAAACAATTGAAATTGCTTATTTTAAGCTAGCATGATGTCCCCGTTGAAATACCAATATCAATGAAAGATGAGATTTTTGGCAGAAGGAGATTTAGGCTTCTTAGGATGAACAAGAATGGGCATTTTAGGGAGGTGCTAATCTTCCCTTTCTAGGACTAACCAGCTTCCAGCTATTTTGAGACCTGTTTATGATGGTGACTAATATTTTAGTAGAAAAGTGGCAACAGTCTACAAAGTGGGAAAAGTATTCGTACTTTTGTTTCTTTTTTGTATTAATATAAATTCCTGTTCCTTTGTTTTCTTCTTGTAGCCAATCACACAACTTAATCTCCACTGTGCAGTGAAAGTTTAAAAGCCTAATTCTGTAAGCTATAAAACAAACTAAGCACAGAAAGGAATTTACAGTATGTTAAAAGAATAGGAGAAGAGGCTAATAGAGTTGTATACATTTCAAGGATAGATATAATCAAGTGTGTACAATATAAAGCAGAAGGTTCATAATGACTGAAAAAGGAGAAGGAAAAAAAAGCTATTTTGTAGTAGCTGCATGAACTCTGGCTGAACCTTGCTATTTGGCAGCCTCCAGTAAGGACAGCTTAAGATGAGGCATTAGAGTTTGAATCTGAGAAGCTGACATCAAGCAGACAGCAAGACATGATATCTTATTTTCCTGAGCTATGCTGACACAAATTGAACTCCACTTATTATTTTCTTATGCCAGTAAAGTTGCATTTGGCATTTAAGCATTTTGCTTGCAGATGTTGGAGTGCTGGTTGTCTTAATTTAAATAATTTGCAGATTGTTTGGTAGTATTAAAAGATAGAAACTCATTCTTCATATGAGTCCAATTTTATAAGCTTTATTTTTTTCTGACCTTGTGCAAGGTAAGAATTTGATATTAAATCCAAGCAGCCCAAGGGTACAAAGCCAGTCTTCTGTGTTATTCAAAACTAGGAGTGGAGAAAACTTGCCTTTCAGCTGTTTAACTGATTCAAATAAGAAGAAAAGATGAAAATTCTTCACAATGATTTGAGCTAAGAAAATGAAAGTGTTATTTCTTCGTCAGGCAATATAAATCATCATAATAATACACATCATACATGAATAGCAAGTAGTTAATGCTTTTAGCATATTCCTCATTCTTTAAGGGAGTTATACATCAACAATAACATCTAGGTACACCTTTTCATGGAACTAAATAGATAGGTGGACAGTCATCATTACTTCTGTACGTATGGTGCTTGAACTTTTTCAGTCACTGTCATACAGATGTTATAGTTTACCTTTTTTTAAAAAAAGTCTTCTTTCTCTTGTACGGTGTGTTGCTTTTATTTACTTGTTTGTATTCCTAGGCAAAACGTTCTAAGAGAATACTAGTGATTTTTTTGAGAAGAGAATAAGATGTCAGTTTACATTACAACCCCCCAGGGTAAATGGAGAGAATTCATAAAGGGTTAGAAAAAATGTAGTGTTTTATAATGAAATGTACTTCATGTAATTTATGACTACACAGTTAGAGAGTAGTCTTTCTTTTCCATTTTTCCCATGCTGTCTGCAAATCCCTAATAATTGTCTAGGGGAAAAAATATTTTACCACTTGTTAAGAAACAATGCAGCTTGTTTTCATTTTGCCAAAAGAGTTATCTTTGAGAAGTACGTGGCCGTGTTGTCAGATTATGCTAACGATCTAAGAAAGTGTGGCTGGGACTGAAGGCTGGGAGATCAGATGAAACCATAGGTCTAGTGAAGGTGGTGAGAGCTTTACTGGTGGTATCAACAGGACAAGGATTTGTGGGAGTCTTCTCTCCCAAACCAGGGTCTTCTGCATATCACTCATTTTCCTATCTATAAAATTGGAAATAATAATTTCTATCCACGTCAGTAAAAAGCTTCGAAGTCACCAAATGGAAAATGTTAGGCATTACTAATAGCAGGAATATCTAGAAGTATTTGTGACAAGAGACAATTGGGCCTGCTCTGCTTTCAGACCAAGTTACATACCACATATAGACTGTCTATGCAAAATGATTTACCTAGATTGCAGTGAATTACTTATGAAAAATGTGAAAACATATGTCAAATCATAATGTGTATCCTACCTAAAGTGATATTTTAGTGTGATTTGATAGATTGCTGAGAAAGTCACTGAAAAAATTTGTGTGTCTGTTGGACTACCAGGGATTAATGGGAGCAGTTAAGGACTATACAGACATTGCAGAGAAATTAAATTATTTCTTTGCCTTTGTCTTCACCACAGAGGATGCTGGGTGACATATCTTCTCTTTTCTGGAAATAAAGATGAGATACTGTCAGAGGCTGCAATATCAACAGAGGACATACTGGAACAGAAGGAAAAAATTAGAGAACCACCAGTTATTAAAATAGGAGAGTATATTTCCAGGGGTTCCAAAGGAGCTTAAGAATGAAATGGTTGAACTGCTAAAAACCCTAAAATTGAGACTCATTAAAATCAACTACTGTGCCTGATCACCAGTGACTATCTTTAATAAGAGAGCTACAGATGATCCTGGGAATTGAACACCAATTTCTTTTCTTAATATCAAGGGTATTGTGAAACAAAAATAAATAAATGAGAATCATAATAGAATAAAGGCAGTGTCTACCTTGCAAAGAAAAACATGCCTCCCTAATCTGTTAGAGCTTTTCAGACACATTGCTCACGAAGAAAGAAAAAATAATTTAAAACACCTTTGACAATGTTCTGAAAAGAGACTATTGAGAAGTGGCCAAAGAAAAAGAGGCAAAATTATTTCAAAGATCAGACACTAGCGGCTCATCTACACAAGGTCTGTAAGCACTACACAGTGGGTTACTTCTTAACTTGTTTTGCTCCTAATGAGCAATTTGGAAATGGGTTAAGCAATGTTTCACCAATGCAGACCTGGATGGGGAAGGGAGGAGCTAAGCAATCTGTTCAATAAATTAATCAATGATTTCCAGAAACCTGGAGGAGTTATAGCAAGGAAAGATCGTTTTATGTACTATCATTTCATGTAATTATGTAAGAATTAAGACCTTGGATTTAAAGCACCAATATTAATTTAAATGTAGACTGAGGAAGAAGAGATTTGTACCATTCAGATGTCTCCAGATTGGAAACAACATAAACTCACCTGGGGCATATCATGGTTTTTATGGATTTTATCTTCTAGCAGGACTTTCTCCATGCCGCTAATAGTCAAAAGGAGCTACAGCTAAACCCAAAATAGAAACAGAGAAAACAGCTATGTTTTCTGCATCAGAGATGACCTTAACTGAAAACAAGCATACTAGACAGAGACACTTTATCTGGACAATATATAAGAAAAGTAAACTTGGCATAAAATACATTTCTTCCAGAAAGCCAAGATGCATGGTCAGTGCTAGAATGTCGCTGTTCCATTTCTTCCTCTTTCATTACTTAAAATCACACCAAAATATATTAAGTTGCAAATCGATTATTAAACTCAAGGCAAATTAGCTATGGGCTTTCCTAAATTTTATTCTGTCTTTTACTTTTTTTTTCACAAGCCTAGATATGCTGTACTTTGCAGTCATCTCTGGTCAAGCTTTCATATATAGCATGGAGCTAATGAATTACTTCTGTATTCAGTCACTTAGACTTCATGAATCAGTCATCTCCTGCTGAAAACTGCTCTGGTCTGGATCTTTAACTAGTGTAAATTAGCACTGTGCCAAGGAAAAACTGAGGTGATACAATACTGTACAAAAGTCAAGGACCCAGCACTGTATTTCTGTGGCACTATTACTGTTGTGCCTTTTATAACTGTTACAGATCTTAAGGGTTATATAAAAGTAGATTATCTACAAAGAGAAATTTAAAATTTTCTGCTTATTTATGAAAGCTTTCCCCTTTGTTGAGAAATCTCTCTATTAACCTAAGCCAGTGGCCTTTGAGTAGTGCAATTTGGGTAATACTGATTTCTTTTAAGTGATTTGTGTTTGTACTTTAGGAAATAATGGGAAAAATATAGAAACTGAAACACCTTTTTTTTGTTCTCTCTAACATAATCTATGTTTCTATAACTTTGTAATCAACCTCTTTTCTCCTTTCTGAGTAGCAAGACTCTACTTCGAGCCACAGGCTTTTATGCCTTGGAAACCTTTTTCAGTCATTTGCAATTCTCCAAGCAATGAAGTTAGGCTGCGACTTTGTTATACCTCTCAGGTGTAACACACCAAGCACAAAACCATGGCAATGCTAGTAGAGCTAGCCAAGAAAAACAGAAGTGCAGAGGGAAGGAACCAAAAAGAGAGCCCCTGTGTATCCTGTTCTTGCCTTTAGGCGAAAATGCTGCAAGCTGCTCTGGTGATACCTCCATAACACTATGTATGAAATCTCTGATGTAAGGCTATGTTCGAGTCTAGTCTGTCTGTTTAGATTTCTAAATATCATAAAAAATCAAAGAGATTTAATTGTTGGAGTACTTAAGAGAGTAGTTGCACATTATAGTTTCTCTGGTAGCAAAGCCGAGTTGCTGCCCTCTGAAAGCCCCCCGCTTTCCTTCCATGTCCAGGAGGCTGCTGCAGGCAGGAGGACCACAGCCCTGTCCTCCCTCCCCATCCCCAGGTCACGCTGCCCTCCCCACTCCCCATTTTGCCTCTGTTACAGCTTGTATGTGATCCAAGACAGAAAATAATTTCTGACATCTTGTTATACTTTTCCTTGAGGGTCATCATCTCCAAAAACAATATTATTAGAGAGTCCATTTTCCCTGCGTGTTAGTGGTGATCTGCTGCGGCTTCAGCATTAACCTGAATGCCAGACATCTTTGTGGTACAGGGGGAATGTGAGGGTGGGATAGAAAAGGAGCAGACCTTTGCCAGAGAGGTGTTTGTTTGTTTGGAGCATTAGCAAAACTGCATACTGGGATAGCATTCCTCCCAAGTTTCTACATGCAGTTAATAAGCTGCAGGGAAATATTAATATTCAGTAAAAGAGCATTGCTTCAGGGAGGGAACTGGAAATGTTAATAGCTATTGGTCCAAATTCTCTCTCACTGGACTCCACAGACATTACTAAACTTAATCCAGGGAGGAATTTAGTCCACTGGGTTTAATTTAAGTATGTAATATGATGCAGTGTTGGGGAAAAAATCCGCATCTATTTGGTGAAGGTATTTTGGGGATGTCTCTTATAAGTTCAGAGAGGTTGAAGTTGATTTTTATTCAGCATTTGTGTGACCGCAGCTAGAATGCCATGCTCTGTTTTGGTCTCAACAATTACAGAAAAGGCAGGATGGAGCTAGAGAATAAAAAGAAGGGACACAACCAAACGATGTGAGAGGTGAGGATCTATCCCATAAGGAGACCCTCAGAGAATTTGGGGAATTGAATCTGTATCATTTACAGGAGAGGTGGCAAAGAGGGGACACATCCTATAAACGCAACTGTTATGCTGATATTAAAGTGAAACAACTTAGAGTGCCTAAAGACATCGAGGCAAGGAATTAGAGGATGGCTAAAACTTTAATTCTAGAGAAAAACTTTATGGAGGGGAAAAACTTTATGGAGGTTGAGTCCCATAAGCCTCAGTTGCAGTGAGAGTCTCCTGACACTGGAGCCAGGCCTAAGTAAAGGTGAATCTGACGGGCACTGTTGTGCAGTGTGTAGCACTTTCAAGTTAAATTTAGCAGGTGGTTCATTTTCCCTACTGGACTACATCCCATCAACCTTATTCAGTCAAATAGTCTCCCCCAAATCAGTGGGACAACCTTTGTGAAAAGGCAGAGCTATTTATTCTATTGGTGGCACAGACCTTTCCTGACATATAATGGCAAAGAAACAGAGGATTTATGGCTGTAATATCATCTGACTTCTGTATCCAAAATTTAAAACATGAAGGATAAAATATGCTTTCTCTGTTGGAGAAAAAAGGCAGAGGAATTATATTCTTGGCATATATGTTAGAAATGGCAGCACTGATGAGATTATATCTGTTCTCTTCAAAATTGCTTTAAACCAGAAGCTTGGGTAACAAAGGACAGAAGTTACTTTCATATTAGCATATATGTCATGTTTAATCAATCAAAAGAGAACTGTAATTACTTTACTCTCTTCTTAGCTAACTTTAAAGAAAGGAAGTCATGAACCTATAAAGTAAATGTCATCCTGTTTAGATAGTTATAGTTTTATAGGTAATTTGTTGCAGATTTTATGCAGATAATTTATAATTATTTCCTTTCATGCTCATCTTTTAGCCTGAAGTCCAGTTTTAACACAAACATAAGGCCTGCAGATGCAGGGAAAGTATCAGTGAAACTATCTAATTTTTTTCCCAACTTTGGTGCCCACATTTACAAGTTTATCAGCCACTGTGCGGCTACTGAACTTGGCAGTAGTTTGAACTGCATCTGCAATATCAAAGTGAAAAATCAAGTGGTGGTAATAATTAGTAGGCTGGGTTAGATGACCTATGTCTTTCAGGAGGTATTTGCATGAGAAGGAATTCATTTCTTCTCCCAGCCTGGGTCTTCGGTATCACTTTGTTTTGGATACTATGCAATGGGTGGTTTCCAGTACATCGTGCTGCTGCTGTGAGGGAAACCAATTGCATAGTCAGTTGAGCAGGGAACTTTAAATTGTCAGATGTGTTGAACTGCACATACAGCAGCAAGATGACTGTTTGAAAATAGTCTCAAATTGCCACAGCTGCTTGCCTTTAGCATGTTTCCCACCACAAAATAGTCTGTATTTTCTGCTTCGTGGATAAAACCTCTATGTTGGAAAAACTCTGAAGTAGTCCTGGGAAGCAAAACAGAAAGAGAGTATTTATGCAAGACAAGATTTGTTACAATTGTTTGCTGGCATTATAAGATAATTTAGTTTTCTCTTGCTCTTTAGAAACCTCTTGTAGAGTTAAGAGGTGGAAAACTAGTATTAGTAAATATTTTAAAATGTTAAGCCAAAATGTGGATTTGATTTGTTATGAGTATTGGCAGTCTGACTGCTGACCATCCTTTCTCTTCCAACCTGCAGTAAATTGTACAAAAATATATTATTTCATCACTCACTGAACTGGACTGATTAAAATATGCACCAGGGAAACACTCCCTAGCTGTGAGAGATATCGATGAGACTCTAAAGCATTGTATGTCCTTTATGTTGCCAAGGCACCCTTGTGTATAAGCATAGCAATCCCACAGAGGTCTGACCGATGACACTGATGCTTCAGAGTTGGTTTTCTCTTTTCAGTTAAGGGCCAAATATCAACACAAACCTATCAGACTAGTAAGTCAGCTTTCTGTCGACAGCGACATATAAGCAGTGATATATCTAGTGCTCTGTCCACCTGCTTCTGGCTTCCTGATCCGAAGTACTAAATAGCCATTTACATCTGGGTTGATTAGGGAAACCTTTGACACGAGTCTGGAGTGAGGCTTAAGCTTTTCTTTCTGGATCCATAGGGAAAAACGCTTAACCAGCTTTAACCTCTCTGCAACGGTTCCCTTCAGGCTGTTATGAAACATGAATTCATCTGACCTCTTCAAGGTCTGTTTATATCTTCCTGTCTGGGAGATCCAGTCATTCCTTCCTTCAGCCTGCTGCAGACAAATGAATATCTCATGGTACTGTCATATAAAAAGCTACTTAAAACATTTCAAAGCCAAAAGGGCTGCTAGTTTATACTCTTTGAAAAATCAACACAGAGTCTAAACAGCTCCATAATACACAAGACTTCTGCTGCTTGAATTTATTTCTTTCCAGCTCTGGGTTTTTTTTTTCTTTTTGACCAATATGTTATCTCAGTTAGCAGTATTTTTCATTTCTATAGTAGTAAGGATTAACTTGTCCAGCCAGAAGATGCTTCAGCTGCATGTCCAATTCATTACGTTATGGGACTGATTTGTCAAAAATGTTAAGCACCCTAAAGTCCAAGCGCAGCACACAATACCAGGGAGCCCAACATGCGTGTGCCATAGGTCTGGTGGCCAAACACAAGAAACCAGCACTGGCAACACAGAAGAAGACAGTAGCCCTATCAACCAGTTGCCAAACAGGTTATTGCCAGATGCAGGGCTGGAATGTGAATGAAATTATTGACTTTTGCTGCTATCGTGCTTTGACCTTGACAGTAGGACCCAGGAAAGGTGAATCCTGTGCCTGACCCTGCTACCAGCCATTTTTTGTTGTTCCACTCCAGTCTTCTGCATTACCGTGACATCAAGCCTGAGCTGCAAGTGCTCAGCAGTTCTGCAAGTCGGGCATAAGCCATTTCATTCTGTGTTATGTTTCTTGGATGCCTATGCATGTATTAATATGCTGGATGGGAGAGGAGAAATGTTGGATCCGTGTTGCCTTAACATGATGACAGCAAAACAGGAGTAAAGGTGAAGGGTAGGATAAATATAAAAGGTAGAAGTAAAGTGTGCTTCCGTTACAGGAAGGTAAGAGTGCTGAATGTGCAGGGAGGTCCTTCCCTTCCTACCTTTGAAGGTAAATCTATCATTCTTTACCAGCTCTGGCTGGTCCAGTCTAGGCTGGGTAACTGAAGAATGCTAACAAAAATAATTTAGGAACTGATGGGAGGGTGTAATGAATAATTCCACACAGTGGTGAGAAGGCAGGATTGTTAAATTAGAAAGAGTCCAACTCCCAAATTTGGGAAGGCTGGAAGAGAGTGAAGCTGAGAGAGGATTACCATAGTGTGAGGAGATGGGAGAGGTTACAGAGAAGCCATGAGAAGGTGAGAGATAAAAACAAGATAGAAAAAAGAAAGGATAAAGAGTTAAGAAGGAGCAAAGAAAGTGAAGGAAGGAAAAGAGAAGTTATCAAAAGAAAACACAGAGGCATGGAAGAAAGGCAGAGGGGAGGAGTGTGAAACCTCCAGATGATGAGGAAGGAGGTGGTACTAGTAAATCAATAAATACCTGATGGAGCCGTCCCCTGGGGCCTCCTGACTGCTCCCAGACCTCTCAGCCACCTCCACTGCCGGTGTCTATGTCTACAGAACTGTCTTAATTTTTTTATCCCCACTCTGCCAACAGTGTATCACTGGTGCTAAAGAGCACTCAGCATCTCTAAAAATCTATAAAATTCAAGTCAAATCAAAGTTTGAGGGAAAAGAGGAGTTAAAAGGAGCTAATCAAATTAGTAACAAAAAAATACCAAATAATCAAGGATTCTGAAGTCATACAAATACTTGAGAGCCAAGAATGCAAAGAAAGCCCACATTGACTACTTATACATTCAATGTAACCCCACATATACATTTAATTCAGGTACAATGGCATCATTTTCACCTTGAATCTTATATATATGTAGTAACGCTGTCTTGTTAAAATCTAAGTTGTACTACCTTAAAACAAGCCTATTGGCTCTAACTTATGGATTATTAAATATGAATAGTGCAGTTCCTAGCAATTAAAGAAGAATAAATCTGAGTACAGGAAGTACTTCAAATATTTTTTTTAATGTCTTATTTTTCTTTTTTTTTGTTTCAGGTTGTGCTATTTTGACTAGGATAGCTTATTGAATTATTCTATGATTTTACCTCTTTCCCCCCTATAAATCTATACATTTTTATATTTTCTATAATTTCTTTGGGGGCTGTTTCCTTTGTAACATATGAGAATATTTTAATTTGGTTTTCTCTCCATTCCAATCATTTGGGGTTAAATTTTCTCTAATAGCCTAATCCCAGTCCAAATAAGTTTAATGAGAAAACTCCAATGTGATAAAATGGAACCACATTTTCCCTCTTAAGCCTGCACAGCAGACTTTTCTGGCATAATTGTGTCGTTCAAGGGTAGAATGAGGTGTGATCTGTGACCAGCATAAGCAAAAGCTTTCAATGTCGTTGCAGGTAAACTGGCAAAAATACCCTGTTGCCGTTTCTACCCTACTTTGTTTGGCAAGCCTGAGAAAAGTTATAGCATCAACAGTGGAGTTTTGTTGCTACAAGTTGCTTTTCCAGTATAATGGGAGGATATTTCAATTCCAGCAAGGCCTTCCAAGCGTGGACCTGGACTGAATTACACTCGTGTAAATTGAGACTAATTCTGCTGCAGCCTTGCAGCAAAGGTCATGTTCACTCTTGGTGTGCGCCGGTGAGCTGGAAGGTTGGCCAGAGGAAAGGCTGCTGCAACTCCGTGTGCTCTCTGAGCAAAAATAGGTCCTGCCCTCTGGCCAGGCTGCTGTAGCCCTCGCTCGAGAAGATGCGGTGTTCATCAGGCAGCCATATACTCAAAATGCTGAGCCAAGGCACTCCGTGTGACAACCTCTTACAGGCATGCCCGTCTCACGTGCTTTCTGTTATGCCTCTTTTCTTTGATCTCCTCTGCCTGCAACAGAGAGGGAGATCAAAGAAAAGCTGAGCTCTGTCTCTTATCTCTGCGCTCCTGTGTCTTTTCTTTCCTTTTTTCCTCTTTGTTTCTGACAATTGAAGGGGAAGCAAGACACAGAGGGAGTTCCTCTATACCAACTCCAGCCTCCTCCAACACCAGCCCAGAGCGCTGCAAGGAGGCTCTTGCACTATTGCCTGAAGCAGTCGACTGCTGAAAAATGCTAGAGGTGGTAAAAGCTAAGTTTTGTGGTTTAGCTTCACGGGAGAAATATCTCGATTCTTATCAAGGACATAAGGGTGCAAGAAAGCATTTAATAATGCTGTAGGTAGTTCCTTCTGAAGAGGCAACTGTAGCCTTGAAAAGTCCCAGTGATTTAGTTAATGAGTGTGAAACCAGTACTTTTCTAGAATAATAAAAGAACTTCTGAGCTAATGGTATTGCACTTATAAAAAAGCAGAAAATATAGTCATGCTGAATAGCAGCCATTCTGTGACAGCTGGAGAGAGCTAACCAAAGCCAAATCAGTTCAGATTTATCAGTCAAGTGTTTTGCCCTTGACTCTTATGCTTTACACACTTTTTCATGTCTTTTCTCATTAGCCACATGGAAGAAACATTATTCTCATGTTCCTACCTAGATGGTCTTGATCTTTCCAATTCTCCACTATCCCTAACTTCCAAGTGAAAGAAATTAACCTGGAACTTCAAAAAAAAAGCTTACAAAGTTTGTTTTCTGTTTTGTGGTTCTCTATGCTCACAGGACTTATCCTCGCTTCCGTTTTCCCAGGACTGTGGCTGTTTGAACTTTACCCAGTTCCCCTGAAGCCCACTGACTTGAACAGTGTGTGTCTGGACTTCCCTCCAAGTGTGCCTACGCTGGCATCTTAGTTCTGGTCTGGAGCACGTTTTGGAAGCAAATCTGGTCGCCCTCACCTACTGTGTTTCAGTTCACAGCACGGCGCAGTCCCAAGGACGCATGCTGGATTTCTGTTGGCAGGGCCTAAGCTGGAGGATGCGATCCAGGAGACCGAGCACGCTCCAGCCGCTAATTGCTGTTACACCCCAGCGCTGGTGGGTGTTCAGTTCACAGAGGTGGTACAAAGCAAAACGTCTCAGACACCTGGTGTGGACTGATGACCAACTGCTTCTCTCTGCAGATCTGCTCCTGTTGCACCACAGTGCTTGCAATGACGGCTCAGAGCCCTGGCATGCTTTGTTTGAGAGGCTCAGTTCTTCCTCAGTGGCAGAGCATCATTTCTGAGCATGTCAGCTTCTCTCTGAATTTGATGGACTCTGCATTCTAATATTAATGACTGATCTCACTTTAGGTTTCTCTAATGCTTCTGGGTTCATTAGGTCAAATTCAGCATCAAGAGCTGCACAAAAATACACTTTTTTTGAGGAATAAAGGAACCGGCACATTTTTTAAAAAGAGAAAAAAAAAAAAACAACACATTATACTAGTGAAGGATTCAAAATAAAACTTCACCACCTTTCCAACCACATGAATAAGTTTTTAAAAGAAGTCTGCTTGTTGGAGAGCTGGGATACACATATTAACAGAGCTTTTCTCTCCAGTGTACTGCTTTCATATTTTCAGTAGCAAATGAACTGAGACTTAAAATGAATGAGCTGTTTAAGAGTAATATGTCTCCCCTTGCACCTGCATATGTTGATGGCTATCAGTGGAGCTCCGTAGCCAGAGTTTCAGTCGCAGTTATTCTTGTACTGTGATTATTTTCTTTAGTAATGCATTTAAAAAGCACTAGCAGTCTACCAGTGCCGCCACTCAGTATAGCAATTCGTGCTAAGCCTGAGACATCGTTGTTTATCTACTTTACTGTTCTTCAGAGCAAACAAGCGTCATGTGTAATTCTACCAACCTTATTTATCTTGATTTATGTGATTATGCATATGGTGCTAATTCTTGCCTTCAGCTGTGTTTGTTCAAATTACACACCCTTCCCTTAAAAATGCTATTGTACTTTTGGAGATTGATCTTTTTAATTCTATGTTTACATCCATTTTCATGCTGCTCAGTTGACTTCCTTTTTATATTTCAAGAGCAGGAGCACTTACTGCAGTCGGCACGAGGCATATACACAAGCCTTGAATCTATCTTGCTATCACTGTCTGTCTTTTAATACTCTTCCTGAATTTTTTAATCTGAAATATGAATAACAATTTAATGCCTTCTGGAGGGGGAGAAGGGCTTCCATAAAAACTATCATATTATATGAGTTGCATGGCAAAAGGATTTGTGATTTGAATTATTACTGAACCTCGCTGAGTATCCTTCCAGAATAATTTGCATTTATAGTGCTATAGGAATAGGGTCTTTATGTAACAGCTATGGCGTCAGGACCCTGTGGTTTTGGCTGTGGGCTTCCACAGCTGAGCCGTTTGTGGAAGTCAAAATGCTGGGCTAGTTCACACCGAGCACATTAAGGATGGTTCCTTGAAAGCATGCTGGCAGCCCCCATCAGTCTATTTTTTTTTTCTTTTAAAGGTAAACGCATGTTTCTTCTTCATGTCTGCCAGCAGTTTGCTAACCAGTATTTATAAATGTTAGCCCTATCCTTCAGCTGGTTTTGTTTCTCTGTCTGAGCTTATACACAGCTAGGACGGCTGCGTGCATTATGCTTGAGTTTCAGTCTCTCAGGCAGTAAAGTATTTGTGGTCTAAATGCAAGACCAGCTGGGATGACAAGTCCTCTGCTTCTCTTCTAATTTCTCCATGGCCCTTTGTGTTCCCCCTGCACTTAATTCAGCTCCTGAGGGGTTCAGTGACAAAACCCTTGGAGCTCATGCAGGTAGACATCCCCAGTTACCTCATTGTTTCCCATGGAGGTACGCCCTCAGATGATTGCCCTGTGGAGTAATTCCAACTCCGCATCTCTTCATCCTCCCTCTCTCCATCCAATAACCTTGTTGACATCTTAGCTATGGGTCTGCACTTACAGCTTAGGTTCAATTAATTATTTTCCATTGCTTAGAAGACTTTTTCAGTCTCATTCATTCAGTGTCATTTCATTCTTTGACATATGCTGTAAGAGTGATCTAGGCCTTTTGTTCCTGCTCATACAGCCCGTGTTGGATTTTACTGAAATGTGTGTCATTTAAGTAACCCAGATCAGCCCCATATAGCACAAACTTTCTTATGTTCTCTGTCATGAACCAGACAGCTGGCCATTTACACCTTTCATAACGAACACATCAGGAAAGATCTCCCAGTTCCTTACCTGGAAGGTGCTGGAGTGTACCTTGATAATATTTGGCAGTAGACCATTAGAGGAAAGGAAAATCAGGGCAGGGAGCTGTGGGTTTGTTAATGGTCATCTGAACCAGTAGTTAGATTTGTTTGGATAAAAAATAAAAACTGCAAACTTTTAACTCAGTTTGTTTTTCCAGCAGTCATTTCTTCTCACATTTCTTTTCACTTTTGTGATAAAACACTTCTGGTGAAAGCCCAATTTTTAATGTAAATGAGATGAATTGGCAAGTTTTTAGTAATCCGGACAATGAATAGCATTGCTTAAGAAATGGCTAATTGCACATTTACAGTCGCTTTTAGAGGACCTGTCCATTAACTGATCCATAGCCTGTTTAATATGGGCACAGACTGTGCAAGTGGACTGTTTTTTTAAATTAGAATGTAAGAGAGGACTACAACAATTTAGTCTCAGTGAAATAGATATTACTTTCATTTTAACATTTCTTGTGCTGTCTCATGGATCCGTCGTGCTAGATGTTGCACAATTACAACACGATGCATTTTCCCTGCAGAAGGTCTCGGAGGTAGCTTCACTCTCGGGACTGAGGTAGGAGAGACAAGATTTGATGCATGTATCTCCTGCGCAGCTGGCAGCCTGGTCCCCAGGAAAGGCATCAGCCATTTTGGGAGCCACCTTAACTCTCCTCCCACCCCAATTTTGGGCGATAGCAAGCCTGAAAGCTACAAGAGGGTGAATCCATCTTCTGTCTCTGCCCTTTCACACATTTTCTCCTTCTTCCCTTCTACCCTGTCTCCAAAAAGCCTGTATTCTAGGAGAAGTATCTCTGGTACTGATGTTCAAGAAGGAAGAGGTATTGTTTTGTTGGGGTTTTTGTCAGGGACAGAAAATTTCTTCTGCCTCTGTTCTTCTTGCACCAACCTAACTGCAGGGCAAATCTCCCTCAAGGAAACAATCAAAGGCCTCTGTGTTGTGAGAATCGTGTTTGCAGCTTTACTCTCATGAGTAGTCCAGCTGAAGTCAAGGCAGGCAGAACTTACACATACGTACGTGTTCACAGGATCGAGCAGGATAAAGAAAAAAAGCAGAAAAAGCAAAGGGGAGCAAGTTAGACGTACAAGCGCAGTGGTCAGGGTGATGATAGACACACATGTTGTTAGTTCCTTTCCCCCTCCCTCCTACCAACCACTAAAACAAGCAACATGTGATAGGAGGAGGAGAGGGGTGAAAATCCAAATCTGTACTGGAAAAAAAGACCCATCTGTAACAGATTCATATTTCATAGGTCTTGTTTAGGCTTCATCTACACTCTCGGAGTGAATTTCTCCCTATTACGGAGCCCTGTGGACCACTCCTGCTCCATTTCAGCGCGGTGGAGGGAAGCGGTGATAGTGTGAACTGCGGTGCACTGCAGTCTCCTCATTTAGGGAGGGAGAAATATTTCTTTTGGCAAGTAGATGTGTGCCTGTGCTCCAAGGTCTTCAGTGTACTTAGTGAGGATGGATAAGTCATGATGCCTAAATTTGAATTTCATGAGATGGCTTGACTTTCTGGTAGGTGTTTCTCAGATTTGGACAAAAACAAATATGTTTTCAATTTCTAGTGAAAATGAATTCTGAAAATAATCAGTTTTAGTCAATTTTCATTTCACAATTTTGATTTAATGATTTTATTTTACTTCCTACATCATCTGTAAAGCTTTCCAGAAACATTTTACTGACAAGCTACATCTGGTATAATGTCATTGAAATCTTCCATTTTTAATATCTTAGTTGTTCCTAAAGGATATTCCTATTCACTAACGATAAAAAACATCTTCATCTCCTTTCCTAGATCAAACTCTTTCTTGTTTTGTAATAAAACAGTATAAGAATGTGTACTTGAGTTCACAAATAAGTGAAGTTTCTCTTTGCACTTACAGAGTATAGATCTAGTACACAATTTTGTGGAGTGAGAGAACATTTAAATTTTAATAGCTTTATTCTGAAACAAGGCTTCAAGCACAGATGTAAATAATTCAGCACTCAAAGGCCTCCAACATGCCATAATAGTTTGTTGTGTGCCTAGAATTTGTACAGGTAGACATGAAAGCAGATATTAAGCAGCTCTACTCACAGCGGTGTCACTGTAAGGCTGAACGGTTGTAGGTGAGTCACGGAAATTCCCTGTCTCGTTGTCTGTAAAATGGGGATAAACTATTCATTTCCCTGGAATGCTGTGATCCTCAAATAACGGATGATGTGAACATCTCTGCTGAAATACTGCATCATTAATTTTCCATTGCTCTTTTGCCAACGTTTGAAGACATTTAGATCTATGATAGTTCAGACTTTAAAGCTACTAGCAGTACCAAAATAACTGTTTTCAATTTTTTAAAAAAATCTGCTTTCCTACCTTCTTTCAAAACATTTGCAACTTAAGCCTCAAATGCATTCTCACAGAAATAATTGATTATGTTTCCTGTGCTTTGCCTCTCGAAATAATGTTGTGCAGTATTCAATAATTAATTCAAACATAAGAAGAGTACTCTGTCCCCTTTGTGTTTTGGAAGTGGGTTCCTGGCTGTTGTTGTACTGTGACATATTGGTCATGAGTCTCCACTGCTCTGTTATGTACCCAGGCAATAACACCTTTGATTCCCTTGAGAAAAAAAAGCAGAATTCAGAACTGGAAGCCTTTGAAAAGCATTTTGTACAAAAGTAAGGGAGTATACGATGAACATAGTTGAATTGCTGGGTTACTGCAGTCTTCACTCCAGATTTTAGGCATTCATAAGTGCCCCTTTCAATCTGAAATGACATTAAAAGCAACTGTTAGAGAGTTGGTGGACTTTTTCTAGACTTTTTCCTCCTATCAATAGCAAGTAAAATTCAACTGATGGGAGATTGCTCATAAAAATGAAAATAGATGTATACATATTTTTAAATGGGTATGTTAAGGCATCTGTAGTTTATCTACTTTTCCAACAGATATCACTCTAATAAGCCATAAGGTTTCCTTTGAGCAAAGCTCTTCACACACTCTAGCAGTGGGCAAATATTAATGAAACACATCATCCTAGGAATGTCCATATTATCACTTTTGTTTTAAAAGCTGTCCACAGTAATGAGCTCAACATAACCTTTTGCCCCCCCCAGATTTCTACAGAGTGATCCACCTGGCAAAGAGTTAAGTGCAGACCATAACTACACAATACAGCCTGTAAGTGTCAGCATCTTTTCCTTGCAAATTCTGCGTGCGTGTGCGTGTGTGTGTGCCTGAGCGCATGTTTTAAAGACCTTGCCTAATCACACCTCACTTATTTTTAAGTAGAACATGTGGTTTAACTTTGCACCCACTTTTCTACTAGAAGACTAAATGTTAACACCCAGGGGCACCTGTCTTAGATTAGTGAATAGTTTACTACAAATGATGGAACCAAACTGATGGGATTATACTTGGTTCAGAAACACAAAATTGAGTCAAATAGGTTTTTGCTTTTTATTTATTTATTTATTTCAAAGTACAGAAGATGACACTAAAAACAAAGGGAAAAATGTGTCAATAATGCTGTAGTTAAAAAACATCTGACAAGTTTTGCTGACATGTTTTCTGTGTGGAAGGACCTGAAAATCTCATGTCCGCTTGACAAGAGCATTTTTGTCATTCCACAGTGGCAAAACAAGTGCAAAATGTGAAGTGGTCTGCACAGATGGCCTTAGAGGGCACTGAGGTTTGGTGAGGGTCAACTTTTTTTGGATCTGGGTGAATTTCATGGTCCCAGCTGTCCAGATGATTTGCAGAGGACACCGATATACTGAAGCAACCTGCTGTGAATCTTCATCCAAACAGGTTAATGCATGGCAGGCACCCCGTACGGTCCTCAACACCTTCACAAAAATAAAACAAACTTTCACCAACACTAGCTACCTTGAGCTTTCCTCTTCTGGTCTTCTCAGTGACTGGATATAGATTACATGATTCTCCTATGATCACCTAGAACTCTCTCCTTCCATATATATCTATTAATTCTTAACAGGGTTAACAAGGAAAGAATTCTATTTCTATGGATGGTGTGTTCTTTAAATGCTGAATTAGCAATCCAGGTACTGAGGTACTGCCATGATTGTGTTTGATTTCTTTTACAAACATGATATTAAAGAGGGAATAATAGATTTATTTCTTACTGCTTTCAGCCACTGCCCAAATACACGCATGTACATCTGTACACTTACGCATGCATTCATACTAATGCACACACGAACACACACATACTCACATTATTTCTTTATGCTTGGACTGTTATTTCCTTTTTATCTCTATATGTGTCTCATAAATTATTTTTCACTTGTCCGTCATCCACCTCTGCTTATCAATACCCCTCTTTGTCTGATTAGTGTTATGCGCAGCTATGGAGTAAATATATGGAGGGAGAGAAAAAAAGAAAGGAATTAGTATAGGTCAACTGGTTGCTTTTCTTGATTCCTTCATATCGCCTGTTGCTCTGCCCACTGAACCTTTCTCCTTTCCCAGGGTATTTTTGCAGTGTCAAATACTGCAGGAAGGTTTTGTCATTTCTTTGGAATGTGCACTGCATTGTGGCTGTAATATTGTTGCTGTCATGTTTTCAAACCTCCATTTTAGATGTCTTTGCTAACACAAATTGGAGTAATTTACAAGGCAACTTACAAATAACTTATTTTCTGTGTTTTGTTATTATCACTTAATTGCCGATTTGCACACATGAATGGAGCAGCACCATCAAACTCCTGTCCTTTTTAACCTCCCAGTCACAGGGGACTCGCAATATTTCACTTCATGCTAAAGAATGGTATCGTTAGTTTTCATATTCGATTATCCAAGTACAGGCTATTTTTCTGGCATGAGAAAGCTCAATGTTTGATTGCAGGCACACAGAAAATGAAGATGCAAAGTATCAGCACAAAATTGGGAATTTTGAACCACAGTGCTTCACCATATACAGTTTATCATAATATAGTAATCCTGGGAGATATTAAAATATTCTGCCTTGTGTCTCGGCACACAACATTGTGGGGCTCCTAGTGACGAGCTGGCAGACACCGTTCCACCAGTGACTGGGAAGGGATGGAGGCTTCTGCCAGCTAAACTTGGTTGCCCAAAATTCCTGCCACCCACCTCTCACTGCCACTCCTCCAGCTGTCCCGCTCCTCCATCACATCACAGCAAAACCTCCACCAAGGCGCCAGCAGAGGAGTAGCCTTTTACCCTAACTCCTTGTGTTGCTTTGCTGTACCTCTCTGTGCATGGCTGCAGTGCCCCTCGGGGAGAAGTTAGCATGAAACCATTCCTTGCACACACTCCAGCCTTTCTTGCACTGATGAAAAATTCTGCATTAAGCTGCTTAAGCAATGCACCAGTCACGGTTTGCATCTCCAGACAAGACCCTTCTCAAAAGCATATGACTGAAATGGTGCTTTATTGATTGCAGCTCTTCGATAGAAAAAAAAAGTCACAAATAGACTATGAATGTCAATAAATACAGTATGGGAATTGTGAATTATTAGGGACATCAGGTTTCCAGCAGATGTTTTTGTTCCGTAACAGAAGCTGATTTAACAAGCCTGCTTACAGCTGGCCTTGGAGCCCCACAGAGCTGAGTCAGCAAGCCAAGCTTTGTGGGGCTGAATCTTCTCTTACCCTTCACCATCAGCCATACCAGTAAGCTTTAATGATTTGAGAGAGAGCCTGAATTTGTGCTCAGCACCATAACAGAGAGCGTGTGGTGGTATCGTGCAGGAGATGCTGAGGAGAGTGGTTACGTTGGCAAATTTAAGATGCTGATTCCCTCCTTCTGGGGAAAGGCTCCCATTTCTTTGTGAAAACAACCCGTATGTTGAATATAGCTGGAGCTGCCTTTGCAATAAGATGCCTGCCCTGCAGCTGTGAAACCTGCAGGTGCATAAATCTCTAGCATTTATGATAAAATCTGTCGTGGATGTTTTCTTATCACAGCAGATCAGGGAGAGGAGAAGGAGGAAAGGCTGAGGAAAGGCTGCTGACAGATTCGAGCTGCTTGGGAACACTGACCACTATTTAAAGAAGGCAATCGAGTCCTGCTCTCCCTGGAGCTGGTAATAATTGTGCCTTTCGCTTCCATGGGAATAGGCTCAGGCCTTTGGCTGGCAAATGTTTGCATATAGCCCAAATCAAGCCATTAGTTGCCATGTGTCCAACCTGTATTTTAAGGCCCTCCAGCTGAAAAGTCCATTTGCATATTTATCCCAGCCAGGAACATGGTAATTAAGTCTGTGGCATTGTACACAACCCCGAGGAAAGTCTGCAATTCAATAGTTCAGAAAGACTCCTGCTGATTTCAATGGGGTTTGGAGCAGTCACACACTCAGAGGGTGTTTACTGGATCCTGGACAATCCCAGTATTTGCAAGAATGATTAAATTAACACTTCAAATTATCAACGCCTCTGTGATGTGAAAATACCAGCTCCACCTTTTAGACTAGAGAAAAAGCATTACAAAAGGGATGAAGTTTGCTCTTTGATATGGTCTACTCCATATCACTATACATCGTGCAAGTACAGCCAGCACTTGTGCTTGTCTCGGCTCCCAGCAATGCGGATCATCCCTGTCTGCAGAGGGGTGGGAGAGCAATGAGATGGGCTTGGACCTGAATAATCTACAAGGTTGTCAGCACAGCAGGTAGGGGAAAGTGATTACGCTGGAGTTTAACACAAAGGCTTTTGGTTGCCGTTAAAGGTGATCTTGTTAAAAACAAACAGCTATGGTGGCAGAATACTTGAAGGGTAGATAAGTCTTCCATGCAGGGGGAAAGTGTCTATGGTAGGAAAACGACATTCAGCAGAAGTGAAAATCCTTAACTATGTTTTATGGAGATAGGCCAAACCCAGTTCCTGCATCTGGAGTTTTACTTTGCTAAAAGAGATATAACAATCCTTTGTGTAATTCAGAAAAAAAAAAAAAAAGAAGAGTATGAGCTGAAATTTTAACTGCACCCATGATTGCAGCTGGGATTTCTTTTTTCAAAGGTCTTAATCACATTTATTTATTTATTTATGTCTGAATTTTCAGGGACAAATACTTATCTGCTGTAAATCTCCAAACCCCCTCTGATTTCAGTAGATGTGTACGTTGTCCAAGGGTCTGGCTGTCCCACAGCATACTTGTGAAAATCCCATCCTATGGCAGCAGCCTAATGTACCACCAGACCTTCAGCTTGTCTGGTCTGCTTTAACCCCAGCATCTTCTATGCAGCTGATTGATAATTGTTTCATTTACATAAAACTATGGCAAAACCAAGAAATATTGCCAAATATGATAGCCATCTTAAAAGTAAATTGAAAATATTAAGCCTTTTGAAAGGTGGTTCTGCCTTCAGCCAAGGTATGGGTGGTTCTACCTTCAGCAAAGGTTCGTGGACAGCCATGCCTACACCTTTGCCCAGCTCCTCTTGCTCACTGGCTCTGAGATCACCTTCACCAGCTCGGATGGGCTCTGCAGAGGAGAAAAGGTTTCATGGCATATTGCATCACTGAATGAAAAGGGGAAGGAAACAGCGACCTTGCAGAAAGAGAATAAAGGCTGACCTAGAGGCAGCTAAGGACGCCTGGAAGAGACAAAGACGTTGGGCCAGATTCAAAGCCCATTGAAGTCGATAGAAACATTTCAATGGGCCTTGGATCAGACCTCTGTAGTGAAATGAAATGGAGAAATAATGAACGGTTTTGGAGACAAACGAACTGGGAGGTGGCAGAGGTAGATGGCACGGCTGTATAGAAAAAAGTGGTCTGGCAGGAAGAAGAGGGCCTGGGCAGTTGAAAACTCAGATAGGGGTTGGCAGCTAGCAGCGCTGGAGCTTGGCAAATGACCTGAAAATATCGAGTGAGAGATTTGTTTGCTTGGGTTTTGTAGCGTGCGGTAGCAAACAAGGCCCAGAAATGCAAAAGAGAAAAGAGCGGCTGGCTGGCTGACTAGAAAGCAGAGTTAATGATTCCAGCCAAGGGGACCCATCCCAGGGGATTTCCCTTCCCCCTGTCCACTTCTTGCTGGTTTTAGCCAGCAGTTCATTTTCAGCCTCTGAATAACTTTTGCTAAAAATAATACATTCCAAGCAGGTCCTCATGTAGCAAACTGTGAATGTGACCTAATAAATTCTCAACTGCTCGGCAAAACATCTAGGGCAATTTTTTTTTTGCAAAAAATAAAATTACATAATGATTTGCTGTTTAACTGTTAAATCCGGATTGAATTCCAGAGCTAAACCAAACCAGCCTCAGATCCTGCTCCCTCGTATCGGTAGAAAATCCTTTGCCTAAGGTTTCTGGGAAATGGGAACATATAGGAAAAAACACAACAAACAGAAGTATGAATTTAATTACCAATACTATGCTCCAACCTCAAAGGGGAATGAGAAAGATAATTGCTTAGGGTCTCTGGGTGGAATCCTGTCCCCATGGCCAAGACAACAACCAATCTAGCCAGCATCTCAATGACAGGAGAGCAACGTGCAGCATGTTTTCTAGTGTCAGTGATTCTGCGTAGAGTCATAACAGGTAAGCGAAATGGTAATTAAAAATGGAAGGAAGCACTGGCCGGAGGTGAGAACAGGTGGCACGGGGGGGGACCTGCATTTTGTTGGGTATAAAATGGCAAGATAAAAATATACAGCAGCAATAAAAGCAACATACTCATGGGGATTTTTTTGCAGAAAGCTCCAGATAGAGAAATAAGAATCTGAAAGGGAAAGGTGGAGGGTTTTTTCCCCAAGCTGCATAAAAAAGCCTGGACAATTGAGGAAATGCAAACAGGTTGTTATGATAAAGCAAAAATATCCCATGGGGAAACAGCTTTGAAGTGGCAAACATGCTTGCAAGGGAGAAGTGTGAGCTTTTGAGAAGGAACCGCAGCAACAAAGAGTGGAGGGTATGGTGCATTCTGATAGAGGAGGGCTGCCAGGGATTCCTGGTGCCAGGAGCCCGTGGGCAGTGCTGCTGCTGACGGTCGTGCCGGGACAATATCAAGCCGCTGTTGTTGACAGCCATGGCGGCATCCCGCTTGCTGTCAGTGTGATGGGTTGTTAAGCTCAGGGATGTGATAGGGGAGAAAAAATCTTGCTCTGGCTCGTAGACCTCTCCAACGGTGGAGGTTAGAGGCAGTGTCTCTCAGAAGCTGAAGGGAAAGAGGCTTGAGGGTGACCTTAGCTGCAAACAGAAAACTAATTTGGACAGAAAAATCTTTTAGAGAGAGCAGAGCCTGTTTGGTCCTGTGCTTGTTTGGTTTTGGTAAATGGACACGCAGCATCTCTGAAATATTTCATCGGTGTTACAGATGGCTATCTTGACAGAAACGCATCCTCCTTTTAGCTTGGAAAGCCAAGGTTGATTTGGGCTTGAAATTTACCTAGTGGATTTACCTTCTCCTTATTAAAAAAAAGGACAGGAAGCATCTTCACTTATTTAGAAAGAGCAGAGAGACTTGAAGTGGTAATGCATCAGGTGATATTTCTCTTTGACTGGGGGAGGAGGCACTCCCTTCTCCTGAGGTTACAATTCCTTGCTGCCAACCTGCAAGTGATCTTTCCTTCATGCAAATAAAATGATACAGAGACATAGCTGAGGACCCTGCTCCTGAGTGCTTTAAGCTGTTCCTCCTTTCTTAGATGTGTTTGTTTTGGAGTTTTTTGCCTGGTTTCCTAATAAATTTTGAACTTATTGTCTTATTTCATTCAGATAAAATTATCAAAGGCTACTGAATGTTTCTCTGCCCCATAAAATGTCTTCTAGCAGGAGAATAGTGTTTTGTCGTGCAATGAGGGCTCAGATCTTTTGAACCTGTTCACTGACTATTTCTGTAACAGTCTATGAATTAGCATTCCTATGTTTGCTTGTTGCTGCTAAATTACTCTGCAAGTCAAGGATTATAAGAAGGTGCATTTTATAGACACATAAACCAAAAATAGACTGGTTTAGTATAATTCTATTAAAAATGCAAGCAATCAAGAGGCAGACATCTGTAGGAATCATTCCTCTCACAGATCATTTTCAGACTAGTTTTAAACTGTAAGATACCAGGGGAGAAAAATGTCTCCCTGTATGTTTGCAAAATACCTACTTCAGTGCAAACCGTACTTTGACAGAAGTCTTTGATCTCTATCAGAGTGCAAATGACTAAAAATTAAACATGAGGAAGAGCGTAGGGGAAAAGTATTCAGCACAAACTAGACAAGGGGGATCTTTTTCTTCTTCATTTGAAATGTCATTTCAAATTCTCCCTCATAGACTGATATTAGGAGACACCACATTGGTCCTGATCCTGCTTTGTCTGCTGCCTCCTCAGTCACCTGCAAGAGGAGATATGCAGTAAAAATTAGATTAAATGATGTCAAGTGGGGCTAAATCCTCCGACTCTTGGGCATCCACCCACCCGTGCACGGCAGCGATGGTGGGCATCTGCGTGGGGCTGTGCTTGACCCTACAGCCCTTGCATTGCAGGCAAGAATCAGAGTCCAGGGAGGGTTCCAGCGATTCAGGAATGTATGAATAAAGGAGATTACAGACATTACAGGGAAAAGTAAGAAAGGACCTTTGATATCTAGGAAATAAACTGAGCTTAATCCACAACAGATTTAACACTTGGTGGCCATAAACTGTCCTTTGCTATAGCTGTACGAGCATCTTAGCTTACCATGTGTAAATCCCCCTTTTGATAGCGAGCTAATGAAAATACTGGTTGAATACTTTAATAACCCATTCCTCCCTGCTCATGAGAAGGCTCTGATGAGAACAAAACCAGTGTTATATAGGTGAAGGGCAGCAGGTGAACACTTTATTCCCTGCCAACGCCAGCCTCTACCCCGGTTTTCAAAAGTACAGTAATGCCCTAATGTCCTGATTTACATTTAAATCTTTCAGACATTTGTATATATTCTCAACTTGGAAAAGTGCACATGATTCAAGCTTAGCCCATTTGTATGTTTTGGCAGACTTGTAGTGTTAAATGGCAATTTTAAACAGTTCAATTAACACATTTCTCCATTTTCTGTTCTAAGAAATATGAACAAATAAGCATTCCCATGAAGAACAGAAGTCCGTGTTTATGCTGAGAGCTTTCAGCTTCTAAACCCACTCTGTGGTCCCATAAAAATGTCACCATTTAACACATACTAATTTAGTGAGATTCACATATTTAGTATTAAACACACACTTAATTTCTTTACTGGGTATAGCTTCTCACCTCCTTGCCAGCTGGAGGTCTTGGAGATGATGCTTTTTGGCTCCACCATGTGCAAGGCTGTGTAGGGAAGGCAGAAAATCAGCACAGTCCCATTAGCACAGGCTGCGCACCCTTGCAGAGGAGCAGGACGCACTGGCTTGGCAGACCGCTGCACGGCTGCACGGCAGCTAACCCAGCGTACCAGCTTGCTTTGGGTATCTCTGCATGTCCATGCACAGGGGCGTGGAGACAGCCCCTTAGCTGCATGTGATATAGTTTGCCATATTCCTTCGATGGCAAAGTACTGGTCACTGTATTTTTGAAAATGCTGTAGAAAATTAAAATCTCATTTAAAAAGGCATACAACAATAGCTTGTTGGGATACTATCTCTCTCTTCATTATTATCGGTCTGTCTTTATAGATTCGGCACTTTCAGTGTTTTTATTTCTAATGGATATAAAAAATAATACTAGCTTTTAGGTGTTAAATGCTGTTATTAGTCACTGGCTCACATGAGATCTTTGCAGGAGGATTTGTTCAGTTCTTCAAATTGCTGCAACATTTCATATTGCACAGCGGATTTGAACCAAATCGAAGTAACGGGGGCTAATGGGAGAATTCAGACCTCTTGGTCTCGGTAGGAAATAGCCGTAGCGAGGGGCTGGTTTGTGCCCTACATTCTGGTGTTACTGTTCTCAACTATGCTGCAATGGTTAAACTTTCTGGTGCACGAGAGCGCAGGTAACCACGCACAGCACAAAGCGCAGGGTGTAAAACGAACTCTCTTGCTGATAGCCATCTGGAGATCACAGACTTCAGCTCACTCCGACTTATTTTTAGGCACCAAGCTTCATAGTCTTTAAGGGCAAAGAGAGGGGAGTAAAAATAGGCCAATTAGTATAATTTCTAAAAAAAATTCCTTAAAGATCTTGAGCAATTGCAAAGGTGACTTTAAAATTTAAGAGGAATGAAAAACAAATGGGCTGGGTAGGAAATTTGGGGCTTCTAAGATCACTTAGCCAATAAATTGCCTGTTTTATTTGAGTATCTTTGAAGTATCCTCCCTGGAGGGACTGTCTTAAAGCTAGCTTTAGTTAGTAGCATTGGGTTGTTAATGGCTTCCGAATGTACCTTCTTTATTTTCTAATCTTACCATAGCCTCTTACCTTCCCTGCTTGTTTTGTTATATTTTCACCCTTTGTTTGAAAAGCAAACTCAAAACTGTGAAAAGTTTTTTTGTGTAATCACTAGGTGGTATGTGACATTATTTCAGGCTTGCCATGGTCTGTTCCCGGTTTGTCACACAGACTCACGTTAGTTCGTCTGCAGCAATGTGAATTTTAGGAAAAGATTTCAGTCCTGCTTGGAAATCTATGTGTCATCAACTCGTTGGACATCTGGTTTCAATTTACAATGTATCTGCCTGAGGGTACATATCACCCCCAGAGTAAATAATAACAATAATGTTAATAATAATAACAATATCTATAATACAGTAATAATAGATGTAAATGAAGTACATGTTCTTGAGTTTCCAATGCGGGAGAAAACAAATTAGAAAATGAATTGCCTGGAGGTTTACATTTACATTGCACGGATGGTTTACATTTTAAGCAACATGAAAACAGACTGCCTTCAAGGAAGACCATGAATATTTCGGGAAGATTTATTTAAACCGAAGATTTGGGGAAATGTTAAAACCAGATGAACTCTATACACAATAAAAGTGTTAGATCAAGTAATTTGGTTCAGCACCAACTGTGGGTCTAATCATATGAGTAAAGTCTATATTTAAAAACAGGGATGGGTAAATGTTTGCAATCCAATGGGGAAGCAAAATGTCTTCTGAAACTGAGTGCAGATATTTGCTAATGAAGGTTAAAAGAAAATGGCTGGGTGGAATTGCATGTTTGGGGGAATTTTTAGACTATCTGGTGTTCCCGCTTGAGTCTGGTTTGTAGAAAGCAAAATCTTTCATGGAAAAATACCAATTTGAATAAGGCTTTTACTGGGAAGTGAGAGAGAGAGAGAAATTAGTGAAGACACCAGTGATCATTAACTGGCTCATATTTTATACTAATGAATCTTTACTTTTATTCCAAAAAAGAGAAGCAGGGACAGCTCTACTACAGCCTCCATGAGAGTCTGTTGCCTGCAGCTTTCACTCAGCTGTCAGAAAGGCAGGTTCAAGCTGCTCCTCCAAAGCAGACACAATTGCAACTTGAACCTCCAGGTCTCATCTCCTGGGCCCTGACTATGCGGCTGTTAAATATTCAGGCATGTGTTTTTCCTTCCTCTTGTTTTTCACAGAGAACTTCAAGAGGTCTCAAGGTCCCCTTCATGCAGACCATGACGTAGAAACCACACAGGTAAAATTCCCAGTTCACAGCAAGACAGAGAGCAGCAGCAGAAACTGTAATAGCAGCTCTTCCATCGCGGCAGGTCGTTGGGAGTCACTGGGGAGTGGACAGCACAAAGGCTGGTAAAGAACAAATGCCTTTGGGTGTCCCGGCTTAGGGTCGTTGAGCATTGCCTTAGAAGATGGTCACAAACAGTAATAACTGGGTGGCATGAGGCACTGCTTCTCAGAACAATTCCTCTGCTGTGGGAGACAAGTTGGTTCATGAAGTGAGACCTTAAGCAGCACCGTGATCATAGTATGAATAAGCATGACTTGTTTTTTATGCAATTTATACCTAGATTTGTACTCATGTAAAAGGAAGGGGGAAAAAATTAAATTTATATTTCCATAGAAATATACTAAAGGGAAAATGTAGGAAAGGAAATCAACTTAGAATATGTTTAAAGAAATGCTGACAGAACCATGGATAGTGTTCACGTTTCACTGCCAAGTAAAATTACAGAGCATGAAAGCTACCAGGGAAGAAACAGTCAAAATCCAAGTTGCAAAAATCTATTCAAGATAAAGAAAATATAATCTGAAAATTAAACTTATCCCAAGTGAGGCCAAGAAGGAAAGTATTCTGGAAGGTGGGAATATACCGTGCCATCTCTGAGAACTGCAAGAAAATTGGAAAAACAAGTAACCAGATCCTGAAATAAATTATTCGAGTACTTCAGAATAGAAGATTACTTTCAAAAATGAAAACATGAATAAATATAGAAGAAGGATGAGAACCAGAGTAGCATTTGAGGTCATTTTCCATCAGACTGAAAGATTAATATCTACATTGTCATGTTCCTGTACACATCATGAAGTTTAGACATCATCAGAGACAAGATACCTGAAAACGGAGTACATGAACATCAATACAAATAGGAAATGCCCTTGATCCATTCAAATATTTAGTTGGCTTTGGGAAAATTAAGATCAAACCTTAATTCTCAAAAAAATTATGCAAATATCTTCTGGAAATGAAACCTGAAGTAGATGTGCTCTAAGTGAATGTACTATTTTGTCAGATAGCTAGTTATAATGGCTAGTTTAAACACACAAAAAAAGCTACTAAGATAATGTTGGGCAACCTGAACTAGTTTATCTTCAAGAAAAGCATTGGAGGAAATAAATGTAAATAAGTGTGTTTTAATCCCCCTATGAGAATATATAGGTACCGCTTGTAAAAATGAATTGATTTACTGTACTCCAGCTAAGGTTTTTGCAAAGACTTAAACAAGAGGAGATTCAGGAAGACTGGTGGATCTCTTTTATATAGACTTTAAAGACTTTATGACTTAAAGACTTAAATGACTTTAAAGTTCATCACAAGACCCCAATTAAAGACACCTATAAGTCTGGATTACAGTTTTGTGTGTAACTGGGAACCGTGGACAAGACAGGACCACGGCGGAGGTTTAAAGGTCCCAGTCTCACCATGGCATGGTTCTGGAATGGTACCATAGAAGGCTAGTGCTATTCATGTGATGAAAACTAAAATTAGGCAGCCAGCCCTGGCAGGGAGGTGTATGAGTGCCTCTGGGTAGGTCTCACAAAATGAGGAAATCAGACAGTATTTTGTCAGATGAAATTCCACTTATTTACAAATTCATTTACTCTAGAAGGTACAAATTAAACTCTGTATCCACTCTTCTGGAATCTGAATTCCTTATGAATTTCTGAGGGAAATGATTTAGGCATCGCTGTGGACAGCTCAGTAAAGAAAGACATCTGCTTGAATTCAATATGTAGCAGCAGTCAAAATTGTAAATTAGATGTTAGGCTGCATTAAGAAATGAATGGCTATAATACAGAAAATATGGTACCACTTATAAATCTGTGAAACAGACCTGGAGACTGAGAGCTTTCGGTTTGTTCTCTTGATCTCAAAGAAAGAAAAAGAAAGAAAGAAAAACCAGAAGTCTCAGGTGGCAACAAGGGATCATAGGAGTTACAATGAGGAAACATTTAAAATTGGAGTCCTTGGGAAAGAGGCTTTAATTTCTAAAGAGGAAAAAACAAACATGCAGGTAAAGATAGAAACATATGCCGTAATGGAAGCTGAAATGGAAATCAGATATTCTTACACGGCTCTTTTCTACAGAAGCATTTCAATGGTGTTTCAAAGCAAGGCATTTCTAGTTAACAAATGCAGGCTCTAATAATTCTACTTTATATTGGAGACCAGCTAGAGCTGCTGACATGAGGTCTGGTATTTCAAATGGTTTTGGTCATTCAGTGTTTGTAACGGGAGGTAGTGTTTTGGGAAAACTTCGATTCTTCTCACTTTTAACACTTTTCACGTTTCTAGGGACATTTGCAAAAGGCTGATTTGTATAAGTTCAAAAACTCTCTTTAATTAAAAAGCCATCTTTGTGAATGCAAATGAATACATCAAAAACTCTCAGAAGTCCACACAACTAATAATTAATCTAGATTTCAAGGACTCTCTAACACTATTACATCATGAATACCTCCCTCATTCAAGAATGGGCATCCTTCTAGCAATTAAAAGAAAAATTTAGAAGATAATTAGACACAATTCTCATCACAATATTTTACACAGGTATATGATTTTGAAATTAGGTCAAGGGAGGGAGGGAAAATGGTGATTCATTACGGAGGCTCCAAGAAGCAGAATTACCTCATCATAACTTCTAAGTAATCTGTTTTTCTAAGTTGTCATTGTAGTGAACCACCAGTGTTCATAAATTAGGAAGCCAGGGAACACCTTACAGTGTATGGATAAACTGGGCGCAGTCTGACATCTGTCTTTATCAAAAAGGTGCCAATAAAATTGTTGAAAAGTTCATATATCACAAAATATGCAGACTATACATTGCTTACATACCGTGGTGACAGACCATATAGAAAAAAAGCTGGTTGCTCCTTAAATGCTTCATTTGCACAACAGCAATTACAGAATAAACCTTGGATACCAAAGCAATTATGCCAAAATATATCGAAGTCCTTGCAATCCCTGAAATAATAGGGGAAGGGATAGATGTAATTTATTTTAATGGACCAGCAGAGGTAATAAAGAATTGCTTCATGTCTTTCTTCACAGATTTAGATCTTTATGGTAAGGTTTTTATGAAATTGAATATATAACCCAAATAAAGTGAAACCAGATTTAATGAAATTGCCCGTCAATAGCACTTTCACAAGTTTGGGTTTTTTCCTTCAGTCTGGGTTTATCTGTTCTTAAAACCATTTGCTGAAGTTCACACAGCCTTATAGTGACGGTAATAATAGCTACTGTACCTGGATCATTCTCTGAGTGATCAAAAGTTATTTACTATAACTGATAGTATGGTCTCGTGGAAGATAATATCCAACAGCTCAGGCACATCTCAGGAGTACTGATATCACAATTCTGCTACTGATTTTGTTACTGATTTGATGTTTGACCTTAGACATGGTGTGTGAGCTAGTATTAAATAGGTGTAAGTAGTACCAAGAACACAGTTTCTCACAGCTTTAATTAATGTCTACAAAGAGCTTGAAAAAAACCCTGTTGAAGCCTGCTAGTATTATTGTTTAAATAGTCTGAAGCTTTGACAACATTCCAAGCAAAGGTGAATACACATAGATAACAAAATTTCATTTGTATTTGAGGTACATTTTAATCAGAAAGAGCTTTTAACTTTTAATTTTAATATTCAGAATTTTTAAATAAAAAGTTTCTAAGACAAATATTTTTATAAGTACATGATACAGATTATAATGTGTGTATAAACATATATTTACTATATTCTGCCATGTTATCTATGAACATTGCATCAAAATTTGGGGGAAAAAATTCATTTCCTGTTCTGAAGGAGGAGTTTTAAAACTCTTCTGTATATTCCACTGTATGGTCATCCTGCTGAGCATTTAAGAGATTTAAGCAGTAACTTGATAGGGTGCTTTTTGTATGAGCAGCTCAAAGATCAGTAAGGCAACCTAGTATGTGACAAGATGAATATTAAATCTGTTAGTGCTGAGTGTCTCATTTCCCAGGGCTGAAGCAAAACTGTTTCTGATACTTTACTGAAAAATCTTTTAAAATCTCTGTTGTGATCTGGTCTAGATCGCGGTGAGGTCAATGGGAGGATTCCCAAGTAACTTACCGGGGCTGAGTCTTTGGTAGCAAAAAACTAAAACCTCCAAAGCCACAAGGAGACCTGAAGAATCATTCTCCCTGGCTTCACTTTCAGAGCTGCATTTGCTGGCAAGCAGTTGCATTTATCAATCTGGAATTTTACTACAAGCTCTAGGCACACATGCGGGTTGGTTTTAAGAAGCCTTGCAAAGCCAAAGACATACTTCAGCATCAAGGGTTTCTGAAGAAATGTGGCCAAACCACACTGACACTAATAACCAACAAATTTCAGTGCAGCCTCGGTCCTCATACAACAACCTCTGTCTCTGCCCATGCTCCCGGAGGCACCACCATTCCTGTGCCCCGCACCAGACCAAAAGGCTCCGTGTGCAGCTGTGCAGGGTATGTGAGGTCCCTGCAAGGGCTTGTGTTGGAGTAGCTACCACATGCAGAAGCCCACACTGTCACACCGGCCACGAGGTCTCCCTAAGCCAGCTAAAGGGATGCCAGAAGTATTCTTGCCCCCTGTGAAGATTACCTCGACTGCGCAGACACCGATGATGACAATAACTCCTTGGCTCTCTCCTGTCTCTCAAACCACACCCTCCACAGCTTTTCCAGGGAGAATGCTTGTAGAGCACACTTCACTTTATGTATTTCCAAATGCTTGGTAAAGACTGGCTAATTAACCTTCTCAAACACTTGTACCCATGTACCAGTACTTAAAGGGGAGCTACAAAGAAGATGGAGACTCCCTTTTTACAAGGAGTCACATGGGGAGGACAAGGGGTAACGGGTACAAGTTACTCCCAGGGAGATTCCGATTGGACACGAGAGGAAAATTTTTCACAATGAGAACAGTCAATCATTGGCATAATCTCCCCAGGGAAGTGGTTGACTCCGCTACGCTGAACACGTTTAAGACTCAGCTGGACAGGGTGCTGGGCGATCTCATCCAGACTGTGCTTTTGCCTAGAAAGGTTGGACCAGATGATCCTTGAGGTCCCTTCCAACCTGGTATTCTATGATTCTATGTGAGCAAATTAAGCATCATTCCTTTCTTTTAAGAACTAATGCTATTCCCCAAAAAAGAGTTTGCAGAGTTGGAATTCTAGTACTATTTTCCCTACTTCTTATCCTCCTGCCCTTCATCTCTGCTTTCTCTGATGTGCCCTCCAACAGCTCCCTATCAAGTCAGAGACAAAAAGCTCAACCAGCCTCTGTTCCTGAGCTTCTGCTCCTTACAGGGCAGCACACGCAGGCAAACCGCCTTACAGACTTGCAAAGATGAAGCTAGATGGACCAAGCATACATGATTTCTGATGGGTGCTTATTTTGCCTACTTTTGTTTTAGAGATTCTCTATTGGAGACCATTAACGTTGAGGAGAATAACTTTAGAGAAAGAACCACACGGGGCAAGTTAGTGAAACCTCTTGCTCAGGACCCAGCAGGCATCCGAGCTGTTAGGCTGCATGAGCAGAGATTGAAAAAAATTCAAGTAGATTTCTGGGAGTAATAATTGTCCTATACTTAAAACAGTTAATATAAGTAGCAGCAAAGCTCCTTTATGGAACCAAACAGCTGAAACAACAGCAACCTCCATCCCAAACACAGTCACGTTTTTACGACCCAAAGGAAAGGCAAGCACTGGAGGGGATTTCACTGACATTGTTCACGAGCACTTTTGTGTCTGTATGAGATGAAGGAAATACCAGAGCAGCTGGAGAAGAGGAAAACAGCAGACTCAGAAGCATGTTAGTGTCCAGAGAACAAACCAACAGAGAGAGTGTTTAAGACCGGTGCTGGCTCAATGAGGTGATGAAGAAGTTGTTGTTGGCTAGACAAAATGTTATTGAAGCCCGAGGTGTAACAGCTGTCCTTCATTTCAGATAGCCGTAAAGAAGCAGTTACAGTCACTTATGAAGCTATAGCAGTCTCCAAATCAAACCCAAGAAACATGTCATCACCCAAAAAGCAAAGGCAAGGGCCTGGCCATTCAGGAATGTGAATTGTGTAGATACAAAGGTTTGGTAGGGTGAGGAGAGGGAAGCAGAGGACAGGCAGGGATGGAGCAGAAGTCAAGCACAAAGTCCAGAAAGAGGGAGCGAGATTTTTTGCCAGAGTTCGAGGTGTGGGCTTGAGGCGTAGGCTAAGGAAATATCTCATACTGTTTGATTTCTTTGTGTTCAGGAAAATTAGACTTTATCAGCCTTCAAAAGTATGTAAATTTGTATGGAAGATGCTCCCAGTGCATTCAGTTTTTCTTTCTCTCTAGAAAAAAACTCATTTTTTTAGCTAGCTGCTTGAATTCAAAGGAGAAACGGTGTGCATTATTCAGTGAAAGCTGGCTGTGTGCTCATCTTTGCTCTTGCTCTTGATCCTAATAAGGCACCACTCTATGACACTGAACACAGAGAATGCAGAAATATGAATCAGCATAATATCCCACTCTGGGATATTATAGAAGAACTGCAGAGATCCACAGTAAACTTAGAGACCCGCAAATAGTTATTTCACATCTCCGAAGTCTTCCCTCTACTTGAGAAACACAAACCTGAGGAATCTGTAGAAAGATTCCAGTGAAGTCAGTTGCTCATTAACAGCAGGAAGCAGTATGCTCCGAAAGAAAACAAAAAAAGTCCATATCCAGGTCCTCCCCAAGAGACTGTCTTCCTGCAGGTACAGAGACAGAGGAAAAACCTGTAGAAGACATTGCAGGAATGAAAACTCCCTGTTGCTCTTATGTCCTCCACTTCAGCATCTCAACCAGGGGCATAAAAGACTTCATGATCAAAAACTTTAGATATCTTCCTTCATATTCTCCTAGGAGTCTGAGTAAGTTTGCTGGGAAATTTCGAATGGAGTTCTGTGGGATTTGGATCAGGCACTCACGGGAAGGGCTGAGGAAAGGATCTTGGCAGTTTCAGTGTATAAGCACTAGGATGGTAGTCAGAACAGCCAGGAAATGAAATGGGGTAATGATGCACCTAATAACTTACTGAAAATTCTGCAATAGGGAATAGAGCCAAAATCTCAGTAGAGATGTGAGTCTTTATTTCAAAAAAGAGCAAGAAGCCTCTTGGCAAACTTCCCAAATGCAAGGTGTGCAGCTGAAAGCATTATTTCCAAACAATTCCATTCCAGAAGTACAGATTGAATGGAGATTATCACAGCTACCCCCAGGGCATGACTAACCAGGACTGGTGAGGTAGATCAAGCTGGTGAATTGCTCTAAAGGCTGACATTTCAATAGCGTATTGTGTGATAAGGGCCAGATCCTCAGCTGGTGTTGGCAAGGTCAGCTCCAGGGACATCCATGGGGTTGTATCATTTTATGCCAGGGGAGAATCTGGCCTGTGGTATGCATGCAGAGATGATTCATAGTTTAATACTAGGTAACACAAGGCACTGTCAGAAAGACTTTAAACTAATATACTGCGATAATCTAATCTTGTTGTCTCAAATACAGACCACTTCATCAACCTCAGATTAAGTCAGTATGGGCTACATCTTCCCAGCCCTTTAAGAGGAAAAATGCAGTAATTTACCATCTGGTTGTAATGTGAGGGTCACATGGAAAGAACAAAAGTCTCACAATATATATAATTTTTTCTATTCTAGAAGTTTTGGGAAATGGCTCTACTGTCAAGAACTATTTGTAAGAAAGGTATAATGAGGGGATATGAAGAAATAGTCATTATTCCTCAGTTCAGCAAGCTTACACTGTTTGCAAAATAGGGTAAAAGTTTTGCCGGAATATTACTATTGTTCAGCCTCTGATACATTGCCATTTCTAATATTGCTTCATTCACTTTTGCATTTTACATCTTCATACAAGCCTGGAAGTCAATGCCACAAGTCAGTCTGTAGCTATTTGGGTCAAACCAGAATCCCGGGATATTTGGCCTCTTCCTTTTGTGCAATCCTACATTGCACAAGAATCCCTGTCCTCCCAACTTCAGTAACTAAAATTTTGGGGCAATTTTCACATCTTAATAGCTTTCTCGGATTATAGTTAGATAGTGGAAGGTTATTTTTCTTTATCACTGGAGAGTCTTTTTTCAGAAGCCAATGCTAACTCAGTTGGCTGTTGCTGGAAAGATTTCTGGTTTGAAGACTTCTAGAACAGACTATTGCAATATATTATTTCAAAATCTTTCTGATAAGCCCCTAAATGAGATTGATAATAGCCATAAAATTAATAAAAGATAGCTGGAAAAAGAAGTAAAACAAGCTATTCTTCAGGTGGTTAACACAAAAAAATGGGCTTGAAGGAAAACATGTAGGTTTTGCTTAGGCAGTCGGAAAAAATTTCTTAATATTTATCTAAGTTTAACATAATCTAAAAATCACTTTTCTGTTACCTTGGACTTATCTATAACCAAATTTGTAGAAATTCAATGCAACCATCTATGACAATGGCTATTGATAAGACTTTAGGCAGATCCCATATTCTACTGAAGCTTATGAGTGCCCTTCGCTTGATCTCATTTGGCTTTGGGATGCTCCACTTACCTTTTAATCAAAATCTTGTAGTTATAATTGAGCTGTCTTGGTATTGGAAGCATTAAAGGTGTGTCAAGACACTCTCCTACTAATCCGGGAAGGGACAGTCCTTTCTGAATCCCAGAGACACTTAATGGTTTATGGGACATGACTTTACTCTAGGTGTCATCTTTTAAATAGCAAGTAAAATTAAGGTCTGGCCATTTGTGATTATAAAAGATCATTAATTTCATTAAGAATTGAGGTGCTCAATTCCCTTGCATCTAATTGAATTGTGCTTAAGTTACATTTCTTTGTTTTTCTATTATTTCCCACAAAAGAGTGATTTAGTCTGATATTTAAACTGGAGATTAAACGATGGGGCATAGTAGCCATAAAATGCACAGACTCTTAAACCCATGTACACATCTTGTACAGCACTTGATTTATAAGTGTTTCTTTGAAATCCCTTATTTGTTTCTCTGTGATTTTACTGGCTTAATCATACACCTCATGATATAGTATATATTATGTATATGTACATACATCCCTATATGGGTAACATATATGAACATCATATGTTCATCATTCATCAAGAATAAGACAAGATATCCAGAGTGGATCCAGTCTTTGCTACTCACATTGATAGGTGTGTCCATTTTGTTGTTTGAACCATCCAGATAATGAACCTGTAAACTGAAACAGGTAGATCCTAAGTTAAAGGACAAGCTATCAAAATATTTCTCAGCAAATATCCATGAATCTCTAAGAAAGAAATAAAATCCTTAATAAATAAATAGTGAATACCAATAACAATTTTTTACATAATATTTCAGCTTTTCGGTCACAAGAAAAAACATTTTTTAGGTACAAAAGAAAACCATTGTGAAGGATTTTTTTAAATAATAGACTACTACTTCTAGGAAGTAGCGCTTACACAAATTTGTTCCATTTTTGAACTTGTAACCTTTGTAGCGATGAATGCAGTGATATATAACAGACTGATCTGGCAACCCTAACTCATGCGAGTCAAAGGGACTACTTGCATGAGTCAAGACTGCTTGTTCAGGTCCTTAGTGCCTCAATTTAGTAACCTGAGGAGAATGTCCTTTATATTCCATCTAGAGAAACGTAGAGTATGTGCAGGTGTGCTCTTCCAGGATGAAAAAAGCAGTAAATAATTCTGACAAGATAAAGCCAGAGATAAAATTGTGAGATCTCTTCTGATTTGCGCAGTCATTAGATATCTTAATTTTATCATGGAAAGAGTTGAATATGTAAGTATATGCTGGTTTTAATTGCAGGTTAACTGATTGTACTGTCTTTGACCTTGACATTTTAAAAAATGGAAGACAAATGTACACAATTATCTGCAGAATTAGTAAAAGGATTTAGACTTGAGGTTGAATTCTGGCTTGTTATGTGTTGAGATCATTTTTTTCTACAGTTACCAAGAACTTTTCTGCATTTAGAGTGACTAAATCACTCACAATCAATTTGTCATCCAAATTTTGAACTCCTTCCTCAGTACAGACTCTAAGGAATCAAGATGAGTTTTGATTTAATGATAACTGAATAAAGGCAGTGTACAAAGAATTTGTCATAGGATTTGTTCCCATTTGAAGAAATACCTGTTACAACAGCCTTTAATACCTTTAATATACAGGTACATCGGATTTCATGTAAATCAAGATGAAATGTACCAATTTACATATGTAGAGGAGTAAAATTACATTTATTATCAGGTAGTTGAGTAGGATATGCTCAGCCTTCCACTGTGATAGTCTTAAGAACATTCATAGCCGTATCCTTTTCTACTCACAGAGAAACTTGTTTCCTTCAGTTATTTCCGTGCAACAAGCACTCTACTACACTGCATTTCAAGAAGACAGTTTGGGATCTGGCAGCTGGCATGGTGCTCATAGTAAATCTGGCACATAATAGCACTGAGATCATTACTGTGAGTAAATCTCTCCATTGACACTGGAAGTTGGAGAAGCTTTTGGACAGATACCACAAGCCGAGTAAGGAGCAAGGAGGACTCAATCAGGAAGGTGACATGGGTGATCATGGGTTTTTACACACGTCATACAACAAATATCCGTTTTACTTCAGATGCCTGCAACCAAGACTACAGATGGTTGTTATAAAAGATAGATCTTAGAAAGTGTACTGCAAGATGCCTGTTTATAGTATTTATAACAGATTTGATTTCACCTTGCTCGTTTTCCTAGGCTGTATCATGAACCCCTTAACTGCCTGTGATGATGAGTTCCTCTCATGGCCGGATGCCTGATTTCAGCAAGTCTAATACTTGGTGCAATTCACTCTGCTAACACATACTGGTCAGGCAACTGTTTCTCTAGTGTATGACTTGGTTGCCATGAGATTGCAATCTCTCTCCTAACCATTTCATTTTTCTCAAAACAATTAATAATGGATTTCCAGGTTTCTCTCTAATTGCACTCCTGTAAGGCTGCAGGATCAGATTCCTGCTAGACTTCACAGGAAACTTCATGTTCTTCAGATATTCTACTTCCATGCCTGTTTGGATTGTGTCAGTACTCTGGCAGTATTGATAAGCAAATATGATTGTAATTTAGGCCTCCTCTCGTCATTGATGCATGAGAGATTTACAAGCATTAATAGGAGTTAGGATGTAAATCCCTTGCTCAACAATAGCAGAGAATAACCCCCTTCATATAGATTCTGATGACCTATGAACTAAGGGTCAAGTGGGACGTGCTGCAAATTATCTGACAGCAACAGATGCCAAAGTCTTGGGAGGTGAAAAAAATAACAAAAAACTCAGGACTACGAAATGCTCAGTGTATTTTCACAAAGAAAAAGCAACAGCAGCTATTCCTATAACTTCATGCATCAGCCAGTGACATAGCCACAAATTATAAAGAAGCAAAACAAAGATTCTTTCTTGCCTGGCAGCAAACTTCCTTCTTCCTCCAAAAATACACAAAAGCAGCTCCAAAATAAATAGTCATTACACTTAATTACCTACCCAAACTGAGGGCTGCACAATAAATCTTTAAAGTTTTCAAGTGCATTCTCAGTATAAGGGAACGTTTGGAGAGTCAAGCAGCAGAAACCACAAAGTATGTAAATTCTGCAAATAAATGATGTTTTCCTAACTCTGAGATAATCAGATTAGTTCTCCACTCCTTTGCCTCAAGTTTTATACCTGTCTAACTCCATTGATTTCAATAGGGGTTTAATCTACACCACATCAGGTCTATATCAGTCCTACATCAGTTGTAAATTAATCTACACCAGTTGTAAGTTAGAGGAGGATCACACCCGGTGTAAGAGTTCACAGGCCTTATGGTCTGTTTTCACATCTGCCTTCATATTGTAGTTTGAAAGCTCGTGTTATTACTTTTGGCTGTTGTAAGTTTTTTTCTGTTGCCCCACGGGTGTGCAAGGTCCTGTGCATGCAGGGAAGAGACACAGGTCTGAACCATGGGACTGAAGGCCAGTTCGGCTTTTATTTTCTAACCTCATTAAAAGCATTTTCATTTTTAGAACTGGACGCTGTTTTTGCTCAAAGAGTGATGAAAGTCCCACGTCCTGCAAAGATTTTCATGCTTGTGAAATGTTGCTGATGAGCTGTCTGTGGGCACAAGACTGGACATTAAAGGAAACCCAGACAAAAGTCCTGGTGGAATTTGGGCTGTGTTGGGACAAGGGTGGAAAGGAAAAGAAGAAAAGCATAGGCACTATTTCCAAAAGAGAGATTTTACATATGATCACCTTCACTGGGGTGAACTATGTCCCCAGAATCTGCATTTTACTCAATATAACAGGAGCCATTTCAAATTTTAATTTGGTGAAATGACTTTGTAGAAGCTGGTTGGACCAGACCCATCATTACCAGATTCATCGATTCACAGTAATGATGCCTCAAAACAGAGCATGAGAAACTGCAGCGTTTTTATCTATTCCATAATATACTGAAAAATTGAACATTAATGAAGCTAAGGGCAGCATGATAAGATATTGAAAAGATGCAAGTGATCATTGGTTCTCATATATTTGAAGATGATTCATTTGGCAGAAACTTTCTGTGAAATTGCAGCTGGCAAAGGAGGGTTTAGTTCCCAAGCCACCAGCTGAGCAGTGAAACTCAGTAGCATTTGTTATTGGTGTCTAAACCTTTTTCTTTGTACTTGCAAACCCCTGTGCAGGGAGTTTGAACAATATGACCCCACTAGATGTCCCTTCCTCTCAAACTCCAAGTCTGCAATTCTATTAACTCAAGTTTGGTTTTGAGACTGTTTTGTCAACCCCAAAACAAACACCTTTGTCTCACGTTATGTTAAATGCAACATTAATTAAAAGATCATAATCATTGCTCCCCTTTTCCCATGGAACCCTTAGACAAGAAGAGGAGATCTGTGCCTGTCCTTTGTGTAGATTATGCAGGTAACTGAGGGGATGCCTATCTTGCCTGGGTATTGCTTAGAATCACAGTTCATCAGCTTGGGTTACGAGCACGGCAGAGACACCAGTCTGGGATGGGGCAGAGGTATAAACCGATGGGCAGAATGCACCGTAGGGAATAATGGGGGGAAAAATAATGAGGATACAGGAGTAAACACTGCATGATGGAAAACCCTTTGTGAGGTTTTAAAGAGAAAATGAGTGCATCACGTTAAATCTGTTTGCAGACTTCTATAAAACAACCAAAGATGTCATCTTCCATTTCATTTTAGCCCTTTTGTTCTCGAGGCCACCATCAGCCTTGTTTTCCCTGTAGATGCTCTTGAGAACAAGATGCCAGATCTCAAGGGGCTTTCTGTTTTAAAACAAAATTTACAGATAAATGAAGGATTGTAAAATATTTCAGTGGAAGGGAAATGAATAAATTACAGTGGCTCTGACCTGCTACTGTTTTTTGTTTGTATGTGTTCAGAGATTAGTGGCATGGGAAGCTGGAAATTATTCTGTGCAGCCATTATATTTCATGTGAGATAACACACATTTAAAATTATGCCATCATCTTTCTTGTACTAATGTGGGGTTAATTGAAAGGCCCATTTTTTCTTCTGTTTTTAAAAAGGATTTATAAAAATATGCACTGGGTTCACAGTGTTGCTGGAAACTTGAATAGCAGATTTCACTTTTCAGAGTTCATAAGTCCTGTGGTTGCCCTGGAAAATATGCTGATAGTCCATGTTGCATCTGAATCAACAGCAGGCTTTTATGTGGCAGTAGAGAGGTCTTCAAGCTGGAAGAGTCTTTACAAAGGTGTTTCATATGTTGTGCATATTTACAGATACTGTGGAGAACGCAGCAGGAGTAGCTAGTGAATCACCGTCAGTTTTGTATGCAATAACATGGATGTTCAAAAACTGCTGGCCATGTTCACTTAGCCAATTTCGGTACAACCTGAAACGATATTGTTTCCATAGTGTTTGGCAGAAACAGCCACTTCGTTGTGCAGACTTGATGTATTTGACTCTTCCAGGGTTTTATGGAATGAAGAGTGTGAACATGACTTTGGTTCTTTCTTTATTTTCAAGGAAGGAAACAAATCTCAGGTCGTTAAAACTTTATAGAAGTCCCTCTCCAAAGGAAACCCATTGGTTTTTGAAGTGATCAGTAAAAACACCCCTGTTTTGAACAATCGATCAAGTTCCAGGAATTACATGTATGTCTCGTCTGACACAAACACTTGTTTTCTGTGGAATAATAGCCACTGACTTTTGTAGAATTTGAACCAAACCTTATATTCAGTACCGTGTAAATAGCAGCAGCATCATACATCAGGACCTTATGCATTTTCAGTGACCTATGAAATTGATATTGGCAGTGGAGACTAAAGAAGTGGATAGGAAAGAAGAATATACCAGTCAGTACCAGTTTATTGGAGTACTGGTTAGAAATGACCCATCCTGGACTTATCATCTAAATACCTATAGATATGCATGAATACAAATATATATGAATGTATATTTATATATTGACTACATAAACTTATATATGAATGCATGCATATAAGTACATAAGTGTGTATTTATATGAAAGCAGATGCATGTGTGGAAAAAAAATATATTGAAAGGGAAATCAAAGTAACCTGTGTGCTATTTGGAATTAAGGAGAATCTAGGAAAAAGAAAGCTGGTATATCCAAGGAAGAAATAAAAAGAACAGGAGAAATAGTTGTGTATGTAACTAACAGAGGGGAAAAAAAAAACCACATAAAATGATAAAAAAAGAAAATAGAGGGTTTGAAGTGGAAGCCACGCCAAATTCAATTAATTTGGTTCTTTTATTGAAATCCAGAGCAACTCCCTTAAGTTTGATTAAGAATAAAATTGAGTGCTTTAATAACAGTTCAAGCCAGGAGTGGAAACAATCTCTTTAAAAAAAAAAGAAAAAAAGGTGGTAGAGGCAAAATTACTAGAACATCAAGTCACATATTGGAATGAATCTATAGGAGGTTCGGTTCTCATTAGCCCTGAAAACCAAAAAGGCAGAGTGCACTTGCTTACTTACAAGTAGTCCTTTCCTGGCCAAAGGTCCTCCACTGTGAAGAGCCCAGTATGTGCCAAGGTCAGGAGCCAACAACATCCTTCTTTGCAAGGACAGGTAAGATGCAGAGCACATTTAACTGGGCAAGACTCTCCATCGCTGCCTCACACCGAGCTGTTTCCTATCTCTGCAGGGGAGCCAAGTGGTGCTGGAAAGCAGGACTGAGAAGATCAGGCAAGGCTGCAGCCTGACTTGGCTGCATACAGCGCTGACAGGCAAACAGGTCTCGCCTTAAAGGTGTGCTGGTCTACCTTCTTGCGGTCCTTAACCCATTTGTGCATGACTAAAGAGTTAGAGCAGACAATGTATTAATCATATGCACTTCCATGCCTTACACGTACTGCAGTATAGGCTGGGACTATTCGCTGTCCCTTGCATGCAGGTGAATATCAACTGTGGCTTGGCAAGCAAATGTTAACGTCCTAAGGTTTATCAAACTGACAATCTGATCCAGTTCTTTCATCTGATGTCAGTGGGAGCCTGATTTAGCTCTCATTTAACACACTCAAACCTTGCCTTTTTAAAAGTATCAAGCACATCAGTTGAAGAACAGCAAGCCTTGAATGGTTATCCTTTTCCATCAATTACAAATGAATTTAAGAAACATTTTAAAGGTTGAAAATGTATTTTAATTAATCTCTTGGACATCCTGTTGGCCATCATTATATGCACATAGCTTCCAATAACAGTAACTAGTGCACGTACCTATAAGTGTGAGACCCTCTTAGAACACTTCAAGTAATGATTAATTTTGCTCATATTTGTAACATTTCTCTTGGCAACTTTGACATTTCACAAGATAAGTGGAAGGTGTTTATTGTTAAGTGAGCCTTGTTAAAGTTAAATAGATTAAAATGTGAAGGAAAGGCTTAAGTCCTTTCATGTAGCATAGGTTTGGTTCAGACTGTTTTAGATCCTGTACACTTAAATCTGCTATACATACAGAAAAATACATATGTTTATAGAGAAGCAAAACTTTCTGACAGTGAAAAGCCTGCCAGAAACAAGTCAGTTCAGGCAAAGATACATGTGCATACTTTGCCTAGGAGAAATATTCTTGTCACATAAAAATCCCACCATTAATCAAAAATCACATTATAGCTTCTGGAATGAAGTTTCCTTTACTACTCTTTAATAATAAGTCTAAGATAAGATAAAATTGGTAATTGTACCTTCTCTTCTGATAGAAGATAATACTAAAGTGGTATAGAAATTTGAGTTACAAGAATATATTCACCCTGCTAATAGGCTTCCATTATGTAGTCTTTACTGATTTATTCATTACACATTTTCTCCACATGTAGAAAAATCTAATTGAAAGTTACTTATTACATTGTTACAAAATGTTAACTAGAAAGTTTTCTTTAATCAAATGATCATTAATGCTAGGAGAGCTAGTTTATTTCAATGGTGCATTTATCAGGAGCAAGAATAACACAGGCATTACCAACAATAGTTTTACAGCGCTGTTTATTATGTGAACACTTTCAGGGACTAAACATATGCCGTTGCAGCTTGCTGAGGTAGCATAATACTTTATTTATATTTATGACTTTTCTTAATCAAAGTTTTAATGACATAGAAAATCCAGGCAAGGTATCTAATATGGTGACTTATCAAAGGAATGACATTACCAAGGATGGTAAGAGTTTGTAAAGTCAGATTCTGCCACGTGCGTGTTCCACAGAAGTAGGTGGCAAACAAGCGTTCACACAGTCTGAGGCAGAAAAGCAACTTGGCATCATGTTCTCCAGCAAAGAAAGGAAGAGAGGGGAAAGTATGCTCAAAGCTGTTGCTGTATCTAAGTCACTTTTGCAGATTTTTGCATTCCTTGAAGATGAGTTTTGATACCTCTCAGGTATTACTGTATCTCCAAGCAATAACATCACCCATACCCTTGGGAGAATGAGGGCTATTCTTCTAACTGGAGCAGTATCCCATTTTCTTAGGTCCTATGTAAACAGGAAACAAAAAGAAATCTTTTACCCTGAAGAGGTGTAGGGCAAGGCACAAGAGATACTCACAGGTGGACACACTAAAGCAAAGGAAAATTTCCAGGCAGGCAAAGGCATTAGTACACACAGCAGAGATTCCAATCCTGAAGCATTTTTTTTAATGAGTTTTAGCTTTTAACTGGATATCAAATTTATCAAAAAGCTTGTAGGATAGTCCTGTTGCACACAAGATTCAATTCTCTCCAGCCAGTCCACCGCACAATGGCTCTCACTGCTGCCACTGAACATCTAAAGAAGGTAAGTACAGACTCGTGTGTAGTCGCTACGGACTGACAGAAACAGCCCACCTATAGGGTAGATCCAGGCATCGTCCTTGAATTTTTAAGACATGTTTGCAAATATTTCCTGTGTTTAACAATAACCATAACTACGCTGTAAACATCTCTCTTATTTCTGATGGCACATTGCTCAAGAACTGCAGAAAACTGAGTCATTAGGTACATTCATAAACTCCGTGGCTGGCAGAACCTAAATCTGACTCAGACTCAACTGTCAGTGTTTGTTTCCACAGTAAATTTGGTGAAAATCATGGAACCACAGAGCAGCTGGGAGCAGCTACTGGAAGAAGTCTGGAGAAATACTATGGGCAATTAAGGCACATGAATAAATGAGAAAAATGCTCGCTGTGGGTTTGGAGACATTGACCTACATGTTAATTTAAAATAAAGGTAAACCTCATGCCCCTTGTTACTTCATATGAACCTTGAGATGAAGACACTGCTGCCCTTTAGGCTCTGTTAACCATTCTGGGACCACAAAAGCAGTGATTTGAAATATATGTATGATATAATGAAATGGACATGTGCATTGAAATCTCCAAGCAATTTGCCATGGCCTATGAAAGTCACTCTGGGTCACTTCCAGTTTGAGTTGTAGCTCAATGGATGTTCACTGACAGCACAAAAGTCCCATGCAAGCCTTACAAAATGGTCTTTCACCAACTGTTACGCGAGCACGGTGATACCTGGGTGCCTTTCATCGCTGCAGCGTGGTGCCGTCCCCAGCATCAGCCCCCACCGTACGGAGCCGTTGCCTTCTGACAATTGCAGTCTTGGCCTCCCATTTCTTGGTGTGTCTTACAACAGTTCCAATGCACTCTGAGATGGGCAGACTAGTCTGATGGCAACACAGAAACGCAGTGTAGAAGACACCAAGCAATGCAGAATTCAGTAGGCTCATTAACCTGCCCCCATGCCCTCTTCCTAAACCCACAGAAAAGTGAGCGACCTTAGGAAGGGTTTATAAAAACTACACTAACACAAACTGATTACTGACTTTGTTTTCCTTAATTTGATGGTTTCCATCTTGAGCTCCCTGCAGTAAACAAACCTGAATGGTGGTTATTTCTGAAGCTGCTCATACTCTGTGTGACTTGGCCTCTAGCCTGGAGCTCTGCTTTGCAACCAGCCCAAGGAATTACATAAGAAAACCACACATGCTCGGTGATGTTACTCAATATCTGTGGAGGGTTATAATCGTTTAGAGGAGCCAAATTCAGAATTGATGAGTAAGCATCATTTAGGAGGCAAAGCCTTGCTCTGAGTTACACCCATCTGAAGCCAGCAAGTCAAGTTGCTTGCAAGTCGTGTTTATAATGGTGCTTCTTCAGAGCAGAAGTTAGCCCAGGGAAGCTAAGCTGGAATAATTTAAAACTCTTTCCAACCCCTTAAAGCCAAATTCTTCCTTGCCTTAGACCTCCACTGATGTCAATAGGCATGTTGAGACTGTAAATCAGGCCAGAAGTTGGCCCTTGTTTGGTCCAATTACCCCATAATAAACTCCCTGAGGACTACTGTACTGATGTGTAATTTGCATCCTTTCTCCTCTGAAATGGTATATTTATATTTATAGATTGAGTTAGCAGTTCTAAGGGAGGAGAAAGGCTGCCTGAATCATTTACAAATGGGAAAATCCATATATTTGAAACTTGGTATGAAATATTTGCTTTTGGGCTGTAACCTTGTATACTAAGCTGCTGTCTAGAGTAAATATTTACAGCCAAGTTGCAACAAGTTCTAAGAGTATGTGATTTTCTGAGTGGAAACACTGACACATAAGGGTGCGACTTTCTCCCAGTAAAACACCGAGTTAATTGTAGGTTTTGGAAACATTATCAAGTATAATCTTGAGATTAATTTTTAAATGTTCAGTAATGATTTTTAACCACGTATCAAGCAGCTGGTTTTGTGTCCAATTCCCAGGTTCTTAAACAGACAACTGTTTCCCTTTTAGTGACTTTGTCAGGCTTAACTTGGGATTAATTTGACTGCAGGTGTCAGATAAGCACGGTATTTTAGCAGACTACCGAGAACCATGTGGACAAAATGCAGAAGCATGAAGGCACGTTGGTCAAAACTTTGAAAGATTGATGGAAGTGAGTTATACTGCTTAAATATCTTTGTCTGTCCAGAAAAGCTAAACTTGCAAGTGAGGTGCAAGGTATGCCGCAGCTATTATTTTGCCATGTTCCCTGTTAACACAGGTAACTGGTCAGGCTTTTTTTAATCACAATTTCTCTGTCGACATAAAATCTAGCAAGCAACCTTCATAAATCACACAGTGACAGCTAGTGTGGTTGGCCAGTGCTAAACACAACTGGACTCTTCTTTTTAAGCCTTTGCTGCTTAGGTCGCCTGCGTCAGCAGCGCTCTTCAACAAACATCTGCAGTTCATCTTATCGTTTGAAGAAATATATGAGTTTCTCCATTGGTGTGTTTTTTTTAGCTTCAGCTTCTTGATTTGTTTGAACACCATCTGCTACATATAAAATTCAGAGAATTTGTGAAATGTGCATGCAGTGAGAAAATTGTAATTGTATTAACCTTTCTTTTTTGATCAAGATAACTTTTTGTATTCATCATCTCCTGATATGTTAAGTAAAGCAAATAGACGTGTAATGTACGACCCGTTTTTTTCCTTTGGGGTCCTCCATCTCGCTAATACATTAATAGTTCAGGTACAAAAACAGTTTATTTCTTGCAGCATTTAAGAGGTATTTTAATACAGTTTGAGTTACACATCCAACAATAGCTTAGCAGTAGTAACCTCTTTTACAGAAGATTTGCCGTCATCTTATCTATCACTCTGCACCTATGTGTGTATTATTTGCATCAAAACAAACCAACAAACAAACAAAAAATGGTTCCTAGAATTAATCACAGAAGACAAAGTTATTTGTCTGCCCGAAGCCCAGGCTGAGCTGACCGTATGTCATGGCAGGAGATTGCCACAGGGTGGTAGAAGTAGTGCGGTTCCACATCCATACCAGCACAGAGAGAAGGGAAGAAAAACTTTTGAAAGAACGAAGGGGGAATGACTTTCCAGTTAGCCTAAACAGAGGTATCAAAAATAAGGTTTAGCTCATGGCAAATCCAGATGGTTAAACATTTGACCCATATCTAATCCCTCTGCCAAGCGTGCACCACCACCACCGCTGCTGTCATAGCACAGCACAGGCAGTTAAAATCACTTCAGTTCCAAAGCAGCACGCGTTTGGGAGAAAATTAAATTTTAAAGCATGTTGCAGAAATAGAAAATATGGTCTTGACAACATGTTATGACTCCAGCTTTGAGAGGAGCCGTATTAAATATACTAAAAGAATTCCTCAGGACTGCGGCTTGCTGCTGTTCTGTGCATTTTGTTATGATAATATCATACAAAACATCGAGCAGTGCTTTGATCTTAAAAGAGTATTTAGCTGAGACCTATTTATTGTACTTAATAATTTAATAAAAGGGCGGGGGCTTTGTTCACAGGAGAAGAAATTAATCAGAAATAGAAATTCTGCCTCTCTCATAAGTCCTGTGCACAGTACGGACGAGTCCTACAGCGTATTGATTATTGGTGGTGAAATATAAAGGGGAAGGATCAAGTGACACGTATGCAAACTGAATCCTTGGTTTGTGGCAGTTACATTAATGCCACTGATGTTCAGATTTACCTTTAAGGGAGGCTGACTTGAAACACAGAGGACTGCTCATTTATAGTAGAGAGAATATCAAAGACACCTTGATAAAAAAAAGGGAAGATAAAATATTAAAGTAGGAAACATAGCATGTGTTTTATATAAATATAATACATAACTTCCAAATACCTTCATGTTTTATGTTGGGATGTAGTTATGTCCAGCTAACAGACGAGGATGTGAGAGGAATATCGGGCTCAAGACCTTCAGGATATGGAACAAACTACATATTCAAAAATGGGCAAGGTTTATGTAGTATAGTATCATGTTTTAAACAGTTCATAAAAGAAGCCAAGTGACAACAGAACAGTGTGGATGATATAAAATAATGTAAACCTTCCTTCAAATATCAAGCAATTTTTTTCTGCCTCAACTCACTTTCCACAATAGAGTGAGTGAAAAATCCATAGAGAATAAAACCAGTGATCCCTTTGAGCAAGGATACAAATTTACCTAGATATGTCAACCACACAGATTTATGGGACAAGGAGTTTTTTCACCCTGAAGAAAGAAGCTTTCTTGTCAGTCATCTATAAAAAAGCTGAAAATAAAGCTCTCAGAGTTATTTTTATGTTTTAGGAATTGCAACAAATTTCTGTTAGGGGTTGGTGGGGGTTTTTGTGGCTTTTTTTTCTTTAAGCTTTCCCATAGCCATGGAATAGTTCTCTTCATGGATGTATAAGAAACACTTGTGTTGTGCTGCTATTAATGGTATGATTTGTTAGTGTACTTTTATGTATGGAGTGTCTGCATCTGGTAAGGTCTACAACTGTACCTCCTTGACAGTGCCAGATGTTGTGAAGATAAAATACCTCCTGTGTGAGGAACTGCTGGAATCAGGCTCCATGATAGGTGTTCTTAACACAGTTTAAAAAGGCATCTGTCTTAAAATAATTTCAACATCTTACTTTCCTATTTATTGTTTTGTCAGATCTTTCTTGTTACTGGGGAAATATTTTAATGCCCCCACTAACTCGATTTTAAACTCGCGGCTTCACTTCCTCCCAAGTTTGTTTTTTTTAATTCTGAAGGCACTGCCCTAATGAAAGGGAGAAAAGGGAGAAAAGGAAGAAAAAGGTTGTTGTGGGGCTCAGCTGAGGTTAATCAGACTGGCCCAACCAAGCAAAAAAATTGGTCAGCAGGTATTTTTGAACCAGGTTAGCCATGAAACAGCATGCAAACTAATGAGTCCGAATTTAGCCAAGATTTGTTCAAAACATTGCAGTGGGGAGACAAGAGGGCTGATAGAAGGCAGGAGAAGAGCCCTGCTTCGCTATCATACCCCATAACTCACTGCATTGTCGACCTCTTAAAATAGTAATGATACTTGACCCTTATTAGTATTTCTGGGCAATATATGAGCTTGAGTTTCCTTGGGTGAAAGCTAATGCCTTAGACCACCCTTTAGACCACCACTCTATCTAGTTATAGAACATATTAATGTTATTCTTGGGTCATTTAACTTACTCTCAGTGAAGAGTGGAGAATGGTGCTAAGCTGTAAATCAGCTCTGTCCTGCAATGGATTTGTGCCATAACAGATCATCTCAAAAATTCCAGCCTTGCCTGACCATGGTAAAGAGATTATGGTATGTAAAAATTCTGCTAAACATAGCTTGTTTCATTTTTGGACTTCTCTGCTTGTTTGTCTAGCGAGGAAAGGTTAAGACCCGTTATGGTGGACAGTGCATTGAAAAGGAATATGGCTATAATAAAACCCCCAGGGCTAAAACTTTAACCATATGTGGTTAAACTCTCCATTCTTTCTAAAGGTGAGCTGCAGCAGTGAGGAAATTATTAAACAAGGCCACCGATGCCATGCATAAAAATTATTTTTTTTAATCCTCAGGGAAAAAAAAATGAGTTCATAAATGTATTGTGCTTAAAAGGTATCCTCTAAGTGCCAGCATTCACACCCCAAATGACAGTCTGAAACGTTCAGTGGCATTAGTTCATTTAACTAAATCCTGATTACTTGGGATGAGTTCATTTAAAAAGCAAATGTAATACTCCCTCAGCAAATGTTTCACTAACTGTTCCTCAAAATCATAAATATTTTTTCCACACTGTTCTGGCAAACCGATAATGTTTACCTTTAGCTTCCTAGAAAAGATTTACAGATAAGTCCCTAGTCTGTTTTGCAGATGTGCCTTGGTGAATTTAACAGTAATATATACTGTCATCACGGTTGTCTTCAAATCTTTGAAATCACTTTTGCCTTTTACAATACATATTTAATTGAATGTCTAGCTAGTAGATATGTATATGTATCTCACATTTGTGGGTGGGCATGTGTGTGCCTAATACATATATTTAGCACTTAAACATGGTACGATGAGTGATTGAGAAATGCCTAAGAGAGAGATATTTTATACATGCACATACAGTTTGTAAATGTGCAATCTCCTGAAACGGCCAGAGACAGAGAGGGAAGTGGAGAGACATCTGCAAATTAACAAATCATCTATCTTTGAGGTCATTCGCAAATTAGTTTTGCAGAATAAGATAGAACAAAAACATAATTCTGATGAGCATTTGTTCTGGCTATTTATCACATAAAATTGTGTAACAATATTAGACACAGAAATTTTTGCTCAGCTTATTCCTTATAGTATTACCATGATTTCACAACTTGGTGCAGATGTTTCATGCTGAATAATGCCCCTTGGTTGACATTTGTGCTCTTACTGACGAACTTTTAAGTAGCTGTGATGCATATATTCCATAGGAATGCTGGGGGGGGGCGGTGGGGTGGCGGGGGAGAGGGGAAGGTAAATAAAAAACAAAACCTGTTTTAGAAAAGGAAACTTTAAAATCGGTCCCCGTCGTGCCTAAGTGGAGGATTCTCCACATTTCATTTGCTATTTTTTAATAGCTACTTGTAATTTAAATTATTGCTCAGTAACACAGGCTTTTGAGGAAACCTGAATATTCTTGGGATTTAGTTAGTCTTTGAAAGTGTAAGTGTTTTCCTGCTGCGGTGAGGACGGCGTGTCCCTCGGTTGAGATATATACTAAAATCTATTTCACATTGTACGTTTATTGCTAATTTTTTTGCTTGAATGGAGCAAGCGGTTGTATTTATACGTCAAAAGGCTATTGTTGTTAAATTAATTGAACTGTTTCGAAGTTCCTTTTTCACTGCTAATTATTTAAAAACAAAAGCAAAAGTCTTAAAAGAGCAATTTACTTCTGAATTAAGGCTAAAGACAATTTTATGTTAACTAAAACACAAATTAATCTGCCACTACAAAATGAACCCTGTTCAAAAAAATCACACAATCAGTATATTGATTCCCTCAACGCATATTTTTCATTTATTGGTATTATAAGATTATGCTTGAGCCTGCAGCAAAAAAAAAAAGAGAGAGAGAAAAATTGAAACTGTGCACAAGTGTGGAACCTTAGCTTAGTTTTATCCTGGAAAAATATTTTTTAAAAGTATGCCTTAATTTGGAATTAGTCGCATTAATTCTAGATTTTTAATTCATTTCTTTTCATGTTTGAGGTGGTATTACATTCTTATTTATATGCCTTTAGACAAATACCAAAGAATTTTCAAGAATTTATACTAAATTCTTTACAGAATATATGAAAAGGTATCTGAAAGCCTAGTATACAAGCATTTTAATGAAATTAATAAATTTTTCATTTGTAAGGCATGCTAGATGTTTGTGAATATGTTCCAGCCTGAAACTTCAGGAGGCTTTGAACAAGTTTGTTAAGGATCAAATTCCCGGCTGGCCTAACTCCACTGAAATCAGTGGAAATATTTCAGTGGAAAATTTGATTCTTCATTATTGTGAGCATTTTTCAAATGTGCAATAACATTACGCATGCCTTTCAGTTCCTGATGTATACAGAATAGATTGCAAAATGATATTTAAGTCTGCTAAAAAAAAGGGGGGGGAGAAAAGAAAATTCTTGTTTTTACTGTTTTCTGAGGTTTTGGGGCCAGTTCACGTAAGACAAAATTCCCAGGAGGCTCAGTGCATATTCACTCTTAGGCCAGCATATCCAATACACCCTTTAGTCTTAGATTAAGGAATTAAAGCACTGCAAATGAATTTCACATCCAAAATCATTCAATTTGTCCCCTTTGTCTTCTAGAATCCTAAGCATATGGGACCATACTAAGTATAGCAAAAATAGCTGCTGCTATAATCATAATTAGTACCTATTAGCCCTTCCTAGGTGCAAAACCCCAGTGATGAGAGCACAGCACAAGAACCTAGATAGAAGAGGATTTGAAATCTCTGTAGTACAGGATTGTTATTGCTGCCCTTGCAGGTTCACCAAATGCACAGTGAGTGAGAGGGAATTGCTGGGCTTGGGAACCAGATCCTACGTGCCTTTCCCATACACACAAAGATGTACAGACTGAGATCTTTTTTACCTCCTTGCTGAGGCATTGCTTCTTGTCCAAATATGCTTTCTGTAAAGACCTGCTTGTATGTTCCTAAATATTTTAAAAGGGTAGCATTATTAATTTTTAGTAGCCTTGGTATTAAAATTTATATATCAGGATGCTGGAGATTTTTTTTTCTTGGTCATACAGTAGACAGCAGCTGTTTTATATAGGCTGGAACAGCTATTCGGTGACCAACTTAATGTCTGAACTTTTTGCTGAATTATTTTAGTGGGCTGATCTTTGATAATACATACAGCTTAGATGCAGATTTCAGCCTCCTTTCCATAATATGTATAAGTTATAGGCAATTACAGATCTAAAGGCCATTGTCAATAAAAAAACAAGCAGACAAAAATCTGACATGCAAATCTGACACGAAGTTTTTCTGCTCAATAGTATTTTGGAAAATGTTTGCTTTTAGATCCAGAGTGAAAAAATATGTATATTTACATTAGCGAGCCACAAGTCACATTTTCAAAAGCAAAGATTCTAAATTGTGCATGAAAAATCAGCACGGACTTATATTTCTGCATGGAAAAATACGCCTCTTTATATAGGCAGCTTTGTATCGAGTGTAATTCACTTCGGCAGCACGTGGGCTGCCTGAGCAACAGCAACACAAGCTTGTTTAGATGGGAGTGTTTGCGTGATCAGGCGTTGAGCAGGGGAAGGGAAGGAGACCCCAGCATAGCGGGGCTGTGCAGCCCAGCGATACAGCACAAGCCCTTTGCATAGTGCAGCGGTCACCCCATCCCCAGAAACAAAGATCCCATAAGCCCCCGTACACGGGGGCACACGGACCCCGTCCCCCTGCACAAGTTACACCGCAGAGCGTGGGGCAGCACTGACACTGAGCGAGGACCTTTCAGCTACCCCCTCTTCCCAGCTGGGTTGCAGCCACCGTGCATCAAAAAAAAAAAAAATCCCATCTCCCTGCCCAGGCTCAAACATTTGACCATTGCAAGTAGTTATCACGTTATCCTTATTGACTTCAAGCATAAAATCAGGTGAGAGCCAGAGACAGCTCACAAAAGTGAAGTCACATGCGATAAGAAGAGTATAGATATCATAACTTATATGTGAAGGAAAAGGGAAGGAGGTTATGATCATTGTCTGAGGAGATCTGTTCAAACAATGTAATAGAAAGATGCCCCCTTTAAATAAACATTAAACTTTTGCTAGAGGGTTGCAATTTACAGTTCCAGCATGATCTTTTGAGATGGTATGAATGCATTTAATATAAAGATGTCTATACAGCCCCCCAAACGCAAGGCATATCTTGCAACTACTTTTTTTTAATCAATAGCTCATAAGTATTCATTGAAAGATATGTTGGTATTCTACCCGCAAAACTTACGGGAGAATCACCACAACCATATTAAAATCAACAGTTACCTTTGAGCCTTTTCTTGGAAATGACAAAATAATGGGAGTTTTAAAGGAATTTTTATTTTATTACAGGAGAAGAGTTTGGATATATGCTATATACACTGCTACCAAATTCTCCACATAATTAACCCAGTGAAATCTGTTAAGAATGCAGAGGAAAACTGTGATTCAGCAGCCAGGTCCATCGCATGCATATGCAAAGGACACGAGGGGAACTTTACCTCCGAGTCCTCCCTTTGCAAAGAGCTGCCCAGCCCCGACCCTCACCCACAGCCTGCTTCTCCCACAGCCAGCCCCAGCCCCTGCCGCTCGTTTTCCATCGGTTATCCAAGGATGCAGGTTAGCCGGGCACCTATTTTTCAAAGAAAAATATTTTTTAAAAGGTGCAAGCTTTTCTTTCTGCATGTGGAAACATTTTGATTACCATTAAAGAAATGACTACCCAAAGCCTAGATATAATTAAAAGATTGGGTGTATTTTTAGGTACACTAACTGGTCTACATGCCTGAATATAAAAACACGTCATCTTCATTGGGATTTATTTTGCAGTTAAAATAATGCGCAACATTTTATCCAGAGTCATCTCTCTTTAATTTACTGCCTGAAAAATAGATTAATTTCATTCGCAATTTTTAATAATATATTGCACAAGCCAAAAAAAAAAAAGTAGATACTGAAAGGGCAAAATAACTGACATGTTGCATACAGACCTGGATACCAAGTTCTGAAAGCACGGCCAGACTTAGACGATCATGCTATATTAAACTCAGTAATTCACAATTCATACATATCTCTCAAGCTACAAAAGTTATTACAGTGCCTATTTTTTAATAAAAAGATATGAAGGCAAATGGAGACAGAAGGCCAAAATTGTTAAAGGAATTATGGGAATTGACTGATCCTTTCTTGGCAGTGTCAGCCAAGGAAGAAAAGTGTCATCCACCCCAAATGAAATCCTCAAGCCTAATATCCCACTACCTGGATATTTTTTTCCCCCTATTGCTAAACATTGGCTCAGTATCCTGTACAAAATGAGCCTCATCAACAAGATGAAAACCCCATCTTAGACTAACCGAGCCACAGCCAGGAGTCTGCATAAGACCCCGATCAGCTCCCTCCATCCAGAGATGTTTAATTACTCATGCAAAACAGACCCGCATGGGAAGGGGTGGGTGGGAGCAGCCCTGTCCCAGCCTCGGGCTCAGGAGCTCCCCCAGGAGCAAAGACCAGAGATCCACATCCCCCCAGGGAGAGGAGAGAATTGAGATCTCCCTTCCCCGGCTCCACGTTTGGGCTAGTGAGTCGACAAACCCAACTTGACAAGTCATCCCTTGTTTCCTTATTTATTTCTTCTTTTTTCTCTCCCAGCTCTCTCAAAAATCTCCAACCAGGCAATTCAAAATAATTCAATCTTAATTCTGAAGTCATTGTAAGATAACCAAAAGGCATTTTTTTTGCTAATTTCCTCCTTTCAAAACCAGTTTGCTCTGATCTATCCAAGACTGTCTAGCACATGTTACTGGGCAGCTCTTCTAGTATTGAAAGCAATAATTTGGAGGTGGTTTTCAGCCTTTCCCCATACTTTCCCAAGCAGCTCCTCCTCCCAGGTGCTGAGCTTTCTGCTGCCCAACTCAATTTGGCTGGTGTGATGGATTTTTTCCACTGCTTCAGAGTACTGTTACTACAAAAAGAGTCAACTGTATCCCTTGTAACTTCAAATATCAGAAGGGATCTCTGAAGGTGACTTACGCCAACAAGTTTGTTCTAGAGAGACACTCGTTTGGCAGTGCTGTATCATCAATTAGACCAGGAAATTTTGCCTCAGTTTCATACTGTTTTCCATATTACTGTCTGCAGTTCATTGCAAAGGAGTGTCTTCATGCGTTGGATATTTTCCATGTAGTTTCATTGTCCAAATGATTTGTTACTTGAATGATATATTTCCCCAATGGAATAAAATGAAAATATATGGTACCACAGTAATTGACATAGTCCAGGATTTTGCTGCATTGTCATGTATTATAACTGTATATTCCTATTCTGCCCATGCAACTTATTCTAACATTAGGGTTTTAAAAAAGGAAGGAAAAAAAGAAGAGAGGACAAAATCATGTCTATTAACCATTTTCCTGCTTCTTCCTCTTCCCCCCTAGACCTGGGAGCCTCAGTACCATGGTGCACACTCAGGCCAGGTCACTGCGTGGTAGCAAGTAGGGGCTTGGGGACTTCAAGCGCTGGCTATGAGCTGTGCTGATCTGCCCATGTGGCGTGTTTTGGCTCGGTGCACCTGGTGGCTACCATCTGCTTTATTTAACTATATAGTAAGAATTTGGTTAAACCAAAGAAAACAAAATCCTGATGTGCATTATGGGTTATGCCTTTGGTTTGTTTCTTTACAGTTTGAACCAAACTTGTGGGAAGTGATTATGTTTTAATACATAGATTTTTGGAGTAGTTTTTGGAGGGATATGCAGGACGGTGTGAATGTGATGTTGGCCACAAATTCAGGCATGGCTCTGGATTTAAATTTTCCCAAAAGACAGGAAGTAGGCTATAGGTTTGGGTCTGGATCTCATTCAAGCTGAGCATGAGTCAAGCTCCTTGTAACAGATGACTTCTTTCTCCTGAATTTCAGCAGCAGGCTTTAGTACATCTACCCTGGGTCTCCTAAACCAAACTCAACCTGAACCATGGTTTAATAATGACAAATGTCCTCTAGTAGCCGAGGTGTGGCCATCAAATGTGGTTGTGTATTTGTACAACATTAGCACCAAAGATCTGACTTCATGACCAACATATTGACCCAACACACTCTCTTCCTACATGTAAAGTGAGGTCTTCTCTTTTCTCCAGAACCTGTAACACCGTATGTTGTATGTACCAGAGCTGCCTGGAAAGCTATGGTTATCTACAAAATTATTGTAAAGTTTCCTTCCTCTTATTCATTCCTACCTCTTTTTTAAAAACAGAATCTTTGAAATTCTTTTTTTCAGACTGAAAAAACTCTTGAATCTGCAAAAAACAGAGCTCTTTATTCCTGACCACTTAATGTAAGTATACACCAACCTGTTTTGCATTCTTTTAATTTTTTTTTTTCTTTTACAAATATGTTGCTCAGAAACCATCAGGTTAGCAGAAACATAAAGACTGATGTTTACTCACAAACAAATCTACCAGGAGTACACAATATTGCAAAACTCCCTCTGGGGTGCATGGAGGAACCGCTGTCAGGAGCGTGCCATCCCCAACCCCATCCACTCCTCAGCTCCCTACCTGAAATGGCTGGTGCCTGATGTGCCGATCGCTTTGTGGTTTGCTTTGGGGTTTTTTAACTTGTCTGCTAAAAGCTTGACACAGGTGCCTGACCTCGCCTGGGCCACAGAAGAGTCATGGCAGGGGTACGGCACCCTGTGCCTGGCACGGGCTCAGACCAGCAGCATAGAAGCAAACATCTCCATCAGTGCATTAGCTGCCCCATGGGTCAGGTAGTCCAGCCGGCAGCCTCTTCCCATAACTGTTTGTCCTCTGTAATTAATTAGAGATGAACTGGCAAATAAACCCCATACTCCCAAGTTTTCAATGCGTTCAGCATCCAGATCTGGCAACTCTTCTCCACCAGCTTCCTAATAAATACCATCCATAGGAGTTTTGTGCGTAATTTCTGTGTAGACTCAGCTCGGGTTGTACTTGCAATACAGTTTCCAGCTGTTCAGCTCCAATTTGTGCGATGAGCAAAAACTATTTATGAAGCTTCAGCAGCAGTTTATAAACAGTCACATGACAAACAGTGGGTTGTGCTGTGTGCAAGAAATTCAGCAGAGACGTCGCCACAGAGTATATCATTGCTTATTAGGAGCTAAAAAGGGCCTCAGAAATGTTTCCCAGCGTGGCAGCTTTCTGCAGATCAGTACCCTCCCGCGCAGGCAGGGCCACGGCGGATGTCCCTGCTGGGCTTCCCAGCGCCTGGGGTGGTACCGGGGCTGGCGTGGGATGTGGAGCGAGGAGGAAAATCCACATCCCATGGCCATGGGGTGCAAGTCACTATGGCCACTCGATGAGCCCCAGCATGCCTGCAGAGCATCCCCACGCCCCTGCCACTCAGTCCCACCCCCGGACCTGGAGGGGCCACCTCCATCCTGGTCCACTTGAGGACCATGCCGCCCATCCCACCCTGAGCTCATCCTGAGGGTGCCGGGAGGTTTCCTTCCTCCACAGCACCAGCCGTGTAAGGGACACTGAATTTAGACCACAAAATCTTTTATTTTTTTGCATAGGCCGGCAAACAGCCATCATCTGGGAACAATGAGAGCTGTCAGGACGGGGGAAGGGAGCCGGCCAAACTGCGAGCACGAGCTCCAGAGCCGATGGAAAGAAAGGAAACACTCCTCGGGAAAATTTTGCCCTGAAAAAAAAACAAACTTCATCAGCTGAAAATAAATGCTCAGTCCATTGAGATGTGCCCTGTGCCCAGAGAGCAGCGTAGCAGGGACAGGTGACCTATTTTCCTTGGAGAGGAGGGAGAGGTTGCTTGCTATCGATCCCACTCTTCCTCTATCAGTTTATCTATTAGCTTCTGCGGCCTGTGGAGGAAGCAGCCAGTAATGGAGTGAATCATTCACAATGAATAAATCATCTGACTAATTTAGCTTGTTTTTCTGCTCATGGCTCTTCCATGAACAGATCACCATTTCATGAGATTTATTCATTATTCAGATGTAACTTGCAGTTCTGGGGTCTTTTTTTCTTGCTATTTTTCACTGCTGCAAGTTAGCAAAAAAAGCTATTAGCTCGGTTATGACCAGACAGATGAGTTGCGTGAGGCTGTCCCTAGCCCCGGACTGGATGAGCTCAGCATGGCTGTTGCAGATATTTGCATCAATAAACAGAAAGAAAAATCCAATTCTGAAAACTGCTAAAGCCAGCAGAGTCCAAAATTCAGTTTCTACAGATAGACATGTCCTTCAGGGCAGAGCCTCCCAACACCTCTGTAAGGCAGACACCCACGGTGCCAGCACAACTGAAAGAAAAACGTAAGATTATCAGGATTAGTGTAAGCATTTTTTGCTGCATGTGTGGATTTTAAAGCCAGAAGGAACCATTAGGTCATCTGGTCCCACCTCCAGCACGAGTCAGGCCATAAAATTTCATCCAGTCTCTCCTGTATTGAGCCTGATGACTCGTGTTTACCCAAAGCATATCTAACTCAATCTGTATCATATTCTGGCTAGCGATCATCTCAATGAGCAGCATATGTGGGGTGATGTCACCTAGGAGATCTCTTGGCTCTAGGTCTCACTAAAATGATGGTAAAAACAATGGAGAAAGCTCCAGTGCTGGATTCTGACGAGTTTTGTAGGATTCAGACCCTGTGGTCAGCATCAGACTGGATTTGGGAAGCCTGGTGTGTGCCGCAGCAGCTGCCTGCTGGCATGGATGGAGGGTGCAGAAGGGGAGGGAGATATGGGGCTCAGGGCTGTGGTGGGACTGGGGAGGTCGTCTTCTCTCTCCAGAGATGCCTTTTCCCCCAGCATAGCAAACCAGCGGAGAAAAACCCTGCTGGCTTCAGGCCTCAGTACATGCCCATATTTCTTTCAACTTGTATGTATATGTTTATGTTTCTTTTGCTTGCTCTACTTAAGAGCGCTGCACCCTTTCATGAAGGTTTGAAGTACACAAAAGAACAAGCCAGGAAACAAACAGGCGGCAAATGCCGCCCAAACTAAAGCACCACCTGCAGCACAAAAATACCAGGTAACTCCCACGCACGTCTTCCCCCACCCACCACATCAATGGGGAGGCTCAGTGGCAGAGCACAATGTTCTGTCCATTAGCAAGCCCCAACACCCAGGTGTCCGGCAAAGAAAATTCCCAGCTCCATAGAAAATAGGGAAAAGCTCTCCCATCCTTGCACCACAGGAGCTCCAGCTGAAGCGCTTCCCAAGCAGTCTCTGCAAAGAGGACTAAGAAACGAAACAGTATCCTCCCATGCCAGATCTCAAGTTAAGCAGTATTGATGAGTGAAATTTTACATGCAAGCTAATTGCCAGCTGATGCAAGCTGCAGCAGAGCGGTGCAATGCTTCTCTGTAGGAGAAGATGCCGCTCGCTGCACAAGTGCAGCCCCTCCTAAAAGCTCTCTATTTCCTCGCCAATCTGGGCTCAGAGTGTGATTGCTGTGAGAAATGGCTGCAAGATTCAAATTGGTCAGAGGCTGGGCTCCTCCTGCCAAGTTCTAAGGAACTGGACCATAGCCAGGTAATACTCGAAAGCAGACATGATCCTTCCTCCTAACTACCAACAAATTAAGTGTCCAGTGTACTCACTTGACCAAGAGGTTTAATATTGTTACAGCAAGGGCATGCAGTCTTCTGGGGAGTACCCTTCTTCCAAGCCCTCGTCCCAGTCTGTAGACTAAGGTTGCAATCCTACTGCTGACATTTCCTACCTAAGTGTCAATCGGGGCTCAAGGTCACAACTTAGATGGAAGCAAAAGCTCATAACAAAGACAGAAGAGGAGATTAAAAGCTACTCTAATTTACACTACTAATTGCAGCAGCATCTTAGGCGAGGTAATGGAAACCACGTGTAGCTGTGCCACCTACGCTGTGACCGGCCACAGCTGCCCCAGCTGCAGAACAGATTTACCTCTGTGCACCTGAGGGTGTAAACGGGGATATTTTGGAATAGTAGCATGCCATTTGTCCTGGGATGAAATGAGAGGGCTTTTTCCCTAGATTATACTCTAGCCTGAAGGAAAAAAGAGATTTCTTATTCCAGAAAGGGATCATACGTATGTGTGTGTATATATCTGTATATGCAATGAATCCCAAATAACTCTTCAGCTTTTTAGTTAGACCTTTTCTTAATTTCCAACTGTCTTGCGTAGACATGCCCTGAGAGTAAATCCAACAAATTCCAGAGGTCAAACCCCATTCCTGACTCAGTCTTTCCTTACGTCATTTGACCAATCTGTTCACCTACTTGCTCCTCTCTTCCTCCAGTTTCAATCACTCACAATGTGCTATTTAACCATCCTTTATCTTTTCCTATTTAAATGCTGTTCAGGTTTTTTTCCCAACAAATTCATGCACTTTTTATTTGTTTTCCGCATTCCAGTTTAGCTTTTTCCTCTGTCGCTTCTGGGAACCATCCTGTTACGGGAGGATAAATGGCAAACAGAGTGCACAGGACCAGACGCGTGCCTTCAGCACTAAGGGGATGGATGTGCGTATGAACAAGCCACCATTGCAGCACAGCAGCAAGCCACAGGAATAGCCCAGCTACATGCTCTTATTCCTCAATAAGTACTAGGTTACCGAAAGCGGCTTAGCCTCCAAAGAAAGGAGTAGGTTTAAGATGAGTACGGGGCTCCACATGACTTATGACTTGCTTCTCTGTCTATTTGCTCAGGATACTGACAGGAAGCAAAAGGGAGGGGAAAATCCTGAGGATTCTGAATTAAAATATATTTTTTAAGATTTTTTTCATCACACTTCAATTTTTAATTTTTAATTTTGGAGGAAGCAGCTGAAAATTGCTATGCAACTGTTTAGCCATGTCTAATTTGGTAGTACATTAGAAAGACTTTCAGCCTAATACTCTTGAGGCTATTGTAAATACTCAAACATTCCAGTCAACCAGACTGATAAAAACGATTTAACGGGGCTATTGGCAAGAGTGATCTCAGATTTGCTAAAAGTCATGTCTATGTTCATGCATGCAAAGCAGCACATTCTCACTTACCAGTCTGGTTGACTGGTAAAAAATCTTAATGCAAAATAAAGCTACTGACATACACCGAGAGTGTGAGACTGTTCTTGGCTGGGCCTTGTAGGCGCAAAGAGCATCTAAAAAGCCTGAAGACATTTTTGAAGTGCTCTCAGAAGTTTTTCTTATGACATAATTGAAAAAAGGGTCAGTCATGGTTACAAAATGAATGCTTCAAAGCATCTTTGGCAGTTTTGTAAGATAAAAATAAGCTCAGATTTTAGGGTGCTTTATGGTGGAAATAAAATGCTGTGTTATTAGGGGTATGCTGGAAATTAATGAAAGCCAAAGAAACCTTTAAGATTGCAGCAGCTTTTTAAAAATTTATATTGAAATGTTTAAGGTCAGGTTAGTAGCAAGATCTGAGACATTTGGGGGTAGAGGGGACTGTCAACCTTTTTTCTAATCCGTTCATAATACTTCTATTTTTTTCCCTTTGTATACCCTTTTAGTGATATAGAGAGAACTCGTCCTGTGTTGTATAGATGGAAGTGATGTTTCTGACAATGTTTCTGTTGGTGTGGGTGGCATGAAATTATTAGAGAAAAAGATCATGAATTAGTGAGCTTTATGCAAAGAATACAGAATTTCAGAAAATAATTACACAGACTAATTCACGAGCATTTCTCCCAAGACCAAGCAGCCTACGTGTTCAGTTAAAATATAAGTCATGAGGTTATTTACAGTACACCATTCTTGCAAAACCTCCTCATTACTAACACAGCTTTGGCATTAACTTTCTTTGCAAACTTAGGGTCATGCAATGTATAGCATGCAATGTATAGCATGCAACATATCTCTGGAAGCCATTCCTACCGCTATTCTAATTAGATGTATTTTGAGCAAGTTTAACTGAGACTAACCTGGACACTGCTGTTGGAACTGAGCAGCTGTGTGTACCAGGTTTCTAACTTCAGTATTATTGGGAAAACTTTATCAAGATGGCCAGAGTTACACACGTACAGAAGAAAATGGAATTATCTAGTTTACTATTAACATAAATTTAGGATGTCCTGGGTATTCGGTATTCTATACCAACCAGATATCTGTCTCAAAGCTGGTTGTAGTACAGAATGTCAGAGAATTCTTTTTGAGTTCAGAGAGAGGACAGATTTCATTAAAAATTTCAAGATTCAACTTATGGTTTTGCAACACGATTACTTGGATAAATTAAGGGCTTGAATTATAACATACTTTGGTGGCTATAAACTGTCTGGAAACAAACTCCAAGTGTGGTCAATGATACTATGAAATCTTCCTGGTGATCAAAGTCATCTGGTGGCTTGGGTCACCTCCACCTTCACTTTCACTAGCAGGCATTTCACAAGCTGTTCTTCTGTTTATTTGCATTCATAAATCTCATCATGATGGTGAATGGTGGCATGAAAAAGCCATAGCTATGTTCTAAGTGTTAATTTCTTGTTTGATACCTGGTTTTGCTATGTGGGACAAAGATTGTGTGTGAAATTGTCTACAAGTTTTTGCATTTCTTTCAGTCTCTCCATCTTAAACTGATTTTATTCAAGCCCTACTACACAAACATTGTTCTTATCAATATAAATGCTGCTAAATAGTAGAGTACAAAGATGCATTGGATCCTTAGTATTTCAGACATAATACCTTAAGCAATTTATGCATTACAGAAATGATTAGATGTATCTAATGTCCTGTTGCTTATCTTGCCCTCTGCTCGTCTTTATTCCCATGTGTCCCATTGAAGGCTTTCAGCTAGGGGGACCCAAGTCCCATACATCTTTTGCCTCTCCAAATCAGACTGTCAGTACCAGATGGATTCCCATGGGACCTCCTGAGGGCTGACACACTTGTTTCTCCCAGGTCAGCAAACATTCATGGAGATCTCCTGCACCCACAACTCCTACCTCTGCCAGTGACCAAGGCAGACTGGATGTGATTAAAGGAGGTTATGCCTCAGCCAATTCTCCTGCATTGCCATGCCCTATCAGATATAAACCACATGCAACAGCAGCACAAGAAGCAGCCCTTGGCCAGACATCACTCACATTACTCAGTAACTACAGCATGCCCCCTTCAGTCATTACCTCTTTATATGAGGTCATATGAGATCGGTTAATGTGCTGAGGTTTTCTTAAGGAGAGCTCTTTCTAGTGCTGAGACTTCTGCTTATTCTGAATATTTTTTACCCCAGCATGATTTCTTGGTAGCTTCATATTTGAGATGGCTACTACTTTTGCAAAAGTGAAGATGATATTCCCAGCTCATTCTAACCAAAATAATTCAATAATAAATATGAAGCATTCATCTGGCTTTTACTTTGCCTCTGGCCATGGTGGTTTATGGTGGTTTAACTGCAGGCCCAGAGATCCCACCATAGGCTTCATCTCCTTCCTTTTGTGAAGCACATCTTGAGGCAAGTGAATAGGCTTAGGGAGTGACTGGACACCTCCTCCATTGTGGCCCAATAATACAGACCAGTATTATTTCTTCTTTGATCTGTTTTATCTTCCAGCAACCAGATGTAGGCTCCAAAACAATGAAAAAATGAGCATCATCCCATTTACTCATTTCACCATGACGTGTTGGGTTTGGGCAAACCTTTGATTTTCCCATAGGTTCTGAGTCCAGCAATAAGCTTTCTCCATTCTCACCTTACTCTTCGTCCTTTATAATTATGTTTTCACTGTCTGTAAATTTTGAAGACCCAAAGTCCTTTTTTCCAGTTGACATGGGTGTTTTCTTATGCCTTTCTCTGCTAATTGTTTTACAGAATCATACGACCTATTCTAGTATCCACTTAGATATCTCTCAAGAAATTGTCTTAGTCAATGAAATTAGTCTCCTTAATAAGGCCATCTAGTTTTGAAGGCATTAGTGACATTGGAACAGGGCGTTTCTGACTGATTACATTAGTTAGATCAATTTAGAAAGCAAAAGCAATGTGAAACCAAACTCTGTGGTGGTAGGAGGAAACCGAGTGGGGGAGCATCTACATTTGCCTGGCAACATTTCCATTGCTGGGCATGCTGACACACTCTGCTGCATGTATCTCACACCAGCAGTGGTTCTGCTCTGTAAAGAAACACCTGTGATGGCTTTAGAGATGTTTAATTGATAAAGCACTTTGGGGAATCTATCATCACATGGAAAGAGTCTGGTAATAGCTCTTCCTTCAACTTGTTAGCCGCAAATGAACCAGTTGCTTTGTTCTTGCTTTCCACTGGCATTACAAGATCAGACATACGGTACTTGGGCTGTCACCTTCCCCAGTGTATTATTTTGGATTTCTCAATAGTACTGTAATGCTTTTTGATGTTTCTGATACTGCTGTTATTTTGCTAGAGACACAGACTCCTCCCTCCATCTTATCGTGTGCACACCCTCTCTTTCTCTACTTGTATTGTGTCTCTATGTCTTTGCATGCCAAAGAAAGCCAGCACACTAAACACAGTACATGGTCTTCAGATCATCTCTTTAAATATGCTTAAGCCATGGTCTCCTCTTTAAACACTGATTTTAGCCAAGCTTTTTCCTAATTTTAATAAACATGAACTACTTTGTTCCAAAACAGCTCAGCTTCCTGATTTGTAAACTGTTCTAAGTGCCATAAATTTTATCCAAACAACCAGTTCCATATTATTCCATCATGCCTGCTCACTATATATTCTTTTAGCCAACACATCTCTCCTGAACACATCTTTTGGTGATTTAGGTCTGTATGGCCCAGTGCACATCTCCATGATGAACTGCTCACAACACAGCCATCCCCTGAACTCACACCTCACCCAGCCCTGCGCGGGAAGTGTTGGAGATACACAGGCATCACCTCCTGCTGGCCTCAGGGGATGGTTCACCAGCAGGAGATAGAGACCCTCTTCTCCATGTCATCAGTGCTTACAACATAGCTGAGTCTCTTCATACAGCCTAAGGATGTGCAAAGAGAGGACAGAGCTTCGTAGCCCTTGCCTTCCCAGCTGGGAGGTGGATCTTCCCCACCTGCCTGTCTCCTTGTTCGCGACACCCATGGCTGGCCAAGCTCAGCAGCGGCTCAGCTGGTGGTCACTTCTCGGTCGCTCACAGTGGTAGGAGCAACAGCACAGGTCTGGAGCATGGTGCCCAAGCTGCCCAGAGGATCTGGGGAGGAGGAGCGAAGGCATCCTGCACCCTTGTACAGCTTTCCCATGCCAAATGCAGCAACCTGGCACAACCTTGGTGAGAAAAAAAAATCTGCTGTGAGTGCATCCATGTAAATCAGGCTAAAAACACATTTTCAGATCACTCAATACCCAGGGAAGTAAAAAAGAAATTCAGGCTGGTTTTTTTTACTGTAAATATACCTAGAAGATAAAAGCCAGGCATCAGCTGTTTAAAGAGGGCAGAAGCAACACGCTACATGCTATTGTACCAGGGAGGCTCACAAGTGGTTATAAATTCTCAAACAACCTGGTGTGGTTTATTTTGAAGACTGAAAGCTCCTCTATCCAGAGATCACTCTTCTTCCTTCTCTAAGAGGATTTCTAAGAAAAAAAATCCTTGTTGAAAGCAGCTGTCGGCTAATGTAACACACAGCACCACTGTAAGAATGGATCCATGAGCCCTGGCAAAACCGCAGTCCCTGTCAGTAGCCATGAATGAAACTGTCCCGGGGAATCTGCAGAGCAAGGCTGCGTATTTAGGAAGCTCAAAAGAGAGTCAAAACAAAACCAAGTGGAGCAGGAAAAGCAGCGCAGACATGTCAAAGGGCTGCCCACATGGCTCAACCAGAGGCCGACCTAAAGCCACCGCCACACAATTGCTTGTGAAGCTTACAAAGGAGCCAGATGCTGCTGTCAAAATTATACCTTCCACAAATCAACATGGGAAACTTGCCACCATCCTCCCTAAAAGGAGGAGAATTGATACCATTTTCTTGACTAAAATAATATCTTTTCAGTGAATTAGCTGAAGAAAGAACAAGAGCTGTTTGCTTTGGACAAGTATATTTCCAAGCATGTCATCCCCACAAAAGATCTTTCTTTTGCTCTACTTTCATGCAACCCTGAAAGCAAATATCTGATGGATATGATCAGGCTGGCTCCACATCTCCAAACAAGGCGAGGGAGCTGGTGGCAAGTGGGATTCTTCTGTTGCTCTGAGCTAATAGATATTAGGAAGAAAAATGCAGTTCTTGTCTTGGCTGGCTTTGAAACGTACTTAACTTTTCATTCACAACATGCTGCTTATATCCACAAAGCTCAACAAGGCAGTGAATATCATTGGCCTGTTTCAGAGACAAGAGGAAAACGCATTGCCCGAGGTCTCACCCCACATCAGAGCAACAGGGGTACGGACGGCGAACCTGAATCTCAGCCACCAGGACACATCACCCTGGTCTTTTCCAGTCCTTTCCATCACGTTTTAAAGATTGATCAAAATTTAAGTTAGTAGAGGGCGTGCCTGGATCAGCTCATAGTCTCACAGCTTGTCCTGCTTCTCAGATTAATTGTTCTAATTAGCTACTCCACAGGCAAATATATATTGACTCTTTCTTCATCCCAGACTTGGGGCCAAGCATGATTCAGAAAAATAATCAGCTGTGACTTCCTCCCAAAATTTGCCACCCATCTGAATTGTAAACATCGCAGCTCAACTCCCAGCTCATAACACTGGGAAGCAAACTCACTTAGTGTTACCAGGTGGCTTGCTTCTTTTTTTTTTTTTAATTTCAGAAGAGGGCCATCTTAATAAATTGTATAAAATCCCACATATTAATTACAGCGTGCAGAACTGCACTTCTGCAGCTATGTTGAGTCTGTTCAAATCTTGGTACAAGAACAGGACACATTACCAACCTTTCCATGGTGTAAATCAACCTCATCTTGGAGACAGGAAAGTCAAATAAGCTCAAAACTGGCCTAGGAAATTTTGGTGGGACAAAAGATTTCAAATACAAAACTCAGACTTGTACACTCCAATTCACAGCATAGGAAAGGGGATTTTGGGCACAACCTCATCTCAACTCTTCTTTATATTTTTAATGATTTTTCAAGATTAAAATCTTTAGTGTGGGAAAACTTAGCAGTCAGTAAGTACAGTATCTCCCACATAGCATGTGCTTTGTGTATGTATTAACTATAGATTGGACTGCATGGGCGGTGCACCTACCTCATCTCTGTTAGTAAAGTGCATATAGTTTAACAGGTAACTAATGACAGAGTCATTTTCCTAGCTTTGCTACATGCTCTAACAATTCTTGTCACTCAGTCGTGTTTATAACCTCTTGTGCTGCTACAGGGCTGCACCTTGCCTTCCTGGGGCTTTTGCACTTGCCAGAGCCTCTGTTAATTCTCTAAATGGGAACGAGGCATTAACTGCCAAGTCCAGAAACAACTACATGAAATGTTAGTTGTCTATCTTGACAAAATTATAAATGTTTGAAGAAACAATGAGGGTTTAATGATAAACATAGGTCACATAAAGACTTATAAAAACTTGAAAGAGCAAAATAAATTGTCTGTGTCAATTCAACCATTGCTATTAATGCATAGCTCACATTGGGCTAATTTTATGGCTCCTTTGTACTCATGCTACAGTGTTTTCTTGCGATGGCAATAGAGAATCTGATATTTTAGAAGCTAAATACTCATATTTGAACTTGAGTAGAAATGTATTTGAGCTGTCAAATTTGACCTCAAATGGTCATTATCTTGTAAATTATGAGCACCTGAAAAAATTAACTCCTCAATTTATATTGAAATTTAGGGGGGAAATCTCATAACTTTTCATTCAATATCTCTGAACTAGTAACCTAATAATTTCAAACACTGTCGCTGGAGCTCTTATGGACTGAAATTGCCCACGCTCAGTTGTTCCTTTAATATTTTAAGTTTTTCTTTTCAAAAGAGCATTGGAGAAACAGACTCAGAAAGGTATTGTGCAGTGAAAACAGTGTATGGGTATTTATAAGAACAAAAAGATTTCCGTCAAGCTTCATATGTGTTGGGAAAGATCTCTATTAATTAAAAACAAATCCAGAAAATTACAGCTGAACTGAAGAGATTCATGCAAATGCTTTCCATTTCAAAATCTATTGATAATTACAACACAACTGCAATTCAGTTAATCTTGTAAGGCAAGGACAGACAAACAATGTAACTGTTGGATGGTGAGTAGATAGGTAGATAGACACCTAAAAATGAGAAAGTTATTCCCACTAGAGGTAAACAGGAGCAGATTAGAATTGAAATATTTCAGCAGAGGCTAAGCATGTCCCTATCAAATACATTTTTCTAATATTAACTCTGTACTGCCCAAACACAGTCTGTCAAATCCTACACATTTTATTTGCTGGAATAAGGTCTTGCAAACAACATGTACAAGATAGATGTATAGGCACCTGAGCAAAAGTCTATTGCTACTTAAATTTAACTTTTACCCGTAGCTCCCATCTATGCTACTTCTGTCTTATTTAGTCGTTGCAAATTATTTCTATAGAAATATTTCCATATTTCTCCAGAAAAATGGCATCACCTCACTATTTGCTAAGCGGTCCTGCACATAAAATGCAAAGAGAGGTTGTTATAGATAGTTTTTTATTTGTATTTTCCTGCTCAGTCCTTTTTTTATCTGCTGTAGCAGTGTGTGTGTGCCTGTGCACATGCGTGTTTGCACGCGTGGTGGTGCGTGTGCGACATAAGGAGAAGTCCCGAGGCCGGCTGGGAAAGGCGCCGGTGGCAGGAGCAGCACCAGGACCACTGCCCGCTTCCCCAAGTGTGGCACTGCTCCCTCCTTCTGCTCCCACAGACGTTATTTACCTACATCCCACACAGTAATGCAAGTTTATGCATGCTCATAGACTCCTTTGCACGTTCTGAATTAACTTAGCATTTTATTGATCATTTGGGAGCAGAATGAATGCTAATCATTAAGTTTTATATGAATGTTTCTATTACATGAAGCCTTATAGCACATGTGCTGAGTTAAAGGATGTTGCCTATGTAAATGGAAGATAATTCCACATTAAAAAGACATTTTCTGGAGCATCTTTATTCAGTTACATTTCAGCTGATCTAAAGGACTCCTATCAGCACTGGCACGGAGGGGTAAGGCTTAGGAATGTAAGTGTAGATAATAGTTTGCTAGGCCAGGATACTATTTCTCCGCCATGGATTTCAAAAAGACTTACTGTACATACTGGTTCTGGCATTTGAAACTCCAGGCTTAGCTGGGGGATGGGGAGAGGCGGAGGAAAAAAAGCATTTAATATGAACAAAACATTTTTTGTGAAAGGCAGATTCCTTTTTGTTTCCATGTGCCATACAGTCAGCATTTTTTGAGTCTTTACTGATGCTCTCATACATGCAAAGTGGCTCTTGAAAATACACCATTACAACTTAATATATCCAGTATGTAATTTGTACTTAACAGAAAGATATTTAGGACCATTTGCCTCAGCCATAAGACTTTCAGCTGCACAGTGGGAGGTAGTGCTTCAATGAAACCTTTGTTTTTAATCTTCTGATACAGTCACTAAGGCAGTTGGCTGGCTTTAAAATTACATCAGTCTTCTTTTTAATCTAGGGTTTGCAAGCAGTGATTAGTTTGGGGCATCCACCAAAATATATCATTTCACAGGCAGAACTACCACCCTTTTTTCCTCTGTTGTGTAGGATGCACCTAAATCAGCGTCTAAAAAAGAAGAAGGAAAATAAAGAAGAAGAAAGTTGCCCAGCAAGCACGCATATTCCCGGAGACGCCGTCCCAGCCGGCGTGTACAGTGCAGCGCAGTTCAGTCACGTTTACTTTGTTTCCTCCTCTTCCTAAAATTAGATTACGATTCCCCGAGCGAGCACAATGATGCCGAAGCCGGACAACCCCGGGTTTGAATCACTTCAAAGCAGCCCCCTGTTTTCACCAAACGTCACCCGTCTGCCGCAGCCCTGCAGAAAGCTCATTGCTCTGCATAGCAAGTTGGGTGGCAGCGGGTCCATAATATAAAACTGTTGCCTAGTGTTCCTCTAAGCTCTGCCCTCCTCTGAAAAAAAAAAAAGATCCCTCATAATTCAGGCAACAGCTGGAAAGCTTAGCTTAATGGTCTGTGCTTAAATGTGGAAGGTCACAGGGTACTGATCTAAGGAGCGGAGAAGTCTTGCTCAGCCGACTGTTGACACTTAGTAAACGGAGGAGGAGGGGACTGTGTGTGCATCTGAGAAAGCCATACCCCGGCCGGCGAAGAATAGGAAGCAACTTCTATTCAAGATTTGCAGGGGTCCTGGACCCAGTAGGGAAAAGCAACAAGGCCCTTCACTGCCTCTAAGTTACCTTGTATTATAACAGGATTAAAGTACATTTAGCTTCTCTATTAGCATACTTTAGCCCCATTTAGGCTTACTTGATGTTTCCGATGGCCTTTGATCAGCCTTGCATGGTGCTGGTCAGCTTCAGGACACAGCAGTCAAAAAGCGAGACTGTGAAATTATCCTGATGTTGAATCTCACAGGAGATATTTCTGGCTGTTTTCATTCACTCATCCCCAATATTCGAGTTTCTTTCTCTCTCTCTCTTCCCCCCCCGCCCTCACTCAAGAAAATAATTTACACACTGTTAAAAAAAGGGGAGGGGGGAAGAGAGGAGAGAGATATTAAAAGAAAAAGGTAGCTTAGTGACCAGTAATAATTAGCTCCTTGTTTGAAATCAGTGCTGGCTTGTGTGCCAGTGCTGAAGCATCTATGAAAAATACTATAATTTCTACAGTGTCTGGCTTTTTATTGCTTACATTTGCATATAAATTAAATCCATATTGTAGCTTTAAGGCAAGCTAGGCTTAGAATGCCGTACAGCTCAGGGTCCTATTGTTTTACATCTACTTCCTATACTGTGGTTAAATGAAAAGGGAGGAGAAAGTAGAGGGAGAAAGTCAGCTTTGTAGCATTTTTAATTGCTTCTCTGCCAATTATGGCCAAATTAATATTTAAACTTTGTAGTGCTTTGAGAAATTGTTTACGAAACCCACTTCCTGGTGTTCGGTGCTCCCTGTGCCTACAGCAATATCTATATTGGAATCTTTTGTTGAAGAAAATGAAAAATAATTAAAGATAAATTCTGTTCTCTTTTAAAATATTTTAGGGAAACAAATGCTGTTAATTGAACCGTAAATATTTCAAATATAGGCGTGATCCTTATTCCCAATAGCAGCCTGAAAAACCATTACCAGCCAACATTTTTTCACCTGATACTGTTTATGTGCATGAAAATATCTTGTATCATTTACTTCACGTGATCTTATTTTTGTCTTCCTCCTTTGCTTTACACTGCCGTCTCCGCTCGACCGACTTAGGTTGGCCTTTCTGAGTTCCCGTTTCAGCGCGGCTCAGAAATCCACAGGCTGCTAACACTAACACATCAGGACAGAGCCTGGGAAGACAAGAGACATTTGCAAAGATGAGTAACAAGAAGCAAATGGCGCCTCAAAGTCTCCCTTTAAAAATTCTTTAATGAGATACAGTACTTTTTTTTTCATTCTTTTCTTGGGCTAATGCCTAGTATGTACCAACCACTGGGCCACATTTTTAGGAAACATCTAAATCAAAAGTCAGAAGATTACACAGGGACATAAGAAAATCTTAAGATGGCAGGAGGCCAGGAAGCCCAGCTAGGCCTACCCTCTCCTCCGGTTAACAGTTGTTCTCCATAATATACTGTTTTTCTCCCCCTCTCTCTCCATATGCTTCTTGCTCTATTTGAAATCTGGTCAGATGAGTTGCTTCTAGAGCAGCATCTGGTAGCTTATAATATATACCCTCTGGAAAAAAAAACGTATTACATTTGTACAGTGCAAGACCTCACTGGAGCCGTGTCCCTCATCCTCATATTTGACATTAGCTCTAATAACTGCGGCACTGCTCCCTGCAGTTCCCCCTAGAGCCCTCTGCAGCTCAGCGAGGTCCCCTCTTAATCTTTTCTCTTTGCGAGGGATACAGACCTAGTTTCACTAACCATTTTGGAGCCTCCAATCTCGAAGTCATTATGGGACTTTGTTGTACTATTTCCATTTCTGTAATATTCCTTCCGTAATTAGGTAATCAAGACTGTGCATCTTTCCCATGTGGCTTTCTGAGGTTGATTTTATTTATGAGCTTATTTACCCCTTGTTACGCATTTTAAAAATTCTGGTTGCAATACCATCGGCTGGGCACATTGCTAGTCTTCACAGTTGTCTGCTTGCTATCGTAATTTCCTTTTTCCTCTTGCCCATCACGGATTTGCTTGTTCTGTCTGAATTTTACAGCTGTTCATACTAATAGAGGAGGTTACAAGTGCTTGTATGCATGGTGAATTTTATGAGTAGTCTCCTATGGACGCCAACAGGAGCAGGGCATGGACTGATATGTGGGTGAAGGTGTTGGTGGGGCTGATTTAAGGTGAATTCATCTGGCAGAGATAGTCCTTGGTTACAGGATTAGATGATACCTCATCTGGAGAAGTCCTGCCCCTGTTTGCACGTGTCAGCACTACCAGGCTGGAGATCACGCACGCTGCTGTATAGCCGATTTCGCATGCAGAAGGACAGGGCTTGCCAAGTCTACATTAGCACTATAAATATTCTTCCCAAGGCAATTGACTATCACCTGGACTGTGCTGCAACAATAAAAGTCTCACTTCTCATTTTCACCACAATAAAATAATTGCCTTCAACTTACAGATACCCATCTGTACGTTCAGGGCTTTCTTATCAGCTATAAAACAACACTCTTAAACCCTTCCCCTCATTAATCTTTGAAGCAATACAACCGATAGCAGAGATAAAGATTCATTTGTTTCCTCATTTATCAAAATCTTGTACCTATTCTCGTCTTTTGGTTTTCTGCAGCCGCTGCCCATTGCTGGGTGAGCCTCTCCTTTACTTCAGAGTGCTTTGGGTCAAGCTCCAGCCCTAGTTTGATAGCAAACTTCCTCGCTATGTCTTTCCTTTCTGCTGCTCAAGACTGTCACTGTAAAAACCACAATGTTCTGGTTTCAGAGGTGGTTGCATGGTTCCTGGTAACCCTGTTGCGACAACATTTCAACACTGAATCATTCTGGGCCACCCCCAGCCCTCACAGCACCTGCGCGGCCGTGGCAGACAGCCTTAGGATAAATGACGATTGGAACTCTGCTAGGGTCCTTCTCCTGGAGACCCTGATGCATTTCACTGACGAGACTCACAAAAGCCTGCGGGTCTGTAAGAAAATACATGCAGTGTCATTTGGCAGATGGAGGAAAGGAAGAAAGACCTCGCCCTCACAGGGGTCCCCCAGGGCCAGGGGAACCGAGGACAGCCCCGCGCCTCACCAGGTACCTGGGGCACCTGGGGCATGAGCCTCGTCACATCCCATTCAACCCAAGAGCAACAAGCCTGGCTTCCTGAGGGGGAAAAACGTCCCCAAATTCAGGCTGTCCGAGCACTTCAGTCTGTCAGTCCTGATTTGCAGAAAGGCTTTTTCTTTGCCACCCAAGGCTGCCTGTTAATATTAACCTGCCAGGGTTAATTCTCCAGCCCTGTATATTGTACTAATGGACCTTGTAAGACAGCACCACCAAGCTTTAAGACCATGCAGATACTGTAGCTACATATTTAAGAGATTTAATCTACCTTTTTCCCGTATCAACAAATCAGTTATTTGTTTATTCCTGGTCTGATGCTTGATGCAATGCCCACCCTATCAATGCAAAGGTGACTGTGAAAATGGCATTTATTAAGCTTTTTTTGTGTGTTGATATCCTTTTTAAATGTTATCATTTTAAGCCTTTCTCTCCCTGTTTCCAAAAAGGGATAGTGAATAAGCCAACAAGGACTCTTGGCAGCCCTGACCGAGGCTTCAACCATAACCGAACACAGCTTATTCTGAAGCTTGAAAAAGTTGGGTTCCTTGTTTGCCAGTGTCTTTGCTCCTTTGCTGTTTCATGCTCCTGCTCGCCACGGGCTAAATCAGAGCACAGGAGCCCCACGCTCTGCAATGCAACCTGAAGGAGGATCTGCTCAAAACTGCCCACTCCTGTGAAATTTTCTGTTTACACCTGTTGACCCACGAGATTTAAACAACTCAGACAACTGCATTTTATAAAGGCAAAATAAATTGACTCCAAACACCACAGCATTTTATATTCCCCTATGAGTGGCTTCAGTGTTTGTTAGTCCTTCAAATTTTAGCTTTGTGTGTTACAAACCCCATCTTCTGGCAGTTTATCAGGTGTCTCCAGTATTGGTTTCAAAATAGATATTAAATACTGCTCTCGCACCTTGTAGCTGCAATCATTTCCAAATGTATTGAACAGCTTTTCTGCTCTTCAGCCATCAAAGATTATACACTGAGAATAAATTACTCAGCTGGATGCGTCGTTTGTAGGCAAACCCAGGCAGTGACAGTATCAGTAGTCCCTGTGTTTAAAAGAATGTAAAACACTTTCTCTTTTTCCATGCTTTACATTGCAATCCTGGAAACAGCGGCTCAGCTACGTCCTCTGCACAAACGAGGATGCTGGCAAAGATGTCCCGAGGTATCGCAGCTGTCAGCCCAGTCCCTCACCCTTCATCCTGGCATGGGAGAGGGAGCCCTGCGGGAGTGGGGTGCTCTGGAGGACACGGGTGGTCCCTGGCTGCCAGGCAGAGAAACCATCCCCGTTTCGCTCCTCCTGGCTCTCAGTGACTGCCGGGCTTTGTGTGCTCTCCCGTTTTAGTCCTGGTCCTCACAGAAAACAATCAACACAATTTCCAGTGATCTCCTTTCACCGATCACATCTCCTTTCACCCATCACTATAACTTGGATTTTCTTTTTTTTTTTTTTTATTTTTTCAAAGAAAAATAATGTGCTTTCTGAGTATCAACAAATGTTTCCAGCATCAGACAACTTTCTGAGGTTTCCCTTACTTCTTTCTTTTCCCTTTCATAATCTCTTATTTCAAGACCTAGTTTCCCATGTTGTCCCCTGTGTCCGTGTATCACACTGCTGTCCTTCAATGACAACATCACAGTTCCCTTGAATTGCTGAATTACATAAGACGGTATTTGTAAACCTAGCACCAAACTAGAAACCAGGCCAGAATTTGTTTTATCTTTCCTTTCCACAACCCATGCTTCCTAGGATGTTTCCATACAAGTGCTCACAAACAGTGAATTTTCCCTAAAGTTGAAAACAATTTTGTAAAGAGTTGAAATTTGTTTGGGACAGAAGCAGGAACAGTTCATAAATAGTACATCAGCTTACTGAGAACCAAAAATGGCATCTGAATTAACACTACCAGTCACAAAATTATCTCGGATATCTTTAACCAATCTAAACTTTAGGCTTCAGCTCTGCATGGGTTTTTCCATAGGGAATAGAAACAGACAGGTACAACCAAAGGGAATTCACTCCTTCCTCATCCTCATGGGATGAAGCATCTTTTTGAGACAAAAATTGCTCTCCCTTTGATAACAGGAGATGCTCAGAAGACAAGTTTAGATATATCCCTAACTTTTAGCTAGCTGCAGCAAATATCTTTCTATGGACGACTGACAAATAATCCATAATTCAAATATGTTTGCAGAAACAATTTGTCTAACCATTTTGACAGAACAAATTTGAAGGGAAAAAAAATCTGCTTGCAGGCAAACTGCAAGCATAAAAGATGACTAAATTCCTTTAATTAAAAAATCAGTGTAAATAGTGCTCTTGTTGATATTAAGTACATTTGTGAAGCAGAAATAGTTTAAATCAAACCTCACATATAATAAATACAGAGACAGGCTTCTCACTGTGCATATGATGCCTTCATTATCACTAAATATAAATCTGATCTATTCATCTTTGACTAGTAAGGATTGGAGAACCATTTGAGTTGGTTTTTTTTAAATGCATCCTTAAAGTCAAGAAACAGGCTTTTTCTTCTCCTGTTTTGTTTTACTTTCTGGATATTTCATAAGTTTTTTTGGATATTCTTGATTCTGCCTGATACACAAGACAACCTTCCAGGGTAAAAGAGGGAGAGATGTTGCATGCTCATTTTCTCTTGTCCTCTCCTATAATAACTGTGATCCCCCGTTACTCTATCATGTGCAGCAGATCAGAAGGAGAAAAGACTGTCTGACATGAACGCTGCACCTTCTCGGATAGGTCAGGCATAGCGCTAAGAAAACTTTTCTTCAGAGAAAGTTTCCTATTTGTAGGTGTTCTCTAAATTTCTTGAGGAGACAAACTCTCCTTCCAGGTGTCTCATGTCAGCATTGCTCAGTGTTAACTCAGCTTCTTGGAGAAGGGTCAGAACACTTTCAGGGAAAGAAATGCAAATATCCACGGATAGTTTGCCCTTTTCTAGTCCTTGCCCTCCTAGCTCAGCCTAAGCAGATGCCCAGTATTCCATCGCTGTCATGCAAATACCTTAACATGTCTCAAATTTAAAGCGAAGGGACCCATTAAGGGTTTGTGGCTTCGGCATTCAGTATCATTTTGTTCTGGTTAATATGAATATTGGAGATGTAAGGAGAGAACTCCCTTGAAATAAAGACAGTCATGAAGAGAGAGTCCCAAGAGATGTCTCAAAAATAGATGCTGCCATTTTTATTAGCAAAGTACAGAAGCAAAGGGGGTGAAAAATAAGTTTGGAAAAATCACTCAGCTCGTCAAATACTATTGAGAAATTTGCTAAGAGAGTCCTAAGCTTAAATTACAGAGCAGAGTTTAACATATCTTGAGACCTTACATGGCAGAACAAATTCTCTTTCCCACACTAATGACTCTCTCTGTCTGTCGGCTCAGAGTTCAATCACATATTCACAATGAAGTATGGGTCACGTCCTAGAATGTCTGTGTCTTATAGTCGTCTTCTTGGCTGACAAGTGCTACATCTAAATCAGTGTGTGGCATTAAGTTATAGCCTGAAAGCAGACTAGAGTGGTAAGACCAGTTCAGAAATGAATGCTTCTTGCTCCCCCCAGCCCTCAACCTTGCTCAGGCCACTGTTGCCCAAAGACACAACTTCCAACATCACTTATCTAGTTGTAATTCTACAAAGTGAAAGCACAGCTCAATAGTAATACTGTATGGGACTTGTTTGGGCAAGTCTCTATCATCTGGACTAAGTCAAAAGATTACACACCAGTAATAGAAATTTATTCAGAGAAAGATATCCTGGCATAATAAGATCATCTCACTTCATGTAATTATAATTCATGCATCCAGAGACAGCTGTCCATCAGATATATTGTATTAGCTGGTTTTGATTTCTATAATGAGTTTTATTAGTATATTTATGAGGAAGAAGAGCAGCATATAAAGAATTTATGAATAAGTTATTATGTGTGCAGAACCAACATTTGGGATCTTCTAAGTCTTGCAGAGAAGCCAAAGTCTGAATGGATACAGAGACTGAAATACACCCCAAACCATGATCCATGCAGACCTAGTTCAATAACACACAGCGTCAGCACTACCCATTGCTTTGTTTTACAGCCATGAAATCATTGGATTTATGTAAACAAGAAATCTAAATGAGGTCTGAAAAAAAGCAAAACAGTGAACAAGAATGTCAAGGCTTAATTTATCTTTGATATTAGATCGATGTGGTATAAAAGGATCTTTCTTCAAATACAAGAACTGGTACTGTTTGTCCTCATTTCCCACATGCGAGAACATTCAGGCTGTGCTAGATGAGATACATTGAATTTAGTTTCAAGAGGGGATGGTCGATTCTTCAGGCAAAAATAGTGGAAAGCAATGGAAATGTGGGAGCAAAGTAAAGTGAAAGTCGCTAAGACTACGAGAAAATAACAACAGGCAGTGATGCAGTTAAATGATACAGAGCAAAGTAAAAAGGGCCAAGTGCTAAGTCTCAGCAGCTCTGGAGATACATACCATTCGAGACAATTTTCTATAAGTCCAATGCATAAATGTAAAAGTCATTACAAAGTCTATTAAATCGTTAACTACAGTTAATGGTTTTGAAGCCTGAAGTGAGGCAGCTGATTTTGAGAATGTTTCTCCTTTAACAGGACAGCCTGAGGACTATACCCACTGCTATCTGTAACCCTACCTGCTCCTCCTCAAAGGTTTCAAAGAGCTGCCTTCTGTCAAGCTGAATCTTCACCTGTCCTCCAGGTCTTCAAGGCATGCCCAGATCACCTGTGTCATGCTGGTAGATTGGGAGACTTCAGACAACTGAAGGCAGGTGCTGCAAGGTCTAGGGGAAAATCAACTCCTGTGCCAACATTTCCTGGTAAAAAATGTCCTGTTGCCCAATTGTGCCTCATTAAAGTGGTTTGACCAAATAGAATCATAGAATCGTTTAGGTTGGAAAAGACCTTGAAGATCATCAAGTCCAACCGTTAACCTAGCGCTGCCAAGTCCATCGCTAAACCATGTCCCTAAGCACCACATCCACACAGCTTTTAAATACCTCCAGGGATGGGGACTCAACCACTTCCCTGGGCAGCCTGTTCCAGTGCCTGACTACCCTTTTGGTGAAGAAATTTTTCCTAATATCCAATCTAAATCTCTCCTGGTGCAACCTGAGGCCATTTCTTCTTGTCCTATCCCTTGTTACTTGGGAGAAGAGACCAACCCCCACCTCACTACAGCCTCCTTTCAGGTAGATGTAGAGAGCGATAAGGTCTCCCCTCAGCCTCCTCTTCTCCAGGCTAAACAACCCCAGCTCCCTCAGCCGCTCCCCATAAGACTTGTGCTCCAGACCCTTCACCAGCTTCGTTGCCCTTCTCTGGACACGCTCCAGCACCTCCCTGTCCTTCTTGTAGTAAGGGGCCCAAAACTGAACACAGGATTCGAGGTGCAGCCTCACTAGTGCCGAGTCCAGGGGGACGATCGCTTCCCTGGTCCTGCTGGCCACACTGTTTCTGATACAAGCCAGGATGCCATTGGCCTTCTTGGCCACCTGGGCACACTGCTGGTTCATATTCAGTCGGCTGTCGACCAACACCCCCAGGTCCTTTTCTGTCGGGCAGCTCTCCAGCCACTCTTCGCCAAGCCTGTAGCATTGCATGGGGTTGTTGTGACCCAAGGGCAGGACCCAGCACTGAGCCTGGTTGAACCTCATACAGTTGGCCTCAGCCCATCCATCCAGCCTGTCCAGGTCCCTCTGTAGGGCCTTCCTACCCTCCAGCAGATCAACACTCCCACCCAACTTGGTGTCATCTGCAAACTTACTGAGGGTGCACTCGATCCCCTTGTCCAGATCGTTGATAAAGATATTAAACAGAACTGGCCCCAGTACTGAGCCCTGGGGAACACCACTTGTGACCAGCCACCAACTGGATTTAACTCCATTCACCACAACTCTTTGGGCCCAGCCATCCAGCCAGTGTTTTACCCAGTGAAGAGTGCACTCGTCGAAGCCATGAGCAGCCAGTAAAATACTTCAGGTTTCCTCAGCTACCAGCCAAAAGACCAGATCTCTTGTGTAGCTGATGTCTGGACCACACACCACCATCCTTCAGCTTTTCAAGCTGCACCGCCAACAGCCAGTGCAGTACTTTCTGCATGAAATTTTAATAGGTAGGCCAGCACATCACACACTCTTCACAAACCCTGGATAATTAGAAGAGTGATCCTCATACAAAATGTCTGTTTTTAAGGGGACAAATACATGAGCAACCAAGGCAAGGTCTGATTAATGACAGGGTCTGTAGGTAAAGGAAAATGATGCAGCATGCTTGCCATGCACAAATAACAGGAACAGCTGGATACTGCAAAAGCCCAAAACCTCTTCAGTGCACCCTAGATAGTCCCACCTAAGCAAGAAAAGAGGCCAGGTAAAAGTCCTCAACTGAGCTACAAAACTGGCAAGCCTCTCCTGGGTCTGCCGTCACTGGCAAGTCCATCAACCACCTCTTAATAGCTGGGTCTACATAACCAACATCATGCTTTGCTGCCACTAGCTGATCATGTTCATTGTGGCGATAGCTGAGGGTGGGGTGTCCCGTCTGATGTTTAGATCTCAGAACAGACCTCTGCGTTGCTGGCCGAAAATGCCACATTGGCAGAAGAAGAGTTCAGCACACAAGAGCAGCTTGGTTTCACCACTCAAGTTCACCTACTGCCTAGTTGTCATTTAACCTGTCAGTGTCAATAAGAAACTGAGCAGTCAAAATGGATCCAATTATTTTGCTACAATCTTCTCAGAAGTCTTCCTTAAAGCTGAGAGTTTCCAAGGAGGCAAGAAAAGGTGGTTAGAAAGACTTTAACAACTGTTTCTTTGAAAGAAGAAGAGAAATCACTGGCAAGCAGTGGATCCTGCACGACACCTGCTCAGGGCTCAGATGGGGCGTAGCCTCAGTGTCCCAAGTATTGCCTGACCTCCAGCAAGACCTAGGGTCTGAAATTGTGGTAGAGGTTGTATTTGACCATCAAGAACTTATTCAACCTCCAGAAAGAAAGTGAAAAACAGTGTGGTGCTGAATGATCCTATCAGGACAGTAATTGGAAAAATCACCACAGTAAGAAATGCTCAACTGTCACCATGTGCAAAGAGCCTTGATGAGCCAGGTTGTTTACTGCTCACAGCCGCTGAGCTACTCATGACTTTGCTGACACTATGATGAAGGGCACGGCAGCCGTTCTTGGCCTCGTTCCTAAGCACAACGTATTGTTTCCAGAGCCCTTTATGCGACCATCACTCCAATTAGGAACTAGAGTGCCTTCACAAATGTTCTGTCCTCCCACTTTGTCAGACAGAGATGATCTGAATACCACAGAAACCTTTGAGAAGGGGAAAATCACAGAAGAGAGCATTTAGGGATCATAATGGCAATGAGTGGCAAGAACAGATGATTACGGAACTTCATAAATTTTAATCAAAATATCAAAAGAGTGCACTGTCAATGCAAACATATCCTTCTCCTAATAGGAGGACAAACTAAAGCAGTAGCTTTATAACATCCTTTGATGCCCTAGGATAGCAGGACCCCCGGAGCTGACTGTTGTATCCCACAATAGTTCATTAGTATTGAGATTCTTAATTCCCTTTATTGGATCTGAGTTTTGGCTTCTAAGATCTGACCCCTGAAGAGCCAGAAACTTCAGAGTGCTTTTTGCTACACACTTCCTCACTTTGGGCATTTAACTCCACACTTTTAGAAATAACACATGCCTTTGCCACAGTGAAGGAAAAGGAATAACCGTGTTATCTCTTAGCAAAATATTATTATCATCACTCAGGCAAAGACCTCTACCACCAAATCATCCTTCACATTGCTGTTCTCTTGTAACTGCGGGGAAAATATGTCTATATTAGAGCTGAAAATTTAAGACAAGAGGATGGAGGTGATATTTTCTGCTTCTGGACATGTATATTATTCAAAATGGAATTTTGTGACTCATCCTCTTCTAGTTGGGACTCTTGAACAGATAGGCATTTCCCACAAGTAGATCTGAAGGGAGCATCCATTGAGTTAGAAAAGATAACTCTACTGTCTTATATAGTAGACTAGAAAAAATAAAAAGTAAATTAATGCTCTGACTACAGAGAGCTGTCAAGTACCCTATCTAGAAACAAGTATCAGTAAGAGCCCACCAGTCCAACCACACAGTCCTTGCATGCCATTTGCTTTTGCCTCACATTTCTCACTCCACTGTCCCACGGAAACTCCCATCGAAACTCACTGACTTCAAAAAAGTTGAAAAAGGTATTAATTTGCCTTACTCTTTTTTTTTTTCATACAAGCTCTCAGTCCCCAGACAATGAGGGAATGAGGGACCAGGCTCATATGTCCCTTAAAACCAAGATAAAGTAAGGCACTTGGAAGAGAAGATGGGAAAAGGAAGAGTTAACCAGGTTTATAATTGTTTCCAGAGAGCAATTATTCAGTCCCTAAAAATGCTGGTGGAAGAACAAAATGGAAAATTAACATGGTCCCAGCAGACAAATGATTAATATTTAGGAAAGGACTATAGCAGGTTTTGATCCAAAAGAAAGGGGAAAGAGCATTTTAACGAGATTGGTAGTCAGACTGTACAAACTTATTAGATTTGGGTTTTACCATCTCATAAAAAAATGAAGGACATTTTCCTATTCTATACCCCCTTGTTTTGAAGACAGGGGTTTATGTTTGCATTCCCTTTACCAGCACCTGTGTTTGCGAAGAGGTGCACACCCAAGCATTGTGAGCCCCGGCAGCCTTGTGATACCAAAGCAGAAACACAACCTGGAGCAAGAGCCAGGCAAATAACTGAGAACAAAACATGCAGCTGATTAACGCTGCCAGAGAATTTTTTATGGAGAATGTTGTTCTTCTTTAATTTTCCTTTCCCTCTGCAGCTTTCCTCAGAGCAATAACTGCGAATAATCCCCGCTCTCCAGCTGATTGGGGTGCAGCTCCCTGCACATCGCTAATACTGGCACGGTGACATTTTAGCTGGTTTCAGTGGACACAAGCAGGTGCAAAGCACCCATGGGATCAGTGCTGCCCATCCCTCCGAGGAGGACGCGGAGGTGCCAGGGAGGCAGTCTGGCAGCATTGCTGCCTGCCCTCGGCCGGGACCAATAGCACCTGCCTGCACCTTGTACATCGGCTTTCATGTTTAATAAAGTTGTGGCCTCTTGGCTTTCACCACAACACAGTTTCCAGTTTTATTTCCCAAGGGTTCATAGCAACAGTAACACACAGTTGTTATAATGTGTCATAAAATAAATATTAGCAAAAGCACAGACGAATCTCCACCGGTTTGGAATTTGCTTGGCATCCCACGTCCCTTAACGCATGTCTCCAAAAGCAAAAGTTGTCTGCTGATGGAGGAGGTTTGTTTGTTTGCCTTAGTTTTGTTTTTTCCTCAGTCGTCTGGGCTTACACCACTGTCACAGCCAATAAAAGTAGGTACCAGTACAGCACTACCTTGCACATTGCCCTAATCACATTGCTCTTGAAATTAAGTCTGTCAGCGCTTCGGCTGTAAACCCGTATTGTGAGAGCTTAATAACTCCACTGTGAACAAAACAAAATTACTTCTAGACTTAAACCTGGTGTGCAAGACTTCTGCCTATGGGGCCACATTTTATTTGTTGCAGGGAATATAAAGAGCATGCCCAAAATGCTTAAATAGATCAAATACATGAACAGAAACACAATGTATGTGTGCATGTACACACACACTGGCATATATGTGCACACATGTGTAAGTAAACTCATGTGATATGTTTTACATCCCTACCTACACTGCTTGCATAGGGAGGAAATAAATTCATCAGGAGCCTCTGACTCCCTCTCCCCAATCCATTTCCTCAGGTTTTAGACTAATCTCAGTCTCTACTTCTTTTTTGAGTGTTTTTTTCTTCTTTCCAAGAATAATAAATTTACACTCACCCACCATGAATTACTCTGGCCTGAAGCTGAGGCAGCCAAGGTAAAACTCCATCCTAGAGCAGTAGCAGTTGTTTTATGTATCAAAATGTCCCATCTTTGAAGCTGAGTCTTAATAATGTCTTGCAGGAAAGCCCCAGGGCAGAGCCTTTCTCTGCCACAGACTTCTTGTATGACTTTGGGCAAATCATTTAGCTCTCTAGTCTTTGGCTCCACTGTTGAAAAATGGGAATAATTAAATTGCTCTTCTTCATCAAACAACGGTAATGATAAATACGCTATGAAATGCTCTGAAATGTCTGTGATGAAGATCACCTGCTGGATGGAGAGATACAGAGCTAGAAAGGGGAGCCTTGTTACCACTCTAAATTCATGGCATTTTTAAGTCCAGAAGTGCTGTTCTAAACCAGTTTTAAAGTTTATTTTCTTTAAAAGACACCAATCAAATAGATTCTTCTATAAAAACACTACACTTTTTTTTTTTCTATAAAATAATAGCATAAACTGCATGTGTGGGGTGTGATAGGACATAGAGCTTTGCCATCACAGTTTGGGGTGACTATGCTGGAGCTGACAGGGCTTATGTGGCGGATCTGAACAGCACCGGTGGAGCTGTTTTGCTCTGTCAGGCCAAGATTACCCTTCCTTAAGACGTGCACTCCTGACTCAGATGTCAAGTCACACAAAATTTGTCTACCCTCACAAGGAGGGGCAGAAAATAACTGTGCCTGGGGCTCATGGCACCCCAGCACCAGGGTGTCCCCCTTCATCCTCATCCTTGCCTCACCGGGGAGGCACTGGTCCCAGAGCAGGAGGAAGGGGAAGCTGCATGCAATGGCTCTGGGGCACAGACCTGGAAGTTCACCCTGTCACTTAGATGGATCATGCACCAGGAGATGACCCCCTCAATGACCATGGCTGTGGGAGCGAAGCCGTAGCTGCAGGAGAGCCTGGGAAAATGGGTGCTGCCAGAGGCAGAGGATTTCTCTGCAGAAAGGGCAGGTGAAGTTGAGTAACGCTGCAGCCAATGTCATGGACAAAGAGAAGGGAAATGGTCAGTGTTGGATTAAAAAGAAATTAAACACAACATCAACACACGGTGTATTTATGCTCATGGGAGTGATCAACAAAAAGGGATGAGCTGTCCTAGTGGTAAGCTGAAGCTGGCTTAGGTTTTTGCCATCAAACCCTCCACCCTCTCACTTTCCCTTTGTTTCACCTCCTTTCTTGTGAGGTCCCTATCTGCATTCTGAGTCTGGGGAAAGCTCACAGCATATATCTTCCCATCGCTCTGTACAAACCCTGCCTCCCTCGATCATCAGCTCCCTTTGGGACCCCATGCAATAAGCAATAACATTGAGACCAACCAAAAAGTGCTCCCACAGCCCCCCGTCTCCGTTTTGGCTGGAGATGGCCACAGCAAAGCAGCATGGTCAGATGGTGGCCATGGACTGACACGCCTGTATGTGCCGTGCTGGCTGTGTACGGGGCACCAGCTGGGAAAACCTGGGGTGCTGGGGCAGGGTCTCCCGGGTGCTGGCTCCTATGAGTCCTCCACCCATCAATCTTAGAGCAGTATGCCGTCATGGATAAATAGCAGCTGTTGCAGTAAGCTCATCAGATAACAGGCACATATATTAAAGTACCTTTAGCACACTTACTAAAACATATATTTAGCTAGGGAAAATAATCTTGCCCTGCCTATAAAAGTCAAAGTTTGCCTTTATAAATAACTCCAGGAACCCTGCACGCATCTGAGGAAATGGCGACAGCGTGCACGCTCAGCCTCCTTCCCCGAAAAGATCTCTGAATAAAATATAAACACGCTGAAATATAAAGAACAGTTTGGTGAAGATAATGAAATCTAGTGAAGCCAGTAATTTACTCTGTAAATCATATAGCTACTTCTTCCTTGCAGTTGCCTGCCCTGATTTACATCATGAACCTTATTTCCGAGCTTCTCCCCGCCTTATTGCAAGCATGGGAGCACTGACTACAGCTTCTGCATGTCTTTGTGGCTGGTAAAAAACATTTATTTATACCTGCAAAATGTCCCACTCTAAATATGCTACGTTAGCTTGATACAATTGTTCTTTTTTCCAGTCTTCTCTCAGGTCTTCCCGGGAAGGGAAGGAAAGACAGGCATCCAAAAATGCCTGTTTTGCACCCATTCTTGTTGTCACGGTAGCTGGGAATGGAAGCAGTCCGAGTGCTGCGTTGGTGCCGGCCATGGGGAGCTGCGTAGAGGATCCCCCCACGCTGCCCGAGGACCCCACGGCACCCCCAGTCTCCCCAGCCTCCCCACTGACTCCCCGGTCTCCAGCATCCCACGGTCCTTTCCCATTTTATTCATGGCATCGAACCTCTTCCCATTAGCATGCAAAGACTTCGAACTCTTGAGCTTTCCTATATTGCACAGAATATCTTAAGAAGGGGCTGGAAATAATTGGGTGCTATCGCCTTAATAACGCCGTCGTGTACACTTGAGCGTATGGAAATCTGAAGTAGCGCCAAACACTCAGGGGCAAGCGGCGAGCCCTGCGTGCCAGGGAGCTGCTGCACAGGGCTTAGCCCCAGCCTCATTTCTTATTCACGTCTCTCCTTTAAGTCTAACCACTCCGAGGTGAGGCTATATCTCTATGAATTCAAGTGGATTTGTCTCCCGGTGTATGCATGTACATTAGGCAGGCATATTATGCATACGTATCGCTCTGCCTGGGTCTACGCAGGAATAGAGACTGCAGGGAAAAAATTATATCTAGATGAGTCTTTATGATGTGTGTTCCTTCAGTATTAAGATCTCTTCAGGCTTTGTATATCCGGTAATATTGCTCTCATTTTAAATTCTCCCGGTAATAATTTTAAGAGAAAATTCTTTGTGACAACTGCTGTTGATTTAAAACTAATGTTTAGCCAGTAATGGGTAATTGTATTAGACTAAAAAAAGCTGCTGTAAAGTCGACCCCAGTCTGATTTTTAATTTACTGCATCATCAGCTACTTTTATGATACTATTTAATCTGCTGAAATAAAACTATTGCTCTATGAATATCTCTAACATTCAAGAAAGATTGTTTTTAGCTGTTCTGCTCTTGGGGCTGAGGAGTTGTTAATTATTGTATGAATAATTCCTGTGAATACATTTATTTATATTTGTTTTAATTGTCACAATACTTAGAGAAGTAATGTGGTATATTTCACTCTGAACTCACTTTTAACTCTTAAACAAGGATAGGGAAAATGCCCATCACTGCTTTGCACCCGTACCGAGTTCATAAAATGCATTCTGCATTTCCATGGGAAAAAAAAAACATGCCAAAACAATTTCCCCTTATTTTTTCCCCGTAAGGACCTGCATCTCACTCAGCCAGGATGGTCGTGCTCGCAGCCGCACGCAGCACAGCAACTGCAAGGCTGCGAGAACGACCAGCACTGCCCTTGCCAGGAGCCTGGTTTGCATTTCCAGGACCTTTACCAGCTGCGTAGCAGCACGGGGGCCTGATCCTGCTCTCTCCTCCCTGGAGCTGTATTCCTGACGAATGCAGCCGGGGTGCAGTGGGAGGTTTGTCTCCTCAAGGGCCTGTTTCAACCCCCGCCCCCCCGGCATCAATGGAAAGACCCCCACTGAGTCGAGTGGGCTTTGGATGGGTCCCCATAGTCTCTGCTTGGGTATATCCATGCACAGAGGAGAGGCTTGCGAGCTACCTTTATATAAATCCTAAAAACCAATGCTGTTACAAATAGGAATTGTAATGTTTTTCTTGCTTATTAACTTCCTGCAGAAATAACGTGCATCAAGGTCATGCAAAACAGCTTTCTGCCTCTGTCTATACCTAGCATCAGCAACCTTCTCAAAACAATATTCTACCAGATTAAAACAGCATCAAAAATATTGTGCTGTTCATTTCAGATGAAAAAGAAATCTTCATTAGGAAAAAAAAATCTATCGTAACAAATAATCTGCACCCACCTAGTAAAAAAAAAAGAGGTTTTTTTATTTGCTACTCCTTTACACAGGCTCTCGTAAAGATTACCTGGGAGATAAATGGAGCTGGTGGAAGAAAAAATACTCAGGGTGTGACCAAAAATGTATATCTGTGGCATGTGAGTTGCTGATTTTTAATGTTGCCAATACATTTATATTGTAGCTTTAGGTTTATTTACCCTGATAAATACTTGATTACCTACCTGCCTGCGACAACTAGGGGAGAAGGCTGTTGTCAAATCAGTTAAAATACGATCAAGTAATGGTTACAAGATAAAGTAAGATAAAACAAATAATTCTTAATGCTGTGCAACCACCTATTATTTTATCCAAACAACTTCTGGTTTTGTTATCTCCTTATGGTCAAATGCCTATTCCCTAGAAAGAGAGAAGAAGTCTCTTTTTACCTCAGTAATTAGCTTGTTTGAAAGCTCCCACAAATTCTTCCTATCATAAATTTTGCATTGCTCTGTGCACAATAATGCACATAAAATTAAATAAACAATTTAATTAATTTAATTAAAATTAAATATTAAACATATTGTGTATAAGAAGCCCATGTCTTTGATTTAATTGGGCAGGAGTACCCAAAGCAGTTTGGGTAACAGTGAAAAATAATTAAAAACAACAAGTACGGTAGCCTCTGGGTACGAAGAGTAGTTGGGAGCTTTCTCCTGAGAAAGGTTTATTTAATTAAAACTAAACTAATCTTTGGAAAACACTTGATAAGCATTTCATAATACAAATCATAATCCAAAAATGAAGCTTATACTTCGTCTACATGATACTGGAAAATAATATTAAATAATTCAATTCTGCCATGAGCTACTTTCCCAGCACGCACAGAATAATTCAGCAGACAGCATGTTTACCACCTTTAAATTTTCTGTAACATTTAGTTCATCTAGATAAATATTAGTAAATTATATGAAAGCATGATAGATCCATAAGTGATAAGGCTGAGAATTAATGCTTTATTTAGACTGTTTATTGCTTCTTGTAGATATAATACCAGGCAAGGAGAGCACAGCTAACTTATTTACAAGGCAAGCTGTGCCTGCGTTGGCAGGTGAGCCATTTGGCTGTGTTCGCGTTTTCTGACCTATTCTTCGACACCTTTCATTCATAATAGAGAATATTATTTCCAGGATCTCATACCACCAGAGGAGGAATAGATTATTTATAGGGTGGTGTCTCTATCAATACCTCATGTTGCCAAACGCTAGTATTTCTATACCGTCCAGTGATAATTTCAGCTCCCTGAAAAACTTGGATCCTGCCCAAGGTGGCAAACTATCCGCCTAGACATCAAACAGTCTGCCTTGCACAACCGCTCGCAAGCTGGATTGCAAATGCTGACAGGCTTTATAGGTCATTTCAAAAACAAATGCTTCATTTTAACACCTTAGACTGCAGCAGCTCCTACAACAAGCTGCTGATGCCAACTGGCTTTTTCAAAAGTGAATGTATCCAAAGAGATCCTAATTGACACTTTCAGGCAAGTGCCCAGCATAACTGAATATTACTCAGGTTTCTGGAGAGCGGTTTTAAAGTGACCATATAATTTAAGTGACCTTTGAATATAATTTAAAATGCTACTGTAGAGCCCGGTTCCTCTCCCACTGAATGGGCTCCATCAATGGGGGAACTCCCATTGATGTTAATGAGGGCAGGAGCGGGCACTTCCACCACTGGCTCCCGTTGAATTATCCAGGTTGCTTTTTTTGTGGGAGCATTTGGGGGTTTTTTTTGATACATTCCTGGGAAGATCCTGTTAACTGACTTGGAGTTACTTTGGTTCATATCATACCCGCAGCTTTTTAGCAGAGGACCCAGTGATTTAGCAGAGATTTCTGTCGAGCAGAGGTACAATAGGGCCCTTTACAGGGTGTGGGAATTTCCCGCATGTTGATTAAGCTCGTGCTGTAAAAGACCGTAGGCCAAATTCTTCAGTCCTCACGCAGACAAAAGTCCACATTGACTTATCCGAAATCTCCCTGCAAACGCTCATTAAAGTCAATGGCATTTTGCCTCGGTGAGGGCTGGGGATTTGGCCCGGTGGTTGTCTCTGCGATTGGGCATCGCCAGGAGAAGGGGATTACCCCGACACCGACACCGAGCCCGCAGCAGGAACTGGCTTGCCCCAGACCCCAGACCTCGGGCACCAGCTTCCCTCCAGCCCCAAAAACCCATAGCAAAATCACACTGTCGGTGCCAGCCCCATGGTCCGGTGTGCGGTGCTGAGTGATGCCCAGCACCATGCCTTGGGCCACCACCCTGATACCCACGCGGTGTCACCCCGGGGAGCCCTGCCACCCGGCTTGCCCCATGGGGCAGGCAGAAAGCAGGCAGGGTATTAGCCACCAGCCCACGAGGCTCCTGTCCTCCCCACTGTAGCTGCTATTGAAAAAAAGTCTGGCTTACATCTCCTCCAGGACAAGATAGCCAGTAATTTAGAACCACCTTAGAGGAGGGTACGTCTATCCGGAAAATAATAGAAATATAACAAAAAAAAGTGGGCTGGTTTCTATTTGTTTGTTTTAGCCGTATCATAGCTCAGACCTTCCTTGCCATTGTGGTTCAATATTTACTGATCGAAAATATAGACTAGCTGCGAGTCACAGCATTTGCCAGAAAGAACGATTATCATCAGAAAGAAATGGGCATTAAAAGAATAGCTCTTCCATTTCCAGCATATAAAACAGACATTCAGAAGAACAAATAGAGCAGAGAAGAAATGATGGTCATTTGCAAGTAAAATATTACTAAACAATATAACATTGGATTAACTGTTTCATGTATTTATTGTGAAAGAATATATAGAACTTTACATGAGAAACTATCAGTACAAGCAAGAAACAATGCAGCCTTTTAAACAGCTTGCTTTTAAGTTTAATGCTTCTGCACGTATAGTACATGAGCTTGCTCCCACTGAAGCCTATGCAACAGCTCCTAGGAAGTTTAAAGGGGTCAGGATCGGGCCCCGAGGTTTTAAACTTTTCTGCTGTAATATCCCTTTCTATAACATTGCAACCCCGCTGGTCTCAGTAACGTTAATGTGCTTCGGATGTATTTATGGCTGAGAACATGCAACACGGCAAAGAGGCACCAGAAGATGCAATTTGGGGGGCTGATGCTGGAAACTGTGGAGCAACTTTTTCTTTCTATGTACATTTAAAAAGAAAAGGAGGGGATGGAGAGGCAGGATAAAGAAAAAAAGCAGGCACATATTGAGTCCAGTCCTGCATTCGTGTGAAGCAAAGCATTGAGCCCGCAGCACAGTAGCGAGGGCTGACTGGACCGGACAAAACCTGACTCCGTTTATTGTCTTTTGTTGTGGTGTGCCAGGAATGCAGGAGCTGTGGTTATTCTGCATTAGGGCTGGCTCTGGGGATGGCTTTGTACTCCCAAGACCTGTGGATTGTTGAAAATTGGTGCAGCTCTGATCTCTGGCTTTAGAGATTTTTCTTCCTTCTAGGGCTATTTTAAATGGTCACGTAATAATTTCAGTAACTCTGTGGTAAATAATAAATTACCTTAATTTGCAATTAGTTCACTATTCCTACACAAGCTCAAATTGAATTAATTTGATATTCTCTTATTCAAAATACAGCTCCAAAGAAGGATTTCTGACAAATGTGATATGCAGGTCTGTTCTAGTACTTGTCCTGGTTTACCCAGCAATCATTCGAAAACATTTGCCATTCAAGGCATGCTGTAACACTGACAAAAATTAGTACAAAGATAATTCTATTATTTAACTAAATATTAAAGAGTGTTGAGATTAATGCACAACTATATTAATATTTTTTTTATTTAACTGACCAGAAAACCCATTTAACACCTGAATATTTTCCTGGGTCTTATTCTAAATGAAAGAATCTTTGCAGAAACATAAAAAGAATTGCAGTGGTACAGTGCAAACACAATAACTGCCTATCGAGATAATTAAAGCACCGGCAGGAGAGATGCGTAAGATAAGAACAGAGAACTTTAGGGCTGGGTTAGTGCAACCTTTACTCTGTATGATGCAAAGGGTTGGGCCAGATGACTCAAGAAGTTGTCTCCAAGTCCATCGTCTTTCATTCTATGCATGGGGAAGAGTCGTATTTATTTTTAGCGCTTGAACTCTCCCTGCAAGTGCGCTCCATCCAAATTAAATAAACCTCTAAGACTCTTTCGAATTGCTTGGAAACAGATCCTGAAGCCCTGATTTACTTTCAGCTTCATATGCACAAAATTCCTAGCGATTTCAGGGGTGATTTTGCCAGACATACGAAAACGATAAGTTCAATTCTCAGAATCGCTACTGCTACAAGAGTGGATTTAGGAAGAACCCAAAATAAAGGAGTCTTTAAAAAACCACAAACAGGATTTGGCCCCTAACACATAATAATAACAGTAATGATGTCATTCATGTTCAGTCATGTATATGTTTTCATAAATAATTTTTAATAATTTATTGGATATATAGAAGAGCTTGAAGTGTGACGAGCATCTGTAATTTTAAATAAAGCTTTCAAGTAACTTTTCAAGCTCAGGGCAGTGAAATCCACTGACTGAGTAATGCGTGTTTAAGTACAAAAATCCACGGCAGAGGCACAAGCCTTCTTGAAAGGCAGAAGCACGGGCTGGATGCTGTATTCTCCTCTTCACTCAGCATCGCCACTGCAGGGACTTCTCTGGAGCTGGTGTAACCCAGCATACGAGGGAAGGGAGCCCGTGCTGTCTGCATTCACCTTGTTGCACCGCAGTGAAACCAGCAGAGCTAAACCACGTCAAACCAGCTCTCCATTTAGGACACTGACTTCGAAACCAATTCTGTGATGGATTTGGGGAGCGGCGAGGGGAGCACCCAGGAATTTCAGGCAGTGGTCAAGAGTTAGTGGATTAAAGGGGATCTGCAGGATCCTGAAGCTTTCTGCAGCACCCTGGGTTCCTCTTTTTGGGAAAAATCTTTCATCTGTGCTATTACCCTCCCTGGGAAGTTAGAGCTTGTCCCTGCCCTGCGACCGACCACACTGCACCTCGGCCAGCTTACAGAGGCTCAGCATTCCCACCAGGCTCAGTGCTCAGGAATGACCTCAGGCGGGAGGATTAAGTGCTTGGTACTGCTAACTGCAACCGTACCTTCACCTGGACACTCAGAAAGGTACAATATGCGGGGCACAGAGGAATGCTCTACTTTCTGCTGGCACTGCTACATGCCTGTTATTTTTGCCAAGATTTATCCTATCTACAGCAATATTCAGGCCACTAATCTATTGTTGTAGCTCAGGCTAAGCTGATGCTCATTTTTAAATTAAACCTCAGGTGAAAGTTGGCAAATCCGCATGCATGTGTGGTTTGTCTCTGCTTGCAGTCTTGCATGCACGCACCTTAGCGCAGTGCAGCTCCTCTGAACTCTGGCTGGTGGGGTTTTATTCCTGACAGGCTAGATGTGAACAAAATCATATGGAGCTGTGTTTTTACAGTTCAGCCTTCTGAGTCCCATCCTGCTGCCACTGAAATCAATGGCAAAACTCCCAACTTCGCTAGTCGTATCAGATTAGCTTTGTTCCACAGACTGAAACAATCTAATAGATACCAGGTGTCCTCGGTAGAGCTTGTGTGGTCTACAAGTAAGTGGAACATATTTTAAAAAGTCAAATATGAAACAGCTACATCACTGAACCTGTAATAACCCCAAACTGGTATTATTATCTATGGAGGCCACGATCAGTATCTAAAATGTGACTCGATATATATTTATGTGATGCATCCTATAACAGACATGTTCTGGGGTAAACTCAGCTGCGTGTTAAACCACTACAGAAATGGATCCATATTTATGCTCATTTCCACAAGAAAGCATGGCTCTCGTGTGTTTTCACTTAAGGGAGAGAGCCCCAAACGACCTTAAATTAATCCAGAAATCCACTTTAAATATATGATCCTTCATGTAAAAAGACCTATAGAAGCTAAAGGCTGCACGTGAAACCTCTAGGCTGCTGCTCCAACATTTAGCTCCCTTCTTGCTCCAAGCCATGACCCTTCACTGTGGAATTCCCTACCTGCTTTTCCACAGTCACGGAGCCTCACCAGCTCCTCCAGTAACACGGACGGGAGGAGATGACACAGTGCTATAAACGTCCAGACCTGGGCTGCACCAAGACATCCATCGCTGCGCAATGGGTGTAGCTGGAAAACGTGCAAGGAATTGCCTTGTGCTGTCTCCTGGTGTGGAGGTGGCCCAGGAGCCCTGGCCAGCTCAAGCAAAACTCCCAATGCCCTGCTCTGCACCAACATGGACGATAATCGCTCTGCCCACTATAGGGCCTGACCCTGATTCACAGCACCTGCAGACAGGGGCCTCAGTGCAGCTCCTGCTTGTTTTGCCCAAGGGAGTACCAGAGCTTCCAGCCCAGGACCCATCATACAGGTACAGCCAGGTCCATAACCTAGGAACACACAAATGGGGATATTCCAGGGAAAAATTCAGCCCTTCCCAGGGAACAACAAAAAAAAGTACAGATCATTTTTCTAATCCAATTAAAGGTCCTCAAATGTGGTAAGGTCTACCCTGGTTCCTAGCCAGAAGAATATCTCCTGGGGCTGTTTGCATGCTGGTGCTCAAGTCTTCTGCTCTGCTCTTGCCTTGCAATTCCACGCACTGGGCGCAGCTTCCATGGATGTCCCTGACTACAGAGTTGGCCCAGGGCTCTTGTGGGCAGCACCAATATCCAACGGATGGGGAGCTGGAGTCAGGAGGCTTCAAAGCTCTTTTTCCCCCTCACTGCTAAGGAAGCAGGAGCAAACCTCACATCAAGCCTCACCCTTCCATACAAAGCACTGTCTGTTGTCTCCTAAGGGGTGATGGGCAGCATGTGCTTGCCCCCAGCCTGGCCTAATGGAAGCACCTTCTCAGCTGGGGTCCAGGTGCTGCTGCAGCAGCCCCCTAAGAGGAGAGCACTGCAGTACCCGAGGTGCCATGCTCCCAGGCAGCTGCCAGTGGAAAGGGCCAAGCCGACAGCCCTCTGCAGCAAAACTGCTGCTGGAGTCAGTGCCCAGCTCCCGAAGTCAAAGGGTACACATTTATATTTTTTTAAAAAAGCTGCACCAGGGCTCAGGAAAGCACCAAGCCCCATTAAAGAGGCATGTTCCAACTGGTATTTCATTTGGTATCTGAAAATCCAGTGCTATCTCCAATCTTATCTTTTACCAGCCATCCTCCTTCATTATGGATTTTTAAGAGGCTTAAATACTTGTACTTTTCCAATAAAGATCTTGCAAAGTACGTTCAAGGGTAGCTTATTTTAACATTCATCACATTTAACAAGAGTTTTACCAGAGCAGAGAGAACGCGTAACTAATTGTTGGAAGATCTGGTCAAGTTTATTGTAACGGGTAACTGTCGGGCAATTATGATTTATTTATTCAGAGGGAGATAAGGCACGCATTGTTCTCTGGAAGAAAAAAAACAGGACTGATCTTAAAGTTAATATTATTTCCCATGCCTTCTTCAGTCTCTTTATAACCGAGGGGACCCACCAGAGCACAATCCTCATTGGCTCCCTTCACTCCAAATTTTTGGGTTTACGCTTAACCTCTCCCCAGCCTGGCTCCGGGCCCGGCGAGGCCATGCAGGTGGGTCTCCTCCTCCACCTATTTCTTAACAGATCTGTTGTCATGAGGGGACACCCGAGAGGGCCGGGGCCCCCCGCAGGGTGCCCGAGCCTCGCTCCCCGCCGGGGGCAGGGTAAGAAGGGGAAGGTGTTGGTGGGGTCTTTTTAATCTGACAATCAAAAAAAGGAAGAGGGAGAGAGAAAAGGAAAGTGCCCCCGTTAGTGCCACCCTTCCTCGGGCCCCTGCGGTGCTTTCTCGGGGAGCAGCGTGCCCCCGCGAACGGAGGCACCGGGGAGCGGGCGGGGGCACCTCCGTGGGCTGCGGGAGGCACGGCAGGGCCCGGCACGGTCGGGGTGGGTAGAGCACGGCACTGCCCAGCCCGGCCCGGCCCGGCCCGGCCCCACTGGGAGCGCAGCCCTTTCCCACACCCCACCCGCGCAAACAGACCCCGGCCCGGGCGGCCGCTGCGCCACGGGCGCCGGCTGAGACGGGTGGGAGGCGGCCGTGGCCCCCCGATGCCAAGGGGTGCCCCGAGGCCGGCACCCCGGGGTGCTGCCTGCCCCCCTCTTCCTCCACCCCCGTCCCTCCCTGCCCCCAGGTCGATGCAGTGCCCGGGTGACCGCTGCCAGGCGGCTCTGCCCGGCCCCGGGAAGCTCTGGGGCTGTGCTGGGGACCGGGGAGGGCTGGCGGGGCGGGGGGCGCCGCCGAGGCGGGGGGGGGGGCAGCGCCCCGACCTACCCCGGCAACGCCCGGCCTCGGGGCTGCCGGTACTTCTGGCGGGACTCCGTAGTTCCCCGAGCCCGACGGCTCCAAGCAGCCCGACCGAGGATGAGAAAGGGAAAACAAAACAAAACAAAACAAAACAAACAACCGAAATGTGCCCCGGCCCCCCCTGCGCCCCCGCATCGCCCTGGCGCGGCGGCTCCTTGCCGAGCCCCGGCCGAGCCTCAGCACCGGGGCCCCGGGGCAGAGCGGGGCTGCGCCCGCTGCCCGCCCCGCCGAGCCCCCCGCGGCCGCCCCGACGGCACCGGCATCGCCACGGCCACGGGCCGCAGCGGACTCTGCTCGGCTGGGCTCGGCAGCCCCGTCCCGTCCCCCTTACCCCCCCCGACGGCTCCGCTGCTGCCGCAGCTAACAAAGTTTTTATTCGCATCCTCGTTATCTCCCAGCTGACAAAGTGACCACAAACAAACAAACAAACTCTTCTTAATGTAAGGGTTGCTCACCTGGTGCGGTAAAGATCAGACCTCAGAGCAAAGGACTTCTACTTCCAGCAAAGTCTGGTTCCCCGACTTACTCAGCCGGAAGAAAGAGCTCCATTAGCGAGTTTACACACACTCTTTTAAATCTGTTTCACAGGCATTTGATGTAGAGCATAAAGATGCACCTTGCGCTGCTGTCAACAGCCAGCCCGAGGCTGGGGCTCGGGCGCTACGTGCCCAGCTCCCTAACAGAAAGTTAGAGATTTTTTTTTTTAAAACTCAAAATTTATAACTTTTTTCCTCCAAATTTCAGCCCTTCGCCATTCGGCAAAGTTTTTTCCAAACGGTTTTAGATTTAATCGGAAACCGTTTGAGCTGTGTTTTGACCCGCCCGCCGCTCTGCCTTTATTATTAAGACAAAATAAAAGTTAAATCGAACCGGTTTCACCGACCAGAAGCCGGAGCCCCGGGGCTGGGGGGGTGCTCCGGGCCGTGCCCCCGTTGCCGGGACCCTCCCGGGGCGCGGCGGCGCGGAGTGAGCTCCCCGCCGGCACCGCCCGCCCCCCCACCCCCGGGGACTCCGCGGGCGGCTTCGGGCGCGGGTGAGCGGCCCGGGGGTGGGGGGTTAGGCCGGGGCAAGGCCGGTCCCTACAGCCCCCCCCGCCCCAGCCGCGATCGGCTCCGGACAAATACCAGCGGCTGCTTGGCGAGCAGAGCTCCTACCTCCCCTTGGTCACTTGTTAGCGCTGCCTCGGACTTTACCCGACGGGGAGGGAGAGGTGCGGTGCTTGGTAATATTCACTGTAAACCACTGCGAGATTCACTCGCTTAATTCCGGCACCGCAGCGGGGGTGCGGAGGGAGCCCGCGGCCGGACCCCCGAGCCCCCCCCCGGAGTCACCCTCCGGCTCCCAGCGCCCTTCGCTGGGTGCCCGGGGGCCGCGCATCTCCCCCCGGCCGGAGCCGAGGCGAGGGCCCCCCGCACCCACGGCCCTCCAAGCGGAGGGGAGGGGAGCGGAGCCCTCTTGTAAAGCTCCCAGCCGTCGGAGCCCGCAAGATAAACATCATTAGAAATCATTGTAATTGGGATTGTGAAATCTGACCTCTGACCCGCCGGGCTACGTGTCACAACCGTGTCTGCTTTGATTCCTCGAAAGGCGGCACAAAGGAACAAGCTCCGTGACAGGAGGCAGCGGGATCTGCGCCCTGGCCCGAGGGGACCGACGGGGGGGACCACGCGTGGCCTCCCCCTCCTCCCCCGCGCCTCATTTGCATATGCAAAGCAGCAGGCCGCCGGGCCGCCCCCGCCCGGGGTGGGGTGAGGGGGTCGGGCCGGGGCCGGCCAAGGGTTGTGCCCGGCTCTCGGGGTGCTTTGGAGGGAGAAATGAGCGTCGGTGCGTCCTTCCACCAGCGGAGGGAGGAGGGGAGGGGGGGGCGGGGGTCGTCTGTTGGGTGTTGGCTGTGATTCACACCCCACAAACCCGCTGCTGCCTCCCGAGAGTCGGAGGGGGGGGGGAGCCCACCCTAATTCCCCACGGCAGGGAGGGAGGGGGAGGCACCGCTCTTCCTCCGGGGCTTTTCTTCCTGGGCTTGTGGGTGCCCCCTCCTGGGGCTTGGGGTCCCCGGTCCCATCCGCCCCCTCCACCCCCCAGCCCCGCTGCGTGTCCCCCGCCTCCCCCCGCCGCTCCGCGCACCCCCGGTCCCTCTCCGACGGGGAGGACGCTGCGGCTCCTGCTTTTACCCTCTCGGCTCCTCGCAGCCCACCGCGGGGCTGGCGCTGAGCCCCGGGGGGGGCACGCCCGGAGAGCATCCCCCTCGGGGCCGTTTGCCCCTGACGCCCACGGGGGACGGGGGTCACTCGTGGAGCCAGCGAGGGCAGGCCTGCACCGGTCCCCTCATATGCCCCGCTCAGCTGGTCTCGCCGAGAAATCCTAAAAGCATAATTACATTAAAAAGCCTGATTTGTTTAAATAATCCTCTTTAGGCTCCCCTTAATCTGCCCTATATTTCCCCCGTCGTCTTTATTCCTGACTTGTCCGGCTCAGTTGAGCTTGGCCGGACACCCCACGGCTGACGAATCCCCTCCTCATCTTCCTCCTCCTCCTCCTCCGGAGCCCCCACCCTGCGGGCGACCCCCGGCTGCAGGTAGGCAGCGGGCCCAGGGGTCCGTCGGTGGGGCGGGGGGAGGCGGGGGGCCCCGGCAGCCCCCCTCGGCCCGGCACCCACATCCAGCCTTGGCATCGCCCGTGCGTCCCGCGGGCGGGGAAACCGGAGCGGGTCGGTGCCCTGTTCCCTCGGCAGGGCAGGGCCGGGTCCGGCTCTCGGGCAGGATCAGACCCGGTTTTTAAGCAGAAATGACATTTTTTCGCCTGTACAGCTCCAGGGGAGTGCGAGGCGGCGGGTACATGAGAAAGGCAGAGAACTGAACTGAGATTGGAGCTGCGGGGGGGGAATCTCTCCGCGCCCCCGCGATAGCAGCAAGTGAAGGGCGACCGGGGGGTGGCCCGGGCGACCGGCTCTCAGTGGCCGCTTTCCCCCGGAGCGGTGCGGCTCCAATTTGAAAGACGGTTTCTTTTCCTCGGTGCGGAAGATTTAAGTTTATGTTTCAATCCCGTGGAGGAGAAGAGAGGGAGAAAGAAATGCAGAACTTTAGATGGCGCTGTACAACGTTTATTGAAGCCCTGGGAGTATTCCCGGCTCCTCGGCCTGCAGAGAGGAGCGGAGCCCTCGGCGGGCAGAGGAGGGCTGGGCTGGGCGAGGATGGGGTGGGATGCGCTGGGGTGGGGTGGGGTGGAGGAGGGGTCCTGCCCCGGTGCGGAGGGCAGGGGGCTCTCGCCGGGCAGGGCAGCCCGGGCCTGCGCCTCCGTCCCCGCTCGGTGCCAGCTAATGCAGCGCTAAGTGGGAAGAGTTAAAAAGCAAACAAAAATGGCAGAGGCCGTCTCCCGCTGCCCCTCTGCTCCCCTTCTCCTCGCACAGACGGAAACCCCCTAATGCCTCCGACGGGGCGAGGAGGGGAGGGGAAGCTGAGGACTCGATAGGGGCTGCAGGCTGCGCCGGCCGGCTGTGCTGCTGCTCGCCCACCTCCTCGCCCCGGCCCGCCCGGCCCCGCTCCCCCGGGGCCCGGCCTCGGCGTTGCCCGGTCCTGCGGGGCGGCGGGGGGGATGCAGGAGAGGGGCTCCCGTGGCTCCGGGTCTCACCCCGGCTGCAGCTCTGTCCGCTTCTCCCCTCCGCCCCGCCGGCTGCGGGCCTCGGGGGGGGATTCGGAGGAGCAGAAAGAAAGAGAAAGGAGCGGAGAAGCCGACAGACAGCCCCGTCGGGGGTCCCGGCGGCTCTCCGCCCGCCCCGGCGCCCGGTCTCTGCAGGGGCCGCGGGGAGCGGACCCCCAGAGCCCGCCCTCGGCTCCGCGGGGTCCCGCGCAAGGCCGGCGTGGGCGCCAGGCCCGGGCACGGCGGCCCTCGACGACCCGAGGACAAAGCCACGGGCACGGCCCCGGCCCCGGCCCGTCGGTGCCCCCGCTCCGGCAGCGAAGAGAGCCGGCCCCGGGACGGGGCGCAGCCGAATTTAACCGGGGTGGGTGGAAAAGCGGAGCGGGGGCGGCAGGCTGGGGGTCCCGCCGGCCCTCCACGACCCCACGCTCCCCACGCACACGGGCAAACGCGACCCGAGCCCTAGAAGGGGGAGCGGAGGGCAGGGGCGGGGGGCGCTCCCGGGGAGCGGCGGCGCAGCGGCCGGTGCTGAGCGGCGATCGCTCCGCTCCTCTTCCTCGCCGGCCCGGGGAGAGCCCCTCGCTGGGCACTCAGTGTGGGAGCAGACCCTCCCGGAGCGAGGCGAGGAGCTGCCAGGCAAATCCCTTTTCAACACATCCCGGAGCTCGAAACGTCCAGCCGGTTTCAGGCATTTTTTCCTGCAGGAGCTGGTGATATGTTATTGCCATTATTACGAGGTGGTTTTTATTTCTTGTTAAAAAGGGAGATGCGGGAGGCAAGGCACGACCGCAACAGCCAAAGAGAATTATTTTTTTTAGAGGGTAGAAAAAGAAAAATAAAAAATAAAAAAAATTAAAAATCGATGGTCTCAGACAGGGTTTTAAACAAGGGACAAGCGGTTTAAAAATTGCTGCACTGATCCATCGAAAACAAAACCTAAATATGCCACCGAAATGGCACTATATATGCAGCGTATTGTGTATGTATATCTATATTTATTTTTTATATTTGTGTATATATACATACACAAACATCCACACACTAAAATAAAGAATTACAGCCAGCCTGGATCCTGAACACAGTCTACACTTTATTTCAGACTACAGATTTCTGAACATAATAAAATCTTTGGCTTGTAGCGGCGGGTTCAGTCTCGCAGTCTGTGGATCAGAATTATTTTTTTTTTCCTCGGGAAAAAAAAAAAGAGACAGAAATTCACACACACAAAAAAAAAAATAAGATCAAACGAAAGATCAGGAAAGTCGGACATTTACTGTAAAATAAGAGCAACGGACATCGAGGGGAAAAAAAAGAAAAGTAAAGCAAACAAAACGAACAAACGAACAAAAGAGAGGGGAAGAGAGAGAGAGAAGGGGAGAGAGAAACTGTCCGGCAAATAGAGATCGCTACACATATTTCTTACCTGAAATTAAATATATACAAGGTCATATGCTGTTTGGCTATATAGAGATAATTTTTTTTTTTGTAACTGTTCATATTTTTTTTTTTTCTTAATCGGAGTCCTTATACTATGGATAGACAATAGATCTGCTTTTAAATAGCACCTGTCTGCCTCCCGGCCGGCGGGCCGGCGCCGCGGCGCAGGGCTGGGGGGGCCGCGCCGCCTCACTCGCTCTCCTCTTTGTCCTGCACGGTGGTGGTGGAGTGGTTGTAGAGTCCCTGGGCCATGAGGTGCAGCGCCAGCCCGTTCTTGATGCCCGTCGCCTTCTTGATCTTGGCTCGTTTGTTCTGGAACCAGATCTTGATCTGGGACTCGTTGAGGCTGAGCTCCTGGGCCAGGCTCTGCCGCCGCTGCTCCGTGATGTACCGGTTCGCCTGGAACTCCGCCTTCAGCCGCTGCAGCTGCTCGGCCGTGAACGCCGTCCGCGGCCGCTTGTCCTCCTTCTCCGTCTTCTTCTTCTTCAGCTTCCTGGTGCGGGGGCCTGCGGGCAGGGCACACACACGCCGCTGGGCAGGGCCGCGCCGCCGACCGACCGACAGACCGACCGACAGACCGACCGACCGCCGCCCCCGCCCCGCCGGCCGCCGGAAAAATGGCCGACGGGCGAATTTCTGCCGGTCCCCTGTGTTTGTGTCCCCCCCACCCCCGCCCACCCCCAACCCCGGCACCGCCGCCCCGGCACGGCGGAGGGAAGGACGGGGAAGGAGAGGGGAGGCCGGGGCCGGGCCGCCCGCGCATCCCCCGCCGGCCCGGCCCCGCCGAGGGGAGCGGCGCCCCGCTCGCCCCCCGCCCGGCACACGTCGGGGCTCCGCTCCGCCCGCCCCGCCGGGACCAGCCGCGCTCCCTCTGCACGGCCCGGGGCCGGGGCCCGCCGGCCGGGCAGCGGCTCCGCCGGGCAGCGCCGGGGGGCGAGGGTCCCCGCGGCCCGGCTCCGGGGAGCGGCCCGGAGCAGCAGCCTGGCCGGGGGCTGCCCCGGTCTCTCTTTGGGGGGCAACAGCCCCTCCGCAAGGCCGGCCCAGCCCCGGGGGGGCCTTCCCCGCCGCCACCCTGGAGCCCCGCCGCCGCCCGGCTCGTCCGGGCTCTCCGGCGGCCGATCCTCGGCGGGGACCCCCGGCCCTGCCTGCAGCTCCCTCCATCAGCCCCCGCCGAAGGCGGTGCTCCCCCGCCGCCCCATCCCCAGGCCGGGATGGGGCCGGCTGAAGTGCCACAGGGCTCGCCGGGGAAGCAGCCCGGCCCCGGGGGCAGCGCCCGGCCGGGGGGCCACCCCCGGTCCTCTGCACGCCCGCCAGGCCCGGGGGGAGCGGAGAGGGGAGGGAGCCCTGGAGAAAGGGATCTGCGAAAATCCCCCGACAGCTGCGGGGCTCGGCGGGCGGCCCCGGGCCCGCAGCCCCCCGCCATCAGCAGCCGCAGCCGGCGAGGCCTCCCGGCCGCCGAGTAGGCCGAGAGCTCCTCTCCCGGCGCAGCCCTTCCCCGGAGCGGGGGGCTTCCCCGCGGCTCGGCGGCGGCTGCCGGCGGGGAGGAGGACGGGGCCCGGCGGGATGCTCCCGGGCTCGGCCGGCGGAGGGGCGGAGGGCGAGGGGAGTGCAATGGCTTTGCCCCCGCCACCTTGCAGCGGGGTGCCGGCGCCTCCGACCGCCGCAGCCCGCTCGTCCCCAGAGCCGGGAGAAGCGGCCGGGGCCGGCGGGCAGCTCCGAGCACAACAAAGAGGGCGGCCGAGCCGAGCCTGCCTCCCCTCGCCCTTCTCCCCTCCGGGCTGGGGTGAGCAGGGAGCTTCGGGGAGGGCGTGCAGAAATAATTCTCTGCCCGAAGAAAGGGGAGGAAAAGAAATAAAGGCGCAAGTGCAAAACGCCTGGCGCACGGCGGCCCTGAGAATCGGTAGCGAAACGGCTGTGGCCGGGCCGGCCGGGAGCGAGGGCCGCGCCGTCTGACAGCTCTATCACTCCATCAATCACCCCAGTCAATCAAAGTGGCTTTTCTGAGTTTCGAGTCGCTGGACGTGTCAATAACGGGGGATGGAGATGGCCCGGCCGATAGCACCGCACCGACCGCCGGCGGGGAGCAGCCGGGCCGGGCAGCGCGGAGCGGGGCCGGGGCCGGGCAGCCGCCGCCTTCCCCACGGCCCGGAGCGGCCCCCGGGCAGCCGGGCCCGAGCCCCCCGGGCCGGCACAGGGGAGCCCACCCCGGCCCCGGCCCACGCTGGCGGATCCCTGGCTGCTGGCCTGGGGTGTCACGGGGGGAACCCTCTCTCCTCGCCCTCCGCTTCTTTCAAAAAAATTACAATTAAAAATTGTAACTAACGGTGAGAAAACAAGGGGCTGCCGGGGGCACCCGGGAGAGTGTGAACAGCGTGAAAGCGGCGGCAGAAGGGGCCGGGGGCCGGGAGGGCCGAGCCGGCGGCTGCCGCCGGGGCGGCCCCGGGCAGAGGCACGTCCCCCGCCGAGAGCCGGGCCCCAAATCACGGCGGGGAGCACCGGCTCCCGCGGCAATGCGCGGCCTAAGGGCCTGCCCGGCTCTGCCTCGCCGCAGAGGCCCCCACAAACAGCCCCTCCGCCACCTTCTTAAAAATATAAACAACCCTTTTTCTTCGCCTTCCGAGAAAGCAGCCCCCCACACGCACCGCTCAACATGTGGCTCAGATCTCCCCCCCGCCACCCCCGAAAGGCCACCAGCACCCAGGAAAAAATATAAAATAGGGAGGAGAGGGGGGAAAAAAAGACCCCCCCCACACGCACCGCTCAACATGTGGCTCAGATCTCCCCCCCGCCACCCCCGAAAGGCCACCAGCACCCAGGAAAAAATATAAAATAGGGAGGAGAGGGGGGAAAAAAAGACCCCAAGCAGGGGAGCAGCCGAATCCGCTGCCTGTTTTCGCAGCGCTCCCACCCCACGCCGCGCTGCGGAACACCCGGGGCTGCGGCAAGGCGGGGCGGGCGGGGGCAGGGGGTCGCTCCCCGCCGGCTCCCCGCATGGAAACGCGGCCGAATCGGGGCCCGGCGTCACATTCAAATTTGGGAGACTCGGAGGAGGAAAAGGGCGGGGGGGGGGGGGGGGGACGGGGACCCAGGACCCCCCCGCGCCTCCCCACGCGAGATCCGCAGCAGGCCGGGAGCCAAAGCGAAGGGGGCAAGAGGGGAAGGGGAGGGGGGGAGCGACCCTGTCACGATTTTAACAGCTCCCAGATGCGCCGCGGTTCCTTACCCGAGGACGGTCTGTCTGAATACCTAGTGCAGTAGACCCAGGCAGGCCACACCAGCGGCTGTTGCGAGTCGGGCTTTATAACAGGTCCTCCATTATTAGAGCCCATGAGGAGGATGGCGGGGCTGCCGTGCTCCCCGTACTTCGGCGGGTGAGTCTCGCCCCCGTCGGCGGGGGGCTTGGCCGTCCCCGACGCCACCGCCGCCGCTACCGCCGCGGCGGGGCTGCCTTTGGCGGCGGCGGCGGCGGCCGCGGGCGGCGGCGGCGGCGCGGAGCCGTCGGGACGGCAGTTCGAGTCCGGGCAGAGGAGGGAGGGCGGGTTGGGCGGCCGGGCCAGCAGCGGGTTGACGTTTTCTCTACCTGAGCTCTGCCCCCGGTCTCCGTCCCGCTCCCGGCTGCCTCCTCCTCCTCCTCCTCCTCCGCCGCCGGCCGGCGCGGGCGGCTCCTTCTTGCAGCCGAAGTCCGGCCTCAGGATGTTGTCGATGAAAAAGTTGGTGGTGCGGTGGGGCGGCGGCGGCGGCGGGGGCGGCGGGGGCGGCGGGTGGCGGCGGCGGGGCAGGGGCAAGGGGCAGGGCGCGGCGGGGGAGGCGGGCGCGGGGCTGGGGGACACGGGTACGCTCTCGCCATCGCTGCCGCTGCCGCTGCTCGCCGGGCCGGGCGCCGCGTCTCGGTGGCCGTGCCCCTCCGGCGGCTCTTCCATGCTCAGCCCCCGCCACGGAGATCGCTGCCTCTTTTCCCCCCCCACCCACCCGCTTTACGCCCACCCCACTTTGCCGGTGGGTGGCGGGGTGGAAAAGGGGGAGGAAAAATTTAAAAAAAAAAAAAGAGAGGGAAAAAAAAAGAAAAAAGAAAAAAGAATAAAATCCACTTGTTGGGCTGGAGCTGAGATTTTTTTTTTCTCTCCCCCTCGCACGGATGGATCCAAAAGCGGGGAGACACTCGAGGGCTTCTTTCCCCCTTCTCCCGATCAGCTTATATTTCCACCACCAAAAAAAAAAAAAAAAAAAGAAAAAAGAAAAAGAAAAAAACCAAACCCAAAAAGGTGTTCGGCAACACCGCGGCCCCCCCCCCGGAAAAAAAAAAAAACCGCCCCCCGAAAACCCGTCAAAATCTGCCCATCTCCCCGCCGCCGCCGCCGCCGCGGCGGCTCCGCGCTGCCCCGCTGTCACGCTCCGCTCTGCCCACGCCGCGGGCTGCCGGAGCCCTTCTCCGCCAGCCTGGTGGTGCACGCCGCCCCGGCCGGTTTATTATTATTTTTTTTTAATTCTTTTTTTTTCCCCTCCCTTTTTTTTGGTTTTTTTTTTTCTATTAAAAAAAAAAAAAAAGGCCAAATCTCTGACAGCTCCGGTCCGTGCAACAAACTCTCCCTAAAAAATCCCTCAGCCACACTTTTTTCACTCGCACCGGAAGCACGTGAGGCGGCCCCGCACGTGGGGGCGGCCAATGGGGCGCCGCCGCCGCCGCTGACACCCCACGCCGCGCCCAATGGGCGCCCGCCGGGCCGCCGCCATAAATACCGCCGGGCGGCGGGA